>JAKCOX010000007.1:19028753-21428753 GCA_022605575.1 Laterallus jamaicensis coturniculus | reverse complement strand
AAAATGAAATGTCAAAGTGATGTCCACACCACTACCAAATAAAATACGGCAATGTCTAATCAAATATAATCATATGCAAGAAAAAAAAGGTTTGTAAATAAGAACCTTTAATACTGATGTAATTTAATCTGATTTATTTTCTGCTAGTGTTGAAGAACCTCCTGTGAATTATTTCCACTTATCCAAGCTCCTTTCTCTTTTACATTGATCCGCCCTCCCATCAACTAAAGAATTGAAAGGGTCCTATCTCAGAGCTTCCTCAGCAGTTCAAAGAGGGTTTGTTGACTTGTCTGTTAAAAACTTGATTTTAGAGTAGCATAATTTTCCCTGTCTCACATAATCAGCCTGTTGTACAAGCCTCATTGGAAGAGGTGGTGATAGGGCCATCATCTCCCCTGCTTTTCCACCCTTTCCATCACAGTCCAGATATTATTAAAATCCCAGCTGTGTTCTAAATCATTTATTTTCTTCTACAAGCACAGGTCCTACAATTAGAAATGACCCTGGTAAAGGAGGTTTCATCTGATGTGTTGAAAAAAGGCAAATTACAGTTCAAATTATATCAATTGATTCTTAGATATAATGAAAAAAATTCAATCTAACTTCTGTAAAGCTTCTTTAACTGCCTTGTTCTTCCCATCAGACTATCCACAAGGAATATGTCACATTAAAATGCCATACCATCTGAAACAGATTCCAGCCCACCAAACTCTGCATTTGCATTTACAAAATTAATTTCTTTGGACTTCAAGTCTTTATATAGTAATCTTACAGCATAAATATCATCACAATGTGTTGTTAATAGATTGGATTTCACTGGAATCTGTGATCCAAATCTGTATCTGATCTTATTTTTTCTTAGATACATGGTATTGCACAGTGCTGAAAATGAATAAATATGTAATTAAATAATTCTTTCAAACACAGGAGGAATTGCAATGATTTTCCTCTGAAAAAAAAAATCCAATATAATGTGACTAATTTTTAAATGTATTTTAGAAAACATGTTCAAGTCTCTTAGTAAAGTCCCAAAAGTCAGGAAGTTTCCCTGAAAAAAAAATTGTAACTAAAAAATAAAAATTATGAGGTAAAGTAGTTAATTTATCTAACAGTTTGATTTACCAATATCTAAACCAGAGTAAAATTTATTACAAATTTCTATAATCTAATCCTGAAAACATCAGCCCTTATTTTACAGACATCATGTACTTAACTTACTAGCAATAGAAATACTGTCACATTTCCTTGTGTTAGTGACTTAACAAAAGCAACTTCTCTGGGGTGTTGGGTGAGCATAAAACAAATATCAATTTAAAAATAAAATGACAGGGTTTTATATACTGAATTTTAGTTTAGCTCATTTCAAGAGAGCAATCTCCCAACTGAACCTGAGAAAGGGCCCTCCGTTGTACTCAACTGTGAATAAAACAATGCATGACCAATCACACAACAGCTTTCTGAATTTTCCAAATTTAATAAAAATCTGCTGGAATTGACATAATATATATATTCTCCATAGCCTATATGCTCTGGTATTAGAGCAGAGAGAAAGAAACACATCAAATCTTTCAAATAAGAACTTGGTTAGCATAGCATTAAAGACTGCTCTAGATAAATACAACATCCTATTCTACGAGTGGTGCATTTACATACACAAATATTTCCTAGAAGGCTCCTCAACTTTTTATTTATTTACAGCTAATATTTGTTGCATATGCCCTTTTCAGAAGCAACTTTCTCTTCCAAAATCCTTTCTGAGTGTAAAAATACAGATAAATATTCTGCTATATTAGCACAGCTGTGACCATTGGTAAAACAAGTATAGGATACTAGTTCTTTTTTTTTTTTCTTTTCTCTACAATATTCTTGATGAAGTGCTAAAGAAGCACTTTTACTTAAACAAAAGAATTTTTAAATAACTACTTCTGTTGCCAGAGAGTGAGTCCTGTGAGAATAATGCTGAGTGCTAAAACTTGTTTTGCATGACAAATAATCACAAACAGTACAGAGATCTCTTAATAATGCAGTCATATTGGTGAAGCTGTCCAGAAAAAAGGGAAAAAAAAGAAGAAAAAAGAAAAAAAAAAAAGAAAAAAAAAGAAAAAGAAAAAAGAAAAAAAAAAGAAAAAAAAAGAAAAAAAAGAAAAAAAAAGAAAAAAAAAGGAAAAAAAAGAAAAAGAAAAGAAAAAAAAAAGAAAAAAAAAGAGTAATATTACCTTGATCCTTTTGAAACCATAAACCATGCAGATTGAATGAAGTGACTGGGGTGACAATGAACATGAGTGTTGTGCCTCTCTGGTTTTTTTAATGTTTGTTGCTATCTGATGGAGCAAACAGGACAGCCCTACCATATTCTTCATGGTGGAAATTTTATTTAACAAATAAAAGTGGTTACACCAAAAGATTCACACCACACTGCCTGATGTGATGACTTAGCCATTATATGCCATTGCTTTGCCTCTTCAACAGTTTCTCTGTTTCAGAGCTCATCCTACACACTGACTGGTGGCATCTAAAGAGATTTGTCACTAGACCATAAGATCAAAGCCAATATACACCTGGATCACTTCCATTTTGCACATGACTGAAACCACGGTGAACTGGAGTAAACAACATCCACTTGTTACTGTTTAATACAGCTGATGTGATCGTAATTATCCTAATATATTCTGATCAGATTAGTATTAGCATGTTAGTGGTACTAAATAGAACTATAGATACCAATATGAAAATCCTAACAAACATTATATAGCTGCCACACACCATTGTAGTATAGTGCAAGGATTCATCTGCTCTTAGTAATCCAAATATACATTGTCTTTTTCCTCACAGTAGTTAGACACATTGATTGAATTAGTTTTAGTTGCCATACAGTTTCTAGTACTGTAAATTTTTAAGGATAGACTAGAAAGATTAATCAACCTGTCAATATTGACACATTTATAGTTGATATCACCTGGAAGAGTGAAGGAAGTGATTAAGGAGCATATAGATCAGTTTTTAAAGTGCTTTCTTGTATCCAAGGACTACAGATTTTTAGTGAGACATGAGAAATTTAAAAGTAATTTCCCCTGTATTCAAAAAAAAAAAAAGCATTAAATCCTTGCAGGGTTTCAACTGCCTGTGTAGGTAACGGGAGTGCAAGAGGGCAGAAAGACCTAATCGACTTCACTCCTCTTCCATATAAACCACTCTCAAAAGCAAAGCAAAACATAACCCAAAGTAAGTTTATTGTGAGAGGTTTTTGTCTGTCAAAGGAAGATACCCTGTCTTGAAATAGTAAATTCTTTCTCGGAAGTCTTTTTTTTAAATCTTATACCCAAAAAAGCAGTTGTCTCTTAATACAAATTGTGGTCATAGTTTATGAACAATATTGCTCAATAATGAAGTATTTTTAAAACGTGATTTAAGAAACAATCCAAACTACAGTGGCATATAATTCATCAGAACTTTCCAAGGCAGTCTAGCAGTCCTCTGTGGGGAGGGAATCTGATTGCAATAGAATTTCTTCACTTCTCAGAAAGATTTTTTTTTCTGTCTTTTTCTTCATTTCAATACTGAAAGACTTGATGCCTTGCCCTGTTGCTATCTCCTTAATTTTGCAGTTCTGTATGCTGCCACAAAGATGCTGCCAGGAGCTGCCGCTTTGTGCGCAGTTCAAGTTACATACTATCCAGAAGCTACATACTTTGTTCCTGTAATTTAATTGCTGAAATGAAAACGCTGTGAGGTTCTGCCTCAAGTGTGGTTTGTTTTGGGGTTCCCTCCCACCTCCTTCTCATCATGAGTAACACCGAACCAATATATCATTTATAACCAACCCCAGGTTTGGTCACCACTGTGTTGCACTGAGCATTACATTTTCTTGTAGAACAAGAATAGTAATTTACCTGGGAATTTAATACAATTTAACAAGGATGCTATGCAAGTCTTCACAAAGTCTGCTTTTGATCTTATTTTCTTTAATTTAATTTTTTGAAAATCCACATAATAACCTGTGATATCTATCTGAAGAAAATTTAACATCTAAAACACTCCGAGCAGTTAATCTTTTATGATGAGATATGCTTAACAATCACATTTATTAGCTTTTTCGAACAATATAACAGTGGGGTGAAAAAAAAAAGAGAGTTAGTGTACAAATACTTCAGTGCCTTGATAAGCCTTAAATAGACAAATATTTAGCAAAATAATCTTTCTTACTTCCTTTATACACATCAGTCCACATTTTCTGATTTAATATTCTCCCTTCTGTAGTTGTTTCTGTGCATCCGATTGGTGCTTTCCTGACACACACACACACACATACATGTGTGGTACCAAGAAACGACACTGTCCTCTGCTGTAAACTTGCCTAGCTCCATTGATTTTAGTAGCACAAGGCTGATTTACGCCATCTGATGAGCTCTTAGACCTTACCTTTTTTTACTGCTGCATGCCTGATAATTTTTCTTTGCACTGTTATTTTTTGACAGTACAGTCTGACTGACTTAATAGAAAAATAGGAACTAATTTCTTCAGTTTCATGCCCGAGGAATCTTTAATATTGGAACATTTTTATTAAAACAGCTGAACACACTTAGCACGCCTTTTCTTTCTGTTAGTAGTTCACAGTACCAAAATGGTAGTCATTCCTTCCAGTTTAGAACATGGGCACTAAAATACTATTTTACCTTGAAAAGTTGAATGTTCTATAATGGTTACTTGTTAGTTATGTTAAAACAGGTAGAAATGTAAATCACAGTGGGTTTTTTGTTGCTTGGGTTTTTTTCCAGATTGCAAATAGGTTCCACTAATGTTGTTGCAATTTGAACTTGTACTTTAACCTGTTAATGGAGTAAAAACACAGTGCTTGCAAGATTCAGGGTTCGAAACTGAAAGACAGTATAACTAAAATGAAAAAAATTGTACAGGGCCAAATTGTATCAGTGTAACTCAAAACAAAATCCAGATGGTGAGGAGGACTGACAAAGTTTTCTTTAGCTTCCTTCTTGGTACACACACTTTTTCTGCTGTTCCATCACCCAACGATTCATACAGGATATGAACAAGGAATTGACTCCAGGTCAATTGATATTTAGAATGGATGCTTTCACAAGAATATTAAGTCTGTGAATTGAATTATAGATTGATTTTTTGAACCATAATGACTATGGATCAATCGGAATATCAGTTCTCCGTTCAGGTTAGGATAAATATTGGGACCAATTCATTCTATCAGAAAGAAAGGGATACTGGTTCCATTATATGTAAAGAAAGTGTCTCTTATTTATGTCTATTACCTATTTTTTGTGAGAACAAAGTAGGAATTTTGTCCTTAATGAGGACCCCCAGTAGCAATCACAGTCATGAAATGTTTTCTGGTTATTTAAAAGCGTATAGAAAAGGAGAGAAGTCTTTAGGTACAAATACTCATTGTTAAAAACCACTGGGAGCAGAACAGGAAGACAAACTTATCTTTTTAATGGTCCTTTGGGAGCCAATTTACTCATATTAAGATTGTATAAATCTAACTTCTGGTTTCTTTACCTGATTCATTGGCACCCTAAGCATTTCACAACTCTTCTCATCAGCATCTCAGAAGATGCTACAAATTTGTCTCAGATCTGTAACTGATTTGGAGCTCATCCCATTTGAAAATTAAAGGACAGTGAACTTGATTTTTTTCTCTTGACTTAATAGAATGCGTTTTTCAAAGGTTGTGTTTATGCCTTTTTGACCAGACAAATTAGCCATTATATCGTCTTAAACAATTCATTAGTTACTAATGGCTGCAGTGACATCTGCTGATGACAGTGAAGCTGATCAAGTAATGCTTTCAGTGCTGTTAAATTCATCCACTCAGGATTTCCTGGGTTGGCAAAGAGCACAGAGGAACAGGCAGAGATTTACTCTTGAACAATTATTTATTTATCTTTCCAAAGTTGCAACCTCTAACTGTCCTACCACAACTTGAATCCAGGAGTGTACATGCATGTAAGCTCTGTGGCCAGAAGCTAAAGGGGGAAGTTGTAGAGAATTAATTTGCATTGGCCACCTACCTTTATGCTCTCCATTGAAATTTGAGAAGCCACTCTTTCCATTAGAATGTGTGGACACTGAGAGACCAGAAAAAGGGACAGTCTGTTTGGAAAGTTGGATCTTCTCCAATATAGCAAAAAGACTGCTCAAACATTGGGACCACCCAAAACCCTGGAAGACACTAGGCAAATGTTTGCAGTTTTGTTTGATTGCTCCTATGTAATCCTATTTAACCTAAACATGCAAATTCCACAACCACATCAGAATCCCAGGTGAGAAATATTGTCCAATTCTATAAAAGCTGACCAATACTAAGTTTTTCCCTCTGGATTGGAGAATGAGCAGCCATTTCTCGAGAGGTGAGAAACATGCCGGGCAGAGTAATTGTCATCAAACCCTGTGGAGCAGTGCTCTGACCCTGTTTAGGTAAGAGAGATATGAGTACTCCTGGGGATGGTCTGATAAACCATTCAAAATGTGCATGCTCATAGAATAGCTCTACCATTACAGGCCTAGTCTTTGCTGTATTCACAGGGAAGAAGGCTGCATCACGTCTCAGTGCTAATGCTGCCTATTGGATTCCAGGCAGTTACTTCCTTGCCACTGGTGACAGATCTGGTAAGAAATAGCTATTAACTTCTATTGCTTCTTAGAGCTCTAAGCCACCATACCCCCTCCTTATCTACGGGACCTTCCATGAGCAATGGAAAACCAAGTTACTGAAAAAACCCACTGGAAGGTAACAGAAGATATTTTTCTTATAACATGTAGAAGTATATTTACATGTAAAAGCAATAGCTGCATCTTGTTGCTTTGTTTCCCAAGTTTATAACCATTCCCACTCTAATAAAAGTTCTTTGTTTTGTTTTCACGACCTCAGAGTACTTGAAAGATCTGACTGTAAGGGGTACTGGGAGAGGGTATGTTTATTTTCCCTATGCTTTAAGTTGGTAAAGTTACTTTTCAGGAGAGAATTGAGACATACTGAAACCATCCCTTTTGTAGCCATTAACCAGCTGGCAGAAGGGCTACAGACAGATTACAGACTCACATAGAGATTTTCTGAGCATCCTGAAAGGCTATCACATAATTTTCCATATCCAGCAAAGGCACAGTGTATCAAATATAGCTTTTAGATATATCTAGCAAACCAACTGATTCTGGGTTTATTAATACTGGGATTATATAATTTCTAACTGGTAAAATGCAATCATATGCCCTTAAATTATCAGAGGGGTAAAACAGTGTTTGTGCCTTCTATGAATAAAGAGCCTTTACATTTTCAAGAAGAAAATAATTCAGTATATGTTATTATGGAAACTTTATACTGCAGGAACATTTTTTTGTTTAAGTTAACAATTTTGGGTGCCTAAGTCCAAGAATTTGTCCATATGCAAATATAGGGATGGAAATGGAGGACCATTAAAAGCCCAGATCCTGACATCTATCCTGCATAAGCAGCATATGATGCTTGCATGCTTCAGTTTGGCAAATCTCACTATCTTCTTTAAATCAAATAGCATGCCAAGGTGTCTGTGGCCTCAGTGCTTTGGCTCTCCTCATACAGCCATTAGAACTTCAAACATTCATAACTTTCCAGTCATATTACTGAAATGTTTAAAAGATATTTCAACAGGATTTTATTTTAAGATGCTTTATTGAAAGAAAATTGTCAAGTCCAACATCGACAGTAGGAAAAATTTACGTGAAAGATCTTGATAAAACCATGCTTTAGCATTTTGGGGAATGGAGGATTTTTTCCTTTGAAAGTATTTCCAAAATGTAAATTTTTGTTTTCCAATAGAAATTAATTAATATTCTGCAATTTTCAATATTTTTATACTTTTTTTATAACTTGTACAAATTCTCAAGAAATAGAAACCTATTTCCCAATCAGCTGAATTACGAAGTATTCATAGGATAACTCCACTAAGAAAATGACTGGAAACACAGTAAGTGACCTCATAGAATCACTCAGCATACTGAATTTCCTCTTGATATAACAGAGAGCAATTAGATTTTTAGAAGAAAGAAAGAAAATATCTATTACCTGTTCATGCTGCTAATGGTCACATCCACAGTCCAATGCATTTAAACAGTTCCTAGTGATTTAATAATTGCCATTCTCTTACAAAATAGCAATTTTCTTTTACCCCTACTATACGGAAGTAGTTTTCCAGTGTGAATGTCTATATCTGCAATTATTCATATTCAGTGTTTTGAATTTTTATAGAGGGTTTTTCTGGCAAATCATTTTAACTCAGTTTGTAATCCTGCTTTGCAATTTAAGATTTAGTTGAATGAATGTTTCTCATCTCCATTTATAACATGGGAACTATAATGGGAATGATTTCCCAGCATGCTGAATTTAGTGGTAGACTTTTCCTTTGCTTGTCTGCGTCTAAACTCCTAGTCCACAATGTTGGATTAACTTTTCTTCATGAAAATAGCTCTTGTATGGAGACAGCCTTCACAAAGAAGGGAGAACCACATATCCTTATAGCAGCCTATTACATACACAATAGTGTTTCCAAACTACTTTTTTGTGTTTCCTTTGAAGTTAGAGCAATAGCAAGGGATTTAGCTAACTTTGTTTTCTTTCCATATTCTGACAAAAAGAAACTGTTTTATCCTGCCTGCAGCTCCAGTACAGGCATGGGAGCAAATCTTTAATTGCAGACGCAGCTGTTACATTGCTCATAATTTTTCACATAAATTTCTACGAATGCAGGATCTTGTTGTGTCTACTTCACTTGAAGAAAGGTGACAAAAGTTCGCATTTTTTATGTCTGGGTGAGAGTAGCAGAAAATCAAATGTCGGTCTTGGCTATGAAAAAATACATAATGATACATATTCTATTTGCATTGCTTTATTCACTACTCAAACAATGCTATTCTGATCCTAATTTAGTCCTGATTAACTCATTTTAAAATTCAGTAATCTCATTTTGCCTAAAATCCCACTCATCTTTTGGATTCACAGTTCCACATCCCATCCGTGAACTCAAATTACTATTATCATAGTATTAACAAGTTATCATATGTTTAGTCCTGCAGATTCTGTAACAAAGGAAATCCGGGATCAGGAATAGTTTCTGATCTCTGTCTCCCATGGATGGTAATGCTTGATTAACTTCTGTATATGCCTTGCTGAAATGTCACTTGGGATAAGATTGCCTACTGCTCTTCGCCCAACTACACTGCAAGACCAGCTTTTGGCTCAGTAGCACTCCCACACAGGAAGAGGCTCTGAGCTTGCCTACACAGCAGTATTTGTGGCTGTTTAAGGGCAAAAATCATTGTTAGATTTGTGCACTGATCTAGACAGATAGACAGAGCCAGTGGTACTGAGGCAGCCTCCATCTCAGCGCAGTCCCTGAGGCCCTCAGTAGCTGAGCAAGGTCAAACCAGCAAACTGAAACTGTGTCAGGATCAGGTTTAGAGCTATCCCTAAGGCACGAGCTTCATCCATCTCATCCATCCACTGAAAAAGTGGGTGAAATTCATGAAGGATGCTGCTGAAAGATGCTTGGGAGACAGGGAGTCCATGTGAGAAAAGGGCATTTGGTTTTGTATTGCTAAAGGTTGAAACATTTTGGTATTTCCTGTGTTACTAAAAAAAGATAATCAGAAACCCTTACAGTTACATTAATGTTAACATGTTTCCTTTCAGTTCTGTTGAGTCTAAGATGATTTTTATAATAACTTAAGTAATGCAGTATGGGATGTTTGATTATATTTTAAGATTATAATGTTTATAATACTATATACAAACACACAGCTGTTGTATTTATGTTTTAATGCCCAGATCTTATACCAAACTAGCTATCTCCTTACACACACAGTATTTTGGAACAGTTCTTGGTCCTGTGCTAGTTAAGGAGAAAGGAAAGAGGGGAAGAAGAAGAAAAGAAAACAAAGCGGAAAAAAAAAGTTGAAGTAATGAGGAGAAAGTGTCACTGGTGCAGAATGATCTGGATCACTTGCTAAGCTGCTCATGAGCAAACAATGTGTGTTTGAGCACATGAAAATGAAACATTCAGAGCAGTGACAATTTTGGAAAGGCTTTGGAATTATGCTTAGTAACTGATTGTTTGATCTCCTGACCATATGACCACAGTCATCTTTAGGTGAGCAAACAACAGAACTAGAGTGAGACTGTAATGAATGCTCACATTTAATCAGACTCATATGAGAGAAAAACAAGTTTAATTTTATGATACCCTGAAAGATCCACACAGAGAACAGAAATGTGGTAAATAATGAACCTCTCATTCAAGGTGATAAAATAACTGAAAGTTGAAGGGAAACCATTTTAGCTGGTTTTATGTATCTTTACTAGAAAGAGTAATTAGCTTACTGATGACTGTGATGTAGCTTCTCTCCTCACCAATTTGTACAATAGGACTGTTGGATTACTTTAGAAGATTTGGGTTCTATTAAGAGAAGTCTTGTAGCCGCTGCTTTATAGGAAACCAGAATAAAATATTATTTAACTCCCCTGTTTTTACAGCATGAATTTTAGAGTCTAAAACTTCTCCTATTGAAATTAATGGGAAGTGCTCCAGTAACTATTGACTCTAGTACACACAAGATGAGGCACCATGGCTTGTTGATGTTTGTTATAAAATGTTTCTTTTAAAGGGAAGTTTTTTATCAGTTTGGTTTTGGTTGTTGGGATTTTTTTAATCAGGGAAGAAAATGCTACATTCTCAACTGGTATAAATTGGCCTGTTGACTTTATTAGAACTCTACCAAATTATACTTACTGATGATTTAGCCCATGAGTCTTAAACTGTGGCATAAAACAGGAACTCTCAAAAGGTAGAAGTAAACAAAATCCTTTTTAGTCAGTAATTAGTCTTCTAAACTTTAAGAACCTTAATGAGCTGCAAGCAACTAAACTTCCTTCATTTCAATGCACTGCTCCTCATGTTTCATGCTACTTTATTAGATTAGCTTGCAAATTAGCTTACATTAATGAAAAATGATTAAACTTAAACCAATGGAAATTAAATGGCTTAACTGTAAAGGCATTTGAAATTGCTTTTAAAATTAACAATGGGTTTAGTCACTGATCTTTCCATGCTTAAAGTTTAGCAACAACTTCTTTCTGTGGATGGATTGTGTCTACAAAGCAGTTAAGGGTGCCTTTGTAAAATGACATCTCAAGTCTCTTGTCTTCAGGCTTTTCCCTATGAACACTTGATTGTTCAAAGCAGGTTCAGAGACATTTAAGCAGCACAGTATAGCAATAGCAGTAAGTACATTGCTACATTCTGACTGACTCATACTCAGGCAGCTAACAATTTCATCTGTATATATGATGCAAGTCTGCTTGTAATGCTTACTCTGAGGATAATTTCAGAGGAAATTATGCATGTGTATTTTATGTCTGTGTACTTCATACAATTTGTTTGGTGTATGCTAGAAAAGGTAGAACTCTCAACTTTATTTGAATGAAGGTATGTTTGCATCCCTGAAGTAATTTTCAGTATTCTTACATGGAAAAAATAAACAATATTGAATAGTATCCCTTTAATATGCACTAGAAACACAACCCAAATTAGAGTTTGTTTTTCTTACCTATTTCAAAACTTTTCAATTATATCTTAAGTATATCCACCTGTTACTAGTAAAATGTCCCAGGCAAATTGCAGCTTAATTTAATTCATGGTATGAAAGGACTCCACATTCATTTTTCAGCTCATTTATAGGACCCCAATATAAATTTGAATTCTATGAGGCCTGCTGAAAACACCAAGCTTCCAAAAAGAAGTAAACCAAAAAGTGAAGTCACTAAATCCCACACAGGCACAGTAAACAACTAACCACTGTGTGGGGGTGAAAAAAATGAGATGAGCTGGGGGGAGCTCACAGGCTCTTAGCAGTTAAGGAAATTTCACAGTGATTGCCTGAACACAGCATGCTTTGGATGAACTGGTTATTCAATGCCTGCAAGGAAAGAGGTTGCTAGAATAGAAGTGGAAGAACCGGGGAGGAAGGAATTGTTGCATCCTTTGGATCCCAAGGAACCAAACAAGCCCTCTGATTTCAGCAGCTTCCCAAGTACTTCAGTGGATATTATAGCAAATAATTCTTTTGTTAAAGACTAGACCTTTCCATTACACAACACTCTAAAAAGAAAGATTAAGCAAAATACCTTATGGTGCTCCTCTGCAAGGGAATGAATTTCATCTAAACTAAGACATAAACCTATGAATACCAAGTTTTTCATGAGCAAGCATACAAAGAAATAAAGGATTTACTATTTTGTATTGTAATTTTCTATTATTTAGTCTTTGGAAACAAATTGTCTGCAAAGAAACAATGTGTTTTGAAAACATAGTATTGTAGAAAAAACATACATAGTTTAAATAATGATTGAAGAAAGAATCATGCTTCTATTAAGTATCCAGATTTCACAAGACTTTAAAGATATGTATTTCGTTATCTCTGACGTCTAGAAGACAATTGAATTTTTGTTCCCTTGAATAGCCAAGAAAAGATTATATGAACTATGAGAATTGTTAAAGCTACAAAAAGTCTCTTTGTTTTCTTTTGAGGGTAAAGGTAATTTGTTAAGAAACCTCCTTGACAGGATGATGAAGCATAGTTCTTTTCTTTTTCCCCCCACAGTGTATAGCCATGAGAGTCAAAAGAAAGCTAGGCTTACTGTAACACATTGACTGACAATTAGATTAAAAAAACCCAACAAACCACACACACAACAAAAAAACACTCAAGGAAACCAGATCTTAAAATGGTATCTAATGGGACTCTGAAATAAAGCCTACTGCTTTCAGGTATCATCAGAGAGTGAAATTAAAAGAAAAGCACAGAAACTCAATTATTGCCAAAACTCACTCTTAAACGGATGCTGTCACAAGTAGAAATATCTTTAGCTCCACAGTTGTAGTGAAAATTTTAGATTTCTTGTGTCATTATAGATTATTATGCCTCATAAAATTTATGTGTTTCAAATGTTTGGCATACTCTACTCATCAAAGCTTTCAGAAATTTATTCTGTGCTTTTACAATATGCATGATAAAGAATTAAACAACTGAACAAAAATAATTTACACTAAAAATTGAGGGTTATTGGCTTGATAAGTGATACTGTATGGAGGTTAGAGCTTTCCTAAAACCACGAGGCTATCGCAACTCCTATTACTTTCAATAGATTCAATTCCTCTTCTGCTTAAATTACTAGTCATGCTCTTGCTTCCCTACTTCCCACCACTGACATCATTGGCCGTAAGTAAAGCAGAATGGTATTTTATACTGCTTTTACTCCTTCAAGAGGAGGTTAGATGGCTATTTTAAGTGTTCCATATGAAAATTATTTATTCTTTTTTACAGAAATTATGCATTGCCTCCATTCTGCACAATATTCCATTAAGTGGAAGAATAGTGATGGCAAAGATTCAACTATTTTTGTCTTTTAAAAGCCTAATTTGCAACTTGTTCCATAACCATCAGTTCCAAAATAAATATGAATTCAATTGCAGAACACAGAATAAAAACAAATCTCCTCTAATGGCTGCAATAGATATTTTAATACTTACAGAATGATCTTCAGTGTTCAAAAAGATGTCTGAAGTTTTCCAAAACACAAGGTAATAATACCGTATTAAGTGGTATTACTTTGTGTAAAAATATATAACATCAATTATGAGGGACAATTAAAATGTTTCATTTTCCTAGTGACAAATGATAAATCTGCCATAAGAAACTTTTAAGTTCTAATATTTGGAATTTTAATATTTTAAATTTGGAGACAAAGTCAAAACTTGCTTTATAGAGCAGGGACTCTCAAAAATGATTCAGTTCAGTGAAATGCTGTATTTACACTGTTGATGGAAAACTTTCCACCCATGCCAGCCTTATTAAAAATGCCACCAGTACTCAGCTTTATGATTGAATGATTTGAAATAAATCATTAGCCATGGATCAGAGTGTTCACTTGTGTAAGGAGAGTTTTTCATAAAACTCCTAAACATAACAGAAATTAATATGTCCCTCTCTACAGAGCTGCTGTTAGGGAGATGTCCACATTACATAGATAAAAGTGGGAAAGGTAAGGATTACAATTCACGAAGCAGTAGAATAAGGTGCTTACCACCAGATGACGTTTAGGCAGCCAACTGTTGAGAAGATGAGCATTTCTGTTTGCCCAGCATGATTAGCCCTAACAAAAGGTGGCCTAACAATATCAATCTTGCTTCATGCCCAACAGCTTTCCAAGAGATAGCACTCTTTGGAGACATAATTCTCTTTCTTGGGATGGTTCAGCCTCCCCAGCATAGTTACAAGTTGGTCCCAACTAACAGCTCTTAAAAATGAGTGCAAGCACTGTTTGTATTAAAGTCTCTAGCTTAGATGATTAAGCTAGGAGTTAAGGCTTCCAACGACACTTCAGAGCTGCCCAAAATTTTCTATCAGCTATAGAAGTAGCTTGAAGTCTAGACTTCTACAGTGAGACAGTTTAAATATTTTCTTGTAAAACCTAGCCCTTCATCATACAAGCACTCTGGAAAATTCTATTCAGTAAATTCAACATACTGTAATTTTCAAGTCTTTATAAAAAAATCCCAAAGATTTTACAAATGCATTTGTAGATTTACTCTTTACTGTTTCACTCAACATAGACATATTAAAGAACTGTCTCTGTTTGCAACTAATCATAATGTTTACATGTTTTCCTGATAAGGACATAGTCTTTCTGTTTGAGAGCATGGCTTAAGTGAGGAAACAATTCTTAATGAATGTACATCTGCCTTAATGAGTACACAGAGTAAGAGTTTCTACAGACCACAAAAGTCTTCAGCTCTGGTTCACAGGCTCAATTCCTGAAATGCAAGGAAAGCTGCCAGATAGATTTCATTTGTTCAGACACCTGCAGTCCACAAGCAAACTTCAGTTAGTTGAGTCATGAAGAGGAAGCTGTGGTCCCAGATGCTAACTTTCACTGGCTTGAGTTGTTGTTTTATCCTGCTGCCTTCCAACCTTTCCTCTGCTGCCTCTCATCAACACATGCAAAGATTCAGATTTTCCTTTAATTTGCAATCCCTTAAATGAACATATACTTACTCACAACACAAGACTCTTTCTGCTGAAGACAGCAATCACATCATGTCCCTCTCCTTCAATTCAGAAAAGCAAAAGAGGCAAAAGAGCACTTAAATCTTCTTCAGAGGAGTCTCAGCTGGAGTACAGCTGCCTTCATCAACCTTTCTCACAATACATATGCAGCACCTGGCACAAAAGACATGTCACAGATGGAAATGAATCTCACTAAATGATGCTCTGTGTTTTGGCTCTCTTGGTGCATAGACTGCCCCTTAGTAGATGCAGGCAATTAAATAAACTAGAGAAGCCATACAGTTAGGGAGAGACTTGCATCTTCTTTATAAACATCCTTCCTGGCTGTTTATGATAAATCTGGATGGAACTGGTAACTTGGCCCATTAGTTTCCATCTAGATACACATTCCTTCCCTTTTTCTCTCATCTGAGGCATACATTTCTGATGTGTCTGCATGGAATGGATTATGCTCAAACTTCCTTTTCTGATTTTCCAAACATGTTTGGAAAGCCATCCATGAGCATGCCAATTGAGCGGCGTGTGCTTGGAGGACAAAGTGGAGGAGAATCCCAATGTGACGCTGCCGGGGCATGCACACGGACAGCTTGAGCTGGCCAAAGGGAAAGGCTGTAAATCATACTCAGAAGGAGATTGATGATGTTTGTGGAACATGCTCTCAGGGTGCCAAAGAGGTGTTTGTTCCTGAGGCTTAAGAATTATTTTTGTGGAAGGCTTTTATCATTAAAGTTGATGATGTGCCTACAACCAAGAAAATAAAAGAGCGATGCTTGCAACAGTGGAGTGATTTGTATTCTTTTGCATGACAAAAACTTTCATCATCCGTCCCTTTGACAGTTATGATTTGTTAAAGTTTTCTCCAGGGTGTTTGTAACAAAGATTTGAATTTATTGTTATGTGATTTGCATCTTTATTTCCACTATGTATGAAATCTGTAGTATTTAGCAGATCTAGCTCATAGTTCATATCTAATTTACATACAGCAGAGACTTCTTAAACATGTAGCCTTTGTGTATAATAAATTCATTCATTGTAAGAGGCTGGTTTATTTTATGAAATGTTAATTAAAGTTGTTCTTAATGTAAGATAATGTGCAAAAAAAACCCTAATATGCAGTAGTCTTATTAATTGAACAACTTAATTTAGAGTTACTTGTATATTGTGCCATTAATATGTTTATATTTGCTGGACAATTATTGAAAAATCGTAAAGAGTGAATAAGCACATAGATAAAATTAGATACCTGTTTGGGATATTTGTATGAACACTCAGGTACAGTTTGGATGCGTGCATTGCTGATACACTAGCAATATATTTCTGAATAAGAAGAAAGGAGGACTAGCTAAATGCTTATAATCTGCCCTCACAGATTTCTTGTATCTCATGTAACATTTGAGAAATGTAAGAAATGTAGTTTTTAACAATAATACTATGGATTGTCTCTCCATATATTTGGTAGTTCGCAGGAATGTTTTTATGTCATTAGTATTTTACCAAAGTGAATTAACTTTCACCTTGTTCTTGGACATACCTCCTTAAAACAGGAATATCTCTGTATCCTCCTCTCTCTGATATGAACAGCTTTTTCCCCCCCTTATACTGATAAATTTCTATGAAAATCTGTTTCTGTGTGTTTTCAACCATTTTAATGAAAGCTGAATGTTATGCTACTTGATTTCTTGCATAATCAGTCTGATTGGCAATAGGTGCAAGTTGGAGCATAGGAAGTTCTGCACCAACATGCAGAAGGACTTTTTCACAGTGAGGGTGACAGAGTCCTGGGACAGGCTGCCCAGGGAGGTGGTGGAGCCTCCTTCCTTGGAGATATTCAAGACTTGTCTGGACGCCTGTCTGTGCAATATGAGCTAGGGAGCCTGCTTTGGCAGGGGGGTTGGACCCGATAATCTCCTGAGGTCCCTTCCAACCCCTACGATTCTGTGATTCTGTGATTTATTTTTTATGCCAATATATAGGAAGTGTAACATGGCTAACAATATCTTCTGCAACAGCTATGTGTAAAAGACTGCTTTGTTATACAATCTGATATCCATTGTGGTGGGTCACGGTGCTGTTTATGTACACACTTACTAGTGTGTTTGCAGGTCTGACTAAAACTATATAGCATAATAAAACATCAAGAATGATATGGCACATTCGAGGATAAGCAGCTTCAGTAGTCTTCGCCCATACCCCACAGGAGGTAACACGATAATCATAGTCACTGTGATATTTAATAACTTAAAAATCTGTAAAAACCAAAATTAATTGGACTAATTGTTACTTCATTACTGCCATTAACTAAACTAAAAATGTACGGGTATCTCAACAGTACATTTCAAAGCTCAGAAACCTCATGCTGATTGAATGTTGGATAAAATAGCTGAGCTGGAGTTCATAGGAGACTTTCCACCGACAGGTGTCTGCAGTTGTCTAGACCAACCTCATTCTCCAAAATGTTCTACATCCTGCAGGACTAAAAAGAAACTGAACTTGCAGAAGCCTAGCTGCAGCTGTAAAGTGTACTTGTTCTCCTTTACTAAAGTTACGCTTTGTATGTACAGATTTCCATGAAACTGGGTTTTACAGAATGGCAGGATGACTACAAGTACCGCAGCAAATATGTGTAAGATAGCATTTATCATCATATACATAGTAACTGACCATGTGCGAAGGTCTAGCTGTTAGAACGTGAAGTAAAACGAGCTTACTCGAATCACTCTGATGGTGAGAGAAGGCAAGTACTACCAGCCAAATGACTCCCTTTTGCAGCTTGATTTTCCCTTTGTGTTCATAACAATTCTTTGGAACAGGTTACCCAGAGAGGTGGTGGATGCCCCATTCCTGGAAGTGTTCAAGGCCAGGTTGGATGAGGCCCTGGGCAACCTTGTGTAGATCCAGGCCTGGAGGTTGGTGGCCCTGCCAGTAGCAGTGGGGCTGGAGCTCTATGATCCTTGGGGTCCCTTCCAACCCATACCATTCTGTGATGATTCTATGATTCTTTGTTGTTTCCTCTGAAATCTGTCATTCAAAGGACAGAAAAAAATGATTATACATATATTAAAACTGTACCCCTGAGCCAAATATAGGATCCCATCATGTTAAACAATGCAAAGGTATAAAATGTAGCCTAAGCTTGATATTACAAGGAATTAGAAACATACATAACATAATGCATATAGATACACCATTAGGTGACTAGTCATCTATTTTTCACAGATAAAGATCAAAATTGCTAAATGCTATGAAATAATAGTATTTTTCTCTGAGTTAGAAAGCATCTAAAGACAAACTGATTTAGAAAATTGTTCCTTTCTAGAGCCTGCTGATATCTCTTGCATTTTCACAACATTGAAACATCTGGAATACTAAAGATTTAAATTTGAAAAAAACTGGTGGGATGCATTATTGTGGTTATTTTGATGCATACCCATCTTCCTATCAGCCTATAGCACATTACAAAAAATTTAAAATATTTTGCATGGTAGGTCTTTGACATAATCTCAAAGATCCACTAAAGCTTCTGTTCAAAGAACAAAAAGAATCATTGAATAGGCATTGTGTTCCATCCCTACAAATACTATATCACATAAGCACCATCAGCTGATTAAAAGGTTTTCCAGGAAAAATTGCAACCACAGCAAAGAAGCACTTTTCTTTGTAAAAGAGTTCAGATTGCCTTAAACACTTGTAAAAATGAAATTCAATTAGGGAAAATACTTAAACCTGCATTTCATCATAAGCAAAATCTTGAACTAGAGTATTGATAAATATACACATATACTGATAAGCACAGTACTGTCTTTTTGCCATGGCATTCAAGATTTTGTATTCAACTAAACATGATTTTTCTCATACATTCCTTTTCACTTCAGGTTCATTCCACAGCCATTTGGGTATTAATAAATCACTTTCAGCCTCCAAATAGTTACTACAAATCCTAAATCTTAAAACTATTAACTTCCTCTTAAAAAAAAACCCAAACTGTAAGAAATTAATGATAAGAAGTGGTGTAATGGTAAAATCAGTTCAGCTTTGCATATTCGAATATTGTCATTCAACAACTTGTTTTCTGTTCAAATCAAATATTTTTCTGGTACAAGGCAACCATATTCCTTGGATTCTTAAGAACCCAGGTAACCATTGATCAGCTCAAATATTAGTTGACTGTCAATTGAATACTATATTTTAGTCATGCCAAATCTTTCTTGTCAAGAAAATCTTTTTAATAAGACATCTACAGAAATTACTTCACCAACTGCTGAATTCTATGTATGTCTACAGAAGATTACATTTTTCTCATGCACTTTATGTAACTGAGGATTAGGGTCATAGAAAGAGCATCAGAGCAGTATTCTAGCGCATCATTTTTAGAAGCACCTGGTTCAGCTCCAGGCTCACAAGTTCCTGGATGGGAAAGAGACATCTTTTCCCTTCTAGTGCTTTCACCCTGGCTTTCAAAGGTGTAGACAGACAACAGGTTACAGTTCACGCACTGAAATATGAATTACATACAAAATAAAGGGTGACTGTGAAACTAGGTTTCTGAAGGTTTCCGTTAAATATTGGTGATTTATTTCCCACAAGTGGAAAAAATGTTTAAAGTATTTCCGTAGTCACCCCTGCTAGGAATGTTTTCTGCTTTTAACTGCTGATGAACTTGTTGATTTAATAGATAACTTGAAAATACTGACCAGTTGTTAAGAATTTCTGAAAAATATTCTCTTGTAGTTTGAGTTACATTTGCCTCTATGAAAATGATAAATTATTCCAACCAGGTGTCAAATAGTTCATAAAATGTTTGATTCAAAGTTACAGATTACTTGGATATCCCATAATTCTTTATTTCAAACCACAGTTTTAATATTTAACTTCTTCTCTGAAAATACTTACTAATAATTAATTTGTCTGGGGTGAAACTTTTCCCCAATTCATCTCCTCCATCTGCTTGCACATACTGTGAAATTATAATCAGCTGTAATTTGTGACAGAGATGTGCCAAACATTTCTAAAACAATTTGGAAAGTGGCAGACTGGAATTCTTGCCAACTTGTACTCCATGCAGATGCTACTTGTTCTTCTCGCTTTTCTCACCAAAGCTGAGTTTAAAAAAGAAATCTTGAAGTTCTGTTAAAGAAATATTTGTGGAAACCACTTCATACTATTTTGCTCTCCTCCTGAGTTGTAAGAATTTAGGGACTGAGTCCAAAGCTCATGGGAATCAGTGGAAAAATTCCCACTGATTTTGCTGGAATTAGCTTAGATGTTAGTTCTTCCTCAACTTCCAGCTGAACCTACTAATTATAGGCACAAAATAGACAGTATAGCTCCTCCGAATTTGCTTATTTATTCACTTACTTCAGACTTAAAGGGTTAAAGATATATTTACAAATATTAATGACTATTAAGGTAAATAACTAGAATTATTTTTGAGTTAAATGAATGCAATGGGTGTTGCAATTATTTTCTATTCCCACTCCTAATTTCTCTTGAATTTCAAAACATAATATGCACCTTCATTAAGGGAGGTAGATTATCAAAAGGTCATCAAAAAGCAACGACTATTGAAACTATGTTAAATTCTACTCATATGATCACATTATTTTGTAGTTTCTGGTTCAGACTTGAGATCACTAGTTTCAAATTACTTTAAGATATAAAATTGCATAGCATGGTCAACATAAGTAATCAGCTTGTTTCAGAGTCCAAAACTTGCAAACTCTGAGACTCATACATTGATAATTTGAGAATGGAACTCAAGTCTTTTAAGACATCAGTATAAAAAATGTTTACGTGTTTGAGATGGTTGCACTCTTTGTAGCACAATGTGTGACATAGAAGTTCCACTTTCTGACAGACTTGGAGACAGTATAACATAGATCCAAAAAAACCCAGTATATAGAATGAGTACCTTTTTTTTTTTTCTACAAGCAGAATTTCTGAAATTGTTTTCTTCTTTGGAAAATAAGACACACTTTCGGAATTTTGGAGGATTACATAACTTTATCTAACATTTCTATTTGGTTAAACTACATGTTCAGTTAAATGTTGTTTTCTCAAACTTTCACATTAAACTGGCCATTACACTTTGCAAAACCAAGCAAAATACATACCTAAGCTTACTGAAGAAAAAACATCCAGAGACCTAGATGGAAAGAAAACTGATGGATGCTGTAAACAGAGCTATTCCTTCACAGTCTCCATCAGAGATGGTAGCTGAACTGGCTGCGAGCAGGTTTGGGGTGCAGGAGGAGCTACTGCTCAGGCTCCTCTGCACAAATGCAGTGGCAATAGCCCCATTTTTGGGTGCATTTGCCCTGCCTGTCTCTCCTGGATGACTACAATGATGCTGCCATCTCAGATTTTGTTGTTGCAGCAAGCGAGTCCAGTGCTACATCTTCAGGGCACAGTATTTATTGGGTTTTACCTCAGCTGTTGAGAAGGCTTATCTCAGCTCTTAAATGCATTAAAACCAAAAGGGAACTTTGTCTCTCTTGTTGCTATTGTCACTTCTGTTTGCTTTTAGGATAACAAACTGCATACATTTCAAGTCATTAATTGTATGTGGGCAAAGTGTTTCTACTATATTGGGAAACTTTGTTTATTCAAGATATACATAGTCTTTTCCAGGTAAAGCTCACATCTATAGAAAAAATTAGCTCAGACTCAGATGTGTGCTTAAGGACCCTTCTAAAATGAGGATTTAACGTACTAACAATGCATTTAGATATGACATTTACTTCCATTTTATAAGGCTGTACAGTTATTTGAACTGGAGGCACACATATATGAAATGAATAAATGGAGATTATAAGGGGAAAGCTGGTATATGAGGTCCTTTCTGCCAAGCAGTTTAGCTATAGGACAGTACAAGCTTGCCAACGTTTTTCAGAATTATTTTCCCTCTAAAGCCTGTGGGCTATGTGGTATAGTGGTTAGGGAATAGTAGCATTAATACCATATAATATGCCTTTCAGTTGCCAGTAATCAGATGTCCCATTCTTTTCACCATATATGTAAAACAACGATTGCACAAGAAGTACAAGAATGATGCATTTATCAACAGAAAAGACAAATAAAGCGGAAGCGAGTATTTGGGGGGAAAAATATGGTCTATCAAAGCAGCATGAGGGGTGAAGCAAGTAGAAACCAATTCCATTTCTTTCATTAATTATTTATAACACATATCCGAAAGATTTTGTTTAATTTTTAAAAAAAATTTTCTAATTCATTTACTCTTCTTTTCATTATCTTAAGCCCATACCACATCTGTCTTGTGAAAACTAAATATGTGCAGGTAAAAATGGATGTCTTTAAGTATCATATACCATGCCTCTCATTTCTAAAGCTTTTTTTAAAACTCATTTTCTTAAATAGAAAATTCTTATCTGAGTCAAAAATAGTCAAGGATTTATCACTGTACATCAGAAGATTTGATCGGATACAAAGCCAATCAAACTGAAACCTGGGTTCTTTCAGATCCTGAGATGGGTATATATTATGATGAATAATCGAGTCTATATGGAGAACTGGAGCTTTTTCTTCTAGTTTCTGAAACTTTAATTGCTTATTTGCAGGCTTTTCTGTAATACTGCAAGGGTTAGACTGTACTTCTTGTGGGTAAATGAAAGATGTTTCTCACATGACTCCAAGATGCAGGGTTGTTAAATTCAGAAATCTACTGGAAGGCTTAAGCTGCATTAAGTTAACTGTACTGCCAAAACCAACTGTCTCACAGGAAAAATGATGTATGATGTTACACTAGCAGCATCAATCAGCCTGTTCCCTATTTGAATTCTTATAAAATACATTTATATTTCTTATCAAAAGTTTTTTTCTTATTGGTTTCCAAATAAAAGTATCAACTTTGCCTATACATTTTTTTCTAGTATTAGTTTTATACCAGATTAAATAAGGCAAGAAAACAAGAGTAATGTCTTACTGAGACAGCACAGTGCACTTGTCCTTTAACAACTTCACTGGACGAGAAAGCAAAATGAGTATGACTTTCAGGCATTGAAAACAAACACACCATACTTCCACAGCCTTATACATCACATTCACTGATGTTACTGGGCCACCCAACGACCCCTTTTTTGTATTTCACTTGCATAAATACGTCAGCTGTTTTTTTACATAATCGATATATTATTAAGGAGATTGACAGGCTTTTAGATATTATATAGTCAAAGAAAAGAGCAGCAGCAATGCTTTATGGTATGACCTAATGCATGTCTTCAGGTGCAAGCTAGTTCTACAGCTTGTGAAGAGAAAAAGCTCAAAGCTTTCATAATGTTTGCTGCTATCCTACTAATACTCCTACCAATGTCCATGCAGTTAATGAAATTTAAGAAATGTATCTTTATAATTTCTGTCAAAGAATAATTTAGAGAAGTGCCAGCACAGCTTTAAGGGCTCTGCAGTGGGGGAGTGCCAGCCATTTTGTCCATACTTGCTCTATGGTAGCTCTGGGCTGGGAAGCAACAGAACACTAGTTCAGCATAAGAGAACTGTGACTGCCTTGTGACATGCCAGAGAGGGAGACTAGGATGGAAATAGAAACAGAATAAGGACAGCGTTTAATAATTAGAAGCAAACTGTCTCTGATATATGAATAAAAATACTGAGCTAAATTACAATCTCTCTGGTGTAAATCCAGAGTAAATCCAGAGTAAATTATATTCAATTTATATTAAGATAAAACTCTCAATGCTAAAACTTAAACTTTCAAAACCAAATTTATAACTGATGAAAATATTCTCACCTCATTAGCCACAAGTTACATGGCTTACTTTCTCTTGTGGCTTTTGTGCTATTACAGTCAGCTTTGTCATTCCTTTCACACTACCTATAACCTCTGCTTATATTCATAAAAAAAATAAAGGCCATCTGGCTACCTACCCAACATTTCCTCAACAAAAGATAAAATGCCAATGGAGCTTGAGCTCCTCCCTTTGCCCGTGGGAGACTGGGCATTGCACAGGGCTGGGGACTCATGCACAGAGTTCAGAGCAACGCTTGGTGGAAGGAAAAAAATGTCTGGCTGAGACGTATGATGAGGGAGAAACTCTCTTAGCTGACATACAATATGACTACACGAACAAGCTACCATGAAGTAACCAAGAGACTTAATTTAGGATTTGACACATGAATGGAGAGGTGAAGCTTTAAACATAAATCTGGTGCAAATCACACGCTGAAAGCTTCATACAAACAAGCAGACTGTACATTTGAAAGTGTGAGAGGCACTGACAGACAGGCATTTGAAAACGTGATAAATGGAGTCTGGATTCATCCAAGGTGAGACTGACTATTATTGGGCTAAATCAAAGGAGCTGTGAGAGTTTTCCCAGTTATTGAACATAGGGTTAGTTTTGTTTGGTATGGCCAACATATTCTGGAGTTCATAGTAGATTTTTAAATATTAGGTATTTTCAAAGTAACTGCCCATATAAACCCTGTTGCTCGAAGTAATTATAAAGTATCTTCACACTTCTATTAAGGAACTGGCTTTTTCAAACCATGTGAATTTAAATTTTCTTTAAGGCTATCTTAAAAGTACTATGTTGTAAATGAATAACTGTGCAGCTATTTAGCTATCTAAGACTCATAAAAAAACCCTTATATGTTTATTTTAATCTATTTGTAAGTTATGTAATCATACACTTGGTCAGTAACGAGATTTGTACAATTTTTATATCAGTATAAATTAATTTATAAAAGTTATAATTCCAATATGAGTAGTTTTATCTCAGGAAAACGCTCATCAGACAAACCAGCACTGGAGCTGAATGTTGCCTAAATAGAGTAAATGTAATCTGCACATGCATGGAGGAAAATGACAGTTCATGAGCACTATGCTTCATCTTCCTTTTCATGTACTGAGAGGTTAACAAGAATATATAATCAGGATTAGAAATATCTGCAAAAAATAGAAGGATACTTTTTCCTTTTCAAGTGTAATATATTAAATAAAAGCCTGTGTTCTTGGCAATAACATGTACAATTGTGTCAGGTGAAATACTTTCAATGCAAGGTCTTGTATTTGACTCACAAACATGCTGATTTTCTTTTTACACAATGGAAACGAGCCAGTCACTATTTTGTAATTTTTCTCATTCATATAATTTGTAAATTGGATCAAAGCTGGCAATGTCTTCAGCCACTCCTTGAAGTTTAAATACTCAAGTACTGTATTACATTCACATTACTGTACTTTATAGGATACAACAACAGGAAACTGAACAAGTCAGAACATATCCCAAGGGTATTTGATGCTGCATCTCACCAAAGGATATTAAGGAAACTGAGCTACCAGGGGCACATTCTCAGATAGATGAATAACTGGTTAAAATTTAAGTTTTCATAGGCAGTGAGAAGGATAGTCTCAAGTGGAAGTTTGTGCTATTCAGCGTGTTCTGTAAAAGAGGTATATAGTGGGGTAGCATCTTTGCTGATGACACTAAAGATATTAAAGACCGAAAAGGCAACATTCAGCTCTGAAATACTTCAGAAGGTTCTCATACAATGAAGGGTCAGGAGATTAAAAACAATTAAATAAAACTAATGTAGACACATATAAATTGATATATAGGGGAGAATCCCTAATTTTGCTCTATGCAATAGCTATACTTAAATGCTATTTTCAGTCACACATTTGTGCCTGGTAACATCATGGAAAGATACTTCTGGAAACTATACTCAGGCACATGGAAAATAAGGATGTGATAGATGAGAGCCAAGAAGGCTTCACAAAGGACAAATCATGCCTAAAAGATTTGGTGGCATTCTTTGATGGGGTTACAGCACTGGTTGATAAGGGAAGAGTGACAGACATGACCTGGATGGACTTGTGCAAAGCATTTGATAGTGACTCATACAATATCTTTGTCTCTAATTTGGAGAGACATGGATTTGATGGATGGACCACTTGGTGGATAAGGAATTGGCTGGATAGTCACATTCAAAGAGTTGTGGATAATGGCTCAATGTCCAAATCAAGACTAGAGATGGTGGCATTCCTCAGGGGTTGGTATTGGGGTTGGTGTTGTTTAACATCTTGGTGACATGGACAGAGGGATCGAGTGCACCCTCAGCAAGTCTGCTGACACCACCAAGCAGTGTGGAGGGATGGACACACTGGAGGGAGGAGATGACATTCAGAGGGACCTTGACTGGCTGGAGAGGTGGGCCCATGCAAACTGCATGAAATTCAAACATTCTGTGATACCATGATTCTATAAAATGACAGTTACAATAGATTTTATTTTTTTAAATTAGATTAACTCTTTTAGAAGGTAGTAAAAATCAATCCAAATGTAAGGGAGTATTAGCAAGGAATAAAGAAAACAAAACAGCTTCCACATCTTAAGCATGTACAGTTCCTTTCTGTGTTCCTCCTCCATGTTCAGAAATTATACAGTAGAACTCGGTAAGGAGGAAGGCAAGAAGGATGATCAAAGGTGTGGAACAGCTTCTGAACAGGGAAGAGGCATGATTAAATACATTAGAAGACCTGAAAGGCTGTAGAAAGATCAGTGAAATCATGAGTAGAGTGAGGAAGGTGAATTAGTAAATGATTGCTCACTCTGCCTTCAAAACAAAAAAAAATAAGTTACAATAGATAAAATTAGCAGGTGGCAGACCCAGAACAAACAAGAGGTGCTTCTGCAAAGAATGTGCAATTAAGCTGTGACACTACATGCTGTAAGATACTGCAGATGGAAAAGTTTGCATGGCTTCAGACAAATTTTTGACAGGAAAATCTGCTTAGGACAGTTAAATGCAGACACCAATTCTGCAGTTCAGGAAGTACCTGAACCACAGATGGCTGGAAAGTATTCTGCAGAATATCCCAGCATATAATATCCCTATCTACTTGTCCTGCTCTCACGTGCTTTCATTAGGCATCTGGTACTGGCACGTGCTGAAGAGAGAATCCCAGCCTTGACAGAGGTGTGGTCTGACTCCATATGGTCATTCTTATGTTCTTATATCAATCTGCATATGATTTGATAAATGGAAAATATATGTGTTCCTTTATTTAATTTGTTTAATTATTAACTCATTCAGAATGCACATAAATTGAGAGCTCTGAGCACTGCTTTTTTGGAAGACCTACAGTATGAAATCTGGAGAGAGATCTGATAATGCCTTAACAATATGTAGTAATCATACACTTTATTTCCTTCAGTTTTTGCAAGAGTAAATAAAATCTCATTAGTTTTGCTGAGTTTATATGTATAAAGACTTCCAGTGATTTTTTTATTTTTTTTTAGCAGTCAATCCTATTTGAACAAATCCAGGTCAGAAATATTGGCTAGAGCAATATATGTGCTCTTCAATGGAAACGAATTAGGTCTTGTTCATGGTTATATTTCCAAAATTGGCCAATCAGATAGTCACTTCATTTGTTTTTATCCAAATTGGCTTCTATGCCTTTTGGTTTTTTTCATTCATGCTTTCACAAAGAGGAAATTTTTGATGGAATGCATAAAAAGTTCTAAATCAGATTTATTTTCCAAGAGTAAGTTTTATACATATCGAAGTTTTGGCATTCATCATTTGTAATGGAAAATGAAATTATACACAGCTTGAGTTTAAGCATATAAGAACATAAAGACAAACATATATCTTCCATAACCAGGATTTCCTACTGAAGTCCACAGGATTAGGTAGGACTTCCTTAGATGGTTTTGTAAATCTTAAAAATCTATATACAACTTGAGCAGCATAAATATTTGCAAATCTGTGAACAGAAAATTAGCAAAATTGTAAATCTCTCCAATCAGCATAATTTCAGAGACCAGATAGAACTGCTGCTTATCTGTACCTAGCTGCATGTTCCTATATATACTTGTTTTGTGTGCATATATATATATATATATATTTAAATTTCATCAAGAATTGCGAATAAGACACTTCACTGAAAAGGCAGATTTTAATTGAAAATTCAAATTTAATTAAATGTTAATGATTCTTATTCAGATATATTGATAAATCTTTAGATTTTGATGGAATTGAGTAGAATTGCCTCCACACAGCTACTTAGAGACGCTATGTCATATCTAATTTACTTGAAATCGGCAAAACCTAATTTGTATAGACAAAAGCTTCACTTTGGTTGTATTGGCACATCAGGGAAATCGGATAGGAAGGAAGGTAAAAAATCAGCTTTTAAGGGAAAATAATCTCATTTTAATTATTTTTGTTATCTTTAAAAATATTTTTGAAGAAAATTCTAATCAAACTTGTCCACAGAAAGTCAGCGAGGTTCTTGAAACTTATCATTACCTTAGCTAAATATTTTTTTTTTAATTGAAACCTGAAATGTCTTTAAATGCAATTATACTGAAACCAAAGCAAAGCACTGTTTTTTATGAGGCAATAATTTAGCTCCCAGGTGGATAAACTATGAGGTTGATGGGTAGTTAGGGTATTAAAAAGAGGGAATCAGACATCTGCTTGGTAAAGCATTTCACTACTTATCATATTGGCATTGTGATAGAGGTCTTCTGGAATCTGTTTCCTTAAATGGCAGAACAGAAGTAAATGGGTGTATACCAAGATAAAAAGTGTTCAAATCAGAGTTGGCTTTGGAGCCAAAACTGAGCAAGTGAAAAAAAATGTTTATTTTGCCTAGCCTAGCAAGCTAATGTAGGGACATTTCTGTGCCAGAAGCATATGAGAAAGAATTGTGGTGATATCTACCGAAATTATTTCAACCCGATGACTCCCTATGACTAATTTTCTGATTACAGCTTTCACCTCCAGACTACAGTGATTTGAAATCTGATTCCACTGCCAAACTTTAGCTGTTTGAACACCATGCCCCATGGCATGGTCAAAATACTTTCATGACTGCAGGTCTACATCATACAAGTTTGATGGTTTTGTATAGCTTACAGCAATTTTTGCTGTCATATACAACATTGGTTCTGCTGGCCTACATTTGATGGGATACAACACATACTGGTCTTTTAAGTCCACAGAGTGTTAGTACTGTTTAAGTAAGAAGTTCAATCCCTAGAGCCTTCCAGAAGCTAAAGATCTTTATTACGTTAATTTCAAAGCACAAAAGGTTTGTAAAATGGCCAGTGGGCAAATTAAAGAAACAAAGGACTATATATAAATGCTTTTCTGGGGTTTCTTTACCCTGCTTTATTACGAAAAATCTACTAAACACAAAATGTTCATTGAAAAGAAAAATCATTCTTGTTTCTGGACTGGCACCTAGTGCACGAGTGTGTAGATTGATGAAGTGGCAGGGAGAGATGTGATAAACATCTCCAAATGAGTTGAGTTAGAGATAGATCTGTTTTAGTGTTAGTTGTCCATGATAAGTGTCCTTGACTTTAATTGTCTGGGCCCTGAGACTTCTGATACTCAAGCTTACTCATTTATTGTGACAGGCAGATAGCCATGAGTCATTCAGGAATAACACAGGAAAGTTGTCATTTTTGCCCATGAATGGGCATTAACTTTGACAAGTCGACAATCTAGAAAACATAGTATGTTTTTTCCATTCATTAGTATGATTCCCAGTCCTCAAAACTCTTAGTAATCAGGTAGTGTTTTAGTAGTTGCTTTCATAGCAGCCAGGCTGAGGGTGCAAGCTTATGTCATTGGAACATCATTTTATCATCTTTGAAAGGCCATGGTGACTGGGGGAGGCTCCTGCTTACTGGAAAAAAAGCAAACCGCACCTATCTTCAAGGTCAGCCTGCTTAACAGAAATGCCTGGTTAAGCATATGAAGCAGAGTCCTCTTGGAAGCTCTTTGAAGTAGATGCAGGACAAAAATGTAACTAGAAACAGCCAGAGTGGATCTACAAAGGTCAAATTCTTCTTGACCACACTTCGGTGGTGGCCAGTTCAGTGAATGACAACAGTAGATGTCCCTTGCTTGTAGTAAAGTCTTCAATACAGTGTCCTTACAGCTAAATTGGTGAGATACTAAGTGAACTTCAAAGCTGTTGAAATTTGTCTGAACTGTTGGATGAAAATGACTATGAAGTCCTACAGATGACCAGCTATTAGTGTCATTCTTCAGTGATCAGTATTGGGACTGACAGCTTTTATTGTCTTTTTCAATGAGCTGGGCAATGGAATTGGTTGCATTCTCAGTAGATTTACAGATGGTGTCAAACTGGGGGAGCCATTGATACGCTCTACTGTTTGTGAGATTGCTGAGAGAGAGCTATGTCCAGTTTTGATCTTGATTTTACACTTTAGGTACTGAGATCATTGTTTTACCATAAAGGCAGGCAGAACAGGGTCCCAGAGGGGCTTTAGAGTCTCTTTCCTGTGAGACTGGACAGTTCCCTGAGCAGCATGGTCTACTTCATGAAGAATTTCAGACAAGACCTCGGTTATTTCTGTCCCTGGCTGATTTGACTACATAGTACATTGAACTGAAGAATGTGAACAGAATGGTTTTTTTTACCAAGGCTTACATTTGCCCTGAAGTATTTTTGCAAAGCTTGTTCTATGCAGAGTGTCTTTTTGTTTAATGTCTCATGAAATTTAGATATATGATTGATATATTATAATGATTAATAAACTTCATTATTATCTGGGACTGTTCATTGACAATTACTTGATCATATCAGGTACTGAAAGAAAGGTGGCAAAACAAGAAATAACTGTTCAGAACTATCTGCTTGCTCCACATCCTTTCAAAAAAGCCTTCTTAACAGTACAGTTGAAACTTCATAATGACCATCGAAGTGAGCAAGTTTCTAAGTCTGCTGTGGCTTGCTCACTGGAGAATAAGAAGCAAACCACTCACACATAGGGGTAGGTGGCAGCCATGGAACCCAGTAAAGGATCTATCACAATAAAAGCGATGTGCCCTGCAGTCACATTGCAGCTTGAATAAAAATTACAAATACACTTGATAGCTGCACCTAGAAGTCAATGAAAGCTCAGTGGCCACTGATGTTGATGAAAGCAAAAGTTCACTTCCAAGAGGTTGCTGCTTTGTGAGTTGTACTGTGCAGCATTCTTTCCATTGCTGCCTACCTGTCTTCAATCCACCTCCCAGAGCTGTGTGTTATTGTTGTACATGCTGTCACTGGCTTGAACGTACATGCAATGTGGGCCTTTATTATAGAGTATATGGTAACATCGCCATTCTAATTTCTCTCTATGGGTCTACAGAATCTGCATTTATCAGAAAATACCTGCCAGTTTACACATAAGTGACACACACACAGAGAATATGACTTGTAGTAAGATTATAATCATATAAAGTCATAATTAAACCTTAAACTCAGCATTTCAAGCAATTTTCAATATAGCAATATGTTCTACTATTGGTCTTTGGAGTCCTTGCTAGTCCTCACCTCTGCCTTCTCAGACTCCTTTCCTCAGCACTGCTATCCCCCCAGGTCTGTTTCCCAGTGTTATGTGAAAGGTCAAAGGTTAAAGGAAAGGATTTCTGTTGAAGTCAGATGTTTTTATTGCAGTACAAAATATGTGAGACTACATATCAGTGCTTAGCATGGGATAAGCAGAGAATCTGTTTCTGCTGATCTTCAAACTGCTCCATACAAGTAAGACATTGCAATGAGTAGGACCACTTCTCAGAACTGCCTGGCTAAGCAGCCTAGACACTGCAAGCCCCCCATAACTTAGAAGAGTCCCTGGGATAATTTAGACAAGACAACCAGAAATAAATGTGAACTAAAGAGACGTTTGTCTCCTTCTCACATTTAGCTTGGACGTGCCCCCAGCTCTGCTTTGGTAAGACTGTGGACTTAGTCCATCGAATTTTTATCAGAACAAAAGAAATGGTTGCCATCTCATCATTTAAAGACTAGACAGACTCTGGGGTTGAGTGAGACAAAAGCTTTCTAGTGATCTTTATATTCTAGGTACCAGAATCGAACAGCTCATTAATCTTTCTCTAGAACAACCCTACCTGTGTGACCGACATCTAACTTGTGTTAATAAGATTTCTGTGTATTTCACTTCATGAAATCCTACACTGAAGGTGTTGCTGTTAATAAATTGTATATTTATATTACTTTTGACTGCATCATTCATGGTGCATTGTTTTAGAGGCAAGTTAAACAAGAGAGAATCATCTCACTACTGCTAAAAATGTTTTGACCTCATTAGCTGAGCAAACAGGAGAGTGTTTGAACCACACGCCCCTGGTTATAGCAGAATCTTGTCTCAACCTAAAACTGTCTACTGTGAGAATGGAATCTGCACTGCAGAGGTGTTCTTGAGACCTTGACTGTCCTTTTAAACATCTGACTGAATAGCAAATGCTGAATGGACACAGGACTGAAATACCTGAAATGAATGTAAGCCATGTTAACATATAAAAGTAAAAATGCTGCAAATGAAATTAGGTCTCTCTTTGAATCACAATTGATTTGCAAACAAATGGAGAAAAATGTCCACCTAATTTTGGTGCAGAGGCCTCACTGCATGAATTTCATTGAAAGCAAGTTTTGCAGAGATGAATTTGTCAAATGAAACTGCAAATGTTTTTCAAAAGTCTTTACAATTTTGCTCATCCCTGCATATTACATGATCTGTAAACCGGAAAATTAAGAAATCACATAATAATGTTTATACATAAAATTAGTGTCTATTAAAATTTTGTAGACTATTTAAATTCTTATCACTTTTTGCAAGTTGCTGGAATCTTTCCACCTATGGTGCTAAATAAATTCTTGTCTATTTTATGTCTTTGACAGATGAGACACATTTACAGTTACCCATTTCTCTTAGATCGAAAATATTATATTTAAATCTAAACATAGTTTGGAACTAGCTCTCTTCAGACATTATTAAAAACATTTAGTGCTATTATAACTTCACTTTGAAACAGGTTGATTCATTCAAGCAAACTGTGGTGCATGGGGTTTTGCATCCCACTGAGCCATTAAGTTGTAAGATTGCCTATATATAGATTTTATTTTATTCATAATATATGACATCAACACTTTTTAAAAGGTTGTGGGGATTAAAATAAATAATCTTATGGCAGCACTGGAGGAAGCCATACTATATTCGCTGTTAGGGTTCTATTCTGCAGAGTGCTCACAGTCGCAACTCCCATGATGTACCTTGCAAAAGGCATTCCGCTCTGTGAAGGGTCTGGCCCTCTATTAGAGGAAAGGAATTAGTCTTTTTCTATTGAAGTCAATTGGTCTTTGGTTGTTGACTGTAGGGGGACCAGGAATTTTATCAACAGCTTTTCAAATCTGCTGTTAAGATCCTGTGTATTTTGAACAGTTGTTCATATAAGTAGGACTTAGTCAAACATTTAAGAATACAGTGACTACCACAATCATATCAACTAGCAATTTTTATCATTACATTTTCTTTGATGGCCACTGCCCAATGATCTTACAAAAGTTAAGCTATAGCAAAAATATAGAGTTATTATGGACTTATCTCATTAACCTTGACAGTTAATGAGTGCATTATGATCTGCAACGTGATTGTATCTATCCTTTATGGTTTTCATCCAGTTAAACTGTGTGCATTTTTTTAATCAATGTACACAATTAAACTTTTATGCCAAAATAAATGATTCAGCACATGATGTCTACATTCCAGCTACAGTATAAAGAGATGTCAAGCACAGATTTACTGAGGAGGATTAGGGTGGATGTGCTGTCTAATACAACATGATTGCTTCAGATTTGCCCTCTGTGTGGTGTAATAGCACTCTTCAGAGTGTCTGAATCTGGCCATAAAAGACTGTGCTTTCTTAGTACAGCTACTGCACAGCAATTGCACTACAGACATAGATAAGCCACAAGAGCTGAAAAATTCATTATAATTGGGTCATAAACATGGCATACTGGGACTCATCTGGCAATAGGCATCGTAGCAGCCAGGTGTCTTCTCTGCTCACCTTTATCAATTGCCTGGCACTACCAGTAACCCCTCTTATAAATCCAATTCAGACTCACCTAGCACTTTTCTTTCAAAGGAAGGCAAAAGGAGTAGAAAAAATACCTCTGTCTCTTATCTTTGTCAAATTTGAGAAACTCTAAATTCTTTCCCCAGCCTTTTCAGAAAAACAGATGTCAATGTGCACTTTTAGCTTCATCTGATGCACCAAACAGGTATCAACCAACAATCTGAACTTAATTTGTACATCTGTGGCCTTTGCTATGGGAAAGACAAAATAACCATCTCAAGCTGGCATGTGGTTATGTGAGAAGAGAGGATTTCCAATCCTGCCAGGTGATGACCAGCAAAATACCAACTGCAGAGCACAACCAATTCTTTCCTAGAATGAGAAAAAGTTCTGCTGGGTGGGATAAGGCATGTATGCTCAGGCACTGATGGTCAGGGAGCCAACAGCCTACAAGAGCCCCTTTTGCTTAAATATTGCCCTGCTCAGTGTGCCTCCCAAATGAAAGGAGGAGTCCTTGGAGGCAATTATGCCTGACTAGACACAGCACACCAGCCCTGAAGTTATAGGACTGCATTCTGTAAATGGCACTTTCTAATATCTAGTAAATGTCTCAACCACATACGAGCAGGTTAAATTGTAGCAGAAAACCAACCAAGAATTGCAGGCCAGCTGTGACGAGTAAATGGAGTGATAAGATTATTGCTGTATTGAGGATTCAGAACAGAAAATCGAAATAAAAATTTGTCTGTGACCAGAAGACGAAGAGACCCTGGTGTCTGGCCATTAACTAATATTATGTTTCCTCATAAGCTTCATTTATTTCTGCTGTTCATTGAGTTGGTTCTTACTAAGATTTTGAAATAGAAACTTTTTGTAGAGTATTGCTGCAACACCTGAAACTGTGACAGTCAGACTACAACAGCCCTTCACTTTGCCAGAAACGCACTGGAGGACTGTAACATTTTTGTTCTGTTATTCGTGCTGCTATCATTTCATATACTGTTCTTTTAGAACATTTTTAAAATCATTTCAGAAGGTGTTTATATTTCATATTTTGATCGATACTTGTCTTTTTTAATATTTGAATGTGGCTAGAAAACTAAAGACATTTGTGATCTGCCCCAGTGGGAAAGATAAAGGAAGACAAAAACATTTTATAGACATCATATTTTAATTTCTGCTACTTATTCTAGTTTATACTCTCAAAATCATATAGATGGGATCACGAAGACAAGTTGTTTAGAGAAAATCCAGGACATCATGAACTCAGCTTGGCTTATTTCATGGTAATTCATTCATGTGCAGGTGACCTTGCAAATTTTAAAAAAGAAATCACCGTTTTGATCAAAACGGTAATTTCTTGGTATACTGTGCAGGAAACCAAGTCTACTTCTCCACGCTATGTGTTTTCATGCCTTTCTCTCAAGATCTCAACAAATACATTTTTAAGCACATATTTTACCATTCCTTTCATGTTTTGTAAACATTTGCAACGATATCACTTGTGAACATCTTTGATGGTGCTTTTTAGTTTTACTGTAAAATGCTTAAGAATTGGAAACCATGCTGTCTGATGAACTCGATTCACAACTTACATCTCCATGTGTTATTGTTAGTGCTTAGTAGCGAGTAGAATTATCCTCATCTAGAAGGTGTAACATGGCATCTGTTGAGTCTATTGCCCTCAAAGAGAAACTAGCACGGGGACTCTCATAGCCAGAAAATTTGTAATTAAGTAAGGCAAGGAATTAATTCTCTCTTAAATCTATGCACATGCTTTCTGTGGAAATGAACAAGATGTGTGGAAAGACAGGTTTTCTCAATTACCAGGGTTAATATTCATGTGCAAATACAGACTCAGCTAAACCCCACACATATGTTGTAATGTCTACATTCGTCATCCTTTTTTTCAATGGGGTATACAATATTCATCCTAAATACCCATAAAAGACTGACTGCAAAAAATCACATTTTATAGCCTATCCCAGGAATGTTTGCATTAAATTGCTTGAGACTGGGAAAGTTTCATTGTGATCAGGACCCAAGAGATATAAAAGGACCATAAAGCAAGGGTCATAGTGAGATTTTATAAGCTAGGCTTCTACTTAATTTAAATTATAGGGGCAGGGTAAGAAGTTGTGGTTTACCAATAGTACTGTTATACCTTGAGTTAAAGGCTTCTTTCCACTGGCAGTTTCAAGTACCTGCCTCTCATGGAAGAGTTAAATGCCTTATGTGTATGTGTCCTGTAATCCATCATTTGAGAAAAATAAAACTTCATTATCAGACATAAGAACGAGTGCTGCTGACATCTCGTCTGAAGAAGCTCTGTGTATATTTCAGTAGCAGCTCCATTTCAAGTTCCTCTTTGTTCCTGGATCAGTGCCAGTGTTCAAATCTCTGCCTGAAGCTGGCACATGCTGCTTCTAAGAGGAGCAAGAGTTTAACATCTTTATTGAAAATTAAAGTGTGCCTTGTGATTGGATCAGATTGGCTAAGTATACTTCTATGATTTATAATTTCTTTAGTTGGACATCACAAATCACAATTAAACATACCATAAGATTAATCTTTTTTAAGTTCTGAGATGTATCTGCTCAACTTTTGAAGCATAAGGATATCTTAACGAAAGAGGATAGACTATAACAGATAAACTAGGTTCTGTAATCTTTTGCCATATCTGTTTTGTGGTGTTTTTAAAAGATTAAAATGACAGAAAAAGCCTTGATCAAATCCAGTAAGCTCTAGAGTTTAACCCAGATGTCTAATACCACAGTACACTATCCTGGCAGGAATATCAAGGGAAAAATCAAAGCAAAAAAGCATTTTATTTTACCCATTTGTATGTCAAACTCAAGTAGTTCTGATTTTACTGATGCTTACAATATTTGCTTTCTTATGTTTTCTTTAGCTTTGAGTATTGATTTACATGGTATCTCAATCTACATTTCTCTGTCAGTGGATTAGACATTTTCAAATAAAACACCTATCACAAATATGTTGAATTTGACTGGGGGATAATTTTGAACAAGTATACTTTAATATGGTTGCAATTTTCTGCTGGGGACTCTCTTAAGAGACTTTTTATATTTTCCAGTTTCAATAGGTCATATCAGAAAATACTAAATATCAATGTCAAGTTTTGAATAAAATATTTTTTAATGAGTCTTATGTTTTCCCTTTTTATTGTATCTTGCCAAAATCTTGAATATGTGCAAATCAGAGCAGAGAATTCAGTAATTGTTTATCCACTGTTCCTATAGACGTTTAAGTAATTTTACACAAAATAACTCTTTTCTCTAGCTAAGAACTCTTTTCTGTCCAAATGCACATGCTAGGGACAGTTTCAGCTGATTAAAATGCACAGAGGTGGTAAGCATGGCCATTCATTTACACAAATTACAACTCTGTATTCCACTGTAGAAGTCGTTAACATGAACCATATTGGGCAGGGGAATCAGGGCTGGGGCCATGTCTGTATATTATTGATTTAAAGGTGGACCATGGTTCAGTGACACTTTTTGGAGTAGGATAAATTTCAGCTGTCTTGGAATTAATTGTAGTTATACCACTTACCATAAACCATACATTGTTATTTAATTCCAAACATTATGGAGATTAGTCTTTCATGTGGATTAGATGTTCTTAAGTATTTTCTCTGGAGTTTTAATAAAAGACTTTATAAAAAGTCTTTACATTCAAGTAATATGTGTGTAATTGTCCTTTCCTCCACACTGCTTTTTTGTCTGTGCTACTCTGCTGAATTCAGCATGATAATCCTGATCTGTGCTACAGCTAAGCCTCTCCTAGTTCTTTCAATTCTAATTGCTCAAAAGTGGAAGGATCTGACAGACTGTGTCCAGCCTCTTCTTGCTGATAACACTGTTCCATTCCTTCTCTTCCCCTTTCTCTTCCATCTTAAAAAATATAGAGTTGCAGTGTAAGATGACCCTGGCATAATAGGTATTACAGATCTGAGAGTACTTTTACAAGGTTCTGCCCATTTACAAAAGTAAACCATAAGCATCAATAGGAGATAAAGGGTCTTACATTATAGCAACAGCTTGTCCTACACCAGCGTTAACATGTGGTTTCTGAAACGCCCACTGCAGCATTCCAGCTTTCTCAGCATTGTGCAGGCTTTGACACTGCACTATTGTACTTCCTGGAAGAAAAGAGAGAGGTTATAGAAAATAAAGGCAATGTAACACAGAAATGACCTGACAAAAACTGAATGCACAGCTCAGTCTGGTTCCCAAATGAACAAATTTTGTACTCGTTGCCCATCTGTACCAGGTTTCCCTGCCTGTGAGATCCTGGAAATGAAATTTCATGCCTAAATGCCTGGAAACATTGAAAATAAGGGCCTTAAATTTGTCCCCAGTTAATCCAGGTACAGCCACACTGTATACTTCATCAGGATCATTACCCTACCCTATTCTTTGCAGGTGCCTAATAAAATATTTCTAGCATTGGCTATGCCATCTACCCACACTGATCTCACTACAATATGCTGAAAACAGTGTTGTCTGATTTTGTGCCATAATCCTCCAGCAAACAGAGACCAACTTCATGAAGAATTCTGGTTTCTAAGGTTTCCCCTTTATCCATAACTTTCCCCAGGGTTTTTGAACCATATTTGGAAACCCTGAAAGGGCATGAAAAATATGTGTGCCCTCTGGACCCAGACACTTCAACCCCTGCACAGAATTGGACCATGCCTCCTCCCCTAACTTTAAACCATACTTGAGGAGTTTCTCGGCTCCATCCAAGAGACAGTTGTCTCAAAGGCACTATTCCTGGACTCTCCACTGATTTGTGTATATGCTTTTAAACATGTGTATGTGTTTTTAAACATAAAGGAAACATTTCAGGAGGTAAGTAATATAAACTTTTTGCCAGCAAAGATCAATTTTTTTGCTAATGTCCATGACAAAACACCCTTGTAGAGGTAGTGTGAAAGGAAATATCTGATTCCCTTGGCAGTCTCCAGAGATGAGATGTTAGTGTTCTGTCTTTGGAGCAATCCCAGATGTTTGGTTTCCCTCTTGGACCATGTGGACATTGTGGAAACTGGGCACCTGATGGAGTTTTACTTAGGACTGATGAGGCAAAAAGTTAGGACACCCAACTTAACCTGCCATAGTTCACCACAAAGGCTTGCAAAGCAACATGTTTTTTCCTGAAACATCACAAACCTCACCACAGCAAGACCCAAAGTATTACTATTGAGTTTGACAGATTTCTACAGGATACATTCCTCTCCTCTCAAAGCTATCTAACTGATCTCTGCCTAGGTCTGTATAATTCCCATGAAATACCCAGCAAATAGCCTGGTTACTACATTCAGGCTGTCCCACTAAGTGCAGAGTGCTGTCCCAGAGTAGCCCTTATCTCTGAATTTATCTCTGAGAAATTCCCACAGATCAGGCTGCTGGTACCTGATGTGGGAGAGATACCTTGCCTCTCTTCTCCATGTAGGAATTACAAATTCAGGCTAAATAACTGTGGGTAGGAAGTGATACAGATGAGAGAGATGAAATGGGATGAAGAGAGAAGGGATGAGGGGGACCCACAGGGTGCAGAGTATGATTGGCATTCACACTGAGCATCATTTCCCTACTTGAGTGGAGTTTTACATATGTTGTGGGCAATACTGTTATCTTTTTGAACCAGTTCAATTTGCGTGCTGGCTGGTGGGTGAGGGAGGAAAAATCAATCCAAAATAGCTGCAGGGCATGATTTGCAAGGAGGCTGGGTATTTAATGGAGTTGAGTAACCTAGAACATCTTGGCATCAGCTCTCTGGACAGGAATGGGGTATGTCAGACAATGAACTACTCAGCAAGTTACTCTACAGCATGATTTCTGAGCTAACAAATCTTAAAGCTGTATCAAAGAGCAACATGGAACAGCGCTCTGTTTGTATCCTTACAATCAAAGTTAAAACCTTTCAACAACAAGACTGAATAATACAGAAAAGGAAACCTCTTTGACCACAAGGCATTCAGGCTGCAGAGAATACCTTCAGGGATCACTATATTCTTTGGATATTGGGTATCTTTATGTATTTAAGAATTAGATTTTCTGTTCATGCCACTGTTGTGTTGGCTATTTTCCAATTTATTTTTTTTTTCTGTAAGATATCAGCATACAATGACACAGTCACCTTGGATATGGAAAGATTGATTAAAAGCATTTCTGAAGTCAGAGCCATTTCTTTTTAGTATTTAAAAAAGTGGAATAAATCTGTTTCCTGGATGCACGAAAAGTCAGATGAAAGCCAGCTTTCATATTATCTCTATACTGTGAATGCATATTCAAAGTATTCAGGTTACCACAGTAGCTTGACTCTGAAGCAAACACAACAACCACCAATCTTTAAGGGAGAAAATATATTTTTATACACTGTGACATTCTTGAACTTCTACAACACTGCAAATGTAGGTGCTAGTTCTCACAATCTGGTGGTTTTTTAGACCTCTAAAAACTTCGGGCTTGGGAATTGCCTAATTTCAACATCTTGCCATGTCATGGCCTCTTTTCTATAACAGTGAATGTTTAAAATCCAATTTCAGTCTTTCTGATTTCTTTTTCCTGATATTTTTCTTGAAAAGATAAAAGGAAAAGTAATGGAGAGAGGGAAAAGACCAAAACTGTGCATGTACACATTAATAAACACAAGCAAAAAAACCCCTACATTTGTTTTTCACCAGGATTACATTTTTTCCCAAATTTAAGCTAGCATTCAAACTATGACTTTCTATGATGACTTGCAGTGCTATCAAGGTTGCAGACCACTTCAAACTGTGAATTACTTTTCAATCCAGCAATGAAACTTTACCTTTACACTTAAATATGATTGTTATGTATGTAGATTTTCCAAATGAAATTATGAAATCTGCACAAATTGCTGTTGTGTTTGAACAAATAGGATATATTTCTTGTCCTATTAGAATTTCAGTATTCTATTAAAATAACTAGAGAAATGCATATTCTGAGAATGGAACAGAAAAGCAAAAACTCTGAATTTTAGAGATTAATATATTTTTAATGTTTTAGGTCATTATTTACAGTAAACATTTTCAGATGGTTTGTTTTCACTCTAATAGCTAGTTAAAAGAAGGCCTCCAACTGAGCCTTTATTAAGCGTGTTTTTGTTTGTAGTAAGACTTCTGATTTAATATTGCAACTGAAATTGCTCGATATACTTCAATGTCTGTGACTGAACACAATTTTGAAGACAGCCTTTCATATTTATTTTAAAAGAAAGGAGGGATACCAGTGATAGTCTGGGGACTGGAGGGTGCAGATGAAAGAAGAAAGGAGGGAGGGACACAAGGGAGGATTTTATTTTCAGAATTTATTTTTAATGTCTCTGGCATGGTTAGTTTGATTTTTCCTCTTGTGTTCCAGACCACAGGTGTTTCCCATTAAGACAAGTGAACTGACTTTAGCAGCATCCTGCAGCGCTGTGGGCACAGATTACCTTCTGTGAACTGCCAATAATTATTTGTCCTGGCTTTGTTTCTGGAGATTCTACTTAAATTGGTTCAAAAGCTGGTAATCTGTTTCATCCCCAAAGATTAACCCCCCTGAAAAAAAAAAGAAGGGAAAGAAAAAAAAAAGAAGTTAGTGTGCTCTACATAATTGAACAGAATAAAAGAGCACTGGTAGTATCTTTGTTAAATTAGGGAATGATTTTTAAAGTGCGATAAAAGGAGACTTTTGAAAAGCACTCAATATACAGCACTAATAATAATACAGCTCTACCAATTCCCTCAACAGCCTCCACTGAAGACCATGGGATTGGTGATAAATCTAAACCTGATAGGACCTAAAGCATTTGTTGTTTACAAATGCTTACATTATAAAACATGCTGACTGCAATACCAACTTCAAGTAGTTACTTAAGGTCCACTTAAGTTTACAAACCTCATGCAGCCTGCCATCTCTCAGGCAAGACCACGTGGACATTTTTCCACTGGGTCCTCGGATCATACCTTTTATGAACTTCAAACGCCTATATATAGGCAGGTGTCAGTTCCTGCACTGCAGTTTTTGTATCCAGGTTGCAAAATGAAAAATCTTTCTTATTTTCCCTACTCTCTGACCACAATCCCAATGGTCTCAAATTTCCTCTGAAACCTTGACTTCAGCAGAACACTTAAATCCTTTGCAATGCCAGGACCTATGAGAAGTGCTACCTCATAGGAAATTCTCAGAACCTTCCAGGATAATTGTCAGAGGACCAGAGAGGACAAAAATTGATTGCCTTTATAAAATTAATATTTATGTCTATGTTAAGGAGCTAAATCCTTTAATTTAACTGCATTTAATATTTGTCCATGACATATCAAACCACCATATAATTTAACTTGGAACATGAAGCCGCTTTCTGAGTTGGCCACTTAAAAATCCTATTCACAGTTATACTTTCACTTTGAGTTTGGCATGATCTTACACAGATAATGCACCTAACCAATACCCAAATTTAGTCTTGCACTATAACATGGGCTACTGTGCATGGACATGCAAATTCCTTTGTCATCTCTATGATTTGCAATGAATAGATTAAAGAGGAAAATTCAGCCAAATCCTGATCCTATTGACATTGAATTCAATAGGAAAATAGGTTGGAGAAAAATGCTATTAGCTGATATCTATTGATATGTAAAAACTAATTCAGTCCATCTCTGCTTTGATGTTTCTCCTAATAAATTTGAGTGCACTGTCCATAGTCAGATAAAAACAGGGTGTACTTTATCTTAGAATTAACTATTGTGCAGTCACTTAATTCATGCTTTTAAGACCTTTAAGAAGTTCTGCAATAGCATAACTTCAGAAGAGTACAGGAAAAACAGAAGCCACAAGTGCTGGTCTCCAGAGGACATTAAATGAGTAGTTGACAAGCACATTCAGATTTAAAAAGCAAAACCAGTAATGAGACATCATCTAATAGTAATGGATTGGAAATATAAAATGACATTAAAAAATGTGGTTGATTTCTTCTTTTCTGCAATCAAAGAGGCACAGGTTATGGATACTCTGCAGTCAGTTTTCAAGAGCTTCAATCATAAACATGCTGTTCCGTCTCACAAGCACAAGGACAAGTCTGTTTCCACTGCTTGGCGCAGTGCAGACATTTAGACAAGATGATGAGGTAAGACTTGGTCAGAGAATAAATTATGCCACATTATGGCCACTCCAAGCCATACAGACACAGGCCAGGTGGGGCAGATCATCTTTGAAAGCCTGGACTATCAGTGATCACACTAATTAAGATATTGCAAATAATGTTGATGTTAGTAGTGCTAATACTATTGGCCACTACAGTGTCAGGCCTGTTATGAACACTCAGGCTCACTGAAGCAGCAGTGTGAATGCCCAGATAGTTTGCCCAGAATACATGTGTCCTCATTCTTCTCCAGACTAGTCTCTTTAAAGTTAATCCAAATACATGCACACAGTCCCTAGCCATCACTGTTGCTATGGTTTAATCATACCTACATATTCCACTGCTAAGATCTTCTTCTAAAATGTGATAGTCGTTCTTGAAGAACACTCTGTGGGAAGTACTTACTTAGCAAAAATAAGAAAGCTTTCTCAACTAAGCAGCAGACATTTTTTACAAGGACCTAAAACACAAATTAAAGAGGCCTATAAGGATTTGATTATATATTATGTCCAATTATTAAATGCTTTTTCTGACAGGTTGAGTGCACTTTCATTGAATGATTTCATACATTTCAGTCCACCCATCCATCCATAAATTCATCATGTGTGAGGTAGATTACAGTGAACACATTTTTAAATGGTGCAGCAAAGACAGCTAGTGTCTCTATAAGGTAACAAGAACAGATTCTGTCAAGCCATAAACGTACTGATATGGGCTCCTGTAGCAAATAGTCCTTCTTTATAGCACTGGGTCCCTTACAGAGTCACATCAGCTTCCAGTCATTTCATGGTGAATATTGCAATTCCAAGGGGAAAGGTCCCTGACGGAGTCAGCTGTCTTTCTAAATATAATACAGTTGTGTTTTATTAAATCACTATAATAAACCAAAAGGAATGGGAAATTACAGGAAATATGCAAAGCAATGACCAGGGATTTAGAGTGAGTTTACACTGCCATTTTAGTTAACTAATGAGAGAGCTTAGGAAGCACTTGCCTCCCTCAGCCCCAGTCAGTGTGCTATCATTACTTCACTGAGTGGTCTTATGATGCACAAACTGGATCTCTTTCAGGGAAAACTCAACCAGAAGAGACAATCCAAGACTGCAGCGAATGTGATCCACATGCTCATTCAGGTCACAGAATCAGACTAGGTCTAGTCCAATGCAGTTCCTGGTACACAGCCAGGAGTTTTACGCTCCAACCCACTCTTGCTGGGCTGTCCCACCTGCTACTACTCACAGGTGGTGTTACTAACCTCCCTGACTCCTCCAGTGAAGGAGAAGCCTCCAAACTGCTTTTTAAGTTTTCTGATTTTCCTTCTCATGAGTACAAGTACATTAAGCCCACAAAAAAAATGTTTCTGAAGGTGAAGAAGACAAAGTATGATACACCAGTGGGTTAATAGGCAGAAAGCAATAGGATATCTACAGCAAGCTGGGTCTTCTGCTTCTGTAAATCAGCTTCCCGAGTTTGACTTTAGTGGAGTTATGCTGAGTTACATTATCTGAGTATATAATGCAACATATTCCAGTAATTCAGATGCTGATTTTAGCTAGAAGTATGCATATTATAAACACATGTTGGGGCCCTGAGGGTACTTCTGGTAACATTATTGATTCTTTGAGAAAAGCACACTGGAGTCACTATGGTTTGCACACACGTACATTTACATTATTGGAATTTAAGATAGCTCATCTGGAGCTGAATGCCTTTTCATATCTTGACAAGTGTCAATCACAAGTAAGAAACTTCCAAGTAGTATCTAGCAGCTTATAACGACTGATAAACACAAAAGTAATAGAGAATGGAACACAAGGAAATTAAATTCAAATGTTTTTTATACTATACACACTATTATTATTACAGCAGCAATATCCCAACCACTTGCCATTATCTTTTGCTTCTGCTTGTCTATTCACCTACAACCAATTTAACATGTTTTAAGCAATGTATCTGCAGAGGATTTATGTATGGAATAAAGTACCAGAGCTTTAACTCCTTGGTCAAAATCCACAGAAGTCACTGAAATTTCTTTCAGCTCTGGACTTTGAATGGCTTATAATATTGTGTTATATTTAAATCACAGCTGAAGAGCTTTAAAACTGATGAGACCTCGTCTTGTTATTATAAACAAGCTGATAGAATATTTTTAAAGGGTAGACTTATACCAATAAAAAAACCCAGGATGTAAGTGAAGAAGTTTTGTGTGAAAGATTATACCAATATAGTTATTTGTCTTCTTATACATGTCAGGATGATATTAAATACCTTTATGCCAACATGATAGCTTCTGCAACAGTGGTGAACCAAGTTGTTCCTTGTGCCTCTCTGCTGCTCACTGCTGTCCAGGGATCCAACTATGGCAGAGTCCCTGCCTCTGGTTCCTGGGCACCACCATGACACAACACAGAGGAGCCTGGAAAGTTAGAAAATATGCTTAAGGATTTTTATTCTTTTTAATGAAGTTTGAATAGTATTACAAGAAGATGAATACCTTGTTTGAGTGCATAGGTTAAGAAGTGTATTTGAAGGAGTTTTGGAGAACCAGTTACTGTGGTTAAAGAGCTGTTTAACATAACTTTATCACTATTCTGTTATCAAAAGACCAGGAATGTGATGAAATAACTCGCAGTATGATTTAAACCCCAAGTAAGATATCTGACATAAAATGAGCAGAATAACTATTACAGCTTTGCTAGCATGAAAAGTTTCTGTCACTTAAGTGACTGATTCCCAGGGTTTTTTGCTCTTAAAAGTTGGTAGATATATTATAGTTTTATTCATTTAACTATCCATCAGCAGTTGGCAAATTTCAAAGTGACACTTATTTTGGCTCCTATTGATCACATTCTTTTCACAGCTGTTACTTGAATTTCCTTTACAGATTTTATTAAATTTATATGAACATTGAATCTGTGTCAAACGTGACCTGGGTATGACCCTAAACATAATGAAAATCAGAACTATTTCCCTGTTTTCATTACTAGATTTTAACCAATTACTTCAAAATGAGCTCCTTTCCAATGTGGAGGATTTTTTCCGAGTTAAAAGAATCTCTTTGTGTCATAAATGATGAAATGGACACACAGTGAAAATGAAAAGGGCACAAAGTGACAATAGTAAACAGAAAGCAGGTAGCATAGTAATTTTGTCCCAAATAATATTTGTCAAGTACTTTTTTATTCATTATTTATCTTAAAGGGCAAATTCTTATATTTTGCATCTGAAGCTCATTACATAAACTGAGTATCTGGTTTGTAGATTTTAAACAAGCTAGCAGAGAAGGGGGCAAGCAAAGAACAATGTGAGATGGAGAGAGAGATTGGCAGAAACACACTTATTGCCAGAGCCAAACATTTGAAGGAGTGTTATTTATAGTTCAGTTGGGACAATATTGGTCTGAACACTTCCTCTAGTGTTTCGTTTTGTTTTTGTTTTTTTTTATCTTCAGGATTTACATTCTCAAACAAAATATTTATAAATGGAGTCCCACTTGCCTGGTTTGAAAAATAAATGTACTAAGAGCTCAGTTACCAGAGAGCAGTGTAATGAGTTCAGAAAACATATGCTTGAAATTTACTTTAGGTTTGCAAATTTTAGAGAGATTTTTACCCTGTGGGAGTAATGCAGGTACTTTACCCTCTGAATTAAAAGGAGAAAAATGTTGCAAATTCAAAACCAATATTCTTACAGAAGCCTGACAGAGGATGTGTTGCATACATGGATACAGTGGTAGATATCCAAACAAAGTTTAAAATTTTATATCTGTACACAAGTATTTTTTTATTCATCTATCCATCCAGTTTTCTGTTTGGATGATGTTCTCAATAACATTTAGATATGACTGAACAAGACTACCAAACCTGTTTTCTTTCCTGAGTTAGTACAACACTTAAGCTGAAGTTCAAACCATCTATGCAACCTGGCTGGTATTAAACCAAAGGCAGGTCTCCCATACCTTCTCTAGGCAGAATTCATGTAGGCTTGCCAGAGCTGAGTGCCCCATGGTCAATTATCATTACCTCAGAACCCAGACTATGCCACAGCCTCTTCTCCCTGGCCCTCCAAAAGCTGAAAACACCCTCAAATCATTAGCCTGTGATAAGCTCAAATGAAGATCCCAAGATACAGTTTCCAAGATAACTAGTTTAAAACCTCTTCAGATGTAACACACAATTTGCAGCCTCTGCCAAGGTTCCATGATGCAAATATTCAATAAAAATTCATCTAGTTTAAGCTTGTGCATATAATACTTACAATTAATTCACACATAAAGATTTTCATCCTTAGCTCAATAAACAACGATATCATGTTTGACTTCTTTAGCATAGGAAGAAGCTCCTAGAAAGTAATTAGAAGCGATTTAAAGGCATTCCCAACTGTAGTTATGATGACTATTCAATCTACAAGTGCATGTTCCTACGACTGGAGAACAACTTTCACATTCAAAGTTTAGGCATTATCTTCTAATTATTTGCAATCTATTTTACAACTTTCAGCAGTTGAAAAGAGAAAACCTCAAGGAGTCAAATGGAAGAAGAAGAAAAGAAAATGGCTATGTGAGAACTAATCTGAGGATAAAATGGAGAATTCACAATGCAGGGTCGGATATCTATTTTTGGGAACAGACCTCGGGCATATGCTAGCAAAAATTTGTTTGCATATCATGGACTTTGAAAAAACAGAGCAGATTAAATGTACAAGTGATAATTTCTGGTGTGACTTTCTGTGAGAAAAAAAAAAGGCTGAATTTTGCACAACTAGTAGGTGTTGTATTTGCCCATGGGGAAACCAGCAGTTGAGAGAATTACAGTAGTCTAGATTGAAAAAAAGTCCAATTGAGCTGTCTGTGGCTCCTGGCATTTTAGGTTCATTGGAAATGTTTCATACCTCATCACCAATAATGACAGCAATAGAAAACAAGTTCATATTATAAGCCTTGTTAATGACTTTGTTGTTACAGAAAAATAAGGGAAAACTGATTTTTATATACTGGCACAGGCAAAGCTGGACAGAGCATAAGAAAAATGAAAAATCAACAAACAGATACATTAATTTTTAAAATGCTAAGAGTTTACAGCAATGCATATCTACTATTTTACTCTATGTTAAATACATTAGATATTCAGAAAATATTTGAATAGTATAGAAAGAACTCCTATGGTCAAATACCAACGCACACCATTCATCCTTGTAAGCATATCTGTCCCTTTAAGGCTTTGGATGAAATGAAATACCCCTGAAGCTTTCTGACAAACATTTTGCCAATCAGCTGGATATGTGTTAATCAGTCTTAGTGTAAGTATAGCTTCACTCTCACACAACCTCTTTCTTCTGATGTTTGTTAGCTAACCTGTTGCTTAATTAAGGACTTGTCTTAGTTATAAGCTCAGGCACTGACTTCTCATTAATCACTAGCTAACGTAATACAAATCTCTAATCATTCAGTCTTGATTCTTTGTCATCAAAGGACCTCGATCTGTTATGATAATGAGTTTTTAAATAACTTGGAGCTCTAACACCAAAGCTAAACTAAAGACCACCCGAATGGTCCCAGAACTGTCAGATGATAGGAGCATTGGGTCTCATTAGTAATCAAATTACCATTAATGTTTTCATTTGTATTTGTATTTTCCTGTATTCAGAACAGTACAATATTTTCAATGGGGTAACAAACATTTTAAGCCAGTTACATTATTTCCCATCCTGGGCGGCAGTCAGCTACTATGTGTCCAGGATTTCAGCTCAGTCATTTTGTTTCTGATTCTCCTGAGGTACTTACCCTTTCCAAAAAATAATAGTAACATTTTTATAAGTGGTTAGAAGAATTATTGCTTCTAAGGGTAATCCTGTCTTTTTGACACAGCACAAAAATGCCCTACTTCCTTTTATATGTAGGCTTGTAAATCACAAAGGTTTTTAATATTCCTTCGTGAGATTTCTGATATTTTGATTTCAGTAACTTACTTGTTTTAAAACCTTAAAGAGAGTTCACAATACAAGGCATTTATTCGTGCTAGCATAAAAATAAAACATAATCAAAGAAATAGGAACAAGACATAGCATAGTATAGCAAAAGTCCAGCATGTATAGTAAAACTTAAAGACTTGTGCTATCCATAAGCTATCAAACCTATTTCCAAGGCAAGAATTAATGTCACAGGAGTTGTTACAGAATACAGACCAAAAGAGACTGCACTACAGGATAATGCAGAAATGTACCATTTGGATGAGCTAATACCATATTTATTTTCTGAAACTTCTATGTTTCTGCAACCCTGGTTGATTAGCAAGAAGGTTTTTTTAATGCTAAAATGCAATCCTTCAGATTGAGATTTACCTAATCTTTATACTATTTTTATTCCTAATTTGTCCTTAAATAAAGGAGATATTTTGGTATATTATATTTCTCTGTATTAGAAAATGTGAAATAATTTTATTTTGTAAATTTAATTCACAGAAAAAAGATTAGGTACTGAGGAGAGGACTCCTAAAGTTGTAGGACAGTATCAGTTCAAGGCTATAGATGTGCTGTTAAAAATGATACATTTTCATGCTATCTTGTGAAACAGTGCAGATGAATGAATATTGCATGTTTCTTAACACTACAGATTTGTAATGTCAGAATTGAAGGTCAGTTCCTCTTTGCATTATAAAACTCATAATTTAGGAATTCATAATAGCTGTGCTTTAATTTGTCTTGAACTGCAATTTTGCACTCAACTTCTCCAAGATGCTGCAATCTTTGGGAGTTTTATAATTCTTCAGACTACTCTCCTCAATATATGGAACAGTTAGGGTACAAGGCTGAAAGCACATCTGAAAGCACTGTTTGGAAGGCCTTCAGAAACACAGTTACGTGAAATTTATATAATCATGGGAACAGCTGGTTCTGTTTCAAATTTATAAAAAATGTTAAAATTATAAAGAAAGCAAAATATGATCCCTCTAAATGACAGACCTGTCTATGTCAATTAGATGCTTTTCAGTTAATCTAACAGATGAAGGGTATCAGTGCGTCATGCGACTCCTGATTTTATTCACTGTAGTAGTCTACAGCCATTTAAGTATGGATAGTAAAGTTGGAATTACTGACCGTGGAGTCTTGCAGTATTTCTTTAATCTCAAAGGTAGTTAACAGTGAACAAATCCCTTCTCTTTCCTAAATGATGAGGATAATGTAGAATCCCATGCTGCAAGCCATGCCCACAGGACTGCTTTGGGCAAGGTCATTCGAATGGGCACAAAGAAATCACCAAAAGAAGGCTGCAGTCAGCAAAACAGGACTTGAGCCACAACTGTCTTTCCTCTGAATGCAGAATTTGACCGTTCACTATTGAAATGAAGGTAATACAGTACCTAGGCTAACAACAAACACATTCCCATCCTATGTTGGTGATAGCAAAGGAAATTTTGACCTGCATGCATATGTAATGCTCTCACGACATGAATAGCATTAGACACTTTAAAAAAGTTATAAACAACGTATGATGTTTTAAGCCTTCAGACAGTTCAGTAGACAGAGGCACAATAACTAACCTTACAAGAAATTCCTAGGGGTGTTTTTTACTGGACAAGATATCTTATTCCTGTGTGAACACAAGAGATGCATGTACATTTAACAAATGACTTTGCTTACTCTCACAGTTACTAGCATCAACTCCTCCTGTTGTAAAATCAGAATAGAAATGGGAAAATGGGCTTGAACTAAAATATTAAAAGCACTTTTTCATGGGAAGTTTTGTTGGCTTTGGTTGTATCTTCACATAGGACTGAAAATGAATTTGACTGTCTCCTGTAATTACAGAAATCTGCAGAGTTTTTATCAAAACTAATTGATTTTAGAATATAATGATACTTTCCTCTCTTTACTCAGGTGTGGAAAGTAGCCATTCTCCTCAAAAATGTGTACTTGTATAGATCTGCTGACTTCAAATTCCCATCATAGATTATGATAGCTCTGATTTGTCTTCACTTCAAAATTTATTCTGTAGTTAAATGATATGGTTATGTGCTACCGATCGTACATAACGTAATTATGTTTAAATTCTCACTCTTGAGATTTTAATGAAAAAGCATTCTTAATCTGTTCTATTTTGTGCAAAATATTTCCCTAATGATTGCAGTGCATGCAGAATGTAGTGCAGATACACATGTATCCAAATGCTTAGCCATGAATGATGCAAATAGATGGCAGTAGTTACAAAACATGATGCAGGAAATTAGTTTATTCTAAACCAAAGAGAAACAAGGAGTCCCAACATATTCCTATATACATACAACCATGCAAAGTTGTACAATAACTTGAGAGAGTACACACCAAAGGGCTTTTTTTCTTAATACACTTTATGTGCTGCTAGGATTGAGTTATAAAACTATGTATTAATGGTCCCTACCTCATGAAAGCACATAAAAGATGTTCAGTGTAAATTATATTCACCAAAATTTACACAGAACTTAGAAACATACTTTCAAAGAGTGAATACAAATTAGGAACATAACACAATAATGTGAAGATATCTGAAATTAATTATAACACTATGAAGCAGGGAAACGTGTCATTCCTTCTTCAGCATGTCTAGTGGGGACCTTTTCTTTTGTATTTGAAGATCCACAGACACATTCTGTGTGAACCATTCTTGGGCAGAAGCTACTGCTGAAATGTTCAGGAAAAGTTTTTTGTAGTTATGTGTTCACATCTGTCTGACAAATACCTGATTTTCATCCCAGTAAGCCTACCTTAAATTATGATATACACACTTAATCTGGGTTTTAGTGATAGTATGCATCTCTCAAATGCTGTTTACATGTCATTGGAAAAAAAAAATCCTCCATTCAGAAAGGCCAAATTATCACATATGTGGTAGTTTAGTTTATTTAAGTGCTGATGTCCCTTTTTATCACACTGCACTTTACTTTCTCCATGTCCTTTTGTCCTTAACTCCTCAGCGCTGCTCCAGACCATTGCTCCAACTCCTGCAGGCACCCTCCCTGTTCTGGGTGTGGTCTTCAAGAACAGGAAAGCCGAACAACTCAGAAAAGAGTGAACAGCCAAAGGCCTTCCTTGTAGTGAATCTTGCTGAAAAGATCTGCACCTTTTTACCCTTAATATATTTTGACTAAGATGTTCTAAGCCACCATGTGGCCACACAATATTAGCAATGAGAGGGAGGATTTATTAGGTACTAGACATGATCTCAGTTTCAGGTAATCAGAAAACAGTGCAGTCATAGTTCTCTTGCTATTAAAATCCAGGTCATAGCAAATAAGTAGTGGAAGGAAATGCAGTAATTTAGATGAGGGAGACTGAAAGAAAAAGGTATAAAGCAGAAGCAAGACCTCAATTGAAGATTCCAGCTGGAGATTTATTTCAGAAATCCTGCAACACAAACACTGATGCTTTCCAACACTTGTTAGTCACAAAGCACTTTAAAAGAAAGTGATATTTTTTCCACTCTTTGCTTATCTAAAGTAATATTAGCTTTAATTATTATAACAACAATGGGGAATCATTGCTTGTGTTTTTAAAGTCGTAATTTTAAAGCATGTTATTTAACATCTACTTATTTGTACATTTGAAACATGCTTCCAAATATTTTTAATTTAAATACATCTTCCCAAATCAGTCTCACAGTTATCTATAAAAAGAGAGACAGTCATGCTACCACAGTTAGGTCCTCAGACCAGGCTTGTATACATAAGGATGCTCAGGAAGTTAATATGAAATTACTACAGAATAAACTTAGAGTGTGATAACAATAATACCTTATTTGGACCTTATTATTCCAGAGCAAAAGTGCCATTTTGAGATTAAGGTAATCCATTACTAAAATCCACACAATAAGTTTAAGAAAAATGGCCTTTGCTGAATAGCTATTCCACACAAGCCACAGTCCGTTTCCTCACATTTGTACACACTCAGAAGTCTGATCCGTACTTCTGTAACAAAGGATATTAGCAGAAGCAGTATTCACCAATAATGCAGCCAGAAAGCATTGCAACATCGCATGAAATGCATTCAGAAATGAATTAATTATGAATAAAGGATTTCACAATGTTTCGGAATGATACTTGTAGTCACACAGGTGTATAAATGCATTTACAGATCTCTGCTCTATAAACATCTATTGCTGGTTCCTCTGAAGTAGTCCTAATGCTATGAAAAATTGCTACTGAATTAGCCTTTAGAGCTAATAAAGATGAGTATAGCCCTTGTGGTACACTAGCACATGAAAGGGGTCTACTTCTCATAAATATATATATATATATTCTTCACCCTCAATACAACAGCGTCCTTGAAAGTGATACTACTGCTCTGTTATTAGCAGGTGTTTTGCATGAAAAGTGAGCATAATAGGCATTAAAGTAATTGGATCCCAAGCAATCTCATATTATGAAGAATAGTCTCCCAGGGAAACTTAGACACACATCCACATCTAATGATGAGCTCTTTTTAACATTCTGTTGCATTTCAAAGCATTCAAGTTAAATACAGTATAATGCCTCTATGTGATAGACTTCTCAATGACCTCCATGCTCTGACTTCTCTTCAATATCATCTGGAGCTGGACATTTTCAACCACAGTAAGAGCTGTAATCCAGGTGTCTATGCCTCTACAGACATAGCATTATCTCAGTCAAACCGCACCCATACGATTCCAGTTGGTGCTAAACTTGCAGAGGAGCACTGATCTCTTTAAATGTTTCAAACACATTTGATAAAATCCAGAAAGATCTATGGGCATGGGACTCAATGTTTACTAATATTTGAATCTTTCCAAGGTTGATTGACAATGATGTCAGAGACTGCTCACGTTTAAGTTTTTCCTTCAAAGTAGACTTTTTTAGAGATTACTTTCTGCATCTATTTTGCACTGTGGAATCATACTACAACCTTTCCACTCAGCTAAAACAATAGATAGACCTTTTTCCCTTCTCGCTTTATTTGCTTTCATAGAATTTATGAGAATATAATTTTTTACTCTCATTTTTCTTCTTAATGTGCTTTAAATTATCTAATTAATGTGCTTGAAATTAGAAAAGACAATAAAAGCAAAGCAAAGGTAAAGAAGGCATGCAACATACTCAATATAGAATGTACTCATTGGAGAAACAATCTACCCTTTTATACATAGATTTTTACTTTCCCTTTTAGTGCAAATCCAGTCATTATGAGGTTAATGACAGATCTCTGGAAAACAAATGGATCTTATCTTGAATGAGAAACAGATAACCTTGGCTGAAAAATAAATGTGTTTCTACTGACCATATTTGCATTGAACTGAAAATGTTTCTAGGTATCACAAAGTTAGATAATAGTCTGCTAGTAGTAGCAAAGGGATTAAACTGTAAGAATTACCAGAAAGAGAAACAGCATTAATGAAGATGCTACTAGTAAAACAAGTTCAGAAAGGGTCAGACAAAATGAGGATGGGGAAGGAAGTGGCTAGGAAAGTGTCTAGTCCTATTTCACAGAGCTGAACAATGACAGAGAAGAAAAAATTGAGAATGATGGAAAAGTTATGGTGATGGAGATCAAAGAAAGGAAGTGAGCAATACTGTACAGTTAAAACCATGGCTGGAAAAACTAAAGTACTTCAGGAGGACAAGTTTAAGAGTATGGAGATTTTCTGACTACAAACACTGGCCCATTGGTGAATGGAAATGAACGGAAGGGATCTGTGAGATTTCTAAGTGAGGACTGATGGACAAGATTTTCAACTGCTATAAATCTGTGAAAGTTCAAACATTTTAGGCCAGCTCATAGCTGAAGCTCAACAGCACTGGTTGCAAAGAGATTCATTCACACTATGAATCCACAGTTACCACCTGGAATGGCAGGTGGCTGAATGTATGAGAACAGCCTTAACCCAGGGAGAATAAAAATAACAAGTTCCTACATGTACAGTGACTCTTCTTCCACACTGAGTTTCATGAAGCACTTCCCAGCTGAGAATACAGGCCATTATTCTTAATTGCGTATAGCATAGAATTCTGTAAATAAACTAGCACATTTCAAAATCCATAGCCCCTGAAGTTTAAAAGAGAAATATGCTTGACTTACTAAATCATTAAAGAAAGGTTGTGAAAAATTAAGCTAGTTTTTATTTATATAGGATCATAACTGCAGTCTAGATTTTATTGCAATAAAATATACTAAACATAAAACCAAATCCCTGTCCAGAAGAACTTATGATATAAATTACAAATACAATAACTGGTGAAACGTACCAATTTTTCATGCTTAGATATTTCAGAAAAACAGCCAAAAGTAATTTTATAAACTTTACAAAACAATCCACCTCTGGGATTAAGATCAAGCATGAGAAATTTCAGCTGAAAGAATAATTGTTTCAGAAAGTTAGTGGCAACTGAAAATAGAAACCAATAATGGAAGTGCCTTGTCGACCATAACAATTATAATGGTAGCACAATGCTATAAAAAAGCTAATTGTTTCTTTGTTTATTTGTTTCTTAAAAGGTCTCTAAAAAGATGGATGGAAGACAGGAATCCAGCATCTTGCCTTGCATAAACCAACATGGATCCATTTTAAATCAGGCCGTTTGAAAGTCATGTTGCCAAATATACCTAAGATTTGTTTCAATCACTCAGCTTTAGTAGTCTTAATAAATATTTCTTGTTCCATTTTAGGTAGTCCAAGTTTTCAAATCAACATGCTCAAATTAACTCAGCTTTTAACTTTTTTTTAACTAAGGGATGGGTTGTCCCTGAGCACTGACTCCACACATCATCTGTCCAGACATCACATAGGCTTGTGACAAAACTTTTCTGTGTTGGTTCAAATGGTAATGGACTTTCATTAACAATGTCACTTTTCAGAAATATACATGTTGAAACTTGCAAAACAAATGATGTTCCAGGAAAAAAATTCTTATGCAGGAACATGTTTCCTGATTTGGATAGAAGTATGGATTGCTTTGACATTTTACAAAAAAATCTTAACCGGGATGGAAAGCCCTTTGGAATTACCTCTTTGTACAGAAACTAAGTTTATTGTAGTTGCTCTATACTTCCAAAAATACCTAGACAATAAAAGATCTACATTCTGGAGCTACTGAAAACCTATGATATACACAGATTTCTGTAGAAGGTGCAAAAATCAAGACATTTCAAGACTAAACCCTGACTATCTGCAACACTGCCATAGGTCTTTAAAAAGAACAGAAATTTCCAAAAGCATATCTACATTAAAATGTTGATTAGATTTCACTTTCAGTTTTAAAAATTATTCCTTAGCCAAAGAAAGTGCTGAAGCATTTTAGTGAGATTCATTACCAGCATGGAAGGACTCAATGTTATGCAAGAACTTAACATTTTCTTCTGGAATATGAGATTGCAGTGGATTTATTTACTGTTCCTAAAATTTAAGGGAAAAAGTTTAGCCAAAACTAAATGTGAATTCATTGCCAAAGAAACATACTATGCCTTAGAAAAAAGTATAGGTCTGCTTTGGGATTTTAAATTCTGTATCCAGTCTAGTTTTTTAAAACTTATACTATTCTAAACCACTTTAAGATTTTTCAGTCTGTGAGCTCATGAGACAGAGACTTCCATTTGTAATGAATCTAACTCAAAATTATTATCTCTTGCCTTTAGGGCCTCGCCTCATAGAATAGCAATAAAAAATAATAACAACATTGACAATCAATCTGAATCTAGAGTAGGATATATAAAATGATTATTAAATGGTTTTGACACCCAACTCTAAGTAACATTGTTTTCAAGAGTATTATAGTATGTCAGCTGATGCATACAGTTCCATACCTATACCCTATATCACTATTGCAGCGGCCAGTCACACCTGTTTGCTCTAATCATCTTCCCCACTGAAATAAAATTTGATAGAAAACATTTCTTCAGGAAAATATTAGAGATACAACATTGAATGTACAATTGCATAAACTTCATAGGGAATTTGGTCTGCTAAGAGTTGCTTAAAGAATGGATGGTCATTTTATGTAAAGCTAACCTTTTACAGAGTTCAACCAGTAAATTTCATAAAGAAAGATGTGTTTCTACAGGTGTGAAGAACCATCTGTATGTGCACAAGGTCAAAGAGAGGACAGGTTCTTAATACTACATTAGTAATAGCTGCTTTGTACTGCCAAATACATCTGCCTGGCAACAACAGTGAATTGTAAAAGTAAAATACAGCATATTAATATGATGAAGTTTATGTTTCCACCATATCAAGCATGTTCATTAGCACTTTTTCACTGCTTGCATCTGAAGGACGAAAGCAATTAGAAAGCTTCAGATTTTATGTTAGATTGGGGAGTATTTGATCAATGGTTTTAGTCATTGAATAATGCAGATTTATCCTAGCCCAAACTATTTAGGAAATTTATGTAAAATTCAGTTAATAGTTTCAACTAAAAAATAGTAATTAGTGAAAAATTTACATTTTGTTTCAAAGCAGTATTTTATGAGAAGATAAAATTTTTACTAAACATGTAAATTAAACAAGATATTATGTTCAAGTCATTTTATCTGCTTTTCATTTCAACGAGAAATCTGAAAAAATGTTTTGTTTTAAATGTTCAGTTCAACCAGCAAAGTGAAAAAAATCAATTAATCACACAACTCTATTTACTAATACCCTATGTGGAGGAGTAGATTGGATGACTAATCTTGTTTGTTCCCACATGCCACCTCCACCTGCTTATATATCTGCTGAGAAATAGCAACCTTGAGCTTCCAAAGTCTTACAGGTTTTGACCTGAGTGTCTTGCAGTAGCAATATGTACTTTGTAGAGAATGTGACTGTCCTAAAACAAATATGTACTCTTCTCACACGTTGCAAATATTATTTGAAAGAAGGGTTTCCATAGTAATGAAGATAAGCATTTGGAAAGACACATCACCATTTCTGAGGAAAAACATTGAATTTGACTTGTACAAGTCTTTTTAAGTTATGTTGAAAGCCAGTTTTCTCCCCAAATATTTCTCATAATGAAATAATAAGAAGCCATATAAAATGTAATGATTTTTGAGGGGATGAAGATTCTTGTTTGTGTAGTTTCTGCATGACTTCACAAAGGCATAAACATTTCATGGGAAGAAAAAAAAAATAAATCAAAGAAATCCGGCTGTAGCCCAGGAGCATGGACACAAATTTGAGGTGAGTGTCTGGGATGTAATGCAATGCACCTGTGCAGTGAAACATCAGAGAGAGTAACTAGTTAGTAACATAAATGTGAAGACTATATAGATTTGTCCAAATTAATGAATAAACTTTTTAAAATAGAGGATAAGTATTAGAAATCCATGGAAGGCCTATGTAGGGTGTAAAATGCCCTGAGACATATTTTCTAACCCCTGCTTTGCTTCTGCTCTTGGCCACTGCTGTATTTTGGATGACATAGTCCTGTATTCCTATTTCACTCCCATCAACAAACCATGCTTCATAAAGTGAAATAAAATAGAATTGACTGCTCAGTATGGTACCATAAAGACTACATAACTGTAAGATCTAACAAAGATCTCAAGATGTCATAACTAGTTGTTTACACAATTATAGTCTCTTTGAGGTCACATTTAATTTTTATACTTCATTTTTCCTCTGTCATGAAAAGGTTTTAAAATTATCTAAACCTAGGGAGATGGTGTGAGCACTAACACACACCCCAGTCAAAATGTTCCACAGAGAAGACTGGCTGAAGTACTTTGTAGGAATTCAGAGCAGCAGGACATTTCTTATATTTTTTTTTTATATTTGTATAATTGCTTGTTATCCACTCATAGGTACACAGTGCATGAGCACATGAGATGGTCCAAGAGATATCACTGATTATTTAAGGTAGGTACGCTTATAAGAAAGATACTGGAAGGCCAAACCACTGACAACTAAGGTACACTTAACTTGTGAGCCCAAATAAATCCATTACACTTCTTAACACCAATTATACATAACAAGGGCAATCACCTGAATTATAAGCTTGTAGGATTAATAAACTGGATCACTGAAGACTACCTGCCTGTATCATTTTTTAAGCTGTGGCACAAAGTGTTTTCTCTCTTAATAAGTGATTGTAGCTCCATGCACAGAACAGAAAAGCATCTTTTTTTTATTCCTAAGACTATCCAGTATGTTAAATAGGCTCCAGACACTGCTTTTGCACTAAATTTTCTACTGAATAAACAAGTATGATGTCCAATTTTCCTGGAAAAGTAATTCTTATGTATTTGCAGACTTAGTGAAAAGCCCAGAGGTAGGACAGATGAGATCTTATAAATGCACCCTTTATGTGACACTATATGTTTACACATGAATAAAAATTTATATAAAAATTTGTGGAAACACATGAAGAAACAAAATACTCTCTGGAAAATTTTATAAACAATGAAGACATAAGGAATGAAGACTCAGAGAGCCAAAAACTGAAGTGATTGTTCCTAGGTCCCATTGCAGGTCTTTGTCTGAGGCAGGATTGATGAGTCTGACCACTAAACTCTACTTCTCACTCATTCATTTTGAAGCCATTGCTGTTAGGAATGTGTCCCACAGTTATCAGACGAGTCTCTGCTCATCTTCATAAAACGTGTTCCAATTTCCCAGTTTCAGGAATACTTTTTGTTCTACTTTTCTAAAAATCATCCTGTTAGGAAACCAAGTCTTTCTTTACTAACAGAGAGTAATAGTAATATTTTTTCCTTCATCTCCTGGATGCACCTGTGAGATGATACAAAGCTGGGAGGGGTGGCTGACACACAGGAACACTGTGCTGCCATCCAGCGAGACCTGCACAGGCTGGAGAGCTGGGCAGGGAGAAACCAGATGAAATTCAACAAAAGCAAGTGTAAAGTCTTGCACCTGGGGAGGAAAAACCGCATGTATCAGTACAGGCTGGGGGTTGACCTGCTGGAGAAGAGCTCTATGGAGAAGAACCTGGGGGTTCTGGTTGATGATAGGTTGACTATGAGTCAGCAGTGTGCCCTGGTGGCTAAGAGAGCCAATGGGATCCTGGAGTGCATCAGGAAGAGTGTGGCCAGCAGGTCTAAGGAGGTGATCCTCCCCCTCTACTCTGCCCTGCTCAGGCCCCACCTGGAGTATTGTGTCCAGTTCTGTGCTCCCTGGTATAAAAAGGACAGGGATCTCCTTGAGAAAGTCCAGAGAAGGGCTACGAAGATGATTAAGGACCTGGAACATCTACCCTATGAGGAAAGGTTGAGTGAGCTGGGACTGTTCAGTCTAGAGAAAAGAAGACTGAGGGGAGACCTAATCAATATTTATAAATTTCTTAAGTATGGGGTGCAGGGGGAATTGGCCATCCCCTTTTCTTTGGTCAGCGGAGACAGGACAAGGGGCAATGGCTGCAAATTGGAGCACAGGAAGTTCCACACCAACATGTGGAAGAACTTTTTCCCAGTGAGGGTGACAGAGCACTGGAATAGGCTGCCCAGGGAGGTGGTGGAGTCTCCTTCTCTGGAGATATTCAAGACTCATCTGGACACCTATCTATGCAGTATGAGCGAGGGAGCCTGCTTTGGCAGGGGGGTTGGACCCAATGATCTCTCGAGGTCCCTTCCAACCCCTACAACTCTGTGACTCTGTGATTCTGTAATCAGACATAGATTTTTCTGCATTACTTCAAAACCCACAGTTTCATGAGCCACAGTTTTTTAAATGACACCTTATACCACTGAAGAAAGTTAATTTCCAGCACTCACTTTCAGCTCTGGAATGTCCCAAAATAACAGGCTCTAAAACCATGACAAATTTATGCCCAAAGAATTACGGATTAGCGTGTCATTTTTTACAGCTCCCTCTGAGCCCTGTCCTAGTGGGCTCCTTGTAACTAAGACACCTGGCCTCCCAAGCAAGGGGAAATGAAAAACAGCTCTCTGCAAAATTAAAAATCTACATAACTAATTTTAAAATATTATTTTTTTTCCCCTGGAATGTCAGCGCTGTATCTGGAATATACAATGTCGTGTTGCTCTAAGTGACTTTTACAAACATATGACTGGGACAAGTTACACAAATGCATGTCTTCACCACCACAGAGAGAAAACTCCTTGGATTCTTCTATGCTTCTCATTTGCAATATTTGGCAAATATTTACTTTAAACTTTTAATCTCTAGATATACTTGGAACATAACGTATTTGCTTTTAAACTGTAATTCCCACTGAAATCACTTCAGTCACATAAGAACCTTGGAAAAAACATTGTCCCTGTTTTGCAAAAAAAGCATGGAAAATACTTTCCTGAGATCCATGAAGATTTGACTGTTGACACAAAAAGCACTTTCAGGGATTCTGTGTGGCACTAATATGAAAGGAAGATGGCCACAGAAGAGAAGCAAACATGAAAAGAGAAAAACTCAAAGAGAACTGGAAGAGAACTTATTGAAGAACAGAACCTAGAAAAAAAGGCTAAGTGGAAAACTGCAGAAAAGTGGATAAGGGAAGGATAATGATGGTGTTTCTGGCAGAGAAAATATATCTTTGTCTCTGGAGATTTAGACATGAACAACAAAATAATTTCCCAGCAGCCTTCAGAGTTCTATGCAATAACGTAACATTTTCACAATACATTTCAGGATGCAATAAGAATTAACGTTCAGCTCTGCTTAAAAATATGAAATTGAGTGTTGGGAGCATCGGGAGAACTGAATGCCACTGGACCCAACCAGCTATTCCTTTATTGCCTTTGGTATTCAGATGACATTTACTCTTACCCTTTTTTAAAATCCTGGGGGAATCACTGAATTATATATGCACATATATATCCAGTACAGAGAGCTGAAAAGTACAGTTTGCCTTGAGGGCCTGCAATTAGGGATTTGCTAAGTCAGCTATATGCTGCCGGGGAATCAAGGAAATCTCCATTAGAATGCCATTAGGACCTGCAGAAAAGCTCTGCATTTCTTAGTCCCCTTGCTCTACATACACTCTATTACACTCCAGAAAATTTCCATGTTTTTTGCAGAAACATTCCTATATAATGAATATTATTGCAAGTTCTAACAAGTTTGTTTAGATCAGCACAAATGACCTTCAGCCATCCTACCTAAGGTGGCCCAAACAGGGCAGTCACCTGATGGGTCTGGCATCCTTCCCTATTGGCATATTGAGTCTTTGGCAAGAGTGGGTTGAGCACAGTTCACACAGAATTGTTGAAACAACTGTTTGATAACAGCAATTTTTTGAAAATTGTCAGTGAATGTTCAAATGAACATTGACTCTCATGCTAGATTTGCTTGGTTTGCTCTCTGACCTTCAAATAGAAATGTTTGTTCATAAACAGCTGGTTCTTTTAATCTCCACATCATTGTTGTGAGAATATTTATACAAAAGGCACAAAGGGAGCATTAGAACAAGAGGAATAGAACAGAGCTTGATCATATCTTGAGAATTTTTATACTGATTTTCTTGGTAATTGTAATCTTCACTTGGTTTTAGTTCACATTAAGGTCTAGGAACCAACAGAAAAGATGAAATTGCTGCTATAAAGTATGAAAAGTATAACTTTTTCAATGACTTGTGAAATAAATTTGTAAAATGCATTATGCAATTTTTTACACACTTGGAAATTTTGGCAGCATGAATACATAGTGTGAAGTCCATGCTTAGTTACACATATGCAAAACCACACATGTGTACATTACATTGGCGCAAGTGAAAGTGTCATCACAAAGGCTTTGGTTAACTGATACTGGTTAGTGTACTGACTGACCTGTGATCTTGATACTTTTTTCCTTGATCCGAAAGAGTTTTGTAAAATAGACTACTAACCTTTTGTTGAATAAACAACAGTGGCTAAAAATCCCTCCTGTAAGTGTCCTGACATAGCAAACATGGCATTTTTCAATTCCATGCATCTTTTTCAATTCATTCACTAGAAATCATTACATAACATTTTTCTGTCTTATTTAGTATTACTATCTGTAACACATTGTAATACATAGGGACTGACAGCTATTCCTGAAGATAATTTTGGAGTAGCAAACCAACTTGGATGTGACTGTTCCGGCTGCTTTAAGAAGCATGCGCTTGTTAGGAATTAACCAAAACATGTGAAAATCACTTGTCATAAACTAAAAGGATTCTGTGGCACAATTTAGGTCTTCTATGAGTACTACAAGTGTATCATGGAGTGAAGAATAGTGCCTCCAAAACCTGACACTTCAACAGTTCTTAGGAAAGGTACAGAATAAAGGAGTCAGCATTTCCTGGTCACATAACAAATGCTTTCCTTTTATGGTGAATCTAACCTTTAAAATACACTGTATACTGTGCAGTCTGCAGAGTTTTTTCTTGATAACTTCAACCATTCTCTTCAGTACTCACATACCCGTCAAGATCTTTAAGAATGTGAAAGGTTTGTGGAAAGGTAGACGAATTTCATGTAAATTGTATAACAGATTCAAGTCTTTCACCTGAATCATGTAAAATGTATGAAACTGAAAACTGTCTTACATAAGTGATGGCAGAGCAAGGCACTGCATCTTGAAGAAAGCTTGGCTGAAGGAATGGAGTGTACCTAGAGATCAAACACTATTATAAAGAGGTATGAAATCAAACATTTTTACATTTCTCCTACCAATTTTCCCGAATGCACTAATCCACAATTCAGACTAACGGCTTGTAAAGTTTCCCCTTAAAAAAACAAAGCAGTTTTGAGTTGTAGCAGCATAAAACAGTGTCTGAAAGCAATACATTCCTTTTTTATACTTGCATAACTTAGAGACAATTAAACTGACTTTTTTCCCATAACCCATATCCAGTCTCCGTTTAAAACCTTTGCCTGCCAAATGCAAATCAGAATTTTTTTTTTAGGATTGAGTTATGAATCCATGAAAATAGGATATATAACAGAAATCCTCACAGACCTGTAACTACAGAAGTGCTAAAGAGGCTCTGGTTGGGATACAAAACATCAGCTAACTTACCTCTTTACTAATGTCTTTTGCTAAATGTTTGGTTGCTATAAATGCCTTAGATTTTCTATGATTTATGTAAATTATTAAACACCTGATCTCTTCCAATAAAAGAAGGATATGGAACAATCTCCTCAGTGTAATTGATTCTTGGCTTGAATTGTCATTATTTTCTCAGCAACTACAAAGAAACTCTAGTTCCCTAATGGTCAGATTTTGTTGGCAAAACACAGATGTTCAGAATCTACCATTCTAAAGTTGATCTATTTTTGGTGATTTTGCTGAGAAAATATCAATAAAATACATTTGGTGAGTCAGTGGTGAAAAGCAATGACAGAGAAGTTCTCACCATTTGCATTCCCCTTCCTTGCAGATGTAATACTGCTGGATGATGCAGTTTGGTTGGTTCTGTTCTACCTATAAGAGCATTCTGATGTGTCTAGCAATATATTTTTTTACGGTGTCTCTGTCATTAGGTGCTATCTGCTCTGTTTCCATCAGGACAGTGCTTTTACAAAGGCACTTAGGAAAACCATAGAATGGTTTGGGTGGGAAAGGCCTTCAAAATCCATGTAGTCCCACCCCCCTAGCATGGGCAGGGACACCCTACACTAGACCAGGTCACCCAATGCCCCATCCAGCCTGGCCTTGAACACTGCCAGGGAGCAGCAGCCACAGCTTCTCTGGGAAACCCATTCCAGTGGGTCAGAACTGTGGCAGACATCTGAAATTTTGCATTCAGCATTCTCTAGCAAAGTCCTGATCTCCTAGCACTGGGTGGCATTGATTCTCAGCGACACTAGTCTATCTTGCTACAGCTGTGCTTGTGTGAGTCACTGTGTTCTAAGCACAGAGACAAATAAAGAAATTTGGTCTTTCTGCTCTGCACAGCACAGAAAGTATGTTCAGATCTCAGCACATATGTGTACAGTCTTTTAAACCTTCACTCATGCCAGCTGATTGTCTTCAGACTGACAGTAATCCCCTTCCCTGGGACATAATTCCTCTCTTTAATGTGGTATGAGCCTGAAAGCTGGAAGACATCCTCTTAACTTCTATAAACAGTTGCAGATGAACACAATTTATCCTGTCCAGCAGTTTTTAAAAAGGTTCTCTACAGATTTTATTAGTACTACTTGAGTAACAATGGCCCCTCAGCCTTACTAGCGTCAACATTTGCATATGAGATAGCAAGAATATACTTAATGTATCCCAATAATTATTAAATATAATAAATGTAAATATTGTACCATCAAGAAAGACACAAGGCATGATATCACATATGCAACACTTAATACAATACTTAACAGAAGACAAATAGGATATTCAACAAACATAATGCCCTTAAAAGGACATTGTCAAAGCAACATCTTTTCTCCCGTCTAGTTATTGGAGGTGACTCAAAAATAAAATATGTTCTAAACAAGCTATATGTTTGTTGTAATGAAAATTATCTTTCCTCAAAGAGCAATGTTAGCTCTTGGTAGGCAGAAATGCTCCCTACTTTTCTGAATGAGTTTGTCTGTCTGCTAGGACTGCAGAGGACATGCTCTGGTCAAACACATATGAATCACTTCACTTTGCACTGAAGCAACCTCGACTGAAACACAGCAGCTGTTTAACAGAGCACAACACTATCCATTCTCTCTGAAAGAGTTTTGCATTAGAGGTCTCTCTGAACACAGATATCATGCACACATGCAGCCATGTGTATATGTATGTGTATGCACACACTGACAGCTCTGCAAGTGATCTTAACAACAATCTTTTTAACACACTCAGACTTTGAACCAGAACCTCTCTGGTTCTCTCAGCTACACTAGCAGTACAAAAAGAGCTAGCAATTTAGCACAGTATGCCTTGTAATTAGTTTAATCATTGTCAGCATGTAACTATAAACCAAATACCAATTAGTCATCTTAGTCTATTGATGGTATTTTTCTTAGTTGTCTTTTGAGTTAAGTTTTCTGTGGCAGTAAGCTGAGGTCCCCTGCGAGAAGCAGGAAAGCAACTTTCTGCATTTGTTAAGACATGCAAATACAGGAGCTGCTAGGTGCCTATTATCAAAAAGCAGGTTTGGCATCATTAACAAATCAGCAGAAATGGAAGGATTAAGACATTTAGAAGAGCAGTTTCGCAAATGTTTGACAGCAGTGAGTGAGAGATAAGGCTGACTGCAGCACTTGCAGCAGAAACCAGGGCTGGAACTGCTCCAAAGCACAGGGGTCTTCAGATCAACAGATCCTTCTCCATGGATCTCACTCTGAAGGTGATTTTAATATTCAGTTAGATTCTCTGTGTAGAGCAGAATAAAAAATACTCAAATGGGTGAGAGAAGGAGATTGAGTTATCTTCTTATACTAGTGTGACGTAGGATTGGAAATACTTATCATTCCTCTCCAATCTGAGACTGTCTCCTCAGGTACTGTGTCACATCTTTCTTTTCTCAGGGTAATACAAGATTATCACAGCCTGCTAAGATAAACAATGCGAACTGATTTACCAAAAGAGAATTTGACCCAGCATAGTAGCAGTCTTTGGTGGCACTGCCAATAACATCCAAGCACAGCACAGCTCTTCAGGTGTGAGAACACGTCCCAAGCGCAGCAGCCTGGTGAAGTGCCTTGGGAGGGTTAAGCAGCCCCCGACACCTCCGGGAAGATCAGCCAAGCAGTGGAAGCGGTGTCAGTGCCTGAAAAACTGCACAGCTGTCTTTCAAGGGACAAGGGAGCTAGAGGAAAAGCTGCAAATAGAATAACTATTCAGGGATAGATTGATGGGGAGTGAAGGTCACAGAATGGTTATTAAGAATGGAAGTGGTAACAGCAGCAGCAGAAGCAATTTTACCTGACCAGAACAGATCCAAAAATTGGCCTTTATTTGTACCAGCCCAAGAAATTCTCTTTATCTCTTTCTCATTTGATGGGCAGAAGTTAGGAAAAAGAAATGGAAGGGATTTCCCCAGAGGCCAAGTGCTCCTTCTCCTCCTACTGCAAAGGCAAAGGAGTTAGTTTCATTTTGTTGTGGTGCAATAATACTCAAAAGGACCAGTTTTAGGGGGGGGAGGCGGGGGGGGGGGGGGGGGGGGGAAGTCACTTCCAGTCATTTATGATTTATGCTGAGACAGTACAATGCCAGCATTTCCAGATGTTCAGAAGCCTGCTAGAACACAGAACATATTTCCAAAAATTCCTGGGGCTACAAGTGCAAATCTCATTCACACTCATGAGCTCTTACATTATCAATACCTTGAAAAGCTGCAGACCTGCACATCCTATAAGGCTCTTCAAGCTTGTAAACCTACAGACCAGGTACATAACCTACATCAGTGAGCTGTAGTTTCCTCACTCCTCTAAATTTGCTTGGTTTTATTAGTCCTCAGGTCAGTTATTCCCCAATTCAACTGTTCCCACTTAGACTTACTGATCATCCCTGATCATCCCTGAAGATAGATTATTTGGACTCATCTGCAATGCAGGTTTTGCATTCAGCCTCCCAGGTGTGTTCACTTCTCCATCTGTAGGGAATTTTGCCTATGTCCTGCTTTATTTCAAGAAAACTACACTTTGGTGCCTAATTTTTGTCATGCAAAATTAGCTTACCACAACAAATTTGAGGCTTGGGATGACAGTTTGGCCCTGAATTGATATTAAAAACACTACTAAGTAATTGTAGATTTCTCAGTGGCCATATTCACTGGACAGAGATATTTCTGTAGTATGTATCGTGTATTCACACATACACATTTGTGCCTGTATATAAATATATACTTAAGGTCAGAGTAAAGAACACCAAGCACCTACCATTGAAATCACAAAGCAAAATTAAGCTTAAAACAGGGTATATAACCTTTTTACATTCCGGCTGTTTATTTAAGCCCATAAGAAGGCCAAAGCCTGAACATTTGTCACCAATATATTTTTCGCTAATGCTGTCATCTTTATTCTAAAATATTTAGATGCATATTTAAATGTGACTTCAGTGGCCACAGGGAGAACAGGAATAATGAAGTGGTTTGAAGGTTATTAGAGGCACTGTTAGAAGCTAGAGAAATGACAGGAGTATTCATAATCATCCCCTTGCATGAAGCCATTTGATTTTGTGGTAAGAAATGTAAAAATAGTGTTTGTGAACAAGATATCCTCAAATTTGGCATAAGAATATGTTCGTTATTCCATGGAAGTAAGACCCCATTATGAGTGATGACGTGTCAAAAGTCACAAAAATGTTGAAATTCTACTTCAACTGTATAAAGTAGTGCACAATGAATCTATGTGTGAAATGTATTAAATCAAGACTAGAATAGTATTTCTGTCTCCATTAGCAACAAGCACCCAAGAGGATGCAGTGACTGACTTAAAGAAAAGATTGTTTGTGATATGAATGACAATTTCCCAGAGACACACCAGAGTGGTGGCACAAATATTCTGCCTTGGTCTCCTCCCCAATCCCCCGTTCAAGTGGTGTTTCAAACCAATGAGGCAAACACTGCAAGCCAATTATCTTCAAAGCATTTATTGCTCCATTTTCACATACAGAACCTTTGCATTAACTGTTAGCAGTGATGTAGTGGCACTGCAGGTTATAAGTCACACTTGAAAGTTTATTCCTGGGACCTCACTTTACTAGCAGTTCCTCTACATTTTTCTCCTCTCTGCAACTGTCCTGCCTATGAGCCTTTTCCCTAGATTTGTCTCTCTAATAAAATTTTATATGGTTGTCTGACAATTTGGGTTACCCAAGGATTTATTTTCATAAACAGCCATGTCAATGGGTGCAGGTTATCTGATAAATGAAAGTATAGTTATCCTGGGGAAAGAAAAAAACACCCATGTAGGTGAAGTTCCTAGATATGCTAATGTTATTACTTAGAAGGGAAGCAAAAGAAATCAAAAGTTTCACCATACATGAAGATCAATGATTTGCTGTGCCTATACACACATGAATTGCTTTTCATGGTATTGAAGTTCACTAACACAGATATAGGTCACTTGAATAAGTAAACAGTCCTTCTAATAACTCTCTTGGGGGACTAAAACCTCTGCTTCATTTAGGACCACACTGTTTTTATGTACTTTGTTAAAGCTAGCTTTAAACGTGCTTATCTGCATGTATCAGAAAACAGTTAGGTTATTAATAAGGGATATATACAACATTAGCTTATTTGTTCATTTATGTTCTATGCATACATGTTAAACAACTTCATTGATTTCCATTTCTCATTTTGGTGAATAGGTGCACTATAAATACAAACAGAAGTCTGGAAGTTTATTTTTTAAAGGGGGGGAGAAAAACCCCAACCAGATTGCAACTACCTAATTTTTTGGATGCATAACTGTAGTAATGACTGCATTTTCTTCTATAAATTGGAGGCAAATTACGGTAATTCCCATTTTCATGTGATCAATCTTCCAAATTTGAAAGTCTATGTTAGAAAACTGCTTCAGTTCTCCAGAGTGAGCAAAGTAAGTTACTGGAGAAGACTCCAAAATTGGGCTTGAGAACAACCCTACAGTCACAGAGTAGCACTGAGGGGTGTCCTCCAAGGTACTTAACTTTTGGCATAGATGTGTGTCTAGCAAAGGCACAGGGCTTTTGTCTAATCCACAGCATATATTTTATTTGCAGCTGATCCCTTTACTCCCTGTAATAGGAGCTAAATCTTCACACCTGACAGACCCTGACAAAGGCTTGGGGACTGAGCAGCATGCAGGCTTAGCCCCTTCCACCGTGGTCTGAAAAAGCCCTGGAAATCCAGCGTTTTCACATTAAGCTGTCACAAGGGAGTCCAACCCGAAAACTATAGGGAATTTTTAGTCTCCCTCTCTCTTTTCACAATTAGACCAAGTTGCCGCAGGACTCTGCATCTTGGGACTCCTTCACAGGTCCTTTTTATCAAGCTAGGTTAAAATGGGCCCCCTTATAAGCTTACAGGAACTAAGAGCCTGAGCCAGAGAAGAACTACAGTTAGTTATTAGCAAGTTCTTCCAAGGCAGCCTAAAGGGGATTGTCCACCAGTGTTTGAATATCTAGCTATCAATTCACTGCAGTTCTAGCAAGAAGGGGGGGAGAGGGGAATCTAGTAAATGACTAACACATGTGCATAGAGCAGGACCTTAGCTCTAGATGTACTAATAACTGTGACTTTTTGTACAATTCTTTTTTTAAGAGGTCAGAGGAATTTAACAAACAAGGTACTACCAGGCTTCCTGTTACTTGCAATTACAAGAATGGGCAATCTTTCATTTTAATAGGTCACATACTTTTTTTTTTTTTTTCCCCTGTTGCTAGCATTTCTTATAATCAGACAATGGTGTTAAGTTTAAAAAAAAAAAAACCCACTGCCATTTAAAACTTTTAGACTAAACATTAACACTGCTGGTATGCTAGCAGAAACTGGGACAAATCCTGCCCTAACTCCAAGAGTGCAAAAGGCCAGCTAGCAGCAGCATGATGCATAACGAATGAGCTGTCTGGAAAAGGTAGGAAAAGGATAGTAGGGGAAGAGGAGGCATTGCAGAGATGGGGAACACTATGAGATACAGTTCAAAGCCTCCTTGTACAGGGGTGCCTGAAAACCCTGTAGGTATGCACAGCTATTACAGCTTTCCCCCAACAGATCTCGGGGCAAAAGAAATATAGAAAAAAATGCTGTTAGCTGGAGTAGTCTCTTTTGGGAAGCTTTACTGTAGTCTACTAAATGCCTTAGCTAATCCTTCCTTACTTTTTCCTTACTGTCTTTGCTAAGCAATGAGGGGTGTGATTTGATGCTTTAATTGTACGTACCTCTAGATACCAACTAAATGAAGACTGAGACACAGGATAAAAGACATCCATTTTCTTAGAGAAAAATAAAAAGCCTAATTTTTATTTTTCTTTAAGGGTTGATATATTCTGCAGACAAGGGAACACTAAGAGAGTAACTGTTGATCAGCACAGTCTTTCCTTGGTAATTACCACAGAAATACTGAGTATAGATGCTTCAGATCACACTAAAGATTTTAACTTGTTCCTGATTCTATTAAGACACAATGATTGCTATTATTACTTCTATATATACACATAGAGCTTCATTCCAGTTATTACTCACCACATAACAACACCCCCCACAACAGATTACACTGAAAAGCAAGGGGAAAATAAAACTATATATTAAACCAAACAGGATCTTGTTATCACAGCATTCTGTACTTACAGCACAAACTGGTAGAGAAGACATTTAGTAACAATTGTACTTCTAAAAGCTGTCATTACTGCATATGGGTTTTAAACTCCTCATCTCAAGGGGAGTGGATAGCTTGTCGGATTACTGGAGGGCTCTATATGGAGTCCTTCATTCTCTCTCCTCCAATCTTCAACCAGCTGGCCCTGGCAGAAGCCACCACCTGACAGCCCTGTGGAGAAGCATTCCCATCAAAGTCAAGCAGTACCACAGGTAATTATCCCCCTTGTTTTCTGCATAAGTGAAGAATTTAAAGACTGAAATATTATGCAGTTAACCCCCATCACAGAAGAAAGTCCTGTTCCCTGCCCAGGCCTCCAGGCCATGAGTACCAACATCCCGCAGGGCTGGTGGCTGAGGGTTTCTGCTCCCAGCTGACTCTTGCAGCTGCCCCTCTGCCCTGCAGGGAGGCTACAGCCTGCTTAGCTCATCCACACCATGCAAACAGGCTCCAAAGCACGTAGGTCAGCTACAAGAGGCTGGTTTGGATGTTAGACCTTCAATGGTTTGAGGGTGGATAGCAAGGGAGCTGTTGCATGAGCAGTGCTGCAGCAGGGTTTAGGAGTACTGTGCCTGCAGGGTCACAATATCCAGTCCCCTATAATGGCAGGTTATTGTGCAATAGATAGTTAATTTAACAGGGGTGACAGAGGAAAGGGTCACTTGGAGCTGGCCTGAATAGTGTGCTGTAAAAGAGTTTTGGGTGCGTGGCGTCAGGCTGGCAGAGGTAACCTCTGCAGATAGGGCCTGCCCTGTGTCCCTGGTGTCTGTTGGCTCTTGCTCTATCATTAGCAGTTCTGCCATGGACAGGCTGAGATGGATGTGTTGGAGGTCCTGCTGGAAATGCTCCGGCGTGACCCAAGCTTTGGGCAGCTGCCCTGTGTGTAAGAGGGACTAACAACAGTAACGAGCCTTTAAGCTGGAGTGGATTATTTCTCGTGGGTGTACCACCACTTTCTGATGAGAGAAGGCTGCCCCTACAATCTCACCGCTGGCCCCTCTGTACCACTTTCTTTGTTGCCACTGGGTTTTCAGAATAGAGGAAGAGGCACGCATACTCTGTGTTCTGCAGAGTACCAGGCTCTCTTCACAGAATCACTAGGTTGGAAAAGACCTTTAAATCATTCAGTCCAACCATTCCTGTCCCATGCTAAACCATATCTCTAAGTACCTCATCTACCCATCTTTTAAATGCATCCAAGGATGGTGACTCAACCACCTCCCTGGGCAACCTGTTCCACAAGTGCTAGGAACCCACCTACCCTGCTGAGCATTTTACAATGTGGTTCCATGCAGTTTTGACTGCCAAGAATATCAGTGACATCTGTCAGTAGCAATTGCCTCAAACCAGAAAGGAGGCTCCGCACCAGGGCTGAGCAGGAGCAGTGGATTGCTTCTGCCTGCACAGTACACGCTGTCAGTAAATTGCAATTTACTACTGTTTAAGACCTGATCCTACGAGGTGCTGAGCACCATATGGCATGCACAGAACAGTCTCTTTCCACACGCCCCCAAAGAAGTCAGCAGTTTTTAACTTTTACTTTTCAATGAAAAATACTGCTGGTATAATAGACTAAATTTTGTAATAAAAAGTGAGAGGTAGCAGCTAACACAGCACCATTTAAAGCTGCATCTGGAATACAATTGCTGTTTAAAACCGATGGGGAAAAGCAAGATATGGAGCATCAGAAGAGGGCTTAGAATGGAGACCTTTAAAAAAGAAGAATGTGTTATAAATAATAAACACCTATACAGTTGTACATGATATAAAACAAATTCTATTTCAGGGCCTTGGTGGCATTAATAAACCTCTCAGCTTTATTCTCCTGGTTTATGAGATCGCTAGCATCCCTCTATGGAATTGCATGCTTTTCTACCACAATGTAAAAAATCATTAAGACAGTTTTTCAATATTTTGTTATTGTTTGACCTACAGATTAATATGCCTCTCTAGAATTTGCATCTCCCCTATTGTCTTAGAACAAATTACAGCACAATAAATGTTGTCTGACTAGAGAGTATTGTATAGCTTTTTGCTACTTGCAGTATAGTTATGACTGGCTTCTGCATCAGCAAAAATTATTAGAATAAAAAAGTAAGGTTTTAGGAGCTCTGAGATATCAATGAGGTTATAGATCAGAAGATATTTTCTTTCACTAGTGCCCTTGGGTTTGAGAAAACAATCTGGCTCTTAAATGTTAATTGCTAAATTAGTGAAGCCTAAGCTAAATGGAGGTGGGTTCTTCAGGCTGGAATGACTATCTTAGTGAAAAGAAAATAATCAAGGGGAGCGCTATAAAATATTTTCCACAAAATCTGAAAGAACGCAAAATTTCTTGTGTTCAGTATCAATGCAGGCTACATTCACACAAATGCTTGCTTCTTTGTTGCTCTCACTTTGGGGAAAATATTAGGAGTACTTTGGAGTTCTGCACTGAAATTGGGAAAATTTGCTGTTTCACTTGGATTTCATTTGAAACCCAGTAAACTCTGACTTGGCTGTTGCTTAGCAAATGTGTTCCTTTGTATGTCAAAATCATTTTCAGCCTGAGGATTGTCAAATAACAGTTAGGAATTCTAGGAAGGAGAGACAAGTAAGTGAGAGCCTGGGAAGAAGTGATGAATAACCGGGATTGTTCGGGGGAAAGCAGCAGTGCAGGAAGGAAGCCCAGGGTGTTTATGTGAGCAGAGGAACTGAAACAAAAGCCAGGAGAGCTGGGACAGTCTAGTCAGTGAAGCAGCAGGAGGAAGGAGAAAAATATTACAGATTCTGTGAAAGGAAGGAAAAGATGACAGTACCAAAGACTCTGTGCAAGAAGCAAAGGTAACTTGCACTTAGGAATCAGGGACCTGTCAGAGAGTTTGTGTGAGAGAGTGATGCACCAGGTGTTATAGGACTATAGAACAGGACTATTGTCACAAGGGACCCAAAACCTGGGGAAAATGATGAGGAAGACGAAGCACATGTAGGTTTTGAGCCAAAATCACTGCTAATTCTATTTTTAAAAAGTTCAAAAAAGCTTGAAGCAGTGGCAGCGAACAGGATGGCATTAAGCTATTTGCTAATTGTAGATCTCCCTTTTGTGCTAAAGCTGAGATATAGAAATAATAAGAGAGTCACTGAAAAATTAAACACAAAGCAAGGAAATGAAACATGTATGGATACACAACAGTCCTTAACTACACGTGTTTAATGATCATAAGGATTTATGTGTACTGCACACAGCTACAGTCATGCTCATGGGATGAATGATTTTCACAAAATAAAAACAGCTGTGGGGAAATTTTCTCAAACTGTAATAGTAACAGTAAATGCAGTAAAATTAAAAGATGTACCTTAAAATATTATTCAAGTTGACAGTCCATATGCAACTATCTTTTTATACCAGATACAGCTCAATTAAAATGCAATTATAAGTACAATATTTGCTCCATATTTTGTGCATGCTCTGAGAATAGCACTGAATACTCTAATATAAGTTTATCTTTTTAATGAGCTTTGGGTTATTCCATGAACATGTGTATCTTAATAAGGACTGTGCATTATACCCTCTATGGGACATTGAATAATAGTTCAATGTGGAGATGGCAAAATATCTTGGATGGAGTGAAAGGAAGAAAAGTGGAATAAGAATGATGTAAATTTACATATAATACAATTTCCCAGCAATGTGATGGTGGGAAGCGACTTTCAAGGTCTGAAGGGAAGGCAGTCCCATTCCAGAGGTCTTCAGAGGCAAACAGAACTCTGACTCCTTTCTACACCAGGCTTGGCAAGGAAAATTATTTTCTTGGTTGCTAAAATCTCTGGGATTTCTTAAATTTCCCTATTCTTCCATAAGATGAACCGAGACTAGACTGCATGAAGCAATGTGGAGGAGTTAAAGCACTCTTCTTACAATAGTGACATGAATGTCACTCTTCCACTGTGTGACATACACCCACTTCGTTGAGTAACTAAATCTCAAAGGTATCAGTAAATTGAGGGTTTAGCACTTTCCTGTTGGGGTCAGTCAGTCTTGCATACATTGTAGACATTTCAGGGCCACTGAAAAGAGGAGTAAAACAGTACCTATAGAGCAATTCACCAAGGTCTAACTCCTTGAGTCTTAGATCCTGCAACTCAGATGTTTGTCCCAGTAATTTGTTAATTGTGAGGTAGTTACTTTTTTTTCCATTGTTTTTCTTTCACTCTCTTCTACTGCTTTTCAAAGCTGGTAGGTTTATTCTCAATAAACTGCTAAATTTTGACAAAAAATTATTTTGTCTTAAAAATTAACCATCTAAAAAAATTATGATCTTTATGAAGGATGCCATCAGTAGGAACTGCAAGAAATATCACTGATGTATCACAGTTATATCTGTCTTTTCCTCTTTTTTTTTTTTTTTTGAAAATACATAGAGAACAAAATGTGTTGTACACCTTTGTTACAGCAGTTGTCAGCAAAGGTTAACCTTTTAAGGACAGTCATTGCCAGTGTGTCATGAATTGTTCAATATTCTTTCTTTTTGTAGGAGTTCTGATCCTTTCTTTGTCTTTGTTTCCATCATTATGCCATTATTATAATCCCACTGAGGCCTTCTCAAGTAGAATTAGAACAGCACTTAATTACTGGAATTAGAAATGACAAATATCACAGTTTTTATCCGGTTGATCTTATCTAAGCTCTTCTGTGTATGAACTTGAATAATCTTGATTCAATGACTTCTAACATTTTCCAAAGACTTAGAGGGTTGTGTTTTGCTTTTTCTTTCTTTCTCTGTGCTTACTTTCTTCTTCTTTGTTCCAAGTGAGGGTTTTTTTAACAGTATGTGCACTAGCTGGCAACTTTGTCTGATTCTGCATTACTTGGTATCTAATCCTGCATTACTTGGTCTCTTCATTTTCCCTAGCCCTCCATCACTACTTCTTCAACTTGCAACTAACAATGTATTTATCCCTGCAGAATAAAATCACCCTAAATCTTTACTCAGAGTCTCTCATAATTCTACTTAGTTTATGCCTATCTGTCCCTGTTTCTTTAGCTCTGAAGGTTGCTAACTTGGCCTGAATGGTTGCAAAGCTCTCTAAGCAAAAACAAGATTAATTTTCATCAGTGTTGCATTTGATGCTTCATTGGATAAACATGATGTGAGTATGGAAATATCTGAGTCCCTATTAAACTAGGCTCTGTACATTATACTTTGATACTGAAATTTGGGGGCAGGGGGGGATGTAGTGTGAAAAGAAGGCAGCACTGCCCTAAACAGCTGGGATTTTTGGCCTTTTTCGTTAGTCATTTCTCTACCTGTTGCTTACCATTTTTAAGTTGTCCATCCAACATCTCTGACATTAGTGTGAAGTTATTCTATCTATTATTGTAAAGAAAATAACAGCAAATTACTCTAAGTCTGTTCAAAGGAGAGAAATAAAATTTTTTAAACCCTCAGTTGTAAGGGTAAGTATAATATGGAGGTAAAATCAAAATCTCTAAGGCTGAAACAGACTTCCTACTTTTAGATACCAGGGGGCCTGTTCAAATGACTCCAAGCACAACAGTGGGTCATAATTTAGCGCATCTGAATAGCTTTAACATGCTGAAAAGCAGAGATGTCTGAGCAGATGTGTTGCATCTGTACTGTGTATTATTTCTGCTATTTTAAAACAGTTGCATTACAAACACAACTATGGAAATAATCTTTTTCTTCCTAAATGCTTCCAGTCATGCATGTGTTTATTTCTTCTCAAAGGATTCTCTGATGAATACCATAATTAGACTTGCACTAAAATACTGTCTGCATTACCCATTTTTTAGGAATATAGAGTAGTTTGAAGATGCTTTTATTCAAAAACATCACTTGCCTTTTGCTCTGGTCAGTATGCACACCTCTTGACTGTCTTCTCATTAGGCATGAAGAGAACTACAAAAAGTGTTAAATTAGTAACTTATAAAATTAAGTTATTGTTAGAGAGAGGAACTACATGGAGCATTGTGAATTATACTCCAGTGTTCATAATGATTTCTCTTCCATTCAGTTTCACAAATATCAACGTGAATTTGTAATCCAGTGTAATTTTATCCCAGTTGCAGGAGCCATTGCTCCTCTGCTTCGAGACTTGTAAGATCTCCTCCCCACCAAGGTTAATTAAAACTAGCAGTCTGTCTTTGGTGGGACTCTGGAGTTTCCATAGCTATTTTCCCCTTTGGTTTATGTTTAGTTTATCACTTCATGCACCCCAAATTCTTTTGCAGTCCAAGGCACACAAAATATTAACAATAAACACCTGTAGTTCAGAAGATATCCATGTATATATATGATAAGTGGGTGAGAAGCACCTTCATATAAATTGTTTATGAGTGATGAGAAGATATAAAAAGGGGCAGAAAGTGGTTGATTTAAAGGATTCATTATGTAAATGAGGATGTTCTAATGAGCAGGCCAGTCACTGAAGGTCTGGTTCCAATTTTCCTTCCATCAAAGTCACAATTCTATTTAGATATCTAACTATAGCTGATTTCAATGAGAATTAGGTACCTAAATACCATTGCAGATATGGAGTTGAGTCTTTCTTTTTTTCAATTATTGAGCTATAAAATGGGGATAATAGTACTTCCCTTGCTTCTCATGCAGTTACACTTGGGTATTGTAAGGATGAGTACAGTGAGGAATATGAGCTGCTCAGATACTACAGTAATGGGAGCTGTTAAAAAAGCCTAAAATAGAAAGAAAACTGTAAGAGTAGATCATGAAAGTCTGGTGAAATGGAAAAAAGCAGTGAGGGACTGCCATGGACCTGGGAAAAAGGTCTGGAAAGGCTAATGCATATAAATTAAAGAAACTCCTGCGATATGGAGAAAATTTTAAGACTGGGGAATGCATCTGAACTTCTGGCTTCTTAACAAAAATGAGTCTCAAACCACTCCCAAACTACAGGATTTTTGCTCTACCTATTATTAGTTTTGGTGAGTAGATGTTTACATTTATAATTCTGCTTTTTGTTCTACATCAACATATCCATATATAGAAACATATTACAAATGAGAAATTCCTATTAAAGGATCACATTCTGAACTGAAAACATTATTTTAATTCCTTTCTCAGAATCTTTTGTTTGTGAATGTATTCTAGTACATGTATATATTTGTGCATGAAGGAGACATTTGTGAGAGAGAACATTTCCTCTGCATTTGTGCAAAGAGAGAACTTCATTCAGCAGCTGTAATGTATTTCAATTCTTACACATAATTGGTAATTTTGAAATTAATTTTTAAAAGTATACACCTCAGCTTGTAACGTAGCAGAAATGGAATTTACACTTCTAGATCAAAATTAAAATGTATTTAATTGTTGGGAAATATTTTTATCAAGTTTAGATGGTGGAATTTTTCTATGAATATTCACAGTAAGTGACTAATGCATTTGTAATATAGTGCATAAAAATAATAAAATTTAGGTGATCTGTTCATTGATATCATATGCAGTTTGAAAGTGATGATTCATTCTGGTCCAACAAGTATAAAACAGGTTGAAAGGGTTTTTCTTTAGTCAGATGTTCAAAACCCTTTGAAATTTTTTCAGGCAGGTTTTTACCAAAACAGACCAATGATTCTTTTACAACTTTATTTTGGAGAAAGGCTTTTTGCTGTAAGCTGTGCAATCCTGAAGGAAGAAATCTGGAAGTATAGAAAAGAGTTTCTGTAGGATGTTGTATGAATTTCAAAAAGATCCCGCAAAAGAACCAAGCCTTGGGTTTATATATGAACCTGACAGGGCAGTATAGTCATCTGTGATGACCAAGACACAGAGATTCATCGAAAATCTACAGAAAAATCTCATTTTTAGAGAGGCAACACCACACCAGCCAAACATACCTCACTTCTGATGCAACTGAGAAGGGAAGACAGAAGGATTTACCCACACTTCCATTGTTCCTCCAGTTATTCCTTAAGAAGTGAGAACGGGAGCCATCAATGCATGATTTCTACCCAGGTTACCCAAGATATTGTGCATTTGCCTTTACCAGGTTGACAACACAGTGACAGACACTACTCAGCATTAAAATGTTTGTCTTTACTTTGTGTTCAATTCTGTTAGGTATCAAACAATATTTTTGGTCTGCTATTACCAGCCAAGAGATTCTGAGAAAACTCAGTTCCAAATTGTGTTATAAATTCCCTCCCTAATTCTCTACCGCTCAGTCATTTACAGGTTGTCAGCAATATGGCAATTTGTTTTTAAAGGACTTCATAACGTGTTGTGGATTTAACAAGAGAGATATTTACATCTGAAGAACAGAGAAGCATTAGAAAATGTCTTCAAGTCCTTTGGTGGATTTCATGAGATCATGCATGGTAATTTGTCATTGCTGCATGTCAGCCATCAAGCCCTGTTCTTGTATTGTTTTGGCTATTAAAATAACAGCTTCCAGAGCCAATTTACAATCTAAAATAATTCACAAAGCGGCAGTGCTTTGTACCATAAAAATAGATGCCAGAGATAATTGGGCAAGGTGGTGTCATGTCACATGTGTGCAGTTCATTAATTAACTGCTTGAAACTGCTATAAAATAATAGCCATGTCATCAAGATGAAACTACAAAAGTGCAAATAAAATAAAAGTGCACTAAGAAAGAAAACAGAACAGCTGTTATTAAAATATCCTCGAGTTACAATTCATTTTTACTGCCCACTTCCCTGGTCTTTCTGGTGCCAAAACGGGGCCTAAACTGGTACCCCAAAGACGTTTACTTTATATTGCTTCTGGTGAGGCCTCTCTCCTCTGTGCAGAATACAGTATCAATTTGAATTTACACTATTGTGTTTTAAGTGCGCAGTGATCCTGATCTACAACTGTGCCAAGTTTATACTTGCAGATTATGAAAAAGGTGCCTGAAAGTTGATGAGCAGCCTTTGCCAAATATGGCAGGGAGGTCTGGGAGTTTATTCTTTTGAGGTCCTTTCTCTGGGGTCAGTTTTAATTTTTGCAGAGCAGTTAGAAAGCTTTCTAACCTGTAGCTTCCTTTTGTGTCACATTCCTCTGACTTTTAGATACCCAAATCAAGAAAATCCAAGAGCTCTACAACCTGAATTTGCACTCCTGATGCTGAACATTGAAATAACCGCTGCAGAATCTACAGCAGCCCAAAGGCTGCTCCAGAAGTGCAGAATCAGCAAAATCCCACAGGGCCTCAGGTCTGTGTCCCCATACCCCACTCACAGGTCCTGACATAACCCCTCTCTCTGTCAGCAGGTTAATTGTTAACACTGAACTTTGTATGCTGGAATGATGCCTCCTTGCCTCAAGAGTCTGCGTTTGTCAGGGCTAATCGTTGGTGGACTGTTTATAGAAGTTTACCAGCTGCTTTAAAGAGAACAGCTGGAGCCAGAGTCTATGAAAAAGGTCTAATTTTTAATTAGCTTTTCCTTCACAATATAAACATTTTAAAATATTATAAACAGATGTAAAGAGAGAATGCAGTCAAATACTAAGAGCTGCACATGGACATGAGGACGTGAATTCCAGTCTTGTATAGGGATTGTTTCTATTTTTATAACATAACTGATGCACTGGATGTGTTTACGAGCAGTAGAACTCATATTTATCCAGAACACTGTGAAGATTTTGGGTACAGGCACTGGTTTTGGTGCAGAGCATGCTTTGCCCAGGTCTGCCCTGGGGAAGGAGGGGTCTGATGCTTCAGAACTTTTTGGAGACTGTCATAAAGAGTAACTGCGCAGACATCAGTGGACTTTGTCAGTGTAAAAACTACAATGTAATAATGGCAAAGAGGAATCAGCCCCCTAGCATACACAGTGACTTCTGATCTTGACTCTACATCATCCTTCTCTTTGCTACAAATTCTTACGAAATACATACAGTGTCTGTCTAATCAAAGATTTGTAGCATGCATGAGCTTTAAGTACAAAGCACCCTATTTTTTTAAAAAAATCACTATTAACTTTAATTATTTGGATTAACAGAAGGGAAATGAATCTACACTGACACATGATGATCTGAGAGTGATTATGCAGTACATGTTAAAGAAAAGTAGATAAGTGGGTTGTTAGAATTATTAAATGTATTACTAAATGAGACCTGGCACTGTGTGATGAAAATGAGAATATCTGGGTAAGCAACAAAGATGAATTTCTCAGAATTATACCATACTTTAGCCTGTTTGATCTCTTTTTAGCTTCAAATTTAGCTTTGTAGAGTAATGCTTCACGAGGCAACCCATCATACCATTATTGAATATTTGGGGGGAAAAAAAGCAGCCTTAATAGGAGCCAAGGTTTTTCAGTGATTGTTCACAAGCTTAAAGAGATGAAATATTTCCCTGTCAGTGCTTATTCCACACCTGACATTTCTCATATTTGATCAGTTAATGGTTATTGCCCACTATGCTACTTTAAAAGGTCAGATGAAAAAGGGTTGTTAAGTCTCCTTCAATTGAGAGACATACTGGAAAAACCTGTTCACATCTATATATCTCTCTTTTGAGAGGCATAGATATCAATATTAGCACTTATCAAGAACATACTTAAGATAATACTAGCAACATGTCTGGATGGTCTCCAAACAAAGATCTATGATGTAAGATTACCACATGTAATATTTAACTCATTTGAGTTAGATTAAGGTACAGAATTCAGCTACATATACTTCAAGCTCATTCTCTGTCTCATAGAATCTGTTCTAGCCAGACATTTTCCAACAAAGCTAAAGAAGAAAAAGCTTTTCCAAAATTAAAGAAATTTTCCCCAAGAAACCACTCTTAAATATATCTGATGGTTTTCCAGTTGTAAAAACAAACATACAAATAAACAAAAAATAACAATTTCCATATTCAAGGGTCTGAATGCAGAGCATGTATTCTTCCTGTAAAATGTTCTGACCATTTTTAAGAAAGGAATGTGCAGATGATTTCTCACACAAAAAAAAGGATTCTGCTGCAAGGGATCTTTTTCATTCTGTTGATGCTGTTGTTCATCTGCATGCTGCATTTTGTTCTGAAATGAACACAATAAGCATTTTTAAAACAAATACTTTGGCCCACATGCAAGGCTGCTAAGCACTTCAGAGTTCTCAAATCTGAACAAGTGCTGAGAGCAATTCTGTCCTGGTATCTTCTTCCCAAAACCTCAAGGACAGAAAATAAATTAAAATCATAGCACCAAGTGAGCAAGCACAGTAGTTCTCATAATTCAACTGCTTTTTGTACAAGTCATCTCTCATATTAATTTATAATCCAGCTATCTCCATTCAGAGAAACATTGATATTTATTGGTAAAAACGTTTTCCCAATGTCATAGTTTTGTCGGAAAAGCATTCTGCTCTCACTACCAGCATTTCACAATTTACTGAGTAATCCTAATTGGCCAGGCGTCCTTGTGGCCTTGGCAGAATAGTTGCCCTACTCTGGGTCTGAAAGACCCAGTATTGCTGTTTAACTCTAGATTCTCATCAGAATAGGTTAAATCACATGTGAAATAAAGACTGAAGTAATTGTCAAACTACACAAAGAGCAATAATGAATATTGTCTGCCTAAAATGGAAATGCAGTATCTTTTGGTCAGTCGGATGAAGCAGCAGAGGTTTTTTGTGAGGCACAGGGCAGGACACTCCAGCTGCTCTCTGATGTCCATGACATATTTTTCACCAAGTCATTGTCTTTGTGGATCCCATCAGATCCTACCTGTGAATTTCTGTCACTGATGCCCTTTCCAGAATGTAAATTTTAGTTGCTTACCTTCTTTTGAAACCCATTTCAGCTATAGACTTCCCTGTTAAATGTTTGCATTGTAAGAAAAACTCTCTAGTGCTGCTGTTGCTGTTATTCCAATGAGGATCTTAAGTGTATTGCCTTCATCAATTCTGAAGTATTACTAAACTGCAGGTCAACCTGCTAGGGTACAAATCTCAGATTTGTTTTGTTTGATGCAGATGGGATTTTAACCCATATTTCCACCCAAAAATAAGGTAAAGGAAATGTGAAAAATTGGAAACATGCACTGAATACGGATGTATTACAGAATATTTTGCAAGCTCTGCACTCAGCAGTATTTGCATGTTTACTATGGGACTTGTGGTGAAGTTCCCCAGCTGAGACACCAACTCCTTTAAACTACAGACAGATCTTTATTTTACAAACATTTTAAAAATGGTAAATTCTCATGCTGCATTAGAAATTTTGCACATATGAACTGTTACATACATACACACACACACACACATATATATGGATTAATTTAACTACTTCTAACATCTAGGGCCTTCTGCAGTGAGAAAATGGTTATCATTTTGCATTAATAGCATTAAGAGAGTTGCTTTTTAAATAGCAAAATGAAGAAAATCATGAAGAAGTCAATCTGTAATATTATCACAATTGTGTGATACTCCATGATGTCTCCTCCCCTCTGTCTCTTTTCTCCACTAAATAGGTATAATTGTTCTAACCTCTTCTTATAAGAAATCTTTTCTTTTAGCTGTCCTCTGGCACTTTTCTTGCTACACCCATTTTTAAGATAGGATAACCAAAAGTGAACATAGCACTGGAGGTAAGTACCCTCATTTTATATACTGGCATGTATAATGGTTTTAAGGTTCATACAGGATGTAAGTCACACATTTCCCCTTGTTCATTTTTCAAAATTCAGTCACTTCAGGACTTCAGATGTTCAGAAAAGTGTAGAGGTAATGGATTATCCCCAGCTCTACCAAAGGGCTTACTGAAAGATAGATAAATCATGATCAACAGAAACAGACCTGGTCTATCCGGCTAATTATTTTTTCCCCATGAATTTGAATAGAGCATTTAGTAACTTAGAATGTACATATAAATGCCAAAACCAAAACACAAGTAAAGTTAGAAATATCATGTCTCCCATTTAATAATTGGTTTATTTGAAATACATACATCTGCAAGAGAAATTTTGCTTGTATTAATCCCATCACTTACGTTTGCAGAAGTTCTAAGCAATGAAGTATGGTACAAAGGCACATGTGCCAAAACCAGCCTGTTCCAACCTACATTAACAATCACTGTCCTGTAGCTAACTATAACTTTAAGCAAGAAGCTACAGTTCAGAAATAGCTTTGTTTTTGGGTTAAGTCTTACTGGCCCAAGTCTTGACAAAGTGAATTTTTTCTGATTCTGGCACTCAGACATTCATCAGTCATTTCCCACTGAAATACGCTCCATTGCAAATAGTCCCAACCCTGAGCCACAGACCAGGCACTGAATATCTTCCACTTTACTGTGACAGCTCAGCTTTGAAGATCAATGGACTTCCCACTTCTTTTGTCTTCCCGTGAGTCCTTCTCCAAATCTCCATACTGCAACATGCTCAAATATCTCCTGAGAAACTGATTTTGAGCTGACATTACTCAGAAGTCCAGTCTTTCTGAACAGGGAATGAAGCAGCCATTAGGAACACCAGTTTCATTAACTACCCCTTCTGTAGTTGGTCCTACAAAGGTAGGCAGGAAGCTTGGCCCATGTCTAACTGAAACCAAAGGTAATTTTTTTTCACCACAATATGAGTAATGGTTCACTGATAGGCTGAATATAATGCAGATGGCACAAGGCTCCCATAAAATACTACTCATAATCTACATCAGGAGAAAGATGCTGTAGTTAATAAGGTTAGGTCATCAGTTGTAAGCCATTGTAAAAGGCAATATTAAAAGCAAGAATATCACAGAATCATAGGGTTTGGAAGGGACCTCGAGAGATCATCGAGTCCAACCCCCCTGCCAAAGCAGGCTCCCCAGCTCATACTGCACAGATAGGTGTCCAGACAGGGCTGGAATATCTCCAGAGATGGAGACTCCACCGCCTCCCTGGGCAGCCTGTTCCAGGGCTCTGTCACGCTCACTGTGTAAAAGTTCTTCATCATTTTGGTGCAGAACTTCCTCTGCTCCAATTTGCAGCCATTGCCTCTTGTCTAATCTCCACAGACCACTGAAAAGGGGCTGGCCAATTCCCCCTGCATCCCATGCTTAAGATATTTATAAACATTAATTAGGTCCCCCCTTAGTCTTCTTTTCTCTAGACTGAACAGTCCCAGCTCACTCAACCTTTCCTCATAGGGTAGATGTTCCAGGTCCTTAATCATCTTCGTAGCCCTTCTCTGGACTCTCTCAAGGAGATCCCTGTCTTTTTTACACCAGGGAGCCCAGAACTGGACACAATACTCCAGGTGGGGCCTGAGCAGGGCAGAGTAGAGGGGGAGGATCACTTCCTTAGACCTGCTGGCCACACTCTTCCTGATGCATTCCAGGATCCCACTGGCTCTCTTGGCCACCAGGGCACACTGCTGACTCATAGCCAACCTGTCATCAACCAGAACTCCCAGGTCCTTCTCCGCAGAGCTCTTCTCCAGCAGGAGAGTATCTGCAGGAAAGTATCTAAATCCAACTACACAGAACAGAATACCAGGCAAAGAGAAGAGACATCATGATATTTGCTAAAAGCTGGGATCTAGAGTCATGTATGGCATGAACCCATGCAGCAGGAATTTCCCACTTGTTTTTCTGTACTTCTCAACTGTGAAGCCCAAAGCCTAATTCGAGCCCACAGCCTAATTCCTAATCAAAGGACCCTCTTGATCTGAGGTCCACTTTCTCTTTGACATTGTAAATCTCTCAACATAGATGGCATTCCTTAAACAACTAATAACCATCTAAAGCTTCACTTCAACCTCTGTGGGTGATTGGATTTGTTTTCATAAATCTATATTGTTGTCCAGCTTTGGTCTCACATTCCCCATGCTTTTTCTGTCATCTTTTCTTTACAAATTGAGCCCATATATCCCACTGGTACTATTCATCTTGGTTCCCACAGAATGATGATCTGAGCATTGCATCCTTCTTGCCCAGCCCCAATGCAAAACAAAATAAGACAAAAATTCCTTTTCTTCTATTAGTCCTGTGACAGATAAACAATACAACAGTTGGCTCTGTACTTTCTCTCTAGCAAACATCAAGAAAGTTTGTGCTTGTCAGAGCTTTTGAGCAACAAGCTATCTGTCACACTTTCAATAATAATCCTGATTTCCAGAAATGAGGCAAATGCATCTCTTTTTTAAATGAGATGTATTAATAAATCCACTGGATAAGTGACCAGTGCAAACTAAATAAGGGGACGATAGTTGGCTGAGACCATGCGGTAAGTGAAGAGAATAAAAAGGTGAGGGTAGTAGTTTGTGATCTAGTTCAGAACAAATTCAATCTTTTGTCTATTTCAGATGAAAGAAATATGCTCTGTGTTCATTATCTCATCCCTACTCACAGTTGAGCATATCATCTAGAAAAGATGCCACATGTAAGCATATCACACTCTAGTTTATACAAACACAGTACACAGGACTGCTTGACATTAATTGGATCCACCCAATCCTCACATGGAGGCCAATTTGGCACAAAGAAATCTGTGCACTTTTCACATGCAAGACTGGAATTCTACATCAAGTTGATACAAACAACGTTCACTAATTAGCAGCTTCTGCATTGTCACCTCCAAGATAAAAGTTGCCAAGTAGCCACCCTCTAGTCTCAAATTACTCTTTAGCAGGCAGTGTTGCAAGCAACATAAAAACAAACCCCCCCTCCAAATTGCTCCAAGGTGACTTGTACCTAGAGCTCAGCAGAACTGCCAGTTCAGACTACAGGGAATCTCCATCTATGATGCCCTCATCACTTTTACCTTGCAGAATTCGCTTCAAATTAGAACAGAAAGGGAAAGACACGTGCTTATGAACTAAAGCTTAACTAGCTAGTTTTAAGTAGCACAAAGTAATGGCTCTGTAAAGGACACAACTTCTGTAAATGAGTTTCAGATTATTACATTTTACATAAAAAACAAATCAGAAAGAACAAAGATAATTAGTTTGCAGACAGAGGCATGTTAGTTGCTCAATAAACATTCCCTGAAATAACATTCACGTGGACCTTTTGACATAACATATCAAACAAAATGCAAGAAATACCATAATTAGAAAGAGATTCTAAATATAGTGATATTGTGTGTGCTGCTAGTCTATCATTTCATATCCTTTCTCTCAATTATATTCAATTTTTTTTTTCCTGCAATGGACAAATAACAAGTCCTAAAAATTTCCCTGGAAAAAATCATATACAAAATATTGCACAGAAAATACAAAAACAGGAGTCATGTAAAGGTCATTGTTTTTTCTCCACTTTAACTGTAATCTACTTGTGGGAATGTAGATATAATACCTTTTTATGACTGTGTAGTAGCTACACAATAATGTCATAGTCTGTGATTGGCATTTTTATATGTGATAGCCATCATTAAGTCACGCAGAGACACTACTACAAATTCAGAAAACACAAAAGCAAGCAGAAAGCTACACTTCCTCACACCAGCATCTCAGCTACATTCTTTTCCTAATAAGACAAAGCAAAAAGGCACATAAGGAATATACTCTTCTCGCAAAGGCTGCAGGCAGAAGTAAAGGCATAAAAAGTTCAAACACATGCAGATACTGCAAAGGAAAATTCTATTTCAGGAATCAATATCTTATGCAGACATCTTTATCAGGCAGGGGTTTTTTTAATAAATTAACTTTTCTGACAAAGCAGTGGAGATGCAGTATTTCTTTCCAATATGTTTTCAGAAGATAACTTCTGTTCCATCATATATGGCAATTTCACTATCCTTTGGAAAAGGAGAGGGGAAAAAAAACCACCAAAAAAAACCAAAAACAAAGAAATAGTCATGGTGAAAATAAGATTATATGGGTGTACTAAAATGTTGATTTCTCCCTACTCAGAGATATTTCTAAGAAATCAGAAACGAGTTGAGGTTGAATTGTCAAGGGAAATGAGGTTATGCAAAATAGAAGAGCCCAGCACCACAGAGGATATTCTGCTGTTCGCTGAAGAGTCTGTTCCTGGAAATGCTCATGCTTAAGGAATACACCAGCATACTGCATAAAAGTCCTTTGCCAGAACTCAAAATAGCTGTTTGTCATTTGCCTATTTCCCTCTATTTTCTTTTGATTTTCAAGATTCAAAGTGGAGTAAAACTCTTACCATTGCCAAAAATCACTTTAACAAGATTGTTAATAGCTTGAGGATTTTTTTTTAAAATCAATAGCTTCAATAAACCTTTAAAATTATCTGGGTTTGTTTTGTTGGGTTTTTTTTAAAACAGCTTAAAACATTAGCATTTCAAAAGTATTATTTGTAATAATGATATATCTCAACTAAAAGCAAAGAATAATGACATATTGTCTTGGCAGTTCCCTTTCATAAGAAACTACTGGGTAGGACTAGACTGACATAATTTTAACAACATAGTTTAATAATACATCTGGACAAAAATCGTAGAGAAAATCTTTTGTCTTTTTCAACTTTTACTTCAAGGGCAACTCTGAAGGCTCGTAAGCTTTAGATAGTTCACTTACAGATACGTTTTATCCTAATGAAGACAAAATTAGCTATATTCAAGGTTTAATGGATAAGAATGTCCTTTGTTAACCTTACTCAAAGTTAGCCCTGTGCAGCTTTAACAAGGTGAGCAAATGAGGACCTGGGCTTTTTCATAGCTACCAGGGAAGGAGGATGCTTTTTTCTACAGTCTTACCCTGACAACCAGACAATGTAGCAGTGTAGTCTTACCCTGCCTGACAAATGGACAGTCGAGCAGTGCCTCACCTAGCACTATCAGGGTATGCGGCTGTTTTCTAAATCTGGAGACTGATAAATGTCTAGATATACCTACCTACCAACTCCCACACAGTTATAACAAATATAAGAAATGCTATCTTCAACCAATAAAAGAAACCCTAAAATAAGTAATCTCTACAAATGTAGTGCAAATAATAATATTTTAAAGGCATGCTTAACCTAAAGATCTCCATGATCTCAGGTGATTAGATGCTTAATAGACCTCGATTAATACAGCCTCCTAGCAGTACTTCTTTGCTCCACTGCACTTTTATTCCCTACTGTTGCATGAGGGAACTTAAGTTTAATTTTCAACACTTGACCCAAGAAACTTTGCCCAGAGAGAAAGCCCTTCCATCAATATGGAAGAAATACAATAAAGCCAAGACAGAAGATGGATGATCTGTCAAGCAATGAAAGTCTTTTCTCCTCTGGGAGAGTGTACCACTTCCATCCACAGTACTCCCCATCCCTCCCTGATCAGGGAGCTGATGTCTGGGTCACTTGTATCCAGTGTTATTTAATATAAAGAATAATAATGGGTATTAATCTCATGTGATTAATGCATATGCAATCTCACATCATATTTATTAGGAGTGCAAATCATGAATTTCTAGCCTAATAAGAAAGATTAATTGAATCAAGTGTTTAATTTCCTCTCTTCAAATCATATCTTGATGATTCATGAATTCCATAGCAAAGTCATTTACATTATCATATCATCAAGAAATATAGTTAGTTGTTAGAAAGATAAGATTGGGAGGAGAAATCCTTAGATTTGAAAAGACCTTATTTTCTTCAAATGCAGGGAACATATAATGGCCACTGTGAGCTGACCAAGACAAAACATTTGATCCTATCAGAAAAACATTATCACTTGTATTTTATGTAACGTGAAAATATGGCTTCTTCAAACCATGCTGAGACTGTATTGAAGTCTCCTTGTTCTTCTACAGTTCACATTAGGAAGTTTAAAATGTTAAATAATCTCTGAAACTGCCCTAGAAACTCAAGTTAGCTTATTAAAGTTTTGGCGTGGTTCTTTTTTTTTTCCCCATGCTTGAAAAACTTCTTTGTTTCACTAAGGGCGAATCTCTTGTGTTTTGTAACGTTGTTATTGAACAAGTTTAATGATTTGCTGAGGACCTCATCTAGCGGCATTACCAAGCAACATGAGATTAGAAACGTATGGTGATGTAGGCTCTCCTAGAATAAATGAAAATATTTTATTCAGCTACCAAGAAGGGTCTCCTGAGATCAAATTAGAAGCTAGCTGTGAAGGGAGATGTTTAGGCATGCTCTGGAATTATTTATCAGCATTTTCTGCTTGTGTGAGAATAAGCAGACATTAAGTTTAAATTAAACAAAGGAGAAAGAAAACAAGTTTTTTTAAGTAATTTGACTGCTAATGATATTTCTGAATTATTCTCAGTTTAATAGTTTAAGTAATTTGCAATGATAATAATTGTTCCTGCTAAAGCTCCAATAGTGTCAATTCTATCCTTGCTGAAATGAACTTTCTTCAAGACCTTTAATGGACAAGTAATTGCAAATTTATGGTGGGTTTTCTTAATTTTAAATTTGTTTTCTTCTTGACATTTCTTTTAATTTAATTTAATTTTATTACATTCATCAACAACTAGAGAAACTGACTTAAAAGTCCATTAAAAAAGAATAAATGGTTGGGGTTTTTATATTGCACTTGTTTATCTTTATTTATAATGACTCTGTGCTTCCAGATAGAATGGAGGCAGTTTAATTATTACTTTTTAACAGTAATGTGTGCTTTCCTCACACTATTTCAAGATAAATATATTTTAAATTCTTCTCACCCAGCTAGAAACTGTTATTGTGATTTTATTACTCAGGTGCAATAATCTGCCTTGAAAAATATTTGGAAAACTCTGAATGTGTTTAAATGGAATACTCAGGGGGATAAACTTAAGCATTGTTAAGCCTGTAAGACAAACCAGGAGACAGGACGGCTGGTCCCTAAAGGAAAATAATACTGTAATATATATCACAGATACTCATCAAGAGTGAAATGCAGCTCTATGAAAAGTCCTGGTTTAGTTAATTGCAATGAAAATTTCACCCCACACTTGTCCACAGAGGACACAACTATCTCAGAGTTGTAGTTTGCTGATATTGTCAGGCACACCACCAATAAAATCATATTTATTTGAGATTCTTAGGGAGCTTCTGTTGTCAGGATTTGCTGATTAGTCCAGTCAGGATGTTCCTTAGGATTATGCCTACCCTCATGTGGCTGTAACAGCCTGGAGATGTCTGGTGGACCATGGCAACCCTGCAGAGGTGGGTACAGTGCCTTCTACTGCAGGAACGTGAGACAATTTGGGCACTGCTCTCCTTGTCCTCTATAGCCACAGGTTAACACATGTTTGTGTTCTGTGCCTTTTTTAACAGAAAAACTACCACTGGATGAAACAGGCTTCCCAATCACATAGAGCTATATCGTTTTGGTTGTGTGTTTGCGAATAGCAGTAGAAGAAAGGAGACTTCTCCAATACATGTAAATACTACATGGCATGTCAAGAGATTTGTTATACAGCTTCTCAGCTTACTGTTATCTTGCTCTAGTGTCTTTTTGGTTCTGGCCATAGATTAGGACAAAGAGAATGAAGAGGCTGTCCTTGCTCCCAAAACCTTGCAGTCTAACTCTGATCAAGACATCAGGACACTGGTTTGCTCCATAAACCAATGTACTAAGAGAAGCTGTATTGTACCTTCAGTGCTTTTTCTTAATGCCTGATTTCAGACCCTCTCAAATGCCCACTGCTAACTTAAAACCATCAGAAAATGAGGGTATGTAGTGGCATAACTGGCAGTCCCTCACGCATTAATATAACAGAATGAACTGACACCCACTTGTTCTTGAGCTCTCCATTTTATGAGGGAGAAAAGGAGAAACATTTCTTGGCTCAGCATCTCCTCCTCTGCATTTCTGCCAAACAAAATGCTTGACAAGTGCAATTTTACAGCACATGCTTGATGTGAACATAATGTCACCATGTTTGGCATTAACGAAGAAACAAGTAACTGGAATTAAAAAAAGGTAGCAAAAATGTTTTGGTTTCTTGAATGTCCTTGCAGTTTTCATCCTGCTCTCATTTCCTTTTCAGATTTCAGTGAAACAAATGTTGGATATCTCAGAAAAGTAAGGATGCTCTGTGGATTCTGCCAAAAGTACAGCAAGCCAGTAGCATTTGCAGGCTGCAGCACAGGCATCCACAGTACAAGGTTCTCTGCAGCCACTGCTTGGTGCTACAACATTTACAGCCCCAACATGGAGGCCAGAAGTGGCCCTGCAAATTTCCTTCCGACCTCCTCAGGTTGCCCTTGGATGCATTAGATTAGGTCCACCTTTAACCAGAACATATTGGCAGGGCTGAAGAAGATTTTATGCTGCTTCCTGAGTTGTTCTTCTTGCTGCACAGAACTGACCTACTTTTGCCCTGTAGAACTGTCATTCTGGTACTTTTCACAAGCACCAGAGATATGCCTCTGCATTACACAAGTGCAGATTTTCAACAAATAAAAAGAAAGCCACCTATAAATTAGAGGTGAAGTCATAACTTCTAAAACTGCAAGCCCTGCACATGAGTAGGGTGCTCTGCACTGTGGTTATGACTTATAAGACCTAGTTCAACCTTTATATTTCCTATATTTCAGTGTGATTATGAAAGAAAATATGCATTATACAATAATGTGGTATGAAGTTCTCTCTTCACTGAATCCATGACCATTATATCCAGCCTCCTTGTGAGTAAGTGGCTCAAATGAATACAAAGGTTGTAAAGAACTTGGCTCAAAACCTGAAATTCCTGACTCAAGTGAGTATACATTCATTTTCTTTCCTACACCCTAGAGGGAGAAGACAAAAAAAAAAGAAAAAAAAAAGAAATAACCCAACAGCCAAAGACAGAAGGAAAGAAAACCTGGAAGATTAAGCCTGCTATACAAGATTTGCCTCTGTGCTATTCACTAAATCCTCCCTTCTCAAGGGAAGGAATGATCTGATGCTATGTACATTCCTACAAAGCCTTTCAAAGAAACACACCATTTTCATTATCTGTGCAGATATTGGTGAACATATTTAATGAACCTTCTTCCTCAGATGAAATAGTGAATAAAGAGAATGCCTAGCTCTTGTGGAAGCTGCAATAAATTTAGCTGGAATATTTTTGGCGTTTTGTCTTGTCCAATATCAGCATCCCTCATTCTCATCTCGGAATGCCAGCTGCTAAAAGTTTGGTTCTCCCATCCTGTGTTCTCTCATCTTGACTGATATAACTTAATAAAACCTTCTCCACCAGTCTTCTCTGCTCTCATCTCCCCATTTCTGGGAGTGTCTGTAAAAAATACCATTGATAAAATTATCTTCAGCTATTCTGCTTCAATCATATCAAATCACTCCTTGAATCTTTTTTATCAATTTCCTTTTTTTTTTTTAACAACATCAAATTCTAGATCATTTCCTGTTTGAAACCCCGCAAAAATTCATTATAAATCACACAATAAAGCTGTCTCTTTGGTTTCATTTCTAGATTTTTTTTTTTATTCTTCCTTCATTCCTGTTTGTTACTGCATTCTTTATTACATTCTATCACATCTCTTCTTGAGGCTACAATGAACCAATTCACGTTCTCCCCACACTCACCTTTTATCACCTTCTAATCCCCCTCCATAAAACTTATTTTCTCACAAAAATTCCTATCTTATTTTTCCCTGAAAAATAATCTTGGCATACCTTTCATTATTAACACCTGTCTTGTGAGCCTTCTCTCTAGGGCATATAAGGGTTTCTCTATGCTCTATATATTTGCCATCATATGGAAGTGATTGATGATAATAATTGTAGTTTTAACATACCTTACTTAACTACTTTTTTGATGATGTTCTTAATTTGGTAACAATATAAATAAGACATGTCCTTCTCTATGGATTCATTATTGCAATACTCATTAAGAGTTTAACTCATTTGTTAGAAGCAGAGAGGTGTTTACAAGTTCTGTCACTGTACAAAACAAATAGTACTGAATTATGCTCAATAAGCTCCAGCTCACAGATATGAGATGCCTCCAGAAATGTGGGTAACATATAACCCACGGTTTCTAGTGAGGCAACATTCCTAAAAGAGACCACAGATGGCAGTTGAAGTGGTTTGCAAAAGGTATTGGGCACTTTCAAGCTTTTGTGTACCTCTATCACAAACAGTGCTTAGTACCTGCTGAGAACAATGCTCCTTACGTTATATGTGAAAATATGATACATTTTGTCATGATGTGCTCAGTTTAAGTGAAAGAAGCCTGTGCCAGAAGTTCTCAGTTCAGACTGTAAATAGGCTGGCAGCATAATAGCATGTTGAACTTTGTATTATTTCTTATCCATACATGTTATTGTTTCCTTCCACAAATCAATTTTCTATTAAAAGAAATTTTCTTTTACCTTCAAAACCACATGAATGAAAAAAAAAAAAAAAAAACAGAAAAGGAGGAAATTTTGAGAACATTTAAATTGCATTGCAGATTTGAAACACAGTTATAATTACTGGTTAATTAGTCCCTTCTTGTACAGTACTTTTCATTTCTCTCCTCATTTTGCTTTCCTTGACCTCTTACATAAGACCACAAGATTTTTCCCACTAGGCTGCTTGGTGATCAAATCATAGATTTCTATAATCAGAACAAAGGTGGAAGGAAATGTTCCTTTTTAATAACCTACATCCAGCCAAGATGCAGCCTGAAAAACTGGTGACTTAAGTGTTAATTCCCCAGTGGAAGGGCTGCTTCTTTATCCTCTCCCTATGGGGGACAGGGCAAAGCCTCATAATTGGACAAACTAGAAACTTCAGGGATGTGGAAGAGGAACAGGTGAAAATGTAACTGATCATTATCCTCAGCCAGTAACTGGCAACCAGATGCTCCTGAAATACATCAAAAGAGTTACTCAGTAACACAGGGCTTCCTGCTCAGGGGGAGTAGAGTAGGATGTCTTCAGCAGAAAGTAAGTGATACACAACTACATTTAACTCTGTTTTCACACTGCAAAATTTACAAGCTTCTACTTGTCAGCCAGGACAAGACCAGATAAACCAAGTGATCATTTTGCTTTTAGCCTTGCATAGAATTTTTTTGTTGTTGTTTTTAAATCTGAATTACCTAGGCTCAGTCTGCAGCTGAGAGAGTTGGATCTCAACTACTTCACAGTATGTTTCTTTACATGATTCCATAGACTAACATAAAAGTCTTAAACTCTTCACTATGCAAACGTACGTCCTTGGTATAGTCATTTAGGAGACTGCAGATCTAATCTTCTCATTTTCCTACCTGGTCACTTGTTTTTCCTCTCTCCTCCCAAACTTCTAAGTAAAAAATGGGATCCTTTGAAAAGAATTAGTGTTTGTACCATTTCACTGTTTTGAACTAGAAACACAGTTGGTCTATACAGTTGCTGCACAACACATGCTGACAGAAAAGTCCTAATGAAAGATGATAGCAATTAACAAGAATTATCAATGTTGAATTCCTTTGCCAGAGTGAAAGAATAGATTTCTGTCTGATAACCTGAGAAGAACAATATCCAATTTGTGAGCATTATCCACTCTTTTAAGATCTCTGAAACTGTAGGTATTTTCCCTGAGCTAATTTTAAAGGAATGCCTGACATTTTCCTAAAACCCTGATCATTAATTTTAATTTAAAAAAGAAAAAGAAAAAAAATTAAAACAATCCCAGTACAGAACAAAACTCTAACAGATTTGTCCTTATATGCTATCACTGTGGTGAATGAAAGTGGGCAGGTTTCCCAAGAATGCACCTGAAATCTTCTGTTTTGATCCATGTTGACAGTGGGATGATATGACAAGTGTAATAAAAAAGGGAAAGACTTAGCAAGATGACTTAATGCAGATGCCTGTGACCTTTTTTACTGCACCAGGTCCCAACTTTAATAGAGATTTTGTCACCATTGTTTGAAAGGCCGATCTAACACTCCAGTTGAGTAAAAACTGAACAGACTAAGTAGCTAATTGTTTTTCTTGGCTGGCCTTCCAGTACACTGACTCCACGATGAAAAACAACATTGCAGGACTGTAAAACATCTCAAAAAGAAAACTACACTCAATTAACAGTTCTGACTCATACCAACAAAAGCAAGGGAACGTAGAGCCAAAGAACTCTCCCTAGTCAGATTTTTCCATGTTGTGTCTGGGTATTGCAAGGTTCTCTAATACAACAAAATGTTCGCTGAAGAACCATGATGTATCTTTGCCTCTGGGGGGTGAGCTAAGGGAAACTCATATATTAAGTTTCAAGTTCTAACAGTGCCAGAATTTAAGTACAGATGAACCTGTCACTATACTGTGAAGGAGTAGTACAGGTTTAAGCCAAACAAACTTGGCTTTCTTTGGCTGGGTTTCAATAAATACTGCAGGCAAATCTGCTGCATGGGGTTTCCCAGCTCCAAGTTCACAGCGATTTGACTCTAAAAGAGCAGGTCAACCCAGCGAGGTCCAGTCACTGGTTATGAGCCCATGCCTGTACCTTTCAGTCTTCGGGTGATTTTTGATACCTACAACCTGAGGTGGACCTACCTGCCTTTCTGGAACTTTTTTATGATGTCTCAGGATTGTTCATCTTTCATTAGCTTTTGAAAAAGTTCCAACAAAATAGTTCTGCTGTCTCCCAGGTTATTAGCTGGCACTAATTACTCATACACACTTTTGGCAGCTGCATTAATTGCACACTGTCACTATCCTCAAACATCATGGACAAAATTTATCTATTTTCCTGACAAAATATTTTTTAATAGCCCAAGCAAAACTGAGCTTTTTTTCTGCACAGGTGACACTCTTCACCCAGAAACATATGGAAACATATTAAGCACTGCAGAAAGGGAAGGAGAGAAACTCCTCTCAAATTTAAGCAGGAATTTATTTTGAACTTTCTGTTCTGTTTTCCTCTATCTGTTTGGAGCATGGAATGCTCAGGAGCCAGCAGTACTTTCAACTATCAGAAAGAACAATTAAATTAATGGTTTTGTCAGAGCAGTAATAATTCTATTATTACTATGTAGCATGGCAGTATCTAAAAGCCTCAACTAAGAATATGGCCTTATTTTGTCAAGCCTTGGAGAGAAACATTATGATATTTCCCCCTCCTCCCCATCCCAATATTTCAGAGCAAACAATATTTCAGGAAGGAAACTCTTATTGCTATTTTATAAATAATGGAATGAACCATAGAAAGACGAGTTACCCAAAGCCACAGGAAACCTATGGCAAAGTGACTGAATAGCCTTCCCCCAAGCCATATGCCCTAACTACATAGCTACCCTTCTTTTCCAGGCAGCAAGAATTTTAAGTTGTGCCACTCGTGATAAAATATGCAGAATTTCTGAAAAGGAGTGATTTTCAATTTACTGGTAAATTCGTAAACACATGATTTCTGTAGGCAATTTATAGCATATTTTTAGAAATAACTTGTTTTTAAAATAGCCTATTTTAAACTGCAGATATAATCTATACCATATTTGAATATGCTTTATAATCCAAAACTATACAATTAATGAAAGTAAAATGTATTTCAATAATATACAGTACAGCTGTAATTTATAGAGCTGTAAATGCAGATTTATAGCCAGTATGTCATGTGCTGGTGAAATGTCTGCATAGAAATGCGTGAACATTTGTGCTGTAACAACTTTGTCAAAAGAACATCATGGTGATCATTTGGCAACACGTATATGTTGTCTGATGAACTTTGCTATAATTAATTATTACTGCTAATGAACATTTGATTAAATTAATTTCCTAAAATATACAAATGATTAAGTGAGAATATGAGAAGATTTACTGCACATGTTGATAACAGTGAATTCTATGTGACATTTTCCTGTGTTTAATATACTGAAATAGTAAAATTATAGCTCTATAAAAACAAATTTCAAAAGAACCTTTTGGAAAGCTCTGTTCTAATATACATATACCCAGGAGTCATTTGAATGAGCTCAAGATAACCACAGTTCTGACCCCTGTGATACATTCCTGTCACTATAAAATGCTGCAGAATATTAGCAGAAAGAAATAATACCAGAGTGGTGCACAGTAACAGTTGTTGTCTTCAGTTCAGATTCAGGGCTTAGCGTAAGAGAGCTCCATTCCTCTCAAAACACTGGTTGAAATACAGAGTACTTGTCACATGTCCTATTTTTTAGCTTGTTTAAGATGACCCTCTCCATTGTACATTGCACTACAGGTTTTGTACGAGCAATGAATGGTAGAAGAATGTATTTTCACTGAAATCAGAACACATAGAAATAAACAACTTGATACAACTCTGTTATTTATCTCTTACATTACGATCATTAAAATATTGAACTGGTGCTGGGAATCAATTTGCTTTTATTTCAAAATATTGATCCTAAGTTTGTACTAAGTAGATTTTTTCTGGGTTATAGTTCCACAGAGAACATTAATTTGCTTATATTATATTTTACCACTCATAACTGCTCTCTGAGACTGCTAGAGGAAAGAAATCTCTGTAATACTAGTCATTGCAGCACAGTTTCTGCCAGTGATAGTGACTGTTGGAATGCAGTGGCAAAACACAAACCTTAGAACCCGTCATCTATCTCTTCAACACAGGAATTTATGTCAGGAAGAACCCCACAAAGTTCTCACAGCTGGGGCAGCCATAAGGTACATTTGGAAATTTTCCTTAATTTTGTCATAGTCACCTGATACTGAACACCTTTGTGTATGGCCAAATGGGTGAAAAGGTTTTGGGTGGAAGGCAGAAAACTACAAGCTGAAAGAAAGTGTGATCACATAAACCACCACTCCTTGGGGAATCAGGATAAAGCAACTTTTTTTCTCTGGTATTTGGACAGCACATCGGATTTCACATATGAATATTGTTCCCTGTGTAGCTTGCATGGCTGCTCAAGATAATAAGCAGACACAATCCTACATTTGGTAGGGCCATCCTATAAGGGCTCATTGCAGAAGTTTCCAAATCTTTTACAAGTATCAACAATTTAGCTTACTTTACATTAATGCACCTAGTGCTTTACAATCTTAGAGGTTACAGAAAAGAGACACTAATTGTTAAACTGTTTGCTTTAAGTTGCACAAGAAGATTGATGACAGAAAAGTATTCAGAACTCGTGATTTCTTGTCACATACCTAAGCTGACAGTCAGTTCTAATATTTTGATTCAGGAAATATGAAGTCTCTGAACTTAATCAACATGTAGGTATGGATGCATCTCCTGGATCTACGCCTAGTTTTTAGCTGACCCTCTGTGGGTGTGTGCTGACTTTCTCCTAGTTCTAAGATCAGCTTCTGTCTGCAAGTGTCTAAATACAAAGTTCTCGTATAGATAAGACATTCCCTTTCCACGCAAGCATCCTAATGATTCTGTGATAGCATCTGAGTAAGACCTGTAGGATTTCGTGTCAGTATGGAGAATCTTTCTACTCAGAAAAACAGAGTCTGTGTTTGTTTAAAAAAAAATTACAGCCTTCTCATCTGTCACATCTTTAACAATTTATATAAACTCCATTATTGAGGGGAAAAGAACCCTGAAATTACTGAAGTATTTTAATTTTCCATGCAACATTTCCCCACTCATTTAGCTGAAGGATGCAACAGCTATTGACATACTAACTGTGGATCAAGAGGGTTCTTACAGTTATATCTCTAATTTTGTCCTCTTAAACCTAGCAGGAGATCTGGATTAATCATTCTGGCATCAATGACATAAACAGACAATTCATCTTGAATCATTCAATAATCTTCAGTAAATGATTAATACACTTTTAATCACAGAATACCTAGTATCCTTCCAGTCAATACTTTTCATGAGCTTAAAAAGATACATTACTGCAAGCTACAGATTGGATTCTGTTTCATTAGATCCAACTGAAAATGGCTTGGGTTTATTTGGGAAAGGAAATTTAATGGCTGAATTTTTTAAATCCAGGGAGAAATGATTGTATAACATTTTGCTGATTTTCTTCCAGCTAGATCTAATTGAATATAGAAAATACATTGGTATTTTTATTAGTGTAATCCTTATTGGGTCTATCGTATCCAAACAAAGTGAACTCTCTGTGAATTCAGGGTGAGTGTGGTATTGTTCTTTCTTTAGGGCATAGCAAAATTTTTTCAGGGAAGTTTGGCAGTCATCCATCATCAATGCTCTCCTTGGAGGTTATCATGCATCATGGAGAAAGGGCCTGCCCTCTCCCTACCAACAGTATTTGCCTTGAAGGAGAAAATGCCCCCTCCCCACAGCTCTAACTTTCTTTCTCTGACAAATCCATAGTCCAGCAGGAAGTGGCAAGGTGCCTATCACTGCCCTTTTTGAATATCAGACCTCTGGGCATTTCAGCTTGCCACTATACCATGAGAAATGTAGGATGAGGCAGGAGACAATGTAACTGAAATGTCAAAGGTTTGAGTTCAATTTGGTTTGAAGGATGGCCAAAGGCTCAGATCACTTCTTATTTTAACCAAACTATTTGTAATATAGATTGTCACTTTGTTGGTAGTACAGCATGTTGCATTTGGCTGGTCCGAAAAGAAATAGTACCTACCCTAGGTACACAAAAACACCCTCTGTACAAGAAAGTAAGCTTGAGATTTTTTAAAACTAATTCTATATTCTTTTCTATCTTATTTGGTTCTGGTTAGACCACAACTACATTGTCTATCAGTCTTCACTTTTTATAGTGACAGCTTGCTTTCTTAAAAAACCTTTAACAGAAAAACAAATACATATTCTGCTTTCTTCTGAAGACTTTACCTTTGTTTTTCATGATTCTTCTCTTCTTTAATCTCAAGTGTCACTTTATGTCCCTAGCACAGTAGGTTCCATGAGTCAAGCTTCTCAGTGCTCCCACAATACTGAATTAAATATGCATATTTTCCTCTCCATTCAGGGAAATACAGCTTGTCATAGCATTCAGGGGCTTTTTGTTTGTTCAAATAGGTGATGTGGAGCAAAATGCCTTCTAAATAAGACATAGGCTGTTAGATAAAATTTATTAAATTATACTACTGATTAGTGAAACTGTTCATTTGATCCAGAATTCTATTTGTCTTTCCAGAACTAAAAAAAGAGACAGCTAATAAATTCCCTTTCTATTCATCATGCTCATTACTATGCACTTCTATCACTAATATCTAACTGGCATCCTGTAATTGGGACAGTTTCATTTGCAGACTTAGTCAGAGGAAATATTTCCATTTGGAACAGCTAATAAATTGCCAAGAAAGATATCCAGGTCCCTTAATTGCATCCAATATTTTCTCTCAAATCTGGTTAATCTTGAAAATATATTTCAAAGTATTATCACTTTATTTGAAACTGGAATATGCCCAATTTTTGCCCCATTGGTTGGAAGCAGGGATTTACTGACTGGACAATAAAGATGAGAGGAAAAAATACATTTATTTCTCTACCATAACATCAAATAAAGCAGAAGTGCTCATATTGCAGCATATTAGGCACTATTCTGATACTCACACTGCATAATGTAGTGCCCATAGTTATTCTCACAAGACTAGTCTATCTTCTTCAAATTCTCTCTTCCACTCAAATATTAAAGTAGTACGTTGATTCTACCTCCTTGAAGCTTAATCCTTAATCAGATATTTTCTCTGGTATCTAACACACCATCAATAAAACCTACATTGAATGTCATTGGGATTGAGACTTACAGCTTGAAGTTACACATCTCAATATAATTAATTTGGCATTAATTAATGTGTTTTCCTGCTGACTGACCACAGGGGGGTTAAGACAGTGCACATAGAGCAGGCATGGCCATCAGCTTCCCCTGCTGCCTGAAGGACTCAGGGAAACCCCAGCCTGGCATCAGGGAAACCCCAGCTCTTCTTCAGCTGAGGACAGAGATCTGAGAAGAGAAAAATGTGACTGCCCAATTGCCACTGGGTCTAAAAACCAAGACAATGTTTAGTGACAGTAATAGTCAAATCCAGAAGGAAGTCAGGTAAAGCCACAAAAATTTCCTGAGCATCATGATTTGGTGCAGACAAGGTAAATCTGCTGCATTGCAAAGGCTAACTGGAGATAACAACTATTCCTGTGGAGCAAGCTTTTATTTTCTCCGTCTCTCAATCATACACAAATGATTAAGAGGAAACTTTCTCATGACTGTCATCTCATATGATTAGCTTTCTGAAATCTATTTCATTCGCTTAAAATAAGAAATGTAAAACTACCTTTTCTAAGAGTTTGTGTCCAATGCATGCCTTTTCCTTACCTATTGTAGCATACTCTCCCTCTCAGCATTTGTCCCTCCTTGTGGGACCAGCGCTGCTTTATATTCTCAGAGATTCACATAGAGATTTCAGAGACTTTTCCAAATCTTGTCTGACTTATCACCGTTTCATATAGACCAGCACTGCTGAATACTAATATTCATGGCAAACTCTAGACCAGAAACATGTTCTACTTTGCTTAACCCTTTCATAGTCTTTGTTCTTAATATTTTTTTAGCTTGAAAAATTCCACTCCGAAGTGGAACTCTTAAGCACTTTGAACACCCTTGTTACCTTTTCTCTATTTCGAATGAACTGTCATTGTCTAAAAATATTTTTTTGTTTCTGTAATATTTATTTCAATCAATCCTTCAGAGTAGATTATTCACTCTCCATATTCCCATATTGAGTTCCTGTGGCTTTTTAACACCTCGAATAGTAGTATAGAGCACAAATGAACAAATTTTATGATTATGGATTCTCTTTCATAATAATGCTAAGTGATCCCTCAAAGATCATTGCCTAGATTTGTTTTTTCCATTATGTGTGTATATTTACTAGTCATAGGCTTGAACATTTGGTATAACCAGAAGTATATCTTTGGTCATGGTCTCCAAGAAAACTAGATCAGAATCATGTATTCCAGCCTTGTGTAAATATGTAAATTTTACTTCACTGTTTTTCTAAATGTTTGGCACATTCTATTTACTCCTTTCTTAGCTTCATACGTCACAGGTTCTTTGATAAGAGTTTTGAAAACATTGTCAGCAATGTAATACATAAAATAAACTCACGTTTTCATAGAATCATAGAATGGTATGGGTTGGAAGGGACCCCAAGGATCATAGGCAGGGCCACCAGCCTCCAGGCCTGGATCTACACAAGGTTGCCCATCCAGCCTCCAGGGACAGGACATCCACCACCTCTCTGGGCAGCCTGTTCCAGCACCTCACCGCTCTCTCAGAAAAAACTTCCCCCTAATATCTAATTTAAACCTTCCTTCCTTTAGCTTTAATCCATTCCCCCTTTTCCTGTCCTTGCAACCCTTTTAAAAACTTGATTCCCCTCCTGTTTGTATGCTCCCTTCAGTTACTGAAAGGCTGGAATGAGGCCTCCCCACAGCCTTCTCTTCTCTAGGCTGAACAAGCCCAGCCCCCTCAGCCTGTCTTCATAGGGGAGGTGCTCCAGTCCTCTAATCATCTTTGTGACCCTCCTCTGGACCCTCTCCAACAGTTCTACATCTTTCTTGTATTGCGGGCCCCAGATCTGGACACATTACTCAAGATGGGGCCTGGTTTTAACGTATCCTTTTTGATAACCCATTTCTTCTGAGCTCTCTTTTATTTGCTTGCACTTTCATTAGCTTAAGTTCCATCAGATTCTCAATTTGTTGAAACAGATGTAAAACCATACATGAGATGATGCCACCAATGTGTTGTCCTTATTGTTTTTCTTGCATGCTGCATTTGCCACACTTTGAGATATTCATGTGTGAATATACTAAAATGCAGAAGTGGGTTCTGCCCAGGTAATTTGGTATTCTTCTTTTGATGTATGGTGCACTCCATTTATAACCCCATCATCTCATCAACTATACTTTTATTTTTTTATTAAATGATCAATTAAGGGTTATTCCTGATAAGTAGTCTTGAATTCAATCCAAACCAGAGCAACTAAACTTTTGTGGTCTACATGAGTGCTGGACCTGGTCATCTACAAGGGGAAGGAAAGGTCTGAGAAGCAACCTGAAATCCAAACTTTTCTGAGCCACCTGTAGCTGCAGTCTGCCTGTCTGATATTTTTGCCTCATAATGGCTATGAGTTGGCATAAAAATTTTGCTAGAAGTCAGTAAAAAGTTCAGTCTTCCCAGATTTTATGTGTAATAGTCTGGTTTTAGAAGTTGCTTGTCTTATCGAAGGCAAAAATCCCAGTAGTCAAAACTTTTAGAGTGGAGGTTTCACATCTCAGTCTTCATTTTCTACCTATTGGTGAGTTCACATGTTTATGTTGGCTGCGGCAATATTATTCAGTCTGAGGAGGGAAACCATAGAAAATATTTGTATATGAAATGCCTGTAGCATTTAAAGAAGGCCCCTTATATCAGCCACCCAGAGAGCTTATATCTGTATACATCCATCTTTGGGCATACACATTAAAGGGTGACTTTACAATAATATTTGGAGTAATTATACTCTACCAAACTGAAAGGTAGTATAAGCAGGTGTAGTTCCACTGACTTTATTTGTATCCACTTAACCCCTTCTGGGCTTTATTATACTTCAAGATTTAGCAATACAGGTACCAAAATGGAAGCCCATTTTGTTTCTTCTGGAAATGAATCATTGTTAAATGTCTGCCTAAGTATTCCAGTATACAGCACACATTCCCTGACACCCTGCTTGCCACCCCTTGGCTGTTTTTCCTGTTGGGGACAGCAACAATTGTAGCATGGGTGAACTAGAGCACAGAGTCTGTGAAACCTATCCCCTGGCCTTCCCTCTGTGGCTCCAGGAATTTAGAGGTACCTGAGATACTGTATAACATTATGCAGGTTATACTGTCAAGGAAATTTTCACTCCTAATTAAAACATATTTTCTGTGGGTAAGTGTCAGTCATTAGGAGCATACTCCTTTTACAAAGTGAGAGTGAAGTGGAAGCAACAGTTAGATTTAAGCATCAAAGGTATCAGGTTACTTTCTCATTTAGAAGCCAAGATGTTTCTTGGGGAATTATCTCTGTGGGTTAGGACTGTTTTCAGTAATTGCCTACACCCAACAAAAAGGACAGGCTTGTGACTGTACATAACCAATTTAAGAGGAAGAGTATACAGATGATTGGAAACCTGTGAAGCTCCCTTGGAGTCCAGTTTTCAGGACTGCCTTTGCTAGATTATTACTAGTCGCAAACAGGCTTTAAGAGAAACAATGTTATCACTTGCTTTCTCTTCATGCCCCATCTTCATGCCTATAAGAAACATATATTAAAGTGACAAGAGAAAGCTACATCCAAAAGAGCACTAAAATACAGGATAGTTTAAAGGAAAAGAACAATTTTGGAAACGAATGTTGTATACCTACCTGAAGTGAACAGGCTGAAGATCATGAAAGACAATCTATCAACCACTCTGTACGTCTGTCTAACTACTTTTTGTAAGCAATGTTGATGACTTGCTAGAAACAGTCTGAGCTAATTCTTTTTAAATACAAGCAAATGGCAATTAATTGCACAAACTGTGATTAAGAAATTGCTGGTAATCACCAGAATAGAACAAGTAATGGATTAAAGTGTTTCCAAGAATCTGAAAAGGTGTTATTTTTCCCTGTTTCATTCCAGTGCTTTGATTTCATTAATACGCCATGCTACCAAGCAGACTAGTCCCACTTCTTCAATCAGATTCAGTCCTGTCGTGTGTTCTGTAATCATGCACATGAAATGCACAGTCTTCTGAGACTGCACATAGTGGTTCACGCATGGTGTAATTGCCCAATTAAAAGTTAAGGTCATTTTCAGATGTTGGTTCAGATGCATCTCAGCAAACCCTCCTTACAGGTCTATTTAGAGAGTTTTTCCTGATTCCACAAATAACTTCCTTTACATGACCTACTTTAAAGCTAACCATGTAGAAAAGCAAATGGCAAATGAAGGATTATTTCACATCTAATGCCTCCATAAATGTGCGTACCTCTGATATAAAGAGCTGGGTTCTAATTTACTAGAAAGCAGAGGCTTGATCTTGGAGCTATGCTAGGCTGTGTGCCAACCCACAATTTACTGCTGGCCTATATTAATGATTTGTGAGGTAACAAAGTACACTAGTTCAAAATTTCATGAGAGCTATAAGGACCTTACAGGGACAAAAGATTTCTGTAATTCTTAATCATCATTCTTTCATGGTTACATCCAAAATCAATATTATTTTTCTCATTATTAAACGAAGAAAAAACTGAAAAAACAAAATAATACCAAGTCTTAAGCTACAGTGCCATGTTTTTGTTGGCAGTATGTCATACTGAAAATTATTTTTAAAATTCTGGGCAATTTGTAAAGTGCGTTATAACATGCAACATGATACTACGCATATATATCTACTATACATTATGTCTGCACAGATATAATTTCAATCTGATGAGATAAACAGACCTTCCCACAAGAAATCTTGATACGCTGCACATAATGCAACCTCTGCTGTACAAGTGGTACTTGCTACACAGAGCTTTAATAAGAAGTGTTGTTTTAAGAAGAGCAATTTACATTAAACTGCTCACGACCAAATTCAAAAGCTGATGGGCAAAGACATATATAAACGAGAATGGATTTTCAGCCAGTCAGTAGCATTTCATCTGTGGTTAAGAATAGTACTTTTGACCCAGTTTTTCATCCAATTTTCATACAAACAGGCACAAATTCACCATGCACAATCTTATATACTTATCCTTGGGAAAAAAAAAAAAGAAAAGAAAAAAAAAGGCTAGATGCATGTGATAAACTGTGATAAATTAGAGCTTTTTTCTCCCTGCTATATCAACAAGCCAGGAGCTATTTATTCAGCTGTTTGAACCTGGCAGAAATTGCCTTATAAAATAGTTTGGAAGAAAACCTGCTAATACTATTTTTGGGTGTTATCCTACAAGTATAATTTCACTTACCGTCTACCCATTTTTAGCTTTTGGTCCACATAGTGCATGCTGACTGGAGATGATGAGAAAATGCAGGCTGGTTTCACATGTTAGACAACACAAATCAGTGTAGTGTCATTCATATACTCTTCCAGACGCCTATCCCAGATGTGCATGCTTTGCTCTGCCTTCTCCTTGAAGTGGTGGAAATGGATAAAACACAACAGTAAACTTGTGTGAGGTCACTCTGAGATGCCTCCATTTACCTTGCTGCAGAACAAGGGCAATTCACCTCACCCAGTGACTGCCTATGGTTCCTCTTTAGCCACTCAGGAAGTCTACCAGACAATCGCACAAAAAAGGAGTGCTACTGTACAATTCCTTTTTTAACTTAAAGGTTAAAAGTTTATTAAATTGTGATTAACTGTGTAAAATGTAACACATTATAAACGTATTATTACAGATTTTATTATCAAAGTAAATTAAATTGGAATACATTAACTTAAAACATATGAAGCAAAGATTGAAAATATATTAAAAATGGTTACTAGTCACATTCTTTTAAAAAAGAGCTGTCTGAAACAGGAGAAATTGAATTGGTGATACTTGGGAAAAGAAATAGACCCATTTGTATGGCAGTTTAGGTACAAGATAGGCTTAAAAAGGACATGGATTCAGAATGTAGCAGATCTAACGGGTCCAGTATAAATCAAGAATTAAGTGTTTTGAAGCAAGAATTTGTGAGATTAGAATGAAGTGCTGGCACTGTGAAACTGCATTTTTCAGTGATGCAATATATCAACTTACTTAAACCCCTATCTCTGCTCAAGGCTAATTTCTGAATTCTGAGCCATGTGACCTTGGTATCTGTTTTCTATGAATCTGTTAATAAGTCTTTTGTTTCTCTTGTTTTGAAAAGAAAGGGCCTGTGAAATGCTGTAAAAAAGATACTGTTACATACATTTGTTGTTATTTATACACATATAAAATGTCTATGTAGTGTGTCTTGCTGCCAAGCAAGAGAGACTAGACTCCACAATTTGATTACAAGTATGGTCTTATTGAATCATTATAACAAATTATTAGAGTTTAATAATTATATTTTAACATGTGCCTAAAAATTAGGAAGTTAATTTTTAAATAAATTTTCTTTACAGGTAATCTTGAATCACTGTGTATGAATCATGATGCAGGAATGATGAATATCCATAGGGAACTTCAAAGGAACATGATGTCTTTCCTAAGACTAACATACTAAAAGAAATCTTTTTTATATGTTATATGAACTGTCAGACTAAGATTTATATATGATGTATATACTCACACCTTATATAAATTGCCAGATGAGGTTCTGTTAGTTTTCTTTGTGTTTCTTAGTGCAAATAGGAAAATGTAATCTTGGAAGAACTATCAATAAAGAGCACAGACATTGTACACCAAACTTCACAGGCTATTTCCAGTCATTCCTTAACCAGCATGATTGGTTACTTTTTAAGGCACTGAGATTCCCAACTCTGTTGATGCTATGTGGAAAACTTAACACTTAACAAATGGTCTAAATTTCTTCTGGCCAAAGCACAGATAAGCCCTACCAACCTTGGTGCTGGGATGATAAATGCCATTGTCTAGATTATTGCTGTTATGAAATTGTAGCTCAATTAAACAGTCTCTAATAGTAACATTAGCAGGAAAAAACTCTAAACTATCTATTGTCTCAGTATACAAATCTGAGATACTACTTCTAATGAACTTCTATCAAGATTCAGTATAAATTTTGAGTTTAAATGTTCATAGATTTTTTTTTTTAACAAATACAAGGCCCTGCTATTCTGTGCTATGCAACCTGTTCAATACTTATACATTGGTCAATTAATGTGTGTTCAAGATATCCAGTAGTATTGGGGGCCAAAGCAAAATTCCAGAACAAATCCCTTCTGATGTTAAAAACCTGAGGTAGCATTCATGAGAAAGAGATGGAACTGTCTCCCCACAGTGTGAACTGTGTTGGTTCAGTAGCCCAAGACATCCCCTTCTTGAAGAAGAACATAAGGCTGATCCTACCAGAAAAAGTGTTCCTGAAGAGAACGTCTTTGGAAACTGAAAAATGTGGGAGCCCCTCAAAAGGTCATGAAGCAAACCATTGCAATGGGTTTTTAGTTGATTCAGACTTATGATTCTTTTGTAATTCACACATTATTCAGAAACAAGCTGTGTATGACAAGAAATTAAAAAGAAAAGCAACTTTGTGCTCTTTATAAATATGCTCCAAGTAAAAAAAAATACAAACAGATTGCAAAACACATTTCAGTTCAGAAGATGCAGACTTCCAGAGAGACTTGCAGATAGAGACTTGCAAAATAAAAGTACTTTTCTTGGGTAATTATCTTAATTAGCTCTTTTTTTCTTTTTTCGTTTTTTAAGATCAATTTGTGTTTCTTTTTGGGAATTTTTTTTCTATTTATTCTTTTTGCATAGACTTGGAAAATGAGTTTTGGAACTCAGTGGTTTTATATTTAAAACAATTTTCTAGCTTTGCATTTCCAGGCCTATGTTGGATTATGTACATTTTTTGTCTAGTTTCTCAATTGCCTCAAATAATACAGTATGTCATAGATACCCAGTGAAGCAAAAGGCTTGGGAGTTACCACTGGAAGACACAAGATGCATATGAAAGCTTCATTTCAGCCCCTTTACTTTTTTCCTGAGAGGAAAAAAGGCTGAATTTTGTTTAACGACTGAAAGTTATTAAGATGTCATCTTTGTACTGAGACCGAGATCCAAGGACTTAAGTTATTAAAATGAAACTTCTTACAGAGTATAACTCATTTCCTTATCAATTCAAGCATCCTTGCCTTTTCACCATATGTTTAACAGAACGTAAAGACTACTAGAAAATGCTTTGACTTCTGTCCTTCTTTTTAGTTTTGAGTTTCTCACCACAGCCCACTAAAGCCCTAACTTTTCAGCAAAACTATCTTATTCTAATCAAATTGGGCATTCTCCAACATTGCAGTTGTCCATGTGGTGCACTTGCTACCACAAACTGCTGTAGATGTGCAAACACTTCAGTGTGAGCAAAGGATTAGCATGTTTTTTTATTGACAAGACATTTATTTAAACTGAAATCCTTTAGGATTTCTAGAGGCAGGCACTATAAAAATACTTGCACGATTTACTTTTCAATATATTTGCACCAAGATTAAAAGTGAGGCCATTTTCATTTGCAATGATTGTTGCAGTTCTTCCTATTTTCAATTCAGAAATTCTCAAACAATGGCTTATGAATCAAAAAGGTCAGCAGAATCTCCTCCCTCACTTTCTAGTGTCATCTTCAGATACCACTCTAAGTTCTCTCACTCATCACAACATCTGTAAGTCTTCACTAGATTTTAAATAAATGTAAATTAGTTTCACAGAACTCAGTTTAGGCAAGAGGAAATTTTCCACAACAACTGATGACAAGCATATTTCTGTTCTCATGAAATTTCTGTAAAAAAGAACACATTCTACAGATCTGTTTTTATAAGGGTGTAAGGAAAAAGAGACAATGTATATGAAATGTTAAATCTTTTTAATCTTTCAACAGACTACCATAAACAATACCGTTTCCTAAAATATACTTATTGTCATGGTACCTATTGAAGCTCATTATTCATGAGGTAACAATGGTATTTTTCTTGCTGCATGTATTCTTTAAACTTCTCTGGGGACACGTGTTTCATTCCAAGTATGACCACAGATTTTACATTAATAAAAGGGGGAGTTAGGTTTGTCTATATATCTTCGCTATCATGTAAGTTTTCCTTCTACTGGTATCCATTTAACTATTTCATGCTTTCAAATCTTAAAGTATGTCTTCTTTCAGTCTGTTTACAGAATTCTATGCCTTAGACCAGCAAAGTGTAATGGAAATCAAACCTCCCATTTACATTTAATATCAATGCTATTTTCCAGACTAAGAATAGATTATTTGCCCACCATTATGAGAGCCTTGATCTAATGAAATATGTATATGCATATAAAGAAGATGGAAAATCATCACAGGTGTACACCTTCAAGTTGGAAAGGAAAAGTTCTTTGTGAAATGTCTGGCTGCAGCTGGGGTGGATGTGTCAGGATTACAGAGAAAAGGATAAAATCTTTCCAGTATTTCTAATTATTCACCCAGCAACTTGCAGAGCCAGTTTTCATTCAAAAGAGTTTTTGGTCTAATTCTGAATTTGTTAATAATTTACTGTATGGCTATAGAAATATCAGATTCCCTGTGTACTGGTCAGAAAATGCATATAATTTTAATTATAGCAGTGTTTTTACTTAATTACAGCCAGATTCTGACATTTTATTGAGTAGCCCCAATGAGTTTATCAAGTACATCTAGTGACCCCTTGTAGGAAAAGGTGTTATTAGCATTAGGGAAAGTTGCTCGATTGATTCCTCAGTGTTTAGGAGATCATTTGAAATGCCCAGGTGCTAGATAAATGCAGAGTTATATGTCTGTTATGTATAACTAGTATAGACTATGAGAAAATTATTATGATGCAAAGGGGTTCACTACCATGGCTCCCATTGACTTCATTAAGTCCTCATGTGGGAGCAAGAGACAGTAATTTGCAGATCCCTCTGAAGAACTGGGTCTTTACAAGGTAATCTCAGCATACATCATGTTTTCACCAATGAGTTTGATGGAACATAAAACAAAATTGTGGTGACAAGCAAATCCATCAATGGCACACCCAGTAGATTCCAATTACATTAATTAGAGTAGACTTTCTAATGAGTGGAATGTCAAACACTGGATCCATGCCCAATGCTAATCATTCATTCATTTTGCTGTTGGTTCTAATTCACATTATGCCAAGGAGGTTTCATGCAGTCTGACACCAAACTATGAGCAAAGTGCTGCTTCTTTAGAAATAGGAAAAGAAGTACAAGCACAAGTTTGACATACTAATTAAATATGTCAGGGTGCAAGATATATTGCTAGATGTCATTCTGTCCCTATAAGTGTAGGCATCAGCCAAAGCACAGAAAGGGTGTAAAGCAGTATTTATAACAATTCCACAGCATAAACAAGACAGTGACAGTAACTACTCTATTATTCTGAAAAGTCTACAGAAGTGGCATCCAAATAATAAGGAAAAATCTTGGAGGTAAACCTATTAAATTGAAAGGGTGCTGAAGTAGCAGGATATATCTGAGCATACCAAAGCCATAGAGTGATAACTATATGCATACTAGATATCCACCTCAAAGCTATAGGATCTAAGAAAGAGAGTTCCAGAAATATCTACTCCAGAAATACAAACTGCTTGCATTCAGGGGGAATATTCACCTGCACCAGTAGTTTTAAGACATAAAAAGTTAGCTGCCATCTGCTAATAATTAAGCATGTTTAAGCTTATTTTGTACTAGCTTCAACGACTGATGAGGATGGATATGCACTAGGGCACCCAGCTGTGTGCTGGAGAAGGAGAAGCACAGGCGCTCATCCATCTCTTCTAATGGTTCAGCTGCAAGGACAGGAATCTTCTTCACAGCGAGAAGAGGGTAGATGGCAGTCAAATCCTAAGTTCAGACTTACCTCTAGAGTTCACTTTCTGTATTTGCCACCTAATTATTACACAGCAACAAAGTAACCGCATTTTCAAGCATGCCTTTAAAGCCATGCTCAGGAAGGATACAGACACACATGTTGTGAGTCTCCTTGATAAGAAGCAAAGGGAAGTAGTTCAGTGCTTTCACAGCCTTGAATGAGCAGTTGGATGTTAACCTGGTTTTCATACAGTTTTAGCTACCCCAACCTTTCAATACAGTTTTAACTTTAGTAGTATATATGTGATATACACATTGTTGAAAACAGACTTCCTGTCAAGTCAAGTCTTTAGCTACTCTGATTGTGTTCATAGAGTAAATGATTTGAAGGATATTAAAGGAATAACAAAAGTGATAAACAGGGCTTGAAATACTTTTTAACAGAAAACAGAGAGAAGATAACTTCTAAAGAATGCTTTTTAAATTTACTGGTTTTCATCCACAATAGTTCAAACATCTTGTTTTCTTTTAGCTTTTCACTTTCCTTTTAAATATACTATTTAGACTGGAAAAAGAAGAGGAAAAATAAAAAGAAAACTTGTGTCTAATAAGAACATAAAGAGTTAAAACATTTGATTGATATTACTAATAACAATTAATTATCACAAAGCATCTGGCTCTGTATTTGCGATATAAAATCAGAAAGTTAATAAGAGTAGTATTTTCTGAGATTTCAAAGTTGTATTCAGACATATGCCTTTGAGTAAGGTTTCCAGATTTACAGGTATTTATCTGGATCCTTTTGCAGTTCATTTATTGCTACTGTGAAGATTTTTACATGTAACAGAGCTCCAATCCATAACTTACATGTCTGAAGTAAATGATGCTTCTCAACCATTGCAAAGTCATAAGTAAATAATCAGGAATCAGGTGAACAGACATTCAGCTCATCTGAATTCATAAAGGCAGATTTTGAATAGCATACACAGTGCCTTTCTGCTGAAGGTCAAATTCTGATGCAAGAAAGCACGTGAAGACCGTAAAGCACAGCAACACCATGGAAGATGATCTCCAATTTCCCCACGAATGCTGCAGCAGCTTTGCAGCGTGTTTCAGATAGTAGAATATAACATGAACTTCTCTTTCTTCCATGCCACATACTAGGAAGCTCAGAGTCCACACAGCTACAGGATCCCAGCACAGGATAAAAAGGAAATGGAAAGAAAGAGAGAAGCTTCTTGGATTTCTTCTCAGCCATACTACCATTTATCTTGAGACATGGCATTGTTCCTCATTACATGTGATTCTCTGAACCTAACTCTGTAGGGACCGGTAAAAGTTATTTTTTAAAAAGTACATTACAGGAGCTGTTCCAGAGGGACAAATGGACAAGAAATATATTTATTTACTACCAAGGAGCACAGGTTACACTTGGGGTTTTCCAAGTTATCTGTTCATTCCCTATGCGTTATTTTTTTGCCAGATCCCTTCCTTTTCTGTCCTCCTTTCTTTCCATTGCACATCTTGGACATTCCTTCTCTCTAACAGATGTGCCTTATTTTATATTTTTTCACAGATTCTTTTTTGTACATATAAATTCCTGTTAAAATAAAAATGGGTTATACTAAAAAATATTCCGAGAGGTCAAACTTCCTGAAAAGTGATATGCGACATTAAAGAGTTGCAGTAACTTCTCTGAATTTGAGCTGGTATGGACACAAAATTTCTTTACAGCAATAATCATTGGTTCAAACTACGCAGTTTTTCCTTTCATTTTTACAGGAACAGATAACACTTTGTAGAACCCATTGACAAGCAAAGTTAAAAATCAAACTGACAATATTCATTAAAATGGCCAGCAGACCTTGCACTAGTAGAAATCAGTGTATTTTTACCGGATCACTGGAGAGATGTCAAAATCTATCATATGAGGATCTTACCAGCCATTTTAAAACCATCAGTTAAGAAAGCCATCATTATCAACAACCAATTATCATCAACCATTAAAAAAAATTTGAGATGTTTCTACAAAAAAAGTCTATCTGAAAGGTATGACCATAGTATCTTACTGAAATTTTTCCTTTTATTAATCCATAAAGAAGTTTAAAAATTATATATAAAGATTCTAACTTGAAAATTTAAATTTATTTCATGCTATTTAGATTGCATTAATATTTGTGAAGCATTATAAGTCAAAGCAAACTTCATTCACTTGTATCTTGCAAAGATTGAAAGAGAAAAATATAAAAATATTCCCAATATTTCGGTAAATGAAAGATTAAATCAGTGACTATTTAGGTGCTCCATCTATTGTGTTAACTTACACTTGCTGATATCAATGCATCTTAGAGTGCTTTACATATTTCAAACTGCCATTACAATCTGAAAAGTCATTTTCATAGTGATGTCCTCATCGCATAGAAGCTACCACTTTGGTTAATGTTTGAAGGATTGGGTCAGCAGTCTTCCCAGATAAATTCAGAAGTTAGTACACTCCTAAAAAGTCAGGTTTCTCCAGAAATTGCTTATAATGGACATATCAAATACATTGGATGATTTGTAATACATGCAAGGATCAGTGGGTCACATTAAATAAAAGTAGATTTAGTGAAATTGTGTAGCCTACACTATATCATAAATTATTAAAATTAATGAACCTGATCCCCTCTGCAGATTACTCCATGGCTGACACCAGTATAATTTCATTGATATTAATGATTCACTTTCAGTTTCACACTGATGTAAAACTGGAATAATAGCGTGATGATTCAGGTCTAATACTGTTAAATTAGCTGCACCATTTACATTAACAGATGGCAGGCAAATATGTCTTCCTTCGTTCATTCAACTCAGGTGATTAGGGAGCTCTTTTTTCTGTCCACTATTACATGGCACATTAATCTATATGTTTCATATGCACCTATATAACAGCTTTTTGATCCTGATCCTCAGAAATGTAATTTTAGCATGGTGAGAAGAATTTGAGATTGAAGGCTGGGATGGAGGTTGTGTCAGAAATGGAATGAAAGTTGTAACCTTAGCTACAACACAAACACCACTGCCCTCTCAGGGATATCTTTCTTCCTAGTACACACCTTTGGTCTCAAATATTATTAATGACCTGACCAGGCTTTCACTGGACCATTATGCTCAGTGGGATAGGCCTAGGGCTCTGCTGTGGGATGGCACAGGCCCATCTGACTAGGCTTGATAGAGGTTCTCCTCCCAGATAAACAGGGCTATGCTTTCCTCCACTTGCTGCTTTGAAATTCAGTGAGTGAAAGAGATAAACATCAGTGTGCTCTGACAGCGTAAGTTATTACACAAGCTAAATCCAATGAAATCATTACAATATTCTGATCACAAGGCTTTTCCTATGAAAATACAGACAAACCCTGTGTTTCACTTTGAAAATTTAAAAAAAGAAAGAAATATGATACACATGCCTCTGCTAATTGTCCACAGCATAGCAGTTCAAAATGCCTAAAAATGTAGTTGATATGCAAAAAGACCTGTAACTGAATATAGCTTTGCTTTAGACACACTCTTTCATATTCATATGAATAATTTCTTTTTTAAAAAAAATCAACAAAAGAATAATGATTTTATTCTTATTCTGACTATTTCATTAACACATATTGAAGTGGAATGTATAAAAGACATTATACTATAAATGCTAAGAGATCTATGCAGGCAAAATTAGTATCATTTTTAATAATATCTTTATTTGAAATACGGCCAGTCTGAAATATATTTCCAAGTATATAAGCACTGAAAAAACATGCCATTTTCCTTAAAACCTGATACAAATATACATATTGTTATAGCTTAAACCTGGCCATTGAAATTTTTGCACAAAATACTTTTTTTGTACTTCCAGGTATATAAATATATTATGATCACACAAATCTGAAGCTCACAGAGGACTATGGCTTGCTCAGTGAACTATTTGTGTTCTGCAAGTTACGCACTTTTAAGTGCTTGTAAGCCCCAAACCGTGGCTGAGCACCCCACATCCCTCATTCTCTCCTAAAGGAGAAATAGACTTAGTCTCCTTGGGTTGGGATAAGGACAGTTTACTGACAAATGCACTGTAAAAGTAGAGCAATAACATCCAATTACACTTACACCCAGTAATAACACAGAGTACCTTACCAAGTGCTGCACAACCAACCCAGCACTCCAGCCACACTCAAACTGCTCTAGAGACACCAGGATCACCCCTCCCCACCCAGCTCCTTTTTATGGGGAAGTGATGTCAGGTGGTGTGGAAAACAGCCCAGGCTAACTCAGCTCACCTGGGCTGGCTGCTTGGGGAAATTTAACTCTGGCTTGGCCAGAACCAGGACAGAAGTCTGCCAAAAAGTAATGGACTTTCAGCGAAACCAATTGGAAAAGTTACATTTGGTTAATTTAAGTTTTGTTATGTAATAAAAGAGTTGCTTATTAAATTTCAAAGTTTCACGAGAATATGAAAGCTGACCATACCGCTCAGAGTAACTGGTTAAAAGCATTTGCATGTCAAAAATTCCTGAAGTTCTGGAAGTGATTAATTAAAATATGGTCCTTTATCCCCTGTTCTTTGGCTAACTTTTCTGGTTAGTTAGAGTGCTGCTATGTTTTTTATTATTGTTAATTATTTGAATATCCATATTAGTATCTTTCTAACACAGCTATGCTGTTTGTTGGATGTCAGAAAAGCATAATGCAGTTTGTCATAATACGAGTGTTAAATAGATTTGCTATTACGTAGAATTCTAATTAAGTTCTGTTGCCAGTTTAGCAAGTGGAATAGTGCAGCACTGCAACTACTACAGTTTTCCCATCTTCTTCCCACCCATCATATTCTCAAATTTGTTCTGAGACTAAATAAACAAGCTTTTGTCTATAGAAAAGTTTGGTATAGCTGTTAGTAGCTTTATTACTGTGGGGACAGTTCACATTTTTTTCATTTCTGGAACACCTATGCCCTTTTGTTGCCTTTGAAAAATTCTGTGATTCTGTATATGGCATCAAGACTAGCTTCACTCCAAATAACAGCAGAGGCAGCAAGAGGAAGGCTGTGGGTTTGAACTGCTGGTGAAACAGCTGACACCAGAGCAAATAACTATGATGATGTGATGATAGATACCATGGTATTAAACTGGCACTTGATTGCATGTGGTTGAAATATGAAAGAGGATATTTATGTGGGAAAATCATTATCCAGAAGAGATAGAGTGGTTTATTATGTCCAGACTTGAATAGTTCTTCACCAAGAATGATGCTGTAGATATGTTGCTGGCACAGTACCACATAAATTGATTTCTTTGCTAATAAAGAGGCTTTGTGTTTTGTTGTTGGGCTTTCTTTTTTATTTGAAGTGTCATTTGCAGTATGTAAAAGGAATGATGACTGTGTTTCTGACTTCTTTTTCTGATAAATTGTTTTGTTTTTTCCATTCATATTTTCAGTACCTGAGTTATGCACAACTAGAAAAATTCACTTGATATATAACAAAGTATAATTAGAATCACTTACCAAAAACAAGGAAAATAAAACTTTCCAAAAATAAAAGGAAACCATACATTCCCTGCAATTTCACCTATGATCTTATTTCTCCTTGGAAAAGGAGAAAAAAAGACTTTTTAACATTCCCTACAAGTCAACACTTGGCCTCTGTCAGAGCAAGGAAGGAAGCGGATTCCAAAGATAAGGGAATACAAGGGGTTTACCCAAAAAAGGTTCCCCTGCAACACCTTGTCATCACCCTTTCATTTAAAAAATGCTATTACGATATAATATTATTTTTACATTTAACTTAATCACTATATACTTAACTTACGCCTTCAAGAATAACTTTTAAATGTTTCTTCTCTTCAAATAAGCCAATTTCTTTTATATTTAGGACACCATGGAATATTTTCAATTATGTACTTGCAGTTTTAGCTGATTGATTTCATGAACTTTCATGTAACCTTAAGCACATGTGTTGTGTCTCATTAAAAAAAAATCCTTCTTTCTCTAGAAGCATGTAGCAGCTGGCATTGACAGCAAAACATCTGTAGTCTGCCCAGGAGTCAGTGGCTATGCCCCTCTCTGAATTAGTGTGTTAAGTACATACCCTGTCCCTGTGCATGCATGTTTATGCTACAGACTAGCTAGATAAATGTATAAAATATTTGCTTCACAAATATGAATTTGACTATCTAAAACCTCTGAGTTTTCTACTTCTATTTGGGATGTGTTTTAAAAGGCCAATGGCACAGAGTGAAGGACTTTGCACAGGATTTCATTAGGATTAGATCTGCTGCTTGAATTGTTTTCTTCTGTTTAAATAGATAAATCTAATAATGATGAACTTAAGACATTTTCAATGTTCTTGACTCATTTTTCACCAGCAGAAGACAGAAACTAGAAGGCCTATAGTGATATCTTGCTCATAGCTCCTTATGTTTGTTCTATGCTCTTTCTCTCAGCATAGCTTTGCTTTAATATTTGCCTTCTTGACAGATTCTCTAAGACATTGCATCATTTCATGCAACACAGAGCATGCACCCTAGGGGTGCCCATAAACCCCCTTTGAATATTCCCATGCAAGGTACAAACTAGTGTTATAAGTTATTTATTTTGCATTGTTTTCTACGTTATGAACATCTGTATATTGATTCCATTGCACAGCCTGTATACATCTATTGCATCTGAAATAATGAAAATTTTAGAGCACACAATAGGTAGGTTTTTCCTCATATTATAAATCAAAATATATAAAAATGGTGCCATAATTGAGAGCTGTACATTTTTAGGCAGTTCCTTTCAGCAACAGCATTTTAATTAGGGTTACATATACCCCAATCTTTCTCAAGGGAATATTTTATTAGAATAAGAATGAATAATGTGACCGCTCTCCTGAAACCAAAGGCTTTGTAAGCTGACAGTACTGTGCCTTTCTATCTTATAGAATCTAATGCTGATTAAAGTCAAATTCCAGCCAGAGATAGTGCTCCAACTTTAGTAGTAAGGGAAATATTTAAAAATAATATTTGGCATGTAATTCACTAATACTCATGCAACTGTGTAATATGGAGAATCTGGAGAGGAAGAGTTAGGCTGAGATTCAAAGACACTTAATTTGAGCGTCCCCTTCATAACAGAAAACAACTGACTAGTATAGATCTTTCATGATTTGCTTGTGTATGATGAGTGAGAGTTACTTAAGTATAAAAGGGGATACTTCATCCTCTTCTAAGATAGATATATACTCAACTGCAGGCCAATTACAATGATATTCAGGTATTTTGAAGTCTGTTGAATAGGAAACATTGAGCTGCACTTGTGTGATGATTAGCTTCATTGAGTTCTACTAGCAAATGTAGTACTTAACTTCAATCAATGCAGAGGTTAGGCAAAGGAAATTTACTGTATTGATGGATTTCATAAGGGATATATGGAGCCATCTGGAAAGGGGTCATTGTTATGAACCTGCTGAAAGAGCTGGCACTCTGGATTTCATAGAAAGTATCCACAGACTTCATCAGATTACTATATCTGAATTGTGAGACAGCTGCATACTCTCAATCTTACCTTACTTACAGACTGCAGCATGCAATTACTTGCAAACAACTATTGATTCTGTTAAAAATAAATAGGAATCTATTACAGGGGAGACTGCCATTTCTAGAGTTCAGAAATGTTTTATTGCCTTCCTGTTGAAATAGTGATGTCTTTCTCCAGGAAAATTATAAGCCTAGGGAAAAAAATGTATCCTATGTCTTCAGGGAAAAAGGTCAGGGGACCACATCACTATCAGAGAAATTCAAGTTCAAAATTATAGGCTAATATCTAAAAATGGGAATCCCAGGCAGCTGAGAATCTAGAAGAAACAAGGCAGATTAAATGTTTGACTGCTTAAAAGTTATGTACATGCAGCTGGTCAGCCCCAAGCTGGTGGGAGCTATGAAACAGCATGTCTTTGTAAGGCAAAAAGACAGGGAAAAGCAGATACCTATGCTAAAGCTATTATTATTAATCATTCATATAATTACATTTTCCTTTAGATTGTTTATTCATTTTGTACTGAGTAGTTCACAGAGTTCTTTCTGTAGTTAACACATGCTTGGAATAGTCATTAATATGTCCCATGGCTAAGTGTTATTTTGCGGATTTTGGCCTGCACTGGGCACTGAAGTGCATTGCGTTTTATCGCTTCCTGAATGCATACGACTTTGCATATGGTACAATTTTCAAGTGACACCCTGTGCAGAGTCAGGTTAGACCAGTATTTAGATGACAAACATGTAAGAAACCATTAGACAGTCATCCAGAAAGAACTATTTTTTTTAATCAGTTCTTTTTCCTACCACTAAAACTGAAATGCTGCCCAAGCACACTACTGGGAGATGCAGTGTTTTCTTCCTGAAATCTCTGTCTTCTCTATAAGGCACATCCAAAGTCAGGCTCTAGGCCACTCCACTTTGGAGTCAAGCTAAGCTTCCTCTTTAACAATAACAGAATGCCAATGATCATAAAAGCTGAGTCTGTCAAACCAGTTACTGCGGTCAAATGTTATATAGCACATTCTGTAACAAGAGGGAAGGAAGCTCTCTACTGCTGGGAAAGACAAATATAGGCTTTCTGTACTATCAAGCACTTCTACTAGGTCAAGCACAGAGTGAAGTTGCGATTCCCAGCTAGAAGGCACAGAAACCTGAGCTCCACATCCAGACAGGTTCTTTTCTTTTTAATATTTTTTTCAGTTTATGATTATGCAAAGAGATGAAGAAATCTCTTGAAGCATATATGCTAAATTGAAAAGTATTAAATTAATAGCATGATAAACATTTGATTGAGTGCACCTGAGGGACACTGTTCAAATATTCATAAGGTCCAACAAGGTAAGGAATGGGAAGCTGAAAAGATAGTATACAGTTAAAGAGAGACTCCAGATTATTTCAGCTAAATTCAAGAGCAATTACAAGATGAAAACAGGTATAGTAGCCAAAAATGAAAGTTTTATAAATCTCAACACTTTATATTAAGATGCACAGACTGGGGATACAGAATTTATACTCTTCCATTGAGAAACATCACTACTTTCCTAAAGAGTCCATTAATAACTTAACTCTTCTTAACATTAATCCTGTTTATATAAACTGCATACATATATGATTTTTCTGCATAATTTCAAATACGGCACTTTTGGAGGTAATAGGTTCACTGTAGTGGCATCTTGCAGCAAATAAAAGGAGACTGAAATCAGAAATACACAAAAACATAGAAATTGCTACATCAGCAAACAGAGAAATGCCAGCAATTCTGGCTAATCAAAAGAGTCATCTTGGTATCTAAAAGATTAATGTAGGTGTTTTGATTTATTTAGATGCTATGTGTAATAACACAATGGAATCTTGGATTCTTCTCAAAATTGAAAAGTAGAATTTGGCATAGAGAGAATTTCACTCTGTGTGAGGGAGTGAAATCCTTTTGTATAACCCACTTCACATGCTACAAAAAATTGCTGCCATAGTTCTCATGGAACTAAAACTATAGCACAGAGACAACCCACAGAACTGGATACATGTGGCACTGTGAGAAGAGGCATTTCTATTCTTTAAGCACAAAGTTGGCTTTCAGTCACTCTGAGCTGCTTTTTTAGTGTTTCAGAAAGCCCTCAACAACTAGCAGTCAACACAGAAGAAAAAATACAGCCTGAGTACAATGTGAATGTGAAGTCTACAAAAATCAGAGAAGCAGCTTAATTATTTCGAAGATAACCACTTTCCTAAGAAACAAAATAGATGATGTGAAAAGGTGCTACTACATTATTATTTCAGTCGCAAAACAGAGGCTGGATCTAGTTATTCCATTAGCCTGTAACACCAGGCTGAACTCTGTGTTAATCAGATTCTTCAAAGCCTCCATTTTTAGGTAAATTAAATTCCCTGTCCATTGGCTAAGGCAGACAGGGTTTGTGTAGGACAATGCTTTGAAAGTTCCCCACAAACCCAGGTCCTTTTAACTTCCAGATTTCCAACTTTTTTCAATTCTTCGGCCTGCAGCATTGTAGCTTTAATTTATGTTAATGAATGATTGGATTATGCTACTGTTGCCAGAGCATCTGATATATCTGCATTGCTCCTCTGTTCTGTGACAATGCCTTCAGTGATTAGCTGGGCACATTTAAACATTGTTTGCACTAATGTATAAACTTTTGTGAAGCTTTTAAGCAAGAAGATAGTGGCAAAAACTTTGAGTATGTAGCAGACGGAGGGCCAAGTACAACAACACATCAGTAGAGGATTAGTCGGCACTGCTACACAGTGGAGAGAGAAAAGATTAAACGTTCTTCATTTGCTAGTTATGTTGGAGACTGTTTACAAGTAGGAATAACCTTGAGGTCTCTCTTTTCAGTTTAACTCATTAATTAGTAGTCACATCTGTTTAATCTATTTGCATGTTTATAGTCTGTATTGTATTGATTTGCAGCAATTCCTTCAGCCCTGTCACATCTCAACTGTACTCACAGAATGCAAGCTTATGTATGTTCTGTTCCATGAATGCTTTTTTATATTTCCATCAATCTCCCTATTCTTAGGAAGGAAAAAAAATCAAGCTAATGAAAAATTTCTGGAATACAGAATTTAGTTCAAGTAAGTAGAAGTCTACACTGGGCTTTCTTTCTTCACAATTAATGTTAATTTCAAAAGTGAATACCATTTATTATACTGTCACAGTGTTTTGCCCTGCATTTTTAAATAGAAGCCCACAAGAGCTGTTATCCAGTCCAGCAGCTAGTGATCGATGACAGATACAGATTCAATTTGCCTGAGACAGGAAGAAAGGGAACCTGAATCTCCTACTTCCTTGTTTTTTGTAGCAAATACTAATATATGAAAAGAAAAAAAAAATCCCCCACTGCCAGTGTTGCAGGAACTTGTCAACGTTCCTCTTATTTGAGCCAAAATCATTTATTTGTGTTACACTGAGAAAGAATTTAACTGCAGTCTACAAATGTGTCTGACATATAATGCTTGGTATTTTCTCCTGTAATCCCATCCCACATCCTTCAATGAAATCCAAAAATTGTTGAGAGTTTTGCCACAAGCATCACTTCAACTGTAACTTCAACCCTGCTTCATGTAACCCAAGATCCAGGAACTAAATGACTCTGTAACTCCCCATTCCTGTGATTCCCCGTGGCAGTGCTGGGACTCCGTGTGTGGGGTAATGTGAATGGGCATAAATCATACAATCATCAAATGCTCAGGATTGGAAAAGACCTCAAGCTCCTCTAGTCCCACCCCTCTGCCACGGTCAGGGACACCCGCCACTAGCCCAAGTTGCCCAAAGCCCCATCCAGCCTGGCCTTGAACACTGCCAGGAAAAGCGCAGCCACAGCTTCCCTGTACAACCTGTGCCAGTGCCTCATCACCTTCATGGAGAAGAATTTCTTCCTAATATCTAATCTGAATTCTTGCAAGAACCACATTTTCCAAAGTTTGCAGTAGCTTAGGAGTCTGAGTTTCATTTTCAAACACAACTTTAGTAAGTGCTTACTAAGAAGCCTTTGATTCACAATCAATGGTCCCTGAGCCATTTAAGAAAAATACATGAAAAAGCCTTGGGCACTGCAATGTAACATACCCTTCCTGCCCAAGCCCCATATCCTCCACATTTGGAGCTCATCTGAAAAGGAAGTGTGAAGTCAGAAACTTTCTTTTACACATTATTTAGTTATTTATGCCTAATAAAACGGTTCAGCATGAGATGTTTAGAAACACCCAGCTGAGACAGTCCTGGGCTTAAAAAAAAAGAGTCTGCAATTTCAAAAATAAGCACCACCCCCATCTCCCACGGTAGTGTGTTAATTACATTGGCAGTCGAATCAAAGACGTCACAGAGGCATGCGTGCACACACAGGCATGCACAAAGACTATCAGTCCCCAGAATCTGCCAGATTCCAGCATGTTGCAGTTCTCTCTCATATATTTTGGACACTTACTTAATATATCTTGCAGACACATACCTTGTTTTATAAATATCTGAAACAAAGTATGTCTCAAATGTTTTTCATAAACTGTGAAATATATTGTCATGTAGTCTTTCTGTACTTAAGAGACTTCTGGGTTCTTATCTGTGTGTTTCTGTAACGTATAAAACTTATCTGGAAGTCAATGGAAAAACATAATTTTACAGCTGCAAAGAACATAGTAGATGAATGGATTGTGCCCTCCAAATTTTTGCATATCTTGAAAGATTCAAAATTTTCCTTCAGAGAATTCACAGCTCCATCTTCAGTAAATGAAACAAGAACTGCTTACTAATACTACTGACAATATTTGTTTGAGAAACCTAATTTAATAATGTAAATGAAGTGGAAGTAGCTCTTAGCAAATATATCCCTTAAAGGCTTTAGAATGAGAGTCACCCTATAGAAATTATATTTCTGTAGAATGACACTTTCAAAATGACTGCAATGATTTGTAGCGTAAGCTATTAAATTGTACTATTTGTATACAATGGTTGCTCTTAACAGCCTCACAGCATCTATTTGCAAGTAATTACCCTTACTGTGGTATTTGCCATGTGCGATCAGCTTAGTTTACCATTACTTCCACCCGCAAGTAATACAGCCAGTGAACTCTCCTGTAAAAGGTAAATGTTGAAAGGTTTCATTGTGGACCACCATGTGCAAAAGAACTGAGAGTAGAAACAGATAATACTGATGAGGTGTTTTAAGACTCCATTGACCTTATATCCCATTTCTTAAAAATTTCCCAGTGATATAAATAACAGTTGTTCCGTAGCTCATTTTCAATGCTCCCTCTGTTGGCACAGTTGTTGAATATTAAGAACACATGGCTTCCGGGCTTGGGGACAACTGCTGCTGTGGTATGCTTCAGGAAAACAGGTTGGTTCTTGCTGCTAGTCCAGAAGGTTTTTTCCAACTGACTTGGAAACTCAAAGTCCACCTATCTGCAGCAATAGAAACCTGAGACACTTCAGTTTGCTTTATGGTAGATATTATTATTCTGTGCACAGATTCACAGAGCAATGGTACAGGCTTTTTCTAGAAGGACATTATAATGTGAGTCAGCTACAGCCATGAATTTTATTAACTTTTTTTGTTAGGAACTGCATTAAACGGCAACACTAATGCACAGATGAGCTCTGCAATGTTCCTATTCCAGGGCTGAGCAGATGGCTGTTTCGATGTGTGCTTGCTTTCATGTTCTCCATTTCATGCAGTGTCCCTTATCTTAGGCAACCCACTTATATTTATGCTGCCGGAGAGCCTTTAAACTTGCTGGAAGTTTATGGAGTAAAGGGATGGAATGGTGGAAAAGGCAGAGGGAAAACCCAGATAAGACTCTGGTTGTGCTTTCTCCTCTACTTGATTAACTCAGGAAGCTGGTTAGACTTCCAGTCTCTTTTGTGGTGATGGAGGAACTAATTTGGTAGGGAAAACTCAGCTGAACCCTATTTTAAAACCAGAAAAAAAACAACAAGGGTCTAAACACTTTCTAGTAACACTCACTTTCTTTCTCTCTCAACATTTGTTACTTTTATTCCTTTTCCCTTTTAGCTCTGTACAATTTACATCTAGCTGTAAAATAATCTTTGGAAGGAATAAACAATTCAAATAGTAGAGAACAGTTAGAACTACAGGTGCACAGTTCTTTTGAAAAGTAAGTCAATGATGTTACAAGAGAGGTATTAAAATTGAACCACTGAACCTTTAGAGGCCACTGTTCTGTTCCCACTGCAGCTGGTATTTTCCTTCTAATTTGCATTTAAATGCAAGCAGATCCAGATATTCACACTTCCATCGACAGGCTTCTACTGCAGGTGGTGCAAAATGCCCAGCTCTTTTTTTTTTTTTTTTTTTTAGTTCAGTATCCAACCAGCTCTCTGACTTCTTCCTCCTCAATGATAGGTGGAATCATGGAGCTTTCCCATCTTTTACATGGCCCAACCCACTCCCCCGCTAACAGAGGAGTTTACAGTGGGAGCCCTGTGGATGAGGAGCTGCTACTTTGCCTTGTTACCCCAGCACCAGCCTGATTGCTGTGTTGTGAAGTGGTCTGGTGCAACTTACATGCACTGCCAACTTGTTAGTTTTAGTGCTGGCAGAGGCTGTGCAAGCTCTATGGGATGAGTGTTATGCAGATCCCCGGAATCTGGCGTTAGTCAAAATGTGGAAATCTGCTCAGGCTGCATCTGGTTAAACTATGTCCTGTTAGGATTTGAGAGTAGAACCTCAGCCACAAGGAAACGTGTTAAACTGTGTTGAAGCACACTTAAATGTTACAAAGTAATGCTTCACTTTCCACCTGTGATCAACCTGCACTCCAAACATTATGCTTTATTTCCTCATTCTCCCAGATGAAGAAGGAGCACAGGACAATAAGTTTTAAGTTCAACAGCCAGTGAGGAACTAATGAAGGAATCAGTGACCAGTTCTGGATCCTGCTGTGATTTAGTTTAATTCTGAAGGTACTATAGAAATATATGCATCTTGCACTGGAATGAGTGTCCTCATTCTTAACAGTTTTCTTACACCATTAAAATTTCATATATGAGAAGAAAATTTTCATATATTCAGAAAGGAATATGGAGCAAATTCACAGTAAACAACACCTAACTCTTTTCCTGAAGCACTTCTTTGGCTTGAACTCCAGTCAAGGAGCTGTCATTGATTGGCCTTTGGCTTTTATTTTTCTTTGAGCATGAAACTCACAATTTTTCTTTATCCATTCTGATGTTCATGATCCTCTCAGTCACACATACCTACTCCCCTTTGCTTCACCTCAAGCTATTTCAAACAGATAAAAAAAAGATTCACAACCCCTTGTTGAGGCCTGGAGAAATTGCTCAAGTTATGAAAGAAACTGATAGAAAAGCTGTGTCAGGAGTCTAGGTCCTGTGCCATAATCCCCATTGCAATTTCTCTCCCTGCCATACATGTATATGATATGTCATCAATATGCATAAATACTTTATTCTCATTTAATTTTGAAATACTAATTTACTGTTTTAGCGAGGCAAGTTTTCAAATTATCTTTTTCTAGCTGAACATCATGGATATGAGCATTAGTTGCACAGTAAGAACAGACTGAAAAGGCTAAAGGCAGTGCCAGGGAATCAAAACTAACACCCATTACGATCCATATTCCTTTCTATATAAGGAGGAAAGTCTTTTATATAAGCTAAAGTCCTCGAGGTCTTGTTCAGACATGAAACCCAATCAGCCAAAAGTAGCAGGGGGAATAATGCCATGTATTTCCAAAACTCCCTACAGCTGGTTGCGCACCCTTCGTATCACACATACTCAAGCTTTCACTGCCTAATTTAGCCTCTTTTTCATTTTAATATTTTTAAATCCAACTAGAAAAATTGTATCATCTATGCACAGCGGGATGTCCCATTATACGTGAAATAAGCTTTACTGGTATTACAGAAATGACAAGTTCGTTCTTGACTCTATGTACAAAGCATAATTCAGTTCTGTAAAGCTTATTGCATTCAGACAACCCAATAGCATATGTGAGCCTTATGTTATTCTGCCCTTTCACAACATTTACAAACTGATACATATCTCTTCAAGAGGATAAATGTTTTCCTAAGTCAAAAAATGTCAGCTTTAGCTTGGACTGCATTAGCTCTATTGAGTTCTTCAAATACACACCAGGTTAATGAAGACTAAACCATGTTGGGCTATGCTTTTTGATAAATATTGAAGTCCTCTTTGATCTTGATAACCCACAAATGTTCAGCATGAGTGAGTTTTCACGGTCAGCATGCAATGATTTTGATATTTGACTTAAACTGTAGCCCAGTGTGGTTTATTTTCCTTATCTGGATGGTATGCTTAGAACAAGAAAAGACAGAGAAATTAAAAACAGCACAGTAGTAGTGTTCAAAAGCCTTTTTTCTTTTTCTCCTTTTTTGTAGGAATTCTGAGTCAAGTTGACCCATGGCTTGAAGACATCTCTATACACAAATCTTTGCAAACAAAAATTCACTGTGATGCCCCTCCTTATGCTGGACAAACTATCTCCACTTTTGCACTGCAGACTGTAGTTCAGCTTTTCATTCACTCAGCGGCTTTGTATCAGACTGGGAATTAATAATAACAATATTTTGTACTTGTATCAGTGCTTATATAGCACCTTTTTATCCCAGGCTCTCAAAGCACTTTACAAACATTAATTAATTAAGTCTCACAACAGCCCTGTGAGGCAAGGAGCTATTAGGTGAAATAATTCCTTTCGGTTTCTTGCCTTTGCCATAGGGAAAAGAACCAGCATAAAGAGCTTAGTTTGTGCCAAAAAAATATAGCCTAGAAATAATGCTGGCAGGGCTGTATGTCTCATCACTGCAGGAAGCAAGTACTCAAAATCCTTATGCATTAGCAGAACAAGGAGCAGTACCACAATCCATGAGCTGATGGAGAGGCGGGAGCCAGTAGTCCTCACTAGCTGAGCATGCTGCCTTTGTAGGCATACAGGTTATTATTTTAATCATAAGAAATAAAAAGTGAGAGCTTGCCTGCTAAGTTTTCTAATGCTCTTGTGGATCCACAGTAACAATACGTGACTCCTCAAACGGCAGTTAAGGCCAACTAGTACATAACTGAAAAGAATGAGAGTTGCCACATCTCTAGGCATGAAGAATTACCAACACAAGCTGAAGTTGTTTCCTCTATCTGATAAAATTAGCAGTAACCAGGTTGTTATATGGAGAAGCCCAACAAGAAGGAACAGAAAGATAAAGGATGACGGATAAACATGTAACAAAGTGTTGGTTAAAAAATGAGCATTAATGTTTCAGGCAATGAGTTCAGAAGCTGAAGCACGAAGCCTGAAAAATCGGATAGTGATCTTGATGTCTCATTTAGGGGTATATTTTGTGGTTGCACGTTTTTCTGATACTCTAAAGGGGCAGGCAGGGGAAACGGAGCTTACAAAGAAAAAACAGACTTATAGCCTGTAAAAAAAATAAATAATGCCATCTGAATTCAATGTTTAGCCAAGCACTGTTTATCAAGGTTTCATTCTGTGCACTAAGAACATAAATGGTTTCTTTTTTCCCAGGGCCAGATTTGGATCACTAACTTGAGTTGGGCCTGAGGGAGAAACACAGCATGTATGATGAGCTGATTAATTACCAGAAATCAAATGCCTTGCAGTCAGGAGCAACGTGCTTGAAAGAAAGCACTAGTACTATAAAAGTGGTGCATATCTACATGCATGCATGGCCAGGCAAGAACACCATGGGGATTAGGTTTCACTGTAGCCTGAAACAAAGGATTTAGGAATGATTGTTTATCCTTGGCAGTGTGACCTGTGCCAGTCTTTATTAACAAGGGCTTTCAGTATATGACATTTAAAGTAACAGAACCCTCTTAAACCTCAGGATTTTACCTTCTTAAAACATCACTAGGATTTCAGCTGCTTTTCAGAAACCGTGGCGGTGATTCATAATTAAAGGTTAGGATATGTCTTATTTCAAGCCTTGTGTGCATAAATATAATCCTTTTGAGTCTGTCTCTTAGGAAGAGCTCATTTAAAGTGGAGTGCAAATCTACCAGGAAGCCATAAATGAAGACAGAATCATATTAAATATTGGGAACATTATATTGGCTAGCTTGGAAAGTTGTTGAAAAATAACAGGGTAACACGAGATAGATCAGACCATTATAGCAAATTTTCCCTGTCTCTGAAAGTCATGTGTATATGTGTGCAGATGCCTAGTAGCATTTTATGTTTTCTGTACAAGATTATTTCAGAATTACTTTCTCAATCATGAAACTCAGAGAAATCACAAACTCACTTGTGTCTTCTAATACATAATTTCATGCAGCCCTCCAAACCAGAGAGTCATCTTGTCTGGGTGGAAGTTTTAATGGATGATTTAATATAAAACATTGTTAGACTGCTTTAAAGTGTTCTGTTTACAGTTGTCTGTTCTGGTATTTATTTGTTCCTTCCACTACTTGTTTGCCAGACAATAAATAGCACATTGTCATCTCACTAAGAGTATTTCTGCAGTTGGAACATTTTTCCTGTACCTATGAACTACCCTTTGAACCAGTAAATGTTTCAAAATAATACGGATGCTGTAAGTGAGGCTGTGGCAAGGATATTACAGGCTGACTGGGAAGCAGCAGAAGACCAAGCCAGATGATGGTTTCCTAGTTACAAACTGTATTTTTATAACCCTGAAAGAAATTTTTTGCCTAAAAAACAGTGACAGGCATGATATGTCACTATTTTCAACTGGATTCATTTAAAACTAAACTTTTCCTTTTCTTTCCCATGTTTCTTTGTCCTAAGAAAAATATCACTTATGAAAGAGCATTCTGTCCAAACTTTCCCATTTCCTTCTGCTACATTGTCTAAGGATAGCGAGCATATTTAGATAGCTGTCAAAGCTCCCCATCTCTTTATAGGTGAAGTTGACTTTGTTTTTCTGTTCTAAAGACATATTTTAAATGGCTGATTCAAAACAAAAGAAAACAAAAGTAATACTGTACTGTGGCCAGCTACAACTGAGAACATTCTTCATTGTTTCAGTATATAAGTCTTGCTTTCAGACCCCACGACCAACAGGTTCTTTGACCTTAACTGGGAATCCACACATTTTTTTAACTTCTTTCCCAACCTGGGAGTAAAGAAGCATCCAACAGAATCAATCTGGCAAGTTTGTTCACTGAGCATGTACAGAAAGGGATGAGATATCCTTTGGATCCCATGGTCATGGTTCCCTGAATTCATGGACATGGGGAAAGTTGAGGGCAATCCACTCACTGAAAGAAATTCAGGAAAAATGCCACTGCAAGACAGCCATTAAAATTCTTATTTATACCTCAATAGCACACATGTGCCCCCAGGTTTATCTTTTCCAAATGAAAGCAGTTCTCTATGGCATGGCAATATGTATTACAAAATATAAAACAAAATCTGAGTAGTAACTGGCAGCCCTGCATCTGGAGCAGCCATAAACACCCTCCAAAGTACTGGAGAGTCTCCTGAACTCAGGTTACCTTCTCAGCTCCACCGTCTGTGGCCACAGGCATGGGAGCTCTGCAGTATCAGCAGCAATGCTGGCATAGTAATGCTGACTTTAATTCTAGTAAACCACTTCACTTCTTCCTTAGCTTCTCCTTATTCTGATGGAAGGATAAAAATACCATACCACCACTTAGCAAAGCTGTGAAGTAAATGGAAGAAAGGCCTTCAAAATCATTGGGAAACATGCACAGAGGAGAAAGATGGTGAGAAAGAGCGATTTTCCCCACACACTCCCAGCTACAGTAGTGTTGGGGTACAGAGCTCAAAATCTTCAAAGTAGAAGAAACCTCTTATCTAAGGATATAAGTTTCTTCCCAGAGAACAGTAATGCTAATCCTATTAGCATATTAGTGTGTGATCATGGCTCTAGAGTTACATACAACATTCATACCAAATTTGAACATACTGTGAAAGCAGCTGTGAGGGCTTGATGAACTCAAGATAAAAGAGCCGTATTCATGAGCTGCCGGCAGCAGCAGCAGCCCCATGCTAACAGGGAGACAAAGTGGAAAGGAGCCGGGGCTGCACAGCTGTGGCTCCAGCAGGTCACCTTGACACATGGGCTGCTCTCGTTGGTGGTACATATAGGGCTGCAACAAGATCTAACAACCTTCTTAACTCATTGGTAAACATTCACTCAAGACCCTCTTCCTGCTTCAGCATCTGTAATCCAGACTCTTGAGTCCCTTGTGGAACTGCCACAGGTACAAGCACTGCAGCAACACAACCTGAAACTAGGCAGAGAGATAAGCATCTGTATTCACCTCTGTGTCATAATGTCATACAAAGTCTAAGTCTGCTCAGATGAAAGGCAGATGTGAAGCCTGATAGACATGCAACAGCTCTCACCAGGGTGGGAAGGGCGGCTGCACACAGCCAAACATAGCCTATGATTATCTTTGTTGAAGCAAGTGTTTTAAATTTTAAAGAAATGGTTGCAAAAAAAAGAAGAAGAAATTTTCTTAATAGATATTTTATTCTTTTTTCCCCCCATTTGTTATTTAAATTTCCATAATTAAAACTGCTAAACGACCAACTCAGCTCTCTTGTTTGGATACCTTTATCCTTAATATCTAAGCAGCTGTAGTGATGATGCTTCTCCATAGGAGTTTGATGATGGAGTGAGTCTTTGACTCACACCATTAATTACAGTAAATGTGGGGATTGCTTACAGCTCAGACATTGCCTTCCAGGCACCACCCTCTTCTGGCTTCTCACCACCATCGCTACCACTTCTAGCTTTTGGCAAGCAGACCATTTCATGAAACAGTGCCTATGTCAAAGTGTGAAACCATGGAACGCATCTTGAATTTCTTCCACTGTTACTGTGCCACTTACCTCTCTATGAGAGTCTATGACATCAGCTAAGTGAAACACCACCCGTTATTCTTTTTAACATACTTTTTCATCACTTAAAAGTGAAACACTGAAAAATAATGCAGAAAATTCTTTTAATTTTTATTATTCCTGATTATTATTACAGAATAAATATGTTGCATCCAACTGGTATCATTCATTCTCACAGGCTTTTTATAGCAAGTGTCTCCTGTTTCAGAGGAAACTTCTGTAAAGTGTTTTTCTTCTGCTCTCTCCTCTCCAATGCAGTGGGTTTGCGATACAACTTATATATGATTTACACATGAGCACTATCACTTTGGATATTTGCACCATCTGTATGATTTTTGTATTTGTTTTGAATCCTGCTACAACCAATGCTGCCTTTTGGCAGAGTTCTATGATATGGTTCTTCTTTGTTGTGGAGACAAATATTTTCATTCCTTGGCTTTAAATTTCATCTTTTAACTGAACATCCCTTCGTCTGTGTAATATGAGAAAGCCGGAGCTGAATATTCCACTCTCTACTCTCCATGCCATATATTATTTCATAAACCTTTATCTGCCCTCCTCGTATTTATCTTTTCCTTAAAATAAATTGTCCATCTCTTTCTACTTGATTCAGAGATATTTTTCAGGCCTTCAGTTATCCACAGAAATCATTGTCAACTGTTTTCTGTTTCTTCTTTCCCTCAGCTTTTTCAACAGGAATGACAAAAACTTTTTACCATAAAGCTTGCCAGTGGTTCATATAAAGCCATGAAATATTTGCTATTTTGTTTTCAATAATTTATAGATTACATCCTTAAGGTATCTTGGTTTTCATTAATGTTGCAAAAAGCATGATTGTCTAAAATACAAGTAAAAGATAGAAGTTTTAAAAGTCTTGTTTTAATTGATACCTGCACTTTTTCTTGAATCTGCCATGTTTATGCATATACAATAACACTGACTGACTGTAGCTCTTTCTAGAACCTGCTAATTTCAGATAAATTAAAAGTTTACACTTTATTAATACACAAAATAGAATTGCATTTGAAGTATTAATTTCTACAGATGCAAACTGTCTATGCTGTTTAGCTTTATTGGGCTATAAGATTAATAGAGACAGATCGACATTTCAAAATTCAGCTGAGAGGTTCATTTTGGTATTGCATTCATACACGTCTCGTCTTTTGGCTGCCTCTTCTTCTCCCCATCTGCTGCAATGGCTGGCTGCCTGCTCCTGCACTGGCGAAACCCCGGCTGCCGTGCTGCTGTGCCAGGCAATGGAGCCGCCCGGGCAGAGCAAGCACCCTCCCCGACGCAGTAGGTCCATACTGATGTTAATGCTGAAATATTTGGCTTCACGTGCCCCTTTAAACTTTGTTACACCTGCCTGACATTTACATGCCAGAAATACAAAATGGAAGCACAGGAAAAACTTGAAACACAAAGAATAAACTGCAGTTCATTACACAGTGCTTTGATCTGGAGAAAACAGCCGGCTTGTGGAAGAGGAATAACCCCTGCCGACCCATGGGGGAGACTACAGGGATGATGTCTCATGCCCAAGAAATACCCAGGACTTCCAAGCCCACCAGCACAAGCTACAGACATAGAAGGACAATTGCAGCTTCTAGATAGATGATAGACAGCATAAATCCAAGTCAAGTGTGTTTGCCTGTAAGCCTGTGCACTAGTGAACCAGCCTGGATGGATATGAAAAAAAACTTACCTGGATTTTTCCTGTCTCTAATATCAGTGCATGAGAATGATGGATGGATATAAGTCTAGACATACTCTTACATGTATTGCAACTGGAAGAAGTGAAAACAAAATTCCTTGGAAAATTGAGTGAAAAATGATGCTATTCTTTTCTACCAAGGTAACAAAGGAGGAAAAGAAACAAGGTGCATGTACACTCACATGCATGTGCACATGTACAGACAGACGTACGCGTGTGCACTCACATTTACAAAGTCATTGCTGGCTCTGTCACCTCCTGGTTTGCTTATCCTAAGAGAATGAAACATCGTTTAGACAAAAATCTGCTTTTCAGTTTAATTGTTGTCCCTTACATTCTGCAGAATATTTCTAAATAAAGCTCTGCTTGTTATCTGTTACAGCTGGTTAGCTGTTGGCTATTCCATGGGGTTATCTTACATTATTTATTTAAAAATAAATTCATCTACAAAACTTACCCTTGTAACAGAATCAGTGAGGCCTAATCAATGTGAAACACCTGTTTATATTTTGCACTATTTGTATTATTACCTCAGTATTTGAAAAGCTGGTATGCGCTGGTTATAGTTTTTCTTTTTAATAAAATGCAGCCTAACTGCCTAACTGCTCAGTTTAAAACTTCCCAGACATCTCATTAACACTAATGCTCCCAAACCCAGAGATTTTCAAGGTCTCGGAGAAAACAAATGGTCTTTTTCAATAAATAGGTCTGTAGTTTTTCTACCATCTTCAAGAAAGATCAAAAGTCTATTGAAAAAAGTTTCATGGAAAGTTCCAAACATTTTTCTGCATTCTTGTTCATCATTTGCTTTAGTGAAATCAACCATTGCATTAGCAATGGTGTTATGCAAATCCTGATATTATTTGGTCAGATATACTCCTCTTTTCCATCATTCCCTCTTGCTCACTTAACTAGTGACTTTGAACTGCACATCATCATGATGGGGCACAGTTTAAATAACATATATATGCCATGTTGATATTAAAAACTTTGCTTAATACCAAGTAAAATATTTATTGTTTCCTGGGAACAGACAGTTAAGTCCTTAAAGAGAAGTTATTCATCCAAATAATCCTATTTATTTCAGTAGAATCGCTTGTTTGAAGATGTTCTGAACAGAGAAATCGGTCTGCTGAGTGGCCCGTGGTGATTATAAGAATTTGTTTATATTATCACAATTTCAATTATCATGAGAGGGGAAGACTGAGATTTTAAAAGAACGCTGGTTTTCTTCCTCATTACTGTGAAGTGTGACGTTACCTATGAAAGCAAAACAGCCTCCTTGGCTATCAGGTGAAAATTCTCCTTTCTTAAGGGACATGACAGATAAAAATCTGTGAATTTGCCAGTTGTTATAATGCACTCGGTTCCCAGAATGCACCGTTAGCAAATGAAGCTGTCCACTGACCATTTTCAAATGTAGCAGCTTTGTAACTTAGGGATTAAATTGAATCAATAAATGTTTGTCTGGGAGACAAAAATGCACATGCACAAGCATCAAGACATACAGACTTTTGCATGTGGGAAAGTTGTTTTCCTGGGACCATCCACCTGTCTGATTAAAAGGCTGGGAGGATTTGCCCTTCTTTAGAGAACACTCAGATAAAGCTTAAGTAACTCTGATGATTAACAAAACCTTTTCAAAAGAGTAAGCGTCTGTTATGGCCTTCGCTGCCAGTTTCTTGCTGTCTTACAGCTGGTCATCATCTGTGCCCCTCGACAGAGATTTTGCTTTCCAAATATATTGTTTCTTATATACATATATGTATATATGTATATATGTATAACTTATCTTAAATTGATACCATGCCAATGCTTTCATCATATTTCTGTAATGTGTGTTAGAGAAATAAACCTATAGTAAGGTTCATTATGTAATATGTTTGAAGAAAAGTGATTCACAGATATTAACTGATCTTCAAGACACTTTGGAAACTGAGGCTGAAATTTTAAGTCAATGTCAGAGCCTGGATTAAGTTTGAAGAGCTAATGAGAACCTTTAGACCAGAGGAATTAAGGGAGCGCTTTAGTGCTTTTTCTCTATAGGAATGGACTTAATTGAAGTAAAGCCCAAGTGGACGTATCTATCCTCTTCCCTACTCTACATCTCCTCTATCACCACAAAAGTCTGACCTGGTTTGGGAAGTAATTTAAAACCAATAAAAAAATATAGTCAGACTGAAAATGCCACATTGATTAAAGTTTACTTTTTTATATATATTTTTTAAAACATTCAGAGTAGAAATTGAAATATACACCAGTCTCAATAATTCTCATTTACCTACCATTTCAGGAGCGCTTCTCTTTTCTGCCACCCTGGGTAATTATTCTTTACATGCAGTTCAGCATATTACTATACATCAGACCTCCTTTCAAATTGCCTCATCAAATACGGTGATTTTTCTTACCAGCTTCTGTCTGGATTGAAAAGGTTTTAATCCTTTCCTCAGTAGCATTTGAACACTTGACTCCGGTACATGCCAGTCAGGTCTCAGGGACACATTGATAGTTCTTCCACATTTTACAAGTCTCCACACATGGTCATAAACTCACCTAGGAGTGCATTTGCTTACATGATTATGAAACCTGTTAACTGCTTGAAAGGAGTGTCTAAAATCTACATAAACAAGTAAGCAGCCTCTTTATGCTAAGTGCTGTACAAATCCTCTCTAAGCTGAAGATCAAACAGAAAAGCAGGACCAGGTAAAGGGGAAGGGACGGGGTGAGAGGATGGTGAGAGGAAATGGTTGTCTGAGATAGACAAACTCCATGGCAAAGGGATTGCATTCCCCCAAATCTCAGCCTAAGGTCTCTGCAGTGGAATTCTCCTACTTCTCTCACATATTCCTTGACCCCCTTACCATCACTTCCTCACAGAGGTGCTCTTTCAGTAGCTCTGCTACATAAAGAGTCAGAATTTCCTTTAATGGGAATGAAAACAGTTTCATTTAAGTTGTCAAAATACAACACCATTCACAAGATGAATTATTGTGTTTCCCCAACTAACATTCACCTCTAGCGTGCCTTATAATTACATCAACAGTGAACCCTGGGAAAGGATGAAATTTAATGATATGAAGGGTGTGGGGGAAATGAGCATCAATTTGTTAAATACTGCATTTTCTCTCTGGATTTTAACCTTCGGAGAGTACAATGCACATGTGAAATGTGATTGCAAAGAGAAGAGTGAATAGAAAAGCTTATTTCATTAGACTATAATATCATAGCTGTATTTAAAATTCCTGAAGCACTCCAGAGTTCTGGCTGCAGGATGTTTTCCCCAAAGTACCTAATGTAAACATAAGCCTGTTTATATTTCAGTAGGTGTGAATAAACTCAGCCAATACTCAGTGCCAAGAAAATGAAGCACTTTTTTTTTCCCCATCACAACAATTGATGTAAGTAATCAACTTTCTGTGTGTTGCAAATGAGGCCTTCATTCTGCTGTCTCCAATAAACAATATTAATGTGTAAGTGTTTGAGAAGCTCAAAGCGGATAATTTTCTGCAGACAAAAATCTACATTTCTGGGTGCTTTTATGGTAAAAGAAACACAAAACAATATTTTACAAGACCAACTCCCTAAAATCATGAGGAGATGCAACAGATTTTAATAATTCTTAATCATAGCCATGCTATTAAAAGAGCCATTGTCCCAGGAGAAGCACTGGCAGGGAGGGGAGTGATGGCTTGTAGCAAAGAAAACAGTTTCAGTAGCCTGTGGAGCTGGTGGACTTTTATTTCTCTTGGGACACTGCAGAGACAAGAGAGCGACAAAAAACACGCTTGAGCTTTTGATGGCACTGAGAGAAGAAGCCTGAGTGGGGGTGCAAGGCAAAGGCAGGATTTTTCTAATGTGTGAGGAGTCAATAACATCAGGTGGAACAGAGTTTCCTGGGTTTGCAACAGCTTTTTTTAAATGAGATGTTTCTGGGGAGCTGAAACATTTAATCTGTAGCCAAGAGCACAGAAGGGAGGTGGCTTTGTATTTTGTAAAAATAATGAAGCCATAGATCCGGAGCCAAATTTTGAAGAGGATTCTAAATGCTGTTTTGGGGAAAAGATTACGGAAAGAATTACCAGTAGCTGTTGTCACCTCCCAGAGCACCGCTGCTGAAAGAAAGTACTGAATAGCTTTTCTAATCTTTTCTCTCATCCCTTTCTTTTGGATGAAGTCAAGCAGAATGTAGTTAAAGGCTCTATTTCCACTGAAATCTTCTGTGTTAAATTAGACCTTCTGAATCCAACCTTTCCCAGCAGACCTTCTTTTTCTTTTCTTTTTTTTTTCTTTTTTTTTTTTACAGTAAGTAATCAGTGTTTAATTACTTGACTTTTACATGGTACAACCTTGGAGACCTTCCTGACTTGCTGAGTATTCAAGGTGTACCGTTCAGAGTGTTCAACAACTTCAATTGCCTTGTTAACACAATGCAGGGGAGGAAAGGAAAAAATTCCAGGAGAGGTATCTCACACAGGATTGTTATACATCTTGAAATCGGGGATGGCACCGCAATCAAACATGAACTGACAAAGGCCTTTATGATTTTTAGCTCTGATCTAGTTGTATATGCATATATACTCATGTATGCCTGCCTGTATTTTGCATTAGGACTTTGCACAGCTTTCTGGCTTTGTGCAAGCAGAAAGTTAGGTTTCAACCTGTGTGGGCTCACACCCACTTCCACCCTCAAATTTGACTATGAGGTTTTGAGTTCAAGCAAACTTGAAATTGCAAAGTGAAACACCATCAAAACCAATGAGTTTTCTCTGGCTTGGTGTCAAAAGTGAGAGAAACTGCACATTTTGCATGCTTTTGGAATATGGCTTCATGGGAACATTTCAAAAACATTAATCATCCTTTCAGGAGACTTCAGGTCTTATGTTTTACATTCGCTAACACATATAAATCACAACTCTGGAACACCAGTTCTGATCCCAATTATATTTGACACAATTCTCTTGTCATCAGTTGGTTAAATACATTTTACGCTGGGTCCCGATCCTATAAACAGTTTAACGATACAGTTTTAAAATTAAGCTTATGCATAACTGCTTGCAAGATCTCAGTCTCAGGCTATGAAACTTCAGGTTTTGGAAGGTAAAATTGTTACATTATGTGATCATTTTTCCAGTTTTCTTCTTACTGTTTTTCCTATCTATTTTTAGTTTATAAGATTTTCAAGTAATGTCACACTAAATTTCAGCGGAAGCTTGAAACATTGCATTGTTTCACTAATTAATACTAAAAAGTTTCTCTTGAACAAAATGTCATATCCCTCAATTATATCTAATGAGGAAAAACATAATTCTTAATAGGCCTCTTGTAAATTACATAGCTCCTTTTGAAAATAAGTAAGAAGTGTTAATTATTTGATAGAAACATGAGCTAAAACCCTATTGAATTTTATATATTAGTAAAATATACGAAGGAAAAATCTAATTAATAATTTTTTCAAAAATAAGAAAATGTTGTTTCAGTTGAAAAAAGTTCTACAATTTCTTAAAGAAACACAGAAGTAGGAGATACTCTCATAAGCGTTTTCTCAAGACATTCTGTTCCTTAACCTTTAAGGTCTGCTGACTTTAAAGAGCTGTACTGTGCATACTATGGATATCTTAAACTTGCAGAAGAACCTTAAAAGCAAATTTTGGAAATGCACATCATCAAGTCCATAACTAAAAATGTTCATGGTTTAATAAAAGTCAAATTGGCTTAGGTATGTCATAAGTAGCTCCTATTTTTATTGCCATCATTTGGAACAATCAATTATTTGATCAGAAAAAGTAGATATTCAGTGTATTTTTTCATTTCGAATTTGATTTCACACCAACTGAGGAACATTTTGCCTGTCACCCATTTCTCCTAAACTGTTGGGATTTTCAGGGGTTGTGTAAAAAACAGCAATAATATACAATAGCGGTTTTTTATGTTTATGTGCTGAAAATCTTTGAAATAAAGTCTTTAATCTGGAGATTGGAATGTCACACTAGAGAATCCATGAAATATCTTCCACTCGTGTTGTTACATAAAAGCTTCTGGGACAGGTCAACATTCCCTAAATCTAAAAATAATTTCCTCTTCAACAAGCTGGGAAAAAATTTCAAGAGTTTCTTCACCCACTGAAGAAATTACTTTGTTCTCCTCCTCTTTCCCACCCAGGAGCAATATCTTCCAGGTTACTTTACTATCTGCTCATGATGGATAACAGCAGGAGCAATTTAGCTACTCAAACAAGTCTGATTTGTAGTATGAAAGTAGAAGTCATTAGCAAAATGCTGTTTGGTTAGTGGCAGCTTAAACAGTGATATATGATTTTCACTCATTTTAAGTCATTTCTGCACAGTTCTTAGCTCCCATTTAAGTGAATCTGGGAAATTTCCTCTGAAATGGAAAGATTTGTGCATGTTAAATGGGAGATTATAAAACATTGTTTTTGCAGCTGTCTGATCTCTTGTTAGTTAACACATTTTTCATTTACTTTCTCTTTGAATTCTGGTGTATTTCAGACACAAAACTGAAAAAGACTAATATAGTTTCTCAGTTTAGTCTACTTTGGACTTTGAAATAACTTGTAGGAGTAAACAACTGACTTAATTACGTATATAGTGAAGGCATTAAAATGCAATATGGTCTGCAAAATGCAGTGTGGTCAACAAAATACTACAGACATCAAACCAAGAAAAAAAGCTGCAAAACATACTTAGAAAATTTGCTTTACAACAGACAGACACAATCAAGTTGGTAATAAGAGTGCGATCCTAAAAACTAAAGGCAGCTGTGTTTCAATTCAGGAGTCTAGAAAAAGACAAGAGAACAGTAGAGGGAAAAGCCTGAAAAATGCACCTTCCCACAAGGAAAAAGTTTGTTTTCTAAAGGAGATCAGTTATAATACCCTGGATGCTGTAGTGAAATGCTTACTAAATAGGAATGAACACTGTACTTTAAAAACAAATCTAACAATCAAATTTTTTTTATTTTTTTTTAACGCTCACCCTTTTATAGTCTCCCTAAGAGATTTACAGTCTCTGTAGCTGTAAACGGTGTGACTGAGTGATCTCTCAGTGAGAACTGCCATGGTACTGTTGCTTCCCAGCAGGCAGTCCAGTCAGATGATGTAGAGTAGGCATAGGGAGACAGATCCCATTTGAATGCATGAAAAAAACATGATGCTGAAATTTCATAGCTGTTGTAGTATGTATTCTAGAGGTCTGATCCTCATTTTTTGCGCGCTTGGAGCTTCCATTCAAACATAATGCTGGATTTGTGCAAAACTGCACTCTGAGCTTGTTTGAATTTATCAGCATTTAATTTATGCCAACTCTGAACACACTGCAGGGCAGCGCAGAAATCACAGGAACCACACGTGGCTGATGACCCTACTGCTTTCACTCCTATGTCAGCTGGGATGCAAAACACCCTGGCCTTTCAGAGAGGCAGAGGAAGCAGAAGCAGTCCTGAAATTTCTTACCACAGATGCCTCATCTATAAATTGGGACTAATAGCACTTCACTATTTTGAGCAGTCCTTAATGTAGAGTTCAGACCTCTCTAATAGATTCCACTCTGAGACTCAAGTGGTTTCTCCTGTGTCCAACAACCTGCTTCTGCAGAAGTTGCTGACTAGCTTGATAAGGAGCTGGATTAAGCTATTTGTTATCTGCCTGTATTGTACCCCAGATACTTATCTATCTAAGGTACTTATATCAGCACCTTTACACCTAAGCACTTCCCAGTCTGTAATGGAAAGTATTTTCTTTATCATAGTCCTGGAAATAGTATTCTTTTCAATTTATAGATGGAGAACTGAAGCAGAGAGAGTAAATGACTTTCCTGCAGTTTTAACAAGAATCCTGAGGCAGAGGGAAGACCTGCCCTTTGTCTGGCCATGTGTCTGGCTGTTGGAGCAGCTGCCTGGCGCAGGAAATGAGAGCAAGTCAGGGGAGAGGAAGGGAAAGATATTTGAACAAAATGTATTATTTTGTTTATTTATCAGCTATACATCCAATTCCATAAATTGCCCTGTTCAAAAGGGATGAAGGAAGCTCATTAAAACCAAATTATTATTTTTGCTTTTTTAATATGTTTGGGATCATATCATACCCATAACTGCATAATTTAAAAATCTTTTTGAAGAATGTGATCATCTTTTAGGAACAAGGTTTTCTTGCAATATCTCCGCATCCCCTTGTTGTGGTAAAACAACACAAACCAAAGCAAAATAAACCACATATCCAGGTAAATTAAGGCCTAAATACTTCTTTGGCAATCACGTGTGCATATGAATCCTCATAGAATTACATTAAGTTCACAAATAGTCCTGATTGTTTCTTAAGACAGAAGAAATTTAGCTCAATTAGAGAAATTAAACTTACAGTAGCAAGAAACCCCCATCTCTTCTTACCAGAAGCAATCACAATTGAAGAGATAAGTATTGCTATTCTGAAATACATTCTGATAGGACAGAACTTTGAATCACAATGAGAATAAAACCAGCTATTTTGAAAGAATTCATCAAAAGAAATTAACAGCTAACCGAACTTTAATGCCTGTCTTCTAGCTGACAATTCACAATTGGCCACCACTTGGGACGGTATGAGACATATCTGTTATGGAAAATAAAATGACTGAAAACAAAATTAGAGCGACTGGGGTCAGTGAGTGTATTGAGCCAGTTGAGTATGGGCCAGGTTAGTGGATATATATTGTAGATTATGTTGTGTGAAGCAGGTTATGAAGTGTGCTGGGACCTAAGGGAGAAAGGTCCTGTGAGTGATGGGAGGAGAAAAGGAAAAGGCGGTGCATAGGGTGGGCTCCCCTCGACCAAGCAGGGAAGCTAGTGCATGAGAATCAGGGAGAAGATGCATGGCCAAGTCTACAAGGTAGTAACAAGGGAGAGATTTTTCCAGGGACATCGTGAATACTGTGGAGAGTTTGGGCAACCTTTAAAGACACTGAAAGAGTGAAGCATTTGTCCCATGAGGACAGATTGACAGGGAAAAGATTGGTTTCCTGTCTTTCTTATTTAGTCTTTCCCCTTGGCATGTCTGAGATTTCTTTATCTGAAGTGTTTTCTCTCTTATAGTTTTGTTGCCTCTTCTTAGAGGCCTTTTGTTTTATAGCCTGGAAGCCATCTAGGTGCTTTATGTGCCTATTTTAAGGAAAAAGGGCAGGCAGTTCCATGCAGAGCTCTGGCAGGCACGTGGTCCCACCAATAACTTTCTCTGCATCCATTCATCTCCTATATTTAAGCAGCAAGATAGTATCCTGTGAGGAGTTACTCTCTAAAGAACCACAAAGGTGAAAGATTTTTCCCTGGGGTGGGGCAGTAACTCTCTTCTGAGAGATGATACTGCAAGGACCAGAAAAAGTGATCCTGATGGTGAGCAGGATAGCTGAATACACGTAGATGACTGAGTGAGACTTGAGACTTCATTTACCTCCTAAGAAAAGTGGATTGCAACTCACTTAGAAAACACGTCTTTTTTTTTTTTTCCCTTTTTCTTTTGTAATTGTAAGCTGGGCTATTACTGTGAGCCATTCAGCATAAATTTTAGTTTGATTACCGCTAAAATTGCTTTTAATTATAGAAAGGTGTCGAGTCATCCCTTACTGTAAATAGAAACTACAAGAAAAAGCTATGTCAAAGTATAACATGTTTATGTCATAACTATTTAAATTATTGCCATAAATTGTATAGCAGACATTTGTTTTCTGAAAGAGCAGCAAGTTACCTAAATAAAAAGGAGTTTCTCTTTTATGTCATTTTTACCACTTCATATTAAATGTCCCTGTCTCACTATGTTGTGGGGGAGAGCACTGGCTAGTCCTAAGTGCAACATAGTCTAGGATGACATAATGCAACAGGACAATTGCAATTCAAAGAAAAGACCAGGGTAAGATAAATTAGCCCTTACTGCAAGGGCTGTTTATCAGGATTATAAAAGGAAAACTGTTTCTTCAAATACAGTAAACTGTGGTCCATCCTCTGACTTCTCTGGCTGAAGGTGCAAAGAGAAGCATTTGCACAGGCTTTGTTCTACAGAGAGATTCATCTGAAGGTGACCCTTGCACACAAACCAGTCCCTGGACACTCTCACTTATTGCAGTTAATATTAGCTGGAGAGCCTCAGCTTAACAGCTTATTCTTTCAAAAGTGCTCAGGCTCTGTCGAGAGCTAAGGTGCCTGAGAGAAACTTCAGGTAGGAGTAATGGTGCTTCCTTGAAGTGAAGCAGCCCCTGGGGAGAGAGCGAGTCCCTTTCACAGAGGATTACATTGCCCGCTCTCCTCCTTGCATCAAGCCAGCTGGACTGCCTGGTACTTGAGGTGGCACTAGGCATAACCCAGTTTGTTTTGGCTTGTACACAGATAGGCTTTGTGTCAACAACCATCTCTGGTATCTAGTTGATACCTTTGATAGTCTCTGTGTAAGTCTCACAGCTAGATAACTTCAAAAGAACTGTGAGATTAGATGGACTTGATGGTATGTGGAGAGAAGAACGAGCCAGATAGGAAGAAGTTCTCTAAAGAAATGTGCTGAAGAGCACTGAGAGCTGCTTGGGTACACTAGAACTCATTTGTATGTTGGATATGAAACATTTGCATCATGTTTGTTAAATCCACATTCTAGATAACACTGGAGTGAGCATGGTGTTTGTATTCATGTTTGGAAAAGTTGGTACGATGTTTCTGGGAGAGAGGGGTCATCAAAAGCTCTGTCAAAGTCTTCAGCAACTGCAGAAAGGAAATAATGAAAAAAGGGCAATGGAAAAGTTTTCCTTGATGTCTGTCTTTTATAATGAGAAATGAGAGACAGTCTAGCATGTCACTGATGTTTCCTTGAAATAACTATACCTGTGATGCATGAATTAACAGAAAAGGAGGAGGAGCAGTGGTGATGAAACTCATAGGAGTAAGGAAACCAAAAGTGAGGAAAGTAAGTGAGGTCCCTTGGGCTGATTTCCACAGTGGGGAGAAGGGATGCTGAAGGGGGCTCACAGGCCAGCCAAGCTTTGATCCCTACAACAGCTCTGAGTAGGTCCTTCTTAACACCTACATGTCCTAAACAGACATATGAACTACAGACCCAGTGAACTACACATATATTTAATCAGAGGATGGCTGTATCATACTAATATCTCTGTCCTGCTGGACCAGCTTGGGGCAGGTAGACTTGCTAGTCTTAATTACTCAGATTTCCCAAGTTAGCATTTTCTTGTGTCACCCTTTCACTTGTTTATCTTCCTGTCGGTTAGTTCAGTTTAATAATCCCCTGGTTTGGGGGGGCTGTTTTGTTCTTAGCCATAGTTATAAAATTAAGAAAGATTGCTTATTCTTGAGGATAAAAATAGTTAATCTCATTTTTCCCCCGGGTGTGGCTTCCTCTGTTATTCAAATTTTGCTCAGAGCAGAAAACATCAATTCCTTTCCTCTGTATTGTTTGGCACAGGGTACCAGTGGATCCAGCATACTTCCGCTGCTGAGGAAACTGTCTTGGGACTTACGATTTTTTTAATAAAATATGTGAATAGTTACTCATGTAAATGTTCTACTTTAATTATTGATGGGATTTCCATCCTCCTAATGTAATACCTAAGGCAACTTTCTCAGTTCTTTTGTATTTATCACACTCCAAAATATATAGAGAGAAAATACATATCTCTCACTGTCATTTTCCATCTGTATAAAGCAGCACATCAAGTGTTGGTCAACAAGGGAATAGAGGAAAAATAGCATAGAGGGTCTGTTGACAAGTTTTTGCTTTATTAGCAAGAACCTTTGCTTGGTTTATGCTTTATTATTTCAATTAATTGGGTGGCCATATAACCCAAATATTAGTTAGCTTAAGATAATGTTCAGTTTATATAAGTCCCGAATTTAAACTTAAAAAGTGATTTTACAAGAGTAGACAAGCATGAAATTAATTTTATATATTAGCACTAGGTAATCTTGCAGTTTGCAAATACTGGTAGAAAATTCTACTAGAACTGTATATAAGACTGTGGGGATTTTCCCCCCTCAGCTAGGTGAGTTTCTTCAGCAATTCAAACCTCTGATAACTTTCTCAAATAGGATATCTAAATTTCTATACAGGACTTCCTAATGTAATTCTACTCTGTGTGTGTGTAGCTGTGATATAGAATATATTTTTGTATACATAGTATTATTATGGTACTACATACTTAGATTGGTGCCATGTTGGGAAGTTTAGACTCACTTGATTAGAGAAACTTATTTTACAGCTCAGTTTATAGTGTGAAAGTAGGGCTGAATAAACATGGAGATCTTTGTCCACCCTCCCAGCATATGGGCACCTGTTTTAAAGCAAATGAACTGCCAGCACAATAGAGCACAGGATATTCTTCAGAAAGAGCTGTTCCCCTCTTCCCCTGTGTACCCAAGGAACAGGTTTGTAGTCTGCAACTGATTCCTACCCACTGGATGGTTGGGTTCATCCTGGCACATCCAGGTGTGACTAATCCAGATTCCTACAGCTGGAAGTGGCTCTACCTGAGAAGGACCCAATCTTTCTTCTTAAGATGTTCTTTATTGATATGATTGCGTACTTGCATGCATTCCAGTGCAACCATTCTAGGAATTTGTTCTGCAAGTTGAAAGTCAGACTGTATTTTTATACCAGTGCATTTCTCCCAGGACATATTTTGATAACATTTTTCTTTCAGGAATAAAGCAAACAGTCCTAAGTTTAACAGCAGATCAAGAAGTACTTGTAGCTTGCTACTACCCTGTTACCTTTGAATTTTTAATTAAAGCACATAAGGACATGTGATAGGCCTAGGCATGGTACTAGATGGCTTCTAATACAGTTGTATAATCTCATCTTTTTCTTTTCTCTTGAAAAGATAAAATAAAATAATCTCTTTTCTGCCTCTCATTGTAAATTAGAGTTTTAAATTATGTGGCTGTCATTTGAATATGCTAATGATGCTATATTATTTTACAGAACATTAGACACGCCTATAAAAATGTGTCTTAAGTTCTAAACCTTTTGATTAACTTGTTGAGACTCGGCATTCCCCAGTACTTACTTAGGATTGGTAATTGGCATTCAGAGAGGTAGCAGAATGCACCTGCCATTCTGACCACTGGTGACCTTCACTATGAATTAACTGCAAAATCCATGTCAGGCAGTTAATTGAATGAAGCTGTGAACTTGTAAGTGGTAATGGTTATGATTAGTGTATAACATGCCATAACAGTAATGATGTAATCTTGGTCTCAAGAGACTTAGGGTTGGAGTCTTGGGGGTTTTATATGCCAAATTAAAGAGGGGATAAATGACATGTGGGAAGCTTAAAAGGGGGAGAGAGGGAAAGGAATTTCTCTTCTCTTCTTCCCAAAGACTCTAAAGATAAAAATATTTAATTGGATTTGAGAGGTTGGTGAACTTTTTATTCCCATCAAAGTGCTTCATCTGTCTTTAAGGTAGAAAGAACTGTCAGCAGCCCTTTCATCTGGGCTAGGAGAGGTATTTGTCACTTGTGGTCGGATGAGAGGAGGAGCATTAAAATGACTGGGTTTTCTCGTTGTTTCAGGGAATCTGAGAACATCCATGGCTCACTGGGGCACATGCTGTGCATGGTATGTACGTGTAGACTAGTTTATATGCTGCTTTTTTGTTGGATACTTTCATAGCCATTACAGTAAAGAGATTAGTGATGCAAAGCTGCTCATGCTTTCTTTAGACTTTACATTTTTGTATACTGGTGACAAATATGAACTGAGCAGCCAGAAAAAGACGTTTGGTAAGGATGATATGGGTATATCTAAGCACACCCTGCATGCAAGGAAGAAGAGCTTTTGTAAATTGGATGGATCCTGCTGGGCTTTTAGCTTTAGAGTCCACAGATAAAAAGGAACTTGTCTTTTGTGATATTTGCTTCTGACTCCATGCCCTGTTTATATGCTTGTTAGAATATGACATCTTGAAAATATACTCTACAAGGCATGTTGCTGAACCAATAAATGAGAGAAATGAAGCCTTTCATGGCTGTTGTATCAGGCCAGTAACCAGCCTGCTCATGAGTTGAAATGGAGCATATGTCCAGAAATGCAAAGGAAGGCTTTGCAAAGTGCTGCCAGACTAGGTTAAGCATAACGTTCTCACTTTAACAATAGTTGTACTAGTGAATCTCAAAAAGTGTATTTCAGAAACCTGCATTTTTAAACTAACATATTAATTATGTGACTGATATTTAATATGAATGAATTTTAGGAACCAAATTTAACTAGAGTTTAGGAAGAGTAATGGAGTAATAATCTAGCCATTAAAATGGTCAAAGATCTGCATCACAGGAGTTATATTAACCTTACTAGTAATTTAGAGCATCATAATAGAGTTAGGCTTTCTCTTGACAGTACATTTGTGACCTGACTAAAATAAAACTTACGTTCTGGCAAGAGAGACTAAGATATATGCATATGTCTACTCTGCGTAGTCCACATGAAAGCGTCATTGTGGTCGTATTACTGCATACAAATGCATGCATTGAGTAACATGACTAGACAGTACACCTGTATGTTTACACCAAAAATAGCAATTAAGGACTACCTAACATGATGAATCCACTCTCATGCAACACAGATAGGCTATGCTGTTTTCATTGACATGCATCATATCTTCACTTATATGATTATGAATACAGATTTTAGAGATCTGTAATTTGCCTCCAATCTAGCATGCCAAACCTGATTGTATCAAAAGTTTTAGGTTTTTCCCTCAACACTATCCTTGTCCATTATTTGATCCAAAATTATAAGGCAGTATATGGTTTTCTGTGCTCCCACACAGCTTTGTTTCTTTTTGCTCAAGTTATGACAGTTCCATGAGGTCTTGTAATGCAAGATCCTAAACCAACAACCCACTCTTTGGTCTTGTTTCTGAGTGAACTTATTTTAGTGCACTTATACTAGTCTTTTTGAAACCCCCCTAACAAATTTGATTCAAACTGAGGCATGGTTTCACAAATTATAGACATAAAAAGTCAGTTAATACAGATCTTCTGATGGTAAGAGGCCAGGTAGAATAGAGGGTCTATTAGCAACTCCTTGGAGGGAAAGATCATGCAGATACTATATTAGTCATCAGGGAATTCATAAAGAGATTTAGAGATATCCAGACATGCAAGATGCTTCAGTCAGGATTCATGTTGTCTTGGACATCCCAATCAACTAAGTGCTGGAATTTAGACTACCCTATCTGCAGGTCCCAGAGCACCACTTCAGTTCATTAGTTTTGTATGTTCAGACAAAACTTTTGGCTTCTGAGCTTTATCAACAGACAAGGTATGGTTTGCGATATCATTGGTATTTGTTCTAATATTTAAATCTCACATAGTTAAGATATATAAATAAGAGCAAATATCATAACTGCTAAATACAGTGATCCAACGTCTGGAGAATCTAGATCTCAAAACTGATTGCCCCACTAATGAAAGACTTTCAAGCCAATGTCTTTGTCCTTAGGACAAATGTCTGTATTTGACAAAGTTCATTTTTGGTTCAATTTCCAGCTCTGCATTAGAGTTTGGATCCCTGATCCTGATTCTGCCAAGCACTGAGCTCGCCACGTGATGTTCTGCTGTTGTCATCGGTGAGAGCCGAGGGCACTCAGCACCTGGCAGGAACTGGCACTTTGATGGCAACCAGGGATATTGCAAAGCAGGATTAAAGTGCACTTGCTGACAGAGCTGTTTGAAGAAGCTTTCAGAGCACCTGCCCATGCTGTGCCTGACTCTAGACTTTGCTATCAGCCCCTCAACCTCATTAGCACCAAATTCAGTCTCAAAATTAAATAAATGAGAGACTGTGACAGTACTATTTATTTCCTGCAGCATGCCTAAGATATTCCCAAGTAATAAAATATAACATCTTACTGTTCTCCCACAGGGCACTTTAAGGAATGTAGTTGTTCTGGATGCCTTGCCCCAGAACAAAAAAGAGAAAACTTAAAACATCATTAAAAATGTCTGAAGTTTCTTTAGTTTTCACTAAAACACAGTTTGCTGCTTTTCTTTTTTTTTCTCTAAACCAAGAAAGCAGACAGAAAACAGAGTGAGATTCATGGTCTGAGGGTTTTGCCTGTTCTGAGAGGTTTTTTTGTTTTCACTATATTTTGGTGGTGACCGTTATCCATTAAATCAAAAGGGGCAAGAGAATACTACATCCTGTATAGTTGGAATTGCTCCCTACCCTTTGGATTTACCTTTGAATTTAAACAAATTTTTATTTGAACTGATCGGTGGATTCAAATTTCTAGAGGCAAAGAACAAGGTAATTGGTTTTCTATAAAAATCTTTCAAGACTGAGAAGAAACCTTGCCATATTAAATCTATTTGGGAGCAAAGGAAAAGAAAAGGGAAAAAAAGAAACACGAACACCTGAAAAGGAAGTACTTTGATAAAGTCACTATTTTCTGTGATGATGACTCTGTAGTTTAGGAATATTACATTAATTTTTAATGAAAATTTCATCTGCACATCATTTTTGGTAAAAGGCTACTGGTGACTTCTATTTTTTAATGGAAAAGAGAGACTATTCCATTGCTGACACAGAAACAGAGCAGTTTTAGTGGCTATCATTTGCCTCAGGCAAGAAAATACTTCCCAAACTAACTTTAATATTCACTAGCAAGAACTACAACCTATTTGCCCTTACACATCACAGAGATCCTTTCCATAAACTATCCAAGTTCAGTCTCCTACCCTAAAATCCTAAGATTTGATAGATTCATGACTGATCTGCTGCTGTTACTTGAACATATTCCATGTAATTTTGATACTGTAACAATGAAGAACAGAATATACTATAGAGATAAGGGAGGGATGCATGAACAGTACTCCAGACAATTAAATTTAAGTTTCTTGCATAAATATAATTCACAGATACTTTGTATTTTTTATGGCACATACTAAAGCAATATGTAGAAAGTTATGTTGTTTGTTTCTTGTCATTTGTGTGTCCACTGACTGGCTCAATGACTTCTGCAACATCACTGGATAACTGCTAGAATCAATTTCAATCAAATTACATGCATAAATCTAATTATCTGCTATTGTTTATAGAAGCGTGCCCTTAGGGATTTAACAGACAGGAAAGCAAAGTGTGAAAAAAATCTTTGAAGTAGGTGGTTCTGTTCCACTGCCCCTCAGCTTTCAGGTGTTCAAAACTACAGGAAATTAAAAAAGCAAAACAAAACCCAACCCAACCCAACCCACTGTTCATCTCACACAGTAAATCATTGAATCAGGCTTCTGATTGGTTCTTTATTTTGTGCTACAATACCACTCAGACTAAAATTACTCAATCTTGACAGGAATTTATTTAATATTCAATCAGCAAATTAATATATATTTCAATCTCCCCCTTCCATCTCTCCTCCACTAAAATATTAGGAAACAAAAATTAAGTTTTAATGTTTATTTCATTACTTACTATTTTTAAGATACTTTTCTCATAATTTTGTCCGGTTTGAGCTTTTCACAATGTTATTCTTTTTGTCACTTGGTGTTTTCACTGAAGTATATAATTTTAAATTCTTCAATAATTTAAGAACAGCTTGGGGATTGTCTTCTAATAGTGTAAATCAGGAGTAAATCATCTGAGGTTAATTTAAAACAGATGCAATGGGCTTGAAAATCAAATCTTTTTCTCTACTGTATTATCTTTTAAACAAAGTTGTTGTTTTTAACTACATATGTTTATTTCATGTTTGCTCTGCGCTGATTAGATCTCTCCGGATGGCTAAGACAAGCCTACTCACGTTATAACAAGAGTAGTGCTGATGAGTTCAACTGATAGGAAATGCTTTACAGTCTTGCTGATGATGGCAAGTCTTTCACCAACACCTTGCCAGTAGAAGACACAACAGTTTTAGATAGAACTGCATTTCTAATTGATAATATCTAATTAATAAATTCAAACCTTACGGTACTAAACCCTCGTGCAGTTTATATGCTACTCTTGTTTTCTGTGAAGTTTTTTTTGTGGTGGAACACTGTACCGTGTATGCTCTCTTGAACTTTCCTGTACATTGCACTGCTTCCTATTCAGAGATTACTTTGTTCCTCGACAACCTTTGAACTTTTTTCTTCCTCAGCAGACTGGTGTGTAGTATTATAAATTACAGTTTTCATAAGCTGTGCTATTCATCTTTTTTAGAGAAGAATACTTGACATAGAACTCTAACATATGAATCTTAAAAGGAGTATACTATTTGCATTATTTTGTCTTTTCCTGCTTAGTGGGGTAGGTGTGAAGCCAATACAGGGAAGACAAGAAAGGGGTGGTCAGCTGCTCTGGACATGCCTTCTGATTTGGGGAGTTCTCTGAACTTCGCCATTCACTCTTCTGTGCTATAAACAAACTTTTATTGTTCTTAAATACTTAGGTAGCTGTTAACAAAAATTAAATAAGTCATTGCTCAAAAAATGTCTGTAATGCTTCTAGCAAGGCTTTATCTTTATGACACTAACGATAATCCCTTGTGTAATTAACTGTAGAGTGGTTATGCATGCAGTATGCAGTCCATGACAAGCCTCATAGAAAATACATCAGTATTAGCCACAGGTGAATTCATTTAGAAAGATTAATGACTGCACCTGAATTTTAATGTCTGAAAAGGGATGGAACACTGAATCCTTAATTAAAAAGTTGAATGACTGGTATGGTTTGTTTAACATCGCAAATTTCAACGGGAGATTTTTATATTCAAATGAAGTCTGCAAAGGAAAACTTTCGTTAGAAGGTGGTGAAGTAAGGGTGAAAAGCAAAAATGTTTTATGTGCTTTACTTTATGTAAATCGATACATGGATCAGTAGCTTTGATATGGATCAAATGAAGTATAATTATGGCTCCTCTCTGTTTACAGTGAATATGGGGCAAAGAATTCTTAAGAAATGCAAGGCATTGCTACGCTCCTACCGATATAAAGTTAGATGAGAAGAGCAGTAAAATTGACGAGTGATCTTATTCTTCCCTTAATGAGATGGTTTCCTCTTCATTATTATTTTACAAAGTTTTTAATGAAGAGAAAGTAACCTTGAAAAACACTGCTACAATCCCATTCCCAGAAGATGCTTAACTCACCTTTTTCAAAGTCTGCTTTCAATTAGTAAGTTAGTTAAAAGTAATTCAGAGAACCACCATTATCAATGCAAACAGTGTCTTTCAAAAATTTCTTACGTTTTAATATTTAATAAAAAGAGAGGCTAGATTTTTGAGAGGAATAAATAATTGAAGTAGAACTCTCATACCTGTTCAGAAATGCTAACATAAGGGACATCTGAATCTACTGTTCCTACACTGCCTAAAATACTTCTTTAAAAATCCTCTGCTGACTGCTTTTGGTTAGTCTTAATCATGGGAAATGTATTCTAAAACCTGGAGCCCTGGTAAAGATTATTTGAACAGCAAAATTGATCACTGTTTTCAAAAGCAAGGCTGTGACGTTTATCTGCTGACCCAAAGAGATACTGAAGGTCAGTTGTTTTGCTGTCTTATTTCTAACAAATGAGAGTCACCTAAACTTTCTTTTTAATGAGTTCTCCTTCTCTTTAACTGCAGCACCAGACTCTAGGAAAACAAGTTTCCAAGCAAAAACAAGAAAACTAGGTCAATCAAAGATTGTCTTCCTAATAACCTAATTATATTTCCCACTGCTCCGCTTTTATCTACTCAGAAAACGAACATACACTGAAAACTTTGAAACAAGAGAGAGAAGAAAGAAATGGGAAATCAAAAGTCAAAGAAGGAGTGCCAGTGATTTATCCTGGGAAGTGCCTGTGACTGCTACTCACAGCTGTAGTAAAGCAGATTGCGATGCTCTTTAGCAGCAGCACAGTGCCTGCTGTACCACTTTTACTGCCAAGCAGAAACATGGCTTTATTCTTGACCACTTTCCAAAGAAACGTACTTTGAAATGTCATTCAAATTGTGTACTTTCTTGCAAAGCTTCAAGGAAGGGAGGAGACATTTAGGAAACCGCGCGGGGGTGTGTGTACATGTGTGTGTGTGAGTGTATAAACACTCTTTCAGTTACTCATGTAAACTACCTGCAATATTTGCCAAGATACAGAAATATATATATTCATATGTATATAGTCATATATAGTGTGAGTGTATATATATATATATATATATTTATATATATATATATATATACACAATGCTTTAGTTTTCAGGTATATCAGTTGTTTGAATCTGCAGTTGAAGATGAATATGTATAATAACCTGCTAACATCTCCAGTTCAGTGTTCAGCTTGTTTATCTCTCCATATTTCCTTATTCTTTGCTGCAAAACAATCGCTGGCATATGAACTGTAAATATTTCAGATACTCAAAGTTTAATTTCCTGAAATTAAACACTGACATTGGAGGCTCAAAATAAAACTAAAGACATGTCGAACTTCAGGATCTTTGTCTTGATGAACTTGGTTAATCCACTCATCAAAAGTCAATCACAGGATACAACTTTGAGTGAGTTAAAGCAATGATTTTGTTAATACCAGTTAAAATCAGTTGCAAAAGGTGTTATTAAACTCGTGACAAGGAAATGCTGACTGACAGACGCAGGTTAAATCCTTGGCAATCCAAAATATTTTGCAAAAAATGTCAGCTGATTTGGGCAAAACCTCAAAAATCATAGCAGTTGTATTAAACTCAGATGCTTACCTAAATATTATGATCAAATGTCTTTGGGACTTGACCCAAAATCAATAGGATTCCTTCTATTGACTTCAGTGGAATTTGAACAATTGCAGTCTAGGTAAACAAAGTTCATAACAGCTTCTGAACCAGGTCAGGTTACATTCCCTATTTTTAGCTTTTCAGTTTTAAGTAGGCTGGTCATTGTAAGAGATGGGACTAGAATGAAAGTGTGTCCTTTGGTCTCAATTGTAGATAAGAGCCTTGCCTTTAACTGGGCAGAAAATGACTCTGGAAGTTAAAACTTAAATTGAACAAGAAAATAAGCAAGATAAGAATTTATATGATACTATTAAAATTAAAATTAATAATTTCAAAGTTGTTTAATTTTTATTTTAATAGTTCGATTTCTTATTTTATTCAGGCAATGTTTTCCATTACTACTCTGGAGATTCCATACACATAGGAGAAAATAAGCACTTGGTAATCATATACAATATACACCATATCAAAGGCTGTTAGGAATTCCATGTGCAGACACACTCTTAAGGCCACAGGGGCACACATCCACACAACTCCCACCTCTACAAAATCAGATGTCTCTGCACCCCATGGCTCTCGCTCTCTGAAGGAGGCGAGGGGCAGCTGTAATGTGGGTACCCTGTCTCCCTTTGCTTTTTTGAAAACGCTCAGGAATTTGCTCAGAAGCTTCCCACAAGGTTATGTTGTCTAGAAGGTGACTGTCCTGCATGCTTAATGGAGGCAAGGATAAATGCGACCTCCTTCCCAGAAACCACAGGAAAGCTCCCTTGTTTTCACAGCATACTTTCCATTGACTATAATAATGTTTTGGGTCTGTCTTAAAACTGATTCTTCTGTGAAAGCTTATCTTTATGGGAATAATCTTTCCTAATACCTCCTTATAAATCAGCATATCCTTATTTTTAAATCAGAAATTATTTTTAAGTTCAAGTTAGTATTCAGTTTAATAGCTGGATAATTTCAGATTGTTACAGATCACTTTGTCCAGTAAAATAATTTCATGTGTGGGTGTTGCATAAATATAACCAAAGTGATACTTTGAGAGAAAAAGAAGCCATGTAATGCAGCTCCTATCAAGTCTAGAAATCTAAAAATTCTTGAACAGTTGATGTCCTTAAAGGAGCAGTGGATAACCCCTTGGGGGGTGACTTCAAGTCCTGAGGTACACTGTAAATCCCATCTGCTGTATTATCCGGCAGCCAGACACACACAGTGCATTAGGGGATCAGATCTGAACCACTTTCTTTGCTGAAAGAAGAAATATAATGCTTTTCACCACAAATCGAGCTCACTAGCCTGTTTTGGCTTTATCAGTTCGATGCTAACTGTTTTTAACGCAATTTAGAGTTTTGGCTACAGTTGTAGTATCTAAGGGGTGTATCTGAAACAGTCATGTTTCTTGAGGTAATCACTTGAACAATATATAACCTTAGAAAGGGAAGAGAACTCCCAGCTAAAAGCTATTTGAAAACAATGTAGCCCACAGGGCACCCCGAGATAAGCTGATTCTCCTTTCATTACTTCTTAACCATCCATTAAAAGCTAAGCGCTCTATTCTGCCCCTACTTGCACCCTGCGGATCCTGGAGGTTTGTGCGCTGTGAATGAAAGGCACTACCCCAATCTGTCATTCAAACTACAATTAGACATCCATCTCCAAGAACCCAGGGCATAACGAAACATATAAAATAGAGGGAAACAAGGGCTTACTTAGGGAAGTAGGAAACAAAGAACACATGGCCCACATAGGCACCGTACATGTCTTTTCATCTCTGAAATGTTTTGAAGGCTTCGGCAAAAATTGGGTGCATAGGTTAAAGCAGTCCCTAGGCAACTTTAACTTGCACAACCGGCATTTACTGAGCTGATCACCATCCGTTATCACTGACCTTGGCAATACTACAAGAATCCTATATTCACACGGATAAACTCTTCTCTGCGACTTCACCAACTTATTAGGGATAAACAGGCTTTACTTCAGCATCTGGCATGTGTGATTCATATCTATCTATTTTTCATTCAGCCTCCTCTTTCCACCTCTCTCTGGACAGTGATTGCTTCTCCTCCATTTCTCCTGCTGTGTGCTATGTAAGTAAGTTTTCAAGAGATCAGTTTATTGAGGAGAGAAAGCTGACAGTGAATAATATTCAAGAGTGAGCAAGTTTATGTTACCCCAATTAGTCATGAAGAAGTATGTAGAAAAATATGAAACACAAGGGACCTAACTAAGACTGGAAAACATTCTTTAGATTGGGCTAAACTGCACAGAAGATACTGTTACCCATTGTATATTGTTCTGTGGTTGATAACTGTTGTAGAAAAAAACGTGTGTGACCTGATTGATACACATGTGCTTTTTAAGCACCTCTCATTACATTTCCATTTTAATTCAGAACCTAAAATTGAAGCCAAATATGGATTTCTTATTATTTTGAAAAAGTGTGACAAATATCTTCATATATGTTTAAAAATAATATAAACTGATTAATATTAAGGACTAGCACTGACAATATGTTAAAGTCCATCCCAGTATCATTCTTGTGCCAGACTATAAATTCGATATCAGAGAAGCACATGGCTAGGTATTACTGAAAAATAAATTATTCTTAGAAATGGTGAGATTGAAGTAAGCACTGCCAGAATGAAAATGCAGTTCCTCAAAGATAAGTTACTCTTTAAGATCATGTACTTTGAGAAGTGTTTCGGTTTTTCTCTTTTTGAAGAGCTGTTGCAGATTTAATATTTCTTCTGTAATAGAATGTGTGTGGAAAAACCAAGTGGAGCACTTTGTGTTAAGCCATTTCTCACATATTTTCAGTGTCTATTCTGTACCTTTTGTGTATCACTAAAATTCCTTAACATTTTAGTAAAAATCTAGAATTGTAGAAAATAAAGAGCAACATTAAAGCACAAAAAATGTCAAGTATTATGTAATTATTTAGTCTGTATGTGAATGCCCTGATTTCAAACATCACAACAATTTCTTGACCAAAAAAGACAGCTACACAGTCATATGTTTTAAGTACTCAGCAAAGCTAGAGGTTTACAGTTTTCACATTTAGCATTAATACTCCGGGATTATGCGGCTGAAGAGTTGGACCGATTAACAACAGTGCTTTTGTTTATATGGTGTTAAAGTGAAACAGTCCAGTGACAACTGTATTATTTCTTGCCTTTTCAGCTGTCCACACTTGTGCAATAAGCTCAAGATCCTGTCAGGTTTCATCATGTATCCTCTTTATTATCACATTGTGTTAAATCTGTATAGTTGTAAATTAGAATTTTTTTATTTTTTTTTTTACTTGAATTCCTCATCACAGCAAAGATGCTATGGTTACCATGTCGATCAGGCGTGGATAATCAAGTCTATAATAAGGGATCTCAGGTATGCTTGGTATCTGGCTGGAAAATTAAAGTTCTAAAAGTTAATGCTATCAGGAGTCTTGAGGAAAACAGCTGCAATATAGGACCTGGTAATTTTTTATATTTTCTTTGTGGCTCGAGGGGAACACATCAGGCAAAGTCTGCTACTGTTAAACTGTTGGTATATTTGTTCGTGTCTCATGTACACACATTTCTATCATCCTTCAGAAAATTCCCTTGGAAAACATGATAGCAGAAGTCTGGTGTGGTTGATCAGGACTATCTAAACACACCACCAGCTTCAGTATTTAGACACTGAGCTTGGCACTGCAATGTGGGACCCATTATATTTGCAGCCTTCATAGTCTACATTTTCTTTGAAACATAGCAGCATGATGCAATCCTGGAGTTTGGCTTATGTTCCTTTTCATCAGTGTGCAATAATCCATTCTCACAGGATGGCTGTGTGAGCTGCAAAGCTGTAGATGCCATCCTTGCCTATGTTCTCATTCCAGGTGCTGGACCAGCTATTTCTCCTTTGAAAGAGCAATGAATCTGCTAGTTGTCAGCAATCCGAGACTTAGATGCTAACTTTTCCCCTTGTGCTGCTGTGTATTGATCTCCTTTATCCTAATTTCTGTTTGTTTGTTGTTCCGTTCACTGTCTCTGAGTAAGCTAATCTGTTTAGACTTTTATGTATACACATGGCTCTAGTTTAGGCTTGTGTTTGCTTTAGGATGGTAAAAGTTCAAGAGTTATGTAGGTGTCTATTTCATGGGGCAGACTCCCTTTTATAGACACTCTTGGCAATAGTGAAAACCTTTGATAACTGGAGCTTCAACATTTGGGTGTTTTCCTTTGATATCCTGATTCGTAAAAGTGCAATTATTTTTTCTTTTTTAAAAAAAGGGCAAAAAAAATTAGTAACCTGGGCATTGGAGTCATTTGGTTTTCTCTTTCTTGGATAACAAAAAGACCCCCAAATTATCCAGTTTATCCTCCCTCCCTCTTGATGGGTCAATACCTGACTCCTGACTGCTCCAGATCTTCCCTTTGGCCACTCTTCACTGCTGCTTCTAAGAGCTGTTAACAGGTCAATAGGAGTCTTTGTTCTCTTCTTCTGTGTCTCTGCTAAATATCCCAGAGGTATAAAATAAAAACAAAGAACAGAGAACAAGTAAATAAATAGAATGGATCGAATCCCTCAATCCAATATGGAAAAAAATTGCTAATAATTGCTAGCAAATTGATGGTAATTGCTAAAACTCATAGCAATTTGTTTGCTTTCATATAAACAAATTACTAAAATATGTTGCTGTGACTTACATGTCCCCATTTCATCTCACTCACTAAGTGGTTATTGCTCCACACTTTAAAACACTGTTTATATACAATTCTGTAACAACCTCACTGTATGACAAACTCACATTAACATCTCTAACTTGGTGTTTGGAGCATTTGCACTCACAGAAGGTCTGTCTGGAAGGCCCCTAAGATCAATGAGAGTTTTTCCATTGCTTTCAATATGCTTACTGTGAATCCCAAAGTGAAAAGTAGCTTGCAGGGAGCCTGGATATTGAGCAGGCTGGTACACACAAGTAGGAAGTGCCAGACTGTAAATTTCTGGGAAATGTTTTTGCTTCCGAGCCAGACTGCTGGGTCGGTGTAAAGCTTCTGCCTGTGGTCTCTCGTGCAGTTGGGGCTACCAAGCATTTAGCAACAGTGACAACAAAGACCTGACCTTCACTCTAGCGTTTTGGCTGCCACAATATCGCTTCACCCCACATGAGTGAATTTTAAATTAAACGAAAAACCCTAATGGTTCTTTTATGCACTTCAGTAAGCAATTTTTCTTTTAAATGTGCAACATATGCTACGTCTATGTATTTTCTTCTCCTCCACTGCTCTCTCCTCTCCATTCTAAAAGAGAAGGGAAATTTTAACAATTTTTTCCTCTGCTGTGCATGGGAACACCATTCAGACTCATGCCACGTCAGTCAAAGCTCATCACTCCACAGCCAGGCATATCAGCTTAATCCTGCCACAGAGTTCTGACTTTCTCAAAAACCGAGGACTGAGTTTGTCAGCCAACAAACAGCATCAAATTCCTTGTTCCACATGTTGAATGATGAAAAGTGCATACTTTATCTCTTTTTCTTGCTTGTAAATTCTCAGTAGTTCATATGCAGCTGTGATGGGAACTTCAAAAACTTCCATTAAATATTAGTAGCCCTGGTCAGAGAAATTTTGGTGGATATTCAGCTCTGTCAACAGAGTACAAGGTCAGTTCTAATTTTGTCAGAATTAGCTTGCTGAAAAAAACCCTGGAAACAGTTCTAACAACATTACAGTGCTCTAATTTTAACTTTTTTCTTTTTAATACAAATGTTCTGTTTATAATAACAAATTAGAAAATCAAAATACCTGGGTTTTGTATTTCAGACCTTTCACGTTTAATTTCTTGTCTCTTTCTAATTTTTTTTAATAAGACAAAATGCCCAGATGTGATCCATGAAACTTCAATATAACACTAGGCAGAGTAGACTATTGTATCTCAATTAATGTATCTCCTTGTTGTACAGTCTGCCATACATGTTAATCATGTGCTTACTGTTTCATATGTCATCTAATAAAAAGGTAGAATATTCTGGAAACAACGAGCTTGATACAGTGCATTTGTAGTTAATAGTTTGTTAACATGTTACACAGTGTATTGTGGATCATAAAAGGAATGCAAATCAAATTAATTAGATAAGTCAATGTTAAGAACAGAATCAAATTCCTTTTGGTACAAAGCCTGGGTAACATTTATGGATCCTAAAACATCCAAATCTTTCAGTGTTTCTCAACCTCCCATATTTTGCAGCAAGATTATTTAAATGAAATATTTCAGTACAAAAAGGTAAACAAACACACAAGCACACATTCACACACTACAAACACTAAATCTCATATCCAGTGTAGGTTAAGTAGCATCTAGCTTTTCGAAAAACATTGCTAAAAATATTTCATATCCATTATTAAAATTGCATAAGAAAACAAAATATAGGAGAAATACTCAACATGAATATAAGTAGAGGAATTTTAATAGATATTAACAGGAAACGTCTCTCATGCCTTTTTTAGCTTGCTTTTTAAACTTGCTTTAAAATGCTATTTTCTAATAGTGACACATCCCTAAACTGAAAATTTTGGCAAATGTCAACTACTAATTCAATAAGCATGGGGACTGCAAAACAATGCAAACCTTCACTCTGACTTCCTTTGCATTGATCCTTTGCTCAGAACAAACTGCAAAACTGCATTCAGGTAATTCCACTGCACCTGATTAATGTTTAAAAATTTAAATCTTGAAATTCATGGCCCTTTGAGCAATTTTAATGGGGGCCCCGTTCAACATGTAGGCTTTGTCTCTCTGTTGCCTTTACCAGCTTGAGTGAGCCTCCTTGAAAAGCTTTGTCCTGTCCTCTGCTAAATGTTCTTTGGCAAATAAAAACAAATGGTGAGAGAGGAAGGTAAAATCTGTTTACACTTTTTTTTTTTTTAATGGAGGTAATTATAGCTGTTTGTTAATTCGACTGAGAGGATCAAATTCTGCTTTCTAAAGGCAGCACAAGTCCACTGAAGCCCTTTGAATTGCTCTGAATTGACCCCAGATAAATGCCAAAAGAATTTTTCCCCTTGGACTGCAATGGCACAATGTTAAATGCACGAAACAGGAAATCAGAACTCCAAAAGACAAAGAGTTAATTAGTACACAGCTGAATATGTAAACTAAATAAATTATCCAGGACATATTGTGCCCAAAGAAGTGGTGCCAAGTGTAGCTATTTTAAAAAGCTGTCAGATGGAGGCGTTCAGTGGTTTGCATAGCAGATACAGACTGCCGAATGCCTCCCTTGAGCCTGACACGGTTGCTGCTGTATAACCTTAATTGAGATCCGATCCCAAACTCTTCTCCCACTTTTGCTGTTGGCAGTCACATCTACCTGTGAGTGGACCAAATTCCAGATGTAGTAACTCAAAGCTGTAACTTACTGTCCCCAATCTGATGTGTGATAGGAATGCTTAATATTCTGGCTGCTTGGAAAGATTAAAATAGCACTTGTCATCTCTTTCCTGAAAAAGAAAATAAACCTGATTTTCTAAACCAAACAAGACCTAGTATAATTACATGACAAAGTGAATACCCAATACATAGCACCAAAGCAAAGCATCTAAAATATAAAAGCCAAACAAAACATCCAAGTCTGTCTACTTTTCTTCTCCTTTCTGTTGAAATAGTTGACAAGTATGTATAACCAACCACATGGAGCAGATCTGCATGCAGAGGCCAACCATCTCTCCTAAACTAATTGTAATAATAATTGTGAGAATTGTGAAGTCTTCTAAGACATACATACCAAAGACATGAGTCAGCAAAAAACACATCCAGCTATTCTGTCCTTGAAAGAGTTCTGGGGCTCCCACAATGCATAAGTTTGTCTTTTTTTCCCTTTTTTCTTTTCTTTTCCTCAAGGACCATGGGTCACAGTTTCATATTGTCCTTCTGATCATTAACTTCAAGGGATAAAAAGAATGATTTCACCAGAACATCTCAAAAGAATTACAGTCTTGGGTTAAGTTCGGTGACTCCTGCTCTTTGTACCGCTCGGAGCTATGAAATAGACCCTTTTCTGCTCACCTCTGTGCTGCCACAGTCTCTCACTGCTCTACTGGCTCTTCTCCCACCTTCTGCCCTTTTGCCAATGCTTTCACATTATGTTGCTTAAAGTCTTTAGACTGGCTGGTGCTTCCCCAGGAAGTATTCACAATTTTGCTTGCCTTTGAAGAATATGTCAACAGAAGGAGGAAGAAGATAGGGTATCCCCAAGAACCTTGGATATGCAAAAAAAAAAAAAAACCAACTTTGAAAAATATCCCTTTTCAGGTATTTTTATATTTTCTCTGATTTAGTCTGTTATTAATCAAAAGAACAATATTAGAAGTTGTCATTATTCCCTATAACCTCTACAAAAATAGCCCTGGAATTAATTTTATTCCTTACTGAACCAAAATTAATTATCATGTTTGGTGACAACTTTTAAATGTCATTAGAAATGATAGTCAGTAGCCTTTTGTTAACTACAAACCAGTTTAAAGTGCAGTGTTCCCTGGAAAAATTGTCATTTGACCATACTATTATGACTAGCTTTGGCACTCCCTGAAAGCAAGTTACCTCCCCAGATTTCTTGTTTAAACCTGGTGACATGATATATATGCCTACTAAACCATAGGTGGATCCTTAGGCGTTGTAAAATGAATTAATTCTCTTGAAGCAGCAGAGCATCAGAACTATTCATTTATTTTAACAAGCATATAATTAATTTATTTGTTTCCCTGTTCATGGTCAGTTAGCTATTTCTGTTTTCTAGGTGAATTTGTATATCACACATAACAGGCAAACTTTATGTGTGTTTCTTTCTGTGCATTTCTTTATGCGTAAAGAGAGTCTCTTTGCTTTAAGGACATGTCTTTTTCTGCAAGTTCACAGGGATGAAACAGGCATTTCTATAGTGTTACCAAAATTAGGTGAGTCCAGAAAGAAGAAATGTCCTTTCTCATACTGAGGACCTGTCAGAGAGAAAATTGGTGGTTTTGCATAAGTCAGCTGCTTGACTGAAGTCAGATAGTTACTTAGGTCTCATTACGTGTGGTTAGTTTGGCTAAGAATAGACACATTCAAAACCAGACATCAATGTCTTAAAAGCCACTCATGGGATAAACAACAGCTTCTTTCTTTAAGCCACTTAATTTTTGCCATCAAATTAATATTTTATTATTCCTTAGAGCCCCTGACATGGTCTTTATGGATTTAGGATGTGCAACATACCATATACACAAATTCTAAATAGCATCTTGCAAGTCCATTGAGAAAAGATGCTGGAACTATGTATTTTAGTTTCCAGAAGAAATAATTAACTGTGTATAATATTGCAATATATTATTTTAATTGATGATGAACAAAAGAATAAAAATATAAATAAATGCAATCTCTGAATTGCTTATCTATAACACTGGCTTCTGTATTCATCTGTAAATATCTTGTTTAAAGCTGTTGATTGTCTCTTGACAGTAAGCATATATTTTATAGCTTAAACCATTCCATATTTCACCCAAGAGACTTCATAAAGGAGAAAGATTTATATTTTTTTCACTGATCTCAAAATTATCAATTATTTTTTACAGAACTTTTTGCATCATTTACCAAGAAGGTATTCATGGTTTTATAGACCTTTTCTATTTTCATCAGTCATTCAGAAATAAAAGATTTATGAAGTCAAATGGTTTTTATCATGCTCTGATTCATGCAAGCATGTTGGTTAAAACTGGTGATGCTTCAGTCCAAATAAATGTTCTCAGTAATGATTTTATACATTTTAATAATGCAGAATAGGTGAATTAGGAATGAATACATAAAGGCAGACTAATATGGCCCTAAATTTTCAAAAAGGACTTTCTTGAATCAATTGTACTTTTCTATTTGGTTAATTCTTTGATATTTTTTCTGGATTATTGTAACTACTGGGGAAAAAAAACACCAAACAAAAACCCTCTCACATTTTGATCAGTGATTACATCAAGCAATCAGAAAGGTAATAAGTTTTTTGGTCAGAAATGACTAGAACAGTTGTGGGGAGGGCATGCCAATAGTAATGTACAAAAGGATTCTTTCCTATATAATACAAATCAGAGGCCAAATTATTAGCAACTTGTAAACAATATGCTTTTAACTTATGTTTATACCCATTTTGGAAAGTTTTCTACACAGCTCCCAGGGCAGGTGCACAGATACTGATACAGTCTATGAAGGATTTAGTCAGGTGGTTTTTAACACCACCAATGGGATTCCTTTATGCCTCTGTAATACAGGCTTCTGTAATAATAAGCCTTTAATGAGAATTTACATGGGTCCATTTCTGTCTGGCTCCTGAGACATGTACAAGAACTGTTCACAGCTTTGTACTGATATGCTCTTACACAGATCATTTTACATTAATGTGGAAGTGTGTATTTTTTATGGAACGTATGACAGATGCACAGTATAGCTTTCTTATCAAAAACATGCCAGGAAAAAGCAGCTACCAGTCTTAGTGGTCATTAGCAAATACCTGGATTAAATTCCATACGGAGGGAATCTGATTATCAAGACAGCTTTCTACAAATGATGAGCAGACTGATTATAGAAAAGCACAGAGGATTACAGGAGAATGACCGTATCAGAGCAAAAAAGAACAGAGTTAGAGAGCTTAATCTGAGCCGAGTGGAATAGGCCAACCGCAGCCAAGTAGGGTAGGATGGCTCCATCAGAGCATAGCAAAGTAGGCCAATAGTGCTGGCAGTGGGAAGAGGAGCATGAGCCAATTCTATCAGGAGGGAAAGAAGAGCTGAGAAGAACAGTTCCTTTGATGAAGAGCAGAATGAGCCAGCCTCTTTAAAGAGAGAATCAGACCACGCTCAGCAGAGAAGAGAATTGTACAGCTACAGCACTTAAAAAGCCTGAAATCAATATTACTTGATTGGAAAGAACTGTAAGTATTATGCCAGAAGAGGCAGCTTTAGGTTGGAAATAGAGTCAAACCCATGAAGTACGCCATGTAAAATAGCTTGACATGCAGTGTACCATAGTGAGACAGACTGCTGAAGAAAGCGAGTGAAGCCGTAGTTTACGGAGCTCTTGGAAATGTGTGTTGATCGATGCTACTAACAGCGAGATCAGTGATTCAACAAGTACCTCTCACTGTATTTACTTTCCATCAGTATTTCTGTCCTCTGCTCTGTCTTCCAATGATACACTGAGAAAAGGTGGCAGGTAATCACAGAACTTTTCAGGAATGATTTGGAGAGAAACAGAATCCAGTAATGCTTTCCATTCATTGCAAAGTATGATGTAAAAGCAGAGAGGTGATTGCAGTAAATGTTCGGTTACAGACAAATGGAATCAAGCAGTAAAGGCTTAAGGTAATTTTTTGATGCATGTTAAAGGAAATATTTTCTGGTTTATACCTCAGAAATTTTCATTGATGTAGGAGGCAAACTCCTTCCTTTGAATGATGAATTGCAAATCTGGGACAGGCAGATATCTCTGGATAGGTGTTAGGGAGAAACATCCTGCTTCCTACAAAAGAATAAAATTTCATGGACAACAGTAGAATAAAAATCTTTGTGATTTAATTTAAATAGCTTTTATTTTCCTTTAGCAATTTCCCCATTACTATGATGACCTTCTTCAGGTCTGAAGTGTGACAAGCAGTTCCTAAACACACAATAGGGCATGGCACAGAGTTGTCACTGTCACTGTTGGTGCCCGTCATTCTGGCCAGAAGTCCACTGGAGTATCTTATCAAGGATAAACTAGTGGCTGGAAACTTGGAGATTAATTTTTTGAAAAATAAATTATAACCTGGTGTTGTTACAATCTGTTGTTTTGGTTGGTTTTTTTTAATTTGCACCTTATTCTAGGTAAAGAGTTGCCTTGTAAATCCCTCTAGAAAGATAATTGATAGATGTTTCCCTACTTCTTCCTCTCCCAGAGCTTGATCCATGGTTCTGGTAATGGTAAATCCCTGAGTATTCATTAGCCTTTCTGCATAATCCCGATCTAGAAATGACAGTAAGGAGGATTCCTTATAATAGAATGATGTAATACTATGTGAAATTAGTCACTGAGAGTTCCAGTACAATAACGTTACATTACAGAGAGATAATCCCAAGAGTAGAAAGTCTCACAGTGACACAGCATGTCTATGGAAGTCTCTGGGTTACAGAATCAGTGTTTTCTACAACACCCAGTCCATGTCAAGCTTTAATAATGCCTCTCATCGTGATATTAGACAAATCAGACTTAGTTTGCATTATTCTAGTAGCTTCAAGCCAGAACTGCAAATCCTGGTTGTGTCTGATAACCTCCATTAAAAAAAAAAAAAAGAAAGAAAAAGAAAGGTCTCTTCTAATTCTCCAGGGACTGTCTATTATAGGCAAATCACTTTCAAGAAATGAGGTACAATTTGTGGTAAATTAACATTCCTGAGAGTGAATAGTGGCTGAATTTCTGCCAGAGAATGAAGCTGCCCTAGAGACGTACATATGATGCTAAACTTGAGCATTCAGGCAACCATCTGATGAAGGTTTTTTTTGGCCCATGTTAAAGAATAATGGTGAAGTCATAACAAAAGACTCAAAATGTATGCATGAAAGCCTATAAACCCCCCCTTCCCTCAAGTATGTACAGCAATTAGCAACAAAAAAGTATGCAGAAGAATTGAAAGATCGCTTAGATCACATGTTTAATAGAAAATAAGTGAGTAGGGAGCACTGGAAGTAAAGAAAGAAACATGATAATACATAGAATGCTTTTACACTACCTCAATTTAAATCTAGCCTGAAAACTTCTATTTGCACCAACTATTCAGGTTTAGCTTCCTCTTTCCCCATTTTATAAAGGACTTTGAACTGACTGCTTGATGTTAAAAGCAGTATATAAATTGAAACTCTATTATGCTTCAGAGCAGATAAAGATATTGCAAATGCAAAGAAAAACTTTCAAATGAGACATGCTACAGCTGGAAATGCAAACCACATTAATCCAAGAAGTTTTTGGTTTTTAGTTCTGCCAAAGGAAGAGAGAGGTCAAGGGCGAAGTTTTAAAGAATATAGGAAGGGATATGAAACAAAATCAGAGAGGATAGTAAAATAGCTGAATAACATATGAAAGCACACACTGTCAGATGAGTCCAAGAAACCAGGCAGGAAGCCAGCAAATATGGTTGCAATATTAAAACAAGAGATGAAAATTGTCAAGAAAATTATAGATACATTAAATATCTGTATGTGGGGAGGGAAGAGGACAAAAGTAAGTGACACAGAGGGAGTGATCAGATGACTGCACGAGGTTATATTTTACAGCATGTGCAGAACACTCGGGGTTTGTTAGAGTTCACACAGGGCAGAAGTAAGGGCATCCTAAACATTAGATAAAATCTGGCCATATTGGAGTCAATGTGAGTTTTGACACTGACTCTGACAGAGCCAAGATTTCATTCATTAATGGAGGACCTTAATACCCACCTCAGAGAGGTAGTAAAAAAAAAATTATTTCATTTTGCAGTGGGGAAACTTGGACTCCAGCAGAAGTAAGGTCATATTCTGTAAAGATTTGCTGCCTCAGTAAGGTCTAGATGGCTTCAAATTTTAACAGCCATGTGTCTGGCATGTAGAAAAAATCTTGAATCAAGATTTAAGAGTTCAGCTTTTCACTACAATATGCAGGTGGAATTAGTCAGGTAACTTTCAAGAGAACTCTTGAGCTAAGCCAACAAGAATAAGCTTACACTAGACATTGAGAAAAAGCTTGGGCTTTCCCAGCCATATCTAGCAATAAACCCCGTTTCATGGTTGGTTTGTTTGGGGCTTTTTAGCAAAATCTCTATAAAATACTGGGAATATCTGGGAAATTTATCTAATTATCTCAGGCTTGGCCCAACACAAACAAAATCATCCAGCATTGTTTCAGATCAGGAGCTGCTCATAGTTCACCAGAAAAAATGCCAGAGGAAGCATTTCTTGGGTCCCCAGTATATGAATGAAGAATATCTTAGGAAATACTAAACAAAGAGATCTGTAACTCAACCCTTCAAATTCAAAGAGAAACAACTCCTTGGCATTATGATTGAACTGTGCATGAACATTTTATGATTGAACTGTGCATGACATTTTCTGTTTAAAAAGATGCTGGAGGACTTGTTGAATGCATATCTTATTAAACAATTATTGACCAAAAAACCCTCTGAAATAAAATGCAGAGAGTACAACCTAGAACACTTCCCCCTTTTCACAGTTGAATGCCCTGCTAAATTAAAAGCTGTGCTCTCTCTTTTATTTTTCCTGCTCGTGAAGCTAGTCTTGCTTTATTTGCTATTTGCAATATTTGTTATGACATAGTGTTATCAAGATAGGAGATGTGTATTAATTCCAGACAATCTGGTGACTCATTGTGGTGGTTATGGCTTGTAAACATCCTGACATGTGGAAATGAACATTGCTTAGGAACTTAAATGCCTCTTCACGGAGCTTTTGGTTTCTGATGGTGGTTACAGAGATCTTCCATTTACCACAGCTGTCCAAAGTATGAGCACAATCCACATCCGTAGATAATTAAAGATGTTCCAGGTAGGACATCAGGTAAGGTAAGGTTTTTTTGCTTATGAAGCCACAGATTAGAAGGGATTTTAATCATGACTGGATGCTCAGTGTTTCCTAAATCTCATTTTCAGTGTGCAAGGCATACATGGACATACACTTTGCAACTGTTCGGAACATCAAAGTTCTCCAGCCCTTAGAAAGTTTTCAGCCACTGCTTCCCCTCAAATGGGGACTGTGTAGGTTGTCCATCTAAAATTACCAAAGCTTCAGCTGCTGAAACCTAAGCTAAAAAACTGCATGAGGTGAGCTAGGTTAGTGTGAAAATAAAGGAGCAATAACAAGATCTGTCCCATTACCTGAGCTGCATCTGCAAGGCTCTCATTTTAGGTGGATGCAGGAAGGACATCTGCTTGTGCCTCAAGCTTCTTGGATCCGTTTTTATACAATGTGCTTTTGATCGCCCAGATCTCCCAAAGTTTTTGCTTTATGTACTAACCCTCCATCTTTCTAGCTGCTGGGACTTTCGATATGACTATTTGTCCTGGAGTCTGGCAGTCTCTCCCTAGTCAGCTTGTGCATGAATTATTACAATATTCCTACTTCAGGGATCAACAAAACACCCTGTCTTATTAAAAACATGATTTTCAAACTTATTATTTATGTATAGACTTGCCAGCTAATATGTTTTTTTTTAGTCAGGGTGTTTGTTATATTTCATTCACTCCATGTTCTGTTTCTGTATCAGCCAGGGACCACTCTTTTGGAAGGACAGATCCTTTGTAAGAAAGAAATTAAACTGGCAAGCAAAACTATTTATTCCAAATCATTTTTCAGTTCTTGACCGGCTACAGGCTTAAGGTTGTCTTTCCATTGAGCCAGACTATTGTGTATCATTCTGAATCCAAAGATAATTTCTTTTCCCTTAGGGGAAAAAAATAGCTTTCTATTACTGGCCTAAGTTTGTCACTTACATTTATCTAAAATTAAGGTGAACGCATTTTTTTACATTTCTGATTGTTTCTTCTCATTTAACTGCTATAATTAGAGCTGTTATTACAGATGAGGGAGACAAAAAGGTTAAGTACCAATACATTAAAAATAAAAAACCCTCTTCAAAACACTTCTCAAATATATAGAGCACAGGTTACATGAAAGTAATTGATATAAAAGTTTTATTTATGCTGACATTGGCCAGGCTATATAATTTACCTTAAGCTGAACCATTTGAGTCTTGTGCTCTGAGTCTGATAGTGGGTGAGCAAATGTCAATGCATATATAACATTAAAAAAACCCAGTCAATCAGCTATATTCAGCAAGTCATTATGTCATGCATCCTTATATCTATGCTTATGAGCTAAGTCTTGAAGTTGTCCTAACCATCTGTACTGCAGCTGCAGCCTGCACCAACAACACTGAGACTAAAGTGTAACCTCACCTGCAAAGGGGAATCCTCTAGTAGCTAGTCTAGTGGTCTCTCCTTCCAATACTGTCCCCATTTGTTGCTAGAAGAGATGGAGGGAGAGATGCAGAAAACTGGAACAGGCTGTCATTAGGCTGATCCTCATGATGGATGCTCAGTTCTCCTTGAAATTCAGTCGTCTGAATTTCTCATGTACTCTTGTAGTTACTAATACCATTCCAATGTGCTAAAGGAGTATCATAACAGAAAATCAGCTAAAGAAAACAACATATTTTACTGTTATAAAATCAAACTATAACCCATAAAAGAATAATAACATTTTTAAACACAAAGATCTGTGAAATGTATAAAGTAGCTGAAAGAAATGTTTTATTGGTATGTCATAGTCATTCTATGACATTAATTCATTCCATTTTTGCTATTTCTCCATGACTCCAAATTCCTCATATTCAGGAGACTGTTGTGGAAGAACAGAGAACACATAACAGGCTTAAAGCAATGAAAATAATTGCATAAAGTATTAGCATTTGCACTCCTTTTTTCAGTAGTTCCAAAATTAGATAAGTAAATAAAGTTGCAGCCTAATTAAACCATATTCATTTTATCTTATCTATTCCTCCCCTAGTGCCCTGGACAGCTGTAACTTACAAAACAGATATCAGAGATGCTGAAAGAGTAAACTCTCATTAGGGAGGTGTTATTAAGCATGCATCTCTTTGTATACCATATCCACCTGCAACATGCAGCTTTACAACTCCTTTTGTACATAAGGTATTATAGAATAAAACCAGAATAAAGACATGTTGCCTGTTCATTATTAGCATGAGATATTTCTCCAGTGACAAAAAGCAAAGAGTCCCACAATGGAATACTATTATTTCTGTGTTATCACCTCTCACTGAGATACCATAAGTCCCAGCATATTCGGTACTTTCTTTATCATCCCTGCTGTAGTGGTCACATGCCTACATAAGAATCCCAAATTTCACTCTTACAAAGGAAAGCTCTTGCACTCATTTTGGGGTGAGAATTGATTCATGACTGTTCACAGCTTAGGTTGCTGGTACAGTTTTCTAACCTACTTTAATGTCATTATCTAATAGCAGTAAGGGATTTTGACAGGAAAAGCAACAACTCAGAAGTGTAACTAGCTCACCCTACAGAAATTCAGCGGAAAAAGCTGTCTTTCAAGCACTTGCTATGGCTGCTGTTTCAAAAACCTGTGACTAGCACCTTATTTCAACCCCAAACATGTCATTTTGACTCATTCATCAAAAGCACTTCTTTCAGTCTCAGCTACCTGCAAAATCATTTGAGGTTCTCTTGCCAAAGAAGGAGCCTTCATATCCTGCTCAACTTGAAAAGCACCTTTGCTCTTTACATACCGGAAGGTAAATACACTATAAAAATGCCAAGGCCCACCACAGTTCAGATATTTGAGAGCCTCATGAAGAAAAGGCACACAGAGTACCTGAATAAATGCTGCCCATGAACTTTTCAAAGAATGCAAGAACATAATTCTTGCCTCTCTGAGGTGAGAAAGTCATCAGCTCACTCCTAATTCATTCCTCTCTTAACAAGCTTATAGAGCAAACCACTACAGAGGAGAGCGTGCTTTAAAAAGAGATCAACGGCAACCCCACTTCCCAGCCGTGCTGTGAATCTTCTCAGGAGACAAGAGATACGCACGTCCTTCCTTATGGTGCAGTGTAGCATTCAGTATTGAAGGTAAGTGGCAGCATCAATATAATTAAAAATTCCTTTTATTTCTTTTACTTTGCAAAGCAAACACTGAACAGATTTGAACAGTGTTCCTAAGCATAGAGCAAATACCTAATTGGGCTCCAGAGACAGCACCTTTATAGTAAATGTTATGTCCATGTTGAGGTCTCCCTGCTCATGAAGATAGGAGTTCCTACCAGAAATGATAACAGATGCTTACGTTTACCAGCATTAGCAGATGCCACTTTATTAAAGACAGCATCAGAATGAATTCCCTGAGTTTGAATTTCATAAAGTTCTTAAGGAAATATTTTTGAAAACAGAGTGAGAAACTGTGTTTTAATGATGTTCACATGTTTCCCCAAAGAGTGAAAGCTGATACATGCAGGCGTTGAAAGCATTACATGCTAATTTCATTAAAGTTGGGGAGGGTACATGGAAAAAGCACGAAAGTAAATGCTGTTGACCTCCCTGGCAAGAGGCCGAAAAGGAACCTGCTCTGGGAAGCCAAGACTTTTTGCCTCTGTAACAACTAGGTAGGTAATGGCTGTCTTGGAAAATTTATAGTATCATTTCATTTATAGCAGATGTCCCCTAAAAGCAAACAGTTTTGCTTTATGCTACACAAATCTTATGGATAATTACAAAATGTAATGTGGAGGCTCAGTAATGCGGCAGACATCAACAGTATTTTATAAAATGGATTATGAATGAAAAGAGAAAAAAATATCCTGATATTGATCTAAGGCTTGAAGATAAAAGGTTAATCAAAACAAGACTTTTGCCAATGCTTTCTAGAAACTTGTTGTTTTAAGGGGAAAAGGTAAAAGTTGAAACTCTGTATGGAGCTCCCTAATTAAATTATCATTTACCCAAAATGAGTCTTGCAGTTCCAATAAAGATGATCAGATGCCAAAATAAGCCTTAAGTAGTATGAGTAGCTATGGTCAAAGACCTGTAACCCAGGAGTTTTGGATATGTTTGTTTGTTTGTTTTTCCAAGGAGGCAAACAGTCTTACAGGACTCTCTCGCTCTACCTGAGTAAAACAAGTTCAAATCATCAATTTCAGTTTCTTAGTGGAACCCATATGATAGACCTCCTGTTCATTTATGCTGGGTTTTATTTCCTAAGAAGGCATTGCTGAGATGCATCTTGCAGAAGTTTCAGCATCTCAAGCCAACTAAAAGAATCAAGAACAAATAAAGCAGACATTGTAGTCCCACAGAAAAGTTTCACCAAAAGATACACTGATGAAAGAGGACATGCCACCTTTCTATATCAAAATCTTAGTTTCCCATGTTAAACTCCAGTTTCAAATGTAAAACTTGCTCCTTCGAGCCCTTGGATGTGAACAAAACTTCTGCCAATGAGGTGCTTGCTTCCCTATTTTTTTCCCCTAATTAGCGAATTTCAAGGTGGAAATAAATGAATTTTCTTTAAATGAAATACAAATGGACAGAAGCAATACATCTGTGAATTCACTGCTCATTATGCATGGTTTGTAAGAATGCATATTTCAAAAAGAAAGTCATTAAAGTAATTCTGCTGTTCTGTTTTGCAGGTTTTCGTGACAGTTTAAGCAATAAAATGGTTTAATCTCTCTGGATTGTAAAAGCAGAAACCCCTGACAAGGACAGGAGATTGACAGAATTTGTAATAATATATTTTTACTTATGTCACATATTTGTAATTTCAAGGACATGGTTCACAATGACCCTATTGCAATGTTGTGTAGGCATTGTTCTACACTGATTTGCATTAATATCTACAGAAGAGTTTTCCTCTCTTAGTACTGCTTCAGAGGATATGCTTGTCATTAAAATTCTGGTCACAGATGTGGGTTAAAATATCTCTAACCTTTACAAATGTATTATGTGGCACTACTGACATAGCTTTTATTGCAGATAAAATCTATAACAAATTCTCTGTGTGACAGGAGAGGAACATGATTTTGTATTAAACTCAGATGATAGAGATGCATTCCTTGCTTGTACTTTTAAAATGTTTTGGATATAGTAACAATGACTTAGAATTTCTACTCCAATGTGGTGAGAAAGACATTAAATCTATGCATTTTGCTTTAGTTTTGGTATTTTAATTTTTTTTTCTTAAACTGACTTTCAGAAGGGGACATAAAACAGTGGAAAGATTTCAACTCATTTCCAATCTTGGTGGAATCCATCAGATGTAAACAAGAAATCAGTTTATTAGGACATACTACCTAACATCTATCACCGAAATATTTTTATAACCCATATTAAACATAGCCTGTGACTCCCTGCTTCTGTTTCCTAACTTCTGTTGGTATTCACATGCCTAAAAGGGTCTCACATCAATGTATTTATTTTCCAAGTATTTTTTTTTGTACACCTTCTGTATAAAGAACATCCTGAACACCACTTCAATTTACTCATGCATGTAGTAGGATGGCAACACTTTCCCCATTGGTCATAGTCAGAGTATTGTCATTGTGGGTATGTTTACATAAGAAAGTTGCATCAGTTCACAAACTGAAGTCATGCATTTAAAGTAGTGTTTAACAGATTTTATTTTTATTTATTATTATGCAAGAAATGTACTTTCTTTACTTGTATCAACTGGAGCTAATTCCACTTTTGCTGCAAAATACTGGCACCCTTTGGATAAGGTGCCACTTTGCATTGGTAGTTACACTGGCATAACTGTCACTGAACTCTTACAACCAGATCTACCACTGTAACTGTCAATAAGCATGGTGAGGCTGTCGTGCAGCTGGAGGAGAGGGCTTGCTGTAGGTTGAGGCCTAGCTGTTGGAAGTTTATCAGTCTTACCTTGGAGAGTTGGAGATTTAACTGGCTTGGGATATCCAACATGCTCTTCAGGATGAGCTTGTCCTAATGACACAATGCAGTTTTCCATTCCACAACAGAGCAGACATCAGTATCAGAGGTTGTGACCATATTCATGCAGTATCTATGTGGTTATATTAATACAAAAGCTTGCTACTTTTTTTTCTTTCCTTTTTATAGAGAGAAGAGTCGCACCAAATGACTGTTGTGGCCACAGCTGTCAGAGTGGACTCACAAAATATATTTGAATTTCATGTTTACTGGAGGAAAGAGGTATATCTGTGTTGGTGGGTGGTCTTTAACAACAACATCTTTTCTTTGGGAATAGGAACTGGAGAATGGGGGAAATTTAAACAGAGAATACAATAAAATTATATTAATTACATTAACTAATAGTTGTTATGACATCTTTAGTATCTACCCCAGGAACAATGGTATAACCTGGGTCTGACATCAGAAAAGATATAAGAAAATCTTATCCTAGTCACAGATCTGTGCTACAAGGACATGGTTGAGGCAAGAGGGACAGTGCTGACATGGAAGCCAGTGCTGAGGTTTTTCAAATGAGTCACAACAGGCTTGTGTGTACTGAAGAAATGCTTGCAAGGGGCAAGTAGGATTTAATTTGGATGCTGCCAGATCTCTGGGTCTTTGATTCTCAAGCAGTTTTCTCTCCTTTGGGAGAGAACGCTGGCACCCTGGACATGTGAGAGCAGTCTGGGGCTATGTGTACACTGAAAAGTTGACACAATTGTCTGTGAACCTTTGGAGAAGCAGTCTGTTTTTATGGCAATGAAGAGAGAGAAAATTGCTCAAAGTTTTGGTATTTAGCAGCACTTAGTGACGACAGGGTATGGGGAAGAGAACCAAACAAAAAGCAATATAAATGTGTTATGGGAAGTTATAAAATTAATAAATTTTTGATGGGACTGGGGTTGGAATCTGACTGATTAAGATGATACACACTTGATTTTGAAGGCTTCCAATGCCTTTTTTCATACAGAAGGGAGGTTTTTTGAAAAGGAATTATTAGTGTGTGACATATCAAAAATATATGTTCTTCAGCACTGAGATGTGTCCTGCTCACTGCTGCTGACATGGGACAGGCTGTTCAGAGCTAGAAGAGTAACCTCAGTGCACTCGCTGTGCACTCAGAATACGAGCAGAAAAGTGAAAGAAACCCCTCACTGTTTTTAGCTGCTATGCTCTTATTTAACCCTTCCTTCAGTGCAGCAAGGTTTTGTCACAGTAATTGGAGGCTGAATATTCAAGTGTAAGAGCTGGGATATGGCCCACCACTGAGTTACCATCTGCACCTCTACATTCACTACAAGGCTGGTCTATGCCAGCACACTACTGAGAGCTAAGGAACGGGTCATGATAACAGATGCTTTGGGCCCCATAAGTGGGTAGCGAATCCTTCCCAGTGCCCTCTCACAGTTAATGTTGGCTTGTAATGTCTCAAGTCAACTTCTGTTCATAGCAAATCCTACGTAAGTATATATATATTTTGACATTCTGATTTAAACACAGCAGAATGTATACTTAGTGACTCACTTCCTCATCTGAAAAAGAGAGCATTAAAATCAAGAACTCCCAAATAATTTCAAGTGTTTCAAATTATTTAATTGATGAGTTTTCAACCCCTCTGTACTCAGACCAATAAGGTAGCTGGAGAGCCGTAAAACAAATTCTTTATAAAATAAGTATTTGACCAGTGATAGCAATGATATGTTTCTTTTGAGAATTGCAAGAATGCGAGGGGCTTCTTGATGGAAAGAGGATTATGTAGATTAAAGGTCCCCAACACTGCTGCTGAATTTTCTCTGCAATTCACTTACCTAATAAGATTATGGGAGCAGATACCAGTTTTTTGTTGTTGTTGTTTTAAATTTGTTTAATTTGGACATGACGCTAAATCATTTCCAGAATCCTACATGGAGTGCAGTAATTTGAGATATGCAGAGAATACTAGATGAGGCCTTTTCTAAATACCAGATTTCCCAACCTGTAGAATGGTAAAAATCCCCTTAAAGCTAGTTTTTTTGAGAAATCCTACCATTTGAGAAATTCTAAAGAAAAGTGTTATATGAAGAATATACATGCATAATATTTGGATTGCAATGCATATCCGAACATCGTGTTTATATAAACATGCATAATATTAACAATAAAATTCCTGGTATTATTGCATTTAAGTTATATTTTATTAACTATTGTATTAATATATTTTTAATATCAACACCAAAACCCTGACGAAAACCTCTCTTAAGATTTCCATTTACTGTTATTCACTTTGTGCCAGGTTCCAACACTACTGACAGCAATTTCATAAAGACGTTAATGAATTTTACATGATATTCATGAGAATGAATGTATTTCTCATCAAATGAGATGTACAAGATTCTGGCCAGAAAGGAGTCACTGAGTTTGCAAAAATGTTAAAATGTAGCACATTTCTGAGAGAACAATTTGCAGTATGCATGGGAGAAAGCTGATAGCATTTGTTCATACTGTAAATTATATAATTCTTCTCCATGTAGTATACTTCGACTAAAAGAGAAGGAGAGGGAATTCGCTTCACTTTAATGCCTTTCTCACGGGCGCTGAACACAGATGGATACATTTGTATCAGTCTAAAATTATGTGGCAAAGAAGATAGAAATCTGCTATAAATAAAATTCCAAGCCATTTCAGTCTTCACTGTCATTAAATGCTGGATGAAAAAATCATTTAATGTTTTTCCATCACAAAAAACTACAATAAAAACTATTTTTATTTCCTGTTGCTCTGGTAGAAGGAAATGCAGAAAAAATATTACTGTACTGCTTTATTATTTTGGCAAAATAATAATTTTATTCCTTAATTAGGACAAATATTTCCGATCCATTTTCTAATGGTAATCTGTTTCCTTTAAATACAGTGTGTCCTTATAACTACAAGACAAAATTTAACCTGATTCAGATGTGTGGCATACCACTGAAGTCAACAAAGGTGTCTCTATGTGACATGGATTTTTCTTTCCATCTCTCCATCTGTCAGATATAGTCTCATCACTGTGATTCAAGATGAATAAGGTCTCAGCACAAGCCAGCTCCTGCAAGGTGCTGAGCGCCCTCAACTCAAACCAGCTCCAAAGGAAGCATTCATTACCTCCTAACATATCTGGCTCTCAATACAGTATTTCCTTGTATTTCTCCATAATTACCCTAGGAAATACTTTGAATAGTACAAATATTGAGTTTAGCCAACTGCCAGATCTAGCCTCAGTGGTTTTGGATAGATCTGTAAAAAGTTGCATTTCACTAATTTATTTTTTTTTATGCCCTTTTTTCTCTCCTCTCCCTTCTCCTCCCTGCCCCCACGTAACAACTTTTGTTCATGCAGTCATGTCCACTAACACAAAACGGGCCTTAGAGGTCCTTCAGAGGGTAGAATGTACGCTTATGCTACACACAAAAGCTGAACATATGCAGAGCACACATGCGCTCGGTGTTTCTTTTGGGGCAGGCAGTATTTATATTCCCCACGATGCTCTCTTTTTGGAAAAGCGGAACCCAGCTGCCTCTACCTGTCATCAGCTTGAAGTAGTCCTGTCATCATAAAGGAAAAAGCTAGCAATAAACTTACTTCCCCTCTCCATGAATTGAAACGTTCCTCTCCTTTCCCAGGCATCCCACATCAGTCGATGTTCACAGCTGCCATTCCCCTGAGAGCAAATTTGTAAAAACTTGCCAGGTACATCCGATAGGACAGATCTTTATAAATGAATATTATTCCCACACTCTGAGTTTTGGATCTAAAATGCACAGAAGTAGCAAAGACTCGCTTACAGATATAGATAAGGGAAAGAATCAGAACTGGGTTCTTTCAGCTTGAGCCAGGACTGCAGAGGAGAGAGCTCTGCTCCACAGCCCACACTCTCTCTCCGCAGCTTGAAACAGCACCTAGACGTGACACCACTGAACCTACCCTCGCTTTCTTCCAGCTACTCAGTATTGTCGAAAGAGACAGCACCTTTGGCAGTCTGACCCAAAATAATCCAAATTATATTTGCACTGATAAATATATCTAAGGGTTCTAGATGAGAAAAAATTAACATAATCCTGCTCACTCCTTCCCAGGGTTTTGCAAGGAGATGAGGTGTCTGCATAAATCAGATCTGCTGGTACTGTAATAAAGCCATGAATATTAATAACAGGACAAAGCATACAACAAAGAGTCATGAGAGAGTGACACAGTAACAAAAAGGTGGATAAGCTTTACACTCTTCATGGAGTAATTTCTTTGCATTACATAACCCAGTGGAAAAGGCTAAAGTGGTTGCTTAAATTCAATCTTCAATATTGCTTCTCGCAAAAATAAATGTGATGAATTAAAAAGTAAGACTTGCATGAAGAACAGGATTGCCTGAATTCCTGAGCAAACAGAAAACTAACCCAGAAAGATTTATTTTAAAACTGATTTACTGATTTGATTGACCTTATTAGCTCTTCTTTAGCAATTTAGTTGATTTTTGCCCATTAGCCCTCTGTTTCAAATCAGCTTCAAGACTTATAGGAAACAGTTTGGTAGTATGCAAATCACTTTTAATGAAAAAGAGCTTCCTGAAAGCAGTCAGAGAACTGAAAGATTTAATTCATCCAGGTGTTAAAATTCAAGCCTGCCTAAACAGTTTTCATTCACTTCTGAAAGGGAAAAGAGGATTTGGATTGCTAAAATGAGAAGTGAGAGGAAGTAATAAAAGTAATTTAGGAAAAAGGAGTCCCTGGTTAAAAAAAAAAAAAAAGAAAAGGTAACTAGATTTTTCCATTCATGACTCCTGGAATGAGATTCTCAAAACAACGTCAGTGGAGACACCAAATTGCCACTAATAGTGATTGTAAATGGGTACCAACATCCATGAGATGTCCATCTCTGACACCACAATCCCAGCACTGCTCCCAATATTCAACTAGAATAAAAAAACATAGATTAATTTAAGTAATCTCCTCTGGAAACTTGTTGCAGTTTCACAGGTAGAATTTCAATTTAAAGGTAAAATGGGGATTGAGGGTCCTGCCTATTTTAGGCAACCTGGATTGCTCTGTGAACGAATCTTCCTCTCTCTCTCAATCTCTCTTTTTCCCCCTTTGAATACAGAGACAGTTAGAAAGACAATGCTCCCAGTTATCTAGTCAAATTAAGTATTTAATGCTGGGATCTATTAATAAACTCCAAGATTAGCAAACAACTTAAAATTCCTAGTATTTAAAAATTTATTTCTTTATTCAGATCTTTGCCCTTAATCCCATGAAATAAATGTGTATGTTAAATTTTATGTACTGTGTACAGTTACACTGAAGTTACTAAAATAGAAAATAGGAAACTAAAGAACAGCCTAAACCTTTCAGGAAACAAGGTATGAAAGGGGAACATTCTCAGTTGAGTGCTATTTAATATACTTGATTACGGTATTGTTCTTGAAATTAAATAGCAAATCTCCAAATGGTACTCCAGAATGAGCATCTCGTATATTAAAATACTGCATTGGTAATTGGGGAGAAGAGAGGAGATTACTGTATGGTGTTGGTACAAACACTGTTGTGTTCATTCGACTCATGGGTTGCCCTGCACAGATCAAAAACAGTCTGCTGGGGGCATCAAACAGGAAAAGAAACAACGTGAGCTCATGCCTGGGAAATACCGAAAGCCTCCAAGTGAATCGGTCACTGAAAATGCCCGTCTGTCACGTTTACAGACCTCGGTTTTTCAATTGGAAAGACAAACAGTGAAGTCATTAGACAGTCTAAAGCTGCACATTCAGAAAGGGCAACGAGCAACCTCTGTGAGAGGACCCGGTGCTCCAGACCAGGGAGATGGTGTGAGGTGTGGAGCTTGCAGCAGGGAGGAGAGTTAACTGGGCTCACAGGGGAGCATGTGAGGCAAGCCCTGTCACAGGTAAGGACACAAAGACCCAGGAAGGATAGTTTAGATTCCACTGACACTTGAAAAGTGTATGAGGGAATCATCAGATATCCAGCTCACCCCTCGAGCCATTCCAGCAATTAAAGGAAGGAATGCTAATACTGTATTTACAGAGAGAAGAGACACTTGATCTTCTATAATGACAATAGACTGACTCTTTTGTCTTGTTTGATGACATTATGTTCATAAAGGAGAAGTGGAAGAAGCCCCAAGCAGCTTTGAAAACGCAGCTACATTTACATGAATACTCCCAAATCTTTTTCTTTCACAGCGTTTAGCAGAAGTGAGTCAATTCAGCTGGTCACTCAAAAAAAACAAAGTGAAAAAGCTGTACAGGATGTCATACAGTAATATCAAGCCACATAATCAGATGTGATGACTCGGTTTTCAAGTATTCACTGAGTTCTGATACATAATCTCAAATACTGGTATATAAAATTTCTAAAATAGAAGCTTTCTGAAATTTGTGCTAATCTTAGTAAAACAGAAGCCCACATTAAACAAATTAAATTACTTAGGATTTTATTTATTATTCATCAATCCATGTGCTGTATTTTTCAATTCTTACTTGCTGAACTAATTTACATGCATACAAATTTTCACTTATATATTTAAAAGAACAAAAACGTCACACACATTGGAAATTTAACATAATTTTTCACAGAAATAGCTGGCCCTCTGAGGTAGATAATAAAGAATAGTTTTACAAAACAAAAAAAAAAATCTAAAATTCTTTTTGTTTCAAGTGATTCCAAAATATATGCATGCTTAGTTTTCATAGATTTTGTAATTATTTTTTCAATTTGCTCTAAAAATTTTCCCATGTAGCTTTTTCTTTTCCCCTCTGTAATTACGATGTTTATGGGTATACATGCTGGTATTTAGAAGTCCATGGTGCTCTATCTTATTCTGTCACCTGGTATTTATAGTAGTTTTTTGTTTCCCTAAGTTCCTCAGAGTCCTTTTTGATGCTCAGAGCATCACAAGATATAAGACTGTTTCTCGTGATAAATTCAGAGGGTCAGTTAGCATAATTATGCATAACACAGTGTCTATGTGAAGGCATTCTGCCTTTAATATGGAGGTACATTTTATTATTTTATCCTATTTCTTCTGCTTTTCTTTTCTTGCCTTCTCTCTTTCATACCCCCTTTTTCACCATTTTCTAATTTTACTAGACTATATTAAAAAATTAATACCATTATTCCTGTTCCTTAACTAATTAAACTAAATGAATCTCCTGTTTGACTATTTCTTGCCTTAGTCTGGTTAAAAATGTGTTTTGTTTCCCTTTGAGCGGGGTAACAGACTGGCACCGAGAAATGTGTTGAGGCCATTTATATGCAGATGATCTGCTGTCCTGCTTCTTTCAGTAGGTGCCATAAATTAGCATTCAAATTTTGCTACAATTTTGTCAGGGTTTTTTTTTTTTAATTCATTTCATATGAATTTAATCCCACATCAGTCTCAGTTGTTCTGCAATATGTGCCATATTGTAGCAGCTTTTTAGCTGCCACTGACAATTTTCACATTCCTTTAGTGTGAGGTTTTAATTCTGCTAACACTTTTGTTAATGAAATACATTTCACTTAATGGAATCAAATGTAGAGCCCGTCTATTGCTTATTACGCTATACAGTCTTCAAGTTTGGATTTAAATTTCACCCTTCTTCTATAAAGATTATCCACCACATTTTGGCCTGACAGTCACTCTATGCTTTGTATGAAGTGTGGGAAAGCTGTCATTACAAGTAAAATACCAGTAGTAGTTTCAATGTTCTCTGGAATGTTCTATTTTATCCCTTTTTCTTCTGTTGCTAAATATGTTTAAAATGCATTTTCTACCATTTCTTTACGTGGGGATTGAAAGGCTGAACTAGCAATTTGATCACCTACAGACATCATAAGTAAACCACAGACTATCCAGGGCATCCATTCTTCCATTTTTTGTACAAATTATGAAACTACTTCAGAGATTCTCTCCAAAATGAGAAAAAAAAATCACACATATCTGCAAGCATACAGAAGAATTAAAGTCATACAGGAACTTAACAATGAGATAGTTTCTCAACAGACACCAAATGTCCTTTTTTCACAAATCTATGGAAGATTTTTTAAATTAAATTTTCACTGCAATATGGATTCTCAGCATATGAGTAAGCTTATTTTGGGGCAGAATTCCACATGTGTGACCTAATATCTCCTCCATGGCTTAGATATGAGCTGTCTCCAGGTTTGCACCTGAAGACAGTTTGCTCTTAAAACCAGTTTTTTTCTGTGGTGGTTCATTATCTCTTCCAGGAAGATTTTGTTACAAATTGGAGAAGAAAAAAACCATAAGAAAAACCTTTAGCAATTGTGGAGTTAACTGTAGGATTCTTTTCTAGCTCTGATTTGGACCTTAGAATAGGCCCTTCTTACTTCTTTCAGGAAGCAAAAAATCAGCGTATCTATCTCACGGTTTTAAGACATGTTTGTTTGTTTGTTTGTTTAAATCAGTAGAAGGATTTTAAATTTTTTTTCTATACAGTTTACTGATCCTATAGTTTCTCAATTAAAATTATGTTGTCAACATCTTTGCTATCCGTGAGTTTCTCTAAAGCAGAACAGTGATTGTATTGTCCATAGTTACATACTTGAGATGGAGAAAACAGGATCCAAAACTTGCATCCAGCTGCACTGCTACTGCATCACGTTTCTTCATCTTTACAAAAAAGCCTAAAAGGGATCAAAAGTTTCCTCAGCGTCTTCCTTGGAATCTGCAAGACCTTGTCAAAGTTTTCCGATGCAACAAAACAGCTTTTTTCAATGAAATTTCTTCAGCCTCCTTCAAAAGCTTCACTTAGAGGGTCGCCAAGGGTCTGGTTTCTTCTACTTTTCTCCTAAGGAAAAGACTGTAAACTTTTCTTTCTGGAATTAATCATCTCTGGCTCTGCCAAAAGCACTTCAGGTAGAACCTTTTGATATTGATTATTTTGGATATTTGGAGTTTAGTTACAGTATGCATAAGCATTTATGGCAAGTTATGAAAAATCCAGGAGTTCTTATTTTGCCTGAATGTGTTCAGTTATTGTTGATGTTCAAATCTGCCTGTATTGGAAATGGGAATAAACAAACACAGAGCCAAGAGCAGGAGTATTCGCACTTTTGCATACTAATCTGATTTTGTAGGTACTGAGTTATATCTGCTAGACTTTTCTTTCTGGGATGTGGCAATGTCCTATCAACACGATAGCCAGTTGTTAGAATGTATTTGGCTTTTCTGCCACTATAACCATGATTGGTTCTTTTCTGCTTTTCCATTGTCTAATCAACAGAGAATTGTTAACAGGTTGTACAATTGCAGAGCAAGATGTTCACGTGGATTTAAATAAATCAAAGGGCCGCCTTTTATAACTGAATCAAAATCAAGCCTCTTGTAAAGTTAAAAATGTTTTTGAATTTCTTTGTCCATTTTCTCTAATCTTTCCTACATCCTTTGCTCTGACTCTGCCTGACTTGCTTTGTGATCTCAGTCATGCTAAAAGATAATATGCTTTTCTCATTCCTTTTGCTCCAGTGATATTTTCCTGGTAAACTGCACTCTTGTCTTTTCCCGCTTGATTATCTCATCCCTTTCAATGTTCCTTTTCTTTTCCTTAGTTATCTTGGATGGAGGGCCTAACAGATTCTTTACTGGATGCTAAAATAATTGTTATATCTATGACATAATCTTTCCTTATCAGACGTGCTTCAAAATGAAGAGTAGAAGTGGGAAGAATGCACAGTGCGTCTACAGACAGCATATTCTGAAGCGTGACAGATACACCATTGAATCTGCTCGATTCTTCAGTAACACCAAAGACACTGATTGGCACTAAAGAAAGGGGAGGGAGAAGACACATGACAGGTCACCGAGTTCAATGGAATATATTACTGAAACTGGGAACAAAAGGCAAAGAATCTCTCGAGTCTAGTCTTCTAATTGCATAGGCAAACAGGTGAGATGATTTCTTTAATAAAGGAATTATTCTTCACTAAAATGCAGATAATTTTCCTTTTGCCTCTATTACAGCTATTGGGAGCCTGGAAAATTCACTTTTCTCATGGTTGGAATCATGTCTGCATTTCTTATCTAAGCATGAGCTGCTTTTCCATTCGTCAGCCTTGTCCTATAGCTTTATATGGCTGTTTCCCAGGCTGGTGTCTAATAAATACATTTATAGACATCAGTCATATCCCCTTTCAGGTTTTTTGCTTAGCCACACAAAAGCAGCAAAGCATTTCACTCTCCTCCCTGAGTGGTGGTTGTCCTGCCTGCCAGCCGTTGCAGTTGCACCTCTCTGCAGTTATTCCAGTCTTAGCATATTTTCTTGACTTCAAGTGACAAAGACTGTGCACAGAATTTCATATAAAGCCACATTCTCAGGCCTGGGGATGGCATGGTTGTTTTTTATTATTATAGAAAAATATAATACCTTATTTTATGCGCAGATATAAAATATTTGGGTACATGTATCTAATGTAATAAAAAACCCTAGTGATCCCTTTTTGTAATCAATTTGTTTCCTACTTCTTCTCTTTATGCCTGGATCTTAAAAAAGATTGATCCCAAGACTGGCTTTTGAGGATTCCTGCTAGTAAACTTCCTGCAGTTTGATGCCACTTCTTTTGATACCACCTGTTGCCATCTATCCATTAGACAATCTCTTATCCACTTTACAACTCTTCTCCTAATCCCCTGTTTCCTATGTGATGCTGTATCATATGCACCAGAGATATAGATAAGATGTATCACAAATCCTTTGTCTAGAAAATCAGTTATCTTATTAAAGAGAGATAACAAATTCACTTGGCATGATCTATCTTTAGCAAATCCTTTTTGTATGTTATCCCATTTTCCATTTACCTCCCTGTCTTCAATTATTTTTTCCTTCAAAATTTCTTCTAAAGCAACTGAGGTCAAACTAATGGGTTTGTAGCTGCATAGGTCTCCCTTTTAGAAATGGGTAATACATTTGCTATTCCTCATTCAGCCAGTATCATGTCTGAGCTGCTTCCTACCAGGTTTGGGATTTCATGTTCCCTTTCTTGTCAGAAATGTGGAATGGAGTTTGTTTGATATCTCTCCCTGGCCGGAGAGCACTGTGCTTTTAGTTTTCCTCCCAGTTTGGTAATTTTTATCACCATGAGAGAAATTCTTTCCCATTTTTTATCCTGTTTCCTCACAGGTCAGTATTTCTGAAAACATATAAAAGTAGTCACTTCTTAATTATAAATAGATATTCTTTGCTTCCATTCATTCCCCCTGGTACTGAAGTCCTGTGGTTTATTTGGGTTTGTTTTATCCATATAGACTGTTGCACTGTTTGTTTCAATATCCTTTCCAAATTACAGTTCAGCTTGACTGGTAACAATATTCACTTTACCTTGTATTTTGACCCTAAAACACAACTGTTTCTGCTGATAGGTCTTTTTTGTTTCCTCCTATGCCCTGTTTATCTCTAAAAATCTTCTTGAAGGAGTTCTTCCTTTGCATGGAGTAGCTCGACCACTTCCCCATGCATTCTCTCCCCTCCATCAGCTACACGCTCCATACAGCTTTAGCACCTTTGATTTAAACTAATTCTGAGGATCCTCCACATTCAAGGTCTTGGATAGATCAGTTTATTTAATTTCACTAGCAAGACATTTTAGTTTATCAAAATTTGTCCTTTGAGCTATAAAGTCTTTTTTTACTGATTGTTCCATTCAATTTAACTGAGTTTAACTCACGATCAGTTTTTGGACCAGTCTTCTTTTAGTATCTGTATTACTTACTAGAACAAAGGCAGTAGTGGTTTCATCTCTTACTGGCTGTTGACTGCTCAGTAAATACATGCATTAATTTGGCCCAAACGTATTTTCGACTTATGCCATCCTTTCTTATTTCTTTTTAACCTCTCAGATTACTAAAAGGCAGTTATGCAAGGTTACTTATGGTTTCTTCACATCTTTTCTGGGTAGCTTGTCCATTTAAATATTGCAGTCTCGATATATAATTTTACCTTCTCTTTCCTTATTATCCACTGGTACTTCCTCAACAACAGCTCAGTTTTCACTAACCAGATTTTCTCCTTGTTACGTACAATAGGAAGGCCTGAAGGTGTCATGAACCTCTGGCAAGGTTTCCTTGTATTTCTTATGGTATTTTTTTAACAATGTGTATCTCAGGCTCAATTGTTTCCATCGATACTCAGCCAGATACCATTCCCATTAGTCTTCATTTTTTTAGGCAGTTTTTTCCCCTACCTACAATGGATTTATTTAGTGTAATAATATTTGATTTATTCCAGTGGGAATTTCATAGCATCATTTTCCCACTGTGAAGAAAATTAAATTAAATTAAAAAAAAAAGAATATTCTTCTCTATTCCTAGCAGATTCTTTTTTTCCTTTTCCACCCACATCCCACATCCTCCTTCTTGGGAAATGACCTCGCATCCTGTTCTGTGGAATTGATCTACTGACAACTTAGCTGTTTCTCTTTAACACAGGCTCCCAGTTCATGCAGACACTATTTTTTCTCTCAGTCCATTCTGCCTTCTATTCACAGATGATCTCGCCTTTTGTTTCACCAACTTCTCTGTCATTCTCACTCTTCTTCGGATCCTAGTATCCTACATTTTTTTCCTGAATTAACTTTTCCACTTTCTTTCTACCTTCCGTTTTGGTTTTGTCTGTTGTACTTTTTCAGCCTCCCAGATGGCAAGCATATTCTTTAGCTTTCCTCTCTTTCCAGACTGTTCCGCTTGCTCTTTTTGTTGCAAGCTTCCCTGACTCACCAGTCTCCTCTGAGCTCCCTCTTATATGACCTCTCACTCAACAAGTGTCTATAAATCCCCAGTTGCCCATTCAGTTTGCTTTTTCTTACACCATTTCCTCAAATCCACAGCTTCGTTCAACATTGCCTCCAGGCACATCTCTAGTAAGGTCTTCTCTTCATGAACTTTAGCAGATGACACTTCAGGCATACATATCTTTCCAGAGAATAAGATATATCCCACAGCTTCTCAACCAGTTCACATTGTCCCTGCAATTTGTCTTGTACCCTCTACAGCTGTCTCGATTCCTTACACAGTAATTAACACTTACCTGTACTTTTAAGGTGAAAATCCCCCTCGTGGCTGATTATTTTCTTTTCTGGGATTCTCTGCTGCTGGTGACATACAGGATGGTGGGACTGGATAGTTACACTATTATCAGCTTGGAATACTGCAGGACTGAGGAGCGGATTGCAGGGTGCAGAGAAGCAGGAGCAAATGTTTCAAAGCCATCTATCAACCAGAAGGCTGCTTTCCACAACTATCATATACAGATTTGACATTGATACTAGACTTCTGAGTGCCCTGCTAGGGTCAAATTAATCTGTTCTTACCTGGTGAGTGGCCACTGGAAAAAGAACAAGTGAAAAAAAAATGAGAAATAAAATTTGGGACCCAACACGCAAGTAAGATAAGACCAAAGAACAGGGTTGAGAAGTTCTGGAGATTGTACAGTGAGGGATGAGATTTCAGGAAGGTTAAATATTATCTGGGTAAACATTCAGATATACAGAGTCTAGTTGAAGGATCATCCCCTCTCATACAAAAATAATCAAACTCCCGCACCTTCTCCAGTGAACCAAGAGCATTTCTCAGATGCAGCACTTTATGGGGCTCAGGCAGACACCAATAACTGTGTCACATAGCATTTATTAGAAAATCCAAATATATTCTACAACACTTTCTTCAATATCTATGTGATCATTTATCTGCAGCAAATTTTACTGTAAATGTGATTATTTCCAAGAAGCAATTTCTCATGACTAGATTAAGTACAGTACTTACCATATATTCTGTTTGGATAAGGCGTCATTCTGGCATCTGTGTAACATGTAAATGTTGGGAAGCTACAAAGAGAACTCCTAGGGCTTTACCCCAGAAATGTGGTTCAGGAACAGGAACACAACAGATTCATATAGGAGTCAGTTTGATCTGCGAATGTTCTGGAGACAGAATTTAGCCCTGGCTGTCTTCGCAGACAGGTTCATTCTGTTGGCCTCTGAACAAGCAGTACTTTACAGTAAGACATGCTTCCCAGATGACAAAGTTCAGCTATTTTACTGCTAATATAGAACATTTCATCCCACCAAATGATAATTCCGAAAGAATGTTAATTGCATCCATTCCTATTTTCAGTCGGTAAGAAAAGGATATGTGACAAGCCAGTCTACTTTCTTTACATGACTTTTGGTCTGATTTCTGAGAAAAATGAGTATGTGTAGGGCTTCACAAAATTCTGTACTATGGTGAAAAAAATAACTTACTTGAAACACTCTAAACAAAAGAAACAAAGTTTAGTTCAGGTTTCTCTTGGATTGGATGCAGGTTCAAGAGGGTTGAACATATTCTCATATTTCTCTAATCATCTTAAGTACTGCATTTAAATCAAATCAGGAATGTACAACAGGTAATGTTTGTGGAATTTATGGAAATAAGGGAGAAATTCTGAAGTGGTTGAATGCAAATTTTTTGTCTCTCTTTTGTCTTGATAGATTTTTAGATAACGCTCAAAATGCTGGCTGGAGCACACACCATCATCCTGTTTGTTAGTGATCCTCCTGCACACAAGTGCTTTGAATGCTGCCTTCCCTTAACGATTTTAAAGACACCTGCACAGTGACAAATAATAAATCTGTCAAGGCACACTTGGAAATATCCCATCTCAATTTGTACAAGTTACTCTGTTCAAAATATTTCCGTGTTTAAAATCATTTAGTGGAGTTTACCAGATTTATAATCATTTGAGGCTTGCAGTATAAAACCCTGCTGCATGACAGGCTGAGTTATTAAGTGTTTATAGAAATCTGATCAAATGGACCATCAGAAGCTGGGGGGAGCAGAGGGAGGGGGCGGGAAATCTGTTTTAAACTCGACCATAATGACAGCTTTCCTCATCTTACAACTGTGACATGAAGAGGGAGCTGTAGCTCTTCTGAGACACAGCTCTGCCTCAACCAGCGTATCCAGCCAAGCGCCCCGATCTCCTCTGCTTTCCTCGCTCTCCTCCTCCGCTCCCCTCTCTCCTTCACTCACTCACTTACTCTTCCTTTTTTCTTTTTTTCTCTTTTTTTTCATCCCTGTGCCCCCGTGCCAGTTAATTTAAATGTATCTGTTCAAGTGGAGATAATCCATGCAAATCAAGGCACTGGCTCCCAGTGCTTGATTCACAAAGAGAACTCAGCTTCAGGAGGTCACTCGTTCACAGCTGCTCCTCCCATTATATTTTTCCCTTATTGCAGAACTGCTGCATGTATACAGTGACTGAAAGGACTCAATTTACTGCAACTGCTGCCTGGTTTTACTTACAACTTTCTTTAAAGGGAGACTTACCTTCTATCAGTCTTACTAAGGTAGGAAGTCTGATTCTTCTAAAGACATGTAATGCCTCCAGTGTTTGCTCATTAGCAGATCACACTATAATGATGCATATTGTTGTCAGCATTAGGTCCTAATAGAATTGCGCCAGGTGTCTGATGCTTTTGTTTCTTGTGTGCATAGGTACAACTGTTTAAAGGGCTATTTTACTGTTTGTGCAGCCAGCTATGTATTCCCCCTCCTCTTTTCTCCCTTCCTTCTCCTTCCCCCCCCCCTTCCCCCCCCCCCCCCCCCGATTTCTTTTCCTTTTCATAATGGCAGGTAGGATCTTAGCACAGCAGCTTTCTACTCTGCAGATGTAATCTTCAGTCAAGTTTGTATTTTCTTTTAAAAATGTTTTCTAACGTCTATGTAAGTTAATGCAGTGCTCTGCACCCCCTCAAAGGAAAACAGCATCAAGAGAGCTTTCTGGCCTGAAACCTTATTAAGGTGCTATCTTTGGAGCTGAACAAACTGTTGAAAGGTTTTAAACAAAAATAAAAAAGGTCACCTTTTACTTTGCAGTGTTGTAAACAAGGAAACTCCAGGCCTCACTGCAAATGGGCCTGTCATAAATTTAGACCACAAGATAAACATACAGTTAATAGAATTGCCAGCAAAAGTGGTGAAATGGAACCCCTAACAGTTCTCTGCTAATATCTATTGTTTAGAAAGGTTGGACAGGCAGTGCTTGCTTTGCAAACAAAGTGCAACTCAGAAACAACTATTTGGATATGATTCTTTAAAAATTCCTTAGGAAAAGGAGAGGCATGCACTACTTCATTAGCTACATTCCAACTTTGAGCATACATCATACGAAATACTGAATTAATGCATCTGACAGCACACACTGGCTCTATGAAAGCAGGCAGTAAATCTTGCATTTATTTTGTATATTTCCTTTAATTTCTTGTGAAGATTTAGGGATGCAAATGATTAAAATAAATACAAAACCAAATTTGGATGTGCTAAATTGTGAGTAATGGATTTGAACAGTAATATTGAGAAAACCAGAATTACCCTTGTCCCACAGTAAAGTTCTTGTTTGCTGTCTTGCACAGCTGGAGTTAAGAAATGCCAAAGATTAGATTTGGAGTTGCCCCACTTTTGTATAGACTTACTATCTAACACACTCAAGTTAATCAAATAACAGTTCTGTGAAGCTTTATGCAGAGTTTGAAATGAAAATTTAGGTGGCCAAGCAAGACAGAGAGAGAGCCACAGATATTCCCCTGTCTAATTTCAAGAACACTTGAGCCGTAAATTTTCTATTTTACCTTTCTGGTTTAGATATTTTTACTTAGCATGCTTCAGGAAAGAGTACTTGCCACTATATTAAGTATTTCAACACTTAAAATGTGCATTCTTTCTCTTTGATATATAGTCTGCTTTCTGAAAAAAAAATGCATTCTGATTTTGGAGTACAGTACAAACCTAGAGAGCCTTGTCATTGTTAGCATAAAGAAGACATCTACACAAGTATTACTGTGCAGAGGGCAATCTTTCTTTCTCTGGCATTTGTTAGGTTACTGTACATAGAATTTAGCAGATAAATATCTTTTGCTTCATGGCATTTTGGAAATCCTATTGGTATGCAGGTTATCCTGTGAGGATGGCAACTGAAAAAAGAAGTATGTTTTATAGCAGTGTATAATAAAAGCCCTTCACAATGATGTAAGTGGAGTCTGACCTTTCTTTCTTATCCTGTAATTAGAATTTTTATTAACTGTTTCAAGTGCAGAGTTTTTTGAGTAAATTAATGTTACTTAGGGAGAACAAGCATGTATTTTGATCTCTGAGTTTAACGAGTAAAATTTTAGAATCCTTTTCAGACAGGGAAAAAGAAATATATTGTTCTCAGTAACTTGCTCCACACAAAGAAATTTGACTTATAGAAAAGACATATTTGATACAGGCATCCTGCCTCCCCCCAGAAGAAAGGAAAGAAGGGGGGGGGGAAAAACCCCAAACATTTCTAAAAAATACTTCTTCCATTTTGTGAAAAAGGAGGGGAATGGATTTTAGAGAAGAGTGCTGAACTTAAGGAAAGACGTTAAGTGTCTTTTGTATAACTGAATCTCTGGCCAGGATAAAGTTGGGAGGTAAAGGTGATCCCTGTGGAGTTTGGCAATATATAGAGATGAGATTAGATGACTCACCACTGGAGATATGAAAAAGGGAGAAAAAGGCCTTTCTGAGGAAGGTTTTTTGTAAGTAGATTAAAATATTGTTGCAGCAGACAGTTATTTCCTGCTTACTTTCCACCTTTTACCTAATGACCAATGTCTTACAGGGACAAAAGTGTTCCTCAGTGAGTCATCAGCAGCATTTCATACAGTTACTTCCAAATTATGTACTCTATTCTCCCTGTAGGCTCACCAGGTTTACCCGACATAACTTAGTTTAATTCCTTGATACACTGAAATAAATGAGAAGAAATCAGGTGATTATGTTATTGAGGCCTCTGAATGTATTTTCAGTAAACTCAAAGGAGTAAACCTTTGTGTTTCAGGCTAGTTTATACTACATGGTTTTCTAAACAAGATAGTCAGCGTCCTCCTCCTACAGCCAGTTCCTTCCTCTGTTGGTGTGGTTTCTTCCTCCGCCTCTGCAAACTTGCCATTGCTATAGTAACTCAGTCAAACACCTCTTTGGGATAAGTTACCTGATACTCCACTGTAGTGTACCTTGCAGCAGAATCTATGGGATGCAGTAAACCTTGTAGCTGTACATAATGCAGGGCTTTTACTCCCATCAGGCTTTTTGTGCTGGTTTTACAGGAGACACTTAAAAAGATAAATTATGATCATAAAAGGATGCTATAGAGATTATTAATAAATTCCATTCAGCTTCTCAACAGCCTTAGTTGTTTTCAGCTCTAACCAGGTAAACTTCCTGAACGATACCTTAAAAATATTTGTCATTAGTATTTTTTATAACTGCATAGAAAGAATTTGTTTCCCACAGCTTCTCATCAAACTATAAACACAATTACATCATATTCTCCTTTTTTATCATTTCCTTATACTGTAGATTATTAAAATGTAACATTGCAGAATTCAGACCTTGCACTTCTTTTGCAGATAAAGCATGCTTATACCTCTAGGGGTTAAAAGCTGAATCAGATCCGTAACTTGCCTACTGACAGCCTTTGAAGTTGCTCCTTACTTACTTATTTATTTATTTTGGTCCAGAGGTTTAGATTGACATCCTTTTAAATGTTTGGAATTCTTCAGCAGATGTAAAATGCTTGGTAATGACTGAAATTAACCTGAGGCTTTATATATCCATCTTCCCCAGGAGCTGCACTGAAGCTTTGGTAACAGTTGAGAATTTTATGCAAACAACTGTTCTCATGAGAACATTTCATTTTTCTGTCCTTTTTTTCTCCCTTTATCATTTCTAGGGGTGTTTTAAGTCAAGTTGGACCCTTTTGCTTCCCTTTCTCCCCACTACCTGTTCTGGGGAGTCTACATGAAAATTTTCATAGATGAAATACAGCAAAAGAGAGACAGATAAAAAGAAAATAAGTGGAGTGGAAATGAATCTTTAAATGGCAAGTCTGTGAAACACTGAACATGGTTATCTGACGTTATGTCAGAGAGTGTTATCTCTTGAGGAGAAATGAGCAAAAGCAGTCCACACAGGAAAAGTAATTGTTGCTTTACTTCTGTCTGTTTATTTGGGATAGCTTGAACTGGCTCCCACTTTTTTATTTCTCTCAGTGTGAAAAGATTAACTATTAGAAATGCAGCCAGTAGGCATCTGACTCAAAAGCAATGCTCATTTGACCTTTGAACACAAAATATCTAATGCAAACGAAAATCTAAGCAACCTCAAACATCACTGAGTACAAGAAATATGCAGAATATGGGTCAGTAGAAATCCAACACTTTCAGAAATAAAAATAACTCCCCTCTCCTCCTCCCTGAAATAACTTGGTTAGATTAGTATTTATTTCTGCATTCCACATCAGAGTATCAGATGCTGAAGTTTTATCCAGTGTACCTGAGGCAAAAGATCTGTGGCAATATTGTACATTCGTTTTACAACTGTGACTGAAATGTCAGGGAGAGGAATAAAGGGAAAAAGGAGAGTTAAGAGATGCTTAACTAATATATGCATATTTCTCAAAGGTTAGGTTTTATAAGAGACAAAGAGTACTCAGGAATTAAGATGTATTTAAAGTATGTGTGATGCTGCTACTTATTTAGAGGTTACATCCTCTCACTGTTTTAATTCCACTGGTTTAGTTGGGAAGGGGGGAGTGGTTTAACCTTAGGGGGAATGTTATGTGAAAATGTGTGAGTATGAATGGATAAAATAACTAGCCACTATTTCTTACTCCTCTTCCTTCCCAGTTACGAAGAAGGAAGGCAGAAGAGACAAAATGCATCCCCTGTGAAACAAAGGACTGGAAAAGGCATGCAGGTTCTATCTCTGGAGAAATAAAGCTAGTCACAACAGGGCACTGGAGCCAGGACTTTGATATCTGACTTGCCCCTACAGAATAGTCTATGACTTAAAAACTACACTCTAAGGAAGAGTATGAAATAGTTGTTAAAGTCAAGTAGCAGCTCCCGTGCAATTTCTTTTACCTAGTGTTTGCTGTGCTAAGTCAGTTCATAGAACAGTGTTAGTATAATGTTGACAACCTAAAATTTAAAAAAGGAAATAAATCTTAGAATTTGCTCCAGGTACATAATTCCAACCATTCTTACTTTTACAAATGAGGCAAGAATGGTTTACTTGAAGGATATAAGGGAAGTATATCAGGATTTTCTTATTATTATCATGGACTTCATTGTCCATGAGTCCAAACTTGATCACTGCAGAAACAGCCAGCTAAGTGAGCTTGGAAGGGTAATCTGCAGGCACCCCATGTGTAAGTGACCTTGTTTCATATTTCCTGCAGGTCACGGAACTGATCTGCACCAAACTTTTCCATAGTTTCAGTAGCTTCTGCGCCTCCTGTCCAGCAAATTGTTTATAATCCGGTGACTCCTTTTTCAGAGAGGGTCCACAGAAAGATGCCTGAAAGTTAAAGAAGATAAATGTTGAGCATGCCAGAAAATTACGCAGGCGATGCTCGATATCACTCGCCTCACAAAGTTTACCAGCCAGCCTCAAAAACATGTCTATAAATGGGAAGATTGGAAGTGTTTCACAAATGCGTGTTATGTGACTAGTTTTTATGTGGAGCAGGCAGCACAGACAGACACAGACGAGTATCGGGGTAATATGAGGGACAGCCAAGGACATTATAAAAGGCTGCTTAAAAGTACAAGACATGGTTTACAGTCAGAACATTTGGTTTTAATTTATTTAACAATTACATTAATAGATTGTGAAAAACTAAATACAGCATGGCATTTCTGGGGATCTTCCCTGTCTTGTTTGGCATGTGTCTTTTCTGTAACGTTCCAGTTTCTCCCTCAGGCTTCTCTCTATCTCACCCCAAAAAAAAAAAAAATCCACCAAAAGTGTACCATAAAACCTGTTTAATTTCCTACAAAAGATTATACTAAGTGTGCTTTTAATGTAGTGATGTCAGTGGCAGATGATAACATGTATTAGGTAGTGCAAACTGCTGATTATCTGTCAGGATAAATCTGTTTATTTCAGAAATAGCAGTCTGACAACCCCCTGTTGTTAATCATGAAAGTACATGCTAATGCCAGGTACTGTTTGGTTGGAGTCTCTCCGAGGAATGCGTTTGTTAAATTTTTGCTTTGACAGTCTTTACACTGAGTTTTGCAAATTTTATCTATATATATCTATATATACATATAGATGCATATTATTTTTTAAGAGACAGGCTAGAGCAAAGCCACCAATCTACAACTTGGGCTCACAGCAATTCAGAGGAAGGAATGACTTGTGAAAAGAGAGAGTGGATTACAGGATTACATAGCGGTTCAGACTGTGCTCGTTGCTGGGTTCATCTTTAGTAATTTCAATGCAGACCCATTAGTGCTGAACAGAAAAAAGGAAAGTTAGAGAGTTCTTGTTCCCCAGGAGTCACTCCTCTTATATTTGTTTATTTATTTTTCAGCATTTACAGCAGTTCCTAATTATATCCTAAGCTAAAAAGACCATCTCCAGCTGACGCTCATAACATTCCTCTAATGAGATAAATGGTAAAGTGAACCAGACAGCTTTGATAATGTGAATTTGACCCAGCTTTTGTGTTGTGGAAAATGAATATTATGTATTTGGAGTGGAATATAAATGGAATACTGAGGTATGGTTTGCCAAATCTTAGGTGAAGAGGTATTTTGCCTGACTTTATTGCATTTTGATAATTTCACAAATGCTGTAAAATGCTGAATAGCATAATAAAAATTGATATTTATATTGACATTTCAGGATTCTAAATAGAAGCTGAGAAAATCTAAACAGACTTCAGTATCTCCACAGCTGTTCCTCCAAACCCATCTGAGTTCTGGCTAATTCACTTTTTCTCCCCACATACCCTCAATTGGCCCTAATATAAACATCTCTCTCTAAAGCAATTTCTCCCTGGAAGATTATGCACATCTTCATCTTAATTCAGAATTTACATGTGTACTTTGCATATTTTTGCATCAGTATGTGTGTTTTAAATTAGATAAAGGTCACTGTCATTCATAATCAAGAAGAAGGTGTATAAAAGGTCAGGATTCAATAAAAAAAACTGATTAGATGTAGAGGTTTGTTCATATGATTCAGTATATCATTGGATAAGTGGAAATCATGAGTCAACAAATTAACCTTGGTATAATGGGTTACTTGCTTCATTAGGATCAGAAATGAGATTCACATTTTTTTTTCCCAATGAACTCCTTGTTTGTCTCGATAATAAGAAGAAATACTGTGGTGTTGATAGTTACACAACGGAGTATTTTTATAATTTAATTTGACTTAAAATATAACACAAATGACAGTTCTCGTGTTAAAAAAGGAACTGAGGCACCAAATACATTTGCTATAAATAGAAACATCAATGAAATTAAAATTATGCACTGTAAAAATAGATAAGATAATTTTAAATCGTGGCCTGTACATTGTATATAAACTTTAACTTGAGCATGTTAAAGAACCTATGATGAGTTAGGCTTTCTAGGTCTAGTGTCAGGAGGAGATCTAGATGAAGTGAGCATGGACTAGGAGCAAGGGTAAACTTGCACTCCACATCCTGGTTCTGCCACAGACTTTCCACATGTTGAGTAAATCACCCAAGACTGTGCCTCCGCTTCCACCTACAAAAAAAGGAAGAATAGTAAGAATGCTTCTATTGCAGGAATGTTTCTGCAGATATGGATTTAGCAGGAGGGCTATGGAGATTTTGGGATTTCCCCCACTGCTCTGTTTAGTACGCCACATTCCTGATTGCTTACTGCAGTCAAAATGGCAGGACTGTGGATCTCTGCACTTGAAAATGTCTGGGCATTCTTCAGTAATGTTCTCCAGATTACATGAGAAGTATCAGAAGGGAAAGGAGTCCATATTTACAAAATATCATTTATATGATAATACCATATTCTCAACTTCAGACGGTACGTACTTGGTGCAGTTTTTAGGATTCCACCATAAGCTTTTAAAAGACATTTCTTGGGGGTATTTGGGGGCACTTGGGGGCTAGGTTTGGGGTGGGGGGGGTTGGCTGGAAAGTGTTACAACAATTTCAGCCTCTACCATAGCAGAAAAGTCTGTAAGAAAAGCAGCATTACAATTAAAATAGTTATACATGTCAATGTTTCAGACATTGTGTATTTCTTTAAGCTTTCTTCATGTCTGTGTAGAATAAATATCAAGTTACTACTTGTTCACTTTTTTTTCCCTTGGGCAGCATTCTGTACCTATTAAATCCTAAGTATGAAAGAAAATCAGACTTGCCTGTTACCATTATAAACTTACACCCAATGGTTTTCAAATACATGTAGGCAATCTCTCTTTTGTAAACACGGAGACTTGGGGTTGCTCATAATTAAAGCTGCAAGCATCACAGTTTAAGCTGACTCTTTTCTGATGTTCATATGCCTTGTTCTCTCCCAAAATGTAATGGAAAGAAAATACACTGACCCATGGTAAACTTTCCTTATTTACAATATTGTTTGGATTTTACACGGTTATAGTGCAGCTATAGCATCAGTCCATTATTTAATTCTTTCAAAGTCAGTTGGATATGAGCAGGACTTTCAGATGGGGCTTTAGCAAGTGATATTGTAGTATCTATTCCTGATCATAACAATAAACATTGCAAAAAACTTTTTGTAATAACTGGGTTTACATTACTGTAACTCTGAGCGTAGTTCTACTTCTCCTGTGTTTCAGAGGCCCAAGCTTTTTGACTAGCACCCACCTTACTGAGTTATGCTGTAGGCACTCTTGATGTATCTGGCCTTGGATGTACCAAGCTACAGAACCAACAGGGGACTTGCATGGAAGGTATATATCCAGAGGGTACACATAAATTAGGAGTGGCCCACATCCAAAAGTAGTCTCAATCCTTCTGGATATCAGTAAGCCAGAGGAGGTGTTTCAGGATTTCCTCTGATGGGATTTGACCAGTTGTGGGCATTCAGATCATAGGACCAAGCTAGAAGTAGCATGAATATATGTCATATGAATAAAACCATTAAATATGCACAATGTGTGTGGGATTCTCAGTGACTGATGATTCACGCTACAAAACCAACTTCTATGGAGTGGCAGCACTTGCTAAGTTAGACGTATCCTGAGACCTATCTACACAGAGAGTTTGCACTAGACAGAATTTACCAGCTCTAACCTTTATTTTAATTTTTGGGAGTCATCGTGTGTCCAAGTCATGACTTCCTGGTGATAACATAGCATAAAAGGGAACTTTGGCTAACTTAGGTACTCATACAGAGCAAGGAACACTCTTTCTGTACTGCGGTTATCTCCTTTGACTGTCAGCTGATGAGGAACATGGTCCTCATTGTCTCTCTTCTCTCAAATAGTATCTGCAAAGTAACAACCAGAATTGGGTCCTGTGTACATACAGAGAAAAATTCCTCAAACTCTGCTGAAGCTGAGAAAGTGACTTTAGGACATTGAACATTCTGGTACATAACTTCTAAGAAGGTTAAAGAAAGATGTTTTCGAGATGATAACACAACTTTTACAGCCAGTTTTGTGAGGATTTCCTCTGTAACAATGTAAGAAGTAACATGCAAATGAGAGGAAGAGTTTATATAAAATGACCAGATTTCCTCAGAGTCCTTTCCCTGAAGCAGTATTGTGTCAGCTTGCTTTTTTTTTTTGTTTTTTTTTTCATTAGGCAGCTCTGGGAGAAAGGGACATTTGTCTTGTTCTTGCAGGATCTCATGCAAATCTTTGGACTGTGGTAGGTGCAATAGTCTCTGCCTACACCAACTTAACTTTAGTTGCATAGGTCTATCATAGCGCAAGTGATTTGTTTAGTTCATAGTGCCTGTGCCAGAACATCTGTGAAGACAAGGTGTTGGAAATCATCTAATTCTGACACTGGTTTGTAAGGTACCTTTGGAAAAGTCAGCTACGTGAATTTTTCCAAACTTAAAGTTATGAATTTAAATTTCATGTTTAAGCATCTAAATTAGTGGTCTGATTTTAATGTGTGCTGACACTCACATTTTCAATTGACTTCAAAGGGAGTTGTGAATGCTCAGAAGTCTAAACCTATGAAAATCAAGCCAGTTAGACACTCAAACTTGAAAGGTTTCTTCTATACTATTATTGTTATTTGCATTACTTTAGTAGTTTGAAACCCCAGTTATAGGACTAAAGTGCTAGGCCCTGTACTTTATATCTCTTTTTCCCCCCCCCATATTTTTATGAGTAAAACCTGGCACACAAGAACGTTGTGATGATCATATTTATTTGTATATGGCTTTGAAAAATAAATGCTCTATAAACACAAAATATAGTTATTCATGGAAGAATATGGTATTCCTAATATTCATTCCTCTTTGAAATTAATTCCTTGGATTTTCAACCTATCTTTAAGAACCAGAGCTGATTCTGCATGCAGAATATATAAAATAAGATATAGGAGGCAAATTCATAATTTGCTGTTAAAATATATGCTATGTCTGTAGTGGTTTAAATGGTAAACTAATTAAGTAATCGTATTTAATTTGAACAGAAATCCACATAATTTAACAACTCTTATGTAATCCTGAGAGAAATCAAGTCAGACAATAAACCACAAAGCTTTCCTTAGAAACTTTTGTCTTATCCCTACCTCTTTATTTTAGTTATGCTGATCCCTTACTGGCAAACAGTAGACTCTTTGTAACTGGGACCTACATAAAGCTTGCTTTTTTTCCCCTGTGGATTCAATAACTAAGCTGCTTGGAGTAGCTTTGATGAAACCATCTTCTTTCATAGAATGCAGTTCCGGCAGTGCTGATAAATTCCACAAAATGGTGTCAATTTAACCAAGGGGTTTTTTTGAAAACAAAAACAGGAGGGAAATCGGTAACATACCGGTTTTCAGAACAAATCTCTATATAGAAATGAGACAACACAGCATTAAAATGCAATATACTAATTTTGTCAACATGTTTTGCTTTGAAAAAGTTTTTCACTCTTAACAATTAATTCAAATTTGAGTTATTAAAAATTGTTCAAAGATCACTTTTAGTTTAGAATTTTTTGAATATTGAAGTGCTCAGAAAATCAGACTTTCCAACTACTGAAAAGCTAACGAAGTACCAGTCTTCCCTTCTTCACTTCCTCAGTGAAGCACAATTGCTCTGAGGAAATGCATTCATGATCTACTTGAGTTTTTGTATGCCTAAATGCAATATAAATATATGTATAAACTATCAGATACTAGTCTTAGATTAAAACAATATGTAAGCTTTTGTCAGGAAAAGGAAAATTTTTTTCTTTATATCAGAGCTTTTACTGTTTGTTGGTGGTTTGGCCCATGGCTATGACACCTTGACATAGGCACTTCCCAGTGCTATCAAATCAGGTTTGGGTTTTATTATTATTATTATTTTGGTTTGGTTTTAATTGCTTTTCAAGTTTGCATTGGGGTTTTTTTTGTGGGTTTTTTTTTGGGGGGTGGGATTGTTTTTTTCTGTTTGTTTTGGGTTTGGGTTTGGCTGGGTTTTTTTAAAATAAGACAGGTGGCTTAAAACCAGGCACTAGCTGATTAATAAGTTTGTTCATGCAGACCTTCATTCAGGCATCAGAAATAAGTGTTCTGTCTGCTTGATAAATATCCAGGCTAAACACAAATGTTGTTATTTGTCAAATAGTAACTGTTTTAATGGGCAATTCTTCATGATCTTTAACAGCTATAAATTGATCTCCAGAACTCAGATGTCGTGGCATAGACCCAGTATTTCTAAGAATCCAACTTTAAGGAAACTACAGGACAAAAGAAGGAAATGCTTTAATTTACTCCAGGGACAGAGTATATTAGGCATAGTAATGAGGATTTTAGCAACAAGCAGCAAGTCAAGGATATTATTTTTCTACAAAGCAGATAATATAGTAAGCAATCTAGACAGCCATTGTATATCTTCCAATACTTAGGATTTTAATAAAAGTAATCATCAGGAATTCTATTTAGACTTTCAGACCTTTACATCTTGAACCATTAAAAATAATGATACATGATTTTAATGTTTGGTGTAAACTGATTGATTTCTTGCTTGTAAACTGCACACTCGGATAGATCAATTTTCACATTTACCATATCTAATTATTTTCTGTTTCCTTCTTGCTTTAAAAGCAAGAAATCATTTAAAATCAAGATCATTTGGGGCTCCCTTTTCTTAACTGATAGATTCTTGATAGCTAATACAAATAAGAAAATAAAGCCTGTAGAAGAAATAAGTTGTATTTTATAAAAGGTCTAGCACAAGTGTTTATGTCCTCTGAGTACAAAGGGCTGTGCATGCTTGCTTTATCTTGTAGTCTCAGGTGGCAGCATTAACAAACCAACATTTTCTGCATTTCATACATAATGTTCCATGTGATTACAAACCTGAGCCTGGATAGCTGAATTAAGTTTGCCCATAAATGAAAAGAAAGACATATGCTCCTGAGAAAAAGGCCCCAGACCCATATCTTCTGTGAGATCTGGGAAATTCATTCTTTTGGAAACTGCATGCCGAGATCAAATGTGATAATAAAGGCTCACAATTCTAGCAGGTTTCCCTAGAATAGTACTTCAGAAATGTGAGGTGTGAAAGAAAGGCAATCTGTGCCAGATACTGATTAAATTTCAGTCATCTATCCAAAGCAGTCCCTAGCTGCTTGTAAAATGCTCCATGTAATTACAGTAACTACAGTTTTTAAAGCAATTTACACATTAGCCTTTATCTTGGGTCTCTCTTTGTAGGTGCATTTTGTCTTTGGAATCAATATCCTTAAAATATATGTTAATAAGCTATATGAATTCCTAACCATATAGACTCTAAAATTCCATCTCTAGTATTTTCCTCATGGATTCCTCTTGGCTTTTGGAAAAGCTTAACTGTAATGAAATATCACACTCTGGATGTTTAGCTAACATTCATTGTTCAGTGACCCCAGTTGTAAGTCACAACCATATTTAAAACTGTTAAGGAGTTAGGACGTGATGCAAAATCAAACCAGGATATATTAAAATGCTGCCAGGATAAAATAATATTAAGGGCTAAACTTTGTCCTTTCCTAGTTACACAGGTGCAAATGTCAAACTTGGCAAATCCTTTCAAAACTTTGTGTGTCCTAATCTTTCAGATCTTCTAGTCACTGGGCATGGAAGATTTTACTAATGTAGGAGCAACTTATGTAGTTACAGGATGAACACTGGCCAAATAAAAAGGATCTGCCTCATTGCTGTGATATTCCAATTTTAAGCTAATGTAAGTGTGAATTTTGGAAGGAAACTAAACTGGCTATTTCATTAAAGTTGTGCTGGCGAAAAATAGAAGAAATGCAAGGAGTGAATCAAGCTCCTCACAGTCAGTAAAACTGTTCCCACCAGAGTTGCACAGTGCAGCTGCAGGTAGCTTTAAACATTTTTTTATTGTTGTTTTATTCTGTTTGTTCAAGGTGCCTTTTGTAACTGCCAAGCACAGTAAAGCTCCTTAGTTATTCTGCATCTCATTGTTCCCAAGGCTATTATCCTAACTGGGGCTAATAATACGAAGCACATTTCTGTTTGTGTAGGAAAACTAGGGTCACTAGAGATAATCCAAAAAATTGTTCCACAAGGGATTATCTAGGATGCTGTTTTCCAAAACTGTCACATATCAGAAAAAGGGCAAAACACTTGTAACTCTTGTGATTGATCCTCTGTCAAGTCATGATTGCTGTCACCAGCAGGTTACATTCCTTCAACAAAGCAGTAGGCGCTGCTACATTTTAAGCTAAACCAGTTAGGCTTCCAGTGTCATATTCCCTTCCTTATCTCTTTCCATACTTCATTCTCTCACATTAAAAGCAATAAATTTGCAACTGAAAAGATGACATGTGCAAGATCTTGTAGTACATGCTACGATACCTTAAAATTCATGTTTGTTGCATGCTGCCAGTAGGTTTATTGTTCTTAGCTGTTATGACTGGCTACGGACCTGGTTCCGCACACACTAGCTATTATGTGGGGAAGCAGAGCTATCTGTGACACCAAATACTATGTTTGAGCCTGAGGAGTTTTTGTAATTGGTCATATAGGCCTTGAAATCCCAAGGCTAAAGCACTTAATTTACTTGTGTTGTGAGGGTATGAGATGATTCATCTGTTAAAGGTTAAATGCAGGCTTTAGTGGCCTATTGCACAAAACAGTACATTTAAGATTCTCATGCAGTAACAGATGTTTTTAAACCTGATTTTGAAATTAAAAGTCTGTGTGTGGATGTGTCCAAAGACTCAGAAGCCCCTCTTGTTCCATCAAATACCATTGGCTTGTTGGGCTGCAGCCAAGGATGTACACAACTCTGTCATCTATCCAGAGTGTTCTCTGTGTTTTTCTTATTTCCTGTTGTCTTTCAGTCTTTGAAAGTGTTCAGTGGTTAGACCCATAGATATTTCCATGCATTTTTCTGAAGAATGTCAGAGATTTTTGAATTTTCCAGTGAATCCTGTCATTCTTAATTTATTTACTTTAAATACTGAGATTGTTTTCAAAGGCATTTACTTTCAAAGAGAAATCAAGTAGATTTCTAGATTTCATATCGATACATTAATGTGCAAATAAGATTTGAATTACATATTCACTTTTAAATTAAAAGTTTTTCCATAATCAACTCTTGTTTAAAATGGTTATCAGCTACCTGTTGGCTTTTGCAAAAGATTCTCCACTGAGGACTAGCCTTTACAAAATGATCTTGAGGAGCCTCATCAGGCTAGATTTTAGCTTGCCTTCCACAAAATACAATGTTCTGTCTGCTTTGACTTAGAAAAGATCATAGAAAAGCATTCCTGAACAAACAATGGAAATGGCTCTTCCCCCAGTGGCCTGTCCCCTGCCAGAAGATGCCATCCTCCCATCTCTGCTTGTGGAGGAGTTTGTGTACACATTCCTTTGCATTGCAGGCAAAAGGAGCTGGGAAAGCTTAATGGATTGTTGAAGGTGAATATGAGCTAACCCAGCTCATTTTGTCTGAAATGGATTGAAAAGCACTCACATGACCTCCTTCCTCTGTCAGAGCTCTGGGGTAGTAGCTTCCCGGTGATGGAAAACAGCACCAACCAGTTCAGTGAGATCTTGAAGAAGACTTTTGTCTGTGTCCTGAAAAGCAGGTTCATAAGTCACATTACCTTTTCTCCAGCCTTTACAGAAAGACTTATATCAACTGTAAATGAGGAGTTGACTTTAAGGAAAGCTAAGCAACCAGCAATGAATTACAAGTAGGCAACACAGCTTTTATCAAAGCTATGGCCATAGCCTCTATTGGTCATTTCAATTACTGAATGTCTAGGGGCAAAATGTCCAGGCCAGATTTAGCAAAGTCTGTAACAGCAGTGGGAAAATGCTGTCTCTGTCAAATTCCTCTTCTGTATACAGTGGTTCATTTTGAAAAATGACTGTCTAGGTGGTTGAGACTTCTATTATCTTTAGGGAACAGATGTCTACAGGTAAAAGGCATTTTCAGGTAACCATATTCTGACTCTCAGTTTTTAACCCATCTTTCTCCTTATAAATAACATGCAAAAAGATGGAGAACACAAAATGTCTATATAAATATCCAAAAATAATATCATGTCCTCCATACTCATGAATGCAGCTGATGCCTCCACTATTTCATACATTAGTCAGGCAACTGATTCATCTGTACTACTCTTTTGCCCTCTAATATAATGTTTGAATCAGGAATTGTTAAAGTTCTCATTAGGTTTGTTGTGGGGTTTCATAATTAATTCTTTTTTGCATGCTGGAGAGTCTTTTGATTTTTGCTTGCATATTCATAGAATAACTATGTCATAAACAAAGTCTAAATCTGGTACTACTCTCTTGCTAAGCCACACTAAGACTGTGTTGTATCTTTCTACACTTTACCTCATAAAGAAAACAATGTCAATGCCAAGTATGAAAGGTGAAGAAGGCTGCTATTTAAAGAATAATTTTCTGGCACATGCAGCACCACTGGAGGCACATCATAAACAAAAAGAAGGTACATCGCTTTTCTTTTACAGTGCAAAATTCTGCCTTGGTCTATCCCAATAGAAAGGACAATGCACTTCTCTGTGCAAGGTTGCTCAGTACAATCTAGCTGCTCTGTAGGAAAGCATCTGTTCCTATATTTACATATAGAGAGATAAATAAGAAATACACATATTTTCAGAGGCCTTTTTTAAACCACACTTTCCCTCAAATGCCCATATGAATCTATGAGATTTATCCTGTCAATATGAAAAGCATATATTGATAAAAAATGTACGTCAAGCAACTGATTTAAGCTTAACTGACATGTTTCATTCAGTGGCAAGTATATTTGCTTCGTGCAGCAAAAAATTATATGTCTCCTCATGATGTGGAACTGAATTCTTTATCTCCCCTACTGCTACCTTGCATTTAAGGCAGAACTGGAGATATCTATCACAAGTAAATAGGTATTTTGTAAATTGTACTTAACTTGTCTACCTTTAAGAAAAGTTGCAAACCACACTTTGTATAACCATTGCCAGAGATTTTATCTAGCTTGGCTGGAAAAACAACTTAATGCTACATTCTTCTTGCCAATCAACACAACAGATTTTTGTTTTTTATCTACTTGCAGCTAACACACCAGTATTACAGGCAGAATTTTAACCTCCAGTTGCTGTTTTCCTTTATACCATGGGCCTGCTTAGAGTACTCACAGAAATGTCAACAATAATACATAAAACCATTGCCATGTGAAATAAATGATTAGCTGATCAGTTTCCCATTCTATTTCTTTAATGTATTTTTTCCAAGAATAATGATTATATTTATAGAAATATTATAATTTTCCATGCTAAAGAAAAATGGTATTTGACATTAACAAAAGGTCAGGTGTCATACTGTAAACCACAATGCTTTTAAAGATTATTGAATTAAGAGGTACATATATTTGACAAAGTATAGAACTCAAATAACTGCCATAGTAGCAGTGCCCTTTTACATGCCATGGATTTATTGACATTTGCTAACTGTAAAAATGCAAAACAGTTTGCATGTAATAGGCACTATCAATTTAAAAACTAAAAATGTCTCACCGAAGAACATGTCTGTTTTCAACTATTCCTTCTGATTTTGCATGCACACGTTTGGACACTCAAATATCCGTTTGCACATCCCACTGTGAGTGTGGTTCATGCGGACAAATATATGGGCACTTTTTGAAGGCACTTTTGCATCGTGCATCATTATGCAATCATAAACCATACCTTCTTTTTTTTTTTCTTAAATAGATAGTGATACTGCCCTGTAAACCTGATTTGAGAGTTTTCATAGGAGCAAGTTAAAATGAATGTGAGGACAGCATCATAGCCCCTCCATGGTATTTGCCCACAACACAGATCTGTCACAGTTCAGTGTGACTGACCGACCTTAACTGAAGTCCCAGGCCTTTCAAGGGTCAGAATCATTGTTGGAATTATGCCAGAGCTTGTCTGGATGAAACATCAGTACTTCAAGACCTGCCAGTGTGCTTCAAGCTGTGAGGGCAGATTAGCTAAAAAGGAATTTTAGCATTGATAGGTTTGAATAATAATACTCTGCAAATGTAGCACCTTTTATGTGCGCTTACAGTTCATAATAATAGAAAAGCTATGGAGAAGGAGGCTCCTGTTCCACAAAGCTGTCCCACGCTAATATAAAACTCTTGCAAGGATAAACCATTTATTAACCAAATGAGTTGGCTTTCACTTTAAAGGGATATTGCACATTTGAATTCATCTGTATTTTCAAATAAATTTATCAGGTAATATCAGATGAATTCCTTATATTAGAAGGGGTCTTGCAGTTTTTGTTTATTGCTGTGATTTTTTTTGAGGGGGGTGGGGGCAGTTTCATTTGCAGCATCTTTCAGTATGTAGTGATGCAGATTAGCCAAAAATACTGGACTAGTCAGTTCTATAGTAAATGTTTGAGAGACAGATTTTTTCACCCAAAAATCTGTCTTTTAAGTAGTTTCCTATACATAGAATGTGGATTTAAAGGAAGGCAGCTACCGAACAGCTTTTCATTAGACATCATTCACTTGTCATCAGCAAGGGTGACATTCAGGGTACCCTTAACTCTTCCTTCATTTGTTCATCCTTTCTGGACCTATTAAGCTTCTGATCTCTCTGTTTCAGCTATCTGGCGGGCTATTCTTAAGCCTTTTTCCTTCAAAGTCACATCAGCTATTATCGTCAATAAATTAAGTCTCAATTATAAAGGAACAGTTAAAATTGAAACAAATGTGTGGTGTTTTTTTTGTAAAATGAGTTTGAAAACCAAACAAACAAAATCCAAACACAAAACCTCCATGCAGCGTATCATCTGATAGGATGGTTGTACACAGTACTTCACGTTTTGATGTGAGAATTGCTGTGATGGATGGATAGATAGAAGGGTTGTTTTCACTGAACAGTGGCACAAATATAGTCACATATAATTCAAAGTCAGCACTCAATTTTCAAACATGGGTGCCTTAACAATACTGCCAAAACTTACATTCGGTCTATTGAATCAGCACTTAGGCAAATAAAACAGCCATTTGAGTGACAATTTCAACATACTAATGAGGTATTCAGATGTCAGCAATTGAAAATACACATTGGCCTTTTGAATTTAAGCCAAGATTGGTTCTAGAGTATATTAAGAAGGTTTAAGACGTTATAGAAGGATCAAAATAACTTATGAATTTATCTTAATCTTTCTGGGAGAGGCAGATTGGATCAGATTTCTTTGTGAAGTCTTCACTGTTTTCCTACCTTCCTCTGGTTTTTGATGTATACCTTTCCTTTGTCATTTTATTATTCATTTACTGCATTTTGCATCACAAGCATGTCAAAAATCATCCCTACGCTGAGTTTCTCACTTTGATTCACTACAGTTCTCACCACAACCCCATCCGGTCCTGTACAAGTACCTACATCACTTCTGTGGCCACAAAACTTTATTGCTATAGCTGTATTCCTTCCTTTTTTTCCCTGTGTCTCTCTCCATCATCAGAAACAAGTTTAGCTGAGTGTAAAGGGAATCACATTGAATATGGGTTTTGGCAGACACCCAGACCAGTATTTGTTTTATCCAAATAGTTTTGTTCTTACGGATACCAATTATCTCATTGTCACCGTTCTTTCTATTTTATATATTCAACCATTTCCTAAGAAATATTAAGACGAGGAAAAATAGTACTGATTATATTTATCATAGAGATTAAAAACTTCTCTTACAATTTCCTTTTCTTAAAAAAATAAATAGAAAATGTATCTTTAATTAAGACTGACTTTCAAGAGTTAAACCAAAGTATGAACTACTCAATACCATACTTGTTATTAATTTATTAGTACTCTTAGTGTGCTGTCTACAAACCCTTGCTCTTACTAGAAGACCTCTGCGCTAAACTCTTTCTACAGATTGGAAAAAATCCTGTGCTATATATAAGTGCAAGATAGCAGAAGTAGAACAAAACAGAAGACAATGAAACAAAATTTGCCAACATAATAAGCAGTATTCTTTGCAAACTGTAAGCCCTAGCATTCACAGGTGCAACAGAGCAAAGAGGTTTTAAGGAGGAATTTGAAGTGGAACAATGATGTGTTATTTAACAGACAAATTAGCTCTGATATTATTGGGCATGCTCTCTGCCTTTTCTGATAATGTAATCTATTTTAGCTTATTTGCTAGCTCCTTGAAATTGCTAGGTATCCATTTACTGGATTAATTAATTAAACATATTTAAATTATGCATTAGTCATGGCTTTAGAAAGTTGGAGTAAATAACATAGGCTGTATTAATTTTTTCCCTCTCTTGTAATTCTCCTATACCCAGTCACTAATTTTCATCAATTTTGCTATCACTTTTTTTTCCTTTTATTTTTTGTTAATTTTTAAATACTGCCGGTTGTGTCACCCCTGGCTGAGAAAGGAGCTGATGTCTTTTCTCTGAAGTGATACCAGAGCTGATCTGTGGAACAACTGAGAACAGAGCTGTCCCTAGGGATGGAGCACACCCAGTTTTTCCCATGACAAGCTGTCAGGGCTCAAAGCTTAATAAAGGGGTTTTTTTAAGCAAAATATTTTCCACCACTTTTATATTTTCAGAACATTGTTCTGGTCTTGTACAGGAGACAGGGAAATGTAAATGTCAAACATTCACTTCTGTTTAAATGGGCTCATTATACCACAACATGTTGAGGTTTTTTCCCTACCGGCCGGTTCTTTTCACTGTCGTATCCTGTAAGCACTTTCCTTGCACCTGCCTGAGGAGACTAATCCTCTATTAAAACATGTTCAAACTGAGCAAAGGCAGAAATAGCAGCCATTTCACTCAAACAAAATGAATCAAAACCTTGTAAAAATAAATAAATCAGGGTAGCTTTGGTGAAGACATTTGGCTGTTTGGTCTGTAGTTGAAGCCCTGTTAACTCACTGTTTTCCATCTGGAGAGCAGGCTTTGCCCGTAGGGCATGGACCTGCTTTGAAAACAGTGAGAAGAACCTCCCCCAAAGGTAGGTCTTTCATTGTGATACCACTATGAGTATGAGTGCCACACAGACCTCTGTACTGGGGGCACAGTATTCCTTTAGTAGTGTGATCCCCAAGAATCGGCCATACTCTCATTTTCTTCTCCAGGATCATGGCTATTTATTTAGACAGAACCATAATTATGGATAATATATATTATATAATAGAATAATGTGTACTTCTCTCCCTGCTTTGGTTTGGTGTTAAACTCTACAGGGAGCTGTGGAGTCATTGCAGAGGATGGCAATGTAGCTGACTGGTTCATTGAGGAGAGAAGCTGCATCTACCAGATAACAAAGAACCACAGTCTGACAGGGCAAAGGAAGAAGGAAAATCTGTTCTGACATGGTAAATCAGCAGGCTAAATTCTGTGTGCCTGAACTGCACTAAGAACAGAAGTCCCATGGGGCAGCCTTCATCAGTGTAAAGTACAGGGCTGCACACATTCACAATGTTCAACAAATGACCATATTAAAGAAAAAGAAGAAAAAAAATATTCCACACCAACAATGACAAAAAAACCCAAAACAACTCTAACTAAAAACTCATTGCAAAAGCTGCATACAAAACCTGGTAGATAATTTATGATACAAAGTCACATTTTTCTGTAGCAAATGAAACTGGCTAATGAAACTGGTACAAAAATCAAGGATAAACAGTAAACTGTTTAATTTGAAGAAGGTCAAATTGTATGAATTAATATGTTCATGCTAGCTGCAATGAGTTTTCAATTCCTTTCAACTCCCAAGGATCTTTCTAAGTTGGATCTATGAATGGATTCTGTTGACATTTGATGTCAGTAAATTATTTAGAACCAGAAAAGTCACTTGAAAATGCAATACTGGAATGTTCTCTCTTATTTGTACAACTTTTGTTCTCATTTGTTTCATAACATCATCTTTCATAAGATGGCTTTTGTGGGGTGTTTCACTAAGAAATCTGAAATCCCTCTGTCTTACAAACATATCCTTCCCAAAACCACTCACTGAAGTTGTCCCTACAACAAAGGGGAAAGAGGTCTGTGTTGCTGCTGAGAGACATACCATACAATCTTAGATCAAGACAAAAGAGAACTGGATTTCTGCCAGGTATTTTTCTGGAGGCCCAAATGTATCTGGATGTTTCTCAGAGAAAGTTGTTGTGGAACAGTAATTTAGAATAATGTACAGTGATACCAGGCATAATTATATCTACAAACAACTCCCTTTCCCTTTCTGCAGCATTAGGACTCAAGTGGTATGTTATTTTGTTTTGGTCCGAAGTACCTTGCTATATACAATCTGGTATCTGCTGAAAAATTCCTTTCATAATGCTAACAAAATACAATTAATGAGAACATGTTTCTAAAATAAGGTTATATGGAGCACTTCAGCAGCTGATTGTGATTTTGATTACAGATTTTACTCCTTTACTATGCTTCACATGTTTCATGTAGACAAAGAAATTGTACGATACCAGGAACAGAACTCTGCTAGTATGGCAGAAAGTCAGTTTTCTGCTTTTCTTATTATCATGTGTTTGGGCATCTCAGTTTGGTTCTGATACAGACCAGCACAAAAATTATACTCCAGCAATGAGAAGAAAGTAGAGAGGTCCAGCAGACTGTTAAATCATAAGACCTGCTGAGGTTCAAGAGCGACAGTTTAGGTTCCAGCTTCTGCTAATGGTTGTTCTTTAAGACAAATTCTAGCCTTTAGAGACTACCTTGAGATTCCAAGGCTATACAATATTATAAATTAAGGCATGATGCAACATGCTACTAGTAAGATATAACATTCTGTATGTGTGACAGTGGACATTTTTAAAACCCTAGGAAAAATGCATTACTAACATTGCTGAATTATTATTGAGAGTTTCTTGTTGAGCTTGATTGTTTTGGTTTTGTTAAATCTTTCTTTGAAATGTCACAGTATGCAAGGCATATAAAAACTATAATTTAACTTGCAGAATACACCAAGGATATATGGGTACGATAGTAGTAACAGCTTCACAATTTACTTTTTCTAAAACTGTTTCTAATAATTTTCTGTGGCCCATTTCTAAAATATTGCCTATCACTTTAAAATCTGACTCTTTAAATACTACATTACTTACTCCTGAAGCTGCAAGATCCACAGAATATCAACACAATAAGGCATACTAATTTGTAATGAAACTCCACTGACTTTGGTAGAGCTAACCCTGAGGTGAATTAAACATGATATTTTATTGTTCTGGTCATCTTGTACAGCAGCCTTTTTCCATTTATAAAGCAATATGGTTTAATATATTCTTCTTGTCCTCAGTCCTGCTTTTGAATTACTTTAATAACAGTTGTAAATAAGCAAAGCTCATATGATGGTCCTATTACCTACTTATGAGCTTCAGATCCCACGATGGATTGTACAGCATATTGGGAGATACGCACTTCAGGGGACCTGCATCTGATATATACATGTAGTTCATGTTAACATTAATGAGAAACTTAGATAGCCTATCTCATTTAAACATCTTGTATGCAATACAAATGAATGAAAGACCTTTTACTCTGTTCAAAAAAGCATAGGACAGAAATATGCACTCTCATGCCTGGACATGAAAGGAATATATAGATTATAAAATGCATGGTGGGAAAAATCACGGATTCTTTCCCATCGGTTCAGTTTTGAAGGCCTGTAAATCACGAATGCCCTACTGTAGCCAATTTGAAAGACTACTGGGATAGAAAAGACTTGTGCTGATACTGTCTTCAGGGATAAATGCAAAGCTTATTCTCAGCCAGGTGATCTGCTCATGTAATACAGCCCTTTTTCTACTCTGTACATGTACAGCCTTTCTCACTCTCCCTCTCCCAGCTCAGAGTTCCCCTTTACACTCCCCTGAAATCCTAGTCTTCAGCTCAGATCTCTTGAAGTCTGTTTGGCCGAGGAATATCCTCACTTCCTGCTGTTCAATACCCTGAGCAGGGCCCTAATTTGCTGCTTGAGTTAACTTCATCCAGGCCATTGGGCTCTTGTAAATCCCATCACAGGGACTTTATGATATTCTTAGTTTTATTTTATTCTGAAAATCCCAGCACCTAAAGTTATCAGATTATAGGAATTTCATTTCTCAGCAAAAACACAAACCCCAAAAAAGCTAAAACACAAGAAATAAGAATCTAAATTATAGTTGTTGAATGGGGTTTAATCTCATTATTTCTGAGACAAACAAACCCTTGATTTTGCATGAAGCATAAATCATGAATGTTAAACACTTAGCTATTCTGTACCATTTTGCTAGGAAAAATATTACTTCAAGAAAACAAATTTTATAATATTTCATCTTAAGTCATTATTACCTGTATTTCAAGGAAAAGTTTCAGTGTTCCTCATGCTATTAACATCTATCATTTTCTGTTTGGTCATGTCTAATATCTTAAACCCGATACTGTTGAAGCCAACTGCACAACTCATAAACTCAGTCTATCTAACGACATGTAATGCTTTGTAATGCCTAAAAACTGTTATGGAGGTTTAGCTGACAAATCTAAGGGTAGCATTCACCTCTAAGGTAGCACACAGAATGACAGGAATGTTCAAAATCATCTCACAACAAATGCCAAAAGAGGAGGGGAGGTTGGTATATTTTTCCATTACGTGAATTTCTTCAGTCTACTCCATACACTATTGTTTGTTAATTTCATAAAAACGCTTAAGAAATTAGAATAGATTTTGAAATGAAGATCCAGCCAAGCTTCTCTAGTGTAATACTCAGACATAGTAAACAATTACATTACATAAACCAACCATCTGAACAGAAATGATAATTAAAGTAATGCATCGGTGTGCTTCATTGATTTATGAATTTGTTTAATGATTCTTGTTAGAACAGCAGAAGCCATTATGCATTCACTGATTTTAAGAGACTGTATATAGTTGTGTGACCTTTCACTAAAGAAGAAAAGTAATATTCCTGAGCTATCAAAGAAATTATAAAAGAAGTGTTGTTATGACAAACTTTACAGCAATTTGAAAATAACATCCCAAACCCATTAATTTTCTTCAAGCACAAAGCTGCTCCTATTTTCCACACTACTATTCAGAAAAGAGCAGAGGATTCGGCCTGGTCAGTGCTCACATGTGAATACCTGTTGGAATCAAATAAAAGAATCCAGGGCTGAATTTATCTGAATTTGATTCAGATTCAACCCAACTAAGTACCCCATGTTCTTGGCTGAAAGTTAGTAGCCCACACTCCCCAGGCAATTACTGGTACTCATTGGCATTTGGAGTGCCCATCCAAAATCAGAGCTCCACTGTGTGAGTTGTGGCTAATACAAATGCTGAAATACAGTCTCTGACCCAAAGCATTTATGATCTATACAGGCAGTAGGGGAAATCCCAAGCATACACATGAAAACATACAAATAATAACATCCTGCTGAAAACCAGGGATATTTTAACCTCTGTTTCAAGCTAATTCTCAGTGATATTGAAAAATGTCACCCAAAAAGAACAAGCAAATATATTATCTTGCTGTTATGGAGATGGGGAGCTTAGGCAGAAAAATACAAAGTATATTATCCAGCTCTGTGGAGGAATTCTGCTGTAAAATTGAGTCTTAAAAACAGAATCAAGTATTTTTGCATCAGGTCAACATAACTGCTCCTCTAACACTGACATATTCTGCTCTGCCCACTATAGCTTTGTAAAAAGGCTCTTCTCCACCCCTAACATGCATCCATTAGTGCTGGTGAAATCCACACCAAGTACTAAGAGTAAATAGTATCAGATTCCTTTAGACCTTCACACAGCGGGATGCATCCTGAAAGTAAGAAAGGAGGAGTCTTTTAAATTAGCTGTTGTAAAACAAATGGAAGGGTCCAGAGGGTGCATTTGACATTTATCTGTGTATTTCCTTGCTTTTGTTGTTTTCTGTCATTGTCCTATCATTCCATTCCCCTTCATTTTTGTGTAAACTTCCTTGTTTGTTTGCTTTTCTGATAACTTGTAGAGTAAACTACTCCTTCACAAGAGAAAATGCAGCTGGGAGAATAAGGCGGGGGAAGGGGTTCTGGCTGGAATACTTTAAACGTGGCATCATAGTTGCTTGTGACTTTGAGCACTGTGAAACATTTGTTTGTCTTGCTTTCTTTCTCTGCTTTTCACAGTCCTCTTCAATCTCCCCAGCAGCTGATAGAGGGAATCCCCTACAACACTAAACACATTTTCTTATTTACCAAAAATCTTCATTTTCACAAATAGTAGTGATTGCACATGTCAATATATCTTCTTAATTGAATTTGGAACTTGTCACATTAGGTTGCAAGTCCCTTGAAGTCACAGAGCCCATTTTGGACTGGGTTGACACTTCAAAGAAGAAAGGGAACAAGAATGCAAAGCTCTTTGAATCACACAGAGCCAAATGAAAATGTTCCATCAGACTTCGATCCTCCATTACATTTTTTCCCTATGTATTTTGTCAGCCCAAATCCATAAATGATTTTCAGAATGGCGATATGATGATCTAGAGACCATCTCTTTATCTCTTCTTATCATTTTAGCAGCTCAGCTTGCTCAGGCAATTGGATTTTTTTGTATGGATACAAAGGTGGACAGGAAACTCTAAATTTAGAAAAGGGGCAGACCCTCAGTCCTGAAATTTGACTTTGTCCTAGTGATAGCTGTTTGTCATCATCTGAGACTGCCATTCACATTCAGTAGGAGAGGAACAGTATGGTTTACACATGGAAGCATGGGATGGTCCTACTACAGTTGTCAGGATTCTTTTAGTTTTGTGTTGTAACATATGTTGTTGTTCCTCTAACAGTCACCCGGTAGTTTCACAGACCTTCAAAAATTAAGCAGGTGAGGAAAATAGATACTCTGATCTACATTCTTTCAGGTCTGGACACATGATGTCCATCACCATTTGAGCCCTTTAAAATGCTGATCATGTACTGTGATAGCATAAACAAAGTATTTAAAAGACAGGCAATGGAGCAAGAAGAATGTATACCAGTGGGAATCGTGAGAAGAAAGGAGAGGACTTCTTTGCTACAGGAGCATTCAGCCTGCCCTGCAGGGGAAAAACAGCACACTCCTCCTCCCTGCTCCACAAAATTACCTGCAGATAGAAAAGAGCCAGCTGCCTCCCCAGCCTTTGGCCACCAGCTCTGTGAAAGCCATGGGTTAAACAAAGCAGAAGAATCTCTTGGCTCTCAGCTTAGAAATAGCGCAGGAGCTGACACCCTCTGTACTCCTTAAAGGCTACTTAAGTCCAGAAGTGCTATGTTAAATTTGGGTATCTTTTTAATACTGCAGGCATTTAAAGCCCAGATAATTATTATTCCAGGATTCAAAGTATTGCCCAGCAACAGTTTGGATGTGAACTCTTGCTGTAGGCACTGTGAGTAATCACATAGCTCGTTGCCTGCCTCTGGACCCTTCTCAGGTAATATGTGGATTTTACGTGACTCCCACACATGCTTATCTTTATGTATTGTAGGGAGGCCCACTGAAGCTGGGAGGGCTTTCTAATTTACTGTGTATCAGGTTAAGCACTTTCATAATTCCTTGATGGATCACTGAGCAAGCGGCACCAGTGTAAAAGTTTATCACCATTACTGGCAGTAATTGGCAAACTCTTAGCTGTGCCGGTAGAGACCACAGTCAGAGAGACTGTCTTAAATCTAGCAATAAAAAATCTGACTGAGATTCTACTTTAAAGAGCAGTTTGGAAGCAGTGTTTTGAGTGAAAGCAGAGTATCAGTGTGAGTCTGAAACTTATTCAAACTGTCAATCCCGATGCCTCATGTTGGTTAGCATGCCTAGCTTTATTGTTGTTGCTTGCTCACATGCTTACCAAAATGCAGGCCTACGTTTTTCAAGCACACACATGCTTCTAGTGAACAACTTCCATACCCAGATGGAAGCGGATGGTCAGTGGCAGTTGGCTTGCACCAAGAGGAGCTTTCAGCAGAGGCCGATGGAGCACACTTTGTGCCAGCCTCCCCTCAGCTCTTCAGGTAGCAGATGTTCCTGTATTGCTCATTCACTAAAGCATAGACCATGCAGTTGGTAAGCTACTTGAATACAGAAAAAACACATTTAGGTAGGTTTGCCAAATCAATAAAAACAACTTAATTTTAATGTTTGACATTTTACTAGCTGTCAGCCTTGTGTATTAAGGAAGTGTGCAACCTGCTTCAGAGATAGCAACATCTCTTAAATGTCTGGGCCAGTAAATGAAAACAAAGCTTAGTGCACATGATGTAAAATATGAAGTCTAGGAACAGTGAACCAAAACAGAAAAAAAAACCCCGCAAAATCAAAAAACCCAACCCAAAACCCACACTATTAAATAACAAAAACATGCTGCATACTGACAAAGGAAAGAGATTTGGGAGATTACTGTAGAAGAAACGTTGATGTCTTCCACTATGTGGCTGTATTAGAAAAGGCAAATATGAAGGATAAACCAACCCTAGAGACAAGGCAGAGAACTGAGGTGTATTAACCACAATCCAGTTTAGTATAAATTTGTCAGGGAAAGCAAAAGGCTTTAAGGTAAGATTATGACTTAAGGCAAGGTGCATTTTATAAACAGGATCTGCCAAAAGCAGCAGCAGCAAACATTTTGCATTAGAGAACACACTGAACAAGCACCCCTCTTTCCACAGCTTCATCCCCATAGACATTGAGAGGGGAGAGTAATTGGGAGCAATTAGGATTAATGAGAAATAGCTGTTGCCTACCTGCTGGGGCAGGAGCAGAGCTTATTTCCTCTCCTGCTCACATACCTTCCCTAGTGCCAAGGGTGTGGAATATGTATCAGAAGAGTGTTGTGGATTGTCCTCTCTATAGTGTTTGAGTCTGGTTGTTTGCGGTTTCTCCAGCAATCAGTGAGTTTGTGCAGTTCTTTTTCTTCTACTTGGGGTGTAATGTCCTAGCCTGAGGCTGGGGAAAGCACTTGAAGTGATGAGAGCTGGAGTCACTCCTGATGCTGCAAAATGGTTGCTGTGCTCTCACAAGCAGACCAGCCAGCCTTGGGAGTGGAAGGAGGTGGCTTTAGCTGCTCGGTTTAAGAAACCTTCATGCTTTACTTGCGTAAATCTCTTTCCTGAGAAGTACTGGAGGGGGTGCTGAAGGCAGTTCTGGCTAATTCTTGCACTGCAAGAGAAATAAGGATTTGTATAAAGGACAGTATATTATGTTCCTCATTTTCTCTGTCTCTTGGTTATTCCTCTTTCTGAAGGGTCTGCCTGGGGCCTGTGTTCCTGCCTCATGGGCTGGTGCGGGCTGCAAGGCATTTAGGAATTAAATGTTGGGACTCACTTTACTCTGAAAAAAGGAGAAAACCCACAAACAAAATATTTTTTTAAAAGCCAGCAAGAGAAAGAGCAGGCAGATAGGCCTAAAAAAGTATTTGTAAAGTTTGGCCCTCAGTGTTTAAAATGGAAATGTGCTATTGATAACTTGAAAAGAGTGAAGATGGATAAACAACTCCCTAGATGAAAAACAGCTGCTGGACTTAAGCCACCAATGTTTTTAGGATATTTGTTTCCCTGCAGTAGTAGAGTAGGCCATGTACTTATTATTAAAAATCCAGTTTTCTTACCTTTTAGCTCTTGCATATAGCAAACTGTACAAAGCTGAAAGCTAGCATGTGTTTTAGGCAGCACAATTTGAATACTTTGCTCTGAAAGATTGTTCTAAACAGTAGGCCCAGTTTTGATTTCTGAAGTGGCAAAGAAAGGGAATTACCTGGAATCTCAGATGCATGCTTGCTTAACATCAAAATGATGATCAGTTACAATTGCCCTTCTAAGCACTCAAGTCTTCTGTTACTAATGAGAGGAAGAAAGTCCAGCAGCATCATTAAAAACACTGCTGTTATGTAGTATCTTTTCATGTGGTACTACAGTATGTCATTTGAGTGTGCAAGCTTCTCTGAAATCAGTAGAATTCTTGCATCACTAATTCCAGCTGAACATAGTATTCTCTTTACGGTATGTATTAACACCGAATAGAAATCACAGAATCACAATTTTAGGGGTTGGAAGGGACCTCGAGATCATCAAGTCTTACCCCCCTGCCAAAGCAGGCTCCCTAGCTCATATTACACAGTTAGGCATCCAGATGAGTCTCGAATATCTCCAGGGAAGGAGACTCCACCACCTCCCTGCTCAGTCACCCTTAGAATAGTAAGAATAAAGTGTTTACGATTGAGCTTGCTTTAAGTAGCATTTTGGTGGACTAATTTTACTCTTTAGTGACCTTTAAAACAAAAAAAAAAGCACATCACCAGCTTCATAAAGTTTCCATGGGGAAGTTGCCTATGAATACTACCAATAAGAAAAACAATGAAAGAATTTTCAGCTGTTACAATAACTAGCCCTGTAGTGTTGCAAAGAAAACTCAACCTGAATGACACTGTCCCATGGTCCTAGATACTCTGAAGATGAGGGAGTGCAGCTTGAGTTTGTCTAGAGAAACAGAATAAAGATGTAATAAATAAATCACAGTAACTATTTAACTGCTTAGACCTGCTTAAAAGGATGATTTTTGTACTGGAGAAAGAAGAGAAACTGAACTATGCAGATACAGTCCAAGTGTTTGATGTGTGTTGTTGCCCAGTATGTGACACAGTTATCTTCTATGTCTGTGTGCTTAGTATTTCTGGCTGGTGGGCTGTAAGCCTTTCAGAGCATTCAAACAATTTCAAGCACTAGGCACATAGAGAATTGTGGCCAACCAAGTCTGAACCATGAAGAGGGAAAAAAAAAAAAGGCAACAAGCGTTGTTCCCAGGGAAATAAGCCAAGATGCGATGATAGTCTTGGGTAGACGGATAGTGCTCTTGAAGTCTGTTTTAGCAAAACTTATTTCTGCTTTGACCAAAAAGGGGAATTTGCACTGAGTTCTCTTCCTGACTCCTATGTAGCCATTTTAAATGACTTTGGCAAGTGTACTTGGCCAAATGTTTACAGTGCACCTGGATTCTCCATGCGCACCTGTAGTATGCTGACTTCAGTGGGGATAAAAATTCTTTCAGGGAGTTTATATGGCTGAGTATATTGATATTTATAAAGCATGTAGGATAGCTCATATTCAACACTTCAAGTGTATTTTTATTCAGGGCAGGCCTTTGTTTTACAAAACAATGTACAGGCACTTCAAGAGTGACTCAAGGAGGGATGTTCAAATCTGTATTGCCTTGGGAGTGCTAGAAAATGCTGGCTTCCTCCTCTGGAAAGTCTGACAGCTGGAATGCCAAAGTAGTTATTTCCTCTGCTGAGGATGTGAAGCTCACAAGCTATGGGGGGCTAAATCTGAGTAATACTTTATATAGAAGGACCATTGATAAAATATCCTTCTAATGACTTATTCTCTCTTCATCTCACCAAATCTATACTTATCCACAGATATAGTATGTGCCAAAACATGACGTTGACACAGAATGCCCTTAGGAAACCTCATTGGTAATGGAAGGACAGGCTATGATTTCTGATTTCCTATAGCAGAACACATTAGGTGAACATACATTTAAAGACCCCAAAGAATATCTGCTTAGGTACAGTAAGCATTAGTAAATTTGCCCTCTTACTACATAAACTCATTGGATGCTAATGTAATTATCTCTTCAGTGTAAATATCACATAACTTGTTGGTTACCTCAATATGTATATATTATAGGTAGACAATTTTACCTCCTAAAAGCTTGTGTCTCTGCTGGTAGTAGCATGCTAAGTAGTTGCGACTGGTTGCAGTCCTGAGCTGTGGTTCAAGACAGCTACTCCCCCTCCGCATCCCCATGCCAGGAAAACACGTCCCTGGTGACTGTGATCTCTTCTGGTCTGTATAGCTGTGACTGTTCTTGATTAGTGTAACACTTGTTTTTCTTTCCAAGTCTGTGGCTGTTTTTTTCAAATTGATTCTTGTTTAATTCTTTTTTTTTTCCTCTTTGGTTACTGTAATATCCCTATATTTACATGTGTACTCAAATATTCTGTTGAACATTGAGTAATGCTTGAACTGATGTAGTGTCAGGACATTATTGTTATAAAGGGTCTTTAGTCTCAAAGCTGTCCTTTTCTGGCATTTAAGCTTGAAATACATGTTTCTTTGGCAATGAGTCAGACTTCAAGAATGCTAACTTCAATAGTGTTTAGCATTAAGATTTCCCTGCCACTAGTGTGTTTGGGTTAATAGTTCTGTATAAAGGAAAATATGTACTGTATATATTGTCCATAAAATACTAAATTATAGAATTATGCCTTGCATCATCAAGAAAAAATGAATAACACAAAAATGTCAATAAAAAGCCCCTCAGATTTTAAACCCAATAGTATATCTTGTAAAAACACAGTGCATGTTTATAAAAGTACTCAGGAATTCCCAATTGATCATCTGGTAATTACCATTGCAAACATGGGCGCAGGTTTGGCCCAGCCCACAGAAATACTGCACTTAGTTTGGGCTCTAACCATATGAAAGCAGAAGTAGTGTGTGCAGTTATTTACTCCCCTTGTGTTGAAACTGTCTCAGCTGCTCAAACTCACAGTCTCTTCCAGTCAGAAATACTTCAGTATTGGAGAAAACCTGAGGGAGAGTCTGTAACAAGTCTCACTGCTGGTTTTCAAGTGTCAAAGGATAAAGTTTCAAGGTTATAGATACCTACCTAACTTTGAACTCTCTTACCAGCAATTGTTTGGTTGTCCAAAGTATGGGTCTCGCCTGTGAGTGCTGTGGAGAGGCTTAGCAATGCTGTGCCGTGCAGCAATCTCCCTTCTGCTTGTGGAGCTATATACTGAAAGTGAAAAAAGATTGATCTGAGAGTTGGGTGAATGTACTTGAAGCATTAGATGGGAGTTCTGAAGTTACTTAAACATGTATGTTCAAGTTCTTGCTGATTTCACATTTGAAACCAGGCAAAAACCATATACCTTGTTATGCGTGTTTTGCAGCATCCTGCTGAATCAGTTACTTCTCTACTCTGGCTAGAGTAAACTTCATCCTTCACAATTCTCTGCTAAACTGTGTCATCTATTTAAGGTGTTTGTAATTGTCTATATTGTGATTTGCTCCAAGATGACCAAGGAGGGAAGGTGCAGAAATTTTTATTATACTTGTGATTCTGTCATAAGTGTCACTTAGAATTATTCTGAACAGCAGTTAGAACTTATTTTAAAATATATGTTTCTTTAATATTGGGTTTATTATATTTTTATATGTCTTTGCACAAGCAATGATCTGCTATGCTTAGACAGTGGGCTGTAAACCTAGAGCTTTGAAGGAGTCATTTCAACCCTTAGCAGTACCATTGCCAGGCCAGGTCTGTAGTGACTGTGGCTTCCTGATGCTAGTGTACGGCAAAAAAAAGGCTCATTCTGCAGTCTAAGCATCCTCTCATTTGAAGAAATGGCTTTATTGCAGCAGTACTTATTCGAATAACAGCTGGTACTGTCAACACCGGTGCACAGGGAGAGCTGTACTGGTAGAGATTTGGTTCTCACCTTCAATAGGAAGTAGCATATGAGCCTCTCACACCGTTTTTTTTTTTTTTTCCTTTTTTTTTTTTCCTTCAGGAGAATTAACATACTTTAAAGTATAAATGTTGCACATACAGAAAGATCACAAGGAGTAACCAAGACTAAATTTAATTTAGCCTTTTACCATATCTGTGTATTTTGAGACCAGGTATAATTACACTGCCTACTTCTGAGAATGTAAGAAGCCACAATGTGGAATAACTATTGACAAGTTTACAGAATGAGATGCTAAATTGAGGACTGACAAAAGCAAAAGGCATCTCAGTTAAGAAGCCAGATGTTACAAAGCAACAAAGTATTCCTTTCACTATCTACTACGAGATGGTAATTTACTTACTGATAGATTGATTGCTATTGGATTTTTTATTTTTAAAAGTAAATAAAAAGACTGTAGCAGACTTCAAAAGGAGGCATTAATGCATTCAACTAAATCTTTTTATAGCACTTATGTCACACCTTTATATAAAGGTCACAGATGGAGGGAAAGCAAAATGTGCTACCTCCCATGTCAAATGCAGCAGTTCTTGAGACTAGCAAATTGTTCTGTTACGTGAATCTTGTATCCATTTGGGATTAAACAATTTTTTCTTCAAAGCATTCAAATGTATCTTCTGTCTGGCAGAATATATCTATCACTATACAGGGACTATTGTTCTAGCCCTGAAAGCAGTTTTCTTCCGTGGATGAGCTTATTTTAAAGTGCCAGTTCATTTGAAAAGCCATATGCCTGGGTTTTTCGCATGTTTGGGTATGAAGCAGGGGGGAAGAGGGTCATGGAAGAAGAGGTTGCATATGTGTTAGTTTATTTTTCTCCAACAGAAGGACATAGGTGGGCTAAATTGATTTTATTTATTTTTTTTAGTTCTAATAAAGGATGGAGAGTGCACAGAGGGGGGAACTGTCAGAGGAAGTATATGGAAGAAAAACACATTAAATAAAGCATTAGTAAAATGAGTATAATCCACACACACTATATAATCATACAGGAAGGTCTGGACCAGGCTTCATACTGGAATTCAGTATTTTAAACTTTTCCCATGACTGTTATTGCTGTGACCTTTGCTGTTATGATACTGGTGACTGGAAGAAACTTGTTCAGACTTGCAGAGCTAGTGGCATGCTGGTTGATTTCCCCAAAATGAGGGTGTCCTTGGTTACACAGCATCTTCTGCACCCCAGGTGTTACCAAGAAGACACTCTCAATATTATCTGTACTTTTACCTGCCAAAAAAAGAAATGCATAGCTTCCTTTAAACCACTGTTTCACTACAGAATAAACATCGCTTCTACAGTACCTGCCAGAAACAATGAAAAAGGTCTTACCTTCCCCCCCCCCCCCTTTTGCTTTTCTTACCTCTAAAATATATGATTTTATTTGATGCCTATCTTCTTTTGTCTGCAAGTGGTGTGATAGAAGTTGTTCTCTGGCACATTACCAGAAGTTCTGTGGTGGCAGGGCAGGGGGAATGCTGTTCTGTTAGAGCTTAAGCCATTAGATTGCTGTTTTCTATTGCCATTCTTTTTTTTTTTTAAATCATCTTTAAGGATAAAACCTCAGTCTTGTCTGAGTAAAGCTTTTTGTCCATATTATCTGTGACACAGACCTTCACAGTATAACTGTTCATTAAAATGTTGTTACACATTAAGTATACTGAAGTTACTGATAACAGTTTCCTACAAAATAGGCTGTTTCTGTAACTTTTGATAGCGACCTCTATGCTCAAGTCTTGTTAGATAACTTGGGCTTTTGTTTTCTTTTAAAAAAGAACACTTTCTTGTAGAAAGTTGATCTGTAGTTTACAAGGAAAGCTGTTTAAAATTGATTGCTTCAGCAATGTTGTGCCACAAAAGTCTTTCAAAAGATTTTTTAAATGATACTAGCTATTTTACAGAAGCCTTTGAAGGTCTTAAAATAGTATTGTGCTTTTATTAACTATGGTTTTTCTGCCTATGCTCTATCTGTTTTCTTTGTACATTTTTAAAAGTCACTCTTTTCAGTCTAAATCAGCAATTGCCATGTTCTATTGGTAAGTCTACAGAACTAATTCTGGCAGTAAGGAGGGAACCCAACACAATCCATGGTTAAAGCTGGAAAGGAGGTGCTAACAGGAACTGGATTTGAAAGTTATCTTTCTTAACCAATTTCTATAAGGCTCCACCTACTAAAGATGCTATTACATTAAAACATCTTTTAGAGTTTATTTTATTATGAAGTATTTATCTGATACGGTCTGTCACAGACTGAATCAGTATTGCTCCTTATGATATATAATGGTTTTTTGGTGGCTAAATAGTCTTAAATTATTATAGATGAGATTAAGACCTTCAGAGACTGTTCAGTTTAAATAGTTCAACCCAACTTTTTGTTACACTGAAACAGAAAACTTCCTTAGAATTGTTCTTGAGAGAACAATCCTGGGTTGCAGTGGAGTGCTTCATTGTTTGGTTTTTTTTAGTTGTTGTTTGTTATACATCCCAACGACTGAAACAATGTGTCAGTTCTCAGCTCTTCAGCCTTTCCTTCCATGTGTCTCCAAGCCACATCCTGGTGCCCTTGCACTTGGGTGCAGCTGTGAAGAGCTACGAGGTGGGGCCACCCTGACTCCTTCTGAGGGGTGGCATTAACCTGGGATCAGCACAAGGCTTGGGGAGCATCACCTGCAGGAAGAGCACACATTGGTAGCAAGTGTTGAGCTATGACACCAGTACCTTAAGCTTTACAAGAGTTTAGCTTATTTTAGAACAATACTTTGCCACCTGTTTCAACAAGAATCAGGAATGACAATGGCAGCATCAAAATACTGGGGCTTTCATGTTTGTTATATGATTATAAATTATACTTCTAATCATGATTTATAGGGGCTTCAGTGGTTGCAGTAGAAGTGCACATTTTTCCATTTATTGACTTGATAAAGAGAGCCCATAAAAGATTAAGGTCAACCTTCTCAAAGGCTTTGTTAATTATCAGAGGTGACATAGCTGCACATGATCTGACATCTTTTGAGTACCACATGTGCAACTTGCCCAAGAAACCAGACTGCAAGAGACTAAGAAACAGGGGCTCGGTTAGCTCTTGATATTCTTTTGTAAGGGGTTAGGTGTGTAAGGGGTTAGGTCAGATAGACAACTTAATGCTGAGTAGCCATTCCCTTGGTTCAGATGCATAAAAGCTGGTCTCGAGAGTACTTAATTTCCTCTTTTAGAAGAGCAATTAAGGGAAGATTGTAATTCAGACATGACTTAGATACTTTTATGTCTGTTTGTAACATAAACAGCTACAAATTTTGGAAATAACTTTCCTAAGTACCTTTATTTACTCAATTGAACTGAATGGACAAATTAAAGCAAACTTTTTTTTAAAGTGCAGTTGAGGATTTCATTTCCAGGCCTTTTTAAAAGGCTTTCATGACACCCGAGTAACAGACACTTCCTAGTTAAGAGATTTTTTTTCATAAATAAAATCTTTGAATACCTTCTAACTCTGAAGAAAGTATATTTCTATTGTAACTTTCCTAGTACAACATAATATACTTTTTGGTATGCTTATTAGTATGAGAATAGATAGCTTCCAGAGCTAATTAATGTGCTGATATTTTGCTTTTGTAAATAATTGCTGTCTTTAAGGATCCGTGCAGGAAGAATACATTAAATATTTGAATTCTGTTTCATTTCTAAGTAAGTGGATTTTTTGTCTCAGGACAGTGTCATATAATCAAATTATTACAGCAAAATGTTTTATTTTTCTATAGAAAAAAATCTCAGGTCTTACCACAAAGTCAAACCAAAGGCAAACCAAGGCATTATAAATATTTCAATACACAAATAGGGACAATATATCCCAATATGTAGATAAAGTAAACAGTTCTTATTTGGCTGACATCAATATGATTGCTATTATATTTTATATCTATGTGCTTCTACCTAGTTGCTTAATTGATAGTGATAAAATCTAAGCCATGAAAGTAGCCCCAGATGAATTTATCAGCACATTATTTGCATGCTGACTTCAGTCATTATCTCTGGATTTGTACTATCTCATTTCTCTTGAGGATAGGGGAATTGAGGATTCATAGTACACAGAAAGGAAACATTGCTAAGAAAGAAGTTTGGTAGTTCTAGAGAACTGGAGTTCATACATCTGGCTCTAGATATTCTTTTCATATGCTGAAAATGTTTGGGCATAAATTTAATTGAGTTTTCACATGCCATCCAATAATACTTTGCTCCCCTAGGGTTCTTCAGCAGCCCAGTCTCATCTATTTTCACCAGCTTCCACTTACAAATGCCAGAAGACCAACTTAATGCTAACAAAGTGTCTAGCCTGGCAGATAAACCCTCAAGGAGGCAAGAAAGAATTATCTATATTAGAGCGGCATTTCAGAACTAATCCCACATTCCAAAAAGCAGCGTATTTGGGTTTAGCAATCTGCATTAAATAAGCAGGAGGTAAATTTGCAACAGAAGACTTATTCTGTCCTCCCTGAAGGAGTCTCTTATTTGAGAAGCCTTGCCCGGTAATGTGATGTGGGTCTGTGGTTGAGCTGAAGTACTTCGAAGTCCAGTGGGGAACAGATAGCATCATCTTGTTTGATTTCTTTTTATTAGTTCTGCCTTTGAGTTTGTAATACAAAGAAGGATGAAATGGTGAAGGTCTTCTAAAGCTGCAGGATTTGGGAATTTAGATATACAGAAATTATTCTGCTTTAGATTTTTTTGGGAGGGGTTTGTTGTTTGGGTGGGTTTCTTTACTTGGGGGGTGGAGGGTGGAAAGGAGAAAGAGGAGAGTTGCTTACCTGGATGAGGACACTGATTTAACCAAGATTCAGTACATTAATTATATCTAGGAAGAGTTGTCTAATATTATGCTTTCAAACATGGTTCTTTGAACTGTGACTCCCCTTTTTTCTATTAAAATGTATGATAAGCTATCTCATCTCTTGTGATCAATATTGACTGACTGTAACACCTCCAAGATTGCATGCTTCTCTGACATGTGTTCTGGCTCTGTGACAAGATCCCAAATGGGTGCAAATTTAAATTTGTTTAAATCAGAAGTGGGTTCCAGCTAGCCTTTTCTTGGTAAAGAAAGGCAGTACCATAGCACAGCTAGCACTGACTCGGGTTTATTCTGAGCCAATGGCCTATGAACCGCAAACATTCACTCCTACGATAACTCATTTTGTCTTGGGCATCCTGCTAACTTCTAAATCCCCTATTCATCAGTGTTACTCCACAGTCCTTAGCTACCTCACCATAAAATCCTACATTATGTATAATGGAACATAATATCAATATGCACACAACAGGCTATATAATACTAATATTTGGTATTAATATTTCATATTATACCTTGTTAAGAAATTCTTTTCCTCCCCACGAATTCATGGAAACAAGTTGATGAATTACTGAAATTTTTGGCTGAGTTTGAATTAGGTATTCACCAAGGTGGTGCATGTAAAAGAAAACTCCTGCGTATTACTGCAGGGCAGAGGAGAATTATTTTGAGTCTTAACCCAGTACTGACTAATTTCATGTGTATGGGAAGATTTTGCTTTCCTTTTAACAGTGTCTCTGTTTTTCATATGTTCCTGCTACCTCTCACTACCATAATTTACTGGAAAAAGAAATGTAAAGACATTGTTAAAAGGGCTACTCTTACAGGTCTTCTGTCCCAGAGAGAACAAGAGATTGCAAATTCTGTGGGAGTAAATTTAATCTTTAACATTTCCTGAGTAATTTTGCAGACTTGAGAAGAGTGGCTGGTTCAGATTAAAGCCAGGATAAGAAGTTAAATTTAGGCTGTACTTTAATACAAAGTCTTTGGAGTCAATACCAGCCTAAATAGTTTTAGCTATTCTTTGCTGTCTGTTTACACTCTTGCAGTTTCCCCTCTCAGCTGCACCAGTAGCAGCATGAGAGAATTGAACTTGGGTTACAAAAGAGAGCTGGGGAAGGAAAAGGTTAATAAAAGTATAACAGAAAATTTAAACCATTTTTGCTGCTGAGCATTTCATGTTGTCAAATCATGGCCTTAGAAATAGCTTTGTTTACCTACATAAAGCTGATTGCCTGACTCCTTAATGTTCATGGAGTAATTATCCAAAGGACAGTAAGAAAAATATCTCCTCCTTTTAATAAGTTCTGATTGTATTGCATGATAGTCATCTTTTGCAAGGAAGTGGCAGTTAGGTCTTCCATTGGCTGATCCAGGCTTGATCCCATAAATCATGTGGTCTGGGGAATATACAGGCTGGACTCTTCCACTTGCAGTATGTGATATATAAAAGGCCCATTCTGGGAACTAAATCCAATTCCAGCTTACCAGTCTAGGCAAATGCAGTGGGATCTTCAGAAAAAATTTTGTGTGGAGAGAGTGTTGGATGGAAATAAACTAAATAAACCTTCCCGTATGGCTCATTGAGAACACCAGGAACTTGTGTTTGAATGTCTGAGTCTTCATCTGGATTCGCTCAGTAGAATGTGGGTTTATAGAAGATACCGCTTATTTCCTACCATTTTTTAGAAACTCTCATAGAGCGAGTTCATAGGGAGCAGCTGTAATAGTTTTAAATGTGCTCTGATTAATAGGGACCACCCTATGTCTTGCTTGTTTGACATTTGGAAATATCTGTTATTTAGTCCTGATGAGGCAGATCTCAGCAAGAACCTACAATTGTTAATGGTTACTTCTAAAAACTTGCTTATTAGCATGTCCAACTGAGACTCAAGCAAAGTTGGGGGGCATGCTATTTCTGTGCCTGGTAGTATTTTAATCATGTAATAAAATGCAAAGTCGATACGATTGCATTAGTGATATGATTCAAATACATGGAAACTCAGATTTCTGGAAAACTATCCTGGCTGGAGGCTGCCTGCTGTTTCAGATGATTATCACTTCCCCTGTGAAAGGGCAGGGGGAAATGGTTCAAGCAGGTAACAGCTTCTTAATTTGCTTTTTTTGGAGTCTCATATGACCCACATATGGAAGAAGCAAAATCAGGTTAACACCCAAATTTAAACACAGTAGAGATGTATTCTCATGATGTCAGTAATAAAAGTATGTGTAAAGCAGCATGTATATTCTGGAAAGGAAGCTAACCATTAAAGCCAAGAAACATAGTCTGGCACAAATCTTATTACAAGTCCAAAAAGACTTGATGATATACAGATAGGTGTAGCATAACAGCAGGGAGAAAAGGGGGGTTGGGGAGCTGTCTGCTGTGTTAGTAGCACCACACAGTGCCAGCTACGGTCTTGTGTTGGGAGTAGCTAAAATGGGTAGTAGTGCAATTCCATAAAGCTATTGCTTTGTTTCACTCTGAGATTAGAATAAGTATAGTCCAACATTAGTAAGTTTCTGTACACAGTGAGGATCTGGCAGAAGTTGTGGACACAAAAATAGGGGGAGATTCCTCAAATTATCAGGAGTTCAGATCATATTTGGATAAATGTAAACCTGTTGTCTTTATAATTGCTATGATTTTTATCAGAAAGGTTAGATCTTCCTTATGGGGAAACATGCAGGTATAGTTTCTAAAGACCTGCTGGTGTAAGATGTTAAGAACTGATTGCCAGTCACTCAGGTAGCAAAATACACAAGCAAATGAAATCAGTTTTAATAACTACATGTTCAGAATAAACGCGTTCTGAAAGTGCCTGTTTTCTATGACGCAGTGCACAGTGTATAAGCAATCAGTAAAATCTTTCTGGTTTAATTTAAAGAACTGTAATTTTTCCCTCTGGTTTATTTATTGATTATATTTCATGTTACTGGGGTAAACACATCATACAGGGTAAAGAAAAACAAGCCTATTTATTGGCAGACAAGAGCACAGAGGCCCAGTTGAACAAGAACTTTTACAGTAGACCTTTGCAGTGTTTTGGTTTTGGAGGGAGGAGGGAATTGGTCTTCTTAAAAGTGTCATTTATTTGGTATTTTCAAGCTCATTGCTAAACGATATTTTTGCCTGATGACAGGGATGCAGCTATTTACCCTTGGTGGCACATTTGTTCTTCTAAACAGTGTAAGGTGCAGGGGGGTGAGGAACAGAGTAATATGAGGGCAGCTCCTGTGCCAATTGTAACTTTGCAAAATGCGACACCAGAAGGTCTGTCTGGTTTAGTGCTCGACTTCTGGTAGTTCCAGCACTTCTCTGAAGATTTCCTGTCATGCATTTCAGCCCCAGCCTTAAAAATCTTAATCAGCCACACTCTGATTCCTTCCCAATTCAGTTACTCATAGGGCCGGAGCTGTGAAGTCAAAGTAGGAGGTTGCTTAGGACAAAAGATTGCCAGGGGCTGCAGAACTAGCCACGGCCTTTCTGCTGTTTTGTTTGTCCCAGAGCCCTTAAAAACCAGACTTGTCATTGAAAAAGTGGTCTGTGGGAGTACCAGAGCTGGACTGATTTGCACTGATTCTATTCCATCATCCTAGGGATGGCAGTTCTTTTTTACTACCTTTCCCCTATACTGGAAAGCTTTCAGTTAGATTCTTGCCTGCTTGTTAAAGACATTGTTGGCATATTCTCCCTTAGTACACTTTGCTGCCATGCAAAGCAGCAACTTAATAATTCTACCTTCGTGTTGTCAATCCACTGACACATGTAAGAATTAAGAAAGTTTCCAAATCTAAACAAAATTAGGGTAAGAATGAGCAGAGAAATTACTTGCTAATCTATCCAAAGCTGCATTATTACTGCTTACTATCTCGGCTCAGTAGTGGGGATTGGGGAAGGGGGAAAGTAAGATAAATGACTGAGGAAGGACGTGCTTCGATAGAGCTCTGCTTTGGTCTGCAAATTAAGCCAAAATGAATTGGGCAGAAACATACTTTGAAACAATGTCCTCTTGCCCCCTGCTTTTCCCCTGAGCACATTAATGATTACAAGATGTGGGATACATATCTGAGCAGCAACAAGAGCCTGCCTCCCAAAGAAGAGAAGAATATGGGAACACACCCAGAGGAAACATAAGTTAGCCAACAGGCTCTTAACATTAAAAAGTACTATCAGCAACCAGGGATTGTAATACTGCACATGTATCAAAACCAGGCTTTGCTTCTGTATTTTTATTGGGATGTTAAAGGTACAAAGTAGTCATTTTCAAATAAACAGACAATTGTCCTTTTTTCTTTTTTCTGAAGACTTGTATTAAAAGGTCAAAACTTGCTGACTTTTCTCTACTTACAACATTAGTGCCATAGCACTTTACATTCCCTGGATGTGAAATGGCTTTCTAAGACTTAGTCCTACTTTCTAGTCAAGGAAACTGAGACACAGAAGGGTGAAATAGCTAGCACAAATGGCCAGAATAAAACTAGGTTTCTTGAAATCCAGTCTTCTGCCCAGTTCATTGATTAATGCTGTGTATCTGGTGAGCAGCCTTTTGTCAACTCTTCAGTGACTTTTTTTCTTGTTCTTAGAAGTAAAGCAAATTTAAGAGAGGCAGAAAGAGAACACTGTTTTCATGAAACAACATAAATCTGTCTTCCTGTGCCTCATTATTTTCTTCTCTGAGACATCTGGAAGAAAAAGGCCATGTATTTTCTATCCCTTGCACTGTCTGCTGTGAATGTATTTGTTCTGGATGGATTGGGAGGGTATGTTCTCACCAAATGGCATTTTTCAGCTTTATCTTATTTGCCCACAGATGAAAGGATTCACAGTTTTGATTTTATGGTGTTATTTGAAATTAATTTTTGCATCTTGTTAATATTCTGATATCTGCATTCAAGCAGTTCAAAACTATTCCTTACAAGGAGATAGACCCTTTGGTGATATGGGTATTTTATTTCATCCTGCCTTTATAAAAGAGCTGTTCTGTGGACAAAACCCTGTCTGATATTCCCAGTGTAAAGCAGTGTTGGAATGGGACAAGAGAAATGCTATCCCTTATCATAGCCTGAGACTACTGGTAGGATGGGTGTAACAATGCGTTGGCCACAGAGGTGTGTGAAGCTTCTGTTTAAGATCTTCAAGAACTCCTGTAAATTCAAGTGGGCTAACTTAGCTCTGCACTAGGAAAATGTAAACAGCTTTCTGTAAGACACATCCCCCGAAGCCTCCTTCCCTTCTTTCTTACTAGGCTGCCTCTCCTAAAAAGTGCAGCTGAAAGCTAGCCCAAAGTCTTTGTGCTGGCCTTATATTTAAGGAATAAGATATCGGGATCTGTATCTTCAGATGCACTAAATACTAAGCCATTTTATTAATAATGATATAGTACTGCTTAAGTTCTCAACAAAATTGTAGATGGATTTTATTACTTTATTGAGAGTTTAACTAATGGGACTAGAGTGTATTTGGATTCAGATTTTTTCTCTGGCCAGTAAATGCATACTGCTACAGATACAACTGGACTGCAGCTTTGTGTGATTTATTCCATGGCTATTTTAGCAGCAAGAAAATGAACACTGGATACCAGTTTTCTTTAATAATAACAAAAAAAAAAGCCATTACTAGTCTAGGATCTGGACAGTCTTCTTTTGTCATTACTGCCTCCAAAATGATTATAGGCTGAATTCATGTACAATCTATCACATTATCCAAGGGCATTCTATGAATAGCTTCAAGCCAGTGCTAGCTTTGGTGAAGATATAAAGGCAGAATATCAAAGTCAGCAGTAACTCTCAATAATGTGTTCCAGAGTTAGCTAATGCAGATCAAAGTATTCATCTATGTGATATGTCAAGCCACAACAAACTGCATTATGGAACCTATATCTTCTTCACACAGACTAAGATCCAAAAATGGAATAAATGTTGGTGGATGTGTAAACAGAGAGTAATTTTGTGTCTATATGATAGAAGGGGTATTTCTTAGCAGATCAAGAATTTCCAATTATTTAACTTTCTCACCTCTGATATAATTTTTCTGAAATAAAAGTCCAAATTTGGTATTCGTTTTGCTCAAAAATCAACAGACACTTTCATGGCTTTAGAAGTGTTTTTTATTCATTAAAAGAAATCTAAATTATCTTCCTCTAATAATTCTGCTTTTTAAAGAACATGGAAATCTTCTAATAATTTATATTGCTCATACTTATTTGGTTGTTAGAGATCTGTTGTCAACTTCTCTTCAACATTTGGATAATAGAGATAAGAAAGCAGGGCTACATAGATTTTTATCCTGATTACATGTAAAAAGCCCATAGTGTCAGGTTCGGCACTGATAATGTGCATTTACCTAAGAAATATGGAACAAACTGTGGCATGCTAAATGCCAGACTTTATTGCACTGGATTTTGTATGTGAATGCATATGCATGTTCTTAGACACACTGTTGTGCAAATACACACATATACATCCAAAGTTATTGTAACTGGGTTTTGCCTTATCTCTTAGGCTCTCTTTTCGCTATCAGTGGCTGGTCTTCAGAAATTGACAAAACACTGGTAAAAGCACCTGGTGGAATTCTATCTTGGTACTTGAATTTAAATTATTTTCCAATTCTTCTGGACCATCACCTTATCTGGCTCTTTCCTTGGTAAACTGGTCATTCATGCTAACTTTAAACAGCATATCTTGGATATATATCTTGGCTCTCATGGAAACCTCATTACCTCAATCATGAGCCACCACTATCATTGTCTCCATAGGTTTATTTTGATTACTTCAGAGGCTCTGACATTCTTAGCTGGACTAAGAATTGACACCTAGCCATAGAAGCAGAGTGAAGTCATCCTCTGGGGATCTGGAAACTTTAAAGATGAGCATACAGGAAGTCCTAAGGAACTCCATCAGCAATTGCCTCTCTCCATTTCTTCTTTGCTTCCTGCTCCCTTCCTTCTTGAAAGTTGTTGGCCTGGATTGGTGTGGGGAGTTTGCAATCCCAGGGGACATTTTTTTGACAAATTGTGGTAGCAGCAGCAGAGTATGGGAGACCGACCAACCCTATGTCTGGGAGGAGACACACAGTGGGCCCCCAGGGGAAAAATGCTGTTCCTGTGCTGCTAGTACCCCTCCTTGTATGTGGTGGGACCCATACTGACCTTCAGGCGGGTGCAGTGTCTGTGCATGTCTGTGTTTCCTGTTTCCAAGCAAACCTAGGCTCTTCATGTAGGACAGCTGTGGTGGGGTAACAAACAAAAGACATATCCTGCGAAGAGATCCTTCCTCAGAAATGAGTAGCTAAGGGAAATACAGAAAGTACCAATGGCTGGATGCTTTGAGGGCATAATGCTGACAATACAGGCAACAAGCTAGATGGGGAGAACATAGTATAAATTCTGATAAGACCTTTAGGAGAACGGAGGAGGGGGAAATGTTCAGCTATAAAAATCGAGAGTTGGTTGTGCGGTGGAGACTGGGGTGTGAGAGTTAGAGGAATGTGTATACAGGGAACGGAGAACAAATGCCACTCTGAAAAAGGAGGGTCAAAAAAAACTTGTAACACTTTGAATACAACTGACCTGATCTTTTTAGTAGAAATCCTAAAAATGCAAAAACCTGAAAGCAAAGCAGCCTGTACAGATTGGGAGTAGATAGTCCAATACTATTTTTAACTTTGTTACAGTGTCTGGCTTCAGTGCAGTAGGCATGGGGGTGGGGGAGGGCAATCTCTTTTCAAGACTGTTTCATCTCAGCTCTCAAAAAACTAAAAGAGGAGGCATACTACTACAGATTCCCTCTGGCTTAACAAGGAAATTCAACCTAGCTCCCTTCACATAAAAGAGGTCTTGAGAATCTGCACAAAAGCAAGGTCTGCTCTGAACACAAAGAAATATTTTAAAATCCTTCATTTATTTTCCACAAGAACTAGATTAGTGACAAGAAGATACAGTCAAGCCAGTTATATTGTTGTGACTTCATAAAACTCTTCTGTTGTAGCAGCCATAGTCAAAATAGCAGGAACTGGCCTGTTCTAGATTTATTTTGTGGAGCTGAGATGCTGTAATGTATCAGAAGGAATATTTTCCAACTATCTTCTAGGAAATGGGATCACCAGTCTAACAATAGGTTTCCATTAAACTGAGTTTCTAACAGCTTTAAAGAAGTCTTGGCCAAACAGTGCATGCATCTGTACCCCCTGAAGAATGGTAATATTTCAGCTGAGCTTATTTGGACCTGTATATAAACAGAGTTAAAATTCTGCTTTCAAATAAGCATCAGATTATCCTTTTGCATAGATGCAACCTGATGGCTTTGTAAGCAGCCTGCAACACTCCTGGCTTCAGAAGAATTTCTTCCAGCTGTGGTAACACCACAATATCTGCCTTGCTGGCATTGGTTTGTTATTGTTAAAGAAACATTAATTTCATATTGGATTACTTAGAAATTATAATAGGAGGGGCAGGGAGCCAACCAGAAAACATTATCAGTTTTGCAACAGCCAAACCCTTACCAAAGGAAAGCTCCTGCAGGAGCACTTGCAGGTAAGGCCAGACCAGTACACAGTGGAGGTAAAATGATTAAATACTCTCTAGGTTTGCTTCTTTTTTTCAGAACAGAGCTGTCAATTATTGCCTAAATTTTAGAGATGCTTTAGAGAGCACAGTATAGTATTAGATATTCTCAGTACCACCTCCTGTCAAGGTTAGTGGTTTGCTGAGTTTGGTCTAACAAGAGACATTCATTTTTGGTTTATTACACCTCAGGATGCCTTCTTCCTTTAGTTGAGGTAATTTCATAGATGCAGTGCTGACCGCAGTTGGTGCACTGCAGTTTGTCTCCTGTGCGGGTCTGCAATATGTGGTGTCTCCGCTGCCTGTTGTTGTGGCCTTTTGCCTGCAAGTGCTCCTGTGAGTCTGCTGAGGAGCAGCTTCAACAAAACCCTGCTGCCCCTCTGTGACCACGGCAGAAGGCTTCGCTGCCTCGGTGGCCGGCTGAGTGGCTGCCGAGGTTCTCTAGTGCCTTGCAGAGTTTTGAAATTCCCCTTGGCAAAGGAGTGCTCCAAACGGAATTATTCTGGCTGCTGCAGGAAATGAACAGTGGCTGGAGTCTTGCCACCCTTTTGGTTATGCAAATCAGGAATTATGCAGAAGAGCTATTTGAGTCTTGTTTTATTTTTGCTTAATCAGTTGTCAACATGTTTATACAGTTTAGTCACTGTCACTTGCCATTGTTTTGCCCTGACTCCACGTTGGTGGAGGAGTTTATCACACAGAAGGGCGGGTAAAGGGGCTGCTCCTTTGAGAAGCAGCCGGGTGAGGCTTGCAGGCAAGCGGCATTCCCCAGAGGCACCAGGAAACCACCTTTGTAACTAGGCACTGCGAACCCCATGAGGTACTGAAGAAAACAGAAATGCTGAATCATGTGTCTGCCTATTAAGCCCATGCCAAGTCAGTCCCATTTTGCGCTGGCTTGTCCTAAGAGAGATTCCTGTCTTAATGGAAGTTGGGCAGATCTAGAGTAACTTTATCATCTGTAATTGAGTTATTCTGAACTTGTACCACATACCAATCTTAGGGTGGAGCAGGGCCTCAGAGGCAGAGCATCCATCATGGTTGGAGGAGGGAAGGATGATGGCAGGGAAAAAAAAGAGTTTTTACGTCTTTACTGCCACCTACCTGGGTGCTGTGGCCAGGAAAGACTGAGACAGGTGTGAGGGCTACTCCCATAAGGCAGACACAGAGTATAAACCTATCGTCCTTATTGGGAAATGACTGAATGAAGCTAGCAGTGTTGACCCACTTGTTCTCATTAGGATGGATTCCATCGGAGCTCAGGGCTTATACTGGCATAGGAAGCTATAATTCATATTTCACAACACAAGCTTTTGTAAATATGATGTAGAAATCAATAAGTTGATTTTTTTAAACTCATGTTCCAGTTTTCAGGTTAAGAAATTCCTCAAATCCTTCTGTGTACAGATCTTACTGTGTGTTCTGTCCCATCACCTCTAATTGCTGCATCCTAAAAAGATACACTCGCTTCATTTCTTGAATTACAGAAATTCTGAAAGATTACTTAATTCTTGAATCACTATGAATTGTGACAGCTGTTGTAGCTCATGGAGGCAAATTGATAGTGTGCTTTTCTAGGGGGTTTGGGGTGGTTTTATTCAGGTAGCTTTACCATAATATGCAAGTACCTTCAAGAAGTGTGTAAGTGATGTATCCAATGTCTACTAAACATTGGTCCACCACTAAAGAACAACTATGGGTTTATACCTACTGAAACTGGAGCTTGCAGAGTATGCACAACAATATTCCCATCCCTCAGTTAAAAAGTAAGGCTCTGTCTCTCTCTCCATAGAGTTGTTAGTGGGTAGGAACGGTGCTTTGTTCTCATAAATGTAAAAAGCTGTAAACATTGATTAATCTTCATGTAAATTCCTTTTGCCACAGCCCTCTTTGACAGATCATTATCCTCTTGAATGCCTGTCTCTTTAGCCATACTGCTTTGCAACTTTGTCATACTCTATTAAGTAAACTGGGTTGTGTGTGGCTTGGAAAGGAGAACAATAGAGACTTGGGTGTTGCTGTCTGGGCTGTTGGCAAATTAATAGATGATGCCTCTTGCCACTTACAGAGGCAAGAAGAGTACTGAAACAGTTCATCGGCAGAGGGCCCACCAGTGGTGTTTTGGCTGGGTTTTCCATGGCTGATGAGACATGAAACTAAACTGTAACAGTTGCTCAGCTCCTTGCATGATAGTTAAGCCTGGTGTCTTGGCCAGGTTCCATTTTGGGTCATTATGTTGTCCTTTCTGCTGTTTCAGCTGGATTAGTTCTTTTTTTACTTCCCCCTCTGGAACCTGCTATGTGGCGCTGCTGGCACTCTTCACTGGCATCCCAAAGGCTGACTGCATGTCAGTGGTAGGTGGATGTGAGGGAGTAATCTTCATCTAAAGCCTATAAAGCACTTGATCTAAAAAGATGAAAGGATCCTAAATAAAGGAAGAGCTATCACTGTTATTCGATCACAAACAGAAAGTAGTTCCTATTATCATCATATTGAGGTTGACACTTGATGTTCAAGAAAAGGAAAAAGTCTTTTGAGTTGGTTTTGGTTTCCTATTCTCCCATTCATATTACATCTGAAAACCTGCCTGACAATATCGCTTTTATCCAGTCACTACTGACCAATAATGCATTTATCACATTGCAGTATCTCCAAGGTAACATTTTGCCAGCTAGAGATGAAAATTGTTAGATTCAATCTACTCTGCACAAATTACATCCCTCAGTCAGAATACACATGGTAAGCAAGTTAGAGTCCATCCAGCACTGAGGAAGGACACCACCCTCAGTTCTTGGTAACAGGAATTTATATATATGAAACAAAGGCAGACTCACAAACCAAAGTTTCTTCCAAAGTACTGTGGTCTTAAGTGTAGTGAAACAATACTAGTTATTATCTACTGTACGTAGCATAGGAGAAGTTGCAGACTAAAAAGAAATCTTTCCAAACACAGTTATGCCAAGTAGGATATTTATGGAATGTCTTTTGTGTAATCAAATACTTAACATTATCTATAAACCTTTTTGCTTTCAACGTTGTCAAATGCCTTTGTCCATTGTATTAGGTTGTTAAGCAACCTCTGTTCTGTATTTTTTATAAGCTTCTTCCTAATACTGTGCAATAATAGTCTTTGTCCTTTAGTTGAAGGTGTGGGACTAAGTATTACTTGGAGAAAAACAAATGAAAATGCTGACCTCATTACAAAATAAGTGGTTGCCAAACAAATATTTCTAGCTTCTTCCTTAGAAACAATCTGATAAGAAACAGGCAAGTATGACTTCTGTTTGGCCTGTAAACCTTCTGTGTAAGTGTAAATAAGGACAGTCTTTTCCCACAGTCAATTTTAATTATGATAACCTTCTGTTCAAGTGTCCGTAGATTTCCTACTGAGGTCATGGTTTCATTCTAATATTTAGAAAGGATACAAGAAAACTGTGAACCATTATGGAAATTGAGATGTCATATTATTTTTATCATAGGTCAAATTTTATATTAAAGATCTAAACAGCCAATCTTCAGAGATGGCATTGCCAAAAAAGCTTAATACCACCAACTTTCCCCCTTTTAGTTCCAAGAAATCTTACTGTAGAGCAATTTCTTCCTTGAGAGGAACCAGAAACTTACACGAGTTAATACTTGGGAGAATAAATTTATTGGGAGGAAGGAGGGTAGAAGCAAGTGTCAAGATGTTAAGCATCATTTTATGTCTTTACTGGTTTTGAGTAAAGCTATAAAATCAATAAAATTATCTCTTTAAAAAAACTTTGCATAAACTTAACATGTAGCATAATTTAGCTTGGAAGGAACCTTAGTGCACAGAGATTTTAAGAAAATATACTCTTTGGGCAGCAACTACATGTAGACTTTGAGCTGGCTTCATTATGACTCTTTTTCTCCTGGAAAATCGAAAAGTATGCTACTCATCAAGTTATTCCAGCATTTATGACAACTTGCATTTAATATCTAATTGTAAAAAAAACCAGTGGAACAGGAGGTGAAGCAGTGGACAAAATCAGGATTGAGATGTGGTTGAAAGTTTAAGAAAAAAAACCCTTACATACCTAATTTGTTATAAAACCATGCTAAATATACTTACTAATATGTTTGCATTAGTGTGTTGGGAAATTTTCTGAGGCTGTTTTACAAAAATCAAAACTATATTGCTCTAGTCTTACTAAATCACATTAATGAAAACTGATGGGTTTTCAGTTCTGGCTGAAGGGTTAAGAGTTTGGCTTGGTGAAGTCTCTGGAAAAGCTTTACAAGGATGTATGGTGGGCTGGTAATTTCATTTCACTTTCTTGAGGAAAGAATAATAGCATAGTCTGAATTTATTAATATATATTTGGTGGGTAAATGTCGTGAATGTTGCTAAGGTCAGAGGAAAAACTTCAAATACAGGTAGAAAAATTAGACTTGGACATTCTTAAAAGTGATATATCTGTCAAAAATATAATATGGTGCAAGAGTACTGAAAGGCTCAAGAAATGCTCCAGTATGAGTGAAAACTGAAGTAGACTTGAGTGTGAGTAAAGAATGACTTGCTTTTACCTGACCACACACAAGTGTCAGTGTATCATCGTCATGGAGTGTGACAGTGTCTCTGTATAGCTACAAAACTATTTAATCAACAGAGCAAATGGGTAGGTGTCAGAAGAAGAATTTGAGCATGCTAAGAGATACTCTGTCTCAAATAGTCTACAGGCCTATGCACTTGCCTGCCTTGCCTGCCAGATCCTCGTGCTCTGCTTCTTTGTCTGAAGGCTCACAGGGAAGAAAGGGGGAAAAATGTAGGGTGGATTAGTTATTCTTGCAAGCTAATAGCCTATGTGCCTGTGGCATGTTCTCTCTCTGTTCCCCCACCTTCTGTAGGATCTGATGCTATCACAAAAATGAATGCACACTTATGTGAATAAATTGTGCATAGGAGGAGATCCTGATAAATGACATACATAATCCTGGTATAGCAGTTGGTATGTGTATCAAATTAGGTGTCTTAGTGCTTAGATGCTCTCTCACAGCTGACACATTACTCATCATGTGATAGGGCCATACTTACGTCTTAGGTTGCAACAGGTAATCTGGGTCCTAGGTACTATTTTCCAGATAGCATTTGCAACCTTACTTTGTTGTCTAGAATTAAATGGCCAAGCCCTTAAAAGCAAAACTATATCCCCATAGCGCATTTTTTCCTGCTCTGATCTAATAGTTTCAGCTTTTCCACTCCTTATGTATGAGATAACTTAATATCTTGAGATGCTGTCAGATACAAACCTGTGTCTCTGCTGGAGAGATCATAACTGGTCCTCAGCCCTGATTCTGGTTTTGGTGACTGTTATAATTAGGACAAGTGGTGTTATTCCCCTTTCAACTAACTTCTTACAGATAAATCTATTTCTGATTGGCTATGAAGTTGTAAGTACTTACTTTGAAAATACTACTTAAATATACATAAAATATCTTTCTGGCTAAGAAAACCTGGAAGATAGCAAAATTCCTGTAAGCTAAGCAGACACTAATGCTACCAAAGTTCACAGAACCCTGGGCTAAAGTGTTGGGTGCAAACTGAGAAAGCACTTTGTTGCATAAGAAGGATTTGGAGCACTGAGTCCTTCTCCATAAGGAAAATTAGAAATCCTTAGGGTATCAGGGTGCTTCAATTCCTTTGGAAGGAACTTCATGGATTACCTCAACTAGAAATGTGAAAGATCCCAATTCCCTGTGTGATCTTTCAGCACTGGTTGATATGTTTAAGGAAGAAAAAAACCCAAAACAAACAAAAACCCACCAAAACAAACCCAAAGAACTTCTGGCATCTGTGGACTTCTGCCACTTAACCTGCAAATGCCTCCAGACTTGACAGGCTCCAAGAGCTAGGGATCACCTGAGCAGGTTTTGAAGTTTTGGGCAAGGATATCTAAAACAGAACTTAGACTCTTCTTTAACCCGTTTGCACGGAAGAATTGGCTGTGTAATACTGTTAGGATGCAAAGAAACAGCAGGAAGAGGAGGGTCTACTTTCTTCTGCTGTCTGTTTAGAACCACTAGCAAGTCACTTTGTGGTGCAAAACACTTGCACCACAACTATCCAGCTGAAGTTGCTATTTACAGCAAAATACGCATTCACAGAAGCATAATTTCTTAGTGTACTGAGTTCTGGAAGCCACCAGAATAAAAAACAAGGAGGATGCAAGATAGAATCTCTTTATAAACCTAGTTCCTGGCTTTTTCCTGCTTAATGCCACTTCCTAAGTGGTGTTAAGTGGAATATTTATTAGGTTTTATTTCTTTAAAAGAAAACAAGTCAAGCATCCCAGGGGTTTCTACAAACATAGCATAAACTTCTGGCCACCAATTGGTCATTTGTATGTGTTTGGAGGATGAAGTTTAAATTTAAGGGAAAAACAGGACTGGGAGAGGCTTGCAAAGTACAAGGGAAGTTGACAAGTTTAACATCACCTGATTCTAGAAATATAAAATTGATGAAGCTTGGCAAGGAATTGCATGTGGTTATCCTGTTTAGCTTTTAAGGGAAATCAACACTTAGAAGTAAAGCAGTGTCTTTGAGAACCCCCCTAGAATACAAAAAGAATTCCTGCTAATTCAGCATAGAAATTTAGATTCAGCCAAACACTTTCCATGTCTCATAAATTTTTATATCTTTGAGTCAAATGCTACAATTTAGATTTAGTATTCATGGAGAAAAAAGGAAGGACTGAAATCTGGCAAATAATAGGAAAGAGGAGAATTAGCTCCATTTTGTCAAAGTGTCCTAGAACAATAGTTATATTGGGTAGAACAAGTGATAGAGAACCCATCCAGAACTGATTTTGGTGTTTAGACTTAAATTCTAAAAATGTTTGCACTGAGGGGCTTTCAATAGTAAAAATAACATCACCAATAATATAGTCCATAATTGAGACTGAATTCTGTAACGATTATAAATTGAGTTCATAGTCTTAGATGTAGAGAGGAACCAAAAAGAAGCAAAGCTGCATGTAAATCCAGACATAGATTCCTGTAATTTTAAAGTGCGTTGTGCTTGGATACCTCTGCTTTAAAAGCTACTGATAACAGACAACACCTACTTTCACAGTTAAGATATTCTTTGGTCCAATGAAAGAATTAGCTATAATCATAACTAGGCAACAGTTGTTGTTCTGTAGCCCTGTAATTGTAATGAAAGTCCATAATCCACTTCTTTTCTTGCAAATACTAATTTACAGATGTTGGTAGGAATTGGAGGTAAATGTAGTTCCGCCATAATCTACTTTGTCATATCTATACAAGAACAAAAATGAAAATGGAAGATTATTGCATTAGGAAAGGATTTTTTAATTTAAAAGGTCTTTTTAAAGCAAGTTGTTTGATAACATTTCTGGCACTTGCAGGATTTCTGCTTCAAAGAAATAATGGAAAGAAAAACTGAACACACCTCTAAAGGCTTGCATTTCATTTAATTTGCCGGCAAAGGGAAATACTTCTTTAGTTAAAGCACTCAGAGCTAGGATATTGGGGAACAGCAAGCTTCCTACCTTAATAATGTAAGTCTCCTGCTAGAAATAGACCATACTTCAGCTTCTGCTGCACCCTGCAAGCCTACAAATTTTTCCTTTCCTCTCCCCTTCTTGTTTTAAAATTGAGATAAATTTAAAAAATATATTTCTAACTGTTTTAGAAACACTGACCTGGTTTCCTCATGATTAGCCTTGGGTATGTTAGTATCAAAAATGACTCCTCTTATTATATGCTTCTGATTTCATCAGTGTGTTCTTTAGATAATAAGACGGATTAAATTGTTTTCATCAATAAAAGTTTAGGAATGTGTTTTAATTCAGCTACTTTTGACTAGAAAGCCTTTATTCTGAATAATTATGTATTCTATACATATGAATATAATGAACATAATGAATAATTATGGGAAGCAAAGTGTTTCTTTCCTTCATTTGCAGTACTTAAGTGAAGAGCCAGATGGGTCCAGTAGCTAGAGCAGTAAAAGAAGCTCTCCTGTGCTTTGGTTGGAAGTTCAATACTGGTGCATCCCTAATAGCAGCTGCTTCTGTTTGAACCCAGGGTTATGGAAGATGAACTGCATTAAATGGTGTATCATTAAATATCAGCTGAGTAAAAGTAGTGTAGTGTAGTGGCCTACCTAAATCACTAGCATCTGTCTCCTCACATGCAAAAAGTTGATCTTTAAAATAAAAAGGGCCACTACTGAAGCCACACACACAAAAACCACCAAACTCAAAATCATAATACAGTGTTTTGTTAAAATTCAAAATGTGCATGCATATGTGTGAATAGACACACATAGACATGCATACATATTTATCGTATGTATAGAAATGGCTAATGCTGTTCTTGTTTAACTTTCTCCCTGTTACACAATTGTCCTGCCTTAAAACCTGTTTAAACTTTACCTGCCTGATATCTTACCTTTCCCGTGAATGCTGCATTTGCTAGTTTTATCTTGCTTTTATGCAGAATGTGAAGACCTCAAACAGAAAAACATATGCTATTTGAAAATCAGATCACATCAGGAAGGATGCTGATGGTCTGAATAAAATTGTTCCAAACTAGACCTTTATTTGTCTGGAAGAATTAGTTTCTATAAAATGTCAGAACAGATTAGTACTGGAAAGCTCCCTATTGTGTGTAGTCTCGCAGTGCGCAAACAGATCAGCTGTGGCTTGTGAATCTTTGCAGCAAAAATTTTTTGCTCAGCTTTGCTGTTTTGGTGTTTTCAGGATGTTCATTACTGCTTTTCCCAGTGTTTATGCTGTTAGTCCTTCATCACTGCATTGTTCTATGCTCAAGAAAGATAGAACAAAATAAGTAACTATCCTCATACAGCACTCAGCTCAAACTTCTATAACCTCATCTATACTAAAAGCCAAGAAAAACGTGAAAATGCCCACTCCTTAAATAAGTGATGCTGAAATAAGTCAAAGTCATGTACATATGGAAAATAATTACTCTTACCCTTTTTTACAAAGAAAATTATTGTTTTATGATGTGACTTAAAGCAAGAAGTTGTACAAAAACTTTCAGTGGTATGCTGTTATTTGTATGAAGTGCATAACAGGTGGTTCTTAGGTCTTTAACTCAGAGTACAACTATAACCGCTAATAATGTTCTATTCATTAATGTAGCTCCATAGAACCATGTGGGATAAACATGGGATGGGAAATGCTGTGTGAAACAGTAATGCTCTTCAGATTTACAGATGCGCTGCAGACTTTTCCATAGCTTAAGTTTACGCATTGCAGGAGTTAAAAATCCCACTGTAGCTTCTTCCATATCTTTCCCTTCTGTAAGGTACAGTATTCTGAAGCTAGTAAAAAAGCACCTCTAAATGCAAAAGCCAGTGCTGCAAAGAACTATACTTTATTTCACTCGCTTCATCCATTAGATAATGAATGCAATGGCTCAGAACAGCAAAAATAGTGAATTATATGGCTACAGCTATAGCACATACTTTTGCGGAATATGAGGTAAATACTATTTAAATAAGTGACGGTATTTAAGGGGATGTGAACCTATGATAAATGCGTATATTACACATTCTCTGATACTTGCTGAGGCATCAGAATGCTGTCTTAGAGGGAGAAATTCGTGGGAATCACTGTCTGCACTCTTGGCATGGATGCATAGTGAAAATAGGATCCAGAGGACTTCTAAGCAGTAAGAAAGAAGATTAACCCTCTGGTATACAGCATTAGCATCTCTTTCATTTCTAGTGCTCAGACATACAGCTATGTATGTGATTGTGCTCAGCCTGAACCGTATATCTTCCCATTGCTTTCTTAGGTCCAAAGGCTTATTAGCTGATTAGTGAAGATTAGTTGGCCACATCTGACTGTCCTGATCTAGCAAGGATGCTGTCTGTGCAGCTAAAGAATAAATGAAAAAGTAGGCACTCCTAAGTTAGGATGTTGGCGTTAGTTTCTCTTGGTAGCTTGCTGTCTCTAGAGGTCCAATTTGGGAATTAAATGTTCAATAAATGAAGCTTTTGTACAGGCAAACCATGTAGGGCTTTTTATGTTGAAAATAAGTGGCTGTGATCCTATTGATTAATTACAAGCTCAGGTATAGACTGAGTGCTTTTTTCCCTTGCTGTCTTAACAGTTGAAGGATAACAGAAAGGAGTAGTGTATGAAAAGTGATTGCAATTGGCCTATCTACAACCATTGCCCTTAAACCCAACAGCAATCTGGAGGTCCTTTGAGTAATTTGAAATCTGTAAGGAGTTACATGAGTCAGTTGTGTCCTGTAGTAGCCAAATGTGAGTAGTGCGAGTAAATAGTAAGTTCTGTTTGTGGAAGTTAATTTCTATTGCAGTTATTTCAGAGATCTTAACTTGCATAAATTCACACAGGACATAATCTACTGCTGAACTATGAAAATTAAGTCCTGCTTCTGAGTGTACCCCCATGCTGTCATGGCATCATTCTGCTATTAGTTCCAGTGCGAAATCTAAATTTAGTTTTGAATTAGGTCATACTTCCTAACCTTGGTTCTTGTTTCATCACACCAGAAGGTGTGTCTTACTTACCTAAATACTTGGTTAAATATCTCCTGGCTGTTCAGCAATGACTGTTGACAAAGCAGTGTAGCCCTTATGTTTTCTTTCATTGCTATCAAGGTACAAATTAACTTTCAAATCACATCATTCTTAACAACATTAAAAAAAAAAAAAAAGTAGGTTTCATAGTGAAGGGCATCATCAAGTGTTTGTGCAATTAAACGCATCAGTTATGCTTCTTGCAGTGGTAGTCTCTCAACATCCTGTATTTAGAATGAGTTGTGCTGGAAACAGTATGAGAAAAATGTGGCCACCACTCCTAGGTCAGGACAAAATACCAGTACCTGCCACTCCCAAGAAGTCTTTCTTAATCCCTATGATTAAGTACATGAATTTATCCACCTCTTCTCTCTCCATCTCTTATCTCCTTGTTTGTTTTTACATCAGGAACCACAATGACTGGGATTGAACCTTGGGAAGTGCAAAATGTAGTCCTCTATGTGGGACACATGTAGGGATTGTCACAATCCATACCAAGCAATTATATTAGATGGCACTATTATAAAGCTTTTCTAAAACAAACAAAAACACAAACAAACACAAAAGCACTTATGTCTTCCATTCCACAAGCTGCTGCTGCTGCTTCCAATTTGACTCCAACTATATCAAAAATGCAATGGGAGTAAGCTTTAAAAACTTAATTTAAGATAAAACACTAAGCAGCCTTTACTACCTGAAAAGCTCAAAGATACTGTGTATCTTTTTAGCTGTTTTCCTTTCTTTTTAAAGGAGTTCTGCTAATCAATTTCTTTTCAAAGCACTCTAGTTCCTAGCAGTTTCCTAAAACTGGAGAGAAATTGCTGTTCTTTGTAAGCTAAATCAATCTCTGAAGAGCCTTATAAGAATAAAATAGCTTAAGGATGAAACAGCAGTAAGAAAGGAGATCCATCTACCAATTTATCAGTCTATCTATTTTCTAGCCATATCTATCTATAATGGTTAAAAGTTTTAAAGGACACTAAATTTAAGTATTTTATATTGCTTTTCATAAGGGCAGTTCAATTTATCTCTATTCCTTTGGAAAGATGAATATTGTCACTGCATGTTGTAGGCTTGTGTTGGCTAAAAGGAGTCAGGGGCATGACAGCATTTAGAGAAGGCATGAGCTCAAATGTCAGTAGAGCATCCAAAAATGGATAAAGCATCACTCAGCCACTGCCATCTGTTGAGTGTTTCATGACAGCTGTATCTCCTGACCAGAGCTGGTGCAGATAATCATGAAAGGCACAGAGGAAGCATACAACAGTTATACAGAGAGAGGGGAGGGGGGAATTCCACCTTTAACATTGTTTTTAATTGCACCATAATGATTTTTTTAACAGACACCATGATGTGTATCTTAGACTCTAGCCTGATTTAAAGCAAACAATAAACCAGAGTGCAGCTGAAAAGCAATTGAAAATTCCTCTGCAAGAAGGTCTTGTCCAGGCTAAGTATTTAATAGTGTTTCTCCCAGAGACTTTGCCCTAAAGATACTCCTGCCATAATAAAAAAAAAATAATAAAACTGCCTCAACTATTGTGTGTCAACAAGACTATCAAAGCAAATATCTTTGTTATTGATTTACTAATGTGAATGTGGGCATTTTAAATGTTCTTTCTCTTAAAAAAGGGGGAAACTTTTAGCCATCAAAACTGAGGTGCTAACACTTTCAGGTGCAGTTAAATTTAATGCCAGCTGAAACATTAAATGACTGTGGTATAGAATAAAACCATTCTAGTTTTTCTATCATTTTCCCTAGTGTATGGATCTGCTTTCTCCCCCAAGGCATACAAAACTGCCATCTGATTTTATTGCTTCTGATACAACCTCTCATAAGCTGGGGAGTTTTCTAGATGAACTGGCAACCTGGACAAGTCACGAAATCAATGGCACAGGCAGTAGCGAAGGGTAGGTGTCATTGCAAAGCAAAGTCTTTGATGTGAAAGCCTTCTCTTATCCTCTTATCTAACCCATGCCTTCCCATAGCCGTGTCTCATATTGTTCTGTCACTTCAGTATGTCAGACTGTGTTATTCCAGCTCTAGGTTATCCAGCAGATGTTGCTGTAAACTGGTCCAGTATGAACAATGGGAGTTTGGTTCCTCCTTTTGATAATGCTAATAAAGCATACTGCTTTGGAACTAGACTTGCTTAAAGATATGTCACTTAGGAACAGATCTAAAGTTAGGAGGTGAGACTTTTGTAGAAATTCAGATAACTTTCCATGTCTACAATTTTACACACATATTTATATAACTTTAGATAAACTACAGCTCCTAACCTATCTAAGATGATAGTAATTCAACTACTGTAACTATAGGGGGTTTAGATCCTTATGATTTAAAGCAAATTACAGTCATAGTGTAATGAACACAGGTATGTCTGGGTCTACAGGTAGGCTTAGATTATTCAATAACTTAATGGTTTGCTGATATGGTTGAGTCTCAACAGATACTGGGTGTTTTTTTCATATGAGCAGGGGAGCTTATGACTGCTGCCATGTAGCTCAATGGGGTCCTCTATATCTCTGAAGAAATGATCCCTCCCAAGGCCAGATAAGTTGCTATGTAATCTATCCAAAACTAAAATTGTCTTGAGGACATACAAGCCAAAGGTCACTTGTAGGACTGGTTCCTCCGTTATCAGTCCCAGAAAGATGTCAAGCTGTAGTATGGCTGTAATATCCTTTAGGGAGCATTGTTTGTTTTTTACAGCCATTCAAACACTAATAAGATGATGAAATGCATAATTAATAATAGTATGAGCAGGAGTGCCAAAGGCCATGGCTTCGTGATGCATTGTTACATATCTGAACTGCTTTGCTAGTTCAAACACCTTACACAATGTTAACCTTATCTGCCAGCAAGCCTCTGTTACTTTTTGAACTAGGAGTAGGTAGGAGTAATTTCTGAGATGCGTGTTATTCCATAGTGCTTTGTTACGCGTAGGATAAAATGAAATTTCAGATGTGTCTATGTGTAAAATGCATTTTAAAGCAGTACAGGTTAAAAATACCAGTTCTGCTTCTTAGGTCAGTGGGAGTCTCTGGTTTACTGCTACATTAGCTTTTTACAAAATTGTTTGGCATTTATATCTTTTTATTTTACAAGTTTACTCTGAAAGAAGCTAGTGAAACAAAACATAAGTCTACCCTCCCCCTGAAAGTCACTTTTATGTTCCTCCTTTTTTAACATGGCAAAGTGGTTGTAAAATGTACTCTTGATTCTTACATAAAACAGCATGTAAGTAGGATAGGCATGGGAAGTGAGCCCCTTTCTTGAGGTTTTATAGACCGCACAGGACCTCAAACAGGAACACTGATGCTAAATGTAGATTTATTATTACTTTTAAGAATTTGCACAGGGTGCTTCATATTATTAAAAGACAAAGCAAAAAGAGAGCAGATATTTCTAAGAAACAGTTAAGTCAGGGAGAGCTATTTCTTAATAATCAAGATGACAAAATTAATTTCAGTTGTAATACAATTCAAGAAGAAATGTGTGATTTCAGAATAGCTATTGAGATCCCTATGAAACTTAACAGGGAACTGGATTGCCGCTATAAGAAGAATAGGACAGACCATATAATTCGACATCTGGAATCCAGGAAGACCCCCAGTTGAGGGTACTATTGAAATTCAAAACCAAAAGAGAAGTGTGTAAGGGGGAACCCTGAAATAGCCACAATTGTGATGCTTGCCTTGTTTATGGTTAAGGCTGATTAAAAAATGCAAAAACTACATTTCATTGTAAAAAACAGTGAACTGGAAGAGGGGAAAGAAAAGGCTTTAGGATTCAATTTTGTAATTTTTAAATCCTGGGATTAAATGTGGAAAGGAATAGAGCTTCAGCATTTTGGGGATTGAGTTTTTTGTTTAAGAGTGCAATTGTGTGCTCTTTTTTCCAAGGTAAGCGAATGTTAAGTACACTGAGATACTACTGCTCCGTGCTTCCATGCTAATAAGGCGTGCTTCCCACAGTGTGTGACAGAAAGGATGAATGCCATGCAGTGCTAATGGTTAATTTGTAGTGGCATGTGTGTTCCTTGAATGTTTGTTAAGTTTCATGATTCACCATCTCACAATTGAATCACTCCTTTTTTTAAGATATAGTGATATGTAATGAGATGAAGCAATGCTGACAGGGTTTTTGAAAGATACATTGTCCTCCACAGCCTATTCACTTTATTATTATAATAATAATACCCCTTAAATTTGTTAATTTCTCACGATTTGGGGAAAGAGTGAGTCCTCATCAAATAATTTCAGTACTGACCATGATTTAAAATGTTAATTACTGTGGAATCTGTCACAGATAGCGTCAAACCACAGTGATGCTAATCTATGTCATGGATTTGAAACTCCTTTGGGAAGCACATATTTAGACTTACTGCTGAGTGAACATGACTGCTAGGATTACAGAGGGCATGGACAGTGAAGAAAAGCAGTAATGCTCCTTCTGACTAGAAAGTAAACAATAGGTTGATTGTCTGCTTACACTTTGGGGCTAAACAGCCCAACTGCTGAGAAGCTCTAGGTAAAAAACTGCTATCAGCAAGGAGCCTTGATGTTTTCTTCGTGGAGCTAGATGTTGTCAAGGATTCAGCTGAGCCACCCTAGTGAGTGTACAGGAAGCAAAACAGGATATTCTTGTATAGGCCCTGTTTTGTGTAATTATGCAACACTTGAACTCTTGTGTATATTCCAGAATGGGTAACACACCTCTAACAGGAACAGGGAGCCATCAGCAGCAACTAGTGAGCGAAATATTCTTATGAAAAGTGCTCTTGATTGAAATCAGTGTGTTTACATTTTCATTTATCTTTGGTAAGGATTGCTCCACCTTAGTGCACCCTCAAAATTAAGACATTATTTTCACCCGTTTTCATTTCCTGTGTTTGTTTCTTTTAACAAGCAATCTAAATAATTTCAGCTGTCTCTTAAAAATGAACAATAAGGGAAATGATCCTGGAAATGTCACTTCATCAAATATCCTCAGATATTTCTCAGGAATATGCTGGATTTGATGAAACACAGACAAATTCCTGGAGAGGCAGCTGAGGATCGTACTCCATTTTAGAAGAGACTCTGCTTGTGCCCAGTGATTCCCAGATTTTTACTGGGGAGGCTGGATACCTAGAAAACTCTGGTGTGTACACCAGGCTTTTAGGGCCCACTAGGTTCCTACGTGTAATACCAGAAGCCAGAAAATGAGGGAAGCTCTCGCTGGGTGTGCATGTGTGCGCACGTGTGTATCTGCATAAATATACTATCTGCATAAGTAGTATGCTGGTTTTATTTAAATGATCTGTTTCAATTAGAGTCCCTTTTGTTCTGTTTCTGTAAATAAAAAACACGTGCTAACTTTTGAATAATCTCGGGTTTTAATAGCCTGAATCATGCCATGTCCTGTTTGTACTACATAGAATACTGAGACTACTCTTAGGTGTAAGAATCAGGCTTGAACATTGGAAACTAAATCTTGTTTTCGCCAATATTTTTTTTGTTTGTGGGGTTTTTTAGTTTGGGGAGGGTGTGTGTGTGTGTATGTGTGTTATATTTTGTGTGTGTGTGTTGCCCAAAGAAAAAGCTTTGGCTAATGCAAAGTAATGGAAATCCTTTTGTGGCTTGCAGATTATAGCAGACACACAGATTTATTTTTTTTTTTCATCCTGCTATAAGAACCTTTAAAAAGAAATCTGTCCCTCACAGAATCAGAGGAGAACAAAAACAGATCCTTTATTTAAATAATGATAGTAATGTCATGAAAACGAGGAAACTAACTTATCTGTATACACACACACAAATTCTACTGTGAGAAGAAGCTGAAGCAGTGAATGTTAACCAGGTTGCAAGAGTGTAATTGAAGACAGAATATGGCAAATTTGTAGTTTTTTGTTCTTAGCCTTCCATCTAGTGATGTCTGATAGCCTCCCTTGATCTGTGCTCGGTACAGTGTCAGTCCATAGCCAGAAGGAAACTCATCTTTACTCCTAATATCCTGCTTCTGTTAGCAGTTTGCATAGGCGGCTTTGCATAATTTTTATTAATTTATGAGAGCGGCACTGTAGTGAATATTTTCATTTCATGAAATGGCTAACATTAGAACAAATAGAACAGACACAAAACACAAATGTCTGTCTTCTCCATAGTTACAGGAGTGTTTTAAGGATGAGGTTTCATAGGACTGTTACTTCTTGATTTCTGAAAAAAAAATTATCTGCCACAGAAAAAAAAAATCTTGTTTTTAAATTTAGAGTGGAGTGTCAGACAAGTTCTGGTTTCAGCACAAGGGAAGAAGTAAGACCACATGGCTGGGAACAAAGCAGGGGAGTGAGACTGCTTCCCCAATCAACAGCAGCAAGCTGTCAAACTGGTTCAACTGTTGTGTGAAATCTCAACCTAAAGGATGATTTAGGCAAGAAATCACTATTTTCTTACTGTGCTTTTAGCTTAAAAATTAACAGTTTTGTTAAATGGTGAAAACAGAACAATTTCTAAAATTGTTTTTCATATCTCCTTGTATAAACAGTCTTTTTGAGGTAATAGATAAATTGAGGCTGTTTATATTAAATTTTTTTCTACTCTATAATATGTTTTTCTGCAACTGTATTCCTTTCTGTATTTGTGCTTTCTGTACTCTTCTTCCACATTTGGGAGTTTTTTGCTCCTTCATTTCTATCCATGATTAAGACTCAGGCAGTTCTTTCATATTTGCTTATTTCGCTTTCACTGTACTCGTCAACTCTCAATACCTTAGTGCAAACTTTGTAGTATCTCAGAATTTTTTTATTTCTTTACGTTCTTGCCCCTAGATTTGTTATCTCATGATCCTTTCACTGAGCCTTGACTTCGTGTTTATTTTATATTTTTCTGAAGAAAAGTAAGCTTAAAGATGCTTACTTAGGAGGTATGACCAAGAAAGACAACAGATGAAAAGAAATATGACACTAAAAGTTTTTTCTGGTAGTTTTAAAATATTCTCTTGATTCTTAGAAGCCTGGCACAAAATTTTTGATTGCTTTAGATTGCATCTTCTAGGTTTCAGCAGTGCATTACTTTGAGGATTTTTGGGCTTCAAAAGTGGATGAGAATATTAGAGGAGGGTGTCTCAGTCTCTGTCAAATTTATTCCAGGGGCATAATAGGGAGCCTTCTGAACAAAAAATTCATTCATTTTCAATCAAGCACAGCAGCCTGAGATATAGGGTAGGTTACAGTGAAGTATGTACACTAACAACTTTTTTAAAGCTTAAAAAATTCTTATCTCCCCTTTCCCTTCCCAAAGGTCTCTGGAAAAACTATCCTTATTAGTATCCAACTCTTAGTCACTGTCACTTGTTACGGTGCCTGTTCACTATCCCCTGTGTCACTTCTGTGTCAGCAGCCTCGCCTGAGCATTGCCACTGCAGGTTCCCACCAGTAGGTGTGGTGGACAAGTACTTTCAAAAGGTTAATCAGCAGCATTCATTAATAACTAGGTAACAGTATCCAGCCTGCAGGCTACTGGTTGTTGGCAAATCACTTGCATAGTGCAAAGCTTGTAGTTTTTGTTCAACTGGTTAAGTGCCCTGTTGCCAGGCTTCCTGCTGGAGGAGGAGTTTGGCAGGATGACTGAGGAATGTTGTGCAATGACATTCATTGAACAGCTATACTGTTGGCACCTTGGGGACTTCCTCAGGCTTCATGTCTCCATGCCGAACTTGCTCACAGGAATTCAGTATTTTAAGCAAGGGCAGAATAGCCTTCCTAAAGATCCTGATTAACTCTTGGAGTGGTTCCAGTTGTGCTGGTGTCCAGCTTTGCTAGACTGAAAACCAGGAAAATTTACTTGATAGCTTTTTGATACTTTTCAGTGGCTCCCTTTAACGTCATTAGTAACATGGATAAACCCTCCTACAACTCACTGAGAAAGACATGTAGAAGAGATCACCTTAAAGGTACAACAAAATCTATAGCATGCCATTCTGCAGCAGCACAGGAGGTCTGCCTCTTAACAGTTACTGTCACATAATATGGGTGAATGAAGCAACATGAACACACAGTAAATAAATGAGGGCTTTGCAGCATCAGGTTAATCACTGGGAAGGCCAAATAAGGTGCTCAGCCTGGGTTAATGTCTGAGATCGTGTCCTATTACATTGCCGACTAATATACTTTTCAGACTGAAGTTTGTACAGTAGTCTTGGCCTCAGGTTTTACTGTTTTAATATCTCTGTCAAAAAGGTGCCACTATTTCATATATCTTTTTATATTCATTGCATTTTCTAGCATAGACAAAACATTAATTTTCTAGCTGAATTCTATATTAAGATGAAAAACAAAATAAAAAAGAAAATCACAAACTTCTTGGCTTTCTTTGGAAGGCAGCAAACCACATCAACAACAACAAAAAACAGAGGCACCATAATTAGAAAAATAATATTTGAATTAGCTCAGGATTTTTAGTCTTAGTGTATCAGACTTTTATTTGTCAAACAGGCTTATGGCTTACTCTGAGTGATTTTAGCAACTCCAGTGGGGCTAGTTATGATGTGAATTATTACTCAGTGTGAGTAAGATCAGAATTAAGCCCAGATACGGTCAGAAGGAAAGAGGGTTTTGTCTGATTTGTCTATGATAGATCTGCCCTGCTGCTAACTCCCTGGTCTTTCATTTAGTTTCTTTTTAGAGACTTTTGTTAAGACTTCCAAGGAGTCCTGAGAGGACAATTGAGCTTTTATGGGTTTTTTGCAGAAGCAGGGAGAAACAATCGAGTTGCTGGTTTTCTGGTAGTGTTGATTTATTTTCTGTTCATCCTGCAAATATTTTTTATTAAATTTAAAAAAAAACAACAAAACCCAAGACTAAACAACTATGTACTATAAATTGGGCTTTGAGGGAGTAAGAGGGGGAGCTTCCAGGTTAATCTGCAGATAAGGATTTCCAAAGTATACAACATTATGATCGGTCCTTACAGCAAAGAGGGTTATAGTTTCTGTTTTCTGAGAGAACAGATTTCCATCTGAGCTTGTCCATGTTCAGAAAGCCTTAGTAACTAAAGAAATTGGACAGTTTCTCACAAGGTCATACAAAAATGAAACAAGCCTATTTAGACCCTGAAGTTAGTGGGCCACTTGCTGGGCTCAGTGGTACAAAATGGCTCGCCTGACTCCCTGAAGTCTTCCCCTCAGGAGGTCTCAGCATCCCGCTTTCTCTTTGCACAGGGAAAGGAGCCTGGCCTAGCTCCTGCCTGCCTGGTCCATGCCAGTAGGTGATCACCCAGGGCCAGTGTACAGCAGGATGGGGTATTCTGCAGTCAGCCTGCTCTGGGAGGCAGTACCAATGCTGGTGGCAGGAACAGCTGGATTTTGCCAGGAACTCTCTCTTACTATCTCACCCTTTCTAGCATTTGTATTAAGCAGCTACAGCAAACCAGGGTATCTGTGTGAGCTGTAAGATGGCCAAAAGAATTTACAGCCCTTGAAGCCAATGGGACTAAGTTTGCTCAGGATCATGCCCTTAGTTAGCGTCCTGCAGCAAAAAGGCCTAGAGTTTAGTAAGGAAACTCTCTCAGGGGTTTATAGTATTGATGACTGTAACCAAGCCTGGCAGCCCTTGGATCTTACAGCTCTCTCTGGGCCTAATCAAAGGCCATTGACGTAAACTAAAACATTTGACTTCAGAGAGCTGTGGATCAAACTCTGCATCTACACTGACTGAGTTTGCCCTCCCCTCAGACACAACCCCACTTTAAATTCTTTTCTTCTGACAGGCCTGTAGCCTCATTCCTCTCTCTTAAGCTGGGAGGGCATTTCACAGCTTTCTAAGATGCCCAGAAGTGACTTTTCCCTTCTCACGGTGCAGTTTCGCATTATACCTAGTTCAGTGTAACTGCTGGCTGACACCAAAAAGTGCCATCCCTATTTTCCTGATGTCAGGTTCAAATGAACTTGGCAGGATGAGTTGACAGAAAATGAACCAATCTAACATTCCCTGACTTCCCCCACTCACCACCCCAGCCCCCTCCCCCGTGCCCCCCCCCAAAAAAAGAAAAAAATAAAAGGGAACAATTGACCTTTCAGCAGTATTGCACAATTGTCATGGACTCTGTGCTATGAGTCTCAAAAAGTCTGCCAGGGGCACTACATAAAAGCAACGTTAATGTGGATTAAGGCAGAGAAACCAGACAAAGAAAACATTAAGAAGAATTCAAATGAAAATGATATTAAAAGTATTATTACCGTCATGCAAGGCCTGGTCCAGAAGTATTAATTAGATACTGATCCAAAGATAATGATTAAGATGGGTATTATGAGTGTGAAAACTATAATTAATGTATGTTGCTATACTTACTATGATTATTGTCTTTTTTTATTTTTTTTTCTCAACCCAGTCAGCTGTCAGTCAGCCCTTAGCATCTTGCTGAAAGGAGCTTGTACTTGATTTTCAGCCAAGTGTTCTTGGGCCACTGCAGATATAATGTCACATCAAACAGGTGACTGTCTCTCCCTTCTTTCCTCTCTCCTACAGAGCTTGGTGTTTCCTTTCAAGCCCAGTTGTTCTGTCTTTGTTAGCAAGCTGACGTTTACTGCATTCTTTTGCCCAGACATTGATGCATAAATAACTTCACATTTACATGATTAGCTTAATTTTTTTTCACTTCAGTTATAAACTCATTTTAATTTCTTTCTTCTAATTTAGGTGGTGTAAATGTCATCTACTCACATAGTATTCCCATTTCAAAGTATACCCTTGAACCTCACTTAAAGGCCTGAACTCTTACTTTGGGTATGCATGTTTTGAAAATAAAAACTCATAAAAGGACTACAGTATTATTAACATCCAACTTTCAGTACTTTCAACATGTCTTCCTACCCGTATTGGGAGCCTAAGCAAATGTTCTCAGTTTCCCTTGACACAGTAATGAGGAATTCTCCCTATGTGTCCTCTCTTCTCCATGGTTTGAAAATTAAAGCTGTGTCTTTAGCTATAAGAAGTGCAGCATATCTTTCTGAAAGATAAAGTTCATATCAGATTCAAGCTACCCAGCTGTTTCAGAGCTCTGCTTTTATGTCAGGGTTTTGGTTTTCATGAGGTTGGAAGCAGACTTGCATATGAAAATTCATAGTAATTGTACCTTTTAGTGATACTCATTAACAGATGTATTCTTTATTTTTCTGTCTAATTCATTGTTTAATTTTATTTTTTTTTAATTTGGGAATGTATTCAAATTCTTATTGCAAAATCACTCAGAAAAATGGAAGATTACTTAGAACAAATGGAAGAACAGTTACTTTTTAAAGTTGGAGGAGAAACAGTTACCCCTATACAGCGCACAAGCATCTTTACTGAAATACATCTGAAGTTCTTCTCTCTCTAAATGAAACATTTTACATTTGCTAGATAGTTTTCTAGTCGTCGCTTGTTCTGCTCTGATGTAGATGAAATGTGAGATGTGTGAGTTAAGTTGTGTGGGTATTGTCACTCTGGTCAAAGGAGCTGCTGCTGCCTTCGTGAAACGTTTCACAGGTGATGAGAGAGATGTGCAGTTTCTGAAATCACCAAGAACCAAGCAGGCTTTTTATTTAGCATATCTTTTTCACTTTGTTTCTTCTATGTCAACTCTGACCAGCACAAGTCCTCCCATTTTCATCAGGGAAGTGCGAGGTTTAGATTGTGTGCTGTGCAACATAGCTCCTCATTCAAGTAAATGGAAAAATATATTGGAATGCTTTCTGGTAAATTGGTTGGAAGAAGCTGAGGACTTTGCCACTGAGATCCTTTGAAAAATTGCAACTACATGATTTTTGTGCATTCATGGCTCTGAAACTGTCAAGTCGGCACTGAAATATTTACCATGAGGAGTGAGAAAAGATACCAACTTTCCATCACTCTTTCTTGAAAGCTAGTTATTCTACTAAATAAGTGAGAAGTAAAAAGTACTAAATAAGAAGTAAATCTACTACAAATAAGGATTTTCTAGCAATATCCCATTAAAAATTATGATGGGGGACTTAAAAGATCAGATAATACCTAGCTGGAGTATAAAAGTGAGGGAAATGTAAATATGTTTCCTTCGTTGTCATTATATTTTTGCTTCTGGAAATTGCTGCATCAATATCATAGTCCCATTCAGCTGGGACCTCTACCAAGAAAAAAGTTCAGGGAAATGCCGAGGCTGGAAGGGACAGGATGAAAACCAAAATGCTTTGCAGCGAGTCTTCTGTACCTTCTTTCTCTTCCAATGTAGGGCTCAGTAACTGTGTCCACACAGGTGGAAGTACAGGGGTGTCTTTATACAAAAGTAGAAGTCCCCCAGACACTGAGTTTTGCTGCACCATCAGGGAAGCAAATTGTGCAGGTCTGGCTTCAGATGTAAGCACAGTAAGCCCAGCAGCACTTTCATAATTTAGCTCCAGATTCAGATTAAGACCTTTAACTCTGACTGTGTGTCAACACTTTCCCACTGATGTCTTTTCTCAGAAATTGGAGACACATTAATAAGTGAATAGATGCTCTTGCACAGGAGAAATAAGAAGCTAGGGAGCAAAGGAGGCCTGTGCTTTTCAGGAAGAACACATCTATGAAGAAGGAAGAGGTGGAGGGACAGAACTGCTCATTTTGAGGCATTTGAGAAGATATCTACTGGAAAGATGGAGAAGACAAGGGAAAAACTTTACTGTATATAGCCCCCAAAACTCCTAGGACACCTTTAATCAATTTGGCATAATGAGGCTGTGCACACATAGCAATCTTTCAAAGATCACAGCAGCTTAAAAGTCCCAGTGGTCCTTCCATACCAACAGCACTCACTTGAATTTTTGGCTACATCACTGGGGAAAAACTTGAAATGAGGACTTCTCTGTCACATGCAGAACAGGCTAAAGCATGCTGTTTCATAAAAAACCCAAAACACCTCTATCAAACTATGGAGACTTATGTTCTGTGGGCTAAGGCCCTGGTCTGGGAAACATACGACCCTAGCTTCAGCTTTAAGACCCATCAAATTCAGTGTGCAAACTCTGGTCAGAATAGAGCATACCTAGCAAACTACACTGAGTCTCAAAACAACCATTTTAATACTATTGGTCTTGCAAACGTTCTAAAGACTTTTATGAGCTTTTCGAGGCTTCAGCTCAAAGCTGGACAAGTAGAAGTTTCAGAACCACTGTTGGTGCAAAAAGGGGTTTCTATCTTCCTATCAGTTCTAGTTACCTGGCTTCTTTCAAAACAGGTCCTCTCCTTCTCAAAAGCCATGTTAGTGGCAAAAGACATGGAAATTAAGGTTCCAAAACAGCCACTTCTGTTGCTGACAAGCTCAGATTCGCTTGCAGTAATTTCCACTTGATTCTAAATATCCCCTGCTGAACAAATAAGGAAAAGAGGTAGCTTGCATTCTAAAAGCTTTTCTGTATCTCCTCCTTTACAGGGATATGGAATTAGTGTAACTTTTTCCTTTTTCAGAAATGAAATCCTAAACTAGAAGATTTGCAAGTTGCCATGACTTTTTTTCTTATTGTTATAGGAAAGAATTCTTAGGACTCATTCAGTGTAAATTTTACTGTTAAGAGCAGCTGAGAGCACATGATGAGGTTTCCCAGGGTATTTTGCCCTCCTTACCTGATTCTACGTCTTGTGAATCCACAGATTGTATTCATAGGTTCTAATGTTCCTCTGAACATTTGCTTTGGGTTTCCTTTTTCTTTTAATATACCAAAGTTGGGTTTTTTTATAATTACTGCTATGTCAGTATGTACAATGAGTGAGCAAAAAGCCCTATCAATTTCTCTTTTCTATTTGTTATTTGATTCCAAGATGGCTGTTCCCAAAGCTGCTCTGAACTTTCTCCCTTAAGACAAACAACATTTTCACTTCAGCTATGGAAAAAGAGTACTGCTTTCTTACCCAAAACGAAACAATCCCAGGAGAAATGCTGCCTTGTATTCAGAACACTGCATTTTATCTTCTTGAGAGACAGGCATCCAGTCTCCCGTCCAGCTTCTATTCTAAAAAGATGAGCTTTAGGACTTAGTCACGGGGCTGGATTTCCTATTGTCCTAAACTCTATATAGTCCTTCACAGGAGTGCAAGATGGTTATAAAATGCTACCATATCAGAATGGTTCTACCGTATTGGTCTTATAAAAGAGTTGTGTGGGGCAGGGGGAGGGAGAAAATCCTACTTGCTATATATCTGGATTGAACTTGTAGCCTGTAACCATCTCTTCTATTCTGTACTTACTCCACCCCCACCTCCCACCCCTCCCCACCTCCCCCCCCCCCAGAAGAGCTGAATTTTAGGCGGGAGGAGGTAGGAAAATAGAACTGAGCCTTGCACTGAGAAGGACACCAGGTCTAATGCTTCTTTGCTGGAATCAACATGCCAGAAAAGCAATCAGGAAGGCAGGTAGGCTCTGGGCTTCCTGTGGGGCATACTTTGTTTGGGGAGAGTGGCAATGAAGCAATGCCTGTTTAACTTCAGTAATAGAAATCGTTTCTCCCACACTTTGAAAAGTGAGGGACATTTTCCCTTGTTTCCAACTACTCCAAAGGGTGCAGGCAGCATAATGGAAGGTGCAACTGGTAAGGGGAAAGGTGGTCCCCAGTTTCTAGGAGAATGAGCACAATAAAATCATTGTGTTCTATTTCTTAAAACTTGTTCACACGTGGTTTTTAAAAAGCAATAGTGTATCTGGAGAAGTATAATAGAAGTATAATCTTTAGCAGATTCTAAAGCTGTTATGTTTAAGCTGCAGACATAAACATCTCAATCGCCTTACCTTTCAGTGAAAGGGACTAAGCTTTCCTCTGCTGTAGGAATGGATAAAGAATGCTGTGCTTTTCCTTTTTAATTAAATCTTGCCTAAAACTGTAAAGTAAAACATTGAAATAAGTTATACGTATTCTCAAATCATTAAAAAAATATCATTGTAAAAGAAACTGTCCTCTGTGGGCCTGTAAGTTTAATGCTGACATGACTCTCTTATACAGCCCGTTCAAGATAAAGATACATAAAAGAAAATAACTCCTGTGTTGCAGATACTTGAAAAACATGTTTTTTAAATAACTACAACCTTTAATCCTTGAGGAAATTTCTTTCTAACATGATACTTGTTTAAGCATTTAGACTTTTCATTAAACCATTGCAGACTAAAGTATTAAGGAAAGTTGTTGTACCCAATGTTTTCTGTCTCTTCCACACTCTAAAGAGACCATCTCCAAAGAGTGACCATTGCCAACCTGAGCCAGAGGGCAGCATTCACCACCTTATGGTACACTGCAACTCTTGAATCTTACCTACCTTTTCACTCCCTTTTCTCTGTACAGTAACAATAAAGGTATTTTAAAATTGATTGCCTCAGCCTGTTGCAGGATGGTTAAGTGAATAAATGACATTGCCATTAGCGTTCAGTTATAAATACATTTGAATTCTAAACTGAACATATGCTACTTCTCTGCTTGAAACTAGCAGCCTTTGCTTTCAAAAACCATGCCACAGACCATGCCATAATAATACTTAGCATCAAGGATGTCAAAGCTCTTTAAAGAAGAGAGTATCCATATCTCAATTTGATCCATTAGATACAGATATTAAAGAGGTTTCTTGAGGCTGCACAGTGATCAAAACTGATCCAATAATAGAAGTCCTGTCTCTTAGCTATGAGCTTGATTTAGTTTCTCATTTACTACACTGGGTGTCAATTCCAAAATAAGCTTTTGTTCATATGTTTGTTTTTTGCTGCAAAGGTGGTGTTCTCTTTTTCTCTCCTTTGATAATATTAAAGATCTTCTGTCTCTGCCTAAAATCAAATTCTTGTAACCAATTTAGGCGTGAGGATTCCTTGAGTACTCGGTTATTAATAACTCCACTTTCACACTCCCCTCCCCCATAGCCCTTATGTAATAATTTCTCCTAATAAAGTGTTTTTGATCAGATCAGAAATGTATGAAAGAATGGAAAATATTCCTTGGCTCCCAGACACATGCAAATCACTTTAATAATAATAATATTTAACAGACTCGCAGATAAGATAAAAAAGCTTAAAATAACAAAAATGAATGAGGAGACACTTGTCTGCTTCATTTGGCAAATAATAAGTCTGAGGCTATGATCAAATACCAGAGGCAAGTAAAGGAGAAAGTAGGAGAGGGCAGTGGATGGGAAGATTATGTAGGGATGGGGATACTGCGCTCCAGCTAAGCCTGTGGAACAATGAGCTTAACCTCAAAGCCAAATCCTGAAGTAACTTCACTGAATCCAGTGGAAATTTGCTTGCTTGCTTTAGCTGGGAATCGAACATTCTCTGTGATTTCAAAAGAACATCTCCAGGTTTGAATGAGGACAGTTGAAAGTAAGGCTTGAACAGAATTTCACAAATGGTGATGAGGAGAAGGATTTCACTGTGTTTTGTTTCACAGCAAGTGATGAGGGTTTTAAATCTGCACTGACTAACATCACTTAGAATGCATTTGCATCTGACTATTGGACACCACTTTGAAATTTTAGAGAAACTAAACATATTTTGGGAGGTTTCTTTCAACCACAGATAGAAAACAATGGTGTCCCATGGTAAGCTGAGAGCCTGCTCCTTTTAAAGGAGCACATGCCACACAAAAAAAAGCATGAAAGGAAGCAGTGGTGTGCAAATCAAAATAACCCCTTTGTCTTTCTCACTGGATCCATGCTTGGGGAAGAATTCAGATCTGTCTTTGAGTCTCCAAAGGCTACTACTTTCCCTCTGAGAAAAAAGTTCAGTTTTAATGGCAGTGTCAGCCTTCTACCAAATAACCTCCATTTTCATGATCAATGCAAGCAGGGGGCTACAAGGGTCTCTTCAAATAGCTAATTGTTGAAGATTAAGAATGGATTTGGGTTGTTGCAGTTTCGAAGGGGGTTTCTTGTGGGTTTGGGGTTTTTTTGGTTTTTTTGTTTATTAACCCCCTTCTACTGCTACATGGGATTCAGCCGTTTTTCACATGTTCTCAGGCAACAAACTGAGGTCCTAGATTCATTCAGCCACCTTTTTCCTTCCTTCCTTCCTTCCTGCAACACCATTGTGGTGCTCCTCAAGGTTCACTAACCAACAAAATGTCTCCCACGTTTTTCCCTTTGCTAGATAAATACAGATTCATTTCTGGCCATGGATGTGACTAAATTTATCATGTTTCGCTTTTTTTAATGCTTGTAAAGTTTGTGTATTAAATCCACTAATATTTTGTGCTTTGCAGGCTACAGCGCTCCAGGGACGTCACCTGAATCTGGGCATGATGACACCTAATCTTGGGTAAGAGACCCATAAGGGATTGGAGGTCCTACTGTGGCAGACTTAATTTGGTGGCATCTTCATCTTTGTTTCCTTTTATCCTTTCCTTAAAGTAGCTGGATTTACTCTATCTTTGGCAATCTTCACCACTGTTATTCAATGCAATGCTGTCTGTCAACTCTCTGAGCCTGTAAGGTAGCTCGGGACCCAGGCTCAGATCCCAACATTGCAGCATGACATGCTGCCACTTAAGCACTTAATTATACGTAAGGAGACAACGATCCACATTGTAGCCTTTACAAAAGAGCTACAAGGAAAAATAAAGTCCCACTGCCTTGCCAGCCGAAGGGATCTTTGCCAGCACCAGGTGGTGGGAAGCATGAGGCAAGTGAGAGGGGTGATTCCTGGCACTACTTGTACAGCCACCGAGACAATTTTTTAAAAATGCTGCTTTTGAGAGAGGCCAGTAGCATTTGGTGTTTAGTGTCAAGGGGCTGAAAAGGGTGCCACGTGAGACTGAAAAGCCTTGCAGGGGTTCCTAATGAACTGGTTTTTTGTGCTCCCCATTCTACTTGGATGATTGTACTTAGCTGGCTACTGTGCTCTTGTGTCAAGGTTTTGCCAAGCAGTTATCTTCCTGCTTGCATCTGTTTATTCTGTATTCGCCTCTCTGTCTGGAAGGGTGCAACCGAATGTCAATGAAGCTATTGGTATTTTTCTGTCTGATTGAGCTAATCTCTCCTGGAGTTCTACCAGTGGTCTAATTTAATTACCTTGATTCAAATACAGTTTTAGTGGGAAATTCTGAAGAATATGAACATGAAATTTGACTATATACATAAACATATACTGTGCTTGTTTTACAACTTCTGCAGTATCTGCACCCAACTCCTGTTTTCTAGTAATAATGGACAACTGCTAAGTCATTGGGCAGGTACAACTGGGAAACAAATTAGTTCAGTGGCAAGGGTAGGCCTTGCAGAGTTTGTGATATTTAATAACTTCAAGTGGTACTCACTTTCCTTTGAATGCTAATAACATCATGCTGCAACTTCACCTGAAAGACTTGTGTTCTAACAGAAAAAAGTCACCTGTCTTCATGTAAGTTTGTTTGGAGAGTCAAAGTATGTTAGATAAATTAATTTTGTGCTAGGTATATAAATTGTGTAGCTGAAAATGAATTGATAGAGTCTTAAGAGTGGCTGAAAATCTGGGTTTTTTGTATAGTCGTTGCCTAGTTTAGAGGCATTGTGTTTTGCACTTCTCTGGATCTGGTTCAAATTTACGGGAGAATAATAATACATTTGATGGTATATCAATAGTGGGATTCTGAAGTCACACTGCAAGGTGTTTAAAGCAGTAATAGACAAGTATCACTTTAAAATAGAAAGGTAAGTAACTAGTGAGGTTAGCCCTTTCAAAGATATTTTTGTTGTAGGTTATGTGATAAAATCTCATCTCTCTTTAACTATGGAACATAGTATTACTTAAAACAAGTATCTGTCTTCCAAAAATGTGTTTATGTGTTTAAAGAGAGGTTTACTCTTGTATTGCATGACAGCTAGATATGCAAATGGAGTATTTACTTAGAAATTCTTACAGTTGTTGAAGAGACTTTACCTAGTTCTTTTAAAAGAAAAAAATATTGCAAAGAGAAAGATTTTAAGCAGATGACTGAGATACAAAGGACAGATAATGCAGCGTCCAACTACATTTATAATAGTTTGCTTCTGTAAGTGAAATATGTTCTCTATTTAGAAAAAGAATGAGAGTATGAAAGATGTTGTGTCAGTGATTCTTCAGATTTTCATTCTATTGATTGGAGTGGAAGAAAAATTCTTTCCATACACCTAGTTCCTTTTTTCAAATTCCCAGTCTCAGTATTTGTGTGCTCCATGGAGAGTCTGTATACAATTATGCCTTGCTAATAAAACAAGATAAAGTATTATAATCCCATTGCATTGTCACAGAGATAAAGCATATGATAACTTATTGTTTTAGTTGATCAGCAGGGGGGCCTAGTCTCCTGGTTTTTGCTTATATTCTGATTCCTAAAGCACACAACAAAAAAAATAGTAATAGCAGTAGTCTTTTTGCTTCCACTTTATGTGAATACAGTCATAGTGGAGTCTCATGACAGAAAAGACAGTGATTGTGTGTATTACCTGGACATCAATGGCATCACATGCTGTTGTGTGACTATACTGAAACGTTGGACTTGTTTGATAATAATGAAAACATATTCAATATGCAGTCACCTCTAGCCTGGTTATAATAGGTACCATATTTAAATGTGTCTCTTCCTAAATCAGGCCTCCTCAAAGTACTAAACATAAATACCACAGGATTCTTCCCGAAAAGACTCAGTCCGTGTTCGAGTATTTTACTGTTTGGATTGTGCCATTCTATGTATGCATGTCAATTACTGGAAACATTTCTACAAAGACACAAAGGTGGATCTCATCTACAAAACTCTATCCAAGGAGAACAAATCATCAAAATATAATTTTCTCAGAAATAAATAGGCAGCTTATGCACTTTGTGTATTTGATTGCTAAGAGTGGTTGTCTCTCCTCTTAGTTTGAGCAATTGGAAAGTAAATACAGAGCATCTCCTGCATCTTATCTTGTTCTGCATGAAAACACTTCCCTGCTTCCATCCAGGGGTTTATCTCAGGCCATAGTGGTTAATTTTTGAAGAAACCCCTTGTTAAAATATTCTCAGCACATAACTGATAATAACGAATTAAGAGAGATGATACAGTCTGTTCTCCATACACTCTTTTTCCCTGCGGTGCTGTGAAAGAAATGTGAATTTCACAGGTACGAAATGTATTCACCCACCTCTTTCTTGCACCCCAGAGGCAGACTACTGCACAAATCGCTTTGCAAAACCCCTCGCAGCCATGCTCAGGAGGCCGTGAATGCCTGTGCTGCCGTCTTACACTAGGGCTCTGCATCTTTATTAGCAATTCAAATTAAACACTCTAAATTTTGTGGTGGATATCACAAGATGGGATCATTCAGAGAACTTACATTGCACATCATAGTGATGTCCTTCAAAGTGTTCGCAGTACCAGCTTCTTTCTCTCCTCCCATCCTTCAGTAAGCAGCATAGCGGGGCTGCCTCTAGGAAGGACTGTAAAGCTCAACCTCACTGCCGTTGTTTAGGGGGGGGATCTCGTGCCCTTCTGAGGCCACTGAGAAGCGGCAAAAGCTATATTCCTGAGCCTGTAATAGATGCAAATTGTGCAGATGAAGGAGAGGAAGCTCTAACAGCCGTTGAATGCAATCTGTGAACACTACTGTTTCATTTATAGTGATGCTACCTAGGCATTTGCACTTAAAAGGAACAATAAAGAGGTGTCAGAACAATCGCAGGGCTGCAGAATTTAAACAGCAGCAAAGACGTTTTAAGCCATGTGAAATGTTGCCTGCAAAAGATCTGCTTTTTCCGTTAGTTTTTGTTTTTACTGAAGGCTGTTCTAGTTCTCCTTGTTTTGTGACACCGAATGGTTCATTTGCCTTCAAAGACTCAAGATGCAAAGAGGGAGGGAAACAAATTAAGTCAAAACTGCAATGACTGGTGAAAACTGCACAAAGTATGTCATGGCTCTTCTTTATTTCTGTACTGGGTTTTGAAGTAGCTTTGCTGTGCAACTATAGTTGATTCACTAACTTGCCAGCCAACCTCTAGCAGACAGCAGTAGAGTTACTGTAATGTTTCAGTTACTCTTTCTTACAGGACAAAAGGCAAATCCTCAAATGATGCAGCCTTTGTCAGTATGCATGTGCCATGTTAAGGATCTGAGCTGCTGTTTTATTCTCTTGATTTGGAGGGGGGTTTGGCGTAGGTGAGAAATCGCACACTAAAAAATTGGGAAAAAAAAAAGTATCTAGTGGCTGTTAACCAACAGTTACTGATTAACAAAGAATAATGGGCTTGCATTTAGTGTCCTGTTAAAAGCACAATAAGCTGTGATTGTGAGCATGATTATCTGTGAGTGTTGCTACTTACCAGCTGCAAATGTGAAATCTATGTGTGCCTAGGAAAAAAAGGAAACAGAAGCATTTGTTGTTGTACCACAATAGGTGTGTTCAAAATGCCCTAATCCTACTGAATAAGAGCAAATAACCCTTGAAAGGGAATATGGAGTCTAAAAATGAATATATTCGGTTTGGTAAAAAATAAACAAAAAAGTTGGAGGAAAGCTTTATGCATGCTCGGGTAAGATTGGCTTTGTAGCTACAACAGAATAAAATTCATTATAGGACTTGTCATTCTGGATCTTTTAGACTTCCTGTAGGATACTATTAGCTGATTTTTTAATTAAAATAATTAATTTGAATCCCGTTATCGTTCAGAGACCCTGGTTGAGACTCAATCGTAGTAATCTGTCTGTATCCTAAAGATTTTACTGTTTAAACAGACACGATAGACAATTAGCAGATGAATGTCCTACAACAGAAGAAAATTCAGATTTTTCAATTGCCTAAAATCTCATAAAATCTTAATGTTCGTTTGGGTTTTTACATCCCTCAGTAAAATGAGTGATCTGCAAAATGAGAATGTGCTATTCTCAGCATTCAGAAAAGTTATAGCATAACTAATGATAGGAAAATGCTCTAAGAGCCTTCTAATTGATATATCATAAGATCAAAGTTATTATATTTTTAATATACTATAGATTTGAACTGTGTGAGCCTTTTGAATCAGTGGCTTTCAGTGAGGAACATATTTCCCAGGGAAAAGGCAGAGGTGGGCAGCAAGAGTGTTGTTTTAATAGTTCTGTCTCTATATGTGTCTGTACGTGTGAGTGAACAAGAGATCAGCAGGGCAAAACGTACCATAAATGCTGTAAAGTCTCATACAATTGTGTCAAGCAGTAAACCCAAATGAACTTGCGAAGTCATGCACTAGTTCAATTTTGGAAAGGAAAATCTGGCTTTGAAGCCAACTAAATCAATCCCTAGTTCAAATTAAATTTGGAGTATCCTGTGAAGCTCCAATACACAACTCCAATAACAATCAGCACTTAAGGTGCAGGCAAATAATGTTTCATTTAAAAGAAAATGAATGAGGATTACTGACAGAGAAAGTTTTTGATGCTGTTTTGTTATTAAAGTCAAATTATAGCATTATTGTCTTAATCCCATATGTCTTAATCATCTCTCACTCCTTCTGTCTCTCTTTAATGCACAAAAACCCCTGTGCATGGCTGGTCTTGTGTCTTCATCTCATTAAAACCTTGCCATGCAAATGTATCCTAAGTGTTGCCTGAAGACTTCTGTCTCATGCAAAATTTAGCTTAAACTCTACTAGCATCAAATAATTTGTTATGCACAAACCTTCTGTTTGGTTTGCTGACATTCCTTCTTAGCTGGCTCTCATGGTGATTCATTATCTTGTGATATAGATTTCCAAGTATCATCTTTGTATTGATTTTTATATCTTTAATAACCACTCCACAGAAGATGGCTCCACTTGGTGTCATTGATCGCATCAAAAATTCAAGGCTTACAGAAATACTAGAGGGCTAATTGGTAGCAGAACATTTCAGACTTAATCTTAATGCAGTCTTAATCTTCTGCACTAACCTTACTTGAAGATTTCCGTATTGAGGCTAAAGGAAACTAGTGAATAACTGGAAATTACCTGGTGAGAGCAGGTAAAACCATGAGGACTGTAAATGTGGAAAACTGAGATAACAAAGATTAGATCTGAAAAACAACTTTCTTTTGTCTCTTCCTCTCTACCCCAGTATCCTTGAAGAAAAGGCAGTACATAATTCTCCTATTAGCTGTGTGGAAAAATGTGTGTTCGCTGTATCACATACTGTGCAGTAGGCCAAATGGGATTGAATTTCTGACTTGATTTGAAGGAAACTATTAGGTCTGGCAGGTTGAAAAAGGTGGCTGTAGGTCACATTCAAAAAGAAGGGATTAAAGTTAGGTGATTTTTATGTTTAATTTCTTATGTAAAAAATTAAGGGCTCTATTTCTAAGCTTGAGGCCTCAGACAGTCAAGTCTTGCCTAGGTTTTAATTTAGGATATTTGAAAATGTGGGCCAAAACAACAACCTGGGTGTCCTTCAGTTTGTTTAATTTGCTCTAATGTGCTGTTTAAAGCTTCTATCTCTCATTAAGTTTTTCAGCAATGTGATCTGTCAGTGACAAGGAGGTGATATGTGTATCCATATTTTTTTCATGACTGCATTTGTGACACTTTTTCACTAAGTTATTTTCCAGGATTTTGCACTGCTGAGTTATATTCTAAAACTTCAAAACAACTGAAAATAAACACTGAGATACAAGGGATGGGTTTTGTTGTTTGGTTGGGTTTTTTTAGAATATCTAGTGATAGACGAAGAACGTGTAGAGACAGCAACATGTTAAAACCAGGAAAGATAATTTCTCAAAAAAGCTGCCCTTGTAAATTATCAGAAAGCTGTTAAAAAAAGTGTCTCCCAGCAGCCACATGGTCTGTGGATTAAACATAGCAAGGCAGATTGTCCAGCTAGTACTAAGAGTATCAATCAGAGCTATTCAATCATTTCTTGCCGCCAGTAAAAGGCATTGAGACAGCACCAAGTCTGCTAGTTCAGTCAGGCACTACATGCCATCTGTGCAATGGGAACTGCCTGGTATGCTTCCTAAAAGATAGAAGAATGGTTAGAAACATGGGATCTCCCATAGGAATGTGAGAGACATCATATGTCTAGGAGTTTGGTGAGAATAAGAATTACATGTATACATAGACTAGATAGATTGCAATAACCTTGGTCACTCTTCAACAAATTTCTGGGGAGATCAAAGACCCTGAGGTAAGCAGACCTCTTTTTGCACTAAACCCTATCAAGTCTGTCCGTTTAGCACTAGCTTCTTTATGAACAACTTAAATTTGGAGCTGGCTGTAAGAAACTCACATTATTCTTGCAAAGTCCAGTCGAAAACACATTACACGGTTAATGCATCCATACACCCCTTATGCCTTTATGTGTTACTGTTGTCACTCTCAGGCTGATAGGAAATTGTCCACATCAACCAAATCTTCTCAAACAGAAATCTAGTAGCTCTCTTCATTTCAGATTTTTACTGTTTTCATCACTATAACTTGAGTGAAGAGTGCATTCATGGAGTAAACTGGTCAGTCAGGAAAACACTGTCACTTATTTCCTGGAAGGTCAGTCTAGAGCACTCCAGTGGTGAACAGTGACTCCCAGAATTTTTGTCCATCCCTGCAGAACAATTACTAAGAATAATTATATATGAATGTATTCCTTAGCCATCCACATGACTGAGGAATTTATGGTTTGGGCCAGGGTCAACTGGTAGGCTATTTGATGAGGGACAGCGATACAGCTAGAATGTAGTCTAAATCTACTGACTTCCAGTCTCATTTTTTCTCCTTTTTCTTAGTTGGGAATTGGCTTCTATTTTAAAAAGTGCACATTATTCAGTGACCTTTATTATGGACATGATGTACAAGATGTGCATACTATCTACCAATAAAGAGAATTTGAAGATGCAACATATTGGCAAGACTTATATGACTGAATACTTTTACCTGAACTGTACACAAATGAAACCTCTCCATATTGTTCCTCACAGCAGTGTAAGACAAAAAGCTCCTAAAAAATTACCAGAGCAAACACGATCCAGATGTCTATTAAATCTCTGCCTTTCTGTCCTCTTAACTTTTTTTTTTGCTATAATATTAATTTTTCAAGGACATTGAGAAAGTGAGCAAGAAAAGCTACTGGTGTTTCCAGCAAAAAGCAAACACGGAACAGTAAAAGTTTAAATGATCACTTGTTTGCTTTAATTTCAAACATAAATTGTTTTTATTCCACTTACTGCTTTGTTTTCAGCAAAATTCAGGTTTTGGAAGAAAAGACCTGTGATCTCATGCTTTAGTTACATGATATGAGGAAAAAGAAAGAATTTCAAAGTGTAACTTACAGCTTTTAGTAAGCATCAGTCTTCAAATACATCCCTCACTTTGTCCACCTGCCAGTGTTCATAGTTCACGACATGTAGCTGTGAGGCCTGGTTGTGCTGCAGGACATAAGAGTAATTCCCATTGATTTCAATGGGTATTACATGCATCCTGCAGCGGGCGAGTAGGGCCCTCAGGTTTCACTGAATAGCAAATAGTCATGTAAAATCCACGGGTCCTGTTCTTTCACTGCAGGATATGTTGAAGTCAATGGGAGTTACTTGTTAGATGCTGTGATGGGAAAAACTTATCCTTATAAGATAAAGCTGTCCATTCACTGTTGCATTTTGATGAATTTTTTACAAAGGTCCCAGTAATCTCATTTTTTTCTATAGAAAATATATTAAATTTTGACCTTCTTTGTTCCACTTTAATTTTAAAACCAGAACTAACCCCCAAGGAAGCACATACAAAGCAAAAACCCACAGAAGAATTGGGGAAAAAATTGAATTTATGACATCAATGTGATTTTAGCATAGGTGCCAAACAACTCTTTGTAAGAGACTGAAATGTGGTTATCCTTCAGAAATGCTCTCTGCTCACCCCAGCTATACAAACACAAATATCCAGTGTCAATGTTACCGATATAAAGTGGTCTAAGTAAGGAACTAGAAGTTGGCAAGTCCATATAGAATTAGAATCTGTTTCTCAAACTTCTTGGATTTAGAGACTGACTTCTCATTAAATCAGTTTGTGCCCAAAGTAAAAGTCAAGTATTTCCTTCTTTAGCATGTTACAATATTAGCTAAAGGGAAAGGGTTAATTCCACTCCCCTTGCCCTCTCCCATTCCTCCACCCCGGAGTGTTCTCCTTGGTAGTTTGAAAGCAGTAAAGAACTTAAGAAATCTGGGCAGTCTATCAGTTTGCTATGGTTCATTTTAGCTAATCCAGACATCCAGCACAGCAGGGGGAAAACTGCTGTATCTAGTGAAACAAGAGCATGAATAATTAAAACTCTGTTATTAATGAACTTCCAGTCGTTATGTAAATGAAACTGATTTCAAGTCTAATTTGTCAGCCTGAATTCTTTTTCTGTTCTCCTTTTGTCTAGGACAAGAACTCATCATAATGGACCTGATAATAAAACACTGGCAGACATGCTGTGTGCTGTGCCCATCTGAGTTAGGGCTTTTAGCATGGTTAATTGATACAGTTACTGCAGGAGAAGTCTATAAGGCATTTTGTATGGCTTTACGTTTTACAAGCTTGCTTTTTTTTTTTTTTTTTCTTTTGACAGTGCTAGCTATTCTTTGCACATTCCTCATTACTGGTTACCTTTACATGAGGGGTGGCTTGTAATTACTGGCTGGTAAATACTTTCCTTCGTATTTCGTGTGTTGTTCAAAGACAGCAGAGTTCAGAGAGGTCTGTGGGAAGGGAAGTCTGTAGTTATCAAACAATAGCTAACAGGCACCAGGAGAAAAAGCCTGTCAAAGCACAAGGCTACCAGGCACTGGGTCCTTACCCCATTGTCTTGGATCAGGCGTCAGTCATCATTCAACCCACTACACTTACTTTTATATGACATAACCAGTCCTGAAGTTACAGAAAGGACAAGCACTCTATTGGGAAGGGTGAGACTAAGATCCAAAAGAAAGCCCGAATTTTGATGGTTTTTACTTCCACCAGAAACAGGCAGGACCCTTAGAAATATTCCACATTCTATATTGATTGAACTGGTGGTAGAAAGTGGAATTTGTTGTGAAGCTGATGATGCTGAAGGATTGCCTCAAAAATGTATCTTCAAATTGTTTTTTTCAAGTCCTCTTACTGTATGTCCTTTAATTTTTACCAGTTAAGTAATTTTTCTTTTCTATTTTTTCTTGCCAATGTATTCAGTATATTTTGGCCTATCAGTTCAGATTTATATTGCTGTCAGGATCAAGTGTTTAACATAAGGAAAAAGATGCCAGCAAATGTTCAGGAAGTAAGGAAGGAGAGGAGCATCAGGACATATTGTCATATGCGCTATGTGTTAAGAAAGGAAGAGGTTAACAAAAGAATAATCAAAATGGGATATTAAGAGAAATTTTTTTTTTTAAAAAAAAGCAGTCCCTTGGCACCAGGCTAAGTCTGGTATAAAGGACGTCATTTTACTCACAAGAAAACTGTGAAGTAAGAACTGTCTATTTTATCCTGTGACAGAAACAACTCATCTCTTTGCCTTTTGCTCTTTAGGGCTTCCTTGGTGGGTTTTTTTTTGTTTTGCTTTGGGAATTTTTTTTGCATATTGTGTGCTTTTTTTGTGCTTTTTTTTTTTAATCAGCTTGCTTTCTTTAAAAGGGCTAAAAAGTGGGGAAAGATCACTTGTCCTACTCATGAAATTGAATAATTGTGAAAAATTTTCTTTATACAAGTGGGAAAAATTACATCTTAAGGGATTCTTCTATGTGGGTTGTTTTTTTTTTTTCTTCCACCTCAGGCTGTCTCTCTGTGGCATCTTTAGCAGAAGTCTAGCTAAGTGCATACAGGGTAATGTTTAGAATTGCATTCAGAGGCATTTTCAAGAGTAGACTGGCCTGTGGGTCCTTGTTTAGCCTGGAGGGCCAAGTCAGGGGTCCCAACATAGTTGTGGGTGTAGGAGCCCTGAGACAAACTGTGGAGGCCTGTGAGCTGGAAAGAATTAAAGCAGGAGTAGGTGGTGAGTATAGAGATAGCGTTTCCTTCAAATGGTAATGCTGGGACAACAGCAGGAGCAGAAACATAGGAAATGATCAATCAATAGGTAAGGATAATAGAGATGCAGAGTCGAGGCACATGGGAAAGTGGCATTCAGCAGGAATAGAAGGCATGGGAAGCCCATGAGGAGGGGGGCTTGCAGCAGGATTTCTTTTTTTTATTTTATTTTTGCATTGGTTAGAGACTAGTGGCAGATTTAACTGCAATGGGGACCCGAGTGATTTCCCTTATTCAGCTTCCGTAAAGGTACACTTGAAAGACCAGATTTTTTGCAAATGTTACACGTTAGGTATTAGTGAGATTCTAAAAAAACTGTTGTTAACTGGAAGGTTTATGAATACAGCTTTTGCCCTGAGATCACATTCATACACCTTATCAGTGCTAACATACAAAAAGACTGGATATAAACTGTTACATGAAGGGGACAGGAAGGTCTCCCCAGATGTTTGGGGGACCCTTCTCAGTCCTAGGGTCAGTTGGCCTTGTTCAGCCTCCAAACCTCACAGAGCTCATGTAAAAGCCTGCAAAGGGAAATGCCCATCAGCGAAAACCCTGTGTAGCCAGAAGGGCTTCCAAGTGTACTGTCAACACACTGTGTCTCACACTAAATTGTGCCACCTAAGTTAATGTTCAACAATACGCTGCCTGGCTTGGAAGGGGCACAAATATGCTGGAAAATAAAGTTCTGCACCTTTTGCCTGTCGCTGCGTGGGACCACAACAACCTCAGGCTTTGCTTTGGGTAGCTCCTGGGGACATTTCACTTCGTATACTTACTTTCCTTTCCTGTGCAAATTGTAAAAGATAGTCAGGCAGTATTGTGTGGTTTCTGTCAAAGGAGAAAAGTTTTGAAAGCAACTCCTTTCTGTCACACCACGAGCTGGGAGCTACATGGTGCTTTGAGCATTCTGTCAAAGAGGTTTGGTGTACTCTGGGTATGTATTAAAATTGCTGTGGGAGTATTACTGGTTGAGAATATCTATTAGATGTATATTTGGAGGATGCCTTTTAATATCTGCTAGCCTGACTTTATTATTTTTACAATAATAAGACCTAAAATAAATTAGATACTTGCTGAAGCTTTGAAATGTTCTTGCAACATAAACATAATGTAAAATCTAATTTAGTTCTAGGGCTAGAGCTGAAGAGAAGGTAAAAGAAGAGAAGGGAGGGAATATGGTTCCATGTTTCAGGGAAACAAATTTTGTGCAACAAAGCAGGTGTTTATAGTATGCTTCATTTTAATTCAGTGCAGCTAATATCCCAGTTTATGTTGTTTGGAGTAATAACAGCGTAACACCAAGCTGTAGTGAAGATTTGCAGGTTTCCTTTAGGTCAGTAACAGTTGCTATAAACACGTCAGGCTATTTTTTTATTATTATTCTACTCCATCTACATCCAGCAACTAGAGGGGAGGGGTAGGGTAGAGGGTTAACAGTTTTTACAGTTTAGAAGGCTTTTCTTTTTGTCACACTTAAACTAAATATACACAGGTGGCTAGGTGGCACTGTGGATTAATGTACTTCTGAATTAATGTGCCTAGAGTGGCTTGTATCACAAAGTGAGCATATCTGAAGTGCAAGCTTGCCTCCCATCCTGATTCACCATGTGTGCAGTTGTTTGAGTTGCATTAGTATTTGTATTAAAATCAGAAATCCAGATGAATGGGCACAGTAGTCATGCGAGAAGTATATTGATGAACCTGTGTTTTTGGAGCTATATATATACTGCTTTGCAGTCACTGTGCTGAAACTTGGTATTTATTTTAACTGTATAAAGAGAAAGTCTCCTAAACTAAATAAACTGTTTACAAAGGACAAGTTAAAAAAAGCCCCAAACACTTTTGAGGTATTGGACATTGAGTAAAATCTGAAAGAAATGAACGAGGCCCATCTCCAGCACTACAGGCACTGACTGCGCTACAAACTAGGGGAACACTCTAAGACTGGGAGCTGTGGATTCCTGTTGAAGCAAGAAGAGTTCAGAATTGCAGGCTATAAACCTGCTGAAATCCAACCACTTCAAGCAGGTGGTCACACATTGCACAAAGCTATATACAAATTATGCCTCTCTGCAAACAGGTTTTAATGTAAAAGTTTTTTCAGGGGTGGTCTTTCCACTGCAAAAATTGGTAAACACAGCTTCAGCAGCAACTTTTGTAGAAGTTCCTGAGAGTAGTAGTGTCTACCTAAAGCCAGATGAACCTTACTTTCACTCATTTAAAGTGTTTTGCTTCTCTAAGATTTAGAAAGTAGAATACATATAACCAATAGAAATCAATTATTACACATTCTTAGCCTACTCTAGTCAACTCCAGAGGTAATAATCACTATAGGGATTTCTAAAAGGTAATTACTGTATATTGCTTAATTATACTTTATTAAGATCAAACATACTTAAGTATTTAGTTGATGTAACAGGAAAACACAGTCTGTGTTTATAGTCTTAAATGCAAACAGTGCAATCTGCACTGATGCTTTAAAAAAAGTGGGTTTTAGGATGCAGCAGTTTAGATGTCAAGACAACTGAATTAGCCACCTTCCCCTTTGTAATATAAAATACAATTTCTGTGACCTGAGGCAATACTGCTTTATGATGCATGGTATATACTCATCATTACTACTTCTTTCTACTAAAGTTGAATGTTGTAACAGAGGGGCACTGGTCAGGTACAGAGTATTAACTGCAAGATATTCTTTCATGTGTAGTATTAGTGAAAGATGTATACAATTAGTTAAAGAAACAACTTTGTAAAGAACTAAGTGCCTGTAAAAAGCAAACTGATTAAGAAAGGAGTACCTAACATCAGACTAGATCTATTTTCCTTAAATTGAAAATGAAAGCTGCCACTTACACTAAAGGCCCTTGCATCCAAGAGATTTCACAGCAGTTCAGTTAAAGCCTAGCTAATGAATATAAGTTACTTTGGTGGATTTTAGCTGACTTTGAAATTAAAGTCTGAAACCGTTGGATGCTGCTAGCAGAGCTAGACTATAGCAAAATGGACTTAATAAACTCCATTGTGCAGTTAGATCCCCAGTGAGATTTGCCTTCCATCCATGACCAATTGGTATTATTTTTTTGGTGACTGGTACTTTTGTCTGAGAGACCGGGATTTCTGGGAGTGATTAGCACTTTTCAGCAGTGATTGACAGGTTGTAGCAGCAATGAGACAATAGGAGGAATCATTAGGAATTGAAATGCAGATTTTTGTTTGCATGCTTTAGGACTGATTTGAGTGGAACTGAAATCTAGATATGAGGGCAGAAATCAGCTATTATTTCGTCTATTTTTGTAAAATACAAAAGGAAAAAATGAAAATGTGCTGAAAGGAAAAAAGAGAAGGGGATACAGAATAAGATCGCATTATTGTTGAACTCAATTCTCCTACTACATTAGCTTTGGTGTTTGTTTTTCATTTTTACTGGGGAAAAATTGTACAGGAGTTTTGAATACATGGCAAACGTAGAAAAAAAAAAGCTGGTTTAAAACTTCTAGAGTTTGTTGTCGAAATTATTTTTTTCCCCTCATGCTGAAGAAAAATCACATGTATGTAAGTAAAAAAATTAGCATCGGTTTGCAGAGGACATGTATATGTTGGTGGTGTGCTGAGGCATGATAAAACCGTCTCTGTTGCATCTAAACAAGAGGCCATAGGGAAATAATTATAGTGACTGATTCCAAGCATTGACCAGCAATTGATAATTGGCCATAAATAATTAGGAAATAATGGCATGTCAGTGGTGTAAATTATGTAAATGTAGTAGCTGTATCCCTAGATACAGATTCTGAGTGCCTTATAAGTGATTTTTTTATTCAGATTATAAATTTAATATACTGTACATGACAATTTAATCTTGTTTGGCATCAAAGCTACCAAGATAATACAGAATTATACAAGCCTAATCAAAGAGGGAAAAATCAGATGAACATCATTATTTTGGAGAGCTAGTTTAATGGGAGTTGACATTTTCAAAAGAGCACGGATTCTTTAGCTTTTTTGTGAGACAACAATTAATCTGAATGAGGTTTCTGAAGCTACAGAGTAACAGAACAAAACACTGACTAAGATTACAGATGTGAAACTGTACTTCATATTTTAAGTTATTAAAACTCTGATTTTTGTATAGCTCATACTGTTCACATAAAACAATCATGGCTCTGGATTTTTATTCCTAAACGGTGCACTCCTTAGAGCAAGGGCTGTATTTTTGTGTGTTGTGACTAATTTCTGAAGTTTTCATTATCTTTTCTGTTGATACTAACAAAGGTCTGTAACTTTGATGTTTTAGGTCTTAATACACTCAGATTGTATTAAAAAATACATTCTGTTAGCTAGCATAAATTGTACAGAAATGTGTAATGCATCCCAAGAATAAAATTCAGAGCACAAGGGGAAGAGCTTTTGTGAATGCTTCAGCTCTATGTAGTTTGTTTTTGCTGGATTTGTTAGCGTATGGACTGAAAGATGTTCCAGAATTACTCAGTTATTGATGAAATTTATTTAACCCACAAAACATATGATATTCACAAGATAAATTGATAATTTTACTGGATACAGATTATAAAATGCCCAATATTAATAAGAAACAGGTATTTCTCATGAAGTCAGTTAGTTCCTGGGTGTCAATGCAGCGTAATCTGAACAAGCTTCTAAAAAGTGCCAAATAAGATATTCTGATGCCATGCTGATGACCCAAATACATGTGTCTCAAGCACAGTACACACACAGCTGCTTGCTGCAGTGTTGTGCATCTGCATTAGCATGGGGATGATTTCAACTCTCTTCTCTGCCTTCAGATTTTCATTCTTATTAATTGGATTTTGTCAAGCAGAATAAACAGAACCTTAGAATTTGCTCGTAATATTCAGCAAGTATTTGTTTCCCACTGAAGCTGGTAGCATGTGCGTAAGTGCTTTGCTGATTCAGGACCTGGAGGGATGTAGTGAGGCTTACATTTGCTCGGTTAGGATAGCAATAACTTCACTGAACAGGTAAGGTGGAAGAAAGTGGGGTATGTAGGGTGGAGGGAAAAGCGAGAGGCACATTTGTGAAAATGCTTTAGTTACCTTCCGGTGTCGTGCCAGCCCCGCTCAGAGCACCTGCTGTTGCTGTGCTAGTAGTAGCTCCTGCTGTTTCTAGATGTGAAACCGCCCTGCCTGTACTTGCCTGTCAGCACTGCTAAACATTTCTGCTTTTGGTCCAATTAGAACATGATACTTGCCAAAAAAAGCCAGCACTTCAACATCAACATTATTTTAAAAGAACAAAAGAGCACTAAACTCGCCTGCCAGCTAAAGCCTGCCCCCACTGCTTTTCTTTTTAGTGAAGAACAATTCTAAACTCAGACCTATTCTAAGCATGATTTTTAAAAATTTTAGTGTATTTCCTCTTTTTTTTTTTTTGGTGTGGTCTTACTCTTATCTCTCGTTACAAAACATCTATTTGCTTATTCTCACTAAACATTGGAAGATACTTTTTTTTACTTATGGGAATTTGCTATAAGAGGCTTTTAAAAAAAATAGTCTGAGTGCTCTTGCAATAGAGTCTAGACATTGTAAGAAAACTAACAAGGGAAAATATATATCTAAATTTTTTTTAAAAAAGGTAATTTTTAAATAACTCCAAGATAAAGTGGACATATGGTATGAGATAAACCATGTAACCTAACCGTATAGATATTTGGATTCACACTGCCTTTTTCTGGCTCTGACAGTGCTCTGTATGGGGAGATAAGGGCAGACTTATAAGGCTATGATTTAGTAGAGGCTATTTCGACAAGTTTCCACTCTGAGATTCTGTTCATCAACCTCTAATTAGCACTTCATCGCTTTCAGCTTTGTGTCACCCAGCTGGCTAGAGGAAGATGACACCTCCAACTTGAACTGGGCTTTTTTCCATTTTCTTGGAGCTCATCAAGACATGTGGTGCTTTCTTAAAGTGCAGCTGGTGCTGGCACTTTCATTGTAAATTTAAATCGCTGTGTTTGGAAAAAGGTGATAAGAACAGTTTGTTTCATGTCCCTGGTGTTTAGCCTGAGGCAATTCCCAGCAAATATATTCAAGGCTCCTTCTGGTTTGATCTGCTACACTTTTTTGTATTATTATTATTAATAACAATGCTAGAAAATATGCACCTAAAGAATACCCTGTGCAGTGTATAATTTTTTTTTCCCACAGTCACTAAGTTTAAAGCTTAAAGGAAAACAAAAACACTTTAAGCTGCATTTTAGAAAAATAACAAAAGTATGAACTTTGTGTATATGCTTAGGGAAGTTGTCAATTTTTTTGAAAGTTTTTGCTTAATTCTCCAAAATATCTAAGTGTCAATGAGAGAAAAAAGGTATTTCAATTTTCTTGATTTTACAATCCCCTGTATTGCTCACACTATAAATAACATACACCTGTAGACTATTAAACATTTTTCTGCCTGTCCAATTGTTATTACTTATGAAATGTTAATGAATAATTGTATGTATTTATGTATTTTGTAAGAATCTCACTGTACTTACGCTTATGGAAACATGCCTAGAAAGCTAGCTTCCACCATTTTTAGCTGTGTTCATTGTACTCTATTCTTACACACTTATTTGTGTAAAGTTACACTATTAAGGTCTGAAGGTATACTGCTTAATTGATACATTTTCTGCTTTTTAAAGTGTGTGCCAAAATGAGTAGTGTTAAGAAAATGGACTAAGAATTTGCACATGAACTTTTCTCAAAATTCCCACATTAGTATGTAAAGCTTTCTCCTGAATATGTACCCCATATTCACAACTTAGTTATAGAATCAACCAAATTGGAGAGATTCAATCTCAAGAGAGCGGCTATTGTATATTTGCTTAGGGAAAATTGGATACTTTTTTAATGCATTAAAAAATATATTTTTTTTTGCAATATAGCTGGAATCAAAAATCATGGTTGCTGGTCTATTTTCCTTTCAGTATTTTTACTAATCCTTATCAAACATCAAAATAACCTTTAGAAATAAAACTTATATTAACAAAATTTCTATCAAATATTTACTAGGCTTTCCTGATTTGCTGCTGTGCATTTTAATGCTGTTTAAGTCCTAGGTCATAAGTATAGCTGCTCCACAATAAATGGCATTAAAAGTCTGAGAACCTTCTATAATGACCTTATAGTGTGAGCATAGAATTATGCTGCTCTTCCTCCAGTGAGGCAGAAATGAAAGCACACATGAGAAAAAATCAGCTAGATCCAACTTTTAAAAACCGAGGCAACACATTGGCTTAGATCTAATTTTACATTCTGACTAATAGTTCTGGTGTAAAGTGCCATATTTCCATTGCTATAGAAATTAAATTCTCTGATTACTGTATGTATGGCGAAATGTAACATATGTAGATAATGGCACAATCCTGTATTTATGATATTCCATTTTTCTATAAATATAGATGTTCAGTGATTATCAATAGAGCTGCTCATTAAAATTCAGACTTGGATGCAAAATGATGCCATTTTTTCTTAATATTTGAAAACCTAAAAATATCTCTCTAGCTCTCTGAAAATCTGTATTTTAGCATTTACATTGAGCAGTTTATTACAGAAGAACAAATTGTCCCATCAAAGTATTCTAATGATTCAGAAGACCTTTTTTTTTCCAGCAAACCAAATATTAGGATTGAAGTTTAATCAAAGATCTATTGCTGCATTTCTACTGAAGGTGGGAAATAACTGATTATTTCACTGAGTTTTTGAGAATCAGCCTTGTTAGGAATAAGATTGAGCTCCACTGCAGTCTTGAAAAATTGATGTCCCCTTTACTGCATCCCTTATACAAATGGCTTTACATTGTGAAAGGCTTCCTTTAATGATTGTTTGTTCCTTTGACAAACTAGCTAATTGTCCATTGCTCTATTCATCTTAATTCAGACTCATTACCCTTCATTCTTCCTCTCTGCTCTTTTTCTATGGCCTCACACTGCTCTCATATTCAGCAATGTAAAACCATTTTGCTATAGTGCTAGAGGGAGCTTCCTTGTGCTACCTGCCAAGAAGATATGAAGTAAATGGGCTGTCTCTATTCCACATACTTTAAAAGTGCTTTCTGGAGCTTCCACTGTTATACCTTCCCACCTTAATACCCAATATCCCACTTTGGTAGTTTCCTCCGTCTTGTTACTGACTACCCTCACTATTCCTGACCAAGCTACTCCCGGGGCTCTCAAATTAACCTTCCTACTTAAGTGTTTGAGAGATTGCATATGGGCTGAAGTATGTCCTAGCAAGACACCTGTGACACAGGATGAGGGTTTTTTTTCCACTTTGAGTCCCTGGCTTCTGCCTTCTGCTGCATGACCCCACGTGCCAGACATAGCATAGATTTGGTACATGCAGGTGCAGAGCACAGGGGAAGCCTCTGCACTGATTAGCAAATGTATTTGATGAAGGTCTATGTACAGGGAGTTTCAGGCAGTCAAGTGCATGAATCTCAGGTTCAGTATGTGGGACTTGGCTGATCTGTGTCTCCTTGCCTCCACATTGCCTTGGTTTTTTGCCATTAGTAAAACGCGGTAGATAGCAATTTTGAGTTTCTCCCAGATTTCCAGACAGAAGATTAGTTAGATTCATCTTGTTCCCTGAATTGGTGTTACTTGTGCATCTCCCAGCAGCTGTCAGAACAAAGGTAATTTATAACCTTTGGCTAGATAAATAGCTATGTGAATAAGAGTTGCTTGCAGTTTTTACATATTTTGACTCTCCCTATGTAGTGCACAGCAGTCAGTCTTTCTGAGAATGGCTAATACATAAGAGTGGATGGAGAGATCTGCATGGATTGACAATTGGTGATAAACGAGGATCTTCTTATTAAGTGGGGATAAAAGATATTTCCTGGTGAGGACCCAATTCTACACAGACAGACAAGAAAGGAATGGTAGCATGGACTGTCTGTTAGTTGCTAGGCACTTAATTCTTCCATAGACCTCAAGGACTCAGCATGGAGAACAACTGAGATAAATAATTTGTATTGGCTGTGTCATCTCTTGCTTTTGCCAGAAAGCATTGAGTTTTCCTTGCCTGGTAATATCACCAATGGCAATTATTACATTCTAGTATGTTTGGTACAGACTAACCATGTGTCTGTGTATAAATGCATATTAAGTAAATGGTAAAAGACAGAGTAAGACCATGAAAATATTTTTGTGAGCCAAACCCTATCTGTTAAACAGATATGGTTTTTTCCAGAGTAATTCAGTACTACAATGATAACCCAACAATAAAACCAATATAAGTACAGATATAAAGGTATGAAACAACATATTGTCAGAAGCAATAAAAAAGATTTAGCAATGCATAAACAGGATAGATCCGCAAGAGGCCAAGCATGGCAGTGGTTTATTATACACACCTACCTACTGAAAGCTATACTGAGCAGAATGTAAAAGAGAAAGAAGTGGTAAATATGTGACGGCTGTTTTTATTATTCTGCTCTTTAAGAGGGATCTAATTTGGAATTTGCATTCCACAAGAGTTCTGAGGTTTTTTTTGTGAGTCTGATTTTAAGAGCGTTTAGCATTTATGTAACTCTTAATTCATTGGTGTACAAACATGAACTCTAAACAGCTGCATTAGTGGCTCAGATTAAATATGTGAAGGTGTACTGTTGTGCTTCAGGTTAGTAGAGCAGTAAACATGGAATGGGCATGGAGATACTTCCCCTTGTCCCCCATTGCGAGAACCAGCTTTGGTATAGCTGTGTGCAGCCACCGTTGGCTGCTCTGTATTGGCAGCACAAACCTCCCTAAAGCCATTGCAGAGATGTGGAATGACAGTAAGACAATTGCTGCTTTTACTCTTTTGTGTAGTGAAGCTAGTTTAGTAGGTAAGAAAAAAAAAGTATAAAAGATGACTGACTGCATGCTTTCCTGAAGCTCTTTCTCAGTGTGCGTTTGCTCAGAGCTCCAGGAAGCAATCTTGCCAGTCCCAGCATTAGCAAATTAAGGTGCCACATTTATGCATTATGAGATTGTCTTAAAATCATGAAATTTAAGAACTACAGGAAAAAAACCAAACATATTGATTATTATTATTTTTATTATTTGCTTTCATTTTTATGTACTTTTAGGATATTGCAGGATCACATTTTCAAGCTTTTCCTGAGCTGATATTTTAAGAAACTGGGGCTCTGAAAAATAGCAAGTATTGCGAAATTTCAATAGAACTGTGAGTGAATCACCAATGCACACTGGAGCTGAGCTGGGCCAAATGCTCCTATGGCTTCTGGGGCAGTACAGGCTTCTAAACAGTCACTGCCATTCTGCCTCATCTAAGTGAGGCTGTGTATTTCTGAAACCTTTGGTGACTTCATAGAAAATCTGAAATTTATCAGTTGCAGTGGATGGTTATAAGAAGTATACTGAAAGCATCCAATTGCTGTTATTTTTATCTAACTACTTACTGAGCATGCACCCAATAACAAAGAATCTAAAAAAATTGGTATAACAGAGCCACAGAACAATAATAATATGGCCTTAATTGTAAACTGTAATGTGTGCTGACTTTTAAAGAATTAATGTAAAAGCAAACACCTTTGACTTCATGGGCTTCATAGTACTTAGGGTATACTTTCTTTAAACACACTGGACAATGTGATTTTGGTACGGTTCAGGTCAGACATATGGATTTCTGTGGGACCAGGATTCAACCAGTAAGCCTTCCAACTAATTATATTTTTTAAAAGTTTAGAATGTGTTCTATCCTATTCTTCTACTCGTGGATTATATTGTGCCATTTTTCCTGTGATCTGGGATACAGGAGAGTTTATTTTCTGAGAGGGGGATGAGAAGTTGTTTGTGTTTTCTCTAATAGTGATTAATATCGTAGTGGAAAGCATGGTGTACTTAAACTTGATAGTCTGATATGTGTTTTCCCTGTATACGTCCTGCTGGGAACAAGTTATACATATGCAGATGAGGATAACTCCACTCTTTTCCCGCCTCATTTTGCTCTTAGTGAAGCTAGACTTCAGCAAATAAAAACTTGTATGTTGAGTGGTTAGCCATTGTGTGCATTTACAGTCTGTGTACAAAGATACGTATTCTTAATTCTGAACTTTCTGTTTTGTAATGTGATTGCCTTGCAGACCAGAAACAAGTAGTAATGGCTTAACTGTGCCAACAGAACACTTCACATGGGGCACAGGTTTGGAAATGAACTTCGGCACAGACCTTGTAGACATCTGAACTCTATAAATCCACAGGTGTTTAAGTAGCCCTAAGGGCTAGGTCAGATAGCAGACTTGTTTCAGTATGACTTTACAAGATTTAGTACTGTGTAAACAACACTTGCAAGATTTTCTCTTTACTGCTGAGTAAAACCAGTAGCAGGAAGAGCCACCTTTGATTTTTGTACCATAAAAGGTATAGTGTTGTGGGGTTTTTTTATTCCATCAGTAGTGTTTGCTAGGATGTTTTTGAGCAAGACTGCATACAAAATTAAACTTTCTTAGCCAGCATGCTTTGAGACAAGATGATATAAAGTGTGCTATTCTTGACAAGAAATTGCAGGGTGACTGGAGAGTTTGGTTTTTCCTTTTTGTTGTTTTTGTTTGTTGTTGATTTTGGTCTTTGTTTTGAGGAAGCACTCAAGTCATTATGAGAAAGATGAATTAGACTGTATTTTTATGTGCTCATGCAGTCTGCAGATCTTAGGTCTCTACATTTCTACCTAAAGGAATGTTGTTAAAATTTTGTAAGCAGATGGGCTTATTTCTCAGTAAAGTAACCCCAAAGCATAAGCTTGCTTGCACACAAATACTGCTGAATTGATTGGGTGGGGATGAGGGGGTGGGGGGGGGAAGAAAGAAAAAAATAAAAAGCTGCCTTACGCAGAGTGCTGAGAAAAGCATTCTATTTTTACCCCAAAATCTGGTCTGCTAGTAATAGTTGAAGGATTTCCATCAGTACCTTAAAATAAATAAATAAAAATACTAAATTACTCCCCAGAATAATGTGGTAAAATTGCTTGAATGGGGAAACTAGATCCTGAGGAGGAGGAGGAGTAAGAAGCTGTAAGGAGTAAAACAGCACTCAGAGAGGGAAAGCAAGATAACCGGAACCTGAGTGGAGTACAGTAATTAGGAACTGGAGAAGGAAATTAAAATCCTTAGGGAATTCAGTATCTGAGAAAGGAACTGAGAGAAATCTATTGAGGTTTATGAGAGGACAATTACTCCAGAAGCTTAATTAACTCACATACAAAGCTTGGTTGAGACTCCTCATTGTCCTTGTTTTTACACTAGTGCAAGAGTTGAGAAAATACAAACCACTTCTTTAGTAAACAAAAGCTTATTGACCAGTGTATTAATCTACAGGAGTGATAGCTAGCAATTAATGCAATCATGTTTTCCTGCAGCATTTTGGTTTCTGCACCTTTGCACCTTACTGTTTAGAGTTAAAGGTATTTTCTGTATTGATAGTAAGGCTGGGCTTTAAAATGCATCAGGTGCCTAAGTTATTTAAATAGGTTTTGCTGTAAATAACCACAGTATTTATGACACATGAGACTTTTTTGTACAGTCAGTGTAGAGATTTGCAAGAATATATTGTAGAGATTGCTAGATGTTTGCTAAATTTTAATGGCAAAGAAGCACAGAGAGACAGTTTTCATTACCTTCACTATGTCCTGGGTAGTGCGTTCTTCCAGAAGTCTAGTCAAGTTTGAGTTATGCAGCCTTTTTTTGCTGGACTGAAATGCTTGCCACAAATGTACATACTGAATCTGGTGTTCTCTGTGTCTTCAAGCTGTCAGCTATCCTGACATCTGTCTACTACTCCCAAAGTCAGAGTTTCCTTTCTCAGTCAATGACTGCCTGTAACGTACACAAAGGTATAACTTCCATCGATTCAGCTTAACTGAATTACTGAAACTGTTTCTTGGAATGTGATGAGGAGAAAATCTTTGCACTTAACTGCATATTACATAAATTAATTCTATGAAAGCAGCCCTGCAGCTGCATAAACCAGAAAATTTCAGTGCTGAGAGATATCAGGAATTTAAGACCATAGCATGTATATTCGTAATACGTATATATATATATATAAATATATATATATATATATAAAAAAAATGCAGCAATGTTGTCCTTTGTTCAAATGTTCAAATTGTGGATCTTGCAGTTCCCCAAAAAGCATCTGAGAAAATCTTCATCTTCTCTGGAACTAGACCCAAATTATGATAACATTCAAAAGATTCTGAAAAAAAAAATTATTTTTATCACCATAAAAAAAAAAGTAAAATATATGTTACATTGTCTGGGAAGCATTTGTTTTGAAGCATTGTAAGCCAAGAATTTTATTCTTGTCTTTTTCTCCCCCCTTCCATTCTTCAGATTATTTAAAAAAACTACCTCTTTACAAATCACATTAGGTTTGTTGTATGCATTAAATGAAAGGCTTTCAACTTTCAGAGCAGGCTGTATGAACAAAAGTCTGGTGTGTACATCAACTAGCATCCTACCTAAGTGCAATGAATTTGGTTTGTGTTAATTACAAGGTGCATTTGACTGTGTCTACATGATAGATTAACAGTTCCAAATAACATCATATGCAAATGAAAGGAAATCCTTTTTCCATTTTATAGTGCAGATGAGAATCACAGTTTATTCTGAAAAGAAATATAAATGTAGCTATGCCAGTGGCTTGTTAGACTGGTTACATCCACTCTCACTGATATAAGAAAACTTACATGAAATTGAATTATTACAATGTTTACGCATGGTGGTGTTATCTCTCTTGGACACTTCAAAGAACAGTTCTCTATCTAAAATCCAAATGTCAAAGAATACACAGGAAAACATAAATTAAAATACCATTTTAAGCTGGGCACAGGGGCACTATTCTATGTTATCCAAATATGGAGAGGCTCAAAAACAAGTAAAGCTAGATCTCACTTGGGGATACCAAGTTAGTATATCTGACTGTTTTCTGATGTTTCTTTTGGTGGTGCTTTTTTTTTTTTTTGTCATTTCACATTCTTCATTAATGGAAAATCCTGTTCATGTGTCTACCTTAAATTCAATAGAGAAAAACTGTAGTACCAAGATTTTACTAGTATTTATCTATTGCTTACAAAAAATTCTCAGTTTCAACAAGGTTCAATAGTATTTTATGGCTACAGTCTCACCATTTTTCTCTTTTTATAGGTTCTTTTTTCTTGTTGTTTTTTAGGTAAACTATATAATAGATATGCAGCAAAACTGGATACAAATTTTGAAGTCTCATTTTCATCACTGGCATTTCATATACTTGATTTAATAACTGTAAAGATCTTTATGCTCTCAAACATTAATGTAATTAGAACTATGTAAAGTGCCTACAACAAATGGTGTATTCATGAGCTGAGTATGTTAACAAGAGCCAAAAGTTTGCCATACACTGACTTTGTTGTGAGGAACTTATGGAGAGCTAACAGGGATATTTTGCATTCTCCCCCCAGGTACCCCACAGCTGAACTCTGTTCACTTGTCATTGTAGAAGTGGAGATGTGGTATTTTTAACAGGGTTAAGTGCATTTGTTAGGCCTTCCTGGATTTGTTGTTTGTCTATATGGGAGTGAGTTGGACCTATAACTGGTATTATTACTGTACCTATCAGTTGGAGATATTCTGCAATTCTCTGTCAATAATAAACATACAACCTCCTCTACCTTCCCTACTTAATTTCAAGATGGACAAGCATTTGGTGCTCTTTTTTTGAGAAATATCTTGCTCAGTTAGGTAATCAGGTTGGAGTTTTTTTAGTAGAAATAGAGCGCCTAAAAATCGTTAAGACTACAGAGACATATTGAGGAGGAGATTAAAGTATTCCTACTGCACTGTGAGGCTGTGTACTGAGCGACAGAGCTTCATGTGGTAAATGGCTTTAACCATGAAATAAGCTGTATCACTCAAAGTTTTAGTAATAAGGCATGCTTTCATTAGGAAGAAAGAGAATTACAAATGCAAGACAAGAGAAAATATTTCTCAGTTAAAAAGACTTAATATTGCACTGCATGTGTTTTACATGTTGTTTACTTGACCAGCAAAATAGTGAGCTATGTTATGAAAAATAGCACTGCTGTTTCTATGATTTCTTCTCCTCTGTGTTTCATTGGCTACCTGCCTATCTTTAATTTGGTGTTAAGAATTTTGTCTTATGAATTATTAAGATAGAATTCTGCTTTTCTGTTTTTATTCACGTTTTATTCACATTTCTCAGAACTGCTTGCTTTGTACAATACATAAAAGTAAAAATAAAGTTGAGACCAATCCTTGAAATTCTTGGAACTACATTGATGTTGATTACAAAACTCACCATAAAAATTAAATCTGGATTTCCAGTCCCCTCTTGAGCTACGGTAGGGAATTTCAAAGATTGATACATCTTTAAACTAAAAGAAACTCTAGTTGCCGTTTCTAATCTCCAGGATAACCAAGTCACAAATGCATTGAGCCCTGTATTTTATGGTTTAGTTTAGTTGCACCTCTAATTAAAAGCAAACACAAATTGTGTTTATAAGTTCCCATCCTTTGAATGAGAACAGGCAAACCCTTTCTCAAATAACTACTCTTTTTTCACACAAATTTCAGTTCTTTGAGAGCTCTGAAAGGAGCTCAAGTTAGCTAATAGAAAGTGGCTTCTGATAACTAATTCTAGCAAGGAGGTCACTGTCATTTTAGTCTTTGTGTTGTCCTTCTACTTTTTTAAAGATAAGAAGAAATCAGAATAATCTACTGGAACTGCCAGAAAAGACTATTTTAAAAAAATAAATAAATTATTAGAAATGGTAGTCTCAAGTTTTAATGTCCCTGGCCATGCCAAAGGAACTGGCTAACTGTTCCATTTTAAGAATAATTTTGTATTATTATAAACTTTCTGGTTTAAAAATAACATAATGGGTCATCTTGAGCCTTGGAGATTGTTATATATTGCTTGCTAATCTAAAGATTGTCGTTACTTTTTTTAGGAGGGTCTCTTTTTTATAAGCATTATGAACTATTTTACAGGACTGTTAAGAAAGGCTCTCTTTTTGTGTTCATTAACAATATTTAATAAGCTTAGTAAAGAATCTTTTGATTCCCAAACACTAATTTTCCTTAACATTTTAAAGGTTAATTTCTTGTGCACAGACAACATTTAAGCATTCAATCCAGTTCTCTGAATGCTGTCTCTGCATTTGTCTGTGCTTCGTTCTGTCTTGCTACAATGTCATCTTCTTGCCTGTTTTCCATTACTGTACAAAATGGTCTTTTGTAAATTTGAAATGCTGTTTTAAACCTGTTGTGTGTATATATGAAACAGCAGAAAACTGGCACCCCATTAAAAAAAAAAAATAAAGCATGCACATCATTATCACTGTGCAAGAGAAACTTGTTATATGAGGCCAGAACAATTTAATTGAATTTTGATACAGCTAAATAGCACCTTTGTTAAAGTCAAAACGACCTTGTGTAAATGTACTTCAGAAATTCACCCAGGTAAAAGAACAGGTACAAGGATTCAGTAACTGCAGTGCGTTTTACATGGTTGTATTTTCATTACATTGATCACAATTTTGCCCTGTTTTTTCCATGTATAGGGGGAATAGATTAACAATTTCCATTTTTAAAACATTCTTGCTTTATAAATTAGTTCCCTTTCTTTCAGCTTTTATACTCCACGCTCTAGATAATAAATGTGCTCACAAAAGACTTGTCTGAAATAATGAAGCTGTTAAAGAACATTGTAATTTTTTACTTTAATAAAATTAATCTGGTCCTGTAAACCATTGGAAGGCAAACTTGCTCTTAGAATGCATCACAGTACCATGTCTGTGACACTGATAGATAACTATTAACTCCTTTTAAGCCTTAAAATGCTTCAGAATTGCAGAGTAAAGAATCTAAAACTGCAGATCTTATTCAAATGAATCAGGATAGAGCAGATGGTTGAAGAAGGCACACAAGCAAGAAGTAAATCTCCTGTTCTCCCTTTCTGATTGCTTTGCCCACAGAGGAATAACGATTCAAAGAAAATCAGTAATCATGGCGGATGTCATTAGCATATTCCCAATAAGGGAGCTTACATAAAAATTCCCAGAGAAAATGAATGGCTGCTTGTATAGACCAGTGTGCAAACAGTGTGTTTCCAGCTGCCTCCCAAAATATGTTTTTTTCCAAGGCTTCTGGAAATGGAGTTTGAAAAATAATTAAAAGAATCACACGTTTACTTAGAGAAGGGATGGATATTTTATTAACTAATACAGCTATATTTAACACTTGTCAGTTATAATGCTAAGGTGAATAGTCACAATAAAGTTCTGTGCTTAAAATTAAGATACCAGCAAGCCTTCAATAAAACATCGGGAGAACCTTTTGCTACTTGGTTGTTTCTGTCTGGAGAGGAGTGTGCAAACTGCTGTAAATCCCTTCCCCGACATGTTTTCTGATTGCATTATTGTGAACGCATGTGGTAAATGTCTGCTTCCTTGTTGGTTCACAGAAGTTATTAAGTTGTTCACAAATCAGTGGCAAAGCAAAACATTTTCTCAAAGTGTTGCAGAAGGAGTACTAACCTAGACAAATGGCTGTTTTCTTGTCTGTCCATAAGCAATGGGAAGCCCATTAGCCAGTGTAAATGAGCATAGCGCTATCTGAACAGTCAAGCTGCCGCCTTTCATTTAGACAGAATTAGGATTTTGCTTTTTATTTTCAGCTTTTCGCTTAGGCTATTTCAAAATTTTTTTACTTTTTTTTTTTTTCCAAGGAAAATGAGCACAAATTCAAGAATTGCATGCAGGATTGTCACATTCTCCTTCTTAATGTAGTTCAGAAAGTAATGAGATTCTATGTTATTCTCATTCACTTTAACTCCGTAGTACATGCAAGGTCTAAGAGTAAATCATCACTGCTTTGGCCTCTGCATTAGGCAGTCAGCTGCCATTGTTGCAACTGGAAAATGCATGTCTAATTTCTTGTGTGCCAGGCTGAATATTTATCTCCTGTTGGTTCCCAATACAACAACAGACTAACAGTCACTAAAATAAGTGCCATCACCTAGATGGTTGATAAATCTCCTTCGAAAAGCAGCCATGAGACATGGTATTGACAGGTTTTGTTGCTGAAATAAGAGAGAGGCTAGGTAAGGGTGACCATGTCCCTGCAGATGCCATCATTGATTGTGCCAGCAGGAGGCAGATGGTTAAAGGATACAATAGGAACTGTCACAATAGTTTCAATTTTATTATTGAAACCCAAAGTTTCAGTGGCAGTGGACAGATTGCCTTCATTTTTCATCCATGAAACATCTTCAGCATTTCCTCAAAAAAAAATCTTTTAAATTAGCACTGCAACCAATAATGCCTTTTATGTATACTAAGATGGTAGAAACCATTAATAAAATGCCTGTCAACAGCACATCTCCCTTTTCTCTTTAGCAAAAAGGGGAGAAATCATTAATTACAGTTTCTGTCACACACAAAAGACATGGGTTTTGTTCTGGTCTCTTAGCACTTTAGCAGCATGAATTCACCTAGTGGCCACCTATTCTGCAAAATTTGAAAAGGAATGTGTCCTTATCCATCTATGCAAAACCTTCTGAAGACATTGCATGTGTCTGCCTGGGCAACAAATGCAGTATTTTGGGTTGACACTGAAAAGGAGGATTATGAATATGGATAGGATGCAAATACTCCATCTATCTTAATCAGAATACAGGAATTTGAGCTGTTGTAGGAGGAGGGGGAAGAAAGGGGAAAAAAACCTTAGAAACCTAAGCGGTAGGGGCCTGATTCTGCTCTTACTGCTATCAGCTAGAGTTTTACCACTGAAGTTATTAAGGTCAGGATTGGGCAGTAAATTTACAGGATCTTTTGTGAGGTTAGCATTTTACACACAGCTCTGCCAAACCCATTGACTTTGATTGAGACTGCTCGCTCTACTGATCTTGTATGTATTTTAAGTATTTGCTGGAAGGTGGACTTAAAACCCACTGCTATTCATTAATTTATCACATTGGAAAAGTATATTATCATGTAGATTTTTATATAGAAAAATGAAACAAAAAAGTTCTACATATTGCAAATTTGAAAAAAATGCTTAGGGAGATGTAAGTAATAACAGTTTGTTGGGGTAGGCAGTTGTTATTATTTCAATTTATCTAACCAGGATAATGTCAAAAAAAGATCTTACTTTCTAGGATTTTCCCAGCTTGCTATTTGCTGTCAGTTTTAATGGGTGTCTGTGGTGCCTGTACAACCAAAATACCAAAGAAATAGCTTTTTAAGGATTTTTTCAATTTTATTTATTTATTTATTTTAAGCTATAAGGATTGCATTTTTGTCATTCTCTGGGGGTTTTTTTTTGTGTATTTGTTTTCTCTGCTATCCTAATATTTCATGAGACCCATACAGAGGATTCTTTTTTTTTTGGAGGAAGTCATCACTGAAATCTGGCAAATCGTAAATCAAAATATGTTTTCATTGTGAGCATATGAGCCTTTTTTTCAGCCTTCAGATCTAATGAAACAGAAAGCAAATACAATGCTCTCATTTGCTCAGAAGGTAAACATATGTCTATTAGAGACTTCTGAAATGTGTCATTTTTGTGTTTCCGTTTCAATATGTGTCTCATCATTTGTAAATGAAAGACCTAAACTGTCTATTTGGGTCTTATTCTTTCACAAAAATATCAGTTTGAAAAGGAAAGGAAAAAAAAAAGTCTTATTAGAATAGAAATTTAAGATTAAATCCTCAGCTGATATAAAAGCATTGTAGATGAACAGGTTTCAGTATGTGTTTTGCATTATAAATGTAGAATATGATTCTAGAAACAGTGAGTTTAATGCCTTGTTGCCCCCTATATTTGATTAAATTTTACATGACTTTCTTCTGATATTGTGACTACAAGTGGACCAGTATTCTTCATAGTCCAATATATGAACAATATATGCTAGAACAAAATCCATTTTCGTGTCTAGCAACTTTAATGTCAAAATTAAATGGATTCCCAGTACAAGCATAATAAGTGTTTTGGGCCTTCCATGTCTTGTATGCTTTTGTATGGAGATGGACAGTCAAGACCTTTGATCACCCATAGAAATAAAAGAGGTAGTTTTAGCTCGCATGTACCACATTACCTGTTTCTATGCTTATGTGCCAAAATCTGTAGTAAGGACCCAATCCTGCACAGCTGAAGTCAGTAGAAATCATGCATTTTAAAGTCATGGAAATCACAGCTCTATGGTTTTTAATAATTGAATCTGAAATGTATAGTGTTAGTCTCTTAGAAATTTGCCTGTGTTATAGTCCTGTTATGGGGATGATTGAATTTGAAAGTAGTCTATATACTTTTTTCCTTGGAAACATAGAGTGAAATCTGTGATGTTCTTACTGTGATGTCAATGAGAAAGTTTTGTCAGAGGATTCATCCGTTTGGGGGTTGTCGTCTGAGTATGGATGAGCTATGCTATAGGTTTTGATCCAGCAAAATACATAATTCAGATCACCAAGACATATAGTATGAACACAGCTATTAATCTGCCTGTTCTGAAACATAACCAACCAGTCTGTGGAGCTACATACACTATTCTTTCCCTATGTGTTTTTAAAACTCTGGTGAGCAGAATATTTTAGTAGCATTGGTTAAAAATGTCTTATCTGGAAAATTTGGCAAGTATTCAGAGTCATTTATTCTTTCACCAAGATTTAATCAGAATAGTCTTATATCTCTTTTGTGCGTTGTCAGGTGCTCACCACAATTTGTCTCCCCCCACAGTGGACTGACAGATTGAGCAAATAAGCAAAGAGCTGGAACATTTGACTGTAATTGCAATGTCAGCAGTGTTAAACTATATTTATGAGAAGAAAGTTAACACTGTGACATTAATAATTTCATCAGTTGTACATGTGTTTGCTTCATAAACAAGCAAGGTATTTTTTATAAATTGTCTGTGACCAATACTTTATTCTTCTGGAAGAAGGTTACAAATTCCAATTTTGAATAAAAAGCAGGCAGCAAACATTATTTTAGCCCATACTGATATGGGTTTTTTGGGGGGGAAGGGAAATAAAAATCCTTTAAATAACTGCCCCAAGCCAGACTCTATAAATCATGGCTTTCCTGTCAATCAGCAAAAGTTAATGGCTAGAAGCATACAATAAAACAGGTAGGGCTAGGAAGTGTAGTATTTTGTCTTGCTGTACTGTAACTCTAAAATCACTTTAGGCGGATACATGAAGTCTTTTAGTTTTTCTTTACTTTTTAAACCACTAGATGCTCACCTGCACTTTCAGTGATTTATGGCACTATGCCAAACATACCAGCAAATAAAGACAGTTTGTTACTCTCTAATTTTGGAGGGCCATAACACACAAAACTGTGCAGCAATCTCTTACCTATATATTTCACTCTATAAGGGGAAACAATAAGAGAGAACATGACACATATTAGAGAAGTAAATTACAATGTTATACTCCTTGGTCCAATAAACCACTGTTGGCTGTCATACCTCTTACTACTGAGGTGCTGTTTTGCACTATAGCTTCATCAGCTGGGTCTAAGCTGCTCCTTGGTGTTCATGTGCCTTAGGCAGTGTAAATACTGTGATTCACATGCACGATCACATGAGTCCGTGCTGTGCATTTTATACAATGTTGAATAAAATTATTTGTTAGAATGATTGATCGCCTACTTCTTAGCTACTTAAATTATGAGAAGGTAGAGTTTAAAAATACAGGAAGTGATTCACAGAATTTTGAAGTTGCTTGCATATGTATTTAAACTCAACTGCTTGTGATTCTAGCACAGGTGAGTTTGACTCAGTAGGCTTTCTGGCTGTGCTGAGGAAAAATGCAGCTGTCCAAGTTGCAGCATGTTTGAAGTAGCAGGAAGCATGCTGCAAAAATGAAATTGTAAGTGATGTTGTTAATTTTGTATTCTCACTGTCATTTTAATTTGTAAATAGATGTATAAATATACAAAGGCAGAAAACCCATCAACTACTTACACTTACTGTGGCAGGGAAACAGAGCAGTCTCACGTCTGTTCTTTTGCTGTGTTCACCCTTAATCAGTTATCAAAAGTGATTAATATAAAAGAAACAGTGAAATCAAAAAAGGAATGATATTGGGTGCATTATTATGACTGTTTCACAAAGATCTAGTAATTGCACCTCCCCGTGAGGGAGGGTTCTTACCCATACCTTAGTCAAAGGAACAGGTAGATGATAGACAAAGATGTCTAAGGCAGCATGCAAAAGACCTGTTTCCATAGGATCCAGCATATTTACTTTTGGCTTTAAATCTGCCCAGATGGTGTACAGCTCCTTTAAGAGATGCAGTAGTGTACTGTGATAAACTGAGCCATCTGGACCCAGCAACCTCCTGAGGTTCCTACAGTGACCAGAGCAGATAGTGTGGGCTTGTGTGATTGTTGGCAGATCACATGTATGGAGAAATTAAGTTTTCTACTCTTTAATCACTATAAATCACTAAAAAAACAGACATGCCTTCATTTTAATGGGGCATATAATAACAGGGTCAGTAAGATCTTCCAACAAATATCCCACAGGAAACCCATCTCACACAGCTTGAGGACTGTGGGAGTCCTAAGATATCATCTCATGATAACATGGACCACCTTGGCCGCTATCACATCCAAGATCGCTTTGACTTTCTCCATTGTTTTTTCTAGCTCTGAGCTGCTATATAGTTCTTCGTCAAATGCATCTCTCATGTATGTCCAGAGATGGGAATCTGAATATAGAAAGGAATAGGAAAAAACCCCAAAAACAAAAAACACTGGAAATTTCTCTAGCAAATTTTTTCTAGTGAATTACCATGTTGGGCATTTGTGGAAGGGCCAGGTACATATAGCTCACCAATGCTGACAGTTAAGAATAAGTAACATTCTGTGCACGTGTATCTTTTACATCTACACGAAACCTGGAATAGAAATTTCAGCACTAGACAGACAAAAAAAAAACCCTTGCAAAACCATCATGAAATTATATACAGATCACCTTGTACAATTCTCAAATTATAAAAACAGGCACAGAGGATGTAGCGTCATTTTTTAGAAGGGGCAATACACTTTATCCAAGGGCAGGATGGATAACGCATCTGTCACTTGCCTTTCAGGTTTCTGGAACATCATCACCTCATTTTTTTAAGTGAAGACAGTTGAGCTGTCTGAAATTTGACCACATCACAAACCTAGGAAAGCTTTGCAGTATTTGGTGCAATTGATGTGTTCAGGTGAGGTCAGAACTGAGTAAGCATGAAGAGTGAGTCATTTGTCACCGAGAAGAGATTCCAGTGGGAAAGTAGAAATTTATTCAGTTGTGATGCTAATGGGTAATTCATGTTACAGCTGCCTGCTTTGTACCTGGCCTGTAAATAATTTGAAAGCTGCTTTCTCTATATAAGCTTCACAATCATCAGGCTTGTTCTGTCCTTTCAAAAAAAGATGGGTTAGAGGCCAGATGGTTGGAAGACTTGTTAAACTTTTACAGAAGAGAATCCCACCAGCTACGTGGTAAATTCACTAGTGGAGCAATAAAGGGAAACTTACTGAGGTAGTCTCCATTTTTCCTGGCACATAGTAAACAGGGTTGCCTCATTTATTTCCTACTATGTCTGCTACTGACATAACCTTTAGAAGGTGAAATATTCATGTGAAATATAAAAACAAATTAGTTTGCAATTAGTTTCAGATCTTTATGTGAATAACTAGAGTCTCTTGAATATACTAATACATAATGATTGAGCTCAGTCAAATTAATCTGGATTTGTTATGTATTCAATCCTGTTGGACCAGTATAAATGTAGTGTGCTTATTGTATCTGTAGTGTGAAGTTCTTATCCATCTACGGTTTATGCAATAGTAATGGTAAAATGCCTCTCTTTCTCCTGTCTTAATGGAATGATTATTATCTGAGTTATATTTTGGTTATGACACTTAGCAGACCAGTTCTGACATTTCCACATTTTAATTTTTCAAAATGATTAAACACATGTGAAGTAGATGACTGTGTATGAATTCTTGAAACCAGGACTAGTGAACACACTGCACTGAATAATTTTAAAACAGCAGAATGGTACCTTTCCTTCTCTCTGGTGTCGGTGCTCCATCCTCAAGCATCACACAGCCCTTTGCTCTGATCTACATACATCATCTGTGTTTTACAGGAAGTTGCTGAAATGAAAAATACACAACTGGTGTGGTGGTGGTGGGACGGAGAAGAGTTTATAAGAGTTAGAAAGGATCCCCCCCAAGAGCGTTTCTTTTCCTGTCTTGCTGCCATTGTGCAATTACATTGACCCTCCTGCCCTATTCAGATAACTGCTTTGTAACAGATACAGAATGAATAGCTTTCTGACAGACAGTTTTATATGAATTTACTGTATCTTCTTTGTCTGCTTGCACTATAGTAAAAGTCAGGTAGCCAGCAGGATCTCAGCAGTGTTTTTTAGTGCTGGTCTCCCTCCTTCCCTACCTCCCTCCCTCAGCTGAGCCTATTTCTACATCCTATGGAGGACCATTCAAGCAAGAAAGTCCTTTTTAACTGTCATTCATGGGAAGAGTATTAGGCTGCATATAGTTGGACTGGCACACTCTCTGGCTGAGCCTCACTGATCAGATGAATTGTTTGAGCCAGCTATTTCTTACATGCAAACAGGGAGAACTTGTTCAGACAGTACAGTCACCCTAGAATGGCATGCAGGGATTTAGCAAAGTGCATGCATGGGACGGCCTTTTTAATCTTTGTTAGGCTTTTTCTATAACAGAGCACATTCAGGAATGATGAGAAACGGCTCTCAGTCTTTCACAGCCTGAGGAAGGAAACAGAATTTTAGAGTTTGTTGGGGTTGCTGTAAGTGTGTTTATATTTTCTTTATGTTAATGCCCCTATTGAAATGAAAAGGTTTCTTTTAACCTTTTCCTTAAGATGAACAACAATCCCATGTAATACACCCAGATTAATGCTTCCTGCCTTCTTTAGACTAAGCACAAGGTAGTGACTAATGACCTAATAGTAACATTAATTTCATGTACTCTGGCAGTATTATCTTTGTTTGGGAAATTAATATTAATGTGAAGACAAAATACAGAGCGATAATTGTATTTAGGAGCATCTATCTGTCATCTGAAAGCAGAGGAAAGTATACTTCATATATACCCAAGTAAGCCAAAAGGTTATTGGAAGACTTCTGGAAACAACGGAGCTAACTAACATTAAAAACACATTCGTTTACTCTCTCTATAGCTGGCATTCCTCACTAATATATTACTCGTTTTGACTTAAACAAAGACCAAAAAAAGAGATAATATGATATTTTGAAGAATATAAATCTGAAGTGGATGTGCATTTCTAATCTTACTGATTTAAAACAAAATACAGTGACAACAGAAGCACTTGCAGCTGTTAAATGTGATTGCTTATGTGTATTAATGACACTAAAGCATGAGAATTACCAATGGTCGCAACAACTAGGGGTGGAGTTTTGGTGTTCTGTTATTGTCAAGGTGCAGAAAAGAATGGAAAAATACTCTAGTGTATTTCCTTTTCAGTACATTAAAGCACATAAACTTCACAATTATCTGTCTGTCTTTGCTCACAGCTAGTGAGTTTATTTGGGATACTTTAAAAACAATTGAGAATGAAACAAACTGTTTATTCTTTGCCAGAACAGAGCAGGAGAACATATAATTTTCAAAATAAGTATTATTTTCAAAACAAAATCAGATGTAAAAATATAGAATGACAAATTTAATCAGCTGCATTCAAGTACTCAGAACCAAAACGAGTCTTTTCCAGCAAAATGTATAAAGTTACATTTTGATCTTTGATCCAGGCCTCATACCTTTTATGGAAAGTGAGGCACTGAAAAAAATCATTAATTAATATCATGTCCAACTCCAAGTTATGTTCAATATTTTATTTTACTGACAAACATTGTTGTTCCAATGTTTTGAACATGAAATCAATCCTTCAAACAAATTACAGTAGCCAATCTCAACAATGCTGGTTCTATGGGAATGTTAATCTCTTGAGTAATGGGAAATGTATTTATTTGGAGCCTGTGTGAAAGGGGAAAAAAAAGTAGTTGGAGGGTGAAAAGTGAGAGGAAAACAAGAGAAAGTGAAATAGAAGGAATGGAGTGTCAGTTCATTTATTAAAATAATAAGCAAGTTTTGCTGCTTGTTCTTCTGTTTTATTGAAACTTTAAAAAATATTCCTTATATCTGCTACAGTCTTATGTGTTCAGAGGTTCCTTGTCCAGCACTGCCAGAAATTAAGAAGAATCATTAGAATAATTTTTCTCTTCTTTAAAATGAAAATATCTTTTTAGGCTTCATGTGCTGGTTCTGTTCTGTCACAGTACCTAAGAATGTCAGAATAAGTGACAAATAAAACCTGATTCATGTCACTGATATCTGGAGTGCTTTTAAAGTTATTTATCTGGAATTAATTTTTTTTAATAAATGTTTAGGATAAGGGCCATATCATCAATGAGTATTAATTACCATAGATTTATCAAATGACGGTGAAGTTGATCCCAGTTCTCATAGTAGAGAACCTGAGTGGAAATGTCAGTCTCTGTTGGCGCATCCTTTGGCTGAGGACCAAAGTCTGTGCAGGGACTAGCATGACAGCACTCAGGTGTAGTCCTTGTTGACTGGCAATTTATTTCAAGAGTTGAATCAAAAAGAAGATTATTTTAATTGACTCCAGTAGAGAGCCAACATTTATAGCTGTAGGAAATACCTTCTTTTGTAGTTCTGTTTTGATTCTTCCGATTCCTCAAATATTCCCGCTCCTTCTACTCCTTCTGGCAGTACCATGTCACTTTAGCAGTAATCTGATGGACCTTTGGATGTTCACAGGGAGGATCATAGCATTAGTTCTGTCCAGATACCTCAAAATCCTAGATAGGTGGCTAGAGAACATGCAGAGATTGATTCTACACCATGTGTACAACTGAGTCCAAGTCAGAATAATGCTTAGAGAGCTGCAAGATTCAATGGTGACACTTTGCAGCTCCTTGAGTAAGAGCAGAAAATATTGTCTGTATACCTGGGAAAACTTCCAGTGTGTGTACTGCATCTCTTTCTATGTGGGAGGATTTTCCTCATGTATGCATTCTTTAAATGAAAGTGAGTTGTCACCTGCCATGGTGTGCTACTTGTTTAGTTCTCTCCTATGGTTTGTCGTGTAATGTTCTACATCAATTAAAAACAGATGAGAGAACGGTTTAGCTGAAGAGTTTGTTTCCTTGTAATCAACTGCAAAAAAGACCAAGGTCATGTAACAGATTTCTTCTTCACTCTCACTTAGCAAAGAAGGCTGTGTGAATGTAAATTGCTTTATTGGTGGAGGGAATTAAAATTATAAAAAGCTAGGCTTAAAGAAGTGCAAAATCAGGACTGTGTCGGAACAGGGACAATATAAGTGTGGTATGGATTCCCATATGGGACTAAATTATCTAGATTTTAGTAATGTCAGCAGTTCTATTTGACTGCTGGAATGCAGCCAATGTGCCACATTTGCTTCATTTTTTAAGATGGTTCTGATTCTACACAACTTTAAATATGCAGAACGCTAAATTTGCTCTAGGTGTCATAGTGGCACTTCTGTGCTGCATAATTTTGCATGTTAATTTTACTTAATAGAAACATAAAAGTAGCCTAGTATGTATCATAATCCAAAGTAAAGTTTCTATGATTTTGGTCTGTCTTATGGTATCTCCAGAAAGAAAGTGACAGTTTCGTTCTACAGGCACATATCAAGGTTGTCTCCCTTTATAGTGCGTTCCATTCAGTAATACTATTTTGTAGCAACTCAATAAAGCTGATCGTTTTTCTGGGTAATTACCCACAGCCCCCTGCAGGACAAATTAGCATTCATGACCTGAATAATGCTTACTAGAAAGAGTTCAATGGAATTTACTTAATCAGAATCATTGCTTTCTCATGGCTACACTATTTTTAACTTAGTCCCTATTGTCTGCTAATAGCAAAAATCCCGTCAGTGCCAGGTCCAGCTTGGCACTGGGTATATAAGGAGAGAAAGATTATCCTCCTCAAAGGTACACAGCATATTTTTAAAGCTTATGGACTGTATTCTGCAGTCTTTACTCAGACATTGCTTAGGTAAAAGTGCATTGAAGTCAGCAGGAGACTTGCCAGATGACAGAGTGTTGAATCAGACATTATGAAAAGAAGTATATATGTTTGCTAGGTGGTACATGATTTATAATTTCTGGTAACCATGAAAGGCTGCTAAAGAGGACTTTCAAAGATGATTTTTCTTTTCTGGGCTTGTGAGAGGAGGAAAAGTTCCTGCCCGTTTCAAGCCTTTTTGTAGGGTTGTTGTTTTGGTTTTTTTAATTACCTCTGATGTCTTCCAAATTATATAAAATAGGAATAGCTATTGCTTTGATGGTTTTGACAGTCCATGTTTTGTCTTCCACTTCCTAAGACTGGGTAGGACATCAAGGTTAGTACAGCATTACGCCTATTACATTACATTACAAATGTAGGTGAGCACTACATTTGGCTTAACCAGATGCTCACTAAAGCAGACCAGGAGCATTGGAGAAAAATCTTGAAATATCAGAGACATTAGGTTCATGCACACACACAATGCCAGCCACCAACAAACCCAGAAAAATACACAGCAGGAAAGTTAAATGAAGTTGAACTACTGTTTCCCATGGAAGAATTCATGTTTTAGCTCTGTATTCCCTGCACAGGGTGTATCAATCACAGCAACAGGAAATGAGAGTCGGACCCAATTTGTGCACAACTCAAAGGCTTTGCTAGTGTTGTCTGACCAGTGATACCAAACTATGGCCAAGTGAGATTAAATTCCTGGCCAAAGCTACAATGTTAAAGAATGTGCAGAATTGTAGTCCTTTGACATCCCTTTTAAGCAAAGATCTTTTACTACTCTCAATGAGTGTTTGCACAGTAAGATGTAGTGAAAAGCAAATTTTAATGACTGATTTGATGGCTGACAATAAGGATGCTGTAATACAGGAAACTTTGGAGGACTCTTCAGGGCAATAATATTAGTGAAAGTGGGGTATGTGAATGAGTACTAATTTACACCATGCAAATTCAGTACTCCAAAACCCCTAATTTTCACTTTGGTGGCTCTCTTCAGCTCAGCCTACAAGAGTCAAATCCCAGGTCAGATGAAGCAAGAAATGGGACAAACCAAATAAAAAAAATGTGAACTGTTGAGAGAAGAGAAACTAATCAATGCCAAATTTATCCTTAGCTGTATGTTAGCACAATCCAGTTCAGGATGATCCTGACTTACTTGTTTGTGTAATTGTCAGGAGGTATTAGGTAGTGCTGCTCTGTGAGGAATGGAGTAATAGCCTTGCAGACAGCAGTGCATTTTATTGTTTATAGGTGCAAAAAAAGGGAGTTGTCCTTTAGGTTTGTGTTTCTTTTAGTTTAGCAGTGGAGACTATGCCAGAATGTTTCAAATGGAAGATTTTCTCTCTGCTTTCACTGGAGAAACACAGTCTGCACAAATGAAGCAACAAAAATTGCTTCCTTGAAGAGAGTGAATACTCCATTTTCAAATGCATTAGATGAAATATCAGGTTAATTTATTTTAGATGAGCATCATATTGTTTATTTGAAGAGGAGATGTAATTACAATGGAAATCTTAACACTAGCAGAATTTAAAAGGTAGTCTTAGTCACTAAGGTGGAGTTTGTGTAGTCTGTTTGGCTTTGGTTGGACTGACTCATTCATGAAGTAGACTGAAGCCTTCCTCTTGGATAATATCACCCTATCCCACACCCACCAATTATTTAAAACTTCTTTTCTGGATCTTCACATCCATCCTTCAATTAAAACCTTTCCAGAATAAGAGTAAAATCACATTATAAAATCCTAAATTGTCAAGGTCAGTTTTTAAATTTGAGACTAAATGTGTTTTTCCCAAGCTTTATATGCAGAATCACAGAATGCTTTGGGTTGGAAGGGACCTCAAAGATCATCTAGTTCCAACCCCCTGCCATGGGCAGGGACACCTTCACTAGAACAGGTTGCCAAAAGCCCCATCCAGCCTGGCCTTAAACACTTCTCTAAACACTATAAACTATAATACATTTGACATTCTTTTGATTTTTAGTTCATATTACTCAAGTTCATGTTGTTAAGAAAAAATCTTTAAAATTTTTAAAGTAGGTGTTAAAAAGTAAAACTGAGTCAGGAGATGGCCAGACTCCCAGAATCTTATTTTTTCTTTAATGTCAGTTTAAGAACAGGTCACACATGCAAATCATCAGATTGAAGCTCAAATTCATTTGCTAAAATAATGAACTTGATCAACCACTCCCATCAGGGTTATTTGCTGAAGACAGTGCATCAGACTTGTAGACGTATTGGTGGAGGAAAAAGTAATGAAATGTCAGTCATTTCAAATACTCTGTTTATTGCTTATGGATTAAAAAAGGGGATTATTGATAGTGTTTAATATAAAGCAATTATAAGTTTTCTGTAGATATGGGTGTGCAGCGCAGAATGCTTCAAGCAGTATTCAGCAATATCTGTCTGCATGGGATCATAGTACTTTGCCCAAGAACTGTTTATTCATTCTGATGCAACAGCAATTAGAAGTCACCCACATAGAAACTCTGAATGGCTTGACAACAATTAAACTTGCAGTAGCACTGATAACCAGCAGTAACTGTGAATATTTCCTTAATGAGATTCCTAAGCCCATTTTGCCTGGATGCACTGACCTCTAGAATTAAATTCTGATCGTTCCCTGCTACTTACAGGATTATCAGAGTACCTACCTTGGGCCTGAACTGAGGCAGCAGCACTCTTATCTAGTCTGTATGAGATCATCATTCTCAACTGTAGCCATGTACAAAGCACAGAATTAAAGAGCAGCCTTTTAAACACTGCAGAATAGTTTACAATTCTGAAGAATGAGGAACAGGATGGTATGAAAAATACAGCATTTAAATAGGTAAATTGCTGCAGTAGTTTGCAAGCATGTAAGAATTTAAACCCTCCTCTCAGACATGTGCCCATCCTGGTTATATCCAATGTTCTAGGTGGAGATAAGGGACTTGTTTGGCTTTGCTCATGAAGGAACAGGAACAGCGGGAGCACTCTGCTGGCTTCTCAGGCAGCCTGTCTGGGAACTGAGATACAGCTGCCTGATTAGAAGTGAATAACTGAGAGATTGACATGACTTCAGTCTATCTCGCACTGTGAGGTGTTATGGCATCTGACAAGAATGAAGGAAAAAAATTCTGTAGGGAAGACGCTGTTGTGTTTGCTGTGCACTTCAGTAGAAGTTGCCAATATCCTGCCATCCAAAATGGCCAAGATCAGACATAGTCCAAAAGATGAGGTAATATAACACTTGATGATGAGCTGCAGTGTTCATCCCAAACTAGAGTTATGCTGTCCGTTTATTGCTGTGTGTAAGGCGAGTGGGAATTTGTACGAAAAAGACATCAAGGGCAAATCAGGTCTGGAAGGCTGGGGGATTTATATTGGCAATAATGACACTCTGGATGTTGTTAAATTGGCCTTTTCTGTCCGTTAAACACGTATGCCTTTTTAAGTACTGGCATTCATGTGTCCATGGCTTTTTAAGGAAAAATATGAACTATCGTTCTTGATATGCTTAGTTTATCTTGAATAGTTATCAAATATTCTGCTGTAATGTGAGACAAACATATTTTGCCTCCTAAATCAGTAGACTTACGAATACATACTCAGTAGCTCTCCGATGAGTTTGTTGAACACTTTTGTTAGCTAAAACTTCAGCTGAGAAGTGATGTTCTGACACGGATGTTTTTCATAAAACATTCCCTGAACCTTCAACAGTTCTATGCTTTGCACAGTAGCAGGACAGGGTCCTAACAGATTAAATGGTTTGATTTAGACATTTATTACTGCTGTGTAGAGATATGGACTGCTGCCTCCATGTGGTCATGATGGCAGCTTCTTTATTTCTGTGGTTATTTTGGCAAGTGGGAATTTTTATGCCCTTCACCATAATGCTGCTCATGCTTCAGAAGACACCTCATGAACATCCACAAATGTATTTTGCTAGCCTCCTTTTAACTCTCTTTGATCATCTTTTTGCAAAAAATACATGACAGTGGTGAGGTCACTGGGATTTTTTTGCTAATTTTGCTGGCCTGTACGATTTCACCTATGCACTATTTGTCTTTAGTCCAGAAGATTATTGTTATGTGGAAGGATGGTCACAGTCTTGTCCAGGGCCAAAGGACCAGACAGAGGGCATGATGGTGGATGGAGATCTACACAAAAAATACTTGTATTTGCAGTGGCGGATGATTTATGTAACTCATCCTTTCCAAAGAGTGGATATACTTAGTGTTATATTTTAAAAGCTTGTTCTAGTCATTAATAAACTTTATCATTGTGTGTATTTATATTTTGGTGAAGGTCTAAAGATATTTGAGTGGTTTTTAACAGAAACAAATGCTTTAGATTTGCAGACACATTGACATAACATTATCATTGGGGAAAAAAATTTACAAGTCAAGCAGTGTAGTATATCTTCTGTAATATTTGAGTGGGAGCTTTTTTATCAATAATGTAGCTTTGCCAAACACAGAAGTATGCTGGAGACCATGACCTTTGAAAAATAATGTTTCATGACATTAATCTACGTTTAATAGAGGGTTTTGTATCATCATTTTGGTTTCTATCTGCATTATTGTAGCACATAGGCTGTCACCTGCATTTATATAACATGAGACTGATTATTCCTTATCATGCACAAAATGCAGACCTCAGGAAAGAGTTCATTTTGGACCATTTCCAGGGGTATGTGTAACATGTTACAAGCAGAGTACTGCTTTTAAGGCTATCGAGTGCAATTTGCACTCTTTTTCTCTTCAGTGTGTCTTACGCTTGACAAGATAATTGCCCCCCATAACACACACACATCCTAGAACACATTCATTACAAAGCCATTGTATTGACATATAGATACAGATATCAGTGAAGGAATGTAGTTCATATTCTTTATACAGTATATGTGGAATATATCTTCATAAGTAAAGTAGAAGTTAGTGATTGTAATAAACTGAGGATGAAGAAAGGGAATAGAGAACCTTGCATGTGTAACTGTTTCACTCCTCAGAGAAAACAGAATGCTCTATTTCACATAAATAACTTTAAATAGGTGGTGGTCGTCAGAATTTATATTTTAATGTTAAGTTTCTTAGAAGTTTGTATTGTAGATTTCATACTGTTGTGTACCTATATTACCTATGCATGCATATATATATATACATATATACATGATTTGAGTGTGTACCCTTCTGGAACATAATATATACATATTGGAATATCTTATCTGAGTAGTTTATTGTTGTTTATTATTACATTTCTATATCTTAGATATATAGAGCACTTAGAACAAAAGATAAAAAGTAATCTGTCTGAATATTTCTAAGTTACAAACGATATCTCAGCACATTGCTAAGCCTGAGTTCCACACACTTTATAAAAAACTATGCAGAAATTTATTTCAATTAAATTTTGTTAATTTTTTCCAATAAAATGGTAGGGAAACTAAGATTGCGCTAATATGGTACTATAAAATATTGTTATATTTAGTCTTTTCCAGTTACATGATTACTTTTCTTGCCTTTTTTTGTAGGCAAAGATTACAGTCCATATCTTTATGTGTCATTAGCAAAAAATGTCTCATATTGGGTTTTTCCATCCTTTATTCTGAAAATTCTGTGCAGGTCATCTTTTTCAAAGCAGCCAAGAGAGGTTGCTGGTCCTTTGCTACAGTTGTACATAACTTAAACATTGTAACAGAAGATCAGCTGTGTTCTGTTGTACTTCCTGTTTATTTTTTGCTATAGTTTTCATTGAGTAATATAATCAAAGATCCTATTACAGCAGCATCTAGCTCTCACATTCCAGTTTGGTGAGAGCAGTATATATGACAAATAACAGGGTGAAGTTGGTCATGTGGAAGGCAATCATTCCCTTTAACCTCTGTGATGAATCGTGTTAGGTAAGCTGTGACCTGTTCTTCCTTCAGAAAGCAGTCTGCTTATATCCATTTGTGATAGTAACAGTATATCCTGTGGGAAATATTATTGTACATTTTTTCCACAAAAGTATGTTCAAGTAATGTGAAGTAAGCATACATCAAACAGAATACTACATGCTATTGTTCTACCGAAACTCATATTGTGCAATTCTGAATGGAGATGGAAAGAAACCTGTCTTCAAGAGGGGCTGTATTTGCCTGATGCACACTGCTCCCCTGTTTGGCGGTTACAGGAATTATACCTTTGCTTGGTGGCCTTGATTTGTAGCTGCAACTAAAAGCAGCTCTGTTGAGTGAAGGTCATTTTTGTTCTCTCCTAAACCTAATACAACATGTATGAAATCAGTGACCCAACATACTCAACAAAATTTGTTTTATAGTAAGGAGTTCCCAGCCAAGCAACCTTTATTCAGGCCTTGTATTTGCAACACCAGCTGTAACAACAATGAGCAAGTGTGTGCAGACACCATTCTGCTCGCTTAGTGCTACTGAGTGACAAGACCGCGGTGAACGAGGTTGCATTACATCAGTCCAGCCAAAAAAAGTCTGGCTAAGCACAAACTGAAAGTGAAAGATTGACGTTCTGGTGCAGTGAGTCAGTGCTGGGTTCTGTTCAGTTAAGTCCATATAAAAAATACAGAGCAATGGAAACTTGAGGTGGGGAGAGGAGGGACAGAGAAGAGTATGTTTCTTACATTAACTATAAATTCCATGCTTAAAGTGACAGCTTCACAAAGAATATTTAAACATTTTTGTTTTTACCGCTAACATCATTGAATAGATGATTATTTTTACCATTATGCTAAGACTAGACCCTTTTTCTGACTATTTATGTTGCTGAAGCTACTGCTCTATTTCTGACGTATGCAATCAGGGGAATTTTTCCAACACACTGTCTTTGTGCTGGGCATTCAGTGGATTTTCAGAGAGACTGTGATTTTTTTCTTCAAATTCAAAATGTAGTCATTCTAGCCGTATGTTTTAGCCTTTCACTAAAATTTCTTTCCTATTCAGGAAAGTAATTTTTGAAGCATGAAAATGTGATTTTAAATTATGTTATTTGTTAAAATGTGAACCTGTGATAACTCCAGAGAAATCAGGTTTGCATGAAAATAGCTGAGAGTTCACACACACAAATAAGTCAAGTGGAGTTTTACATCCACAGACTCTTGATGTATTAACTATCTGTTTGTGTACAGGTAAATTGTTAAATCCCAGTTAGTGTAGCCTGGGCAGGATATGGTCCCAGATTGCTTTCTTAGTGAACTTCAGGGTGTGTGAGGAGCATTAACTAGGTTTCTATTTTTCCAGCCAGTGTATTTCTCAGTTATAATACAAAATGTATTTTAAGATCTGTCCTGAAAACAAAATCTGGGAATACACAGTTCAGTACTATGCATTTAAATTGTGTGTTTAGTTGTTTTTCATGGGACCAGTTAGATGTAAAACCGGACAGTAACATTGCAAAGGCAGCTGAATTGCATGTGTAAATTGCTCTAATTATACATGAAAATTAAGACTATGCTAGAAATTTCTTTTGGTACATGTAGATGCATGCATGAAGTTTAGAAAATCAGTCCAGAAAACTTAAGGCACAAATGAGCCACATGGATCAGTAAGCAAACAGCCTGAAAATTCTACTCTGTATGATGTCACCCCTTTGCTGTAGGTCAGAAATAACTTCATGCTGTTAATTATAGGTATTTATCATAGTTCATATTATTTTGTGGGGCCTTGTCAATGATCAAAGGTGGTTCTTTAGACGCCTGTCATCAAGTGAGCTAGTAATTGTAGAATAGCTTATTTACTGAATGTAATATGCCATTAAATAGACTTATTTTCCCCTTTTCAGCGGTTAATGTTGTTGATAAAAGGACAGTTCTGTTTTAGTACAGTTGATTTGTTGCAGTCAGTACAATAATTACATACTCTTATATATACTATATGTTTAGGCATTTACACATTAAAGTTCTATTACAGCAACTTTAAATGTCTATCTTATACTGGTAATAGGCAGGGAGATATGAATTAAGGTGGAATGGCCTGTGGAAACATAATTTTAAAATTTGCAATAAAGACAACAAAAAAAGAAGACAGTGAAATTGCTCTCATACATGCTTACAGTGTGTCCAGACTGATTCTTGGAATTATTGTAAAAATATAAGCCAGAAATTTAGACATCAGACAAAATTGCTGCATTTGAGAGATGAGGGCTGCTTTTATAAATCATAGCGAACATTTGGAATACAAAAATAGATTTGAACTGGAAGTGATGTAGATAGTGCTACTATTAGATTGTATTACAGGTGGGAACTTTTTTCCCTCTGCTTCTCTATGCCTGAAAGTACTTTTGTTCTAACCTTGCACCTGGATTCAACCTACTTCCTTTGAATCCACTTGCATTCTGCCTGGGAAAACCATTTATGTAAAGAATGACCTCTCTCCGGGTTTTGCAGCTTGTTTGTGGTGTAGATGAGTGTGCCAGTTCAGAGCCCTCTGTTCAGTGTTGACTAAGACCTTGAAGAGTTCTTCAGCCCCACTAGGCCACAGAAGAGCCTATTGAGACTGTCAGCCTTTTTTCCTGCCAGCTACTTTTTTTATTAGGCTGATAAACTCCTGAATTGTTGAAAAGCAGCTGCTCTGAGGAGGATTTAGCTAATTCTCAGGGCACTTCTGGGTGTGTGGGAGATATATTTACGTCTGGACTATGAAGGTCCCTTGCATTGTTAGACCTAGGTGACCTCTTTCTAGATCAAAAAGAGGTTGCTGGAATGCAATTAAAATGCAGTGTTACTTTCTTGTAAAGCCCCAGTAACGCAATCAACGGTTCTCTTTGCCCATCTTTTTGTCAGATTCTCTGCTCTTTCAGATTTTATTCCTATTTTAAGTTTGTCTGTGCCCTAATTTGGTTTTACCTTATCAGAAAATGCCTCAGATAGTATTATTAAAACTCTCCTTATAAAAAAAAAAAAAAAGGAAAAAAGTGTCCTGTCTTTTAACAGCCAGTACTGCAGAGGCTCAAACTATTAATTTTCACATATTGCTCAAGTAAGCAGAACTATGTGCATTTGATTTTTTCCCTAATAATCTCAGATATAGTTTTGTTGTAATGTAGTACACAATTCATATTGATTAACATGTCTGTAAGTGAGATATGCATTTTATAGACACATTCCAAACTGAAGCATGAAATCGAACTGTAAATAATTACATTTTTAAAAAGGGTGGGTTTTTTCGGTTCTATGGCAAAATTTGTACTTACTGAAACATAGGTTTGATTAAAACTAAAAACAAATTTACATTTGTAGGAGTTTCAGCACTGTTGTTTGCAATTTGTTATATGCCTTTACCTGGCATGCTATTTCACCCTTCATGACACACATCAATACCTTCTTTATGTCTGGCTATTACCACTCATTTAAAAATCTATTTTACATGATTCTTTCAGCCAAAAATGGACCATAATGACATAGAATAGAGCCTGTGCTTCATAAATTCTCCCAGAATCAATACTTTGGCTGGGAATTTGTCAGTCTCACAAAGCTATGCATCATTAAACTTTACTATTATTACAGTGGACTCTGCTTCAAAGTTCACTACCTAGCTGATATTGGATGAACCCATTTAAACCAAGGAAAAGATATGAGACACAAATGCTTCTGTACTGACATATATTTATCCAGATAATGTTTAATTTATGAAATATAAGTAGCTCTTAAACTGCTTATTGGTTTATGGGCAAAGTTCAGCAATATCATCATTAAAGATTATATGCTGATTACAAGTTATTGGCAAATGACTTTAAACTGGATCCATTCAGATTATTTCAAATATGACTTACTTGGCCCATAGGATCTTATACATTAATCACACAACAATGAATTTGTGAGCACAAACATTCATCTGAATTCAGAACCTGCAACAATCCAAACCACATTAACAGGAGTTTTTATTGTTGTTAGATATAAACAGGGGTTGTTGTGGGGTTTTTTTTGGTCACTGTTCCCATCTGTAATACGGGGTTTCTTAGTAAAAATGATAGATATCTGTGCAAAGAAAAGTATTTGTTACACAATACTGGTCATGCGGTTGGCATCAGTGTTTTGTGTGAAATATTTTACTCCTCTTACCAAAGGCTGAGGATTTTTACATGGTTCACAGATAGAATGACAAATAAAGGGTTAAAATCAAGAATTTATGGGTGACACAGAGAACTGTTTATTTCTACTACTCAAGATTATTCTTGAATACAAAAAACATACCCACAAATCAGAATTAGATTATAGAAGGAGTACAAGCAGAATAAAGACCAAATTTAAAAGATTATTTGTATGCAATAAAGAAAACAGGCTGTATAGACTGTCTGCCTCACACACTTGTTTGACCAGCTCCTGGATTTGAGAGCTGTCAGACCCCTCTGGGTACCTTTCTTCTGATCTTCCACAGAACTCCTGACCATGAGCCAAATAACAGTCTGTTCAGCTGAGAGTACTCATGCTGACACCCATGAATGCCACACTGTACCCATCATGTGCAAATACTTGAGAAAATACGTAGAATCAGGATTAACTAAGTATTTTCTCAAGTACAATCACCAGGATTAACTGAATTGGTTCAAGGGGCTCTTGGTTCTTCCTGCTTCAAAGAAACATGGACACATGCAAAGCTCCAGTGAAATCACAAGCTTCTAAAAACGCAAGTATTTTTGTTAGTCCCATGAGAAGTCACCTGCAAAAAGATAAAGGACAAAATCAATGGTTTGTTGGCAGGCACACACACAGGCACATGCCCTCTCTATCCTCTCCTTGGGGTTGCCACACCTGCCTGTCTGCTGTCTCAGCATCATCTCTCACACTCAGGAGATCAAAAAAGGAGAAAACAAAAAGGGTCATTAGTTAAGAGGCGCAGGTGTGAAGAGACTTTCTAAACCATAGACTTTGTGCACCTGCTCCAGGGAGCATTGCTGGGAATTGGGACAGGTGTACTAATCTCTGAGCCTTGCCAAGCTTGTGGGGATTGCTGGCTACGGACACTGAATGTTGTGTGTATGCAGGAGAAATAGGTAAGTGCTGGTCTTGCTGCATCTTTGTGTTGTGATCGGGTGCCTTTGTGTTCCAGGGCAAATTATGGTTCTGTGATCTCTTGTGCAGCTGTAAATGACCTGCAAAATGAAGTCTCCTTTAAAGCTAGAAAAATTCTGCAGGTGGCATTTTAAAAAAAAGTGCTCCTGCTTTGATTACCTTGTCCATTTCTCCTCTTCTTAGTTTTAAATACTGAAAAGAACACAAATACATCTAAGCAGGCTGGAATATTGCACTCATGTTGCCCAGGCTTCTTTCAAACATGTTCATTTCGGCTTTTTTTTAATCAGGTGTTGGGTTCCTCTTACATACTTTTTCCAGAGCGGATTGGGTTACTGGATTGTTTGCTTGTGTTTTGATAGTATCTTAATGGTATCCACAAGATCAGGTTTGTCATTCTAGGCCCAAGTTTATAGGAGGATTTAGTCAGGTGCCAAAGTAACTGTGCTGGAATCGATGTTCCAATAGCACGGTGCTAAAGAGGCTGTTTGGAAATCATTAACGCCCCACCAAAACCTACAGTGCTTACACTTCATTTGAAGTGTTCTCACAGCTGAAAACCAGACATATCTCTGATTTCTCATGCACATGCTCTCTTTATATATGTATCTGTATACGCAAAATATCTGTTATATACCTTTCTCATCACAGAGAAGACTTGAACTAAATGGAGTTAACGTGCTGGAAGTTGAAAGTTAAACAGAGTGGAGAGTGATACAAAAAGAGGATGACAGAACAGGGGTGCACGTGGCATGGTTGATAGAAGATCCCTAAGGTTTTAGAGAAACTATTCAGCTTTTCATTAGTATTGAGCACTTCCTCAGGGACACCAGCTACACAGAACTGGAAAGATAAACTTACCCTTTCACACACAATCCTATTCAAAACCTTTCATAGCATTTCCAAGTCAGAGGATATGACAAAGATACAACTGCTGTCTTCATTATTGTCTTAGTATTATTTCGTTTATAACACATACTTACGTGTCTGGCATTTCACAGATAAAAGGCAATCCGAGACCCCTATCCTTGGCATCTTGCAATATAATCTAATCAGCACAAATCACATCTGAAGCAAAGCCACTATAAACATATGTATAAAATATGTATATCTCTGTGAAAAAGAAAGTGTGAAAGCTAATGAAAGGTTCTTTAGGAAACGTGTCTTTTTTGTTCAGTTTTTCTTAGCTTAATTGCTTTAGTAATACTGGCCTGTTAAGGAGAAAAGAGTGGCAGTGGGCTGCGAGGATAGGAAGTGGAAAGAGAGGATAAAGAAAACTGAAGTAAGAAAATGAGGAGTTGAAGGAGGGGGAACGAGGTCATTGGATGCACTAGGGAAATGTGGAAAGGGGTTGACTGCTTGAGGCAGACGCATCAGCCTGGAAGAGAGTATGAAGTCGCAAAGAGACAAAAGGAGCACAGCACAGGGCAGAGTCTGTAGAGTGAGCATGGAGTGTCTGGGGAAGCAACAGGAAGCCAGAAAGGAGATGCACATGGATTAGAGTCATTACAGGGATCCCTGAATGTGAAGAGCAAAAATCACCGTTTGTTTTAAAGAAACAGAAAAGTGTTTTATAAGGTAAGTGCAGATGTTTTGAGCTGAGAGTGAAAGAAAAGGCTTTGCTAGCTTGAGATGCGTGGAAGTTTGTGGGGTGGATTCTTCCACCAAAGCACCTGTATAAATGGTGCACAACTATTGCTAGAGGCTTCAGGTTGAAACAGCAGACGTGTCTTTGCATCAGCCTTTTGAGTCTAAGACGCTTTGTGACACATGCTGAATTTACATTGGGCCAAGCCAAAAGAAACATCCCTGCTGTCCCTCCCATAGCCTATTCATGTATTTGGTCCCTAGCTGTCTAAAAGATGTGACCTTTCAAACCTACTGGGAAGGTCATCTTTTTGTATGTGCAATACACTCCTAACCCGTGTGAACACTAATAGTAAGGTTCCCATAGATGTGGTGAAGCTAGTTTCATCTAGGCTGTGTTTTAAAGTGTTTTTTTTCTTTAATGCTGCCATGTAAGGGATGCTGATACACTTCTCATTGACTGCAGCATATGTAGTTTTAGCTTTCTGAATCTATTGAAGCAGGCAGTCCTACCAATGTTGCTTTAGTCTTTCAAAGTTCAGAATTAGGAGTGATTTTTTTAACTGTCAGCCTAACAATCTGCTGTGTTGACATTTGAGGAGCATCTAGCATATTTTGAGCAAATATATTCGTATGGGAAATTCCTGTTTGGAGAATAGTATTTGTATAGAATTTTCTCTATTAAATACTCTGCTGTGTTTTTAAAATCCCATGTAATTGGCATAACTTTATTTTATGTGGTTTTGGAATAATTTCTTCTTGAATATGTTTAGTGTCCCTACAGCCTTGTTTTCCTCTGCAAGATACTTGTCTTTTAGGATTTAGGCACCTGTTTTAATGATAAACCAGATTCTCTTTGCTTTTTACCTCATGTTCAATGCACTGGCAAAACTTTTAGAGGAGGCTATAGATACTGCATTCTTTATGCAAAGAGCTCAGAATTTATAAATCCTTCTTGAAGTGCCATTCAATAAATAACTTTTTTTTCTTTAAAATTCATTAAGAGCAAATGGTTAGTGGGAATAGTTCCTTCTCTAAATCCATAGTGCTTGAAGTCCTTTCTATGCTGCCTTTATCATCCTTGCAGAGTTCAACGATTACATATTTGACTTCAATTTACAAAAGCTTACCACTGGGGTAAAGGTAATATATTTGGTGTTTTGATATAATCTATTTCGTGAGCACTACTGTCAATATCTATAAACTTCTCTCAATACACCACACGAATGATAACATTTTCCTTTTGACTATTATTACCTCTAAAGCAGAAAGGATGTTCGGGAGGAAAGAGGGAGAGGGATGTTTTGGATTATTTGTCAGTTACAACCCAGGGGATTACAGATGCGACTAGTCTTATTCTTATATTTATTGTAAAATTAAATGTTGACATAAGGTCTGAGGGATTTGCATGAATACAACAACGTCATTATTAAACAGCTGGGATCCTTGAATTTTTCAAAACTAATTCCAGGGGAAAAAAAAAAAAAAAGAAAGCAGAGCCATGTGATAGAGTGTAATGAATAGTGCCTCTTGTTTTCTCAAGAAATTATTCTGCACTCTTGAAAAATTATCGGCAGTAGTAATTTCAGTGCTTCTTTCATTTAATACTTTTTGCATTATTCACATGAAGCCTGAAAGCCATGTAACATGCACATTGATATCCTTTTTGCTATACCAGGTGCCAATTTTATTGCTGAATATAAATGTGTGCTATATAGAGGCCCATTTTTCTCCTCAGACAATAATGAGATATGTTTGTGTTATTTTAAATAGCATTGGTTGTATTAAAACATCTGGTTACAGAGAAAGGTTGTATTAAGCAAAGGGTTATGCCTGTCTCTCCTGGTATATTCAGGACACAAGGTCAAATTTTGCATTAAATGGGTGAATGAAGGGTGAGACGTCAAAGACAGGTGTCCCTGGCTTGTGCTGTCAAATATTTAAAACCAAACATCTGCTGGCAAACTCCAGCCAAACCCAGTAATGGACCAGAGCTGCGTAGTTAGTGTATGTGCTAATTCCTTCTCCACATAGCTGGTGTGTCTTTTATACATCAGTCCACAACCTTAACTGCCCTCCTTTGGTGGAACCACTGGGCCTTGGGGAGCTGTAATGCAAAGAGCTTTTGCTCTCCATAAAGGTGGAGACTCTCCCGAAAGACCCAGCACTCTCACTGGTTTAAGTAGTGCTGCATCAGCCGGCAGCTTTGTGGTCCATATACTCACCACAATAAGCAGCTGTGCATGAGCAAGCGCGTATATGTTAAAAGCATGTACACTCATTGACTGAAATTCAGAAAGTCTAGTAAACATCCTGTCATCCAGACTGAAGATAATATATAATTATCCTTTTTATACTACTGCATGCCTCTCAAATTGTGGTTGCATCAGTGTAGGTATTTTCATTAACTCCTGAAAGACTCCTGTTGAATCCATTCCCTTTTCATTAAGTGGGCCATTGAAGGGTCAGTATAAGTGAGAAGCCCAAGACAGATGCTACTAATTGTGGAGTCAACTATCAGAAACTCCTCTGTCCTTCCCAGAGCAGACAGGCAGGCTGGCTGATGTTCACAGCTGATTCTAATCCTCTCAAACACTCTTACCACTAGTGTACACCTTCTTCAGTAAGTGCTGCATACAGAATACGGATAATAAATGGTTCTGCTTGTTAGTCTTTAGCTAACATTAGTAGCCACATTTCCAAATTTCTATAATGAAAGATTTGCAGACAAGTTTGCTTCAAGCCCTTTCTCAATTTTCAAACCTACATTTCTTCTCAGTTTACTAAAATGGCAAAGGATGCCAAATTGCTATTCAAAATCCCCAAGGACTGACAAGAAGCAGGCTATTAATTTTCTTTTTTCCGTCTGTTGTCAATCTTTCTTTCAAGCATGGAGTTTCAGTGTTAACATTTGGAAAGCAAGGTCTCTTCATCACAGCTTGCTGGATTCCAGTGAAGACTTTGCAACTTGTCAGTAAAGCTTCCAAAGCGTTGGAGGCAAGAGAGCACAATGTATCAACATCTTTCCAAATTTCATTCACTCCCATCTTTGCAGTTCTTGAAAAATTGGAGGTTATGTCCAAATTCTTGTCATATCCCTTTACACTTATTCTGCATATCTTGTACTCCTGTTTATTCAGCCAAGTAAGAGAACAAACACTAATGCTGCTCATTCCCTTCCTCGTTCCAGCTGTCCGAACTAACGTTGAACACTGAGCCAGGGTATTTCCTCATATCCATTTCATCTTTATGTGTAACTGAGTAGAAAGAAGGAAGGACGAGTCTGGCCTTGTACCAGCACTCTCCCTCTCCCAGATAGGCCCTGTTATTCCATAGCTGATTAGAACAGCTAGCAAGACAGAGGAAGGGAAAATACCCACAATGTTCTCAACTGCCAGAATGTAGCTTTTGTGGAGCAAAGGGATGGAAAGTGAAGAATGATTTATTTCTTAGCAATGAAACTTTTCCATTGTTATGTCAATTATAGAACTAGAAGACACTAAAATTCTGTGTAATGCAGACTGTCGCTGAACTGATCCCTCTTTAACTGCAACAAATCTTTCAGAAACCTGTGAACTTTTATTTTTAAGATTCTGGTCTTGGAAAATACACTGCTATTACATGTTATGCCTTATTCATGACTACACTGAAAAGTTCAATCTTGCTTTTAGGGTCTAGGAGACACATTTATACCCCGTAGTGGTACATAGAGCCTTTAATAAAGCAAACACTTTTCCTCCACTGAGCAGAAGGAAAAAACGAATGACTGGAAAAGGCCTTGGTGAATTGGGGCACGGTTCTAGGGAGGTCTCCAAGCTTCAGTGAGCAGAGCTGAGGAAAGCTGGGACGAGGTTGATCTAATGAGTGCATCATGACCCAATGAATCAATTGGTCGTTCCAGCTGTGCTTTGCCTGTGCAGCTTATTTGAACTGATTTGTTCTGCCACTTTATTGGTACAACTGAGTGATTTTCAGAACCCATCTTTGTTGTTTAGACTCCTCGCAATTTCTCCCCAATTATGTTATCTCTACAGTTTTATCCCCAGCACAACTGTGTTCATCCCCTTTCCTCTTGTGCAAAGTGGTTAGGGCCCTATTTGTAGCGATTTGCATTGCTGAGTGTAAAACTGAAGGGTCTAAGTTAAAGAACAAACTGTATTTTACTGAGAATAGTACTTAACTCTTAAGAATGAACTTGCTTAATGGGAAAGAATTTTAGAGCATTTCATCATAAAGCACAGTTTGGTATTCCCTTGAGATACGTGGAAGTAGCAAGGCTGTATAACACAGAAAAACCTTGCTGTGGGAATCCTTAAACTTAGGGTGAGCTAACCTATGAGTTCAGATGTAGATGCCAATCATTTGAGCTAGCTGTGCAGTATAAACATCCTGGGAATTAAAGTACAAGTGCTAAGGCACATCCCAATCTTTTTCTGCAGGCTTCAATTTCCACTGAATTCCAGCGAAACTGTAAGATTGTGTTACCACCACATGCTTATTCAAAGTTAAACAAACTAATCTGACTAATGAAAAAAAAGACTGATAGCAATACGTCATAAAAGACATAAAAGCAACAAAATTCTAAACTCAAGAGAAAAATTAAAATTTATGTCATTGTTGGCTCTTTGAACATCCTTGCTGGGAAACTAAAGAAAAGAGATTTTTGAAGTCTGAGATTCCAAACTTGGATTCTTCTTGGGGGGTGGTGCAGAGGAGATATTTCGTACTCAGACATACTCTGGAAATTCACTGTGAGACTTCTTGCATAATTTCAAAGAATTTGATATGTCACAACTAAATCACCACGTCATACAATTCAGAATTGTTTTAAAACCTTGTAAAAGGTTTCTGCACCTTTTTAAGGACCACTTACCCAATTTCTTACATGTGCATTAATGTGAACTGTGACTCTTCCCATGAAATTAATTCTACTTACTGTATAAGAAGAATATTGAAGCAGAAATAGGTTTTTTGATTCTAAATAAGTACCAGTACAGTTCTAAAGATAATCGGATTTTCCAAAATGTTAATTAATCTAACTTAGTCTGATAAGAACTAGGTATCACTCCTCTTTCTTTCCCAGAAATGGCATCACTAAGCCTGTCTCTGAACTTTTCAACATCAATATTTTATCGTTAGGATTTGTAAAAGTACTGCTTTTTACAAGGTAAGCCGTGGCACTGAAAATAGGATGTCTTGTCTGAGTTCACATAAAGTGCAGAAAAGGGAAAAGAAAGGCAGGCTAAATGATTGATTTTCAAATCCTCCTCCTGTGTCCATATCTACCCACATCCAACTTACATTGACAACCAGTGACATTTTAATTTTATTCAAAATGTTTAAGGTTTTTAAGGTAAACACCCAAACCCATTTTTAAGCATCTGGAGGAAAAGAAAAAGCAGCAATCTGACTGTCTAAGTAATGAAAGTTTTTAGTCTCCTTTAACTTAAAATCAGCACCATAAAAACAAGTCTAGTTTTGTTTGAATCCTATGATGTGGACTACATTTAGCTTTGGTCCTTGATTTTGGACTTGGCTCTGGCAGCATACCTTATTCTCTAAGCTTCTTACAGCTTCGTAATATTAAAATACAAGGAGTTGATGAGATAATTTTTGCCTAACTGTATTTTTTATCAGTTTTATCTGGCTTGACATGCAGTTCTATCTTTTGATTGTAAGAGGAGTGGAAAATCTGTATTTATCACTCACCAAAATAATTCTTACTCAAACATGATCAATTGTTCCTGGAAGGGAAACTGTTTACATGCAAAAAACCACTTACCACATGAGTTGTTGGAAGCTGTTGCAGGCTACTGAAGTTTCTTCAAAACTTTCAGAACCTTTGTTAGTTTAAAAGCATACTAACATGGAAATTGAAATATTTTCTGTCTTCATCTAGCAGATATACATTACCCTCGCATGACTGAGGTGGGTTGTACCTCCACGTCCATACCAATTACTGCAGGAGCACATGCTACACCAGCTGATGCCAATGAGAAAGGAGGCAGGAGGTTTAAAGGAAGGAAAGTCACTTAAGCCTCTTCTACCTATGACAGCTATGTTTGCGAATGTATCAGCAATGTCCAAGCAGGCTGTTCTGATCTGGGGCCCCCAATACAAGAAGGATGTAGAACTGTTGGAGAGGGTTCAGAGGAGGGCCACAAGGATGATTAGAGGGCTGGAGCACCTGCCCTTCAAGGAGAGGCTGAGGGAGCTGGGCTTGTTCAGCCTGGAGAAGAGAAGGCTGCGGGGGGACCTCATTGCAGCCTTCCAGTACCTGAAGGGACCATACAAACAGGAGGGGAATAAACTATTTAAAAGGGCAGATAATGGCAGGACAAGGGGGAATGGTTTAAAGCTAAAGGAGGGAAGGTTTAGATTGGATATTAGGGGGAAGTTTTTTACGGAAAGAGTGGTGAGGTCCTGGAACAGGCTGCCCAGAGAGGTGGTGGATGCCCCATCCCTGGAAGTGTTCAAGGCCAGGTTGGATGGGGCCCTGGGCAACCTTGTGTAGATCCAGGCCTGAGGTTGGTGGCCCTGCCCGTGGCAGGGGGGTTCGAGCTTTATGATCCTCAGGGTCCCTTCCAACCCTTGCCATTCTATGATTCTATGATTCTATGAATGTAAACTTCTCTGTATTTCATTCTTTGCGCACTTAAACATCGGTCATTTCCTCTAAAAAAATCACCGCTAAAGGTGCAGAGTAATTAATTTTTGACCTTTCAGAAAACTGCAAATAATTCTAATTGTGCGATGGCTGTTTTTATGGTGGGAACACTTATTTCCTGAAGTTAGATTTTGATTGACAAACCCATTTCATGTTAAAATATCATATAGCCATCAGGTGGTTAAAAGCTTTCAGCTGTTTCTAGCCTTGCCTGGATTTGAACCAGTGACCTGAAGGCAAAAAGCTTTGTATCTCATTAGCAAAACCCTTGGCTATGCTGTGCACCCATTCAATTCAGTTCAATTTAAATGAAAAAATTTAGCTGTGATACGAAACATAAGAGAAGCATTTTACATTTAATTTTCTGCATGTGTGTGTTTTTTTTAACATTGGTAGATGGAGAGAGTTTCAAAAGGAAGATGATTTTAAAAAAATTAACATGTAGCCACTGCCATGACTGCTTAAACATCAGAAAACTCTAATCTAAGCAGTGTTATTTCCTGCTGTGACTAAAGAAAAAGCAGAAAAAAGCAGCTTTTCTTCTTTGCTGTTCCAACGTATTTCTAATAATAAAGATCATTGTCTTTGAACTCTCCCAACCTTACTCTGCTCTCCTTTGCTAAAGCCATTAAAATGATTAGAACTTCAAGCAGTGTTAAAATGCTTGACTTTTCCCTTTCTCCAAACAGAACAGGCTGGTTTTAAACATGGCACACATCACAGTAATCCAGTCTAACTCTTCTATCAGTCTGGCTAAATTTCTTCAACAGATTTGCCCAAAACTGTGTTAAAAAACATAAATCACTGGATTAAACTTGTAAAGAATGATGAAAGCTGAATTCATGTATATACATGTGGTGGTACAAATGGACTCTTTTATTATTTAACCTGAATGAAAGCAATAAATTTGAAACAGGTTTAACTGATGATATTGGTAATCCACAACAGATTTCATGAATGTTGTTGAATGAGCATTGGTTTTGTTGAGTAATCTCTCAGATTAAAGAAGGGACAGATAACTCAAACAGTCTGTTGAGATTCATATTGTTTCCCTGTTCAAGTTTCGCCCTGAATGAAAACTATAGCAGTCATTGCATTTTTTAGTTATTAATAAATAGAATACTTGTTTTAAATATCTACTAAAAATCTAGAAAGCCCATATATATCCTCTCCCGAGCAGACATTCTCAAAAGCAGAGAACCTTTTCATTTGAAGGTATCTTAGCTCCATATAAATGTGGAATTTAATTTCAGATTGGTAATTTTGGGGAGTCTTTACAGACTGTGTATATTCCCCCCTTGGATTGTAGGGAACATGATTCTCCTATAATTCATTCTGTCCTATAATTTAGGAAGCCCTTTCCTGGCAATTATGTGAAAGGAATATTTAGCTGCAGGGAACCTTTACAGTGATTTGAATTTTCTAGATAAGAATGGTTTGAGCATAAGCAATTGTGAGTGTACGCTGACAAAGGCATCATTGCTACCTTTGTCTCCATTTGATAATGATGGAACATGTACTACAAATATATGTCAAGGAAACACTAATCAAGAATATTTCACCAACGGGAAAATAAAATAATATACTGAAGAATGAATGATTACATCAACAGATTACTGAGATAACGAAACTAGATTGAAACACTCAAACTGATAACTTTGAAAAATAATGGTTAAGACTTTGCCCTGCTGAAATTCGGGGAAGAAAACGTCAGAAACAACTGTTGTGGGTTTCCAATGACTGAAGTGGAGCTGGGGGTCTTCTGAGTCTCCCACAGGGGTGTAATCTGAATAGAAGAGATTCAGAATCAGCCCTATAGAAGTTGACTTTGTTAAGGAGCATTTTGACATTTTTGTCCTTCTTTGTCATGTTTGGTTTTTTTAATGAGGTACGCAATAGCATTCTTCTGGTTTTATATTTTAAACAACCACTAGGTTCTTGTATCTGAAAAGATAGGTTGGTATGTAATCTGTGAAAAGAGCAAGGCAGATTGATTTACTAGGAAAGTGCACATGGATTTGTACACCTATTCATGCACACTGCAGGGAAATCGGGAAAAGGAACTGCAAACACAGTTGATACTTAAGCTTTTAATAAGTATTGCATCACATGTTTTATGTATTACTGTAGACTAATCTGCACATAGTCATTTCAGTGCTTTTCATCAAATATCATTGATGCTTATATTTAACACATTTCGTTATTTAGATGTATATTTATTTGACAGTGAAAAAATCATTCAGGTACATTTTTCTCCAATACCAATTCAACAAGAGAGTTAATTGCCTGCTTAATTTAAAATATCCACATTTTTTCATCTAGAACATTGAGAATCTTCACATGGTTTAAGTTAGGCAGGTGCTTGAATATCTTCATGAGCTCAGTAATAACTCTGTAACTATGGCACAATATTTCCAGTGTCATAGGCGTTCCTTAAATTTTACTTGCTTGTCACTAGGAGTAAAATTTGCCCCATGCTGCTTTTTCTCCTGCTGTGTATGTTTTAATTCCTGAACCACACTCTCCACATTAAATATTTCTCTATGACAATTCCAGTAACATTTTCTAATCACAAAATAATATTTACCATCTTCCCCCATGTGGTTTTCAGAACAGAGGGAGCTGCCGCAGTTCTGTAGAGGTCGTGAACCTGCTTGATGAAGCACAGATGAATATAAAGTATTCTACTGAGCTTAACAGGCTTTATTAATGTGCAGATCCAATACACACTTTTATTTAAATTCATCTAAAGGCTAAAGGACACATTTTTCAATTGTTATTTTGCATTTAGTTTTGTGAGATTAGTTTTGCATGTTTTTAAGAAAGAAGTGTGATTAGATATCCACAAATTACTTTTTGTTAATTATAGTCACTGCACCTCATGGTGCTTTCGGACTTTCTACGGAAGAATCAACTAGCAATTTAATTTGAAATAGATTTGCACAAAATTCTCTGCTTCTTGCCCCTAATCCATACATTCAATCTCATTTCTGAATAAGACCCAAACTTTGCACTTCTTTTTCTTTGAAAGGTCAAAAATAATTCTTTGAATATAATTTTTCCTCTTTGCATCCTCTAATAGAGTTCCATCTATAAACAGGAATACTTCATTGCCACTGGGAAAACATTTCCAAAGGGTCTAAGTTAGCTTGTCTGATCCTTAGTTATTGTCCTACTTTATGCATGACTAGATTTTTAAAGGTACTTAAGTAACTAAATATTTACAGAAGTGATCTTTGACATTTTTCATAAATATATTGACTTCAGTGAAAGACAAATGCCTTCACTCAAGCAGATAGTTCTGTGAATTCTGTGTTATACGTATCTTTAAGCACCTAAGCCTTTGGCACAGATGTCTTTGGCATTGAAATCTGGCACATCTTTGCAGTACAACTGCTGTGTGAGATATTATCATCTTCCACTGTTTCCCCACTGCCGGAGACTGCTACTCCCACTGTAGAGCAGGCAGGCTGGGACACACACCCACATCTCAGTCGTGTCAGTAAGGAGTCCAGGGCTTTACAGCAAACTGCTGACCAAGTTACCTTTAATCTAAGCCCTGAGACTTTGCGTTTAAGCAGCTGAGAAGCACGTATGCATTCCATTCCCTGTACTCAGCAGAGTGGCAAAGCAGATAGTGGGAGCAGGTATCTGGCAATTTTCTTCAATTACATTTGCTACAGCCTATTGGTAAATATCCTTAGTCACCTGAATTCCCATTTTCAGAAATGTCGTAGGCATTCCTAAGGGATTGGCTCCTCCTAATATATTTAGGTACTGAAATTATAGCAGGTTGTTGCCAAGGCGTGGCATGTTACAGATCATATGGGTAAAAACACAGCTGAATAGGCTTGAGCTGCCATTTCTCTCCTAGTGTTCAATCTTAGAAAGAAATGGAGCATTGCTTCCTGAAAAGTAGTGGTGAGATGCCCACTGAGCAACTTTGCAGATGCCAACCCTGCCATCTGGCACCGCCACACACACTGCATGCCAGCAATATATCCCCGACACAAGCTAAAATGAATTGCAGACAGCATTCCAGTGCTCCTTTTATTTATCGCTGGAGAAAAGATATGTGTGCCAATTAGGATTAAGCTGTTGTTTCTGTAATATAAAGGAGCCAGCCAAAACAGCAGGACTTCTGCTCTATAACCAGAGCCTTTTTCTGAAACGGAAACTTCAGCTGCTCACCAGCTCCACCAGTTCATTTTTCTGATGCCCTGTTAGGAGCAAACTGGCATTCGTTTAGCTTGCCCCTTCTGCCTTCTCATCTGTGCCATATCTATTGCTAGTAAATATACTTAATTTCAGTATGTGAGTTTTTCATTTCAGTGAAGTTTTAGCTGCTTACGCTTTAAGTCTGTGTTCGTGAACTCTTGGCACTGACATCTGGATACTTAGCTTATAGGACCAGATCTTCAATTGCAGAATGAGTTGGCACAGCTTGGGGATTTTAAGTCATCTTTATACTTTTTGATCCTGAAGTATTCTAATTATGAAGCATGTCAGACCTGTTCTTAGGCTGCTCTGTGTCACCAAGGAGTCGTTGCATCAGCCTGAAGCCTGCATAGGTGTGAAATCATCCTTCTCTGTAGCTGCGTCATTTTTGTTCATTTTAAGTTCTCATAGGGAAGTGAAGGGGGGTTTCAAAGGTGTTTTTAGAAGAGCTTTGCATAAATGTAGAAAAAACCCCTCTTCCTTTATTATCACAATGTCAAGCATTCATAACTGATATCTTTTTATGCTGCTACATAGGCTTCAAGTAGGAAATAGAAGGCAACTGCATCTTGTTGCATATAACCACTGCAAGCAAAACCAGTTACAGCAAGCTTGCCAATCTGATGAGGAAGACTTTAAACTATGTGGACTAGGATATGGGGAAACGACATTGTAGTTAAGTGAGGGAGCAGAGGTTGGGCTTGTTAGTATACAGGGTAGGTTGATAAGAGGAAGGGAAGCATAAGAAGGGCTAAATTCCACCCCGAGGGCCAACCTCAAGTGTCTGTGCACAAAAGCACGCAGTCTGGGAAATAAACAGGAGGACCTGGAGCTCAACATGCACTTGCTGAATCATGATGTCTTTTGGATGACTATTGCAGTGGAATGGCTTGTAGGACAAGAGTGCAGCTAGGGTAGATGATGTACAGGCTTTTTGGGAAGAAGGTGATAGTGGGATTCACATTTACATTTTTTACATTTCAAGTCAGTCCTCCAGGAGCTTTTCTGAGCAAGAAGTGGCAGGTTGGTTGAAGGAAGACTTTTTGGGGAACCTTGTAGGTGGCATCCCATGGAAGGCAATGTTGAAAGACATAGGAGCTCAGGAAAGCTGGCAGATCTCTAAGAACAGCCTCCTCAAAGCAGAACAGTAAAAATTCCAACACTCGGGGAAAATGATAACTATCAGGAGAACATCTTGGTGAAACAAAGATGGATGAAACTCATGACTGAACTCTAGTGCCTAAAGGTTATGTACTGAAGGTACACATATACAAAAAGAAGGAGAGAATACTAAGGAGGAATGTAGAAGCCTTGCCTAGGGAAGCAGGGAAGGTGTTAGGAAAACCAAACATCAGCTAGAATTGAAACTGGCAAGTGAAGCTAGAGTTGGAGCTGGCAAGGGTTATCAAGGTCAAGAAGAGTTATTACAACTGTATTGCCCCACTCTTCACTGATTGTCTCTTATGTCTCTGACTAGACGCACAGGATCAAAAGAGGCCAGAAACTACCTGTGGGAGATCAAGTCAGAGTTCTCTTGAGAAATCTTTACCCCTACAAGTCCACAGAACCAGATGGGAGGCATCCAGAGGTGCTTAGACAACTTCTGGATGAACTGGTCTCATTATGGCCAGTGAAATGATGTTTCTCCAATATCTTTGAGAGGTCATGGAGATGAAGGAAGGTCCCCAGTGACTGGAGGGAGAGGGAAGCCATATCCACCTTTAACCATGTCAAGAAAAGGCAACCCAGGGAACTATTGGCTGATCATCCTTATTTCAGTCTCTGAGTGTTCTTGGAAGCAATTTTTGGGCACATGAAGGAGAAGTTGTTGCTTGAGAATAATCAACATGAATTCACAGTGGTAAAACATGTTTTACCAACCTGATTACCCTCAGTGATGAAATGAGTAGATACATAGGTGGCAGGGGTCATAATGAGCATCAGCTACAATGATCTTTGCAGGGGTTTCAAAATAACTTCCCTTGTACCTAAGTTGGGACATCACAATTTAAATGAGTGAACTACTATGGCAAAAAATGGGATTGGATTGTTACTACTCAGCTTGAAATGCATAGTTCTGGATCTATACTGGCATGTTTTCATATTTTTACCAGTGATCTGCAGTGGGAAACAGTCATCAGTTTTGTAGGCCTAGGAACGTTAAGAGACAAGGAACTAGGATAATGGGACATAACTTCAGCAAGAAGATATGTAAGAAGAACTTACAGTCCTGCATGAGTATAGGCTGGGGACTGGTGCTTAGCAGCTCTGGCAGGGACCTGGGGATTTTGTTGGATAGTAGTCTGCACCAGAATCATCAGTGTGTCCTGGCAGTAATGAAGACTAACAGCATAAATGGGTTGTATAAACAGGAGCATAGCAAGTAGATCAAGGGACGTGATAATTATTCCCCTTTCTTTAGTGTTTGCTCAATAGGTTTTGGAGCCCCCAGTACAAGACAGACATTGAAAAACTGGATCAAATTCAGCCTACAAGATAGTCAGAGGCTGGGACACTTGGCCTGTGAGGAAAGGCTAAGGGACTGGGGCTTGTTCTCCCTGGAGAAGGGACATCTTTAAAACAACCTAACAGTGCCCTCCAGTATCTACAATGAGATTGCAGAAAAGATGTAACCAAGCTCTTCATAGAGATGTACAATAGGATCATGAGAGTTAACAGTCATAAACTGGGGTAGGGACTGTTTTGACCACATGCAAGAAGGGGTTCTTTCTTATGCTATGAAAATAATTAGTGTTTGGAGCAGGTTGCCCAGAGAGGTTGATAGATTCACTAAGAGAAGAGATATTCAAGTCTAATTTCCTGCTTAAGGCTGAATTCTTTGTGGCTTGGTCTAAATTTAGTGTTGAGACAGCTTTAAGCAGTAATTTAGATTAAGTGACCTTGCCAGTTCCTTTCAAACATGAATGTTTCTATGATTTTTGATTTTCAAAGGTTAGGCTTGCAAACTCTAATTAAGCAAACTGTTAATCTTTACATGTTGTTGACTTGTAGGGCAGATCACATTTACAAAATCTGCAGGATCTGTTCTGCTTTCCCTAAGCACAAATATATAGATGAGAAAAGAGGTAAAGAGAAAAAAGAAATCCAAGGTTATTAATTTGGTGGTGTTTTACCCTACCTGCTTCTCTGTGTATTATCATTCAGCCACCATATGCTAACATTGCAATTCTTCACATCAAAGAAGAATTTATATATTTTGTTGACTTCTGAATTGCTGAAGATTTTTGCAGAAGCTTGGGAAGGAGAAGCTGTTTAGCACAGGTGGTTCTTTAAGTGTGGTGTGTTGGGAGAAGTCAGTGTTAAATGATCCTCTGACTGGTACTTGCTCATACATGAACTATGATGAAGGATAGGATTCAAATTAGTACATTGCCCTGAAATATAAATTATGTAAGAGCAAAGGCTGGCTCGGGTGCCAGCTGGGTCAGATAGATTACACTTGAAAAGCCACCTGAGTCAGGTATCCTGGTACAGCTCCATTGTTACCTACAATGCATATGAGCAGAAGTTAAACTCACAGTGGAGTGGGGATCTTGTGTTACAGTGTCTTTTTCATTGTCAGTTTAATTCAGACCTGTAGCACTGGAGTCTTGTGATTCATTGTATTTAGGCTGGAAAACACAGATAGGTGATGTAGCTTGCTATTCGTTAAACTCAACTATTAGGAAAACCCCCACTTGTGTGGCTTGAAGCAACATGACGTTCATTTGCCCTTGACTACCCAGACTTTGACCCAGAGAGGTTTAGGAGTAAAACGAATGAGGGAAAACCCTGATTAAATTGTTACCTCATCCAAATTCTTGAATGAAATGGCCAGTTAGGAGCCGTCAACTGCTTTGGTGTGTCTGTGTTGCTCCTCTCCGCAATTTCACTTATGTGGACATAAATCCCCAAAATGTCCAAATGCTTCAGAAGCGTTTTCTGTCCTACTAGCAGTTCCAGCTCCTGCTCTTCCATATTGAGCTGAAGTAGCCACCTCATGGAGCTGCTGCATATACACAAGTATCTGAGGATTTGATTTTTAGGGGGAAATTCTGCCCTGTCTTGGCATGTAGTAGAAGTGATGTGGATTCTAGAGGCAGTGGAAAGGAAAACCACTGTTCAAGAATCGAAATCCAGGTGGCTGTTCTCAAGCCAATTTGGCACTTCAGAACAGCAGCAACTTTTACTGCTTTGGCATTCTTTTTTTTTTAAGACATGTGCATCTGTCATGCAAAAGAAGTTGCTGAGTTCTCAGACTCATGAAGCTTTTAGAGATTTTGCCATCCATTAAATCTCTACATAATAAGTGAGACGTAAGTGCTAAGTTTGGATCATGGCACCAAACATAACTGATAGTAGCCCTGCAGCTATCCACTGACTTTAGCTAAATTTAAAACTTTCATTCATAAATACAGATTAAGAGAGAGCATACAGGCTGTTACAGCATAGCTCCAGTCCCAGCGCACAAATGAACGTGTGTGCTTGCATGCGCACACAATTAAAAGGTAACCTCTAACTCAGGGAAGTTTTATACTCTGAAGGCTCTGAAGCCTCGCTGGCACAGCCCCTCTGATCCTGGAGCTGAGTATCTGCCATGGTGTTTTATCCAGCCACTCCAGGGGAATCTTAAATGCATGCGGAAAATGTCTGCCTACACCTAGCATTCTGACTGCATCCACTAAATGAAAACGAGGATATCCAGTCTTAAACAAAGCATTTTTTATTTTTATAAAGAAATCAAAACCAGTTGCAATTAAATAGCAAACAAAGGAAGAACTGGAATCCATAAAACATCAGGGGCAACATTTAAAGCAACCAAGCTAAAATCAGTTCAGTATTTCTCTGCTGTATTTATATACAAATGCACTTATTTTTAAAGTACCCTAACACTTAATTTTGCTTTCAGTTGTATTTTTTTATTTGGATTACATATGGTATTGTGATAGGATGTTTCAGAAAGCCATAAAGTGTTCTTTCCTGTAAAAGCAATGGCCTTTCTTGTTAATGCCAAGAATGCTTTTCCCAAAACACTCGTTCCCTGCTCAAGACACTGTAGCTGCTAATGAGGAAAACACTGCAAGTACCTCATTCAAATGTTTTCTTTTGTTTATCTACAGGGAGTTTACTCTGTAATAGTGAAGAATCCCTGAGTATCAATGAGTCTGAAAGTACTCATATTCTGCCAAGAATAAAGTTGTAAAGCTTTGTGTGCCAACACTTTAAATTAATCTAAAATAATGCAAAAGGGACTTTGTCATCTTGGAAGGCTTTTTAAAGCCTCATCACTATTGTCTCAATTAATATGAATATTCCATAGCATTCACATGGCTGCCTTCCTCTGTTGCCAATTACAGTTTCGATGGATGATGTCCCTCTGAGGACATGTGAGAACTTATAGAAAGGATGATATTGGCATGCGACAAAATATACCTTCACACCAGCAGCTTTGCACCACGGTGCTAGTTTCCTAGGCAGCTCTGCTTACTCACAACCTTCTTTCCTAAGCATCACTTTGTGCCCAATGCTAATCAGTCCCTTTAGATGGCTTTTACGAAGTAGATAGCACATTAATTCGGCATACAAATTGAGAGACTATCTTTGATGGTGAAACAAGATTAAAATACCCACGCTCACATTTCAGTTTCATACATAAAACATAAATAATGCAGTAACCCTCCCCAGCATTACAGGCAGCTTCACATTTTCTCTGTTGAATAGTGTTTAAAATATACATCTATTGCAAACTTTAAAAAAAAAAAAAGGGGCCATAAACAAAATATCATGCCTGCCAAAATACTTTCTTTATGTTCGCATCCACAGGGCCCTTAGTCACAGTTCTGGCCCAGGATTTCCTCATGAGATGCTGTTTAAGAGCTTTTAAAAAAAACACAATGCCATTCCCATGATATATGCAGTTTTAAAATTTGTGTTTCTGTATGGCCGAGGCTGCTGTGTTGTGTTATAAATACATGAAATCAATAGATTGCCCAGGTCCCCATTTTTACAGGGGATACTGCATCATTAAGTACTGAAAGAATATAATGTAACTATTCAAACTGCTTAAAATATTTCGTAACCATAAATTATTATCCAAAAATATTTTTCGAGTAGATAAAAAGAGTTGTCAATTCTGCATAGTGAATGCCTCATAAGGGGCTCATTTATGGTTGAAAACTGAATAAAAGCAGTAAATTAAGAACAGACGTAACCATAGAGAAGCTGTAATCCACAGCAGATTTCCTTGGTGAATGAAGTATTGTTGTGCGGATTTATCCTCCTTGCTTGTACAGTTAACCAGTCACATCTGTGGCCAAAGTGCTGTCTGTGCACACAGACAAGTTGGGTTCAGTAACCCCATGGAGGTAAGCACATGCTGGTTTACACTGTATTGATAAAGTGCAAAATAAACTTCACCGGCTGTTTCATTGGGGCAGGCTATGTTGAAGGGCAGATATAATATTGAAATGGAATTCCTGTGACTTGGAGACATAAAAATGCTAGGACATTCAAAAAACTGGAAGCAACAGCACGTTTCTCCTAGATTTCATATTAGTATTGCAGGCCTTGTTTTCTGGAAAATCACAACAGACTGTGTCGCTGACTCACAGAATTAGTGTTTGTACTTCCTAAATACGATAATGAATGGGAGCTGCTTGAGCTATAGTGTTTGTGAAGGGAAAGCCACTTGTTATAAATATTCATTTGACAAAATGTAAATAGTTTTATAGGAGTGTAAACTGTTGCAAGTTATTTGATTCAGTACAGTTGTCTCTTCCGTATTGTTTGTCACAAATGCACATAATGAACCAGCCAGGATGACATGTAGACTTGACAGTGAATTAGTTTAGCCTTATTGCTGTTTGTTTAACTTTGTGATTACACACCAATCAGATAACTCATCTCCTTTGTCTTGAGAAAGCCACAGCAAGTTTCCTATTTTTTATGTCTCTCCATTTCTTTGCTTGTTCCAGTACTTCAGCGTATCATTGGACACTAATTTTGATTTTTCATCGTGAGGGTATATCTATTGTGAAATCACTGCCTTATTAACTCAGAACATTCAAAATAAAACAAAAAAAAAGAAAGATCCTTCTGAATGTCTTTTCATTACTGAGGGCTTTTTTTAATTATAAGTCATGCTTCCCTGACAATAGATTTCATTTCAAATCAGCTTCTTTCTAGCCGTGTCTGAAACAGAATTAAAAAAAAATACAGTAAAGACAGCAGGAAATGTTGTTATTTAAAATTCAACAGATTGGTCATTTAGCACACACTGTCTTCATAAAGATTTAATTTTCTTTATCTCAGTATAGAAACACATCGTGATTTATATTTTCTCTTTAATTCGTGTTGTAAAGAACAGAGTAAATATAATCATTTCAGCATCAAAAGTGAACTGTAGCACCTGTATCATACAGAAGAGAATGACAAAGTTTTATAGTCTTTCTAGATTCAGTCTGCATGTGAACTGAAACTTATGTATCAAACCTCTCTCGGTGGTTTGAACATGTGCTCATGTTAATCTGTGCATTATTACTGCATACCTGAGTGTAGGCAGAGGCATACTATGTTACTTTTTATAATCAGGAAACACTATCTGTCTTTAGAGGTGCGATCCTTAACTTGAACCAAGTAAAGTAGAATTTGCAGATTCTTGTGTTCCTTTAAATCAATCACAGACTCTGAAGGTAGAATATATTATGTTTGATTTTGCTCCTAACATAATTAAAAATTTAAAATAATTGTTGTCATTTTGTACTGAGCAAAGTTGTCACAACTCTATGCCAACTACAATCATTTATGCAGCACTAGTGAATTTGGCTCAGGGGCAGTTTTTCTGTGTGTATCTATTGTTTTTTTCCAATTGTGTTTTTCTGGTGCTTTAGACGGTAAAGTGAATAAAGTAGTTTGTCATTTGTCCCAAAATCTTTTCTGGGAAGTTTACAATCTGAAGGACCTATCTAAAGTGCTGTTTTAAGGCCTGTTCCAAAGTGAAAAGAACTTCCATCCCCTTAGAGACTTCTCAGAAAATAAAATATTGTTTTAAACAATAATTCTTTTTTTACCATTTACTGAAATGTATCTAAAACCCTTATTGTGAAAAAATTAGAACAGCAAATTTATTTAGTGCTCTGAAAGATAATTTTCTGAAATGGTTGCAGATTCATTTAGAGCTATCAAAAGTAGAGGGATTTGGAATTTGTCCGGGTTTATTTTTTCATTTAGTAAGAGTTCTTTCCAAAGAGGTCAGCAGGACTTTTCTGAAGGGATTTAATTAAAATTAGCAAGTAATTCTGTGTTCTGCAGCATGTTACATATTGTGAAAAGGTTATGGATTCACCCAGTGCAGCACATCAACAGTGTAAAGGTGATAGGTGAAATTCTTTTTGTTGCAAGTGCTGAGATATAATCATTTAAAAGGTCACTTGCACTCAAGAAGAGCATTTATTTAAGAAGTAACTTGTTTTGGGATATGCTGCATTTTTAAAGGTTAAAATAGTGTCTTGCTGACCAATCTATTCAGTGAGAAGTAATTTTTTTGTAGCTTTTAAGAATTTCTGCATGTTATTTCACTCTTTGGGCTATTTATTAACATCCTGTGCTGCACATCATCAATTTGAAAACTCAGAAGACTAAAATTTCCACAGAATTGCTAAATTTAGAAGCTTTGCAATCAAGAATGATTGTTTATATTACTATGTGTATTGCTTTGGTAGTAAAGCTTTAACAATTCTAAGTGTAGAAATACAGGAGACAAGATTTATCACAGTGGAGAGTGTATTACTTTGTGTGTAAACACTTGTACTGATAGGAAATGCCAATCATCTAAAGTGAAGTGGGAAAGATTAATTTGTTCTTTTTTTAAAATGATTTGGAAGTGAAACAGATTATGCAGGTATGATAGCTAGAAAAAGTTAATTATATTTTAAATGATAATGTGAAAGAACATAAAATCAGAGAGAATTTTTAAGGAGCTGAAAATGAAGATTTAAAAACCCACCCCTATTTAATTCTTACTACATTTATGCAAAGGTGTTCATATGCAATGAAAATTATGTTGTGTGTTGAGAGGAAATTTTCCCTTTTCTTTAGAAACATTCCAAATTGGCATTAAATTTCTTTAAGTCACAGTGTTCTTTCCTCTTACATCGCTCAATAATCCGTAGACATCAAGGAGGAAGGAGATCTTTTGTAATCGCCCGTTGCTGAATAAGATGTTACGGTCACTCTTTTCCTTGATCTTAAAGATTGCCAGTACAGAGTAGCATTTTGTTCATAATTTGTTTAAAATGCTTTTGTTGAAATGTTATCCTGGTGAAATTTTACTAGCCATGTAAACAAAAGTATTTTAATGAAATGGTATTGATCATTTATATCCACTGAGCATAGTTGCAGAGTAAAATATGTGAGCAGGGGGGGAAAAAAGTGTACATAAGGAATTAACAGTTAAAAATGAATGGCTTACATTTGTTTCGGGATAATTTTTACTCAAATAAAGTCGTCCTCCTTAATTTGCCTTGCTTTCCATTTGAAAGAGGGCAAAATCTATTTCCTGGGCAATTTTGCACAGCAGAGATATTAATACTTTGGGGTTTAATTGTATCCTGTGTTTAAATACACTGTGGGTGAAACCCTAGACCTCTGCTTAATTGCTGTGAGAAAATAGCCTGATTTCTCTGAGATTAGGCACACGCTTATGTATACTTTGACCCAAGAGTGCCTCCTTCAGAATTAATCTTCTAAGGTAGTGGGATTTGCTTTTGTACGTGCAGTAGACCCATTCATGACAAACGGTGCCTAATAAACCAACTTCACCCTCCAGACCTCTCTTTTGCTGTCAGAGTTTTTCTTCAACTATTCATTTCACACATCCCTTGTCCAGTTCCTTATTAGCAAATAAACTTTAAAGCAGGCAATAGGAATAAATTTAATGATTCCTCTTAATTAGAGAGGCTTAAGGTTTAAATAATATGCTGTGGAACTGGAAATGTAAAGAATTTCCATTTAATTGTTAGGCAAAAAAAATCTGTAGCTGATTCAAATATGCTGGCTGTTAGAAGACAAATTTCGTCATATTTATTTTTAAAATTTCCTCTGTGCTATACTTCAGTTGAACCATCTATTCCATAAAAGCACTTTTCCCTCTGTCATCTGCACTAGGATTGTTTCTGTAAGATGTAACAGAAAGTTCTGGTTTTCAAATATTTATATTAGTCCAAGTTAGTCCTGTTTATACTTTTTGGCAATATAACTTTTTCCTTAAAAATGAAGTACTTCAGTTTATCTAAACAAAATGTGTTGAAATGGATGGTCTTATAAACTTAAGTACACTTGGCAACAGAAAGGACTAAGGCTCCAACCAGAAAACACTGACTCAAGTGAGTAGTCCCTACTCATACAAATATCTCATTAACTTCAAAGGAACAATCTGTGTGAATTGAAGTTTTCAAAATCTGGCACTAAAGCACCATCCTGACTGCAAACACTGAGACAGATGTAGAAGTTTACTCCATTTTATTAATGCCATTAAAATCAGGAGTTGGGATCATTAGCAAAGTATTCCTTTATGTGTTTTTCTGCAAATACTATGAACGCTTACAGGAGCATGTCCTAAAATTAGAAGATAAAGACATTTGTTTCAGTTTTGAGTTAGCATTAGACAAAATCATCTTTTTATGTTTTCATAGTTCTGCAAAGCAGTCCTCTGTATTTGCATTAGAAATATTAAATCAGACATCCACATATTACATTTGTAAGAGTTTAGCTGCAAAGAGTTAGACTTCACTTTTAAAAAGCAGTAATATTACAGTAGCAGAAATAATGATGCAGCATAAAAAGAAAATCCCAGATGAACCAATTCTTTTAATTAAATAACTGGATTGAAAATTATATGAATAAAATATTATTTAACTTCTATAAGTTTATATTTGCTCAAGTAGACTTTTCACTAATTATCATTTACTTTGATTTTTTTTTGTCTGCTACTTGTCACTTTCTAAATAAGTGATCAGAAACAGACTGAAATGAAAGGGGGGTGTGATTTGTTGGTTTGGGTTTTTTCTTGCTGGGTTTGGTTTTTTTGTTTTTCTTTTTCTTTTTTTTGTGGTAAACCCGCTAGCTATTGTTATGGCAATAAGCTTTGGTTGGCTGATACTGAACTACATGGTCGAGACTCTCATAAGGGAAATGCAGTCTTCATTAAACAAGCCTTTTAACAGCAAGCCAAGCCTGATTAAAATCATATACAGATGAAATCATTTCTTTACAATTCCTTTGTAGTTTTGTACATTACCAATAACTCTTTAGGCTTAATAATACTTAGGAGACAGCTGGGTTACTACTTAAAATTCTGTTGTTACTTCCAATTATTCCTCAGAAGTCAAAATACACAGTATAATTTCTGTTCAAATAACTGCAAGTATATTTATGTGATATACAAATGTGAAATGGGTTGGGCAAAAGTAAACATTACAGAAGTCACAGAACTATGGCTTTTGCTGTCTTACATGAAATTACTCTGCTAAAACCTTAAGGGGCAAAACTCTAAAAACAAACAGGAAACTTTCTGTGAGTTTTGTTATTGTTACTTTAATCAAGCTGTGATGGCATACAGTAATGTTAAATTATTTTGTACTGTAAAATGTAGCTACCACTTTGCTTAATTTATATTTGAACAGTCATTACGACTTTACACTACCTAAATTCAGAGGTGCAATGTAAAAAGAAGCAAACTTCACAAAAGCTAGGAATTCTTTTTCCTGGCATCTAATCAGAGGGAAAACATTGTTGGTAATACTAAACAAAAGAAAGAAAAAAACCCTCTCTTAAATCTATTCGTTAATTTTATTAGCCAGAGTCCAATTAAGTAACTATAATCCTGTTGATCTTTATTACTGATGTGCATTCCTTCCACAGCATAAATCTCTATAGGAGAGAGCTTAGGACTTCATGGATGGCAGAGGCCTATTGCAAATGACAATTCACTACTAAACAAAGCAAGAAAACAACTCAATCAAAAGGTCAAATTCCTTTCTGTGGGTGATGACGGAAGGATGATAAGAGGAAAGCCTTTTTCTTTCCTTCCTTCTTTTAATGCATCCTTTCCTTAGTAAAGGCAAGTCTTTAAACCCCCCCTAATCAACAAGACACCAAAAGCAGGCCCATCCTACCCTGCCAGCTAACAGGACAATTGGAGATGTTAGCCACCACTTGCCAGAACTAGTAAGATAAGTTGATATAAAGCTTTTTCTCTAGCACTACTCTTTCCTTCCCAGCCCATGTGCACACATTTCTTCTTCACACTACAAACTGTTAGCTTCTGTATACTGTCCCAGTGAAACACCCTTAATGCTTAGGCATGAAAAGCATCATTCCATGCCATCTTCCCAGAATAAGGATTCTTGTAACTTATCCTTAAGATTTACAGGATTTTGTCCATAGCTGTTACAAGATAGCACATTCGAGAATGCAGAGAGCCTCTGTATTTCCAAGACAACTCCCCGTATTTTCTCTTCAGTAATCCAGATGCTGAATAGTTTCTACTGTGGGTCTGCACTCCATGCTTACTCACACAGACCGGCTAGCCCTGCCTGAAATAGAGTAGGGACTGCACCTGTACACATTTGATTGAAGGAGTTTGTATGCAGTTGAATTTGTTGTGGATGCATTTTTTACTGTGTGGAAAGAACCAAAGACTTTAATCATGTACGTTTCTGTGCACTTTTCAGTGGGATCAGAAATAATGCTGTGCTAATGCATAAACTCTTGTGAATCCCCAGAGACAGTGCTGAAGTTGTGAACAACCAGTGACAAGTCACAGCAGTGCAGAGAGCAAATTATGAATCACTACAGTCCTGCTGTTCAGTATTTCATGTATTTCTTTCTTCATCCTTAAAAAATACAGGCATGGGTTTGCATCTACTGAGTCTATCTAATCTGTGCAGTACCAGAGAGTAAGAATGCTGTTCCACAGGCATTGCTATTTGAGTTGATAGCCAAAGCAATCTTCTGCTACAACATTCAAAAAAAGTAAACAAAATACCAAGAGGAAGAGGAAATATTCTGGCAGCTTCTTAGCTACCAAAAAGTAGATAACACCAATAAAGCCAATGGAGCTGCACCATTTTATATTTGTTCTGAGTCTGAGTTAAAGTTTTAAGGAATAAAGCTTTCTGTTGTCTTTTCAAAAAAACCTTTTGGTATATTTCATGTCACATGTATGTATGTGCAACAAACCATCTTAATCTGGAAAAAATAAGAAAGGGAAACCAGGCCAAGATAGACATCAGTAGATGTGAAGATACCAGTGCATAAAAGTAATATGATCTCTTCAAATAAGTAATATGCCCTCTGTGATTCTAATTGAAAACCAAAGGTGGGGATATAGACCTTTCAAATATAGCCCCTTTTCAGATCGACATTTAGCTACAGTTTGAAGTCATAAACCTAAATTTTAGAGCACTAAAGTTAATACTACCATACTATAAGAAAACAAAGAGAGAGTAAAGCAGAAACAGGGAGTAGAAAAAGATCATGCTAAAATGGTAGACTAGCTGTTCAGTATTCAGGGAATTTACATTTTCTGTTTTTTGAGGTTAAGTTTTTTACCCATTTATTTTGCTTTCTTTTTAAATTTTCATAATTTCATTAGATATCAAACCTATTAGATCTAAAACCACCACCAGTACTTAATTTTTCCCAAGAAATAACTTTTCTGAAGAAACAGTCTTCTTTTGGTTTGCTTATATTATCTAACTGATTACTCTTTATACATTTAAAACATTAAAATTACATTTTCTTTTCTCATCCCTTAATAATTCATGCATAAATATTACTGATCAATGACAGTATTCTTTCATAACACCTTTGTAGCTACATGGTTTAAGTGATGAATGTATGTGTTCTAGCCTAACATACACTTTCATTCATTTTCTTTTAAGTTCTTTCAGGCTCCAAAATTATCACAAATCTCTTTATCAACAATAGTCCCTGAAATGAAGGTAAATTGTAAATTCAGACACTTTTAGACAAAGGGGAAGGAATTCTGAATAGGATTGTACTTTCATAGTTTTTTAATAAATAAAATAATAATCTTTTAATTTCACTGTCAAATTCCACTGAATTAAACTGACTTATTAAAACTTCTAGATGTGATATTTGAAAAAAATCATTTTTTTTCTGTGTACATGTCAAATTCCAATATTATTTTATCCCACAGCTAAAGCATTAATTGAATTGGCATCTGCTTGCTCATGTGTGAAATATGTCCATCTCTCAAGAACACTGTAACAATTTCTCTTTGTGTGTTGACAGAAAAGTAAGACTAAGTTGTATTTGCCATATTTTTTATGGTAGGTCAGCTCAGCAGCTCATTGTTACCTAAAACAATATAGCCCAAAGAATGTTGCCATTTTCAGAACTGATAAAAAATATTATTTTCTTGAAAATTTCATTATTCAAGAAAAAATTGGAAACTGTGTGTGAAATTCCTATAAAATTCCTATGAAATCATTGCTTTTTCATTATGTAGAACTTCTTATAGTTTTACTTGTACAAATGCCACATCATTAATATTATCTGTGTTGTACAATAAATGACAGTCTACATGCCATTCTTGATATTTAATTGAAAAGGTTCTAGCAATAACATTTCTAAGCAAAAGCAGTAATGAAGTTCCTCTAACAGGGCAGTTTTCTTGGTTATAGTAAGATCCAACTTCTAATTTCATATCTGAAAGTTCCTTTTTCTACTTGAGTCTGTCTTTCCTGCTTTTTATCAGCTGAATTAAAGTTTTCTTGGTATCCTTTTTTTTTCTTAATTTTTCATTCTTTATTCCTCAATTCAGACTGTAGAAACCATATCATGCTTTAAACCCCCTTCAATTATCTATCCATGGAACACACAGATCTCAAGTTATGACTTAACATACTTCTGCTGAATAGTGGTAAGTTTGCCCCACAAACTCATAGGTCTCACTACATTCAAACTAGAACAGGCCTAACAAGTTAACTACCTTGTCCAAACAACAACAAAATTTGGCAAACCAGAATATCCACAAGGTTCCCTTCCATTTACGTAGACTTTGATAAATATTACTCTTAACATCCATTTACTTTAAGTGCTCTATTATCTCCATCTTCATTTTCATTCCACAGTTTATCTATGTAACATTTTAAAAGTTCAAGCTTATAATTATATATATATTTGAGATCTAAGTAAAAAGCATGGAAGATTTTAAGTACTTTTGAGAAGCAAATATGAAGAGCTGTGATTATTTATCTGTGACATCTTAATTCTTGAAAAGTAGGAGTATCAAATTACCTGTTGAAAATAAATGCATTGAAACAACTTGTAATTACATGCCTATTTTTCCTGCATTTGGATAAAACATTAGTTTCTGCTGTTTTTCCTCCAAGACTGATAAATTCAAATCAAATGGCATCCTGACCAAACAGCATTCAAATATCTGTAAAAGTAAAAGAAACAAAATACGGCACAGTCTGGCTGTGTTGATTTTACCATTTGTTTCAAGTTGTTTGCTTACAATTATCATAATAATTGAAAGGTTACCAGAAAGAATGTGGAAGACAAGGGCAACTGCAAAAGTGATCCATGTCAGAGTAATGTGAATACTAATGCACCTCCTCTCTAGGTGATCGGGACAGAAATAAGATCAGTTTCCCAGGAATAGTGCAGTGATTTGTAAACTACACACTTTATTTAAAAGGAAAAACATAAATTTAACAACAGCTCATGATGGTCCTTGTTCCCTTATTCTACATCTCCTTTATAGTTAAAAGCACATCTATTGTTTTTAATAATGTACTGATAACCTCGGTGTTATAATTTGAGATTATTTATAATGTAGCTCATCATTTCTATGTGTGGTCTATATTAGCAAGTATTGTTTCTCACTTGGATAAAAGTGACATTCCTTTAACTTTCCCCCACAAAGGTTTCCAGTGAAGCTGGTAAAGATAATTTTCCTGTGTTTTGTAGCTTGTGCTTCTGTTTGGGTTCCAAAAGCTTTAAGTTTGCATTCAAATCTGTCTTTAATGGTCTGGTAGAGATGGACACCCACAACATTTACAACCATTCAAGTACTCAATATTATCAGACTATTGAATTTTAATTATGGAATAAGAAAATTCAAAACTAGTGTTATAGGAAGGCAACAGGTGAAATTATCTAGGACCACAGACCACAAGGTCTCCATGAGTCAGAGACAAATGATGCCATGAGTCATCAGCATGTGAGGAAACAGGCTCACACTTTTTCCTCTGCCTGTATCCTTTTCAGATGGTAGTGCAGCTCTGAAAGGAAATTAGATGCCAAATCTTGGGGGGGTGGGGAGGGGACTGAACAATTTCAGGTATTTTTTATTAAAGAACATAAAAAATAATTTGGAAAAGCAGGCACTGCCAGCATATACCAAAGATGCCTCAATATATGGTATTGAAGGGAACCAAGAAGGGGAAAGAGGAAATAAACTGGTGACCTACTTGAGTATCAAGATGGGAACAGTCTCCTTCAATTCCTATTGCCACATGATGGAGGGAAAGAGTATCAAGAGAAAAATCAGGTTCACAGTCTGCACATGTAAGCTCTTGCACAGAAAAGGGTAGCTAATTTACACTGAGATGTTAGGGGTTTTTAGGAGGATGTTCCACAAACCTCTGTCTTATAACACAAGGATAAAGCTTCTCAGTAACTACTTTGCATTAAGGTTTTCCCAGTAACTTCTCCTTACAAAACATCTGGAGTATTGTCTGTTATGGTTAGGTTTTATAATCCTAGGGGGAGCAGTGCACATTATCAGTAAAATGTTTATGTTTAAGAACAAGAATTAAATCCTTTCCTGGCCAATACTCTGAAGTGTATACTCAGACTTCCAGTTACTTTTAATCACTTTCCTTTTAAAACTTTAGCAAGTGGCATCCCCTGTCCCAGCCCCTTTATTAATGGCCAGTTGTAAATGACTTTAGCAAATGGAGCACCATTTGTCACGCTGTAACAAGTGACGCACTGTACTGTATTTCTAGCCCTACCACTTAATTTAAGCATTGAGATTTATAGCTTGTCATCATCCTCTCTATCTTTCTGTTCCTTCTTTGTGCCTTCCCAAGTGCTAAAACAGGTTGCTGGGAAAAGGGGTTATAAGGAAAAGCAAAGACATTTTTACCTTGGCTCAGAGCAACTGAAAAACACTCATTCGACTCTTTCACCTGTATAGTGAAGTCTCCCAGTGGTTTTTCTTCTTCTGTTTAATTGCTTCTCCACATTTAACTGATATTTGATGAAAAGATCCCCCTATTTTACAATTTCTCTCAAAATAATCCCACTGTAATTCCGTTGCAGTCACCTGTGTATACACTATGTTTGTTTATTACTTTGAAAGACACATACGGTACAAACAGCCGCCAACTTGTATTGCAAATTAAAAACTTTTATTTGAACTTGAAATTAGTTCCTTCTTCAGTGTGCTGCTATGCTCCATACCATCAGCAAATTTCCCTGGGCCACAAATTTGTTAGCCCATTCCTCTGTCTAGGCTATACAGATTTTTATATAGATTACAGACTCTGTGTGTGATTTATATACTGTCACATGGAAAGTGGCAGACATCCAAGAAGTGACCCCACTGGTTTAAAGCTCCTATGAATCAAACATCTGTTCTGTGTTTGTGTGCCTTTGTTTGTTTGTTTACTCAAGAGCACTGAGCACTGGCCTTACACGTGCTTACCCCATCTCTTCTAACAGAGCAGATAGGTCATTGTAGTTTAGTTATAGTAGGTGGCAGACTTTTTTCCTTGTCATCCTTGTACTGTTAGCAACCGATTGCTCATTTCCCGCCAAACTGGCGGGACCACTGGTCTCTCATTCAACACTATGAAGGCCCAGCCAGACATGAGGGTCCTTAAGAAACATTATGTCTGCAGCAGTGTATAGATTTAACACTCCCAGACTGCAAACATTTGGCCTCTTTCCCTGCTGCCTGAGGTCTCATGAAGTAATTTCACCAATGGAAAGCAAGTTCAAAGCACACAATCAGTGATATGCAGAATTTCCAAGTACACTAATGCTGATGTTTTGCAATGTTTATTCACAGCTGTAGCTTAACAGAAAAGGCACGGGCTAGCAAGGGATCAGGACCAGTAACATATTATGCATGCTGTCTGACTGGTCAAAGACAGTGAAGTTGACAGCCCACGTCTCAGTCTAAGAGTGTGTGACCCAGCATGACTAGCACTTTTTTCTGCATTGAAAGAGCTCTGAAACCATTCCAGTGCCTCTTTCCTGAATCCTTGTAGCTACAACCCCCAACAGGGGCTCGTCATGTGAAAGTGGTATAAGCAGCTTTCAGAAATTCCATATAAATAATGTCATAAGACCGTAACTTTTCAGAACAAAAGAGCAAAAGATCAAGCAAATTGTTTTAGCTGGAATCCTAGTCGCACATTTCTACCTCTCAGCAGCCAGAAGGGTGGGCAGGATCTGTCTATATGCTTGCTGAGGCTGATGGGCTCTCCATGTTTACTAGCAAAGTTATGCAAATCTGGGACTTGAGACAGCTAACAGTTGGGCCTGAAACATTTCAGTTTCCCATGGGTGCTTAAAAAATGTATCCTATAAATTGGGAAAGGAGCTGAGAATAGGAGAACTGGAAAACGATTCACTGGCCTGCTGCTCTCCAGTGTGCTCTTTAACACTTCAGCATAAATTCCAAGGAGTCTACCAAATTTATGCTGAAGTCACAGGGTTACTGAACAAGATGAAAAGAATTCAATTCTAGAAAAAAGATGTAAACTTTTATTAAATTTTATGAAGCTGCACCCATTCACATAGCTTTGAATTTTAATCCAGTAAACCACCTTGTATACACGTACATTGATCCCTAATTTTCTACAGCATGTTCTCAAATGCTTTGTCTCCTCTGATGCAATTCTGCTGCTTCACTTTGAATGCGACCTCTTTGTATATGCTGGCCAAAATCACATTTGTTTGTTTTCACAGTGCTGTATCACATTGCAAACCCTTATTTAATTTGCTGTTCACTACTAGCCCTAAGTCTTTTATTTTTCCAGTGCTTTCCAAACATTATCTTCCTTCCATAGTATATTTGTGTTTCAGATTATTTCCCTACAGTATTTGACTTTTTAGTTTTCATTACCGAATGTTGTTTTGTCTTGTTTTGCAGATTTCCTTCACAGCTCTTTTAAGCTCTCTAGGTCTCCCTGTACTAGTTCTTTACCATCATTTAAATAAAGCTTCATAGGGAAATAATGTACAATTAGGTTGCATTCCCCTCATCCCCCTTTTTCAATTTATTCATAAGTAGGAAAGAGGAAAATGCAAAAAGGTTACAATGAAGAAAAGGGGGAAAGGTTGCAAATGGAATTAACATCAAAGCCCACAGTCTTTCGCTGGGTACCTCTAATTCCCTGTATAAATATGGATGTCAAAAGTTGGTGTGATACTTTCATATAACCTCTGACATATCCTAAATACTGAAATACCTGTTTTCTCTTATTCCACATTAATATGGAATTTACTCTCTCTTTTGAACCTCCACGATCGTTCTTTTTACGTATATGAGCACATTCAAAAATACTGCACAAAGCAATATCGTTCCCGTTGCACAAAACAAAAATGCCAGCATTTTACCTCTTCTCAGGGTAGAGCTGTGTATTTTAGTTAGTGACTGCATTAACCGGAGCAGGCTAGAATGAACCTTCAATGCCATCATGATGTTTCTTTAAGCAGTGTTTTTCCAATTTCAGACACAATTCTAAGAGCATAATCTAAGACATTCCCTCTGGAGCTGCCTCCATACACAAACACACTTTAATAAGTGAGACCTCTGCCGGGGTCATCAAGACCAAAATGAACAAAAAAAAAATTCTTCAGCACTGCTCTTATTTAGTTAGTGACCCAACCTTACCCTTTAAATATAGTAGGATCAACATACTAGGCCATGACCTCAAAGAGCTGTCATGTCACTTTTACTCTGCTTTTCTTTTAAAATGTTATGTAAGTTGGGGAAACTCAGCTGCAATGTGTGCTGTATCATATATCTAGATTTATTTCTCTGGATTATGGGAAATATCAGTGGAGTGGGTGTGTTTAATTATTTGCAGATTTACATTGGTATTTTAGGATTGAAATGGCAAAACTGAAAGATAAAAATGTCACCAGTAAATTTTTAGCAACTGAAAGTGGTCACCTTATTAGTATTCAGTAGTTCTGTCCAAATCCCCAGCCATTCTTTATTACTGCTCTCAATCCAACCCAGTTTGGTTCAGGCTTGGACAAGTCTTTGGCTAAAAAAGAATTATTGTAACAGGATTGCCAAAGCCTTTTCCCCATGTAAAATCACGTGTCTTCAACACCTCCACCTCCACTCTCCTTTTTTTTATTATTTTGTGGCTCAATCGGATGCAATATTAATAATAGGAAAGTAAGTAGATTTTTGTGCCAGAGGTTTGAGTGTCACTGAGAATTTTTTCACACCGGTCTAAAATTGGAACACAGAAGCAAAATGCTCCTTTTCAGGTATTTAATCCCCTGAAAATCCTGTATCTCTCTTCATCTAGCAAATAAACTTATCATATCCAGACATAAATATGGCATAAATAGACTATTCTGTGATTGTTTGATGTAGTTATACTTCATGATGAAAATAATTTCTCCTTTACTAAATCTGGAAAGGTAAAATCTGAGCTAATAACTCACGATCATCCTTTCTTATCATAGAATCAGAGAATGGTTTGGGTTGAAGGGACCTTAAAGATTATCCAGTTCCAACCGCCTTCCAGGGGCAGGGATACCCTTGCTTCAGATTGACTAAATATTAATTTCACTGGTATAGAGTTCTTATTGTAAGAATAGGCAGGAACAGAATTTGGAAGTGTGAGACAGTATTTCAGTTGATGTTTTAATGTCACTCCAAGGATAAAAGCAGAATTCCAGATGTGGAATAATACTTTTCAATTTATTACCTTTTTTTCTTTAAATGACACTTCTGTGTAGACTTTATTCTTTTATTTTCTTAACACATGGGGTTTAAAACATTGCTTCCTAATCAAAGCCAAGCACATGTAGGGAAACAGAAAGTGTGAAATACAAACTTTTCCTAGTGTGTTTTATGTTTTTTAATAATAAGAAGAAGGAAAGTTCCAAGACCACATTAAAGCTGTTATTCTGATAATATGGCCCCTGTCATAGGCCTGGTACACATTAGGAAAGCATAGTGTAACTATCCAAAGGGATGGAAGAAGATGACATGATCTAAACACAGAACAAGAGTGCAGCAGCACCTGCATTTCCTTTCCCACGAAAGACAGAAGGATCTAGCATCAGAATATTTTCTTTCACCCAGCCTCTTTCTCAAACAAAGCCCAACTACAAGGTAAAAAAAGGCAGCAATTAACTCCATTATACTGCATGGAGTCTTAAGGAAACAGTAGTTTCTGTGCTAAAGAAGGCAGGCCAACAGACAAAAAAATAACCTAGAGTATGTTTTGGGAAGATACATAGCTCTGCACGCGAGTGGTGACTTTTGCTGTTTTCCACAGTGGATGTGAAAGGCCAGTGACATTTGCATCTCTTAAGATACACCAAATCAAGCCCAAGTATAGTTTTGAAAGTTCTTGATTTGATTTTGTAAGAATATTATGGTATTTAATAAGTTTTTTCATAGGAGGCCTTTTATTTTTAAAGTACAGGTCTTAATCTCGAAGCCCAGTGAAAGGCTGTGGTTCAAAGTTTAGAATGTATATAGTTCAGAATATATTCTCTGTACCTTTATTTTCTGTCATAAGGGTTTTCACATAAAGTTTGGAGTCATTTCTATTTTGAAATTTGTCCACTTTGCTTTTTGAAGGTTTTTTGTATGTTTGTTTGTTTGTTTTTTCCCAGAGATACCTTTAAAAATCTTTTCTTAAAATGCCATGAAACATTGTATAAAGTGTAGTAAAGATAGTTAGCTGCTTTATTGGAAACAAAATTATGGCTGTATTTGCATTTTATTTATATAAAGAATTAATCACCTTCAAATTTAGAAGCAAGCAATGTTGGTTTCATTCGTCCTGCCTTTGGCAGAGAGATGAACTAGTTCTGTTTTTCTCAAACTTTTGTAGTCAAAGGGTGATCCAACCCTGTTAAAAAAAAGTCCGTAGCCTTCAACTCCAACTCTTATTCAGCAGCTGAGGAAGAGGAGTAATAAATAAAATACTCAACATTTAAATTAAACTGTGCTTTCTGATGTAAAAAAGAAAATCTTAATTTCATTGCAATAATTATAAATATAGATTCCCAACTGTGTGTGCCTGCAGGTACTGTCTGCAGTGGGAAGCCAGCTCCCGATTATGCCAGCCTGCGGGTATTGACAGCAGTCAGGAGCCAGGTTTTGCCTCTGCCTGCCAGGAGGCATTTGATAACAACTGGGAGGCAGCAAGGCCTGCTAGCTGGCACAAGCAGCAGTCCTCCTGCAGCTCACCAGTGGTCTACAGGCTGTTGAGTTATACTGGATCAGATTAACCTCCAGAGGTCCCTTCCAGTAGAGTTTTCTACAACAGTATGATATGACTTGCAATAAATTTCAGGGATGTCAACAGGGTTTTAGGAGAGGCTTTGTTTTAGAAGATGCTAATGAGTTCTGCTGATAGGTTATCCCACTAGAGAGGAGAGAACAAATTTATTATGTCAGCTGAAGACTTTCTAGAAAAGTTGTATAAATTTAAGAGCTCTGTGAATTATCTTCTACTAGTACCCTAAGAAAGCATCATTAACTTACTAAGTTGTGTAGAATCCTCTCATGACAACTACAGAAAAGACTGTCTATCCATCTCCATCAACAAAAACCAATGCTACACCAGATCACTGGTGATGTGATGGCTCACAAAGGCCTATTCTGTGATTCAATGGCTGGAGTTAACTTCACAAAGTCAGTTAGAGCTGAAGTGTGTGTGTGTGTGAGGGGAGGGGGGATTACAGTTGCTCTGGCTCTGCTCCTTCTTCTGTCTACCAGCAGTTTTGTCATAGAGCCCTTAACCCAAGGGCAGGCAGGAGGACAGTTGAATTGAGTAAATGCTAATGTATTTCCTACCTTGGTGGAGCTGATAAACAGCATGTTTGCACTCAGTGTCCTGGAGCAAATACATACAAATTCAGACAGCTTTTAATTCCGCTTATTGTACATTGGGCAGATGTTCTTGATGGATGGTACAGTGTTGGAGATTGCTTCTTTTCTGAATGATAATCAGGAACAATTTTCCCTCAATTAAATGTGATCAGCCACCACTTTTCCAGATGCAAATGTCTGCAAAAGCTGACACAGTTGAGATAACTGGACTAAATGCTGTGCTCTGGTCCATAGTTTCAAGACAGCTAATATGCCTGAATCTTCAAACCATGGTCAGAGGATGATAAGCAAGTTTACACCCTGCTCTTTTAGTTTGTCAGTGGTATCTGTCTTAAACGTCACCAAAGGCTCAGGATTTATTCCATATAATATGTGGCTCTCAGCAGTTGAATATCGGTGTATCAGGTGCACCTTCAGATATGAGCCTGAAATCTAGCTGGAAACAGCAAATCGGTAAAACAGCTTCCAGGGAAGGCATTAGTTGGCAATAGCTCATGATATTTCTCTTAGGCCAAAAAGACAGTGTCTTTTATTGCAAGGTGAAAGCTGTAAATGGCAGAAAGATTTCCGTTTTGTAATAATTCTGTACCCCTGTCAAAACCAAAAATTTAAAACAGGCCCTCATACTGCAATAATGTTTTAGTTTTCTGTCAGTTTGGACTCAACAATTCTGTTACATAGTATAAAATTATATTTACCCCTGTCATAAAAGTAGTCAACTATTAATTGGCTCCTGTATTAATATGTTTTTTCAAAATAAAATTATTGTATGCAAAGTTTTGTTCATTTAATAAAGGACAGCTCAGTTGTGCTGCCTGTGAGCAGGTTGCAGGTCTTAGATGAATGCAGGTTATAGACTGAATAACCCTTTTTTCCTCTGGGGTTAATATACATGTAAAGTTATTTCCAGAGCTATGATTTCTGCAAAACTGTCAGTTTTGAGCAGGCTTTAAAGAATGTGGTAGCAGGAATAAAACTACAAATCTGCCAAGTTTTAGTCTTTAGAAGTGCGATTCATTTTATTGTTTAGAAAAAGTCCAGTCTTAAGTTGTCTTGCTCCTTCAAAAAGACATCCCAAAGTGCTTCAATCAAGTATTAAAATTTCATTCTTTCCTTCCTTACAAGTTTCCTTCTAGCAGCAGTTGTCTACATAGTCTGAAAACACATCACATAAAATTAAACTAATACACCCCTATTGGGTGTAATTGTCTCTGGAGACTTATGATGCTTAATAATAATGACATGAATTACAAAAGATTTGTAGAAACTGAGTTAAAAGTCTGTTATTCAAAAGCTGTTGAGAACTTTCCAGAAGAATTCAGTGTCTTTCCTTTTTATCCATTGTGGTTAAGTTCAAGACAATCCTTGAGGGCATTTATTTTCACATGTATAAAATAATCATTAAGTATTTTGAAAGCAATAGAAATCAAAGGCAGTTAAGTTTCACAAATATAACAAGTATTTATCTCACTGAGTTCAGAAAAAGAAGCAGATGGAATGTATTTCCAGTATTATTAAGCATTACAACTTGTTAAAAGGCTCCTGAATTTGCAGTGCAGTGTACCTGAATCACAGATTGTATATTATACCCCAGTCTCATTAAAGCTTTCAAGGAGAAAGCCATCTTTGCTTCTACAAGCTACTAGTGTGTCTGCCAATGCAATTTATGGTGCGAGAGTGACCATTAACTCCTACTCCTTTAAAACATATTTTCTTTTAGAGACCTTGACAAGTTAGACATAGGAAAAAAGTGTAGTTTATTGACTTCTGATTGAAAAAGATGGAAAAGTTGTCTACCAAAAAAAACCCCCAAACCCAACCCAACCAACCAACCCAAAAAAAAAAAAAAAAGAGTAACAAAAATAAAGCTTGAATTATGTATCCAATAAGGTAATAAACAAGATGTCCTAACTCCTAAATCCTCCCATGAGCATATATAGTTATTTATTGCTTGTATTACACTGGAGAAGTTAGAAGGAGTAGGGCCTTGTTGTGCTCAGTGCTGTATGGACACAACAAAAGCATATTTGTCTGAGAGAATTTGCCAAACACATTCATTAAACCATACATCCATACTCCTGACTCTATCATATATTTAAAATATTGGTCACAGTAGTCATCTGTTGCTATCTATCAAAATGAGTATGTACCTCTCCTCTCGAAGCAACATTTGCATTCCGTTCCCACCCACAGACCCCAGACAAGATCAGGGCAGCAATGTGCTGTCCCTGCACTATACAGGAGCATTAGCATGTCAGGAGTCAAGAGAAGCAAAACGAGTGGCTAAGCATCCCAGAGTAGAGCGTGCCAGAGGCAAACAGAGAAAAGTGCAGCCTTCCTTCCAGATCAGTTCCCTGTTGTCTAGATCCCTGTGACTGCCACAAAGCCTTGCTTGGTCCAACACTCATTTCCTCATGCAGCATTAACTCATGGCAGTGGTCCTACTCATGCTAGTTTGATAGACTCCTGCCAGCACACCATCCAGTTATAAATATTTTGCAGTATTGGGCTTTACCCATGACTAAAGATTAGTTATGAAGAAAATGCAATTGATACTTAAATTGATACTTAAAAAGACACTAATTTTCAGAGCACAATGAGCACAATACTTGCTGTCACGAGTATTTCTAGTGCTGTCAGTGGGAGTAAGATTAGATCTTGTTTCAGCTCCAGCCCAGAGAACATGACTTCATTGCTGAGTTACAGGCACTAACATGTGGCTGTGAGGATATTTACAGCATGTAGTGCTATTTCTAAAAAGAAATACAGAAAAAAAATAGTGAAAGGAAAAAAAAATAATAATATAGAGTGCACAGTTTGAAAAAAGTGTGGAGCCTGAAACAGCTATCAGATCTATTTTCACTGGAAAGGGCTTAGTTGTGCTTTCAGTCACATTGTACGGCCTCCCTTTGTTTCTCTGTTCCCTAGCATAAGCCTATTCAGACTTTTTCATAGAGAAGTCCAAAAAATTCATTGTCTTGCAGGCAGTCTGATTTTGATACTGGATGAGATGGTGAATACAGCCAGCCTAATACTTGTATTATGACTTTGCTGTCTCTTCAAATTCATTACATCATGAATTTCTAGTGAAATGTAGTTGTAGATTCCAATGAAATGTTGTTCAAAAACCTGGGATCTACAGATAGGAAATGACATCTTACCCTCTTTTCTCATTTAAAACAGAGATTTGGCAACCTTGGTAAAAATGTCAACTAAAAAATTGAAACTATTTCAAATGAAAGGTTTAATCAAAGCTTTGAAATTAACCAATGGGAAAGTCAGAACCTTTATACACTACTACTGTTACGTTGCATCTCAAAAGCACAAATTAAATGTCAGAAAAGAATTGATTTTCCCATCTTGGGACCGACAGCTACTTAATTTCTTTGATATTAAATATAGTATTAAAGTCATAGGAAACCCACAAAAGCTCCTTATGTTTCACAGAGATTTCTTTTTGTATTTGTTTTGCTTTCCTCCATTCTTTCTAAGCAGTAAATGGGAAACCACAAATCCCACAAATCATGAAAGATCTATACAGATCTTGAATATTGAAGGTCTTGTTTCTGTGTCCCAGTTCAAGGGCATGTAGGAGAAACAATCCTAGCTTTACTTGCAGAATGGCTGAGTAATTTCTGCTTAGAAAAGAGACCTTGGAGTCATAAAAGTTACCTCCCTGGAAAAAAACCCCAACAATCCATCCACAAACCCCACCAAAACCACAGCTCAGTGCTCAGTAGTGACCAAAAAACATTATGAGAGGAAGAGGAGCCATTATTACATCATGTATGAGTCCATGGTGCCATCCCAATTTGAAAACCCATTAAAACTTCCTCCCTCCCCTTGTTTGTTGGGTTTTGGGGGTTTTTTCTGTTTGGGATTGTTTTGGGGGTTTTTAAGTCATATCAGAATGTGAAAAGTTAGAGAAAGGCAGGTGGGATGATCAGAGGTGTGGAACAGTTTCTGTACAAGGAATAACTAGGTGCTTTTCAGTCTGGGACAGATGACTGATGAGGGATATGATAAAACTCCATAAAATCAGAGTAGCATGGAAAAGGTGATTAGAGAACAATTATTCACTGTCTTTCATAATACATGAAAATGGGGCATCAGATTGTATTGTCAGATAGCAAGTTAAAATCAAACAACACATAATAATACATAATAGTACCTAAGTATTTCTGAGGGGGCTGTAGATAATAGAATTTGCATGGATTCAAAAAGCAATTAGACAAACTCATGAAATCCACCAAGAACTGACTCAGAATATATCTGACTGCAGATGACTGTGAGGTGGAATATTATAATAGAGAAGCATCACTAGCTGCCTCTCCTGTTGTACTCTTTTCTAAGCACCTGCTACTGGGTGCTAGACTATCATGACTTTTGGTCTGAATAAATAATACTATTCTTACACATAAGATGGTGCTTCCAGAAAGTTCAGCCCTGCTGGAATCCTCCTCCTAGGATTTTCCTTTCTTTTCTCTTTATGTCTGAGACATAGAATGGTCACAACTTCATGGTGATGATGATACTCAGTGCACCTAAAGGCCAGTCCCCAAGGTGTCTTTTAAAGGGATTCTATACACAGTTGCACCAAAACATGGTCACTCCATCTGTGCTAGACACAAGGGACCACCTCAGTTATGCTATGCTTATCAGTTAATTCACAACAGCAAATAAGATGTGGATTAACCAAGGTATGGAAGAAAGATGTACAAAGAATCCAAAGAGAACAGACTTTTTCCTGCCCCTCTTAGTTGCACGGTGCAGGGTTTTGACATCCTGTGATGTTGCACTGCATCCTCCTCCAACACATAAGTGATGTCAGAATAGTATCAGAGAGATCCAGATGAGTTTTTTTCAAGTGGTATGGATTCTGTTTCAGTACTTTTTACCAGTGCTTTTCTGCTTGGTTGATCCAGGATGTCCAAAATCTTGAAATTAAAAAGAAAAGCTTAAATGGTTCTGGAAGCTGTTGAACTAACTCTTTGGATTTGTAAGTTTGGTTGGTGACTTTCCCCTTCCCTCTCTCCCCCTCTCCAGTCAGTGCCTCACTAAAATACTGTTATCCCAACAGCTGACATTCTTGTGTTACTACTTTAATACTCATCCCTCATATTGGCTTTGCCCATAATATACTACATCATGTATGTGTGCCAACAGCACTCTTGTAACACGAGCCCAAGGCCGTTTAGTGAGTGTACAGTGCAGAACAAGTTATATTTTACTTCTGTCACTGTAAGCATACAGAGTTGGAGCAAAACCTTGCTTCCAACATTTTGTTTCTTCTTGCTGTAATCTGGCCTCATTTCTTACTCCTTCCACCTGCCCTCCATTTTGGCTTGTATTTTTAAGATATGTTTTGATATCTGAGTGCATAATTTAAGTTAAGGAATGTGCTATGCCATACTTTCATTAAAACTACAGAAAAAACCCTTAGTTGTGTGGAGTATAAAACCATAAGGGTCTCAAATCCTATCATTAGACCTTACCTTTTGTTCCACTAGTGCAATAAAGCAGATGTCCTGCATTTATAAAATAGAGTTGAAAATGTCTGTAGCAAAAAGAAAAACAAAAACAGTACAGCAGTACAAGGTTCTTTTCCCATTCCCACATTTTGCTTCATGTTTTTATAATACTCCATCTGTATTTCTTCAAATACTTCCGATGGTACAATATAATAAGGTTCCCCTGTTCTTCCATTTCTTTTTACAATGCTTCCCTGAATAGTAATGGAAATTTACTTACTGGTTTGAGAAACAGGTCCAAAAGCTATATGCAATATTTCAGTGTCTGAAATGATATACAAAATGCTGAAGATTAAGTTTCTTTGAATTACAGAAAAATATAGCAGTTATTCCTTCTCTTGCCTATAAAATATTCCATGCCTGTCTTTGGAGACCAGAAAAGGCTGAAGTTTGTAAGCCTTTTGCCTCATTGGTAAATAGAAATAAATAAACTAAATAAAGCACACCATGAGAGCCCACTCCATCATTCTTAAAACCACCTTCTCTACAAATAGGCAGGTGTTTGCTCCGTATACTCTGTCAGGCTAAACATACTGCTCTCTAAAAAAGTCCAAGGTACTGTTCATACTCTTAAATATACTGTAATGCCTGAAACACAAACTGAGAGGAAAAACACAATCCAAATTTTGCTGACTGTTGTGGGTAGATATACATTCTGTGATATGCACAGAGGCACAATTTCACCAATCTTTTCAATATAACTATGAGAAAGATTCAGGGCAACAAATCCCATTCTATTTGGTGTTATGGTGGTGGCCTCATGGTCCCTTTCAAGCATCCTTCCTCCTGACATGTAGTCAAGGAATCAAAGTTTCTGTGTGTCTTACCAATTGCCAGCTGCTGGTTCAATTGCTTGTCGCCTTCATGAGCTATTACTTACTCGAAGTTCCGTGCCCAACACAGAACAATTCAGTACCAAAAAAAAAGCAATTTTTTCTTGTGTTGCCCCTCACACTATGTGAAGTGCCACTTAGATGTTGTTGATTATTTGGATTCATACCTTTCTATCTTTTTAACTCACTGCCTCATGCACATTTCTTACCGTCTGGCCAACTTTGTTGCAGCTTGTTATGTCTCATCATGTTTTCTTGCAATTCATCATTCTAATTTCCAGCAGCCTAATCAGATGCCATGTAACTCAATTTAACACAACAGAATGTATAAAAAATATTTTTTTCAAAATGTTTTCATCTGCCAGAATTGGGTACTGAGCCATGAATCTGTGCATAAGGGGGAAATGGAAGCTGTATGCCCAATGAAGTACATCTGATGTTTGTGAATTAATAGGCAGGTCTCTCCAAAGTAAAACAGTATTTTGATTTACAAACATTTGCTGCATCTATTGGCATGCCATTGCTTCATATTCCTGATATTCCACAGAGCTTCAAGCCAGTGTCTCACTCTCTCTTTTGCCATGACCAAAGGCATGTGTCAAACATCTCTCTTCTGAGGGGCAGTGATGCTGGTAGTCCATAGCTTCGATTTCTCTTTATGTATAAGAACTTCCATTTTTCCTTTGTTCATTTACTTCTTGTTTCTGATGTTGCCTTACAAAAACTAAGAGGGAATTCTTGTTCCAGAGGAATAAACTAGGTACTATGTACAGATCAGCTATACTTAATTTTTTACTAAACACCCCAAGGCTTGGTAGAATTCTTGAGGTACTTACATTACTGTAGTTGTTGTCCACATCACTTTGTAATGCATTTGTCTCAAAACGGTGTATGATAGAAGTACTGTGCTGTGTAGTAGTCTCTACTACTGCATAGTAGTCTCTACTACACCCCTATCTGATCTGTTGATTTTAAAAATATGTTTGCAGCATTGGAAGGACTAATACAGGGTAGTTTTCTGGTCAAGGGAGGTTGGCAATATCAGACTTAGAGAAAATAAATACAAGTTTAAGCTTGAGAAACCCACAAAGGGAAGGGTAGGCACAACCATTGGAAAAGTAGATGAAATAACAGAAGAGAGGATTAAAAAAAAAAAAGCTAGTGTTTTCAAAATGTTGTAGAAAGTTGAATTTTGTGCAGTAAGAAAGGGAAGCAAGTGGAAAACACCAGAGATGATGTGGTTGAGGCAGCAGCTTGAAGCAGCAGGTTGGTTTCAAGGCTGCCCTTAAGTTTGTGCCAAGTTATTAAAAAAAATGGAGTGGGGAAGAGTGGACAGACAAAAGCAGATTTCCACAGACAGGCTGCAAGAAAGCTATAGACATGCTGGAATGAGCAAGAGTGGGTTTGTGTTTTGGATCTATTCTGTTTTATAAAACAAATTTTACAGAACCTGGGGGTGTGAAAAAGAAGCAGTTGAATACCATTTAAAATCTAACTGATGCTAACAACAACATTTCCTATAAAGAGCATTCTCAGAAAATGCCAAGCTATCTTTACACCCTTTAAATGCCACATACAATAATGCTGGTAAGAATTATCCCACATTTGCTGCTTGTACATATATTACCTCCTCAATGCACACACACAAACCATGGAGTGACTCCTATTTATGCAGCTGTAGATAAGTCCTGTAGATAGGTCCCTGGATCTTTTTTATCTTATACCCAGCTTTAAAATCAGAGTCTCCAGCACAAATAGCAATGCTCTGTGCCACTGTGCCTGCTAAAACATATTTACTTCCTGCAACAAACAATAGGAAAACTCCATGTGGCACTGATTACATAAGGAACCCAAATCACTGAAGAGATGCAACATCACAAATAAGTATTGGTAAAGGTTTGTCAGCTCCAGTGAAGTTATACTTCTATACTCTGCTTTTTCCATGCACCTCTGCAATTACTCACTTCACAGATGCCGCTAAAATGATGAAACCTTAATATAACCTTTTCAGCAAGAGATAAAATATATTGATTGGTGACTGCTGAAGGACATCATTAAGCAATTCGATGTTTGATTTCATTTCTTCTTTCTTTCTTTCCCTTTTTCTTATTTATTATTTGGTTGCCCGGCAGGCATCTCTGTACTGACTGACCCTGCCAGTTCAACTATTAAAGAATTTATCTCTCTGAGGAGGCCTGATGTAAACATGATAATCTGTTTGGCGGCCCTTATGATGGCCTATGAATAAAACATATGACAACACAGTTTGAGCTGAAGAGCTTACTATCTGTTACTAAAGAGAATGTTTGGAAGGTCCCTGATGGCTCAGCCATTCTGAATCCCAAAGGTCGTCTACTTTATACTCCAGCTAACACACTCAGACTACCCACAAAAGGTGTAGTTAACTATTTTTCCCTGTCAACATCTATTCTTCTAATGGCTTATTAAAAAGGAACTAAGGCAAAAAGATCAGAGATTTCAGTTGCATATCTGTCCATGATGTCCATGGTAAAGGATTTTCTTCAAGCTAAGATAATAATTCTTGGAAGAAAAACAAGAAAGAAAGAAAGGGAAGGAAGGGAGGAAGAGAGAGAGAGAGAGCAATCAAGCCCATTTATTTAATTTAGGTAAAATCCTAAATTCCTTATACTAGAGTGTTAAAATAGCCACTTGAGATTACATAGAGAATACGAGCAAAAGTATGGCAATTGAGCTCTCAAAATGTGTTACTCATACGCATTGTATTTGTGAACTTGAAGTAAGTGAACCTTTTCCTTTCATTACCTGTTGAAACCAAGGAGCTCTGATTCATGGTTCTATCCACAAGCCTGAGAATCATATCTTGGCAAAAAAAAGAGGTAAAACCTGTTCCTACTTCTCAAGGCAAATAAAGCCAGTGTGGAATTGTTTAATATGACCTTTCCAGCACAAGAGGGCTGTTGTTTTTCTATTTTCAAGTTTGTTTTAAAAGCCCAGTCATTAAAAAGCGCTAACACACTTTTTCTTTGCTCTTTTTTTTTTTTTTTTTTTTTTTCCTTGGAAACCTCTCCCCTTATGTAGAAGCTTTGGCCATTTATCCATTAGTTATGTTTCTGCATATATTTAATTTTTGATCTTCTGTACTAGGAACCATAAAATGCGCATTTTATATAAAGGCTGTTTTATACTACTGCTTAACAGCTGCTATTGGCCAAACAACTTTCCAGGGACTGTCTCTTGTCCATCAACAGTTCTTTTTTCAGCAGCAAGCAGTACACTATGCAGAGCACTTTTTACCATGTAGCTTCCTTATTGTTAGCTGTTATCAGATGCCACTTCCTCCTTCACGGTAGAAGTGTCTGCATAAAACCCGAGTAAGAACAAATGGGTTAAATAGATGAGGAGGTTGGGATTTTTTTAGTAAATTCAGGCCGTCAAGCTGTACAAGTGAAAAGTTATTTGAATAATCAGTGCAAAACAGTAAGTGAATGTCAAGGAAATGTCTAGTTTAAAATAAATAAAATTAATGCCTAACTAAATTTCATTTTGATCACCTTCCTGATGAGTCTAATTTATTATATGAGATATTTCTGATGTTAAAACCCTTCAATTAGTATTTTAGATGCAAACCCTTTTATTCTAGATTTTGCTTTTAGCAACACACATTAATGTAGAAACGCTATAACTCCAAAGCTTGCAGAGGTAATTATTTTTAATACAAATATAAATTAAAATGACATGCAAGTGATTGATTCACCTTTATGGCTTGGAGTACTTTTTATCCATCTCATTTGGATCATGGATGATTAGAATGCTCATTCCATATTTATTAAGAATTTTCTAGTATCTTGCCAGGTCATTTTTTGTGGTCATTGTTACTTCTTTACCCAAACATATGGCTGGTTATCTGGAATTTTGAAATCAATAGGAAATGTGCTTCAATTATGAATAAGTAAAGAATATTTCCCCTCAGATCTGAGTCTGCCATTGATTTCAACAGTATCAGGATTTGATCCTTGGGGCAATCCGCAGCTAATATATATTGACATCAAAGGAGCTATAAGGATTTAGATCAACAGAGAATCAACACTTGTTAAGTGTTTGAGAACTACTGGGTTTTACCTGTCTAGGTTTTCTATAGCTCTTACTCTCTGTTTGTTTTCCTCTATCGGGCGTGTTTATTTGTTCAGAAATTGTAGACTGCCTTAAATGTACTTTGGAGTCTTGAAGAGAATAGAAAATAAGTTTCTGAATCTCAATTGCCAGTTTCCAGCGATCAGGGATGATCAGGGACTTCAGGCTTGCTTCTTTTTTTTTTCTTTTTTCTTTTTTTTCTGTGTGGAAGTCTGTCTTGTCTCCTTCAACTCAGGAAACTCAGTTTGTCACCTTTGTAACTTAAGTCCCTCTGCTTCTCAATTTCAGCCAAAATCTTCACTTTGACTCATGCATCAAGCATGAGCAGTAACTCCCTCAGTGCTGTGTTTGTCTGCTCATGGTTTTGCTTGAAAAAAGTTGTTCTTAATCTTTGTTTCCTTCAGGATATTCCCACATAGTTTTTTTCAATTATTTCATTATAAAAGCAAACTGGAACTAATGAAGGTTATCATAATGGTGCTTCCAGTTTAGTCTCTTCATTATGTGCTTGTGAATTTGTTGCTCAAACATTGTCCCAAGATGTCAATTGCAGGTGTCAAAACATTATGCATTATTATAGTTAAGTACTCTATCTGCTAAGTACTTTACCTGTGAGAAGAATTGGTGTGATAGGATAAGTGCATTCAAAGCTCTATTAGTTTTGTTCTGTTTTGTTTGAGAAGTAGCTTTTCAGCTTTTGAAAATTAGTTCTAAATACTTATTATAAGATAGCTGCACTCTGGTACCAAAAGCTGAGGGGAAGACATGATAAAGAGCATCAAACATGAAACAGAAAGTTTTTGTCTCTTTCAAGTGTATGCAATGCATTTCACAAAGGAAGGGTCAGGTTAGGTATTGGGAAGAACTGTCTAAGCGACATTATGTTGCTTGTGGAATTTCCATTACAGGCATTCTTTAAAAACAGATTGGACAAATATCTGTTGACAATTACAAAAAGCATAGCAGATCCCACCCTGGGCAGCGGGTTGATCTAGATGAGTTGTGAAGGTCCTTCTTAATCCTATTTTTATATCATAATTTTCTCACATGGGTGTGACACATACAGCTATATGGAAATGCATTACTTTCATTTTCATTCTGAGACAGAACTCGGGCTCAAAAGTGGGAAACCCTAGATCACCATTGGTGAAACCTGCTTTTATAAAGCAGCAGAATTGGAATGTGACCCTGCAGATAATAGATACCATTTTGTCTGCTGGCAGCAGCAGTAGGGGGAAAAAGAAAAAAATCCCAAACAACACAACAGAAAAAAAACCCCAACCCCCCGAAAAAACAAACCAGGAAGGTAAAGAAATTGGTTCTGTTAACCTGACATAATGCAAATAATGTAGATTGGGTTAAGAATGAGACATTCCACTTCACAGTCATCACATGTGGCACTTGCAGGTAGATTTGAAAGGAGTTTCCATGGTCTTGGGCAATTAGTGGGCTCCATATTATTTCCTTGTTTGAAGTTCCTTAACATTGCGGCAGTAAGACTAATAATTAAAAAAAATTGAAGTGAAGGGGAAAACAAATGTAGATTTCATCCTTATCATAACCCACCTTAGAAGATATCATACAGCTCACTTAGAGTTTATAGTATCTGACAACTGTCTTCTGTGGTTTTCTCTTCTACATATTAATATAGCATCCGTGATGTAGCAGAATATTTTGGTAAGGACTCTCATGAGGTGCTTCAGTGATATTTTGAGACACAGCAGATTTCCAGGGTGTATATTAGAGTCAAGGTAGGAGTAAAAATTTCATGGAACAGAAGAGCAGTGGGGTTTTTGATGAGATATGAACAGCTGTCACCTTTGAAATTTCCCTCTCCAAATCACTTTCAGCTCTGAATATGCTTTACACAGGCTGAACAATGCTGGTGCCACACTTTTTAGGCATGAACTGCTGCAGGGAACTGACACTTAACAAAACTATTTAATGAGCAACTTTTTTTACAGTAACCAAATTAGGTTTTGAAAATTGAAGAAAATCCAAATGAAATCCAAGAAAATTCAATTGATGAAAACTTTATATGTGAATTAGAGAATAGTCATTTAGGACTAGACTCTTGTCCTTCAGATGCCCTCTGTAATGTCAGATTCAAAGTGCCTGACAGTGACAGGAAATTTACTGGTGGTATATGCCAAAGGAAAGCACAGTTCCCCCAGAGAAAGTTTTGATAGGGAAGCATCTTTACAAGACATTACATGAGTACGCACGGACAGCTCCACTGCCTAATGCAAAAATAAGGAGCAGGCAGTCTCTTTGTGCTTATTGTGTACTCAGGAAGTTTTATCTGAAGTCATATTGCATCTCTTTCCAGCTCTTTTACAATTTTATGTGTCCCATCCAGTACAATTTTCAATGTTACACACTCAATTTACAGGACATTAACATTTCTTTTTCTCTATCATATCAAATATTGAATATCAGTAGAGGCATTAGTGGAAGCTTTATGATAACTGCTAGCCTATGGTGAACTTACATGATCCCTCCATGAAAGGCAGGAAGTCTTGTTAGCACGTCAAAAGTTGTCTGATCAAAAGTAATTGGGTCCTACCTACACACATGCAGTGGCCAACACCCCAAACTTGTGTATTAGGTTGCATACTTTTTTACAAACTCTCGATCATGTGGACAATTAGTGGGAAGTTTACTTCAGAGTAACCTGGATGTGTGGTCTGTACAAACCTTTATGGAAGATATAAACCATCCATGTTATGTGACCCATACAATTGAATTTTCGGCTAAATTTTTCCAATGTTGAGAACATCTATCCAGTTTTTCATAGTTACTCTGAGAAAAACAATATCCAGTCTTTAGACTTGGCTGGTAAAATGCCACCGGCAAAATATAAATCTGAGAATACAGTCATAGTGAGTACTATGAACGTCTGAGAATGCTTAATTTTAAAAGAGTAGTACTTTACTTTCTATTGTCTCCTTTATAAAAACTAGAACTGTTTATGAAAATCCTAAAACTTGAAGTAATTATGTCACAAATTATTTTGTTCTTTTCCTGAGGAAAGAACTGATGTTTTTGCCTTCATCTTGAATAAACTTAATATCAGTATAGCTTTTTTGTCTAACTTCAACTTCTCAAAGTGAACACCTTATCATGCCAGAAAACCATTTTTTGTTCATGCACCTGCACTATGATTAATGGAGGTACAACCCTGGAAATAGCATTTGGCAGTTAACAGCTGCTACCAGCACTCTGGAGAGTGCACAGAACCTTGCAAAATTAAAGCCACAGATTTGTTCTCCTCCAAAAAGCCAAAAAGAACTCCTGAGTCATGTGTGAAGTGTAGATTGTGCATCATAATTTCAAGTATGCTCTTTACCTCCTTGTCTGACAGTGACAAGTTCAAAGCCAGCTGATATATTACAACAGAAGACCTCTCAGAAAAGTGTCAGCATACACCTGGATAATATTGCCAACACAAGCAAAGAATTTTAAAGCAGTCAAATTAAAACAAACAAAAAAAGTTGCCATATGAAACATAACCAACTGGTACACCTCAGCCAAGATGAAAGTACCTAGGTAGTATCAAGAGAAAATAACAAAAGATAACAAAATAAATTGTAACTAGGACAGCAGCACTAAATGATCCCTTCTTGCCAGCTATTGGTCAACATCAGTTCAGTATCGAAGCCACAGCTATACTTCTGTGAAGTGGATGACCTTATTGAACTACACATGTGGCACAACAGTAGGTAACAGATGGTAAACGACAGTCCAGCTTTCTCATTACATGAAGCATAGAATCATAAAATCACAGAATCATAGAATGAAAGACTGGTTTGCATTGGAAGGGACCTCAAAGATCATCTAGTTCCAACACCCCTGCCATGGGCAGGGACACCCTCCACTAGCCCAGGTTGCCCAAAGCCTCATCCAACCTAGCCTTGAATGCTGTCAGGGTAGTGAGCTTGCTGTGCACCGTTGTTGCTACCCTAAGGATCTTGAACTCCACCATTTCATGGTCACTTTAGCCAAGGCTGCCCTTGAGCCTCACATTCTCCACCAGCCCCTCCTTGTTGGTAAGAATAAGTTCCAGCATATCACCTCTTCTTGTTCCCTCTTCTGTCACGTTGAGAAGGAAGTTATTATCAACACACTGCAAGAACCTCCTGGGTTTTTTATGCTCTGCTGTGTTGTCCCTCCAACAGATTTTGGAGCAGTTGAGGGCCCCCATGAGGACCAGGGTTTGTGAACAAGAAACTGTTCCTATCTGTCTATAGAGGGTTCCATACCCTCGTTTTTCCTAGTCAGGTGGCCTGTAGCTGACCCCCACTATAGTGTCACCTCTCCCTGCCATCCATTTAATCCAGCAAGTCATTGACATAGAAGGCAACATCCCCTCCTTTTCCCTGTCTGTCCTTCCTAAAGAGCCTGTATCCTTCCATTCCAGTCCTCCAGCCACAGAAGCCATCCCACCACATCTTTGTGATATCAGTAAGTTCAGAGCCCTGCAGGCATGCGCAAATCTCTAACCCATCCTAATTTATTTACATAGAGGCCCCAGATGAAGCTGATTTACTGGCAGAAGTGTCTGGAATTCCTTTGTGCTGCACTTCAGGTGCTCTTCTGTTGATCTGTGATCCTGCTGCCAGAATCTGGGCATCTATTGCTAGCACTGGAATCAAACAGGTAGGAGTGAGGTGGATTGAGGTTCCCCTTTTCCCTGGCAACTTTATTTTAAAGTCCTCTTCACCAAGTATGACTACAGCTCAGATTTACTATGTACTCAGCAGTACGTGTGCAAGGTGAGCTTCAAAAGATAACTAGAGCTATTCCTCTTGACCCTGAAGTGACCTGTAATTTCATTTGCAACAGTAGCACACTAGACAAGATACTGAGAAAACTCATACATAGATTGTGATACCTTATCTAAAGTAAATATTTTCAGGCCACAAATTCAGCACCTGAGGGTTCTCCAGAAAGTTAGAAAGTTTGAATTTGGCACCAGTTGGTTGCCATCAATTCATCAAAGGCTTATTGACCTAGATCTTCAAGTGGGTTTGCATATGTTTCTAATATCCATTTAGCCTCAAGGAATTTGTAATTACCAAGGGACTGAAGCGAATGTGAATGCTGATGTAAGTGCCAGAGGTGACTATCTCAAGAAATAAGAGTCTAAAGCCAAGTTAATCTAGTTTTGATCTAGCACAGCTACATTGTGAGAGCACTGTGCCAAGGCTGCTTATGACTGTTGCTATGGCGGATGTTACATACATGTTAGATACTGATGTCAAACTTGCATTGGACTCCCTCGAAGTCTGCTCATTGCTGGCTCAAGAAAATCTAGCTGTTTTGTATTAAACCTGGGCCTTCTTGTCTTTCTATACAGATTGCTATAAATAAGCACTGCTGTTTATTCAGGTCAAAGTGTGGCCATTCTCAAACAGCTTATGTTTTCCAGTTCTTGCTGATCCCTAACAGTGGTAGTAAAAGGTTGGAGAGAAAGCTGGCTCTGTGCACTTGTAGACATCTCACTCATGCTCTGAAGCTTTTTATGGTTTATTAAATAAATGGATTTAATGGATGTGCTGGCCCTCTGTTCCTTCTTCTTTATCTAATACCTTTGAAGTACTCTCAGTGCTAGCTGTCAACTAAGAAAAAAATATCAGTCAGACTAATGAATAGGCCCAAAGTTTCCCTCCCTATTCTTCTCCCCTGAGAAAAGGCCATGGCATATTGTCGAGGCAGTACAATCAAGATTTACTATTCTCCTCATTCACTCTCAGATAAAAAAAAAAGCTTGCACCAAATTGCAGATTAGTAGAGCATCTGAGAACAACTACTTGTCAGGAAGAGAAAGTCAGAGTAAAGACTTGGCCACGGTATCTTTCAGAAGGGAGACGAGAGGATGAAACTGCTGGAGGGATCAAATTCAGAAAATGTCTCTGGTAAGGAATTTGTGCCAAAGGGGCAATGGTAAAACACTGAGTTACAAAGGAAACCAAGGGCTAGAGACACTGAAAGGAGAGGCGTCCCACTGTGGAATGACTGGAATGCCCTGAAAGAGAAGAGACTGTATTGACCATCTTGCTTGATCTGCATGTCAAAAGCAATTTCTGCCATATAGAAACATACTGCTGCTAGGAAAAATGCTGCGATAAACAAAGCACTTGAGGCCATGCCATTGTGCTCTTCCTCCACTGTTTTCAGGACAGGTACACAGCATGAAATAGCACATCTTTCAGAAAACCCCATGAACGAAAAGGATAACGAAAGTAAACAGTAGTGGTCACTTTGTAATGATTGATTCTACCCCAAGTAGGAGTAAAACTTGCTAATGTACCATCACATTTTTTAACTGCTAAATTGCATAGAACTAGATAGGATTTTTCATATCATCTTACACTTTCACAGAATTCACCAGGCAAACTCAAAAGTATTTGAGTCCAAGCAGGAGAACACCTTCCCTAAACGACAGCTTACATAAGCTAACAGGTATTTTTTGTGTAGGAGGGATGAAAGATGCTGATAAACAGACAACCATGGAAAAATGTTCTGTTGCCTGAATTGTCCAAACATTTACTAGACATGATGAGTGCTTTTTGAGCACTTTCTGACACATGGAAAACAGTGTAGCTTTTGGAGATATGTTCATCCATTAAATAAATATACATCGCAGTTGTTATGATGAGAGGATCCATTCTGCAGAAAATTTAGAAACATACTGATTTTTGTCATTCTGCCTTCCAGTTATATCCACTCACACTAATTAGTTCTTTTCCATTTCATACTGTGTCATATAGATTGACATTTGTGAGAGAATGCAGAGCAATGCTAAAGCAAGTTCTCTTAGGTAATGTATTTGGGACAAAACTCCTAGTTTTTCACTTATCAGTTCTGCTTCTCTTTCTGCTTTTCAGGGCCTTGAACTGACCCCATTAGATAGAATCTTTGTCACTGGCTTTAACAAGAAAGTTATCATCAAAAAGCAATGGCTTTTCAACTTGTCTGTTAAGGAGCTTTGGAGGTTTCAATATAAGTGAGTTTATGCGGTTAATGAAAGAATCAATAGCAAATTGATCAATGAACCATCAACGTAGATATAGTTTTGTGTCTGTTTCATCTATATTTCTGTCTAAAGGATAAATCTGTCCTAAGCATCATATAATTTCCACTCAAGATTTCTGGTACCAAGTAGGTAGTAATATATACAAGTATAGTTATGGATGTATATGTTTTCCACTAAACAAATGAAGGTGTCTTGAAACTAATAATTCATTTGCTATAGTTAAAAGGCAAAAAGAAAAGTTTTCATTCAAAGATTTATGTTTTAAACTTCACTTAGTGGAAAGCCAGTAAACCATTTTACAGTTGTTACAGTATAGTTCAAATGCCATAGCCAATAATAACAAGAAAAAAAAAGCTTTATACTTGAAGTAGATTGACATAAGATATAATGATCTCTGTGACATCTTTTTTTAACTCCCCAAAATAAAATAAATACTAAAGAAATAGAAACTGTGAATTCAGAAATAGGGACTGTATTATTAAATATTTTGTAAGCATTACATCATCTAATGACTGATTCCCAATGTTACTATTAGAGTACTGAAGGCTGTGGTATAATCAGCTGTGCTACACAAACTTTCCCAAAAAGTGAAGCTTAAGAAAGCTAAATTTCTGACCACAGGTCCCAGAAAGGTAAGACAACTAGTGCTTGGGATGTTTGGTGGATGTTCTCTATGTACCCTATATGGTAATCTTTTGAGTTCTATCATTTCAGGAAGGCTGGAGCATCTCTCCTATGGAGACAGGCTGAGACAGTTCCAGTTGTTCAGCCTGGAGAAGGGAAGGCTCTGGGGACACCTTACAGCAGCCTTCCAGTACCTAAAGGGGGCCTACAGGAAAACTAGAGAGGGACTGTTTACAAGGGCATGTAGTGATTGGAAAAGGGGTAATGGTTTTAAGATAGAAGACGGTAGATTCAGGTTAGATATAAGGAAAAAATTCTTCAGTCTGAAAGTGGTGAGGGACTGGCACAGGTTGTCCAGAGAAGCTGTGGCTGCCCCCTCCCTGGCAGTGTTCAAGGCCAGGTTGGATGGGGCTTTGGGTAGCCTGGGCTAGTGTAGGGTGTCCCTGCTCATGGCAGGGGGTTTGGAACTGGATGATCTTTAAGGTCCCTTCCAATGCAAACCGTTCTGTGATTCTGTGATTCTATGATCTGCAAGCAGGTACAACAGCTGCTAGAGGAGTTGAGATGATACCTATGTTGGATGGCATTTCTGAGACTGTTAATTTTAGAGGTTGATTTTAGCTAAAAAGTTGGGTATGATCTCAGGAGATGATACGAAACACTCTTGAGTCTTGGTGAGAATTTGTGAATTTCCAGACTCACATTTAAAAAAAAAAAAAGAATTCTTACCACAGATTATATTTGTTTCTTACAAATGACATCCAATTTTCTAATGATCTAAGTTCTGAATTGGGCAGAATCTATCTTTGCCAGCACCATGTAGTAGTTGCTTGCACGATTAAACCAATATTTACCCCTGACCTACTACATTTTGCCAGTCCTAGGCATTCCCCTATATGAAATGTCTTTTCAAACTCACAGGAATACTGATGTTGGGTTTAAACCATATGCCGGGTCAGTCTGAAACCTCTTCTTGGATTAGTGACCTTCAGTGAGTCTCAGTTTGATGCACAGAATATTAGGCAGCAACACAAGACTAGTAGCATACACCTTATGCACCCATGCACATGAAGTGCCAGGGTTAAATCCAGACCTGGTATTAGTGAATTCATCTCCTTCATGCCTTCAGTGCAGCCACACATGCACACACCCAGGTGGGAATTTGTCCCCAGGCATGAAAACTTTCCAGGGAGTAAGACAAATCTTTAAAAAGAGACAATTTGTTAGTAACAAGATAAGCAAGATATCTAAGCAAAGCATATTTTGTTGTTAGATGAACAAAAGCAAACCAGGTAGACTTAACTTAGTTAAGAGAGGAAGCTGGGAATGGTTGTCTGTTAGGGGTTCTTTAAAAGTTACCAGTCATTAGACAGAGACAAAAAAATCACAGTGGGAGACTTGTAAAATGGTTCTTGCTATCCTCAAGGGCATTTCTTTCAGTCTTTCAGCAACAGAACTGGTCTATATCTTAAGTCTTATTTATAAAGAGGCTTTCAGGCAATTTCACACTGCTTTTCTCTGATGCCGCCCAAAAAAACATGTAAACCCGAGGGATTAGTAGTGACTTAGAGGGAAAATAGTGTAAAGTTACAGGATGAACTGAGCCAGTGCAGCTGGCTTGATGCACTGTTCCCTTGGGCTACTGCAATGAATGAAACTTATCTAAGTGCCCCAGTCCACTCCCACACCGCCACTGTACTGACTCTTTTGTTATATGGTGCACTAGAATTACTTGGTCTCAGGGGGCCGTCAGGTCTTTAATGGCCTGTAGCGTGGAAAGAGAGAGCAGTTCACTATCTAGCAGCTGAAAGTTAAACCTCCTTTTATATTTCTTTTTTGACAGTAACAATTGGGAAACACGGTAAACAAAATGTTTACTCGCCCCACGGTGCTTGGTAGCCTATTTTGATTCATTTATTTTTAACTTACCATATCTTAGCATGCAAAATAAATTGTGACATTAATTATCCATTGTGGGTCTGTCCTGAGTTACAGGTATCGATTATGTTGTGTTGCAACTGGTTAATGACACCGTACATCCCAGTCTTATTTTGAGAAAATATTTTCTCATTTATCAAATTCTATCTGCAAAGGAGCTATCTAATACATAACAGGACTGTTTTTCATCCTTTGTTTACTATATTAACTGACTTACATTTAGTTAATCCACTTTACATTTAAATTGTTACTAAAAGTCTCACATAAGCAATTGTCTTTCTGTAAACACAGCAAATGAAAACCAACACAAATTTCACTTCAGTCTTCAATATGCATAAGCTCTATTTTTAAATTAAGGTCTTAAAAACCCATCAGCCCTGGAAAAATGTCTGTATAGCACGCTCCCATTTGCTAAATGAAATACTAATTTGTTTTAGGATTGTTGTGTTTACAGTTGTGCAGACTCTTCCAACAATTCTATACATTGGAATATTTAGCATTCACTTGTCAGAAAGAAGTATTGTGAAAAAGGCTAGGAATAGATATTTAGGCCCTTCTGCAGTCAATAGCAACACTGTCTGTCACTTCAAAGTTGGAGTTGGAGTATTTTTTAATAGCTCTGTAGTCCTTGTGATAACTCTGAGTGAGTAAAAGGCTATTGAGGGTGGATAAGAGTAGAGTTTTGCTTAGTAAATAGTGCATGATCAGACTTACTCCTTTCTCAGTGAAGTGCCGTGAGGATTAATTTGTTAATGTCAGTGCAGCACTTTGAAGACATAATAAAGAAAATAAAGTTACTCTGGTGATGAGTGCCACAGAAGTGTCTATAAATGAATAAAGTGCTGTCTAAGTGCTAAGTATTATTATGATTACTGCCTGCATTTGCAAAGAAGTGGTTAAATACAGTGGGATGTGGGTGTAAAATTACATTTTAAATGGATCTATTTTTGAGATTACTTATCAGCATGATTAGTGTGATAATAATTACATTTATCATTAATAATACATTTTTGAAAAGTTAGGCAAAAAAAGCTAACAAGTTTGATTTTGATTTTGCCAGAAATGCGCAGTGCTTTCCAAAAGCAATCTGTGGAACTTGTCTCTGGAATGCAGCTGTGTAAGATTTCACTAACATCTTGCAGGTGGAGCCTAATTTTAGTTCAGCCTTGAGAACGGGGAATTGTTTTCTCTGATATGCACAGCACCATAACAGCAGCAAAGCAGGTGGAGCTTTAGACAAGTACTTGTTTACTTTCCTGTTTAAAAAAAAAACACACAACACAGATGATTCATATCGTTAATCATACAGTTTCAATTTGATTTTAACAAGTCTAACAAAATAGTCTGGAGCACATTTGACCTACTGATTCTCAAATGTGGAGCAAACCCAACAGAACGGAAAATGTTCAGAAAATGAGCATTCAGTCCTAAATATAGTGGAGAAGGAGCTGGTAAAGGATGGGAAGTAAAATTTAGAAATACATCTGCTCAGTCACAAAGAGTGAACTACAGAATCAGTCTCAACATTTTCTCAGTCAGCTTCAGCAGTCTCTTATTATGGGTCTGTAGTTAATTTTTTGTAGAGCTTTGAGATTCTTCTGCTGCAAAACATGGAAATGAACCATGAGATAAAAGCTAAGTAGCAACTCACTGCCTTTAGTCAAATTGGTAAAATAAACTCTCTCTAAAAAAAAATCTCATTTGTTTATTTTTGATCACTTTATGCTTGAAGCTCACCAAAAATCCTTATTAACTGAATGACTGGTAACTGTTGACTTTATCATCAGTTTCTACGTGGCATGGTAGAGTAAACCCATAGTGTCCGTGGGGTAAACAGTAAACTATTTGGCTAGAGCTGCTATTTTTCTATACATGCTTCTTTTGCAGGCTTCCACATTTTGGATTAATGTACAATATGCATTGGCTTGAAAACCCAAGGGTCTTTTCCAGGCCTATGCTCTACATTTTTTTGTGTGATAAACCATGGAGTTGCTGGTTGCACATACACTGTATCTGACATCAGTTGTCATATTTACACCTCAGGTTAACTTCATGCATCTCACTTACATAAACTTATTCACCATCAGATGAGTCCAATGTAAGGTTTTCCAGGTCTAGCACAGAATAAATAGTTGTTCTGCTGTAGGTTATGTATCACATGTAAAGAAATCATGGCTTAGAAAATCTGCTTTCCAGCTCTCGATTTCTAATAGTTCTTTTACAAGTAACTGAGTGGAGAGGAGCTCAATCCAACAAAGAACTATTGTTTCATGTGGTGTTATTTCCAAGCATCCTTTTGGGGAATTTGTACACTTATTACCCTTGACTATATTCACCTTGCCTTCCAAACATCTCTTTTAATGAACAGAAAGAGATGAAAATTTGTCTCCTATTTGGTAATTTCTCAAGAAGCATAAACTGCTCCTGCATTAACAATTAGATGGGCTCATTAAAGGTCTATATTCAGAGTGCTTTTCTTTTGCTTCAGACAGATATAGCATGTCTAAATAATTCCTGAGAAGGGCAACAATTTATTATCAATTCAATGATCATCTATTTATTTCTTCATAACAATAATAAAAACATAATTCTTTTTATCCAATGGTCCCAGAGTGCTTATCATTTTCTCAGATGGCTCAGCCACCTCAGAAATACAGCACACTCTGGAGTATAATGGCACAGATTGTTGACTTCTCACCAAGTAATTCTCGTATGAAATTGATTGGTAGTGACATGCCTGTGAAGCCCAGAGATGGTGAACAGAGCTTATCTTATCTTATATCTCACCTTATCTTAGCGCTTACAAAAGGTTTTCCAGATGTCAGAATGGAAGAGCTCCTTATATTGAAGGCATGTTTTGTTGAGTTGCATCTGTCATCATCTTCTATATATACAGGGTCTGTGTGATGGGTTGGCAAGGAGGTCTGGGTGTCAGTGGCTGACCTGTAGTCTCATTGCTGTCTATTCCAACTCATGCAATTGTATCTGGCTAGGAATGAGGTGTGAGATAATCTGAAGTGATCCTGTTTATGGAGGTTTGTGAAGGAAGACCGGGAAAGACTAAGGATGTGGGTTCACTGGCATTTTTGAGAAAACAATAATACCCCCAGGAAGGATTTTGTGGTGAAAATCATGTTCTTCCTCTGCACTGCCCCACTGTAGGGCCAATTTATCACTGATGCTGAATGTTCTCTTCTGAAATATTTAATGGAGATTATATCATTTATAGCCAGTACCATAAAACTGAGCTTTCAAAACCATGAAGAATGATATCCTCAGTGTTGAAGAAGGAAGGTTGCACAACAATTCCCTTTAGTCTATCATTTTTTGGTATTGATTTATGCCTTCCCTGGGAGCAAACTCCAGCTACACGTGTAAAAAGGTTTACTCTCTCAATTGGAGTACTAGCAATGTTGGTACTTTAGCCTGTATAGATTAGCACTGTAGACATGGCTGAAAGAATGTTATTGCCATGTTATAGTATGGAACTCCACAAAATAATGTTTGTTTCTAGTACTAAACTGCAGCAGTGCTGGTAAGGATGATATTCAGATTGGCAGTAGAGACAAATACTTGGGCCTGGCATGCGCAGGTAGAGAACAGAAGAATGTAAATATACTATAGCTCTTGAAAAGTAGCCAATATTTAGAAAAATATGACCTGGGAATAATTTTTGCCTTTGCCTAGTTTCACTGTTCCTTGAATTTAATGGGGAGTCATGGAACATATAGCCATTGGTTTTTAAAGTTTTAAAGCATTATCAAAGGCATTCTATATATTCTTATTGCTTAGGATCAATTGATTTGCAAATATTTGCAAAGTCTATATTTATCCCCCTACATTTCCGATGTTTTCAGTTTCTGTTAACCCAAAATAGGCCTTTCTAGCATTTCTACATTTTTACTATGCAAAAGCAATTTGAGCTGACATGTCTTGTACTGATTTATATTTTTTTAAGTGATTGCAATGGAAATCAAATCCAGCAGAAGCTGAACATGCTCAACACTGAAGGGATGAGCATAACAGTCATAATGGTGTTTCAATTCAAACTAAAGAAAGTGGTTTTTACTCTACTCATGGTATTTCAGCACTTCCTGAGTCAACTAAGGGAAGATAGATTACTATGCTGATTAATATTGTTAGCATACAGACATCCTCCTTTTGAACCAGTGTTTGCCAGTATAAATCAGGGTAATTCTTTTCAAGTGATGCACTGGCATGATATTGAACCAAGCCTTTTGTCATTACTGCCACAGTTAACTGTATTTGGCAAACAAGAAGTGTCTGGGGAAGTTAGACCTTGTGCTTTAGAGAAATAATGGTGGTGTGTCATAGCCTTTTTCCCAGCGTCTCACATTAAAAATAATTTTAAAAGACCATATCCTTCCTTTAAAGTGTTGACAAGGACAAAAGTAATCAGTAAATGCAATGCTGCAAAGAACTAAGTGATCGTGGTAGCACTAATGGGGGGAACATCCTTTTTCATTGTCCTGTTTTGGACAAGATCAGACTCTTTATCAGGATGTCCACAAGTGCATTTCTCTTTTGTCACATTTTAAAGGAACCAGCTCTGTTTTTTTCTAGGGCTATATTATGTAGAGAAAAAAATTACTGATCCTACTTGGGAGTGGGAGAATTAGATAATTTTTAAAAAATGTTGGAGTCCCTTGCTATGATAAATCTTCTGGTACAAACAGAAGAAGCTCTCAGGGAGTGGCTCAGCAATAAGAGCAGTCTGTGGCTCCAAGGAAATAAGGTCATAAACTCTCTAGAAGTACTTTAGTTCTGTAACTGAAGAAGCATTCTGTATGAAATTTTGTAAATGCAAAATATCAATGGGCTTGATTATTTTCTGTTTCGGATCTTATAGGAGAATTGTCCTATTGCAGACATATTTGTGAGAAAAAAGATCACTGTAGTATTTTAATTTCTCAGAGGAGATCTCTGCTGAAAAATTGTATTAAGAAAGGACTTCTTTCAGATGAATTATAAAACCAGGGCAGATGACTTTATTGTGAAAGAGCTGTAATTCAGCACTGCCCCAGAAGTCAGCATTTATGGATCCGTGCTACAAAGAACTGTCTCTGCTACAGTTCCACTCTATTTGATGAGGATTCCTGAAATCTTAATCAGATCTAACTGTCAGCTCTTCTCCTCTGCCTCCCCAGTTCCCTCTTCTTGATCAGCAAGAGCACGGCTTTTAAAAATAAAAAGCCATTTCAGGGGAAAAGTGAAAGAGTTTTTAAATTAACTCTGAAATTGTCAAAGACTAATTGTATGTTAGCATCAAACAAACACTGTTGATGTTGTTGGGGTTTGTGTTTTATAAGTTTTCTCTAACCCCTAATCAAACATGGGCGAGTGTCTGTTGAAACAATGTATGTAATTTGTTTACATTGTTAGCTGAGATAATTACAAAGCAAGCACAATGGAAATAACTGGTTTCTTACTTTTATGTGGAAAGTGTCGGGGGGGGAACTCAACCACTAACCAGCGGTTGTCAGCTGCTCTCTAAAATATTGCCTAATTTACAGTTGTTGCATATTAGCATTGCTAAGAATGCTAGGGACATAAAGTGTCATGTTGAATATAGGGTGATGACTTCATACAAGAGCAAGTCTGGGGATATGACCAGTTTGCAGTCACAGAGAAATCAACTTTAATTAATTTGAGTGCCAGCCCTGTGTATAATTACACAGCGTGAGAGTTTGCATGCAAATTCTAAAATGCTGATTGTTGAAATACTTGCACTTACTTATTAATACATTGGGACTAAGCAATCCTGGCCTGTAAGCAAGGTACAGAAAGAACACAGAGTGCTGTCAGGGTAATTTGCACTGCCCTGTAGTTAGCAAGCAGAATTCAGATAGTTCTGCTTCTTAAGTGATAAGCATAACATATTAGTCATTCTTGTGGGTGACATACCTTGTAGCCCACTCTCAGTGCGCAACTAAAACAAGATGATCTATTATTATTAAAGTTGTCAGAAACATAACAGCGGGATTTGAGCTTCATTTATTGTAGACACTAGCTACAACTCAATCTTGCTTTTCAATTTCACTTTTTATTTACTTATTACATATTGTCACCATTCTCAATTAGAAAAAACAGCTTGCAGGCAAATGTAATATAGAAGTTGTCATAGCAAAATTAGCCCTTTTGTGTGATGTTTGGTACCTTTTGGAGATAATGACAAAAGACCAAATGTTACTTTTTCTCCCTACCCAAAAATTACCAGTGCACAGCTTTTTTCCTGGACTTCACAGTTGCCAGTGTTACGTTCTGAGGCATGAAAAGTGGTAGCCTGGGAAATGTAAGTTGTATTTAGTCCTGTCCAGTTTTTATCAGTATGTTGGTCTTAGCCATGCATAACTAATCCTGTTTGCAATCAGTTTATCTCCCAGTATTTTACTGCAGCAATGAGATTCACTGATTAATTTCATGCTGAATAACGAAATAGCAGGAACAGTAAAAACATTGTTCCCTAGTTTGGATTAAAGTCTTTTGCCTATTGATATACACAGGGAAAAATCCAGAGGTTTTTTCCTTCTCTTTCATTAATTTATACATCAGCAACATCTACTGCTGCTTTCTCCTATTTAAACTCATAGTCCACTCTTCTTTAGTATCTCTCCATATGGGAGCTTCTTCATATCTTTAATCATGCTGTTGACCTTCTCTAGGTCTTGTCAAAATACATTCATACCTAAAAAAAAAAGTTTGAATGTACTTGCTCATCACACAACGATTTTTATATACATCTAGGTAGTAAAACAGAGGTTAATGTAGGAGCTTACTTTGTATGCATCTGAAAATTTGCTGGTTTTTTCTGTTGTTTCTTAAAGAATGTCTTTCATTTGCAAAACATTAACATTTGTCAGGGTTATTTCCAGCCACACAGAAAAATGTTCCTTTGTGTATTTTGATTATTTAAAGCAATTTTGTTTCTCTAATGCATATGTGCATCCAGCACAGCATGTTCACCACTTTGAATGAATATGTGGGGAATGCTGTTAATTTCCTCATGTGCATGTACAGGAATGCTTTTATTGTCTACAGCACATGTTGAGATGGGTTTGCTTCATCCTTTCTTTCACATTATTTAATGCAGACTTCTTTTTTTTTCATATTTGAAATGTAATAACTACCATAGATTACAAAATCTACTTTAAACAGTGTATGCTAGACACAGTTATGGTTTGGGGCTTCATTGGGTCCCCAAATGAATTGCTGAATGCTATGGACCAGGGCTTTTTACCATGCTTAGGGTGCTGGGTGGCAAAGAGAGTACTCTGAGATAACTGGGTGGTAACTAGAAGGTGTTACTTAGATTACAGTGAGGAAAAATATTGATGGTCTAAAAAAAATTCTGATGGCTTGATTTCATGAGTTGAAGAATGCTCTAGTTCCAAATCCTTCCCCTTCTGAGCGTGGCATATTCTGATGCATCACCAGCAAAAAGTGCTCAAGGAGGTCTACACCACCAATGTGCTGCAGTGTCATCTTCCCCACAGACCCAGGGTCTAATAGCTTGAAATGAGTGTCAGATTGGTAAGGTGGTGTGAATTCCTCTGTGAATCTATGTGTTTCCACTCACCAAGCTTCAAGTACAACTTGAAAATATCATGTTGAGAGGATTATATGCTTCATCCTGCTTTACATTTAAGCATGTGTCTAATTTTAAACACATAAATAGTTCCATTCACTTTACTGGGATTATTCTAGTACATAATTTTAAATATGAGCTCAAGTGATTTAGTAAATTGTGTTCACAGAAGGCATCAGAGGCAGCAGTAACAATGAATGTGATGGGTCAGCTGGAGAGTAGAAACATCTCTCCAGTGGAAACATCTAATGGAAACATCTCTCTTCTGTGTTAGGACCATTAGGTCTATTCTTCTCCAGTTTAAAGAAAAATCCCAGTTTCTCGGATTTCTCATGTCCTCGCTTGTAGGGTTTTTCCTTTGGAGCAAATTCTTCCAGCAGCTCTCATGAGCTGTCCTGGCTATGAGGATATATCATGCTGCGGTCTCAGTTCAAGTCTCATCAAATGTATTTATCATGTTTATACTGTCCCTCACTGAGTATTTCAAGCAAACTCAGGTATTTTTAAAAAACAACCAAAAGACATTTTCCCATTGTTTTCAGGAGATTTCAGTAAAGCCCAGTGCTGAATAAATAATTGACAGTACAGAAAAATATATTTTTCTTTTTCTGAAACACAAGTCAAGCACAAGACTGCAAAGTGGATAGCTATGATTTAGAAAACTATAACTCAGTATTAATGTTTAATGGATGTGGCACATTCCTTGTTGTGAAATGTTATAAATCACTCATTGAAAGAAAATAACAGAATATTTGAGGAGCATGTTGACGAGGGTTTTGTGTGGTTCAAAGGTGACCTGGAAACAGTGACCACCTGAAGACAGCATTATATTATATCTGTGACAAAAAACCAGCTCAACCCTGATCATTTAATGAACACAGAAAGAAGAGCTTTTTAATTGTTCTTTTGATTCTGCTGCATCTTGGATATATTCTTATTTCTTCTAGTAAGAAGAAGCAAAATTTTCCACCCCTCTTCTATTATTCTTAATTAGAATCTTTTTCCCATCCAGTGTCTAGTCTATCAGACATGAATGCTCTTCACTGTGTTTGGCTATAGCACTAAGTGAACTGGCTGCTCCCAGAAGTCTTGATTCTGCCATCCTTATTCCTGTTGAGATTGATTTTGATACAGACTTTATCTATCCTGAGCTGTTTCTTCTCAATAATTATTTTGGCATCAGTAGGACTATTGATATTAGTAAGTGCTCACTGTGTAATGATGTTTATAGTGTGGCCCTAGAGGAGTAACCAAATGGTTAGAATGTTAGTCTGCATGGCTACAGGTAGCCAAATCTGGTCTGCTAAGTAATTAGGTTAATAGCACTTTCCAGAGTAATTGCTGCTTTAGTAAAATAGAGACAGAGCTGGATGCTAACATGGTTTTATCCTCTGTTTCTCTGTGCATTCTTTTTTATTCCTGAAGTTAATGTATTTGGCAAAATGTTTCCCTAGAAAAAGCAAGGTATGTGATTATAACCAAAACAGCAACTTGGAACCACAAAAAACCCCCCACAAATTGCATTTGTTTAGAACTTGTTACTGCTTTTGTTTGTTTCAGAAAAGCCTATTACATTTACTCTTAAATGTTACAATATGACCAGTGTGATCTTGCTGTCTAAACAAAAAGAATAGCTTTTTCATAGATTTTACGTTCTGCAGCTTCTCAGTTTTTTCATTAAACAACAGAACTCATAAACTTTCATTGATAAATTTACCTTTTAACCTCATTGATCATCATAACGAACGTTAATAGCTAGATAAGCTACACAGACTCTGTTGTGGTTCAGATCTTGGTCGATTTCTTTTTTGAAAGATTTGTGGAACACTAGTTAGTTTCTATTTTGATTGTATGTGTTGAAAAGAAACTTTATTGTGAATATTCCTTTTTATTTAAATAAATAGATGTTTGTTTGAAAGAAAAACCTTACTTACACTAAAACATCTTAGGAAGCTTATTGTTTTAGCCATAAATGGCTCCATTAATTTTAATTCTGAATTTCACTAACTATATTTGTACAGTTTAGATAATTCCTAATAATGTCTTTCTTTGGGCTCCTAAAGATGGATATTTCTCCTTTATCATAAGAGATGAATTTGCATCAGTAAGGGAAGTCATGTATAAAAGCACAGAGCACTATCAATATTACAGTTTTGCCTTGAATGTTGCTACTGAATACAGATATTCCTGTTGAGCACTCTGAACCTATCGCGAATAATAGGTTAATACTAAAATTAACACACAAACCCCAGAAGAGAAGTACCCAAAGGCCTTGCACAGCTCTTAGGTAGTACATGTGTATTAAGTTACATGGTGGCCCTCCCATGATGTCTTTTGCCTTTCTACTGTTTAAGCGGATTGATGAACCTGATGGCATGGGTACTTTAATGTAGAGGAAGATTCTCACCGCACCTTTTGCACCTTAGGTTTTCATATCAATTGAACTGGAAGAAAGGTAAAACTCGACATTGTGAAAGTATTTCTGGCCTAAAAATGCTCAGTGTGTGCTTACACGTTAGGTCTCTCTCTATGTACACTTTTATAAGTATATACACATTTTAATTTTGTAATCAGTAAACATAAACATTTGAAGAAATATCATCCAGTATTCATCCAGGTTCCAAATACTGAGAAGTTAAATTCTACATGTTCTGGAGGAGAACAGAGTAGAATATCATGCTAATGGCCCCTCTTGACCCCAAAATCTTCTTACTTGAATCTCATTGATAACAAGTGCTGTGGCATGTTGATAGATAGTTGTTTAAAGCTGTTGAGTTGAAAATATTCTTTTTTCAAAAAATATTTGGCTGATTCTTTGGTAAATGTTGCCTTCAGGCAAACACATGGAGAATGATACAGCTTATTAGAGCTTAAACTGAGAAAAACTCTTGATAGCTGATGTTCACACATCACTAATAACCTGAAAAGCTATGGGTTTCAGACAGTGGTATTAAAAGCAAATTCCATGTGATACATTGCACAAATGCCAATCCATTTCATACAAGGGTCCAAATGTTAAAAATGTATTATATCAGCTTTCTGAATGCCCCTGTTCATTATTTTGCTGACTTGGAAACCTTGCAGTGTTTTGTATCCATTTCATTATCTCCAAAAAGCATGAATTGTAATGGAATTTACATAAAAATCCTGCTGGAGAGTGGAGACTTTACTGCACAGTCAGCTGCCCCCCTAATCCAATCTTCCCCAATGCAGTTGGCCCGGTGGTTGCCAAACTCTAACAGTGGGGATCTTCTTTGTTAAGAAAAGTATGAATTTGGGCTTTAAAATGAGCAGAAGTCTTTTCTATTACTCAGGATGCCTCCTCTTGCTGAGTTTACATGAGATGTCTAGCAGGAGGTGTTATTAAATAGCCTCAAAAATTAGGCAAAAACCCAATTATCTAGAAAAGGGACACAAAAGGCTTAAAGAAATGAGCATTTGAATTTTCATTATTGAGTATCCATGGGACACCACACCACTATTTGAATTTTGTTATTAACCCTTTGCATAAAAAGGATTTAATACTTTTAATCAGTTTTGAATTACACTTTGAGGAAAGCACAAGTTGGGAATTTTAAAAAGCCTCCTTCATTTCTTCCCCTGTTATTTCAGTGCTCTCATGTTTGCACTTATCTCAAAAGAGTTTTAACTTTGTATTAGATTTTTTGTGAAGGTTGATTACATGGGCATTTCAGTCTCACCTTCATTCTTTATTTAGCTGAAATTCCTAATCACTTCAGTGGGTGGTAGACAGGACTCAAGTGTTCCTTTAGATGAATTTCAGTTTCTGAAAAATCTTAGGGGTTGAGTAATGTATTCTTGTTTATTTTTTCCACTTTACAGATAAAATCTAGAGAGCATTCATCATCACCTGGATAGAAGTGATTTAGAGCAGTTCACATTTTAGGCTGGCAGCCATTTTCTGAACTTCAGCAAAACATCAAAATCCTAACAGCAAGAAATAATTTAATAGTGATTTCATGTGACCCTTGAAAAAGGGAGAGAGATAAAGATACACCTACTGCTAGGGAATTCTACCTGGATCAGCTCTTGCTTTATTAACAAAAAGCATTCAGTTACCTCTGCCTCAGGAAAAATGCTTTTTTCAAATTAACATGCTACTTTATTCTTCTGAAAATAAAATTTTATCACAGTTGAGTCTCTTTCTTCATCCTGAAGGATCTGCTCCTGGTGCCTGCGTCTGCTCATGACACTCCTCACTTTGCTGGCCAGTTTACTCTCGCTATTCTGCTTCTGTGTTTCCTTCCTGTTGCAGTCTTCATATTATTTTTTCTATTCTCTTTTACATTTCTGTTCATAAGCTTCTCTTTGTTATAATGCCTCTAACAGCGGTGTTCAGTTTAAGTATTCTTGAACAGTAAAAACAAGCTACTGTGTCAGAACACATGTAAGCTTAGAAGTCGTACAGTCACTAACAGAAATCTTCATTTGGTTTCCTTTGGTTTTAGTAGGCTCTATAGATTTCTACCAGAGTACCAGTCTTCCCAAGAGCCAGTAGGGGAGCAGTCTTTTGGCTCTCTTCCAAAATGCTTTAATCAAATAATAGCATTAGGAACCTGGAATTTCTAACAGAGAACACAATAGCAGTGGCCAAGAATGGTACCCCAGGATCCTTCGAGTCTGCCCATTTAGCCACTATGCCAATGTCGACACTAATTTAGAAAAAGATCCCCAGAAACCTCTGACATCAATGGATTCACAAGGGCAGAGTTTACTCGACACTAATAGCGCTGATGAGAATGACAAGCTATTACAAGCTTTCTTTTACCGGTTTTAAAAAAGTTCAGTCCCCAGGCAAATAAAATTTCCCTTCGCCTCACATCTATATAGAAGATGTATCTTCAGATGGCAGCAAAATTTGGCAAATGTTGTTCTTTTTATGATTTACCTTAATTTTTTAGTATGCTTTTACGTGGATGGAATTTGTTTCTCCATCTGAAAGGAATTCTTAAAAATAAGAGTACAGCATTTTTATTGAGGTAAATACAGGCTTGGCATTTGCTCATTTTCTGACATTGTAGTTAGTTTTTGGGAAAAGAAATGAGGGAAGCATACGGTTGTACATGGCCAGGCCTCCTTGAACATTACTGATGAGTGCACAGTGCTAGTGAACTGAGAAGGAACTGAAAGGCCTGCCAATTTTTTTCCTGCAGTACTACAGAATCAACAAAGTAATGTGGAAGCCAAATGCAGGAAAGCACAGTTATGACAGGAATCAAATATTTTGGGGCATTCAAAAAAGCTCTACAGAAAATCAGACTCAGATCTGCAAAATCATCGCTCAGGAAAAGCTCTGAAGATTTATGGAAGGATTCACAATTGATCCTTGTACTGAAATAAAATGTAACAGGGGAACCTTTAATATTTGTGTCCACATCTTTAGCTAGTGGAAAGGATGCAGTTCCATTAAGTCAGTGCAACTGTCCTAATTTGCACCAGCTGAGCTTCTGCTTCTTTGTTTGCGTAGCCTTGTCGGCACCCCTTCCAAGGGAAAGCAAACAGTCATTGTTCTTTCCTGGGTCAAAGAAAAGTCAGTGCAGAAGGATCACAAAGTTTCCTTATCTCTTCTTTCTTTTTTTTCCTTTTTTTTTTTCCACTTCTGCGACTAACGTTATTCAAGTACAAATTATTTGAACTCACAGCGCAGAATTTAGCATGAGTGCTTCTGAAAGTACCTGACACTGGCTGATGGATGAGTAATTTCCAGGAGCAGAATTCATGTATTGTCGATTGTTTTATGCAACATAATTCATGCTACATTAATGCAAAATGTGTAAACTGAAAAAACAGCACAATCTGAATAACAGTTCATTTTTGATGAAATTAAAATTACCTTTTCCCCTAAAGATTTGCTTCTTATCCATCTATTTCTTTTAGCAGTCATTTTAGACCCTTTATTATTTTATCCTTCCGGTGTCACAGAACCTGTTCTCAATGAGCTGCTTTTTCACTCTCAGTCGAGGCCATGCAATACCTGGATTCGCGCAACACTGTCTGCAAACATGCTATTAGTGATTAGGCATGATCATAGAGAGATAGATGATGGTGCCTTCATTTGCATTCACATATATACACACTTATTGCACATTAAGAATGATATTGCTAGCTACGATTTTATTATTTCCCATAAAAAGACTTGCTCGTATTCTCATAGGATGCTACATGTTCATTAGAATAAGAGTAGCTCTCTTGATTAAGTTGAAATCCATATCATGAAGGGGTTTGGAAGTTATTGAAAAAAGATTTTTGAAAGCTATTTTCCAGGAAACAATTAAGAAGAAGCTCCTTCTCAAATGTTGGTAGGTATTTCCAGTCATCCAGCTTTTTTCAAAATTAATTGGAAGGTCAATACTTAGTCACCCCTTAATTAGTCAATACTAATTATAATGTAAGAAATATCACAGTAAAACTGGAGTCCTAGTATCCATCCTCTGCTGAGACATTAGAGTAACTTGCAGGGCTCTGGTTGAGGGTTTGGTGCTAAATGTTTCTCATGACTGTCTCAGAAGGGCTTGCAAATCTCATTAAAATGCTGTAACCAGAATGAAATGTGGTTTGGAGCGATTTCCTGGTCCCTGATGGAAATCACCCATTCCCAAGATATTGCTATCTCGTTTTGCCAGGGACAATATATCCGTAAGGCTCACAAAGCACTTGGGAGTAAGGAAAATGTTCGGCCTTTAAAATAGACAAGGTTGTGTCAAGAGTCAGTTATTTTAAAAGAAAAGAGTCTCTGGAGTGTGAATCTTTGCGATTTTAAAAACTCCCCTTTTCAAGTGGTGCAAGCTGAGCAGTGAGCTCTCCTTGGCTGTACATTCAGCACTTTATCTATGAACAAAGTATAAATATTTCCAGAAAACCCTTTTCTATATTTATTTTCAAAGTGATGTCATTTCCCCTCTTTGTACAGCTGGTAAGAGAGCATTTTTTCAAATTTTTTTTACTGCTGGAGGACTTCAGTCCACAGTGAACTCTATTCTTAGAGAATATAGGGACACATAGCTGGTGTGCTAGCTCTGTAACTGCAGCAGCTTTCACTCTAAAGGAAACAATATTACTTTCCAGTTCCTCACGGAACTCTCTGTATTCTTTTTGGTTTTGTACAGGCTAAAGAGCACATTTTTTTGCAGGGAGTCTCATGTGAAAATATTGACAGCCAATCACCGGGCAGATTCCAGTAGCAGTTACTGTAAACTGTGCTGCTCCATCCAATAGCATTAATATTCTTAACAATTGCCTTTCCAAAAATAACTACACTTTGTGAAGATCAAAAAGGAAAAGAACTGTGTAGTTCTCTGCTGTTTTCCAAGTATTTTCTGAAATAAACTGTTATTTAAATGTATCCTTCAGTACACAAGCACTGCAGAATTGATGCAGTAAGTTTATCTGAACCTCTGATCATACTTCTATCGGTATCAAAATACATTTTCATGCATTTTATGGAAATGTGTTACATTTATGTACCTTTTTGTTTACTCTCCACCACTTTACCCCGGAGAAGAGGCTCTTACGAGGCAGGGTGTTTAGCACCATCCTGCCCATGTTTCAGCTTCAGGGTGCGCTTCCCTCAAGGAACAGAAAGCTGTTTAGTTTATAAACACCTTCTCAGCCACTCTCTGTTCGAAAGGCCAGTGCTGCTGGGGCTCAATCACTGGTGGGTAGGCAACCTTTCCTGTCTGACTATGGTAAACAGTCATCAGGTTTTACATTCTCCTGCAGGAGTCTGAGAGCATCAGCTGTGTGATAGACCTATGCTCAGGAAAGAAGGGATCTGTCACTGCTTTTATGGCTGCGAGTGCAATTAGCTGCATTTCCTGAGCCCCGGCTGCCTCATTAACAATGTTCTTTAGAAGTGTTTTACAAAAAAAGAGATTTGTTTCCTCTTTATTTACTTACATGTAATGCTTAAGTTAAATGGCATGGCCACAGTTTTCAGAGCAGGGCTTCTTACGTAGCCAGGTAAACTGGATGATGCTTTAAGGAAGCCAAGCAGTTCTTCAAAGTCACATGTTCCTCCAGTGGCTCAATCAGGATTAAAGTCAGGGTGCTCTTACTCCTTCCTTCTCCCTACTTAATCACGTGGCCTCCCTCACTGCTAACAATATGTGTCTGAGTTACATTGACTGGGAAAACTGCTGCAGACAAGAAAGAAAACAGTATATCACACCTCCATAGCCTTGGGACTTTGGGCAGCTCAAGGCAGGGTTAGCAGCTGGTTACAGGTAATGCATCTTTGCATCAGGAAAGGTCAATTTAATATGACATCCCTATCAAAAATGCTAACTCGGTGCCCTAAAACTCTTTTTTCAGCCCCTAAAGAAGGGTTTCACAAGCTAGATCCTCTGTCTTCAACATTTTAGTGTTTGGAAATTGATTTCCTGGAGGTTTAGATAAGACACCAGGTACCTTGGCTCCAATACAGGTTTTTAGAACTTGAGTTGATATGGGAATTTTGTGTTGTGCTTTTCTTATTTTGTGTATTGTTAAATTATACCCTTTGCAGTGCTCTCATTATTAGTGTCATTAACTCTCAAATTCCTATGAGTTATTTTGAAACACTTCAGATATTTTCATTTTAATGACACCTAATGATAACTACAAATATTAAAAAGACATCCCCATGTAAAACTAGCAACTTCTTTAGAATCCTGAAGTTCCTTAGAAAAACTGTAAGCCAAGAAATTAAAATAACATCTAGGCTAATCGTGAGCCAATTTAAAAAAAAAAAAGACATTTCAGTTTGCTATTTCAAAGTAAGTGTTTTCATAGTCTGATGTCTATAGAAAAACAATTCCATTGATACAGCAACTTTAGAGCACAGAAGGCAGAAACACCTGGGTTTTGGTAAACCTTTGGAACAGCTAGCAAAAGCACTGCCACGAGAAAAAAAGAAGTAATCACTTCCATAATATAGAGTGCTAAGATCATGTACTAGCAGTACCCTGAATGTTAATTACAGAATCTCAAAGTCTATTCAGTATTATATAAAGAATCAATTCAATGACCTTAGATCAGATGAAATATGAAAAGACTTCTTAGCTTGCCTTTGTACCCTGATGGAGGCACTTTCAATCAGTGAAACCAGTACATTCATTTACTTATTAGGAAGTTATTCAAAAAGAGAACTCCACTGTGAACAGTCTGCAGAACAAACTAATCTGGTGTCTTTCCAGGAGAGGTGACTATCTAGTGTTTGAAATTCATAAGATAAAAGAATATTTTTGCTGTTGTATAGATACATGCTGGTGCTGAATGATTATTAAAAGATAGAAAGGATACAAAAATTCGCCAGATATTTTTCTCTTCTTGCTGATTACATGTATTACGTCAGTTTTGAGAAGGAAGGGGATGTAGGAGGAGCTGGGCAAAAGATAAATCACAACATGCGTGTTATGGGGAGCAACCAAAATACAGAGTATAATAAGAAACAACCTCGAAGAACACAACAAACTTATTAAAAATTCCACCAAACTTCAGAAAATCATTAAAGCACTGAAATTATCAGATAGTTTGCCCTAATCTGATGTTTACAGAGTATGATCTCATTCTTGCCAGTAATTTCATGACTTTAAGTGGATATGTTTTATAACGGCATTTTGAAAAAGCTTCTGTTTTCAGAGGCCAGCCAAGCATCTTAATTTAGCATTATCTGCAAAGTTTCTAGAATGTCTTACTCTATGGAATAGTCCAAATGAAGTTCAGATATGTATGAAGTTGTATCAATTAGATATAATTAAGGGATTTGATCCATTCAGCTCCCATATTCAACCATTTGAGTTTCATGTTGACTTTCCATATTCCACCAGTTTGACTATGTACTTGAGAAGACCTTCAGTGTGCCACTTTGGAATCCATTTTAGAATATGGACTGGATCTCCCCTTATCTACTATCTCACTGAGTATCCTCAGAAATTTACCTGCAAAAAACCCCACAAAACATGAAGGAGACAGTGTTGGCAAGTAGATAGAGCCGTGGGCTGGTGCAGTTTCAGGTTTTGTGCCTGACCTGATGGCTGAGCACCATTTTGCTTTTCTGTGGTGCCATTTCTATGAAATCTCAGTTAGCTGATTTCTTCAGTTAATCGTGATTTGTGATCTACATGTGGAATACTCTATGAAAGATATTATTTATTAAGGATATGTCTACTCATAAATTAAATATTTTCACTAAAAATGGGTGTTTATATTGTCATACAAAATTGTTTTCAAATTCCCTTTTTGATGTTCTTGCATTGATCTCCAAGTGGCTGTTCTCAATTTTGCTTAAATTGATTAAAACCAAGTTATGACGCTAAACCAAAATAGAACATTCTTTAACCTGGATTGTGCCTTTTTAATCAAAGCAGTTAATTTTTTTTTTTTAATCTATTGAGGCATATTATGAACATGAGGCAGAAAGAACGGCAGAGTACAGGACAGTAAAGAAGTTAATGATAGGAAAGTCTGAGTGCCTGATTAAGGCAGACCAATATAAGTATGGAAAAAGAAGACTGTGGACACAGTAAGACATCAAGAAGTTTTCTATTTAGAAATTTAATTTCTTGTGCGTGTGTGTGTAAATGATAAAGGGGAAATATAATCCTCAGGTCTAAGCTGTTGAAAGCTTGAAGTATGCATAGCACCACCAGTAGAAATGATGTCCAAAAAAAGATGGAAGTAAGAGACACAATGAACGAAGATAAAACTCAAAGAAATTACATGCATGCATATTTAGGTTTGGAAAGTCAGATAGAGATCAAGAAAATTGAATCAAAAAGATTATGATTAGGAAAAGCTGTTCTTAATTGCTAAAATAGAGGAAATTCAGAAGTGTTGAGTATTTTCATTGGTATTTTCTGATATAAGGTGAATAAACTAGTTTAAAAGGATCAAGAAGTTTTTACAAAGAACTTTACACAATCTTTTTTCCTGTTTTGTTGTGGGGTTTTCTTCCCCCTGTTCCAGTATTTCTTAACTCTTTAGCTTGTGTAGATTCAGACCTTCAAATGCTTGCCATTTCTCTGCATTGAAAATCAACATTTTAATAGGAGATTTTTACAATACATAGGATTAATGAATGGTATTTCATATAGAAGCATGAGAGGATATAACTGATGGAAAGTATTTCTGTAATGAAATAAGCATTATACTTATTCTTGAATGGAAACATACTGTTAGCATTTTCTAAACAAATTATCTCATGGCAAACTATTGAGAGTCTGTCATCAACATAATGTTCACCAAGAGCTCCCTTGAAACACCCCAGCTGATTACTGGTATTTAAAGTGAGGTTTAAAAAACTGTTTCTTGTCTCTGGACCTTGCTGTATACCTGGTGGATGCAGCAAATAGATACTGCTTAAGTTAGATTTGTGAAGGTTATTTCCTTGCTTGAGATTTCCCCATGAAGCTAGCAAATAATTGGCAGAGCCTTTCATGTGTTAGACAAACCACATCTCAACCCACATTTCACATATGAGTTTTTCAGCTTTTCATCGTACCCATATGCACACTGTGTCTGCAATATGTCTTTGTCCGTATTGATACTTTTCTGATCAGGAGGGGCTGTTTGATTCAAGTTTCAGAAAGAGGTTGAGAGTTTAATTTTTAAATGGCTGGGGATTCTTCATAATGAAAGGTTCTGCATCATAAGAAGTTATTGTGTAGCTAGAGCATTATACATAATCATAAATCGCTGTATTATATTGGCATGTATAGGTATATTAGTTACAATCTGACTGTCCGCATTTGAGCCTAAAAAGTAACCATATATCTGTGGGTTATGCTGTAACTATGAACACATAGCCATAAACATAATTTTCTTATATCAAGGAAAAGCCTGGGAAAATTTATACCGCTTTTAACCACAAAGATTTCCATAAGCCTTTTAAAGTTAAGTCGAGATAACTGTGCACTGTATGAGTTTCTATCCTGCAGGGACTTCCCGTGTCACAACAACGTTGTGTACGTGAGAAAGCAGTCTCTACTGAGCTCCTGCAGCCTTGCCTGTGTGAGGGTGGTGGGCCTGACAGTCCTGGGGGCTTCCCCAGCATGTTGTCTGACACAGTTCTGGTTGAATGATACAGGTGATCCTCGGGTACAGCGGCAGACTCTGTGGCTACTTACTGCATCCATGAAAGAAATCAAATGCCTATCTGAGAGGAGTGGAGAAATAGCAAATATAGGCTATCTGTATAGGAGATTAAAAAATTCTAAGTAAGAAATTTAGGTTAGGATTACTGGTTTTAATTCAAAAGAATCTTTTTAAAAGATTGGAAATTCTAGCATAAAAAGAACTACCCTGTTGATCAGTACTTTGAGGGTCATTTGTGCTTAGATTCCGTGCTTTCTTGGTGATAGTGTACAAGATTATTTTGAATTATTATTTGATTAAGACAGGACTTACAGTGATCTGGATGCCTTCTCAGCACTGAAGAGCTTACATACCTTGTAATTGCCTCTAATGTATTCCAATTTTTGTGTGTATTTGTAACTATGACATCTGGTTCTTTGCCAGACTTTTTGGGTGGCACTGCTATGCACTTCATTCTCAAAGTGCTGAGTGATGCGGTCGTAAAAAATACTTCCTCTTTGCCGATAAAGAAACCCAATCGTATCAGAGATGTTAAAATTTATGCTAAGTCTATTCAGTGAAAGATAAATAGTCATCACTTGCAGAACTTGCTATGTGAGGCATGATCCTGCAATATGCTATGCTCTTCCTAAATATTCTCAGCACCCTCAGCTTTCAGTGAGTTGCCTGATGCTCAGCACCTCATAGGATCTGGCCTCAGAGAAGGAGCATAAAAGGACCCAGAACAAACTGGCAAACATTCAGCTGTTCATTGCACAACTTTTCTTCTCTTTCAAAAGTAACAGTTCAAACAAAGGATTAATTTAGAAAGAAAAAAAAATAATTAAAATTGAAAGAAAAGGAAGAAGGAAGATGTATGAAAAAGAATGTTAATAACAGTATTTGAAGAGGCAAAGAAATTAGAGATGAAAAACATGATTTTTCTTTTAAATAATATTAGGAAGATTTTAGATGTTGTTTAATATTGTCCTTGAATATTTTGCAAGTGGCACAACCGCTGCATGAGATGCCAATTGCTGAAATACAGAGTTATGATTTAAAGTGACAATGTCACCTTAGTTTTAGTCCAAGTGATGGATTTTGTTTTGAAATGGGTTATACCAAACCTAACATGGAGAGATGTGGTTGCATTTGGTTTAATTCCAATTAACATTCCTCTGGTGAAAAACACCACTCTCATAATTTTCTGTTACACTTTTTTATCTTCTGATGTGAGCTCAATGGGCCTTACCAGATGCCAGGAACAGAGCTGATCATCCCGATAGCCAAGACAGACACCAAAAGTCCCAAGCTGTATAGATTAGGTCTGGCCATTTTTTTCCTTTTTAACTGAATGGCTATGAACAACACAGACAAAGAGTTTTTAAAAAAACAGCGGAAGTGTATTCTTAATAGCTTGCACCTGGTTTATGAACCTAATATGGCATCCTGCAATACTGACAGATATCTCTTTCTTTTCATTTTTTATTATAACAAAATATAAAAATGGCAAGGTGGTGGAATAGGAAGCCTTAAGTCTTTATTTCATTGTTGTTTAAGTAGCAGATTGCATAGTAAATCAGCTTCATTTAGGTACTGTGTTTATTGTTAAATTCTCCAGATTCATTAAAGCCCTGGAACTGCATTCGTATAACAGAATACAACCGCTTTTCCTGGCTGTTTAATCCATTTTCAAGCTGCATACACCTCTTTGAATATGTGTTAAAGTAGTAGCCTCATTTGACAGGGAGATTTCATAAAGCTTTGAAGTGTATCATTAAAAGGGACACTGTCAATTTGAATTTTTTCAAGATGACCAATTTAAAAAAAATCTTTTGAATGTTGGAGGGTTTTCTTTAATTCGTAGAAAAATGTCAATTTTTTTTTCCTCTGTGAATGTTTGGAAGCATCATTTAGAAGACCAGAGAATGTTGCTATCACAGCCATCATTATTAATTGTGAACATTTTCGTATTCCCCCTCTCACATGCTTTGAACTCAGCCCAGAACATACAGCCAGCCTGAGTCCTATGAATCATTCTAGCATTATTTTAAAACTTTGAAATAGGACTTTACTACAGCATTGTTTTGTCCTGTGCACTGCAGTTATTTTCACTCTTTGACTGCTGCCTGTTGTTTGGAGAGGCCAGAGCTTTCCAGCACCTCTCTCCAGCAGACCCCTGTCTGCAGAGACTGTGCTGCCAACCAACCTTTCAGTCGTGGGTCTTTGACAGACAAGCTCTGCCAGATGTAGCTGCCATGATTTCAGATATTCATGTTCACAGCTGTCCATCTTACAGTTCTGCTGGAAATTACTGTCAACCTACAGGGACAAGAGAGAGAAACATGTGCCTGTATTTGAGCCACCTACATTCACATTGCCTGTTAATTTAAACTGCCAGCAAAAGAGCCTTTACCCTAATCTTCTGGGATGTCGATGGGATTACAATCTTCCAGCCGAGGGGCAGGGCATAAAGCTGGGTAGTGGTAACATCCAAAATTGCAGCAGCTTTGTGCTTCCGTGTATGTGAGCTAGAGCACAAGCTATCTGCACTAAGTAAACAGGGAAAAAAAAAAAAGGAAAAAAGGCCTTTAATCTTTCTTAGTTACACTGCATGGCAAGTTCTTAAAGGAGAAAGTGGCATTCAGGTTCCCAGTGTCCTTTTAATCAGTCAGTGAAATATATTTTCCCAGTAAACTTGTTAAACTGAATATTTATCCAAACGATTAAAGTTACTTTTTACTCTTACAAATTGGTCACGAATGGAGAAGGAACACTAGATATGATAATATCTTACAGTTTATGAGAATGTGTTTCAAATTACAAGCAAAGCATGTGCGTGCACACATGGATACATCTGTGATTTCTCTTCAGCATTAGGTAATGTTCTTTCATAAAAGAAAGGAGCAAAGGCTCCTGCTATTCTGTTCAAAGGAAGGACATTTATATGTTTTATATAGCACTCTATATACTGCTGTGTTATGGTATGTAATATATTGGAAGTTCTCAGTCTGTGATAGACCCCCAAAGGGTAGACGTGTAGGTCTAAGAGATGAAAAAAATCAAAGACATGATCTCTTGACAGAATTATATAACCTTCTCACACTGCCTCTGAACTTCATTGAATCCTCGAGGTGACAGAAAGCTGGCAAGCTAAGTAGAAGCAGCTGCTTGTGATGGCATGCCTAAGATATATGAATCTATTCAGTGTGATCAATGGCTGAATGCTCAACCGCCCAAGTCATTGATCACCACCATGACCCCAGTTCCTGCTAAGTCCATCAGGTTGCTGCGGAGGCTTTAAGAAGGAGGGAGTGGAAAATGGAAAGCAGGACATAAACAGCACAGGGAGGAGAAAGACAGGCACGAGCCCTCCTCATAAAAGCTGTTCAGGAAATTGCAAAGCTCATTACTATGTGTGTGGTACTTGATCACACTGAAGTTTTGCTTTAAGGTGCATACCTGAATAAAGGCTGAGAAATTCAGTTCTGTACACAGCCTGGGATTGCCACGGGAGCCTGACTTCCATGGAATTTCAATCAGAGCTAGGGATCTAGGTTCTCCATGCTCCTTTGGTAGTCTCAGCTATAATATGCACATGCACATGCACCTTATTTTTTATATGCTTTCCACAAATGTCCTTTAAAATATGGCATGTAATAAACAAAATATCAACTCACAGTATATGCCAAATTTTGCCAAAGAAAGCAACAAGGATATAGTGTAAGCAGAGTGTTTATTATGTGAACATGTAAAAAGGGTACAAGTGACTTGTATTAAATGCGTTCTACTCATACGCAAAAATAATTTAACAATTGAATTATTTCACAAAAGGAACTATTTTAGTGAAGTTGCATCATGAAAAATTACTTTGTTAGAATGGCAGAACAGGTTTCCTCATGCTTTAACTCTCAGAGGATTTATCTGATTTTCTCAGTTCACTAATAAAAATATCTTTTACAGCCTTTAGCTACAAAACTTGGAAAACTCAAATGGGCTGCAAAAGACCAACTGGGTTCCTGTGACAGGTTCCTTTCATGCATCCTGTTATTACCAAAGATGCTCTTAGTTAAAGCTTAACATTTTTTTGCTGCCCTTCATTGGGATAGTCCAGATTTAGTATAGCACAGAATTTAAATGCACCGAGACTGCATAAATCTCATTGTTGATACAGTAAGTAATGCCAAAAGAGAATTCAGTTCACTCCATCAGAAGTGGGAATAAAAACACTTTTTCCGCTAAAGTAATCATACATGAATGTGAATATACACAGGAGGCCTGATCCAGAAGTAAAAGTCTCTCCCAATAACTTGGAATCTGGATTTAGTCCAAAGAGCAGATCTGTTGCACAAAACCAGTACATTTTAGATCACTGCTTTTAAGCATGAGTATGCCCTATAAAGGCAAATGTCTATTGTTTAATTTAACATTAGATTTGTTTCATGGAGCTCTATTCTGAAGGAAAAATAGTCTTACATATACAAATTGTTTAGTTTCATATAAAAAATTATATGAATCTCAACTACTTGCATTTAGTATTCATGATGCACCAATTAGATTATAAGACTTGAGCTTAGAGCCAAAGTGCTCAAAGCAGAAGAGAAGATTAATTTCCGTTTTCACCAGGAGAAAGCCACATCCCTATTTGTTGTATTATTCTGCTGCATGCATTAATATTTCTTTTGTTTTCATTTTCACATATTTCCTTTCATTATAAAACAGTTGGACTCTAAATATAGCCATTAGTAAGATACAGTTTCCAAATACATGGAGGAAGAGATGCTTTCTTTGTCCTAGTGCAAACTGGGAGTATTTCCAGTGATGCCACTGGGATTATAGTACTGTAAAAATGAAACAGGATTGCCTTCTTTCCTACCATGTCTTCATATCCTCATCTGCAGGTCCAAATGATCTTTGATTTTTGAGTGCTTCTGAGTCAACAAAGATGCACTGTCATGGTGATAAACTGTTGGATAGCACTGTCATGAAAATAACTGAATGAAGAGGTTAGAGTACAGTTCCTTATTTCATTATGTGATTGGGATATCAAGCCATCTCATTTCTCTTTGTGTAAACCACATAATGATTTACACAGCAAATTCTTTCACTGTGACATCGATTGTTTTGAGGTTTGAATGAAGGGAAGCAGTAAACCTAACCATTTTACCCACAAGGATAAATGATCTACTCAGTTTGTTTACCCTCACCTCTACTGCGAGCATCCATTTGCACCTGCATAAAATACGATGTTGAATTACAAATCGAGTATATATCTAACAGATACTTCTGTTACCAGATATTTTATGATTGTGTCTTTGATGTCATGATGCAGACCTTTGGCCATGCCAGTTCTGCACATCTCAGGTATCTTTATGGGATTTCACTGAATCCCCCAGCACAGAACCAGTGTTTTTTGCATTTAGTTTTTGAAATATTGTATCAAGCCAGATGCTTTTAGAAAAGTTCTCAAAGTTAATCTCACATATTCCACCTATTCCAGATGTTATTAGATGTGTTTGTCAGCAAAACTACCTGCCATCACATTTCTGATCTGGGTAGATCACCGTTTTACACTGTTTCTTAGCTCTTCTGTTATGTATTCCCACCATCCCTCTCCATTCAGTCCTGTAGCTTAATGACTTGGACAGAAATCCCCTCCATTTTTATCTTAAAGGCAGACAAAAAACCATGCATGTCATTTTGCTTGGAAGTCACAACACCTATATGAATTTTTGTGAAATTGCATTTCCTGCAGCAGAAATGGGAGCAGAGTCAGTTGGCCCAGAGGAGCTCCTAGACACACACAGCTGGATAAACTCCTGCTGTTCACTTTTGTCTTGCCTGTAGGCATTTTTTAACAGTTTTCAGTTCAAGTGCACTTTTACCTCTTGTTTAATTTTAATTTGTCTAACAACATAATAATACCTTTAGGGAGTATTAGTGCTACAGTAAGAGCATATATAAATTTTGTATATACATATATGTATGCATGTTTGTGCGTGTGTGTATAACATACATAAAAATGAGCAGTGCCTTTTCTGTAGTAGTTCCCCTCTCCAGCTTGGTTATACTGTAAAAAGATAATAATATGGTCACTACCATAAACAAGGAAAATGGACTCTGTGTTGATTAGGTTTTATAGAAAGATTCTTTAAACTCAAGTAGAGTTGAAACTAAGCGGTTAGAGAAGTGAGCAGAAATTGCCTCGAGCGATCTACCAAGCAGTGAGTCTTTACCCTGGGGAGAGGGAGAAGCAGAATGTGTTGAGCACCTAGAAGTGGAAATCAAAAAAATGAAACTCTGGAGAGTTTTATTGAGCCTTTGAATTTTCCTGTCGTGCTACTCTGTCTCTCTGTCACACAAATTTCCTTCTTCTTTGGCAACCATATGAAAAACGGCACTGCAGTAGCTACTGGTGCCATACCTCTTGTTGAGCTTCCAAGCCTCTTCTAGAGGCAAGACATTCATCCTGCAAAGAGCCCGAGTCAGGGGAAACAGGCAGTTCTCCCAAGATGTTTTGGTGGATCGGGAAGAGGTTATGTGATGGATACCTGGAGTGCAGCAGCTCTTGGAGAAGATGCCTGCAGAGAGCAGGGTGGTGCTGGGCAGTGGGAGGATACCAGGACCAGGGGATCCTGCTGTTTATTATACTCACAATGAGGGAAGGTTAAAACAGAGAGGAAGGAAAAGCCTACATAGCAAAGGAATGAAAGTGGGGAAGGAGACAAACTATTACTGAAAATTGAAAGTGACTCATTGCAAAAATTTGTGAACTGCTGATAGGAAACCCAGTAAAAACTGTGTGTCCCATACAGAGGTGCCTGGCGTGCCTTGGTTTAGAGATTGCATTGTATTATACCCTACTGTACCCTGTGGAAAGCACACCCTCACCAAAAACCTGTTTGAAAATGTTTAACTTCCAATTATTACAAATAAACATAAACAGGTGAAGTGCTTCATAAAGTTTAAAATACTTAAACAGCTCTGGGATTTTTTGTATAGGTAACTTATTCCTGACATTTGCTGGGTAGGTCTTTCATGCAATCCTAGACAAGAATCAAAAGGATAGGAAAATATGTTCCAGAACCAGAATATTTATACTGGAAATGTACATAAATAATCCCAAATATATCAGCCTTTAACTCAGTTATGTTTAGTAAATGCATAAAATTAACAAATTAAACAGGAATGTGCATATTCCATTCAATATTTTCTGTTCATTTCTGTTCCATGCACCTTTCTTCATATGGTCTTTGAGCCTATAAAGAAAAAAGTAAAATTTCCTTTCTTTATGGCAGGAAAATACCACAAGGTCCAAAAAGCACCTTCTAATGACAAAGGCACCATTTGGTGTGGGGGTAGGGGGAAAAGGGGGGTGTTTGCAATATCTTTTATGAAAGTTTTCAGTTTATATTGGATACATATATTGTTTGGCACAGATTTCCAGTTGTATATGGCACAGATAATTTCAGCACCATAAAACGATTATTATAAAAACAATGCAGCAGATTCTCGGCTTGTGGAAATCAGCATAACTCTTCCCATACAATTCAACTTTTAAATGAATTCTTTAAGTGGAATAAGTTATACTACAAACATTTTATAATATTTATCTATGCATGGATATTGGAATTTCTAGGTATAAAGTTTTGGAGGTATTTTTTTCATTTTAATCTTAGTACAGACCAGCAAACTCTGAACTTCAAATGATCTTTGCATCCACTATGGCTCAAAGTTTGTTTGGACACATTATTAAAACTTACAGTGTATAGTTATATATAAAGCTTATATTATATATACAAAGCTGCAGGGAAATACCTACTTTAAACTACCGGGACCAGACCTGCAAACATAAATATTTTTCATTTATAAGATTAGACACATTGATTTCAAAGGGTATATGTGTAGTACATCTTCAGAAGTACTGATGTGGAAAAGCATTGTAGAGTCTGCAACCTATAGCTTCTCCTTCAGAACCCTAAAAATATAGCAACTTCACTGATGGATTAGGAGACAGCGCTGTTACGTGAGATGGGCCTACAAATATTAGGCTTCAGCAGTTCAGCTGGAAAATCTCCCAAGATCCTCAACAGACATTCTGTGTTACATGGACTTTCATGTTACACATGATCAGATGCCTTGTCATGTATGAAAAGCATACTAGGCACATTTTTTTCCTGGTTTTATTTTTTCCAAGTAAGTTGAAGCTTTTACAGTTTTTTAGTATCTTTAGTTATGAGGCCTCTGGAAAAGCTGCTCTGGCTCACACGGAGATAAACTGTAGAGAGTGACTTCATATTGCATCGTCAGGAAGGCTGATCAGACTTTGTTATCACTGACAAGAGGTAGTATGGTTCTGGCTCTGACTCCATTACACCTTTCTGGGACAACAGTGGCCCTAGTCAACTCTGTACTTACCCAAGGTTTCCAAAAATCTTTAAGAAAGCAGTAATCTGGGTACTTATTTGGAAATGAGCTGTGACTCTTTATTCCATGTGAGCAGATGAACAGCTATGAGAAATGCACATAGAAGCAAAAAGCAGTGTAAAGCATTTTCTTTAATACAAAAGAAGCAAAATGAAGCTACAACAGAGGAGGTTCGGGTTGGATGTTAGGAAGAGGTTCTTCACTGAGAGGGTGGTCGAGCACTGGAACAGGCTCCCCAGGGAAGGGGTCACAGCACCGAGCGTGACTGAGTTCAAGAAGTGTCTGGACAATGCACTCAGTCCCATGCTTTGACTTTGCTTGCCCTGTGTGGAGCCAGGAGTTGGACTTGATGATCCTTATGGATCCCTTCCAACTCAGGATATTCTGTGATTCTATGAAAATCAACTAACTGATTATTTAAAGACAATCTTCAGTATTTGCAGAATTATGCTTTAAAGCCTTATGTTTATCATTCTTTCCTATATGTCTGCCTATAACCCAATCTAATTCAGTCTATCTAATGCACTTCTAATATGTTTTTCACTACAGAAGCGAGGCACCATTAGGAACTTATCTCTGTTCCCACTTCACCTTGCTGGTGACATGTTTTCAAACCAGACAATATTCTGTCAGAAATATCAAGACTTCCCATAACCTGAATTTAGTAACCCTTGTGTACTTTCAGTTTTCTGACTCTTCTTACTGTCTGCATTTCAACATGGAGTCACAGTATCTGCTCATCACTCCTAATTACTTTTATTTTAGCCCATGTTCCTGATTTCTGGGCCAAGAAGTTTAAAGAACTATGATGTAGTCTGACGAAGCATTTAATCAGGGTTGAGTAATCAAACAAAAAGCTTTTCAGGGCAGGGTGTACTATGGGAGGAACCATATTGTCTGCACAATTATTGTGTTTCCTGTCCTCAGCCCTGAAAGAGTTCCTGAAGGGACCAGAAGACCTGCCTATAGCTTGATGGGAAGAGTTCCCAAGTAAGTAGAAGCCTTGTAGAAAGGGAGTGGTGGCAGAAAATAACATAAAATCAGTGAAGTAGTAAAGATTTAAAGTATGCACACTTTACATCTCCTGAAGTCTTTGTCATCAGGGTGCAAAACTCTCCGGAAATATTTGTGGCTATGGGTGAGGGGCAGGGGAAACCTAGCCATTAATTCCTAAGAGGTGTTATCAGATGCATCAGGGTTTGGCTGTAAATTTGACTACATTGCTGTGGTGCACAGAGAAATGAGTGAGGAAATATCTGATTAAAGTGTACATTGCTGCTGAGGCAACTGAATGTTGCCATAGCAATTGAGATGAAATGTGCAAAGAAGTGAGATAATTAAATCTAACCCCTTTAGTAGTTTTGATAGTCAATGCACTGCCAATAGGAAAAGTTATCTACAGTGTTAAAGATAAAACATATTCCTCGTGGAAGTACTCCTTGCTGGTATTTTGTTGCTCTCTTTCTAAATGCATCGCTTCAGGTAGCTAATTTGAATGTTCTCTTTAATAATCAAATACAGTTTTGACCTTGGTTTATAACAGCCTAGAACTTTTGCTGACTTATTGTATCATGGGAACTGGCTACACAAAATATCCAGATAGTTTTTATTCCCCCTTCCTCTGTGTGCAGTACAGTAAAGCCCAGGCTGTCATCTTAAAGCTTACAGTTCAATAATATCTAGAACGTGCTGCCCTCTTCAGGAGCTAGTGATTAAAAATAGGTGATTTTGTGTATTGATTCAGAAATTAGTGAGCAAACAGGAACTATAGGACTGAGGAAGCTGGGTTTGGTTTTTTACGTTTGTAATGCCAAGGCCAAAGACACTGAAAGTAGTTGCAACATTAATAAGCAAATCTGATTTTAAAAGAGGAAAAAAAACCCCACTTTTAAAAATTGTTAGCATTTCTTAAACAAAATTTGAGAACTGGGTGGTCATATATCCACATAGATTATTTCAGCCAGTGGAAGCAAAAGCTAGGAGAAGCCTTGACTCACTTTTAAAATAATAATTCTGCCTTCTGTATACCAGCAAATAACCTGTCATTAAAAATGATTTGTATCCAAAAGGAACTCATACATTAGCTGTCACACTAAACTTATTTACTTTCAACTCTTTGCTCATCTGAATCCAAGTAAGGATTTAAACCATAATTCAGCAGAACGTTAAGACATACACTTAACTTTAAGCACAGACATTGGTGCAATGACTCCAGGGAGATACTCGTGTGAAAGTAGAGAAAAACTTGGGCTTGTCCAGTTTGGGAGGCCTGCATATGCGGTTGATAGGTAGGGGACAGGCCCACAATTTTCAGTTCCTATATTGCAACATTGTAAGTCATGCTGTAGAGTCTTAGTAATTAAGCAGGTAAGAACTAGAGGCCAACTCTACTCTTTTGCGAATATAATTCCTTCTGAAGTCAATGAGAACTTTTGTTCATTTATGAAATGGTGACATTTTATTGGTTTACAGATACCTTTGAAAAAAAATACTCTGGATGTGTGATAGGAGGACTCAAAAGCTGTGTGGAGGAAAGGCAACTACTACTTTGCTGAAATAAATGAATTTTTTATGTAACAGTCCTGAACAGGCTGTGGATTAATGATTACCTCACCCAAACAGCAGTTTGCAAACTGTGAGGGCTGAGGAGCAGAGATCCGTGGGAAGGAAGCAGAAGCCAGCGTTATGTGGGAACTTGGCCCAACTGAGATGGATGTTCAAAGGGTTCATTTGAGGCTTACATGAAATGCTGTTTCTTTGGCTGAGGGGGGCCCTATTTTCCTGCATTTCATAAATGGAGGTATTCTGCACTGAATCTCACATGAAGCACTATACAGAAGATGTAGCCCACAAAGAATGGAGCAAAAGTGGCTTTAAACCATGTCTGTAGATGCTCAGATTCAAGGCTGGATACGGGCCAATGAATCTCCACGTAAATTAGAGCAGCCCTCAGGGACTGTTCTAATTTACATTAGCTTTTTCCAGGCTGTGCTGCAACCTAGATTAAGTCTGAATTTCTGCAGCACTGAACACCCTGGAAACTCCCTTTTTGCCCAAGGTAAACTCCTTGAACGGAAATAACTCCTGTACCGTACCGGGGAATTCTTCTCTAACTGGACACTCCCTTACCTGTAAATACCTGTATTTCATCCAGTGGTATATGTGGTCATGGTGAGAACCTGTAATCAGTCTATCATTTATTTTAGTTCTCCTCTTTAAAGGTAATGGCCCTACCTAGACATCAACTTTTTTTTCGAAGCAGTTTGCAACTGCATCTCTTGGTTATGATAACATTTTCTAGACATAATTTTAATTCCTTAATTCCCTCCCTTGCATGTTTACTTTGGGATTTAATTTTCTCAAAAAATAAAAATACTTAAGAATAACAGATGGGTTTTAAGTATTGTCCCTTCTTAGGCATAAAAATGTTATACCTCTGAAAACTATGTACAAGGCAGACAGGCAGGCTCTGTACCTAACCCTGGCCACTTCAGCAGGAGTAAAGTTGTATTGTGTGTGAGAACTGATCACAGAATTTAGCCCATTGTCCTGAAAACTTTTCATTTTCGAACTGTACAATTGGGACGTATAGCACAAGATGTTATAGAAAAGTTAAAATCCTCCCTGTGTAGACATTGAGTGAAAGTGGTCGCTCTGTTTAGCCTTTCGTTACAGGAACTGGTAGCAACAATTCATTTCTCTCTGAAGAAAAAAGAATAGCAACGATGTCAGGTATAAAACAGTCTGAAAAGAATAATAGGAAAGAAGGACGAAAAGAGAGTTAACTAGTCACCATTCTTTCATTTCCACATCACAGTTAAAGCAGCTGATGAGGTGTGTGGTTCACTTCACACTTCTCAGCACCCTCCTCTAACCATTGCAAACTTACACCTATGAACAATATTTTTCTAAAGCAAAATACAAAGGTTGATTAATTATTTTAATATCACTGAAGACCTTTTTTTTAAAAATCGTAATACAAATTTCATAATGAGTTAAGAGGAAAATGTTAAACATTTCATTGATAATTGTCTCTTCTCATCTTAACCCTTTACACACATGCTTTACCCTGCTTTCGCCCACTCCATAGAAGAGTGACAGGAAGCCCGTGGTTTTATTTTCAAAAGCACAATCACAAGTTGGATGCCAAGATCCTATGTCTGTATTTTATGAACACTATGCAGATAAATTCCAGCTGGCATGCAGTTCTAAATACAGATATGCACAATAGCCTGGGCTTTTTTCTAATCCGGTACCTGCTAAGTACATGTAATATATATTCAGAACTGCATTAAACTATTGATCTATGATTTGAACACATATTTTCATTTTTTGTTTTGATGCTGATGCATTGTTTGGCAGCTAGAATCCCTGCAGATAAGAGTATAATAACTAATAACATTTTCTTTGCTTTCTAGGGTCTTTATGGCAGAATGATGAATTCCATCTTTTCCAGAATGGTAAGCAGAAAGCTATTTCTGTTTCTGATAACAAAGAACATAAGGTAAATTCTTGTAAGAAAAGATTGCCAAATTGCTTGAAAAATAACTGTACTGTACAATTTCATAATTATATGGCTTATACAACTGAAAATATTTGAATATTCAAATCCTGTCAGCTACCTGGAAAAGATTTGCAGAACATTATGTTAATTATTTAAAAGAAAATAAGTTAGGATTTAAAATCCTTGTTAGAAAAGCAGCTGGCCCTGTAATGCTCAACTTTTAATTTTTCTTAACAATTTATTCTAATGGATAAATTCCCATAAACATTAATACATTGTTCTATCACTGAAGAACATAAATACCTCTCTTCTTTAGGCTGAGAGTGAGTTCCATAGCATGCATTACAATTTGAATTGTATGAAATTGGATCATTATTTATGTTTCACTAGGGCTTTTCTGTATCTGTGAATTTAAAAAATATGTAGCTTCCAAATGTAGACATCACTTCTGCATGCTATCATGTTGTTTAAAAAAAGATGGTTTCATTTTTCGTTCTTTTTTTTTTTATGGCTGAAAAAGGCAATATTTATTTTGCCCCTTGATCATAACATCTTTACAATCAAATAAAAAGAAAAATTCATCATACTGTATGTGTAAAGGTCATCCTAAAATAACACTTCTGAGCAAACTATACTGAATCCTGTGAGTACGTTGCTAAGGAGAAATGTTTTCTAACAGGTCTTGGGCATTCACTTTAAAAAAAAAAATTCTTTCCCACTACATAAAAATGTAGCCTGAAATCAACATAAAACCATCATGAAGTGAAACTACTTTTAAAGTAGAAAGAAATATTACTCGAAAAACATCCCATCGGGGCACAAATTCTGACTTGAAATGTGACTGCTTCTTAGTGTTACACTTGAAAGATCTTCCATCTAATCCCGAAAGGAACTCAAGACCCTTTAAAAAAGGAGATCATTCATAAACTTTAATGCGTAAGAGCTTAAAACGATAGATTTGAAATATGTGGGACTGATTTTTTGTGGTCTTTGATAAAAACAATACCATAGCTACCTGTGTTCAAGTAAACCAATATCAAAACATGAGTTTTCTGATGAACTTTAAGAATGATGACTTGATTTCTGATGAACATGGAAGGTTAGTTGTTCTTTGAAACATTTTTCCTAGGCAAGTTAACCCTGCAGGTAAAGATGTTTTGAAACACCTGGTTTTGACCTGTAGATCTGGTCCTCTGATTGTAACAATGAAGTCTGCTTTGGCAAAGCCTGTACTGTATTTTTACCTGACTGCTAACCGAAGGTATTCCAGAAATATCAGGGCTGAGGATCATTTAGAGGCATATCTGTGATTAAAGAGAGGCAAAAGTCATGTTGAACTAGGGGAAAAGTGTGTGTGTGTGTGTGTGTGTGTATGTGTAGTTTAAAAAAAAAAGAACAGTCCAAGCAGGCATGAGAACCACATTTAACCTCCTTCATCCACAAACATAAAAATGTTCAAGAACTCAAGAGTCATTTTTAATCAAAAAGATTAACTTTGTGACAGTTAAGTATGCTTGGGATTAAACCATCAAAGGGCCTGTCTCTTTTGTGTATATTTGCCTATTAGCAGTAGGTACTTGGCACAAGGCTCGTACGTAGGTTGCAGCCACAGACAGACACTTGCACTGCATACACCCTTTTCTGCTATGTTCATTAGGCAATAATATTGTCAAAGGTAAGTGTTTACCAGCAGCTTTAGTCTAATTAAAACCATTTTTGCCTGAGGCTGATCTTGTGAAGAAGGCTTGGGGGAAGGGCAGAAGAGAGACACAACATTTCATTTTTCATGAAAACAAATGTATTCAGCCAGTATCCTGATTTGAGGTAATTTATAACTCTAAATTTGCATGTTAAGTGAAATTATAATTATTTTTATTTTGAGGCCAACTGTGTGATTTACACTGTAAGCAAAGAAGATAGGACAAAGGCTTGGACCTTAAGGGTTACTACAACAAAGACAGTAATAGATTATTTTGGGAAGAATTAATTTTTGTATGTATAACCATGTACACCCCAATGAATTTTCCCTGACTTCCTTGAGAATACAGGGTTACTCTGCTGATTATGGATTTCCTTTATGTAAATATTAATTCAAATATATTTTCAATCTGTGTGTCTTTTGTGTAAGGAATAGGAAATTGAGCTTCCTCATATTACTCTCTTTCAACATTGCAAGGCTTTTTTTAATCCTAAAAACAAGATAAATATCATAGAAGAAAATAAATTGTTGAATATAATTAATATCACTTTAAGAAAATACACTTCCCTTCTCATTTCTAACTCTAGCTGTGCTTAATGAATAAAGATTAAATACACATTACTATGAACAGTCACAACAACTAGATTTTCATCTAAAGCCAGACTTTTTTCTATATGTTAATACATGTTCTGTTACCTCAAATTATTCCTAAATATGTAACATCTAGTGGTAGCATTTCATTAAATATATAACCGTTTTGTCACAAATTTTTAATCCCACAACTTTTAATATATGAAAAATCATGTTAGATAAACTGAGACCATACAATACCTGCTAACATATGTGAGAGGCCACTGCAGCTAAAAACTGAAGACGACAAAAGTTGTTCTCACTTTCCTCTCAATTAAAACTCTGTGCAATTATTCTTTTAGATTATAGATCTCTTTTGGGATTCTGGTTACACAGAACTTTTTGGTTCATTTCACAGGAATAATATTCATCTTAATTAGCAAAAACAATTGATGGGCTTTTCTCTTTTCTACAAGAGGGAGTTCACTCGGTGTACTGATTACAAGTAGTAGATTATCCTGATAAATGAAAAGTTCTTGTCTTTTTGAACAGCAGCTGAATATGTTATCTGTCTTCAGCCTTGTAGCTTCTTTGTTAGACATCACCTTGTTGAGACAGAATGACTTCCCTGGTAAGTGGTTGACCCGATTTTTTGTCTGGCACCCTAACATTGCTGGGCATTATGCCAAGTTAGATTCTGTAGCTATTTATGACTGCATTCAAGGTTCAACTATGCAAATCACAACTATTAGCCAAAAAAGCATAGCAGATTTGTTTTTTAAATATTTCCATAACTCACAAGGTCAAAGCATTTGTTTTCACAATTTTAAAATATAGTTTTGTAAGTAATGATCAGTAATGTTTAAAGAGACTGTCACCTTTTAACATTTTATTTAGACCGAATTAGGCAGAACATAAACATTTTTCGTCATGTGCTATAAAATAATTGTATGGAGCACAGGAAGAAGAGACATGAGCTGAAGTGAAAAACATATAATTTTATCTGTTTGTGAACAGCTCATCTGCACCTTAAAGAACGACAATAAAATACAAGGCAGATGAACTATGACAAAAAAAGAATCTTTGGAGAGTGCAGCCTTGCTCCTGAAAGCCTCCCTGATGAAGCTGGCTGCAGGGAGCCGCAGAGAAGGGCAAAGCTCAACTGCCTGCCCTGCCTGCAGCCTGGGCAGCTCCACACTGCCTGCACAACTTCTGCTCCTAGTTGGTGTGAAACCAGACCTGAATCCCAAGCAATACCCTAGCCAGTATGTATTCACCAATTTTTAATTTTTTTTTTTTTTTGCCTCTGCTATTTCCCAGACCTAAATCCATCCAGCATCTTTTTGGTGGATTGTGGTTGGAAGCAGCTACGGCATGCGATGGCTCTCTGGACCCATTCTAGCAGCACACATTGAAACTGTGCTGGTTTGCTGGGCTTCAGCCAGGGAGATTTCTGTTGGGATCAGTGTTGGTTCCTCACTCTCCACCCCCCCCACTCCCATAACATTTGAGCAATACCAAGACCGCAAATAAACCTCATGCGACTTCAAAAGGAGGTAGCGCTACAGAAGTTCTTTGGGTTGGGTTTGCCGTTTGCTCTGTGTGTTGCCCGGCATCAGTCCTGATGCGAATCCTTTGATAATCACATGCACAGGCTGCCCTGGTCACCATCATCCTGCAGATTAGCTGTGGATTTGTCTCAGTTCTTTGAAGTAACGGTGGAAACATGTACCAGCAACAATATATATTATGTAGCAAGAACTGTATCTAGAGAAAATCAAATTGTGATTGAAACCCATAAAAAATGATTCCTTATAAGCAAAATTTGAAAAGACACTGTGTGCACAAGATGTTGCAAGACAGATTTTAAAAGGACATATCTCTACCATATACCAATTTCCTGGAAAACTTCATCAAAATATTAATAAATGTTACACAGGTATCAACAAGCTTATATATATAAATACACAAGTTAAAAAAAAGAAAATTCAGTTAACCCAACATTTAAAGATTCTTTGGCAATATAATACAAATAGGCAATAGAAAACATGTAATATAGAATATAGAGAGATAGGTGTAATGATAATATAGACTACATACTGTAAAAATACAGTAAATTGAGACATTTCCTTATAAAGGAAAGAGAAGTGGGTTTAAATATGAGCAGTAAGGATCTATTTTCTAATACAGATTTGGGCATACTTTGGATTAGGTCCAAATTTTGGGACAGAATCCGAGGTGGGAACACATGTTCCTTCTCCGGGTGAGCATCCTTCACATAACACCAAACATGGATAAAAATCGCTTAATTTATTGACTGTAACATGGAATAATTAACAAGGCTGAGCCTCTGATTCAGAGTATTTCTTTGTCTGAAACCAAGGATTAACATTAAAAAAATAAAATAAACCAATTATCTGTTTTAACAGTTTGCTGTATCAGTCAACAGTTTTATTAGTTGTCTTGTGGTTTAGCCCCAGCTGGCAACTAAGCACCACACAGCCGTTTGTTCACTCTCCTCCATCCCCCCTCTGTGGGATGGGGAGGAGAAGCAGAAGAAAAAGGCCAGACTCGTGGGTTGGGATAACATCGGTTAATAGGACAGCAAAGGAAATAACAACAGTACTGATAAAAGAATATACAAAGTAGGTGATACACAATGCAATCTGTTCACTGCCCAGAACCTGATCCCCAAACCATCTCCAAGCAGTGGCCCCTCTTCCCTGGCCAGCTCCTCCCTTATACACTGAGCATGACCTCATATGGTATGGAATATCCCTTTGGCCAGTTTGGGTCAGCTGTCCTGGTTGTAACCCCCTTCAGCTTCTTGTCAAAATTAACTCTATCCCAGGCAAAATGCAGGACAAGTTGTAAGGCAAAAAGCTTTTTTTTTAAAGCTTTTTACTTTTAATTGACAAAGGAGAATCAGTCTGAGTGTAAGCTAGAAGTGGATAAGTGTGGTTTTCCTTTGTTAGATACTTCTTATTCATTGTCTGAGTTTTGTGGGTTGTAGTGAAATAATGTGTTTCAGCAGAAGTGAAAGAATTATGGGAGAAATTATGTGAATGGGTGCAGTATAAAGCCAATTAATGTAAAGTAATTGGTCAAAGTCTCACTTCTCTGTTTTAGTTACCATCCACTCAGAGCAGCAGGACCCATTATCTTAGTAGGTCTTTTTCCCTTATTTACGAACTGCAGGCATGAGACTCTAGGGCTTCCCTGAATCATCAACAACAGTATTTCCCCATACTTCTGACAACATGTGAAAGAGGCTTCCAACAAAATAGGGAAAATACACTAAAGTGGGACAAAAAATAAAGGTTGAAGTGGGAATATGGAGATTTTCCATCAGATTCATAGGCTTTGTACAAAGAAGTAGAGTTTGAGCCTTATTAATACAATACAAAGCCCTGGAATTTATTCATGGTTAAATTTCTGTGCTTTAGACAATCCTTTTTTAAAGAGTCCCTTCTCCAACAAAAGGCACAGAGCACTGTGTTACAGTAAACACTAGTAACTCTGTCCACAGTCAAATCTAAATAATGCTTAAGAAACTAAATCCAAAACATTAGCAATAAAAATACTTAGCATGTATTTCTTTCCTGGGAGCCTACATGGAAATTGAATTCCACTGAGCTGCACTTACACAGAACAGAATTCAATTAAAAAAAGTCCTCTTGGATTCCATGCTGTGAAAAGCCCTTGTGAATTTATTTTACGGACTTCGGGTGTGGAGCCTGGACATAGTTTTATTTTATTTTTTAATGGAATCAGTCTTAATGTCTGAGGTTATTCTTTACTCGCCTCTGCTGCAGAGTTTTCACATATAAGCCAACTGAGGACAACTCGTTATTAAAGAAGTCGGCAGGTGTCCTGTGCTCTGAAACATATTAAATAAAGAACTCAACAGGATCATGTTGACTGTAAGCTCCACAAAGAAATTAAATAATGAAGACAGAAGCTCTTCAACAAAGACCAGTTCTGCATAAGTAAAAAATGTCTGTCAGAAAATGGAAAGCTCTCCTACAGATTTTTACTAGCATCTGTATTTTGGTATTTTCTGAAAGCTGGGCAGCCTATAGATTTTAGACACTTAAACTTTCTGACCTGAGTCTTATGCACTAGAGAATGATCAGAATGGCAGGAACTGAATAGTCAGATCTGCACTGCTCTACACAGCTTTATTGCTCAACAAAAGAGCCATTGCAAAATGGCCTCGTTATCACCCTGAAGTTTGTTGAATTGTCTTACCCATGTCAATATTAATATGAAATAGCTCTGGGAAATACAAAGGAAAGAGTAGAAAAGGGTCCTTTGTATTTTTAGTTAATATTTTTCTAATGTATGAAGCCTTCCAGCCACGGAAACATTTAAAATACAGTCCCCTTTGAGATTTAAATGTATTTTGGGATAAGGTAATTTTAAATCACATTAGGAAGGTTCAAAACCAATATAAATACAGTTTTGAACTTCCAATGCATTCTGACTTGCTGAGTAATTGCACCAGACAAATGTTTTTAGAGTGGGCTTTAGTATAAGGAATCGCAAAATGTATTGGATTTTCATTTATTAAAAAACATTGTCATGCAGTAATTGTTTGAAGAAAATTGACAATTAAGAAATCTAACTAAGTCTCTTTTTGAAGAAAAATTAAACTTGATTTAATTCTCTTTGGAAAAAAAAAATAAAATGAAGACTTCAGTAGAAGTAGGTCTGGGCAACTCAAGAGTCGATTGGAAAATAAATTATGCTAAGTGCATCCAGACTCACTGAGCATCTTTAAGAAACAGTGTTCATAATGAACCAAAGTCTTCCGACAGCTTAATATGACTTTAAAAAAACTAATATGAAAAAATATTAAAAACCCCTTTGTTGACCAGGTGTTTTCCCTTTTTATCGATACAATACATTCCTATAATGGCCATCCCATGCTCTGTCAGTAAAATGTGAGCTTTCCTTTCTGGTGCTTTGCTTCAGACATATGGAATTCTCATCTGCAGTTTTTACCTCCAGTCTCCAAGTTAATCACACAGGGCTCCTTGAACAATAGTTTGCTGCAAACACAACTGCTTACTCTGGGACTCAGTGAGTTAGTATGAATTTACCAGAACAATTAAAAACTCACCATCAGTTGTAATAAAAGAAGTAAGATGACACAGTTCACTGTGTCTGCGATTTCCAAGTAAATATTGTTGGTGAGATTTAACAGGCATAAATATTTGTAGGACTGGGAATCTGGTCTTGGTTCGGCACAAGTCTGCTCACCTAAACCTGTGTGTTTGAGAAATGGGGCCTCAGCTTAAGTTCCAGGTAAGAAGTATATATGAGGTTCCAATGTCCTGATGCCATTCCTGACAATAACTTACTCCACATTCATATTCATTTTTTCAAGAAGGAAACAAACAATCCTCTAATATTTATTCTTCCCCAGATGTAACTTAAGCTTGAATTAGTTACTGTGTTTGGCAATCTCTCATTGTCAGCCTAATGCCTCTTGCATGGGTCACTATGTGTTTAATAGAAATATTCCCCAGAAAGTTCAGATGAAACCACAAAACTAGTTCAGTTGTATGCACTTCAGCCTCAATGTATGATGGAAAATTTTTCTCCTACCATTTTTTTCATTCCATTTGCCATTGTCGGCTCCCCCAGCAAAAATCCATAGTGATCCTCATCCTTCCTTAAAATGAAATATGCACACATCAGTCTGCCTGGGTCAGGAATTCTACAGTGCTGTGTTATGCCAGTCCACGGCCAAATGCAAAAATACCTGTAACGTTACCATATGCTATAGCTATCAGGGGGTGCGCAGACGAAATGAAAGCTGAATTTGGAGCGACACACAGGCGGAGAGCTCTGCTTGTGGCTCAGTGTATATGACTGGGTAATGCTGTAATCCCAAGTCAAAGAACGTGGTAGGAGTGTGGGAGCTTACCCTTGGAGATCTCTTGAGTGAAGCACAAATGGCAATCTCTAAGTGCACTGGAAGAGTGAGTGACCAAATAAATTGAATGCATTCAATCACTTTTAAGACATCTCCTCCGTGTGTAGAATTTTGATCCTGTGCTTGAGTAAATGTATGATTAAATTTTTATTAAAAGGTAATGCTCCTGTTTTAATGATAGTTAATTATATATAATTAAAATGAAAGGATTAGTAATATTAAACATTTCACCAGAGGTAAAGATAAATATAAATACATATATTGTAGTATGATTAAGTATGAATATATAACATTGAGCATATATTATCTTCAATGCATTACATAAAATAGCAAATGAATAAAATAGTAATTGAAATAATATTATATTCCAGGTACTATGTAAATTAAAGGCCTGGACCAGTACTCCTATGTCCATAAAATCTATTAGATTGGGAGGGGGGCAATATGCAAAGGACAGTTGAGGTAGCCTTAAAAATCATTACCAAAAAGTCCCTGTGAAACTGATGCATACACTTTATTGCTACATCACATTTCTGTGTGAACAGTGAATTACTATGCTAAGTGACACACATTTTGGCCACAAAATAAAAAGAATAATCTCTTTTAGAGTCATAGTCTAAAATTTCAAAATACGCTGTTTCTAGCTAACTCAGAATCTGTACATCTTTATAGGCCTAACTTCTGATTTTCATATTCTCTGAATCAGGCCTTAAATATTCATATACAGGGTATTCCTCTCGCATGCCGCTTGCTTATATCTGACATATCTAGTCTCAATTTGCCTCTTTTAAAAAAAATCAGTACTTAGCAAAAGCAACAAGACAACTTGATCTCTAATAATAGATACACCATGTTTTAAACTATAATACTCATTCCAGTTGTCATTTCTGCCATGGGATAAACCATATCCGTATCTCCAGATGTGAATTGCTATGAATCCATTGAAACTTCTTCCTGTAAAACTTTGTGCATTAACATAGTTTATTAAGCTGAAAACTGTGTTAGCTTTTAAAATAAATTAATTACATTTAAACTATTTAAATAAATAAAATTGTGTAGTTTAAAATCAGAGAGATGTTTTGGTCTCTGCAAACTATAAGGAACTAACACTTTTCTAACAAGATCTTAAGACCCTCAAAAGAATTTTAGGGATTTTTATGAACCTCTGTATGCATTTTTAGCTAGATTTTGGCATTGTTTCAGTGTAACTCCAGGACAACTCAATCAGTTTATTTTATAATTAAAAACAAGGAAATAGTAAGAAAAATACATAATATATGGCACTCATGTTTATAATAGAAACATCCGTAAAGAAAGAAACATGTTCTAACTCTTCTCATTACCCCAAAGGGAATTGCATCTTTAATCACACAGAGCACAACGGCTTTCTAATTTTGTTTAAAGTGTTTCAGTACTTACAAAAACCAGATCAGGTTATTGTAAATCTAGAGCAAATTATAATCATTGGCCTCTGCTCAGCTGTATTCAAGAATACTATGTAAATCATAAATTTAATGGCATACTAAGACACACATCTGTTTCTGTTTTGTAGAAGTTAATAATCTAACTTTAGAGTATTTAAACATTACTTTCATTAACTGGAAAATTGTGAAAAATGAAGACTGCTATAAGTCACAATGTGTTGCTGCATTATGCTAAGGGAAATATAAAAATTGCAACTCTATACAGTAAAGCATAATTTTCTGAGAGGTATGTGCCATTGTCTGTCTCATGACCTTGCAGCTTCTCTGTTTACTAAGGAAAACATCACTTACACAAACAGAGCTGCATCGCTAAGTAGAATCTGCACCTGCACATAGTAGATTTCAGTTTGTATTTTTAGTAGCAAATGTCTTTCACAACAAGGAATAGACGATGCCTCAATTCCCTAAACCTCTACAGATAATGACCTGGTGACTTTTGTTATAGCTAGCAGTCAGTAATCCAAGTAAATAATCTGCAGATCAATATGCATATTGCAACTGATTTTAAAGATATGTTTCTCACTAAAACTGATACAAACACTCTGCTGGATAGATTGATTCCTAGTATATACTTATTTCTGTAACACTTACATTGTGGTCCAGTGTGTTCACTATCTTATAGCTTGATTCATACCGAAGTTCTTACTGAAGTGTGTCGTTTATTAAGAGATTAATACACTGTCTCATACCGTATCATAAATGAACCATCATGCATGATTTATATAATTTGCAAAGAACCAGTTCTGTGTGATTAGCTGGAGAAATGCATCACTGTTTTCAACTTGTAGTTGTAAAGACACTAATTTCTCCAAAGGAAACAAATGTGTTACCATATATATACACTAATCTTTCTGAAAATGTAGTTGAATTCAGTTGCAAGGCAAAATAAAGTTGGTCTGACAACTTTAGCACTGTAATAAAATATCTAATTTGTAAGGTTTACTATGATAATGGATTATAAGGTGATAAACTTTGACCAATAAATTCCTTGGAAACCAAAAAACTGGGCTGCACTAAGTGGCAAAAATATGCAGAATATTAAATAAAATTAATTTTTATTCATAAAAATGGCATTTGCAACATTATTATTTCATTTAGAAAATTTTATTTTTAAATTATTTATTAAAAGACATCTAATCTTTGGGAAGTCAGATGTCACTTATGTGCTGTTTTGCTTGTGCTAAAATTACCTGCGGTCATAGGTACTTTGCATTAAAGCTTAGGGTGCATAAAGCTGAATGGGATTTATGTAAATAAGTGTATGAATATGTATCTCACCTTTTACCCATGCTAATTTCAATGAGCTCTATTTGAAAGGGAATTATATTAATATATACAAGTGATAGGGAATTTGCACATTAATTTTACTATCAACAAAATTCTAAAGAAAGCAAATTAAACCAATGTTGCTGTATAGAGAGGCGACAGGAAAAGAAAACAGAAAGGTACAACTGGGCACCTAAATGGTATGATGCAAATTTGTGGTTTATTCTTCAGTAAGACTCAGTAATCGCACATGCAAGAAATTCTCCCACTCCTGTGTAAACAGATACAGAGTTATCACATTGCTTTCCAAACTTGCAATAAGAGCTTGAGTGTGTTGTCTTAATGATATATTACATGTAGTACTATGATTTATCAGATATACTATGAAAAGATCCTATTTTGGTGCTGATTATTCAACAAACAGCAGCAAGAGCTCATAGTGAGGTGAGGAATAGGATCTTAATTAATTATTGAATATATTTTAATATTTATAATTAGCAATAGTACTAAGCAGTCAATCGATGTTCCTCACAACAGGAGTATGGTAGTAATATCATTCTTTGACTGCAGTGTTTTTAGAAAGGCGTAACCATACCTTCAATCAGATTCAAATACTATTTGTCAAAAACATCGAGGTCTGTCAGAAGTAAATGATCATTTAATTAAAGAAAAAAGGTGGAATATCTTTGATCCCTATACTTTAGTGATATTAATTCCCATGTGCTGCAGGTGTTTGTAATGTATAACAAATCATTACTGAAACAGAGGCTTTTATAGGCAGTTTCAGTGAAGGAAAATGACTGTTCTCACAGCTGCCAGAGTTACACCTGGCAATGTAACACAAGCATGACAAAACGTGAACTAGAAGATGTAAGCCTGGAAACAAATCTGGGTCTCCCTCTCCATGCTCTGCCCATGCCTGCTGAGATGGATTGCAAAGCAGTGCTGATGTACAAAGTTGATGGGGAGAGGGGAGAGGCTGAATTTGCTGCTGTTTCCAGGCTCTCTGACCAGTGATCCATGATGCATCTCTGGTATCCGCTCCAGAGGGAGCCAATCACATAACTGTCAGCATTTCAATGGCAATCAGTACCAAGAGGAAAAAAATGTATTCTTATAAAAAAATATAAGGGACCGAGTCCTTGGTTTAAACCGCAAAACAAAATCAAAGCAAGTATAACCAATCAACTGAGGTTATGAGCACTTCCAGAGCGGCATGGGAAACTAAGAAGCAGAACCAGATGAACTGTAACTAAAGCAGGACTTACACATCATCTTGATTAAAGCTACCAATTGAAAATTCTAAATTAAAGAAGAAAACAAGAAAACCCACCACTTCTAACAGAATTACACCTGGCAGCACACTGGGGAAACGGTAAATGTGAACCGAAATATGCAAATTAGAAAGCAATTTGGAAGCATTTGGGTCTCATGCCCCACCTTTTGATAAGGAGATTTGAAAGTTGCAATCATGAAGTGAGGAAGCCACAGTGGGAGGTTCTTTTCTGTTCATGATTGATCGTGAGCACCCTGTTCTTTCCTGTTCATAACCTATTACCATATCTCTGAACTTGATTATTGTGACTATGGACCAGATTTTCACATAGGCATCGTACAGAATTCCAACAAGTAGACTCATAAAGATAAATGTGGAAGGAGTTTAAGCCTCTAAGTTTAAAACCTCCTCTGCTTCACTGCTCCCTGCCTGGGAATGATGTCTCTGTTCAACAGGTACTTCCAATTTCTTACATCAAATTTTCCTACAGCTCTAACGCTCATCTTGCTGAATATTGTGTCCTTCAAGATAAACCAGCCTAAAAAGCTCTGCACTTGTAACATTGCTAAGGCTGTCTGTCAAACAAAACGGAGCAGTTAAAGGTGACAGTCATACTCTGAGAGCACCTGACACCCACCAACACAGTTAGCCTGTCACTAACCCTCACTGCCTTGTTTTAAAGGTGTAGCTATCTTCTACAATCTTTACAGCTTTATTCTACAAGTTAGAAACTTGTCCAAAGTGTGTGAAACAAGATCAGTTCTCTCCTTCACATAAAAGGATTCAAATGTGTATCTCTCCCCAGCTTAACAGGTCTCTGACCCACAGCCTGATGGGAGATGGAGACATTCTCCACTTCTGTTAAAGTCATGCACAGGCAGAAAATGATTCAGAATTCACTGGGCTAGAAAGTGAGAGCACCAGAGGGAACATGACTCTTTAGCTTAATGATTTGGGCAGTCAGTTGGAATGGGGAAGCCTGAGTTCTGGTCAGTGGTCCAAGAATTTGACATATTTTATCCCATAACTTCTCAAGAAAGTAAATTTAACCTCACTCCAAAAGTAGGCATCTGAATCTTTATAGGATTGTAGAGCTGTGCAGATAGAGAGTAATCTCTCTTCAAATCTTGGACTTTGCCATCAAGAACATGGATTTTAATAGTGCCTAGGATGATTATACTAGGTGCTTGGGTAAGGAAAGATTTAATCGATTCACACTAGCAAATAGGTTCAGGTTTGCTTCTGAATTCTCCATTCTATGTCCATCTTTTTTGCATCACCTTTGATTTTGTGACACAGAAGCAACAGGAGAGTGGCCAGCAACCTAAGTAATATTAGAGTTACAAGCACTCTGTATGAATGTAAGTTCTAGATCTGCAATTGGAGTTTGATAAAGTAAATCATAAGATGTGTAGGGGTTTAGTATAGATATCCACTCCTCCTCCCATTCATTTTCAAAACTTCTGTTATATCAAGCAGTAGGGTAGAAAGAGTTGAGGAGAGGTGGTGAGAATACGCCACAACCTCCACACATACCAGTGTGAGACATGGGGTACCTTCTCTGGCTGCAAATTACTGAGTGAAAGAGATTTAGCCAAGTGTATAATATAGTGGTATAAGGAGGAGGGAGGGGAGCTTCCTACCTGCCAGGCAAAAATCACATTTTAGATAAAAAAAAACCAACCCTATTTAATTTCTTACTATTCTCTTGAGTGTTGCTTTTCTTTTTAAAACATTCTTTGCTGCCCAAATGCAAAAGTAGTGCCTATGCAGATATAGCAGCTGGAGAAAAGGGGATCTAGAAATGTGCAAAACTATTTGGAGAATTGGGATCTCATGACATATCTCTTTCCCCAAAAGCTCAGCACTGCAGTTCCTTTCCTGGTATGATCGTTTCAGCTTCTGTGTTGGGCTTTTCATATGAAAACAGGGAATTGTACTCGTCTCTTTTTAAACGTGTTCTGCTACGTGACTCCTAACAGCTCAATCTTGAAAACTCTTTGGCCTTTATAAATGCCTGCAGCATTAAACTGTAAACTTTACTCCAACAGCAAACACCCATAAATACCCAAAGCAAGGAAGGTACTTCTTCAGTAACAGAGTTCCATCACTCCTACAGATTTACTGTTCAGAGAGTGGAGACGCAACTACAAGGTCTTATCATGAACATAAAAAAATGCATCTAAATTCACTGGTAAAAACCATACTGATCTCTTATAATTTATTAACATGATGCAAAATTTCAGAATAACTAGTTAATATGGCATACACATGATTTGGTCTCATAGCTTCATTTTCTATGAACAAGGTTGTTTCTATTATTACTTAATTAAACAAAATTAAATTAATCTCTGTCTAAGAAACAAGAAACAACAGCTTTGTTGAATGAAATGATCTTCATTTTCTTGAAGCTATTTAAATTAAAAGCATGAGTTTCTACAGTTGGAAAAAAATCCATGGTTAAAATGTTTGAAGCCCATCAATCTCTTTAACCACACAGCTAATGTGTTCCTTCTGTTTTCTTTGAATGAAATCACCATGAGTGGTTAGATGTTGATTTAACATAAAGCAAATGGAAATGGGTGTTTCCTTAGTCATGTGTAGAATTTATTTTTAAAAACAATTAGCAAGTGTTATGAGTAAGTCAATGATTTTGTCATTTCTTAAATAATGATATAGATTATGAGTCATTAAAATGGATTACTGAAGTAAACTGTGTAAAATGCAAATTCATATTACATTTATTTGTTAGGAACAGCTGCAGAATTCTCTTATTTTATTGATGGGTTTCATTTTTTCCCAAGTGACACTAAAATCAATTAGTGTAAAAGACTTGTAATTGTCAAGATATATTTCCAAACTTTTAAGGCAATACATCGGGTATTTCCTTGTATGGGTTGTATCACCCACACATTATTTATATAAATTTGTCTGAAAAATTAACTGGGGATTTTCCTATATAAAACAAGCAAAATTTTGCCTTTTCAGTTTTGTGTTGAAATGGTAAAATCAGGGAATGATTTGTTATTTTTTCATGTACCATGAAACAAAACCACCCATGTCTTTACATTATACCAATTAAAGCATGTCTATATTGCACCAATTTTAGCTGTTACTGCGCTACATATATACATCTTCTGCCAGTCTTTGCTAACATTATATCTAATTATAAGTTCATTGATACGCTATTCACAAGAGTACAAACAGATAGGAGGAAATGTCAGTATTTAAAGTTCAGTCATAAAACTCCAGTAATAAAAAAACAGGTTGCATAGAAACTGTGAAAACCATTTCTCATGATGGAAGTGACACTTAGGGCCATACAAAATCTTATTTATCAAGATATTAAAACAGTTAAAATTAACCTTTTTAAGAATAGGCAGATATAAGCTGCAATTTCATGGTAAAAACCCCTCTAGTGGAGTCTACAAGATCATATTACAGACATGATAATTTGGCTAATTTTTGCCGCAAGTTAAATCATCTTCCTCAGATGCATCTCCTTCAAGTACACAGCTGACAGTTAAATCTTTTCCAGTTGTCACTGTCCTACACATAGTCCCTAGAAATGCTAATTGATACGTAGCTCTTGTGATTATTAAGGAAAAAAAGAAAAACAAACAACAAAAACCTATGAATTTGCTTTCAGTTTTTCAAGGACATGATCCAGGAGGTTGACTGAAGCAATCTGGAAGCAATACACACAGTATATACAAGTCAAAATGAAACATTACAAAATTTAACATTAGTAAAAGGGGCGAATAAAATAAAATTATTTGGCTAAGATTATAATGTTTCTTGCAGTGTTTTCAAGCTAGATACTTTGCACTATTGAAGCAAAGACAGATATAAAGTCACATCTACTTGCCCATACTTATTTGTGGAATCTGTATAGGATGAGACAGATATTTTACATGGATATGGCAAAAAGCAGAGTAGGCAGTTTCAATGGTGAAAAGAAACTTGATTTGTTATAATCCCTTTTTATACATGAATGTTCAAATCTGGCAATAATTGTGGCTGAGTAAAAGCTAAGGGATCAGACTCAAGTATGCCATGGGTATATGTGTATACAAGTTTCCTGTTTTAAAGAAACAGATGCTGATTTGTGTGAAGTAAAATTAATCACATGAATAATAATATTTTACTTGCCAAAACAATATACACCTCTGCCAGGTATTCTTGTATCTTAATCCAGATTTAATGAGAATTAATGGAAGCACATGTTTTTGAAACAAATGCTGAAAGGTCTCTGCATTTTTACCAATTGTTTAAAACTCAGTTTTACAATGTAAGAGTTATAAAATTCCATTTCTGCATGTAGGAAGAAATATGATCCCAGAAGTTTTTGATGAAAAGGGGGAAAATAAATTTCACTCCTGCAGCTGAATCCACGTAGGTGAATTCACTTCGACTTCAGCAAATATTAACACAGGGCCTTAGTTCTGCACTTATTTTCAATCTTTTTATGGGTAAAAAAAAATAATAATTTACAAAAAACAACGTACTTTTCCTTCAAATAGAAGAACCCCTCTCTCACGTCCTCTCGAAGGAAATCCACTAATCACACATAATTTTTGTATTCTTGACTGTTTTCTGGCTATCACTGCTTATCTGCAATCACTTAAAAGTCATTTCAAGAAGAAAAAAAAAAAGTAGGATTTGTTAATATGTTTGTGAACTCTGCTAAAATGATAGCAAATCAATATGTATACCTTTATACTTCTGTGACCCTCTTTTTAAGCATGTTCCTATGACAGATGCATCCAACCCTTTCAATGAAAACCAGTTCCTAACAAAATACATTAAAATGTCTGTATGATTTCATGCCATTAGAAATGCATAAGGGATTATTTAGGGTTTATACAGGTATTTTTAAGGATATTTTCAGCAAGAAAGGGCAGTTGAAAGTATGAGGAACACAAAGAACTTGAAATCTGGGGAAAAAAATAGAGAACCTGCTCTTTTTGTTGTGTTTTTCTCTCACAGCAACCTAAACTCTTACCTTTTAGGTATACGTATTAGGTACAAAACTATCACAGAGTCACATGATTCCCTGTCCTCCCATGCTGAGTTTGTTTTTGAGATGGTTTGCAGATTCCAGTTGTAACTGGCCTCAGGAAGATGTACTGCGCACTGTGGCAGAACTCTTTAGGTCCTAAAAGCCTGGGACCGCTCTTGCACTTCCCAGTCCCTCAACAGGTACTGTGAGTTGAGAAGGTCAGGGTGGCTATGGCATGCCCATATTTCACTGACTTTTAGATACTAATCCCTGGGATCATTGCTAGCACTGTTGAAATTTTAATGTGGTTTTGAAGAGCTTTGGACCAGCTCTATCATTCTTACTACCTCATGTTGGAAGGTCTTAAAGATCCAATTTCCTTTTAAACATGTCATATTTCTCTTAATGCACGTTACCAACAGGAACACCGCCTGCATGGGTATGAAGTCTACATAATGAAGTTAAAAAATAAATCATTACCACTAACAGAGGTAATGATCCCGATTTCCCAGCGGGGTGTGGGTGTTTTAAGCTGAACTGTCAATATGCTTTGGACCTAAAAGAGTTGATCAAGCCCCAAGTGGTCCTGTCTTGCGCGTGTGATGCTGTAGGTAGGTTCAGTTGAGAAGCTTTCATAGCCGCAGCTAGAAAAGAGGGGGGAATGGGTAAAAAACCCACCCAAACAACGGGGAGTGGGGCATTATTGGGTCAGGGCTGCTCTGCTCTGATGTGCGGCTGTACCTCAGCTTCTACCCGCGGCCTCCGGGCAGCCCTACCCGAGCGCGGGGGCGGGAAGCGCGCACGGGCGCTCCCAGCGGCCTGGCCCCCCCCGCGTCCCCCCGTCCCCTCCCCGGAGCCCGGCCACGCTCCTTGCAGAAACGAGCCCTTGCTAATGCTCAGCTGCTCCACCCTGACCTTGAGAGCTGGAAATGGTTCATGTCGCACATCCCGAAAGGTCAGAGCGCATCCTCTGTGTTTCGCATTGGTACGGAGGAGAAAAAACAAACCCCAACCCTACCAACAACCCCAGGTCCTGGCTTCTGCGAGCAGGCTTTTGGAAAGAACACGCCAGCGCGTCTAGAGTGCGTTTTGTATCTCAGTACAAGAATGAGTCAACTTAGTATCCTTTAAATCGTTTCCAAGCGCCGTTTACCCTGTCCTGACATGTTTTACCTGACGTATCGCTGTGCTTAGGAGCGCCGTCCCTGACGGCTGGAGCCGCGCAAGGAACAGCGCTCGGCGGGCAGTCTCTGTGCGAGGAAACGGAGGGAAAGGGCCGCAATAGCCGCGAAGGCATCGGGGAGCCGAGCTCCCTCTTCCTCCCGCCCCTCCGCCTGCTCTCGCTCGCTGGTCGCCCAGCCCGGTGAATTATTTCTGGGTGCAGGCGGGCAACGGGGGGTTACACACGGTGGTGCAGTGAGTTAGCCCAGCCAGGGCAGCTCCGCTCCGCGCAGCACCTGAGCAGGGCCCGCCGCACAAGTTTCGCTGCGCGATCGCGCTGGAGGATACGGCCAAGGAGAAAGTGCCGCGGAGACGCCTGCCGGCCTGCAGCGCGCCAGCAGCCGCCGGGGAAGGGCGAGGGGGCGGCGGCAGGCCCGAGGCCCCAGGACCAGGGAACGACGGGGCCCGAGGCGCCGGGCAGGGGCGCCCGGCGGCTCCGCGGCGGCGGGCGGGAGGGTCCGCGGGGGTGCGCGCCCCTCTGCAGCTGCGGCCATGGGGCGGGGAGCCGGCAGTGCTGGCGAGCAGCCGAACCGCTCGGCCTTCGGTGCTGAGCGGCCGGGCCGTTGCTATTAGCCCTCACCCCCGCAGCTGGAAGAAAGGTGGGAAGGGGAGAAGAAAAAAAAAAACCAGGAATGGAGAGATTTTTGTCCTTCGCCGGTGCTGCTCTACGTGATAATATGTTTATATGATTAGCTGAGCCCAGGGGTGGGGAGCGGAGGGAGAGGGGGTGGAGATTGGAGGGGGAGGAGGCTGGAGGTGACTCCAGTTCAGAGCCGGCGGAGAGTCTGTGTCAGGACTTCGCAATCCCCAGTCACACACGGAGAGGTGCATGAGCAAAAAGGCTGCGATACAATTCATTGGGATTTTTTTTTTTTCTCTGTGTATGTATTGCGTTTTTCCCATTGCTGCGCGCGTTACTCGCTCAGCGCCCGGTCTCCAGTCGCTGGCGGGGCAGCAGCACCGGGAGGAAGAGGAGAAAATCCGAGGAGGGGCCGGACCCGCACCCCGCCAGAGGCCAGAATGTCATCCCGGGAGATGTAAATCCGGTCGGTGCGAGCGACAGAGACACAGAGGAGTGAGGGGGGGGGGGGGGGTCCTTTGTAACATTTTCGAGTTGTTCCCCGCTACTCCTGCTGCTGGCATCGCTTCGGCTTCCCGTCTTCTGATCGTTTCACAGAAAGGACTCTAAAGCCTGGGCACACACACTGCGCGCTGCGCCCGTCGCCCCTCCATTTCGTTGTTGGTTTGTTTTGGTTTTTTTTTTTTTTAAATTTAATTTTTTTTGTGCGCGCGTGCGAGAGCCTGGCTGTATCCTACGTTTCGTGCGGAGAGGAGTGTCGGAAACTGCAGGAAAATGTTGACTTAGCCCCAGCAAAGCCTCCCGGCTGGCTGTTTGGAGGAGAAGCCGCCTTCTGCTCTGCGCTGCCCCAGCCCGCTGAGCCGCAGAGCCAGCTGCCTTCCCGCTCCCCGCCCGAGCCCGGCGTTCGCCCGCCCGCTCCTCCGCCGGAGCCCCGGGACTAACTCCGCCGCGCTCTCCCGCAGCCCGGCGCTCGGCGGGGTGACCCGGCTCGAGGGTCCCGCCGGGCGAGAGATCCCGGCCCGCCTTCGGCTCCCAGACAGAGGTAAGCGGAGCCCCGCGCTGCAGCCTCGCCGCTCGTTTCTTCCCGCGCCTGATCCCCACTTCTGGCCGTTCGCACCGAGCAGCCGGCGGCGAAACGCACACTTTAGAGGCTGCCTCGCCTGCCGGTACCCGAGGCCGCTGCCCCCCTCCTCCACCCCGCACTCCCGCGGGGACCGCCACCCCGCCTGCCGCCGCCGTGGAACGTGTCCCTCAGCGAGGCCGCGGCCGCGAGCAGCACGGCGGCACTGCCGACCCGTACGGCCGCTTTCCGCTCGCGCGGAACCGGCTTCTCCCCCTCCCCCCCCGCCCCCCGAGGCCGCTCGTTCGCCTCACCCCCCCCTTCCCCGATTCACTCACACCCCCACCCCCCAGCCCAGCCGAGGGGGCCTGCGGCAGCCGCGCGGGTCCCCGCAGCCCCCGCCCGCCGCCAGGCGGCCGCCCCGCCGCGGGGGCTGTGGGGCCGGGGGTCCGCCCGCAGAGCAGGCCCCGCGGTGGCTCGGCGCTCCCCGACGCGCATCGCGCAGCGGGGAAAGTTGCATCCGTTCAGTAAATAATTACCTGTTGCGGGCTTATTTTTGTAAGTCGACCGCGCGTCCGTCCGCCAGCCCGTGCGGGGTGGTAGGGGGATAGCTCTGGGAAGAGAAATAAATTACCCTTTGTCGGCTGTGGAGTGAGAGAGCAACTTTTTTTTTTCTTTAATTATTTCTATTTATTTTCACATGTAGAAATCTGGGGCCATCTGGAGACAGAAAACAGAGTGTGTCATGAGGCACCGTTGCTGTGTCTGGCTCTAAAAATAACATCTTGTTGTTAGTCTGCGCTAGCCCTGCTGGGGTTTGAACGTGGTTTGTCATAAAGTTAAGAGATCTGCTGGTGCTCAGGTGTGTTTTTCTTTGCATAGAAATGCCCCTGTGCGCCACGGAAGGAGTCCTGCAGAACAAATGTTCTGCTGTTTGGTTTCCTCAGACGCCCCGGCTCCCCTCCTTTTGTTGCTCGCCGCGAAAAGAGGTGCCATTTCGCATCATTCTGCACAAATTGTTTGAATTAATGCAAGTGTGAATTCTTACCGTTTGAAGGAGGGTATTAGCATATCAAAGGTTCCTTAGCTCCGGCTCAATTGAGAAAACTTCAGCTTGTCTTCCATTTGCTTCCAAGCAGAGGCCCAAAGGGCAGTGGGAATTGTAAAGGGGTAAAATGGGGAGGTGGATTTGGGTGATGTTTCTGAACTTTTGCCGTTTCGCAATTATGCGGGTGAAAAACAAGGTCCCTTCGCTGCAGAGCCCTTGCGAGCGCCCGGACAATTACACTCTATTGATTAATGGTTTGTTCCGAGGAGAAAAAAAAAGTGACCTTTTATGACAGGCTCTGTTGCGTGGTTTCTGATGTCTCCTCTCTGTTTAGGGGGATTTAGAAAGCCCTTTCTGCCGCACTCATGCTTTGGGTATGGCCTACACGTTACTGCGTGCGGGGACTGAATGGGAACGACCTTCTAATTACTTCAGAAAACAAATGAAATGTTGTAATAAAAGACCTCTCGATTCCAGACCTTTGAAACAAATATGCCTCCCTCCTTAAAGGCCGGGTAGGCTGGAATAATAGATTTTTTTATGGAGAGTTTTAAAAGAAGTTTTGATCACCACCGGCCATATGCTTCCATTTCCTTTTTTTTTTAATTTAGGAAAAGTGAAAATCAGTTATTCTTGTAATCTCATTTAATCACTGATACCGTGTTTACTAAGATAACTCAATTTGCGGTTAGCACTACTCTATAATAAATAATTGGAAACCAAGCATGGCAGGAGTGCTGTTTTGGTGGCCATGTAGAAGGCTTATCGCTTTCGAAGTTTCACATGACTACATATTTACAGTTTTATATTCTTTTGTTGCTATTTTTTTCAGTCTGAAAGGGGATGAGGCCTGGCCTACCCTTTTATTATCTTTGCAAATCAGTATTGATAATCTGGCAAACCTAAAGCCAGAGTCCGGTTATCTGTCAATAAGTTGGGACTTTTTCCAGGGACCAGATGTTTCTTGGGGACTGTATTCTGGTTTGTATCTCTGGCAAAAAAAAAAAAGAACTTCCTTTGCCTTCCTTGCCTGTTCGTTCTTTCCAGACCTTTAACTTGAATGATATTGATATTAAAACATACATTTTGTGATTTTAAAAAGTTGGTTTAAGTGCTCAGTATGTATAATTTGCTCTGGTGTTTTTTTTTTTTTCCCATTTTTTTTTTCTCCTTTCTTCTGGTTCTCCATTTGATGGTTTTGGGGGTTGTCTCTTCTTAAGCCATGGAAGTGATGGGTCTTTAAAGTACGATGTCTTCACTCATGCTTCAATTTCCTTTCATTTAATGAAGGAACTGAGCATATATGGTATATCTTGGCAAAACCCCCGCAGTTAATTAAATATATAGATATCTGTTATTCTTAAATGGTCTCTACCATTTGGGCATTTTTTAAATACATGTGCTTAGTGGTCCTAAAATTGCACGTCATTACTTTCAGGTAATTTTCAGCAGTTTATTTACCTAATGTCTTCAGCTGTCTGAAGTAGTACCTTTTGGTGGTGTAAAAGGAACATATTGATGTTATTGCCATTATCACACTTAAGTTGCTGTTAACTAGTCTGCTTTGAATGCAGAGTGCTATAAAGAAAGCGCATTATCCATTCAGCTATTAGGGATAATCTAAAAATTGTCTTGAAAATGTTGCACTTCGGTTTATATGATGGCAACCCCAAATTCGACAAATCTCTGAAGGTAAAAAAAGTAGCGGAAAGAAGATTTTCAACATTCAGATGACAAAATTGGACCACTTAGAGAAAAATTAATGTGCTTCAGCAGCACTTCAGCTGCCATTTTCAATCACTGTGGGTTACTATGTGTTGGCAACAGCAAAAAAGCGTAGACGTTCATATAGCTCAGGGAGCTGGTAGTTGGGGGAATCAGGATATTGAATCATGTGGGGTAGAACAAACCAATTACTTCAGGTTTTGACTTGAGAATTTCCAGTAAACATTTTTTTTTTTCCCCCTGGCTTTTGGCTCCCCTGCTCATTAATAGACCAACATCAAAGCAGGCAACCAAACTTCCAAATGTTATAAAAACTAATGTAAAGATACAGATCTCACATGTAGTCTTGCAAGTCTTAATTTAAGACAAGCAGTTGGAGTTTTTATTGCTGCAATTTTCACAATCAGCAGAGACATTAACACCAGGCTTCTGGGTGTTTCCCTTAAAATGAGCAAGAGGAGAGCTTTTAAAAAAACCCAAAGTTTGCTTAGTTAGTTCTCACTTGATCACTTCAGAAGCTTTCTCAATGTTTTATTTATCTCTTACCGCTTTTAATGCTTAAAGTCAGGAAAGGAGATTACTCAGGAATTCCAGTCTCTAGTAAGGAAGCACCTTATTAACATTTAAATGAGCAAGGTAGCATGGTTTTAGGAGTTGTCGTCTTTATGGTCAATAATATGATTATTCTTAGGTCTGAAATTGCAATGTTTAGATATGACATTTTGATTAATACATATATTTTAAAACGGAAATAGTCATGATGAAGAAAAAATGCTGCAGTCTTGATTGACAGCGTTTTAGAAAGGTCCATAATTTTTAATTAAGGATGTTGGAAAGAGAAGTTGCTGGTTAGGCAAAATATTTGCCAAAATTGTATTTGTGATACATTTCCGTATAGCATCATACATTTGTATAAACAATATCCATCCAATATAACTGTTTAACCCTTAGAGAGGGTAGAAATGTAAGTTTTAACTGACATTTGGTCTAAAAAGTTTATGTATTTCCAAACCTTTGCTCACTGTGTGTCCACCTAAGATGTTGAGATACATGTAAGAAAATACTGTTAACTTCTAGCGTGGCTCTTGCTGAGGAGAGCACTATGCTTAATAACAATGAAGAAAAAAAAACCTACCAGTAACCACTTGGAAATCTTTTACATCCAAAAAATGCTCAATGTCGTCTCTGCATTTCCACTGAGGAATGTCTGTGGATGGGTGGTAATACAAGAGCTGGAAGTAATCATTAATGGTTTTACCTGGTGAACTGCAGGAGTTTAACTACGCCCAGTGTATAATGGAAATCATATTCATGCATAGGTAGACAAGCAGTCATTTATAAAGCAATATATTGTAGAACACAGGCTAGTGAAATTTACAGTCAGACGTGTTCCTTGGAGATGTCATGTTAAACAGACTCTTTCGAAGTATCTTTTAGGGCTGATGTATGTGATGTACAAAAGTGATCTGAAATTGCAAGAAATTTACCTTTTTAAGTATTTATGTGCAGCTTTTAAACTTAAAAGCTGTCTGTTATTTTTTAAAACCCTCTGTTTGAAACAAGTAAAAGATTTAAACCATCACGGTTGTAATTGGATATCAAGGAAACTGGAAAAACAAAAAGCAATTTTAAGGCCATTCTCAATACTCTTAACAACCGTATTTAATATTTAAATAGTTTTCAAAGATAGCTGCATTTTTGTTTCCAGCAGTTCTTAAAATAAAGGTAGTAGGTGGCTTGGTTGGAATATTGTTAACTTGTGATTTAACATGAATATATACCTGGTTTAGAAAATACTTCTAGTCTTTATTTAATAAATATGGTTCTTTTTAACATTCTTCATTTAAAAGGTAAAAGATGACAGTCATAAAGCCCTTTTCAATGGAAAATTTTCTTGAGTTCATGCTTTTTTTCAGCCTGCAATGTACAAGATGTGTTTCTGCAGCATAGGCTGTGAAGCTTGTGTTGCTTACTCTAAGCGACTTAGTTATAGAAATACACTTGTGTAATGAAGTGTAAGGTCTCACAGCGTTCTCTAGATACAAACTCTTAGCCAGGAATGGATTCCTTAAGGGGGAAGAAAAAAAAAAAAAGCCTTCAAATTCTGAGTCGTAGCACTTCCAGGTTGTGGATTAAATGGAGCATTTTAGGGGCTTTAGAAGAAGATGTCATCTGCATATGTCATGATTTCTTTCTTCTTGATTTTCATAAGGTACTGCAAGGGTCTGAGTTACCATAGCCTGCTATTTCCCCAAATTATTTAGAAAGGCATAATAATAAAAAACATTGCAGCCTGACTGAAGCAAGCACAATGGTTAACACCTGCAGGTAGAGTGCAGTCTCCAACAAAATGCTATTGATTGTTGTCCTGGCACCAAGCAAGCTTAAATACAGTTTGCTTAATTACAACAAAAATTCGTTTTTATGAATAAGGTACTTCACGTTTGGGGAGTGTTTTGTGTGTTGTCTGCTAAGTAAAATCCCATCACACTTGTATAAATTTGTTCAATTATCAGAGCAGCTAAAAGGAGGGAAAAAAAAATCAATTTACCCTGAAAATCACCAGAAATAAGATTACCTTGGCAAGTAGGAACTTGCCAGCACTGTCTAAATTGCTTAATATTATCAAATGTTGGCATTTTTCATGTTCAGTAAGAAGGATATTGACTATTCTACATGTCCAGGTCTGCTATTTGGCTATTTCTTTACAAGGTATAAGCATGTCTTATTTTTATCCCTACAATAGCAGTTACAGATAAATCGGGGGATCTAACAATAACTTTATAAAATAGATGGAATAATACCATTCACTGGAGAAATAGTATTTGCCTCAGATAAGTGATCAGAACTAGTTTTTTCTCCTGTCTAGCTTGTTGTTCTTGTAACAGACAAATGTAAATACCTTAGCAGACATTTCGAAGTGAAAGGCAAGAGATAAAATGTAATTACTTTTCAGGGTGGCTCTGACGATGCCCGTGTTCTTGTCTGTAACACAAAAAAAAAATCTTTGCTCATCACCTTAGAATATGAAGGCCATTGTTACTTCTGAATATAACATTTTTTTTTTGATTTTTAATGTTGACCTCAGTATTTATCTTTAGCTCTTCTCTGTAGGCGGGAATCCTTATAGCCGTAAATTCTCGTTGCTGTTACCCAACCGAGCATTTAATAGAGCACCTAATGGACTCTGTTCCTGTATTTTTCTTGAATGCATAACATCTTGCTTCATTCAGTCACTAAAACTAACTTTGCTACAAGGACAGGCAACACGACAAGTTAGAATCAATGGACCATTTGTAGGTCACAAAGTCAGTTTACTGGAATTTCAGAGGAAACTGGTTGAAAAGAGAGGACAAATGTCACTTTGAATAGAGATGTTTAAATCAGACTTCTGCCGTAGGGTAAAATTTAGGTCTGTTGTAGCCTAGATGTAATGTCTCCCTCTACAGAGCACAGCATTAATCATGGCTTGACAAGTGATCATGGGCTGAGAAAAATAGGGCCTGTCTTGGTTGTGTGGTTATTTTTTTTTCTAATCTTAATCTCTTAGGAGCACATTCTAAACACTAACATTTACACAGAAAGATTTAAGTATCAGTGTCTGTATTTCAGTAGTGAAAGTAGCTAGCTTCAGAGGAAATCTAGTTAGAACTAATAAGGAGCTACTTGGGTTTCTTACATAGATGGAATATTAAGAATATTTTCCGTTTAATGTAATGCATTTTTTTTGTCAGAGGAGGTTTATCTTACGCTGTTTCCTTAAGCAGATTTGGGAAGAGTCTAGGTCTGCCTGTTCTGTCCCTGGGTGTACTAAGTAACTCTACTGTCTCTTCGCTGTAGCAGTGTGTTACAATGTGTTTACCACCCAAGAAAGATACTTTCTTTCGCCCAAGCGGGAATATAGGGAAGAAGTGGAACAGCTTTTGAAACGGCATGCGGATTGACTTTGCACTGATCAGTGTGCACGAGGTTGTTTTTTTTAATGCTATGTTTATATTTTAATGATGTGTTACTTGGCCACAATGAGCTGCAAAAGCTGGAATGAAATAACAGGAATGAAGACTGCTATGTAAGATCCTGAGTTTTGATACTGTACAAATAAAACCGTGTTTAATATGTTAATTCTTAAATTAGGGATGCCTTGATGCATAGATTAGGTGTTGGGAGTGTTCATACCTTTTATGGTAAAGAAGATGGGCAGGGAAGGGAATTTTCCTATTTCTTGGGCTGCTTTCCTGCTCTCCGTGGTGGGGACAGCGCATCGTGCGCTGCTGCTGGAGAGCTCTGTCTCCTTAATGTACACTTAGATTTGCATCTCGGACTCTTGAAAAGAAATGGATATTATCAGCAAAGTAACAGCAAAACCAATTTATCACTGGAGAATTGGACTTTAAGAATTAGGCTACTGCTGTTTATTTAGTTGCCTCTGGACGTGATAAAAGCCCAGATCTCTCATTTAGGGTAGGCTGCTGTTTTCCTTTGTGCCCTTTGCTGGTATTTTCCTATCAGTTGACACCTCAACCCGATTATTGCTCTGAATCTAGATGACAGAATAATCTAACACCGATTACTGTTAAAAAATGTTTCTGGCAGCTGGGGAGGGGATAACCGACCTTGTTTCTGACTATCATACTTGCTTTGCTGTTGATGGGATCTGGTGAAAATGGAGCATGAGCCTTACTCGGAAATTAGTCCAGCTGCGGTGGTGAGAGATCCCATGCAAGGAGACTTTGGATCTCCTTTCCTTATATTCTCTTGCAGTATCATATTTGTCACATTTTACGGCATAGCGCTCTGCGCCGGTGTGAGCAGCATTGGGAAACGGTGCCCTCGCCATAGGCAGGCAGCAGCGCTCCCAAATAAAGTGACATTTTAAGAAAAGATTCCCGAGAAGTTCTGCTGTTGACTCTGCATTTCTCTGGCAGATTCCTGATGCCTGTGATGGTAGGCAGAATTCTTTTTGTCTGATCCAGGCATCCTTTTTTATTCATTCTTCTAAGCTTAATTTAGACTTTGTCTACGCAAAGTGACTGATTTGGAAAACTCTGCCTTTCCTTTCCTAGAATGAATAATGATTAAATCTTTGGTTTGAACATAGCGAGTGTTCTCCAGAAGACCTATTCATAACTCTTTTGTTAGTCAATTTGTTATTTAACTGTTGAAGGGCAGTACCTCCTGCAGCTTTGATTAACTCCAGTCTAGTATTTCTTAAAGCAAACTGTCAACTGGTGAGGCTGATTCTTGTAGAAATCAGTATAAAGTGCTTAAAGGAGAGAAGGTGCCTCTGCAAGTGAGGTGTATTTCTGGCTGAGCTGCTGTGCCAGGAAAATGGGCTGAGGCTGGGAGATGTGTTAGGGAGGGAGGGGAGTTGTGGGCTGACATAATTTGAAAGTGAGAAGAAATCCTTTTGCCCTTCAGGCAATAATCTAACCAAGTGTTTGAATAGAGCATCATCTCTCCAAAATGTTGGATATTTTTTTTCCCCCTGCTTTTTTTACTTCCTCATTCTTTCCCTCATTTGAGAAGGTGTATAATACTATCTGATAATAACTGGTTGTGGATCCAATTATTAAAGATATTCCAGCAGCAGAGGAGAGCTTTGTATGCAGCACTCTCGTCATCTTGAAGTGAACGCCCCAAATTTGTCCTACATTTGTCCCATGTAGTGGCTGTAGCCATACTAGAATATCATGAGTCTATTTCCCATATTTATTTATTTTTAAAGCTGACATTGAAACCTTGAAAGGTTATACTTGGAGTTTATTTTTCCAGTGAAAATTAAAGTCACACAGGGCATATGTGACTTTATGCCCTATGTGTATGCATTTATTTTACGAGTATTCTTCATGAGTCTAATGGCACTACTTGCTAAAGTAAAGACAGTGGAATTTGGCTCTGTAAGATAAACAAAACCACAGGCATACTTTAATTCTTTCCATGTTAGAGTAGACATTAATGTAGCCTGATGGTTTTCCTGTTTTTTGAGTGTGTGCTAAACGTTAGATAGGATGAAGGCTTAATTTTGATCAGCTTAATATATTTATGGCTTCATTCATTGAAGCTTTTTGCTGTTTGTGTTGAAGGGATTTTTGTTTGGAAAGCTCAGGTTATTACGGTGAACAAACTTATGACATTTTAAGGTAAGGGTAATGTCCTTTGGGAGGAAAGCACTTTAGCTTCAGTTGGGTGAAAATGGCATTGTTTGTTCATAACTTTATGTAAATTGATAAGAGATTTTTTTAATTTTCAATTCAGTTGCTTGTTAAACTTCAGTGGAGTGCATGTGTAATTGTATCAGAAAGTGGCACTGGGTTTTATCTTCCAGCAGTAAATAGAATGAGGGATGCTGCTGTTCGTTTGTTTTGGGGTTAGGGAGATGCATCAGATAGGATGAATTTATTTTCTTGTTTGGGGTGGTTTTTCATTTCTGTTTGGTTCTGGGTAAGCAGAGCAATTATTTTTCCTTTCTTACTTACTTCCCCCCCCCTTATCTCTTTTTTTTTTTTTTTCTCCTTTTTTTTTTTCCTCTGCCCTGGAAGCATCGAGGTGACTTTGAAAAACAAATCTTTGAATTTTGATACAGGAAAGGCTAAAGCAAAATGTTTAGCTTTTCTGAAGGGACAAGAGGAGACACAGAGCTTGAAGAAAAAAAAAACGTTTTCTGTGTTAACTCCTTATGTCAGATAACATTGGAAAAGGATTTCTGGCAGAGTTTCTTTCAAATGATGTTTATTTGGGTTCCTGTGCCGGCTGTTACCCACATTTTTCACATACTTTTGCTCATTCTTCTTATTACCTGCAGAGGGAGCTTCTATATGAGATAATCAGAGTAATCAAGGCGTTCAGGGCTGAATTGTTTCCAGTAAGTACAATTTCATTGCACAGTGCCTTCGGTGTTATGCACAGGAGAAATGCTCTGCAAGACAGCTTTTAAAAAGACTGTCCATCAGAAACAGTAAATAACAATGGACAAATTTCTTTAACGCCAGTAAGCAGAAGCTGACTTCTGAAATGCTTTATATTTCAAAGGAGGGCCTGCCTTTTTATTGAAAGTTTAAAAAGAAACTGAGGGAAATAGTTCTTGCATGTCGAGGTGCAAGAGGACAGTTTCAGTGCTCTGTATGACCGGGAGAAGATTTTTGTTGCATAAAGTGTCTTCTCTGATTCTAAAAATGTCACGTCAGCTTGAGAGAGACAACAGAGTACTTTCAGGTCTTCAGTGCATCTCGTGCAGAGTAGTGTGCTAGCCAAAAAGCAATAGGTAAGTCTTTTCTATTTACGCAAACGATATTATGAATCATAAGCAAGGTGGTTGCAACTGCAGCCCTAACTCTTAATTTTGCTGCTTCTTTACTATAATTATAAGAAGGTGAATGAGTTTCATCCAGATAAAATTGATGAATTCATACAGTCGGATTAAAGCAGGCAAACAGTGGTAAGGATTGCTGTTGTAAGGCTTAGAGAATTATTGACAGCAAAGAGCAAGGAATATCATACCCTAAGTTTATGTGTAAATTGTAACTTTAAAAGTAGTTTGAATAATCAGAAATACTTACTTTAAATAGTGATTTTCCTCAGTCTAGCACAATGAAAGAAATGAGCTGATGTATTGCAGGTTTTATAGCTTGTATTGCAGTTCTCTGGGTTGTGAAAGCATATGATCCTTCAAAAAGTTAAGACTTCAGAGAAGAAAATAATTCATTTATAACACAGATTTGCTTGCTGAGCAAGAGGCGTAATAGATGGTACTTAGAAGAATTCATCACTATTTATATCTGGAAAAACGATGGTAATCGTTTTACTTCAAAATATTTTGGTAAATTTAAAGATGATTTGCTGTGATGCTGTTAGGAAATAAAGCAGTATGCATGCGTGTTCTATAAACCAGAAACAGCTCTCTATAACATGCATTCCTGTAATAAATCTGCCACATAAATTGGTTTGAGACTTGATTTTTTTGTTTTGTTTTGTTTTTGTTAGTTTAAACTAACAGAACTTTAAACTTAACATATGTTCAGCCTAATGTGGTTTTAGGGTTTTAGTTTAGATTCTCTTTTTAAACACCAGGAAAGATTTACCGTATCTAAAAGAGCAGCAACTCGGTGTCGATTTATTATTTATACTGGCTAATCCTTGCTAATGTGAAAAGTCAGCTTGTTATTGTAACACCAAATGGCCTTCTAAGTAGGGAAACAGTTAAGTAGATCTCCTGTAATAGGTTGTTGTCTAATAAAGAGATTTATGGTATTGGCAAGGGCTATTGTATAGGTATTACCCTCTCACAGCATGATCATGTATTATCTTAACAACTCAGTGCCACATTTATGTTGAGCATTTTCATAACAGGGTAAGAATATTAGCCACAGCAATTACACTCCAATAGGATTATAATGGTAAGATTTACAGAAAATATATAAATTACGTCTTTCATACAGATTTTTATAGGTGCTGGGAGTTGAAAAGTTGCATCATCCTTTTTGCATGGGAAAATTCTGATGTATTAGTCATGATGAAGAAAGAGCGTAATTTAATCTTGTTGAGGAATTATGGGCAGCCAATGGACATAATCTTTCTTTGCATAGCGCGTCTTTTTCTTTCTCGGTGATGTAAGGATGTTCCAGAAATTCCATTCAGTGGAGAGTGCCGTACAACATGAAAATCAAGATGTGTATGTAACTTTAACTCTGCTGTGAGGATAATACAGCTGGGATTAAGATATATTTTTTTAACACACTTGTATTTTGAAGGTAGAACAATGGCAATTTACTTGCTACATTGGAAGAGCCTACTTGAATAAAATCATGTTACTTTGTTTTAGCTGTAGCAGCACACATTTTCTGTTTCAATAGCACCAGGTTTTCATGGTGATAAGTAACTTAGATACTTTAAAAAAATTACTATGAGCAACGAAATGACAATAATGTCATACTTGTACAGTTTTCATGTAAGTGACATTCAAGCTGTTCCTTAATTCTTAAAATTTTCCATCTGTTTTTTAAAAAACAAAAAAGTGAGGCATTAATACTCACTCACTTGGCAGAAGCAGTGTACCAGTCGCGCTTAATAAAACTAATTATGTTTTATCAATAAAAAACACTTATGGGGACCGATTGAACAAAATGCATGAGGATACATAGTCATTTATGAATAATTGCATTGAGTAGAGCTACAGCCTGAGTGGCAAGGTTTAACAAAATAATCACACATTTTAAGATGTACTTCGTAGTATAATTCAGTAAATACTAGCATAATGAGTGTTAAACAAAATACTCTTTTTTTACACCCACTTTCCACCACCTCCAATTTACAGTAACAAAAAGATAAGTAGGTCATTCCAAAGTAAGAATATGTAAAGGTGGCAATTATTACTGTAGAAGTACATTCCAATAGATGTTCCATGTATTGTACACATGTATGGATAGTATTAGCCAGATTTGTGAGAAGTAACGGTTCCTCAGTGTTTCAGATTAATTTTATATATGTGATTTAATGTAGAAAGACCCCATACCCATCTGTTTTACATTGCTATTGATTACCAGAGGCCAGAGGCAAGATGCACCTGTTTCCTTTGACATGAAATAATGCTGCTTCTAAAAATGTGCTGATAGAAGGTAACATTGCACACAAGTTTAAATGAGTGCTGGTGGGTTACTAGAAAATAACTGAGGCCTCACAACTGCATTAAACAATCAATATTCAAAACTTAATTATTTTTGTAATCATTATAGTGGTGTATGATGTGATTTGTCATCAGTAACGTGTACGTCTTGTATTTACACAACTAGAGCAAAAATCTGGAGCTTAGTCTTTAGTCTTGTGTTCAGAACAAGAATTATGACCTGAAGAATAACGTTTTCTATTTTAGAAAAACTCCTGTAGGTTCTTAGATTGGCTTCCCATTTCACTCATTTTGAACTGTGGAAAACGATTGTATCTTTTGTCTGTAAGTAAAAAGAAAATACAAAAGGACGAATGTTACCCCCTGATGAATGTGGAGCTCCAACCGATTTAAGAGCGTGAACTGTGACTGCATTGTCGAGGGCAATGCTTGGCTTGCAAACCCTAACTAAGAAGAAGCCAGCATTTAGAATAAAAGGGTGAATAATCCATAAAAATTCAGGAAGAGGTAAAGCATTTTTATCAATCCTTTAAATATTACAGTTACTTCTATTTTATTTAAAAAGTATTCATAAATAGGTTACATTGAATTTGTTTTACACATATTTATAGTTTAAAAAGTTTTGTAATGTTTCAGAAGACAATTTCTATGCTTGAAAGAGGAAAATATATGCAGCAATATTCTTATCAAATTGTTAGCCTGCGTGCTCTCCTGAAACTTTTCTGGAATATGTATGATAAAGATTAACCCTTTTTCCTCTTGTACAAATCCTGTAATGAATGGCTTCTTAAAATTAGTGTTCTTCTGTTTGCCAGACAATAAATCAAAGCACAAATCCACACTGTACTCATTTTACTTGTAGCGCACATTAAAAACGAAGCCACGCTAAGTCACACTTAACTGCCCACAGACAACGACCCTGAAGAAGGGATAAGTCTATCTTTTTTTCCTGCTGCCTTTTTTATTATTATTTATATCTCTTTGTCTGTTCGGAGCAGCAGTGCTGTTATGACTAATAAAGCTTTTGTATCTGGCAAATGGGACGCAAGTAATCAGCAGTTCTTGGCTCGTGACTGAAAAATCTGCCGAACATAAAGGCAGTATAACCTTTGAAGTATACCTGTGAATGAAATTCTTCCTTATACATCTGTACAAAATTCACATACCCTTACTACATCTTGACTTCTAAGGATACTATTTCTGATTACAGTGATATTACAGCAGTGCTTGGACAGTGGCATGATTAGAAAGTACTATTTTCAGTCTGTTTCTGAGCATGTAGACCCTTAGTTGTTTTTTTGTTTTGGTTTTTTTTAAAAGATAATAGTATAGCAACTTACAGTGAAATCAGCATCTTTCTATTACCTAATTGATGGCAAATTTAAGTTTGGTTTATTTTCAATACTTAGCTTATTTTTTTGTCCAGCTTTGATTCATCTTTGGATGTGATAGATTGTCAAGATTCAGTAAAGAATACATTTCCTAGTTCTTATGTATTTTTCACAAAAAATCAATTATTTAAAATGATTAATTTTGATGAATTAATTATTTAAAATGATTATTTTTCTTCACTGTAGTTTGGTAACTTTTTTTTTTAGTATATAAAAGCCCTATATGTTAATTGAAAGAAAGTCAGCTAATTGAAAGTTTTATAGTAGGTCTGCTGGCAGATGGTAAACAATTTTTGTTTGTTTTAAATAGATACATAGCTACTGCACCAAATACAGCTGCAGCCATAGTGGACTATTTAAACTGGTTAGAAAGGATGTATGAAAAATAGGAGGGGCAGCAGGAAACTTTGTAGTTGTTTCAGTGCTGTGGTTATGCAGGTTGTACAACTGTGCTCAGGACTTCTGCACTGTGGAGAGATATGATTAATATCTCCTCAGTCAATTACAGCCAATGTATAAGTTACCTAACAGAACAACTGATCAGGTCTTGTATGTATAGGAGATATTAGCTGCTGCTAAATGAACTGAGCGCATAGGCTTTAGGTCTGTCTGACCATTGCAGAAGTTGTCTTTTTACTGCAGTGTTAAAGAAAAACTGCACATGTACATGCTGATGTGTAGAACATGTTTCTATCCAAAAAACCCCAAAGAAAATAAATAGGGAGTACCTTTTGTTTTCACTGTAGGCTCTGGATTTGAGCTCTCCCGTGACACGGTCTAATAGATAACTGTCATCACTCTGTAGGCAATGGGAGTCTGTCACAGCTGCCATGCGGGTGTGGGAGCATGAGTCCTGCCATGCTGCACATCCAGATTTGTGGCGAGATTCTTTCAGTTGCTTCATAATATAATAAAGGTGTAATCAGGACTAATGTAGCTAATCGTCATAAACCAGAAGTAGTCCCGCCTGCCCTTCCCCATAGAAAATTGTCTGTGATATAAGTGCGATAGTTGTGAGACGAAAGAGGGGAGTGTTGTGTGTGCTGTCTGCAGATGAAGATCCTTGGAAACCAGGTTTGTCCTTTTTCTGTTATTCACAGTCAAAAAGTCAAAATCTCCATTTTAATGAAGACATTTCAAAGTACATAAGGGTACAGAAAGATACTGTACTTCTTTACATGCTCCTTTCTCTTAAACATGGAAGAACCCTTAGGCTATAAATAAAAGAGTATTTTACCCTGTGTAGTTGATCTCAGGCTGCCCAGTAGCAATGAACAGTTAAAGTTTTAAAAAAAAGGCTTGTAAATGGCTTGGTGGTTTCATGTTTTTCAGTCTGTGGTTATCTTATGTCCCTCTCATGTCCTGTTTTTGTCAATATTTTCCTTTCACCTAAAAACTATAGCAAGTGGGAGGAAAAGTAACTTGAAAGAATGTAATTGTGCCAGAGATGCATTTTCATGTGGGAACCTTTATAATGCCTTTATGTAAATGACATTCACTATGGAAACCGTAAGAGCACTTATGAGCAGGAAAGTTCATCCTCTGCTCCACGGGAAACACCAATTTGCTTATCTCCCTTCCCGGAAAGGGCACATGCTGTGCCAGGGCTTGGGAGGCTTCGGCCACACTTCCCTGCCCAAGGCTGTAGGTGAATGGCGCAAGGACCCTGAGAAGCTTGCAGGAGCCTCTCAGGTAATGATGTGTCCGGAGTCGATGCAGTTTTACCAAGGTGTAGGAAATGGAGCCACCTTGGAGGATAATAGTATTTAGCATTTTTGCTTTTGGCTTGGCTGGTTGGGTTTGTGTTTTTTCCAAAAGCAGCGTGCTAATGAACTGGCATTCATTTACACGGAATCAAAGATGCCTTCAGAGTTGTGTTGGCAAACTGTGTTGAGCAGCACAGTGTATGGCACAAAGTACTCTAAGGGCATATTTGGAACAGCAGAGGACCTCCATGCAGCAACCTGGGTCATGGGCAATGCTGGCTGAATTCCAGAGTTGTGGCTCCTAGGGTCCAGGTTTTTTAACCTGAAACAATGAGAGATGCAGATTTATTTATTTCAAAGGCTTCATATTTGTAAGCTTTGTTGATGATTTTTGTAAAATAAAAAATTTTTCTGCAATGTTTGTTACTATTCCAACCATATTCTCAAAAATTGTCTTCTTGAGTAGTGTTTCCCAATCAGCTAGAAATACTGATGTTTTGGTCCTTAGTAGAAGGGCAGTGGTGCTTCTCCTCCTGTACCACAGCCTTTTCAACCCAAGTTTAATGAGTTCTATCCCAGTACCTGTAATAGAATAACAAAACAAAAAAATTGTAATTATGGCTTATTGAATGGAGCTCACAATGAAAGCTGGGAAATGGACTTTGGTGTAAGTCCAGGTTTTAAGAAATCAGGGCTTTGTGAGTGTTGAAGCCATCAGTACCTGCTGTTTGGCAGTCAGAGCTGTCACTGCAAGATCAGTAACTTCCTGGACAGGAATGCAACATTTAGTAGCGTATTTAAATATTTGAAAGTATTTAGCTAGATATATTTGTAATTTGGCTATTAGAGACCGTGTTTTTTAAAAATATTTTTGAAACTGAGCAAAACAGTAACAAAAGTTGAACAATAGTCCATGAATGTCTGTCGGCTCAAGAATGTGTGTATGGTTGAGTACATGTATGTCTGGGTGTTTATCAATATAATACTTACTCAAAAATGCAAAGTGTCCAGTTTATCATGGGATAAAATTGTGAGGCAGATCAGGAGAAGAGGTGCTTGTCCAGAGTCATGAACGACGGTCACTGCCAGCCAGGAAGAGCCTGGTTTTCTTCCTTCTGCTCTCATCCAGCTGGACTGTACGAGCGCATGTTCTAGTTAGTAAATAACACCACCTTGGAAAAGCTACAAGGTGGTATTTCTTCACTGTTGTAAAATAATACTGTAACAGTGAATTTGATTTTTTTATATTGGTGACCAGAAATCATTGGGGTGAAATGTCTGGCTGTGCTTGCTGCAAGCTCTTCTTGTATAGTACACCATAGTAATCTTGGGTTAGATATTTTTATTTTTAGAAGATCTATAAAGCTGCTATTTTTAGGTCAAAAACATCAAATTGCCTTTTGACTGAAGAGATATTAAAATAAAACTGAGTAACTTCTGGAGAGTATGTTGATAACCAGGCAGTGTCAGGTGAAGTGTTCTGTCATGCCTACGTCTGTCACTTCTTAATCTATTTGAGAAGGTTGGCCTTTAGGTAAGGTTTGGTTGTCTTTTTTTTCCTTTCCATTTTTGTCTGTTACTCATCCTCCTGTCTTTCTTCCTCTCTTCTTACAGAAATAAAATCTTAGATCAGCCCAATAGCAACCCGTAAATAAACCATCCATTTATTACTGTCACAACCTCTGTACTTGATTTTTAAATGAAAAAAATGCCCAGAATGTGCAGTAGATGTGTTGAAATTGTGGTCAGCTTTTTTTGCTATTATTCCAGCACTGTGAAATCATCAGTCATTTATAGAATGTGATTACTTGCAGAACAGCAAGTGTTCCCAAATAATTGTGTGTGCAGGTACGCACACAGCCATGCATCCCGTTGCACGTGTGTGCTGGCCCCTCTTGTAACATTCAGTGCTAGCATTATCTTTCTGTTTCCACATTTATTACTGCTTTGATGTACTGCTACGCACAGATTCCTGGCTTCTAATGAGGATCAGTGGGCTTTTCATATGGATTAAAAAGTGAATAGTCACAATTAGAGTAGCTTGTGTTTGTGTCCAGGAGAGAAGTAGTTCTTGAGCACGGGGTTATGTGAGTGTGGCAACTGGTCCTAAATGCTGGCAGCCTGCTTGGCGGAAATCGAGTTACACTCAGATATGTCATACTAGCAAGTCCTTCCCTTTTCTGTACTGTGCTGCATGTTTTCTGTTCCCTGTTGACTTGCATTCCTTCATTGTCAGTCTTCCTCTGCTCCTTCAATTGCCTCTTTATTTTGCACAGGCTCCCTGACACACCAGCCCATGGCACGGCAGGACGAGCCTGCCCGCACTGCTGCATCTTTCCTTAGGCCTTCCCTTTTCCATCTGCTTGCTTTCCTTCTACGCCCTACCCAAGGGCTTTCCCACTTCCACTGCACTTGAAACTAGCTGGGGGGATGCCATCTTCCAGCTCTGCCTGCTCCCTCTGCCTTTTAAATTCCACCCCCCTCCCTTTTTTTTTAAATTTTTTTTTATTTTATTCTGGCCCCACGATGTGACTCTCACTGATTTCTGGTGAGTAACTGTTAGTACGGGGGAGTCTACCTGATGTTGATGATTTCATTGTGCATCTGATTTGTAATCTATTGCAAAGTGCCTGCAATGCAGGAGGCTTGATAGTGTTATTTAGTGTTAGAAATTTAAAATATTAAAGTACATAGAGCACCAGTTAAATCAAGGTAGCTTATTGAGCATGTGTATAACTTGCATGATTTTGTGAGTGTGAAGGTTTTGCACAATAAGACATCTTTGGGCAAGCTGTGAAATACAGTGATCGAGATTAAATTTAGAGTTTTTCAGATTGCTGAATGAGGAGCTGGTAAAATGGCATGCATTTTCTAAACAGGGACAACTTCTCTTAAATTTACCTTCTGTCTGTTGAGCTGTCAGCCACTCTGTCACTGAAGGCTTAAAACTATATTCATGGAAACAAGAGTTTGCTGGATTTCAAAGAAAATGCTATTTTTGTTAAAAATAGCAATCAGACCAAAAGGTTAGACTATCATCAAAGTGCCTGTAAAAATATGCTTAAGACCCCATTCTGTTCTTCGCTATCACAAGAAAAGATGACTTGTAAATTGCCTTTCATAAAAGTGAGTTTGATTTAAGGTATTAATAAAATCTAAATTTGTGCATTCTTCCTGTGGGGACTGAAGATTTTAATTTAGTCAAATGCCAGAACAATTTTTTGGTGCTTATTTTGATGAGTGTTATGTGAGAATTCCATCTTACTAAATTAGAGCAGACATATATATTACACTGTTTACAAACTGTTATGATTAAAACCTGTTAAATTTCATATTTAATAGTCAGTCATCTTTGAGCAAAAAAGTCACCTTGTTTTTTGTCTCAGCGCTGTTAAATTCTTATTTTAAAATAGATTAAATTGCAAATGTTAATCTGAGTAACATGGAAAGTTGTGACCTGGTTTTGAAATAGCTATGAGACTACTACAGCAGCCGTAAATCTTGAAGAACATGTAAGGCTAGCACATGGCGGGGGATATGTATGATGTGAGAATTAGAGTGCTGGTGGAGGAATAGCTTGAAAGCAAATTCATGTGCCAATTTCACGTTTTTCTATTCTGAAAGGAAAAAGTAAGAATTTTTCACTTGAAGGTAGAGCTGTGTTTCCAAAATTTCAAAAACTCTTTTTAAAAATGGTAATCTAAAATTGAAGCTGTCTTTAAGAAAGACTGTTCGAGGCACCGAGGCATCTGGGTTCTTAATTCCCATGTGCTTCCTCCGGCGACAGTGATTCCAATCTTTGAAATATGTATGGGAATTGCAGGTGCAGACTTCAGCCTAAAGAAACCATCAGTCTGAGGAAAAAGCAGATGCTAAATATACTTACCTTTTGTTTTAAGCTTTTTCCTTCTGTCCTTAAATGACTGGTTTTTTTTCTCTGCTAAGCCTGGCTCCAGCTCTCATTTTGGGTACTTCTAAGCCTGGTACCATCAAAAGGTCCCGCGTGTTAGTTGTCAAGCACTGGCATTGCTGGAATCTTTTTATTATCTTACTGCTTTGATTTTTTTTCACCTCTTACAACACGTCAAGTAAAAATGTAGGCGATGTCAGGAGAACGTGATTATAGTAATTTTTAAAGCAATGTTTTGACTTTAAAAATAATGTTAAAACAATCGTCTTTAAACAGTTCATAATGGAAAATTAATTGTTAATTAAAAAAAGAGTAGGTTAAATATTTTCTGCATACGTAATTGATCTGTTTTGCTGCTCTGTCATCTCTGGATGTTTATGATACGAATTTCTTTTTGCGTGAAAGAAAGAAATGAGCTTGCGGATACTGGCTCATGTGTGTCCACACATCAAATTTGTTTTCGCATGCTAGACAAAGGTATTGTAACTACTATAGCATCTATTATCACAGAGTTGACTGTTGCTTCTTTCCAGTTTCTAAAAAAATACTAAGGTTTTAGGCTTTATGAAATAAGGACCTGAAGCATTGTACCTCTCCATGTTTTTAAAGATACACTGAAAACTGCTTTACGATAGAATGGTAACACCAGCGAGGCTGTGTTCCTTCTATTCACTACAGGGAAGGGGTGATTGGCAGGCTTTGGCATTCGGCTGTCCAGGGCTGAACTGCAGGGCTTGAGTTGCCTTGGCAGGGCTTCATGTAAAAGTTTGTGCCGTGTTTGCCAACTGTGTTCTTGGCTCAAGCTGATGTTACATGTCTCTCGACTCCAAGGCACACTCATTTGCCAAATTCTACCTAAAAATGTATGCTGGAATTCCTAATTAAATAAAACCCTTGATATTTATTTTATGCCTTGGAAAGGCATGCATTCTTTCACAGTAGATTCTACTTCAGTAGAAATACAAATGAAAAAAAGCCCAAGGTGGATAAAAAGCTGTCACTGGTATTAGGAGAGAAATTGTCTCTTGCAAACAGATTGGTAGCTTCGGTTTCTTCTAAGCATGGAAATTGTGAGACTTTACCAGGTTCTTACCTGGAATTCTTTGCATACATACATTTTTTGTTTATTTTTCAAGCATTTTTTAAATTGTTCCACTACAAATGATAATTGTAGTCAGTATATAATTTTGTTGAGTTTTGCGGCTATATAGCAATATAGCTACCTTATTGTTGCCATAAGCTAAAGTTACCAGTTGAACGATAAAGGTATAATTTATGCCAAACCAGTCTAGAAGCTTTTTCAGAAGACTGATAGCAACTGCTTTTATACATATTGCTATGTAAAATGCTTATTAATGTTAGCAGATGTTGCACTTTAATCCCCCAGAATGATTGTTTGGTAGCAGCAGGAGATTTATTAAGCTTGAGTTGTGTGAAATTGTGTGTGCATAAGCTGCTATTTAGATTGTAAAAATGCTATTGAAAACTGTTAAAAAGTTCTAACTGTAATTGGCAGAGAGGTATTAGCTGCTCTAAAAGAAGTATATGTGTACCGTTGGCCCTTGTGCTGTAACCTCTTTATCATTTATCTTCTTGTATTAATGTCACTGAATTATTAATTCATGAGAAGGGTTGGATAGGGTGAAGGCACTATTTAAATGTGTGGCACATGTATCCTTATCGCTGGACACATGAAAAGAGTCATTTTGTGTTATCTATAAAATGGAAAGGACATTTAAAATTTCATTTATGGTAATCCACTTCACTTCCCAGTAAAACACCTAGATTATTGCTACTATAATATAATGTTCTTTTTAAAATTTTGTAATCTTTCCACTCTATTCACTTATAAATATTGTTGATAGACAAATAATAGACTTTTTTCTTTTTAGTTGCACATACAGTTAGTGAACTATAGCAGAACATATGAAGAGCAGTTTTATTAAAACAAAAATATTAATTTCTTGTAAAACAATACAAAATAGAGGTCCTCAAGTATTTGTAATTGTGAAGGGGTAAATAAACAATAATTTTAAATCATGATGTAACTTCATTAATGCAAAACATGATTTTTTTCCAAAGTAGCAGTGTTACTGTCCCATTAAGCTACCAAGACCTATATTATTTAAAAGCAAGTGTAAGTGTAAGACATAGAGTTCTTGATCTGTTTGCTGAAACCAGAGAACATCAGAGGTCATGTTGCTGCTAAAACATGTTAAAAATTTATCTTAAATTTCATCTGCACTGTATGGGTGATTTAAAAAGAAAGTATGGGAAACATAATGTTTTCAGTCACGCCAAAAACAAGAATTCATTTTTTTGGATACTTTAAAAAGCATTAATTCTCTAAGATTCTCCAAGTGAAAGCAGTTTAGGGATGCTTTGTCCTGAGGTGCTTGCTGCGCCTGGTCTGGCAATGCTGGAGGTAACCCATATTCCATTTTGTTTAATAGAAGGTGTCACTTCACACTTTCCTTTTCACAAAGCATAGGAAAGGCTTGACTGTTTCCAAAATGCATCTTTTTTCCCCCATTTTTTTCCTTTCTCTTCTCCAACCCCCCCCCCCCAAAAAAAAAAAAAGCCAAAAAACTATGTAAGATGCAAGGGAGGAGGGTTTCAAATGGTGGTACAAGCATTTAGAAGGAGCCTTTCTGTTGGATTATAGTTTCGAGTTCTTTTTGCTCATAATTGCTCCACATGTAATCATTATAGTTTTCCAACGTGTCCTTCTACAAAAGGAAGAAAAAAATTGTAAAGGAAAATGCTCTTAATTATAGTTGCACCATTAGATGCATAGTCAACTCATACAATCTTTACAGAGTTCATAATCCAGTAACAGAAACTGTATTCTTTTCATTGCAGAATCAGGTCCTTTCTGAGTAAATAGCAAAGCATTATTTGCCACACGTATTGTGTATATTTCACACATTCTTAACGACATGCAAGCGATAGTTGTGTAATTCGGTCATGCATATCTGTGTAGGCGCAAGGAAGAGGTTGCGCAGTCTGTGCATTATTGTCATATATGGCTTCTCACCCTCGAGTTCTTGTTTTCGCCATGAATGTGCAGGTGAGAAGAACCAAGTACGAGGGAAGAAAAACAGTTTTTTTAGTTTTATTTGGTTGTTTTCAGCCTTCTACTTCAAAGTGCTACTGTCACGTAAAATTTGTGAACCTGGAAGTTTTGTCTTCTGTCAATGTGTGCTGCTTTTTTGGTATGAGATAGATCTAAGCCAAAGTCCTCCAAAAGGTTATGGAAATTCATTGAAGGTTCTACCTGTAAGTCATATTTGCTTGGAGGATCTCTTCCATACTTAGAAAGTAGTTAAAGATCATTCTTAGTTCATTATTCTTTCAAAGATGATACATGTGAGGTCTCCATCATGTCTTCACTTCTTCTGTTGTCAAAATTTGATATTTTGATGTGGCTGATGGCTGAGTATGGGATGGCTGTCGGGTCATTCTGCAAGAGGTGATCCCTCACCTTTTAATAGATAAATGGTTTATGGATGTTTTGGAAAAAGCAGCTTTATGGAATTCCTCCTTGAAGTTTATTGATGTTGGTTTTTAGCGGAATTAAAACATGGTCTTCAGGAGCTCCTGACTGTCAGGATGCTGAGAAGAAAATACTACTCTGATAACTGTAAAATTAATAGTGCTTTAGAGAAAAGAAACAAAACTTGTAATAACTTGGGGTTATTTGGAAGTAGAAAAAGAAAAATGCTCAAGTACAGCACGTTTTAAAACATAATTAAAAGCAGACATTATTGGAATGGTCTTTCATAAAATGCATTATTGTGATGCTATGGTAAATTCTATTTGAGGATATGATGAAAGAACAAGTATTTAAAAATGCCCTTTTCCTGCTGTCTATATCTAGTCACAGGTTTTTCACATTTCTTTGCATGCTCATCTGATATATTTTATCCTAGATTACCTCATTGCTCCAAAGAAATCCCTTTTGGTAATATTGATAACCTAATATATGACAGATTTTGGTCATTATTATTTCATTTAGCGGTCATATGTATAGACCAAGAGGGAATCTGAATATTGATTCACTGAATGGCTAGTAACAATGATTTATGAGTCAAGAATTCAGTGCAGTGAGCCAAACAGAGTAGAGATTACATCTTATGTGCAATCATTGATTTTGTTTCATATTTCACTGAACAATGATTAGGCCATGGTCTCACAGATGTTAACATTAGAACCATATTCCTCTTTAAGCAAAAAATATGCCACAAATTACACCCCATGCATTGTGTATATATATGTATATGTCTCCTGCTTTTGATTTTTTTAAAATACGATAAATATTTTCCAGTTACTTTTTAAGGAGTTGGCATTTTTCTGGTAACAACAAAGGGTTTTGAGGGAATTTTAAAAAATAATCAAAACTTATTTTGCTGCCCACATAAGCTTGTTCTCAAAACTTGAATAATAAAATTTATATACTCATTTCACTGCTTAAGCCCAGCAAGGAGCAGGCGGCTTATAAAGCAGATGGGTTGCACTGAAAGTCAGGCCTTGCAGTCAGCTCGAGCAACACCACTGTGCACGTACAGGCATGTCTGACCACAGTCCCAGGACTTTTCTGTTTGTTTAGTTTTTCAGTCTACTTCCACTTCAAACAAGTTCTCAGCTGTGAAAAACACTGGATGGGAGGGGAGGAAAAAAAAAAGAGATCAGCTAAGTGGCATAACAGCTTTGAGAAATATGGGCCTTTGCAAAGCCTTGTCAAGGCTGTCAACAAACAGTTTACTGTCTTACAAGGCTGCAGTGTCTTCGGTTGATGTTAGTCTAGTGATTTTTTTTTTTTTTTTCCAAAGCGAAAGGAATAATATCTTCTAATATAAATAGATTATTTCGAGGATTTCAGTGAGAAGTTTGAAAAGCCTTTGAATTTTCTTCAGCTGTTATGATTGCTTCTTTGGTTTGTCATATGTTTCTCAGTGTTTTTTATGTCTATTCATTATTTTCTTGTTTATTTTTTGATGTTCATAAAATCTGTCCTACGTTGGTTTGAAAATGAGAGCTATTTGTTTTGCAGTTTAATGAAGAGAATGGCAAACAGCCTCAGACTGTGCCTCTGGTGTCCAAAGTGATCAGCATATTTAACATGCTCAGCATGACACTAAGATATTACAGCCGATAACGGTTGTAATTGACTTACAGCATCCCTTTCCCTCCCCCTTTCTTTTCGTACTGGGGATTTATCTTTAAGGCCCCAGGAAGATGTAGTGACACAGAGGGCAGAAATGTTAAAAAGGTTTTACCTGCACTGTTTGAGTGGAGGTGGTCTGATGGAGCGGCATGATGTCGATCCAGGAAAAAAATACGAGGAATTTGCAGTGAAGATTGAGTCTCTCACACACACACATACATGCACGGTCCTGAGCATTTAGTAAAGGCAAAAAGAGAAATTCAAACTTGGCAAAAGGAGAGTGCCTGGAGCCAAAAAAAGCCATTCTTATTAGCACTAGCAAAGGTTTACTTTGCCGGCTTATTGAATGAAAACTCCCTAGAGTGTCCAGGCTTTATCCTGTGTTAACAAGAAGGGGCAAAGCTGGCTTGTTAGGAATGGAGCGCTGTGTAACGTGTCTGTAAAACACAAGAGTGAGGCCAAGCCAAACTGGAGTGCTGATGAGAGAAGAAAATCTTCATCTTTTCCTCTTAAGTTCTATTTATTTTCTCTAGGAATGGTTGTGGTAGACCATTGAGCTGCTGTGGACCGATAGACTAAATTGTCATGTTGCACTGCTAAAGTAGTGTCAGTGCACTGTTTAGTGTCATGTCATGCACAAGTAGATTTGGTCTTGTGAATGATCTTTGGGACTGATGAGCCGTGAACCCAGGCTTAGGTGGGCATTTCCATGGGTGTTACGAATTTAGGGTGCATGTTGACATCACAGTATTTCAGGGTGCTCCTCAGGTGTGGGAATGTCACCAGAGCACAACGTGGCTGAATGCGTTGCAATAGGTTTTTTTGTTACAGGGTTGGATGACCTTGGCCAAGTCTTGGTCCTACTGTATTATTGCCTTCCTTGATACTGTATTCCTACTGTGCAACTTGGAAAGGGATGTTTTGAGTTAGAAATTCAGTGCCCAAGGTGAAAATTAATAGGGAGTGTTGAATACAGAATTGAAGATAAGACTCTGGTACTTTTTAAGCATTGAATTGCTTTTAATGGAAAAGAAGTCGTTGTTAACAGTTTTAGACAAAGCAGAGTTAGCCTTTCCTTTCTTCATGCAATATGCAACTTAATTGGAACAGATCGGGCACTGATTGTTTACCATAGGTAGTAGAAGCTAACTAAACAAGACATTGTTTGTCTTCAATTTTTTTGGCAAGATCTTGTATTTCTTAAGATTCTGCAATCTGATACTATAGCACTAATGCAAAGTTATTAATGTTAGTCAATTTTTAACGTTAGTGAAGATTTAGAAATAACACGCATTAAATGCATCGGAGGATATGTTCACTGTTGAAAACTAGAGCAGGGCCTTATTGCAGATAAGTATAAAACTATAGCGCTTGGATCGTAAAAAGTGTTAGTCTGGTTCTGGAATTTTAGTAATGTGTCTTAGTTCTGCTAATCACACTGCACTAATTAAATTCTTATGTTACAGATTATAGGAAGTTTAACTTTTTTTTTTTTTTTTTTTAAATTGGGGAAGCCTCATGGTGGGAAAGCACATGGACACATGATTTCTCAGGAGACTAAGTAGTCTATTATATTGTATGAATATATATCTACTCACTCTTGCTTCCTCTTCCCCCTCCTCACCTCTGCAGAGTGTCTCAGATATATTACAGAATTACTTAGTTTCATAAACTGGGTTTTGAAAGGCAGTGGGGGTGCTGCGTGTGTGGCAAGGTAGGTCATACAGGATTTATAAGAAGGACTGCCTGGGTCCTGCTAGTTCCTTGGCGCGTACGAGCTGTGCAGCTATGGCTGGTATTCCTTACCTTTCTGTGCCTCATCAGCGCCTGTGCAGCTAGTGTAAATTTTATTTAGGTAATAGGAATGTTAAAGCTTCATCAAGGTTGCAAAAACTTTGTGTTGTTTCTAAGATGATTTGAAAAATTAAACACTATATTGGAAAATACATCAGTGTTAGTCTGAAAGAATTTCAGCTAAGGAAAAAACATCCTTACTTAGCTGGAAAGATCTCTGCGTTCACCTGTCTTAACTGCCTGAAAAGCTGGATGGAGCAGGAGGGAAAAGCAGCTCTTGAGCATGCTGTGTCAGTTGTCCAGAAGCTCTTAAAAGACCCTTTTTTGGCTTTTGAAAATAAAACCTTGGGAAGGTTAAACAGAGTAGAGTCAGGACATGGCAGTCCTTTAGAGGTCTTTCTCTTCAAAGATAAAAGTATTTCAAGGAGCATGCTTGGAGCAGCTTTCTCTTATCTCTGGGGTGCTCTTGAGCAATGTTGCGGGGAGAGGGATGGCCAACAGTGGCTCGTATTCTGCAGCGGTCGTGTTCTGTCTGTAAGAAGTTTCAGAAGTACAGAAGAACAAGGAAGCAAGGCAGGGCACTAAGATACTTGGGACTTGGAGCACAGCATATGAATACACTATGAAGAGATGCCCAATACCTTTGCAGTGTACAGGTTTGAACATTAACATTTCTATTATTGATCTAGTCTTCTTTAACAGCACATATGTGGAGAAACTTAACAAGTTGAAGTGCTCTGTTTCCAGCGGAGGGTCGAGGGTTTTTTTTTTATGGGAGACTGCCGTATGGCCCAGAGGTAGGGATTTAAGTTACAACTGAAATTTTCTGGGCAGCTTTTATTACACTCTGAAATTCGAGCAACCTTTTGCTCTAGGGAGTTTCTCTCTGCCCCACCCACAAACCCAAGCAGTCAGTGATCCAGAGAGAAGGTTTATTAAGGTCTGAGGGGAAATAAGTTATTTGCGCAGGACAACTGCTCACCATGGTCTCCTTTTTCTGTTTACAAAGAAGTAACTTAATACGCCTTTTCCTGGTCCTTTTTGTTTGGTTTGGGATTTGTTGTTGTTGTGAGATGCCACTGACAGTCTCTGTGTCGCTGATAGATGGATGTTCGGAAGGACACGGCTGACGGCAGTGTCTATAGCCGAAGTGCTCTCTGGCTCCAGCTCATGTCTGTGTACCTTTTTCAGGATTAGCTTTTGTTCTGCTGATGAATAGTTGGTTCAGAACTGTGCCATTCTTTTACTTGGAGCCACATAGAGTTTCTCAAATATATAGGTTGCATTAAAATTGTTCGCTGTGAAGCCGCTGATTTTTATTTGAAAGAGAAGATGCAAATTGAAAGGCTATTGTGTCAGTTTTCAAACACAGCTCAAATTTATTTTTTTTTCTTTTTTAGAAAAATACATTACTGATAATCTGGTGCAGGGGCTGGTTGGTTCATTCTGAATTCTTTTTTGCAGTAGCACACTGAGTTAGATTCCATGTATATAGGCTGCATCAATCTAGAGAGAACAATATATTGCCCACAGCACTTAAGTTTGTCCTTAAAGTCTTTTGCATTTATTATTATTTGAATAGTTTCTGCTGGTTTTGTTATCACAAAAACATCAATATCCTTTCAGAAACCGTGGTTTCTTATTAAAATAGTTAATATAAGTCAGTTTACAAGGTCAGGAAGTTGTACATGGTCGAAACGTCTCTGCCATAAATTTTTCAGCTATTTCCTAGAAAGACATTTGGTACAGCAAGTGGTGCTTTGATTATTGTTTTTTGTTTTAATACAACCCTTTTCCTGTCCTCCAATTTAAAAAAAAGCTCACAAGAAAGCTGAGTTCAAGGATGATAAAGGACTACCCTCTTGAAAGTGAAGGAAGATGTCTCAGAATCTGGGTGTGCAGTGATATGTAGAGGAAGTAATGGTAAAACTTGAGTCTCGGGAAGTCAAAATCATCTGGACAGACTGGGAACAATCAGAAGGCTGACTTAATTTCATTTTTAGCCATTATTGTTCCTCATCTATTCTCTCAGATTATTCTGATTGCTCACTGAAATTATGCTGATTATCCTGTAGTGTCTGTGAAATAGTTTTACATTTTTTCCTGTGGGTGCTACAGGTAAAAAATTAATCCATGCTCTTCCCAAGATTTTAGCTGGACTATCTCCAGGGTTTGATTTTTTTTTTTTATTTATTTTTTTTTTTTAGATGCCATAGTGGTATTTTTTTCTTCTTTGTTCAGTAGGAGCTCCTTTGCAATTGTAATTTCTGCTGAATGCAGTGCGTCCTTTGTGGATTTTTAGATTATTTTTTTTTTTCTTCCCATTTTTCGTAGTTGCAAAACACACTCAGCCCAGTGTGAAAGATCTAGAGATACAATATAACTGTCTCTTCATAACTGTTTCTGGGTTGTCTTGTGAGGACACATCTTTTACCTTGAGGCACATGGGCCTGAACCAGGGAGAGCCACGCATTGGCTGTCCTGCACTGAAGCACTCCTTTGGCTACTGTATGGTCTTTGTTGAAACGTGTGGATAAAAGTGCCTGTGATTGAAGAGCACCTGTCTGTAGTTGGAAATTGGAAAAAGGTTTTGTTTTTATGTATAAATAAACATAAAATCATTTGGCCTCAGATGTTGGTTCTCTTTCATTTCCCCATGTGAGAAATCACAAAGCATGCTTGTGCTGTATGAGAGGAATGTCTGCACTGAAGCAGCATCACTCCTCTTAAAGAAGAGCCAAGTAAAGAAGCCTAGTTGGCTATTTATTAGTCTCATATTCTGCCACCATCGCATTGTCTGCATTGAGAATCAGAGAAATTGTTCCACAATGTTTTCTGATAATTCTTGTCTTTTTCTGCTTGGAGAAAAGAGTGTCAGTCTTGTTGCTGTCCGTGTGCTCAGGGAACAAACTTTATCATTGATTAATATTAACATTGACTAGTATAAAAGGAGTTACGCTTTATACTTCTGAAAATGATCTACAGTTCATAGATTTCTTTGTCTGGCATTTTGTGCTCTTCATCTTTTCCAACTGTCCTTGCCAAAGGGGTAAATGTATTTTTAAAGCCCTCGACATGCTCCAGTACTCCCAAGACTTGTAAGTGGCCCTTGGATCCCACCACTTAAATTTTTACGTAGTCATTGTTACATGGTTTTAAAGTAACATTAATTTCAGATATCTCATAAATACATCCACACGGTCCTGTCCTTTGGTCTTGGAGAGACCAAGCCACTGTGGCACCAGGCTCAGATCTTGGGCTCTATAATTGCTGCGGTGGTCAGAGAGAAATTCTTGCTGAGTTTTTTCATGCATCTGTAATATGTAGAGCTAGCTTTGTAGTTAAAAAATAACTTGTTTGTATATGGATGTTAATTTTTCTCTAGCTTCCGTAACACTAATAGTCAGGGCTGAAGCATGATGTAGCTTCGTACAGTGAGATATGGAAGAGGATGTGTGTAGTTAGTCAGTTGGCTGGTGAGAGAAAGAAGTCATTAGCGAAAGGGAGCAGTCTGCTGTCAAATCTTCTATCACAGCTACTGCTCTTTATCATTGTAATTATATTTTTCAAATGCAAATGATAGCTTTACGAATTCTTCCTTTGGTAGGTCGTTTTCAGGAGCAGTTTGGTTCATATTTCTCAGTCAGAGACAAATCTTGTCAGAGCCGAAGGACTGGAGAGTCTCATCTGTTATGTTTACTCCCTTTTCTCTGAGGGTGGCTTTTTGGGTAGAAGTATAGCAAACGGAGGAGGCTTCCTCACCGAACAGTATTTTGTCTGCATAGTTGCTGTTACTGCTTCTCATCTAAGGGAAACAACCTGTATGTAGAGGGAAGCCTGGAACCATGATGGGGAGGAGACCTGCAGAGTCTCAGCATTGAGTGCTCTTGCTCCATTCTCAGTCACTGCATGTTTTGGATCCCTAAGAAATACGTCAGTGTCGTAGATTTAATTTTATTATTGTACTTTGAAGTAGAGAAGTGCAGGTTGTGTCAGATTTGAGGAGTGGGAAATGCTTAGCCTAGTCATCTGCAAATCCAGTTCCCTATATTCAGAGAAAATGTCACTGGGTTGGGTTTTTTTGGGGTTGGTTGGATTTTTTTTTTTTTAATGCGTACTAGTGCAAGTACGTCAGTAACAGTCGTACTTTCAACTTAAACATGTATCAGTATTCGGCATTCTGTTTAATGATCACTGACCTTGAGAGATTACATCCCACAAACTTGCCCAATTCCCAGCTACAGTGCAGGTGTACTGTCAGTTTTTATTTAAAATTTCGGTCTTCATGTTACGTAAAATTTGGTATTCCAAATTATTGGTGCTCAGCTATTGATCTGATTTGGTTTTATTTTTTTTTCTTTCTTTTCTTCCAAACCTCTGCTTCTCCAGGTATGAAGATGAATAACGCAGACCACTGGTTTCGATGATGCTGGGCTTTTATAACTGGATTCATTAAGGAATACAAAGAAAATTCTTACAGGGATCAATAATGGTGTCTTCTGGCTGCAGAATGCAAAGTTTTTGGTTTCTGCTCATTATCAGCTTCCTGCAGTGTAGTGAAGGTAAGCTTTATTTTTTTACTTGGGTTTGCAGATGAGTGGTCTGTACAATTAATTTCTGTTAGATGACTTGAAGTTTTAGGATGCTAAACTAAAAAAATCCTCAGCATGTTCTAGGTTTAATTTATAAGCTTCACATTTTTTTTTAGTGAAAAAGAAAATCTTTTTGTTTGATACCATGTGGTATGTTGAAACTGAAATACAGTGTTCAGGCAACTGAAGTGACAGTATTAATATCCTTGATTGGTAGGTGCCTTATTTTTGGACTGTTCTGTTTATTCTTTCTGTTCTCATTATGCAGCCATTTAGAAGCCATGTCTAGATATGTTAAATATGATATTAAATAACTAAATGCTGCAAATGAAATACCTGGTTTACTTTTCTAATTTGGCTGGCTGAAAACAAAATGACAAACACTTCACTGAGATTAGAACTATGCAAGTTAAATTTCAGGAAATAAAACTCAAAGTGCATGTAGAAATAGCACCTCCTTAAAGATAATGTTGCTCTTTTATAAAAGGGAAAAATAGTTCACATCTAACAGATGAGGTGTTTAAAGTAGCTCTTAAATTAAAGAGATGAGGAAGTAAAAAGCTTTTAAGAAAAAAAGTTGTATCAGCTATACTTATCTGCTTTTTTTCCCAAACTCTATTTTATTCAGTTAGTCTGTCTCTGTGATCCTTTTAATAGAGTAACACAAATGCAATGAATACATGTTTTATGACTTTAGTTACAAATACTTGTATAGAATTTGAGGCTCTTTCTGTGTGTCATCATTTTGATTGACTAGATAGTGGGTAAAAGACTGGTTTAGTAATAAAATAGCACCTCCATGCCATCTTACATTATTCAGTAGTAGGTATATAATATACAGGCATATTTTGGTACATCTGGGGCGTGATCTCACTATCTTTTAAAGTAGATAAGTACCTTACTCTGTCAAAATTTCCTTGAATTTTAAGGGTAAATTTTCAGAGGTACTACAGGAACACTGCTCTGCCTCCCCCTCTCTCCCAAATCTATACCAAAAAAATGATCTAGTACTCAAAAATGGCAAAACCCAAGCTTAAAAATTTTAATATTGTATGTGGTCTTCCATGTTTGCTGTGTACTTTCCTAAGCATTTATTCTAGACTAACACAGATTGGGTCTTATGTTGCACTGACAGACAAGGTTTGCTGAAATAGGTTGTCCACATGAATGTGCGAAGGTCCACATGTATCAGGGGGACATGTCCTAGGAGTCTTCATGCAGGTTACTGAACATGGAAAGGTCTCATATCTCGTAAATAGCCTTGACAGTTTCCCTTCCCTCCCCTCTTTCTTATTAAATATTGCCAGGGTATATTAGAAAACTGGTATTTCCCAGGGTACACTGCAGATCTGGGATGGTTTCATCATTTGTGGGACCTCTGATTTGGTAGCAGCTGGACTGACTGTTCTCATGGTGTCTGTTCAGTCTGTGGAAGTGGGTATAATCTCACTTTTATAGGAAAAGTAAGAGCCAACAGCTGGAAGGTAAAATGCTTTCCAGCCTCTTTCACAGGTAAGAAAGGCAAATGCATATTAGGAGAATGAATTATAAAACTTGCAACTGGCTGGCTATGTAATAACTTCTCTTAATTATAAATGCACTTACATTGCAAAAGTGGTTGTGCTACTTGAAACCAAAAGTATAGGAAATGAGGCATCTATTTATATTTTTCTGAAGTTTTAAAATAGTAAGGATTTTATTTGTTATTGCACTTGTTTAAAATTCATACATCGAGTACATTTTACAAAAATCCATGTACTTGTGCTACAAGTTCTGTAATGCCTATGTCATGGTTAAACATTTGAAAACAGAAAGGAAAATCAGACAAACTTACATTCTTTGCTTTGGTTACAGTAGCCGTGTTTTATCTGCTGAGTTTGGAAAGGAAAAAGTCAACTGAGAACTTCTGCAGATGGAATTTTTGCCATTTGCAGAAAGCTAATTTTCATTGTCATCTGTAATATTTCAAGTTCATTTTGTTCTGTCCCTGTTTTTCTTGCTTTTAGTAGCCAGTAGCAATCTTTTGATGCTTCAGTTGTGAATTTACTTTTTTAAAGTCTATACAAGAGCTGCTTTTTCAGCTAAAAGAAACAGGGAAGGAAATTGGGAGCAGATAACAGAATCATAGCAAATTAATTGTAAATTCTTAAAATAAATGAAATATTGTGGCTCTGTATACTGGAAATGAATATTAATATAGAGTTGGCTTCCAGCCACAGAAGCAAAATGAATACCGCATTATTACACTTTCTCACAAGATTACATTGCCTTCTGCTTCAGTAATAAGAGATGCCAAGTGTAACGTGCTTTAGTAGCACTTCATGCCTGGAAGTATGAACATGAACAAAGGTTAAAATAAGAGCATCTAACTTTTGCTTGAAATAAGAAAATCTTTAATTCTCTTGCTTGGAACTTGGGGTTTTTTATAGAAATCTTATGTGTATATGCAGGTTGTTGCAGTTGGCGGGGGAGATAAAACCTGGCTGAATTCCCTGCTGTTGTATTTTAATGTTTCGGTAGAGTTAAATAGAGAAAGAGGAGGGAAGAAAGATCCTGGGTGTGGACAAGTGACTCATTTGTTCATATAATGAAACATTTTCCAATCAAGACAAAGACTTCATGACTCTCACAGCGCCTTAACTTGAACTCACCAGGGAATTAGGAAGCAGGCACAGTTACATGAAGGCTGTAATTTTATTCTAGTGTTGCCTATCCAAATAGGGTCATATGTTCAGTTAAGAATGTCTTGGTTTTGCTTTGCTTTTCCTGGCTAGTACAGTCCAGGTGGGGTTGCTTTTGTAGCAGTCCTTTCCTTCAGGTAAAATGAACCTGGAAAGGATGAGTGCTGGCAGCTGGAGGGGAAAACTGCACTGAGTTATTATACACTGCTAGTACATTGATCAACGGCAGGTCAATATTGTTGTGTAGAGGCTTGAAAAACATTGTTATTACTGTCAACAGCAAGCTTTGCAGCCCTAAATAAGGAAGAGATGAGAGGCAGGAAAAAGACTGAAAAGCTGAAGTCATGAGCCTGAATATTAATATAATTTCCAAAGGTATTTTTCTGTCCCTTTTTCTAGCATATTCTCCTTGCTATAGATCTGTCTTTGAAACTACACTTTTATTACAAAAGACAGACTGAAAGGACTGCCTTGGAAAGCAGTTTGAATGGGAGTTACGCTGGTAGCTGTGTGAAGCCTGGCCTCGTACCGCAGCTGATGGCCTGGCGAAGACCAGAGCTACCACCATGGCCGTGCCAGAATTGGTCCCTGTCCCCATGCCATCCTGGCTCTCTGGTCTCACAAAAGGAGAGGGGTGGTGCTCCTGGCGGTCCCATGCAGTTTGGTGTCCCACACTTTTACTTACCTGTTGCCTACTCACTGTAGGAAATTAATTACTTTTGACACAACCTCTTTTTTTTTTTCTTTTTTTTTCCTTCCTGCCTAATTAGGTGAAATCATCCAACAAGTTAAAAATTATCTGAGAAATTACAAAAAATCAGAGAGTGAGATCATACATGTCTTGTTTCCATAGCAAAGCCTAGTAAAAGCTTATACATATTATCGGTTTCTCTTTGAGCAAGTTAAGACAGATACAGTAATATACATATGGGGGAAAAAAAGAACTAAACATTCTGATTAAGATTGTATTTTGGACTGTACAAGTTTTAATATTTTTCATCTTTATCTTGTGGACAAAGTCTACCTTTTTGCCTAGCTTTAAATGCCTTTTTCTTTTATTCTCTTCTGGTATTTGAGAAGCTCAAGTGCTTGGGAAGCACTGAAATAGTTTTGTTTGCTTGTGTTTTATTTTGATGAAGGCTTAATACAATTTTAATTTGTTTTATTATGATTTATTATCTGTGCTTTGTCCAAAGGAATAAGCGTCATGCTTTCATTATCCATTTAATTCTGTTTTCCTAAATGGCATTAACACTTTTTAAAAAAAATCCAGCCTGTCTTTGCCTCTGAATGTACATTTTAATTAATATTATGATAGGAAATATAAATTCCTGTAAATTTTAGTTATGCCAGCCAAGGACCTGAGTGTCAAATTGGAAGCAGTTTTACATGTGTTTCCAACATTAGTGCATTTACTGCAGAAAAGACATACTGAATACAGATAAGGTATGTTTGGACCCCTACAAAGATACTTGCTGTTCTAATGTTTTGCTTCAGATCTTCAGCCTCCTGTCAAGGCACTTGGAGTGTCTAAGAGGTGTATGGCACAGGCACTCCATAAACTGCAGAAGCATGTCAGTTTTCCTCTGCCTTCACTAGGATGTATTAGTAGGATTTTGCCCAGGATAAAAATTCAAAAAATCTTGGACTTGAGAAGAAATCAACTCCTGTTAATTAGCGGATTTAAGTTCTACAAGGGGTGAAACCCATTACAGAGTCACGCTAGAGCAAATAGGAGCACTAATTTAATTTCTAGCCAGGGAATTTATCACAGTGAGAGCTCTGTGAAGCACACAGTTAGTAGGCAAGTACTTGGTTTAACAGAGGTTGCAAAGCATCCGTAAGCAGACTCAGTGGACCAAGGCCGGCCAGTTATTGCCCGTGCTTTGGAGGGTCACTCTAATAAGCCATCCAATGCTATCTTCATTTTTACAGCGTATTCCTGATGTGCTTTATGATTCTTTTACAAATGTGTTTTTCTTAACTGATTAATGCAGATTATGCAGAAGAAAAGATCTGTGAAGGGAGCAGTGGGCTTTCTGCAGAAAGCAACTGCTGCACCAAGTCTTGATTTCGTTCCTGGAAGAGCATGTAATTTTTCACTTTTCTGAGAGTGGTGTAGACCCAATGTGTCTTCTAAAAAGGAAATTGATCTAAACAGTGAGACCAAACTTCGTCTTAAAGAAGAATGTCTGTTAAACTTTTCAAGTGCATTTCCAGCTAATAGAGACTGACAGACTGCCTGGAAAAGGCAGAAATTCTTTAACGTGCTGGCAGTGAATATCCTTTCACATATTCCCTGAGCAGTGAGGTCTGCAGGATCCCATGCTGTAACATTACATTTTTGAAACCAAAGCAAAACCACTGCTGTTTTAAAATGTAGAAGAATCCACAAAGAACCATTTTAATACTGTACTAACATTTATATGAGAATTTTTTAGGAAATGTTAATTTAAGGGTCTTATAATTTAAGCAAGGAAAAAAGTATAAATGCATAATTATGATGAGATGAATAACAGCATTACTACTTCCTCAGCTTAAAACAGGACAACTTCATAAATGAGGGGAGATTTTCTATCTTCTTGAGCCCTGTATTCAGAAGAATAACAGAACCCTGTAGCGTGTAAAACTGTAGAAACACAGTTTGTTGTGCTAAGGGTTATATGTTATAATCCTTATAACATATAAGGCAGATGTTACATTTTCAGTTTACTGTCTTTTGGTGCTGTAACCCCTGGTGGGTCTTGATGGGCCAAGTGAGCCAGGCAGCTGACCACTGCAAAGAGGGGGGATGGACTGGACTTAAACTTCAGCTAACCTGCACTGGCACCACTGCCTAAGGGGCTTTTCTTTCATTAAATGTAAGCCTGGGTAAATTTTAGATTACTTCATTATGGTAAAGTACCTTTCCAAGAACACAGCAGCAGAATTTGGACATACAAGTCTTTACAAAACCAATAGGCTTCATTACTATTCTAGCAATAAATATAGAAAAAAAAATTTACTAACAGTTGTATTTGATAAGTGTTTAATTGTTTTCGTTTCAGTCTTCTGTCAAGTGGAAGAATACTGTTTTTCTTAGTAACAAGGGTTTTTTTATATTGGTTTAACAGCATTGTCTGTCTTAATATTGTGCTTTTAGGTCATAGTGTAAAATGGGAGTACAACTGCCTGAAGCATCTGACATCAGTGAATGCCTCAGCACTGGCTTTCTTATTACATTTAGTGTCCTTATGATCAGATTATAAAAATTATCATAAAGAATAATGATTTTAGATTTAATATTCGTTGCCAAGTTCTACAAGCACATAATGGGTCTTATACTTTGTTGTGGTTGAACCCGGCAGGCAGCAAAAACAACCACACAGCTGCTTGCTCACTTCCCCCTGTGGGATGGGGGAGAGAAATGAAAAGAGGGTAGAACTCATGGGATGAGGTAAAGACAGTTGAATAGGACAGAAAAGGAAGACATTATTGTTTGTTGTTATATTTGTTGAGTTTTTTGTAATAGTAGTGGTAGTAGTAAACAAAAGCAGGGATGGACAGCACAATTGCTCACCACCCAGAACCAATGTTCAGCTAGTTCTGAGCCATGTTGCCTCTCAGCCAACCCTTCAGTTATCTACGAAGCATGACATCATGTGGTATGGAATATCCCTTTGGACACTGGGTCAGCTGTCTGGCTGTGCCCCTCTCCCAGCTTCTTGTGCGCCCCAGCTTTGTGCAGGGCAGTATGAGAAGCTGGAAAGTCCTTGACTGCTTGGCAACAGCTAAAACATCTGTGTGTTATCAACATAATTCTCATCCTAAATCCAAAGCACAGCTCTGAACCAGCTGTAGGATGAAAGTGTAACGTTATCCCATCTGAAACCAGGACATACTTACAAATAGATCCATTGGTATTTTGTGAGTAAACAGTAAACTAATACAATTTGTGCTAATTGTGTGTTTTACAGACATCTTAATAGCATCAAGTGTATGTAGGTTGAAAGCACTGCAGAAAAAGGACTTAATGCAAATATGTGTTTCATGTACGTGCTCACTTCCATGTTTGTGGTAGCGTTCCAGGTAGTGTTACATGAGGATGAGGAGATTAAAAACATTCACCTAGAGAAGTTCTTCTTGGCTTGTTGTCTATCCACAGTCTTGTCATAAATGCACTCGATAGTATAGGAGCTCCCAACATCTCGTTATACAGTTGTATATATTTGTATAGTAACCTTCATGGAAGAGACACTTAAATATTGGCCATTTACAGTGGTTAGTTAGTGTCATATTTGCTCATCAACATTGGTAGGTTAGAAGAATATTTATGGTTGCTCCCCCTGTTTATTGTTATTTTTGTTTATTATATGACTTTGGACTTGGATAATACGGCTCTAAAGTAGCACTTCATATTATACTCTGTACAAGTATATAAGTAGAACAAAGGATGATAAGGAATAAGACACACATATATAGTAAAGTTTCATGAATAATTTTACTGTACTTTCAGTTTTACATGGTACTTATGATGTGCCTGTGTCAGTAGAATCACACTACAGATTACTATTTCTAATCACTTCAGGTTTGATAAAATTTCATTCTGTCAAACCTGGATCAGCTCCAGTTTCAGTAATTTCTATAAATAGTAATAGTTTATCCATTTATGCTTTGTTTGGATTTACATTTGGAATGAGATGCATGAGCACTGGATGTTTTTCCAACCATTGTTCACTTTTATCCAGGAATACTAAATCTTTTACATTTATAATAGTGAATAAATTTTGTATGGGTAATTCTGTAAATAAGCCATACCTCAAATTCAAAGATGATAAATTGAATATGCAGCTCTTTCTGATGGATAGGAGTTGCAAAAATCCTTTTGCTTGAAGGTATCCCGAATTCCAGCCCTTCCAGTCTTGAACTACTCCACTGGCTTTCAAAACCCTAATTGTGCTAAGATATTTCGTGTTTCTGTAATCTCTCCTGGCTTTCTTTTGAAATTTAAAGAAATAGTTGTGTGAATGTTAGCTGAGTTTGTGGGTTTTGGTTTTTTTTTTCAGTCAGGGAGACAATTCATCCATATCAGGGTGACATTAAGGCAACCCATGCAAAAGTACATGAGTGTGTTGATGATGGTGTTGAAGATGGTGGGGGAGATCCTCTGGTTGTTCATTCTGAGCTTGGACCAGTCCAGGTGGTTGGGAATGTTTCATTCTTTTTATTTTCTTGATTTATACTGGTATAAGAATCACTCATGTTTTCTTAGTGCATAAAATGTGTTACGAGGAGACTAGTCAGGAAGCAAAACGAATTTATTTTTTTTTTCATCTGTTGCCTGAGCAACACATACATGTGAGAAACCCTGGGGACCACGTAACTTTCAGTTGCTGGATACAGCACTCGGCAAGTTTTATGAGGGATCTTGACGATGGAAGGAGAGCTAGCTTTTGTGTTCTCCCTTGTCAGGGATTTTGATGTCTCTCTCAGGAGTTAGTTTTGTTCTCTTCTAGCAGAAAGTACAATTAATGAAAGGTGCTGTTTGAGCAATTTTCCTGTTAAATTTAAATTCAGCATGTCATTTAGGAAACCTGAGAGGAAGTTGACACTGAAACTAGATTCTCCTATCTACCACACTTTTAGTTGGAAAAGCAATGAGAAATGTTACCTTTTTACAGACTTCAGTGCTATTTCATATCACTTCTGTTTTAACCATCTTCCTAGTGAGCTTCAGTTGGATTTGCCTGTTCATCACTGATCCTGTTTGACCATGCACATGACATGGTCTCCCTTCCACAGTATTTCACATTAATTTTTTCTCTTTCTCCCCATTGAGCTGCCTCAGTTCTTTTTTCTAACTTAGGCTTGCAGATTGCTTTTAGTATTTTGTCTTTTGGTTTTGTTTTGTTTTGTTGTTTGGTTTTTTTTTAATTATAAAATGTTACTTTAGGATTGGGATTTATTCTATGCCATTGTTAACATTTACTGTTGAAAGTCTGTTGGAAGAACGGGTTTGTGGTTTAGAATTGATCATGCTTTTTAGTGGCTTAAGATAAATATGCCTTTAGTAAACAAAACTGAACAGTTTGCTGCTTATGCTTTTGCATCATTTAATTTGCAACAGATGAAGCTGGCATGCGTGAAGAGTGAAGCATGGAAAATACTAGAGGGCAAACTGGTGGTTTGTGATGTGATTACCTGTAAAGATGGATAGAGTCCACAAAACATCACTTCATGTATTAATGTGCCAGCTGGAAAAAAAAAATTAAATATGTCAGCATAGCATATCATGCATAAACTGTTTGGTTTAGGCCTTCAATTCACATCCTGCTCAGTAATAAAAAACTTTATATCTCTGTACTAGTGCAAAGATATATGTATATCTTCATATATATAAATAAATATATATATATATATCATCTGTCAAATAAATTTTTAAAAATTCAGAATACAAAAGTCTGGAAGTCATCCATATGTAAACTGCCTCGAAGGATTTATAACACAGTGTTTTGTTCTGCAGTGTAAACCAAGTGCTGACAGAAGAACGTCTAGAAATCCATCTAACCACCAGTGTTTTCTTTACCAGTTACTCTGTAATCTAGTAATAGAACAATTACTTTGTTATATGTATTATATATAACACTGTAACAATTACTTTGCTACGTAAATTATTTTGAATTTCTCTGTGTTAAATCAGCAGAGTCCTCACTCAGTCCTGGCAACACCTCTCATTAAGTTATGTAACCATCCCTCTTTGGTGCATTATTTTCTAGCTCTTGGATTTGTTATGGATCCATTCTAACAGCATTTCTATGTTGCCTTTTTAAAAAAAAAAAAAAAGATTTTTTTCAAGTATGAAGAGAGACTCTCTGAATATTTCTTATTCAAAGTTTGTTGTGATGCTAATACCATTTTTAACATTCCATGATTCTAACTTCATTTACCCCAAAGCCTTGTTTGTTTCTATTCTTTTTAATTCCTTCTTTTATTTAGTTTATTTAAAAAAACCCCCAAAAATCTTGTGACAGAGAAAATCTTAAATAAAAAAACCCCAAACTTCTTTGAAGATATGGATGTTTGGGACCTAAGCAAAATTTATTCTTTTAATCCTATTTCTGTTTGGGGTAAGGAAGGGAGGAGGGGAAAGGGGGAAAAAAAAAGAAAAAAAAGGTACATTTTAAAAGCATTCAAAGATGTTAAGCAACAATAAAACTCTGTAACCATTTAAATGACAGCAGCTGACTATTTGAATTAACTTTGTGTTTGGCTTAATTTGGGGTCCTAATTATTCCTAACTTACGTGAGTAGATTTCAATTATACAATACTGCAGGGATTTGTAGCTAAGGCAACTAAAGGAATCATTTTACATAAAGTACTTTTGTTCAACTGATTAAGCAGGTTAAAATGGAATGATAGAAAATGGGAACTCTTGTCTGATAAGGTCCAATGAATTGTTTCCAGTGACACTAAGAAGAAATAATATGAGGAAAGCTCATTATTGAAGATTTTGAGAATTTTTATGCAACATGTTTATATCTTGATAATGTGGCATTGGTTAACCACTCATAAGCAAGTGATTCTCATGAGTATTAACAATAGATCTGTCAATAAAAAGACTATTGACGTTTTTGTGGTACCTTAGTTTGGCCTTCAGGTCTTTTCCTAGAGTGACTTTTTCTAGAAGCTCATTCTTAATTTCTAGTTCTTAAAAAGATTTAGTATATACTAAGTATTTATGCCAGTTAACCATTTAAATAGGAAAAACATGCTATTTGATGTTTTAGACATGAAAGCATTTTTAGACCTTCAGCTCTCGTCTCCAGTATCCCATTTATCTAAAACTGCTGTTCCATGAAAGTAATTTATGCAACATCCTTAAAATAACCTGGAGGAATTACAGGTGAAGGAGGTATTGGAATAAAGATTCTGGAATCGATTTCCACTTGTATTACTTACACAAATGTATACCCTTCATTGGAAATTAATTTTTGAGCAAACTGTCTTCATAGTTTGAACTTAAAACCAGGGATTTATACGTATATGTGTGTGTATATATATATTTAACAGTATATAGTAAAATGTCATTTTAACTCTCAGCATTTATAAAGTAAGGCCTCCTAAATTAGATCTGCATCATAGGCAGGTATCTCCTTTTGATGATGATAGACTAACATCCCTAGACTTAGAATGCTTGTTTTGGTTTTCTCTTTAGTTTTTCACATGCCTTTTTTGGTTTCCTCAATCAGATTATTGAATGTTACACGAATGCTCATTCTGCTGACTCCAGAGAGCAGACACCACAGTACCATGTCTGCGACCTAAACTCCTTAGTTTTTAGGGCTGTCACATTTGCCCGTGTCATCTGAATATGCAACCAGATGTTATATTCAGAGACTTTAAGAGAAGCACTGCAGTTGTTTCCTGTGTATCTGGTGTGTAGGAGATGAGAACTTGAAGTATCTCTAATGAGGTCAATGTGAGGCTTTGCTGCTGTTAAAAGGGAGGAAAAACCCACCTACAAAGCATATGGTTAGAATGTGTAAATTTCTGAATTAGATCCCAAATAAATACTTTAAAAAAAAAAACCCAATCCAAACCACAAAATAGATCCACTTGCATCTCTTCCCTTCACCCTGACAAATTCCAATTTTCTGTGAAAAATATGTATTTTTTTGATCATGTGTCTGCTGTTAACCTATTAACACTACACACATCCAATTAGTACTGCTGACAAGTTATTTAGGAAAGTCTCTGGAGCATGTGGGGATGTGCACAGCTTCCTCGTGTCAGGTGTTTACTTTCCAAAGTGGAAGTATTAAGATTTAATTATCAGAAGACGCTTGCAGTAGGCAGTGTGCCTTTGGAAGATGGTCAAGGGCAGGGCTGTGAGTGCCCTCCACACACCTGGGCAGGAGGACATCTGTGCCTGCCCTGGGAGCATAGAGGTAGGGCAAGGCTGCGCTTCTGGGTATGAGCACATCAGTGGGGTGAGCCAGATAATGCTGAGCTCATTTTCATCTGATGGCAGTGGGGAGTGTGAATCCTGCTCTGTCTCCCCACCAGCTCCCTTGTTCTGTCTCTGCCCTCCCGTGCTGTGGCCCTCTGGGTAGACTGGTACAGGGACTGGGACTGCCAGGAGTTGGTCTTTCTTTTGGGAAGATGATTTCCCCCAATCACCTCCTTGAACCATCTCACCTGCACCTTTTATGAGCAGGAGAGGTATAGGTCATGGTTAGAGGTATCAGACTGCTCCACTCTTAAGTAGTTATAAAAAATAGTGAGATCTGTGGGTCCACTGCAGCTTGGGAAATCACCCTGGGCCTCTTATTTTCAGGAGGGAAAGCAGGTCTGAAATGTGTCATTTTTGTTACAATGTAGCACCAGTTTGACTCTTAACATGATTAACCCTACCTTGTGGGACTCTGTCCTCTAAAGACAAGAGTATCTAGGGCATATAGTTGTGAAGATGGTGAAGGACATTCCAAGTTGTCTGCAGGTGTTTAAAAGTACAAGTGTGGAGATTGTCTTTGTGGCTTTATAAGGGTGTGATGTCAGAGTTGTATCTGATATTTGTCCTGAAGGGGGAAACAGGGCTAATTTCCCAGATAAGCTAGTCCTTTCAAAGGAGGTTTAGGGATTGTAAGATTTTGTATACTTTTACTGGAACTGTAAATTGCATCACTGTGTCTTGGTGCTTATAGTTCAGATCTTTTTCTTTCACTGTCAGTATTGAAAGCTTCAAGGGAAGGTGCCAAAATACCGAAATGCACAAAGTAGCCTGCTTACAGTGGACACTTCTTAATTATCCACTGTCATTGAGTCCCAGTAGATATGGCCCATTTCATTGCTTAATTAAATAATTTTTAATATCTTAAGTTATATCTTTCCGTTTTGGAGTTCATTATTGTGGTCATGAATCTTCTTGTCCTTTGCAGACTTTACATTTTTAAAGACACTGTCATGGAACAGACTTTTCCGTCCCTCTCTTCTCACGCCATTCCCAGATCGTTTAAGGAGTGTACTGAATACCTTGTAAAATTTGTCATCCTGTTTCCCTCCCTCTGTCCTCTCCATCAGCCTTTTCTGATGATCTACGCCACCTTGCAACCCTCAGCTGCACAGAGGAAATCATTCATCTTCTCTGCATTGTCTTGCTTAGCCTTAGCTGGTCACCTAAATCAGCAAGCTCGTCACCTCTCACACAAAAATAGGCTTCCTACTTTTGTTGTACTTAAAGAATTTGTGGTTATGAAATTGTTGGAAAATGTTTTGGAAACACACCTGTGAGTTTAAGATGCGCACAGAACATAGGCATGGGAAAATAGGCTACAGAGTCAGGAGACAAAAGCGGTCATATTTTGCCAGTTTGGTTAACTTCATATAGTGATACAAGTCATAGTGCCAGATACTTTAATTTTGCAGCACAGTTATAAATTTTGCTTTATCTAATTGCTGCAAACTTCTCCTGCTCAGCAGATTTTTCTTCTTGCTGAGTAAGTACTGTGTTTATATGAATGATACTCGGATATATAAACGTGGTTTATGGATGTTTAAGGGCTTATAATTTTCTCTTTAAAGTCAAACTTAATTTTTAATTTTTTTTTAATGAAAAGATTTTATGGCTAACACATGCCCCATGAGGAAAGGAAGAAGTTACAGATGGTCCAGAGGAAGAGGGTCTGCTTCATACATAAAAACTTCATGTCAGCATTTCAACAGAGCATTTTCTTAGGGTATCTCTGTTATCACTGACACTTTCACATTGACAAGCATATGGGATGTAGTGCTGAATGTGTAAATTGAAATGATCACATCTAGCATTTCCCTCTACCAGGTGCCAGCTTGCTGCTGCAGCTCTGCACTTAAGATCGCTAGGAATAGTTTCATTTGCTAATTACCTCTTATCTCCAGTACATAGTCCTTGGGCAAACAGCTTACCCAGGTGTTTTTGAGAACACCTATCTGGACAGTGCAGGATTGCAGGTGGTCCTGTGGTGACAGTACAGCATGCAGAACATGTCAGAAATCTCCATCCATCTGTGTATAGGTTGTTCTAGGGTGGTTTTTTGGGTTTTTTTCAGTCTTCAGTGAAGAACAGAAGACAAATTTGAGATATTTTTTTTTCTCTGTCTTCATAAAATTTGTCAGTGTGAAAAGCAGAAGACTGTTATTCCTCAGCTCCCCCTCCCCCCCCCTCCAAAAAAAAAAGGAATCTGCGCCTGTGTTTGTGTTGGGGTTTTTTGATAACAAACCTGATTGTCTTGTCTTGCAATTTCAGCAGCAAGGAAAGTACATACATGCCAGTAAGTTTTGCAAGGACCTGCAAGTTAAAATAAATAAAACGTGGTGGTTTAAGGAAGTGGTAAAGTCTAAATTGCCTTTCAGTACTCCTTTTCCAGGATCCAGTTTAACAGGATTATATAATTTTACTAATACCCCTTTGATCTGTCATTTATACAAAAAGGCAGGCTGTGCGAAGCGTTAGCCTTACATGTTCTTTTTGGGCTAGACTTAATCACTTGCAGAACTGATAATGTTTTCTCATTCTTTAAGAATTCGTATTACAGTCTGATGCTTAATAGGACTGTGGTTTGAGTAGGAATGGTAAAAGGAGCCTTTTAATTCATAATCCAGTAATTCAGACGGCTAAATTGTGCCTCCATTTACCTGCTATCCAAAGAAACTTCAGAAGTGTTGATGTCATCCAGTTGCCCTTTAAGATTTCTTTAATGCTGTTTATAGAATAGATTCATTCCTTACTATGAGTAAGTGAAACATCTGCTTCTTTATGATACAGTTTGTCCTTACATTTTCCACACTTCTCATACAAGTTACAGTTTTCATTCTCAGGCATTCTATACCGACCAGAATTCATGATGTTCACTTGAGCATCACAGTTATGTATGTAAGCGCAAGACAATTTTATTAGTAGTTACACCTTCACACTTGTTTGATGTCTTGCCTCTGGTTTCCAAATGAATATTTACTGGCACTCAGGAGCCATTATATAGCAACTTGTTAGTTTAAAAAAAAAACCCCGACAAACCAAGCAAAGAAAACTTCAGGGAAAAAAAAGCCCCACAAAAAAACAACTAAGGGAAAAAAAGCCTGATGGATGACAATACTTTCCTTTTGAATTTAAGTCTCAAGCCAGTGTTTGGAATGCTGATGAAAAAAATTTAGTTACTAGTGTGCATTATTTAAAACTAGATATGAAGAGTTAAAAAATATTTTAGTTCATAGCTAATCAGTAATGGCAGAATCTAGCAAATCAACAGGATTTTAACTAGCTTGAAAATTATTCCTACCATCTCTTGGTGTATTCATGTTCTTGATATAGCTCATGCTGTTATATGATAATTTGTGCTTAAAAATAGTGGTTTTAAGTGTATTCAAAAAATACCAGTATCAATCCCAAAGCCTATTTTAAAGGATTTCAAGTTGTTTCCAAGCTTAATTTTCCTATGGTTCTGTGCAAACAAATCCATGCCTATCTCTGTCTTCCTCTTTCATTTCTTCTGAAACCTAATTGGTTTGCTGTGTTACTGCAAGAAAACAAGGAGGTTGTGTTTCAACAGCTAGAAACAAATGCCATTTCATTATCAGTTTGAGTAGGAGTAGCACTGATCAGGGTAATAACTCTAGTTAATACATGAGTTAAGGCTGACAATTCTGGGTGCATTCCTGAATGTGTTAGGTGTGTAACTTCCATTTCAATCAGGGATAATCAGGGGCTTTAAAAGCTTATAAAAATACAGCACCGGATAAGAATACTCACTTAACTGAAAGATGCTCAGTCCTAAATTGATGGGGGTCTCTCTGCCTTTCTTCAGATTAGGAAGACTAATCATGCTTAGGCCACATTTATGTCATGGACAGATTATGCTGAACTAATCATTGTTTCCTTTCACTCATGCCTTGTCTGTGTTCACTCCTTGCTACTCTTGTGCTGGTCCTGGTGCTACCTTGGAGGGATGACTTGGGGCTCAGCAGAGGCAGCTTGTGACAGGGTCAGGTTAGCTGGGCTGGGAACCTGGTACATTTCTCTGCCTCTCCATCTTGTGCATAAGTTTCTGGAGAGGAAAATGTAACTTTGGTATTAGAAGAGAAACAGCTACCTGCATGCATCCATTGAATTTTATCTCCCCCCTACTAAACCTGGTCTTGTGTTAGCAAACTGGTTTGGAGTAAATTTCCTAATTGGGGGTGGTGGGGTGGAGAACTAAAAATGACAGAAGATTTTAAAAATAAAAAAATACATAGCTTGAAAGGTCAGGGAGGTGTGCAGTACAGTGCAGGACAGCTCTCCACTGCCTGCTGTCCTGAGAATTTTTACACTGTGCTGTTGTGGTAATTTTTCTTCAGTTTATAAATGAATAAATCTTGGCATGAAAGGTCAAGTTACTTGCCCTAAAATACAGAGGTAGTAAGCGCCGGAACCCTAATTATCATTCAGAGGTCCTTTCCTCTCAAACCAAACATGCTAAAGAAAACATTGTAAAAATAAATTAATCCACTTACAGTCAAGTTGTTTCCTTTGGCATCTGTTGCATGATGAACAGTTTCAACTAAAACCTCAGCTGGTACCAAAAGGATAGTTATAAATACATCTCTCTTTTTACTTCTTATAGGTGGGAAACTATCCTGAATCTGTAGTCCTGAGAGGAATGTGTCTTGAATAATACCTGAGTGTGAAGTTACTCTATGCAAATCAGACTGCCTTAAAAAACAGTGTGTGGGTTTTAATGTAATGGATTAGATCTTTCTCTTCTTTTTGCATATCTCAACTATTGGCAATGCATGTTTCTGTTAGTGCCAATCTAAAGTAAAATAAATATTCATGATAATTCGATTCAGCTCCCTAAAATTAATTTAAACTTTCTCCATGTGCTTAATGTGTATTGTTTTCTGTCTCTGAGTTTGTAGGCAGCAATTCAGCGAGCTCAGAGAACAATTAACTTCTCAAAGAATCTTTTCAATCAATTAACTCAATTTAAATCTTGATCTGATTCTGGAGGTATGATTGGCCACTAATTTGTGAAGACTGGAGCTTACTTGAAATACAAGAGCAGCAGTGGTCAATTTGCTTCATGGGCTCTGGGGACTTGAAATTGGGATCCTGGTTGCTTGATGAGTTCAGTCCCAGCAGTGGTCTGTCCTGTGAATAACAGGAGGTGCTTCTCCTCTGCCCCAGCCTCAACTGCTGGTTCCCCTCTCCCCGGTGGGCATGGCCACCCGGGCCTCTGTCATGGTGCTGGCCTGCGTCTTTGCCCAGCCCTGGGGGTGGCACGAGGGGCTGGGCATTGATGGGGACTTGGGGGAGAACTGCCTTCTGTGGCAGTTTCACGGTGCATCAGATTAACTGTTAAGTCTATGTCTCCTATCTCCCATTGATGCCCTAGTTTGTACAAACCTTCGGTTCTCTGTTGATGTGCTTAGAGGTGGAGGCGACTGCTTCATTGAAGGCGCAGCTGTAGGTTCTTAAGTGTTAGGAGAAGTATGCTTATGGAGGCCATTAGGTATTGTGTCTGCATTTTAGGTGCTCAAAGCGTAGCCATGAGAGACTACCACAGTGTCTTTTTCCAGCTCCTGTTTATGCTGAAGTGCGTTAACCTGAGGGAAATGGGTAAATAGCAAAAACCAAATAGCATCTTGTACCTAGGAATTTATTTCCAGACCTCCAAAGAACTCATTTACCTTGTTCATGGGGTCACTACTTTAGGCGACTTCTAGACCAGGAAAAACAGGATTTTCAGAGAATACCTTCAGGCCAGGTAAGGCCCCAGACCTTTTAACTCTGATTTTCATTACAATGGCGTCCCTAGTCCAGGCATGAATAGACATCTGGGAAACTGATCTGTTCATCCTGCAGCAGCCCAAACAGAAAGTCAGATCAGCCACTTCTTGTATTTCTGGTATTTGTTGTAGCTGTTTCATAGGTTTTACTGTGATATTTATAAGCTCAGCTGGGATTGATCAGGGGAATCAATTGATCAGTAGAAACAAACTGATTTTCAAGAAAACTGGATACTTTCACACAAACATCGTTTTTTCACTCCTTTCCAAAACTCACAATATAGAAAAAAGTGCCTCAAAATGAAACAAATGGGAAATATCCATAGTGAAATATTTTATCTTGGGGGGAAAAAATAGTGATTTTAAGTGTAATGACATCATAACTTAATGAGTAATTCTTAAAATGATGAAAAAATTTAAAAAGTCAATGTATCATATTAAGAAAATTAAATTTATATATCCTGTAATTAAAATTTACTGTTTATAGTATATACAACACAGTACTATACTGTATGTCTTGTAGCTATAAGGATTATTTGAAGGATAGTTTTGTTATTCCCAATTTTTTGCTACAATGTGTGCTTCTTTTGGATCAGCTTTAAACCATTAAGACTACATTCACACTCTATTCTCTGTGTGTGTGTGTGTATATATATGGAGAGAGAGGTGGAGCTGTAGAAATAAACTCTTGCATTGTTTTCATCACAATGATCTTTCCTATGGTCAACACATAGTCTCCTTTGTTGTATCAACAACTAAGAAGTATTTAAACACATTACTGTGAAGTTCAATTCTATTCCTAAGTATAGTTGTCACTCCTCTCAACTATCTCCTTGTGTTTTGATTATTTACTTGCCAAGCTGTTGCTGCCAAGGCATGGCATGGCATTTTTAGGTACAGGTTGCTCTGTACCATGCAGAAGAGGCTGGATTCATGCAGAAGGCAGTGGATTTCTTTGGTACATGTAAGAAATATTTAAAACAACTTGGAAAGAAAACCTTGCTGTTCTAAGAAAGGTGGACTGTATTCTTTCACCTCTTGACATGTCGTATTTTCTGCTATTGGAGCTCAGTGGATCCAAATCTGAACAAAGAAATTGGGTGTTACACTAGTACCAGAAAGGCAGATTTGCTATATTTGGTGGTTTTGCTTAAGATTCAGCTGGAGGGAACTGTGCTTTGTAGTGACAAGACTCCCAAACTGATACAAACCAGTAATAGACAGTAGTCTGTAGGAGGCATTCTAGAGGCTAGCCACATTATTCCTATGTTGCATGTGACATCCATAAAACACTGAAAAGAGGCATTAGGTAATACATAAGCTGTGCACATGCTGAATACTTCTAAATATATAAGATTCGCAATCTGGAATTGTACATTATAGAAAATCTCAAATGAAACCCGATTCCCTGGTGCAGGGAGAGTGGTCTCCTACTTAACTGTATTTTTAAAAAAATAATTTTAACTCCAGAAAGCAGAAGGGGAAAATTCAAACCCACAGCCATATTTGATATTACTAGTGCTGGAAATTGTGAAAGGCAGAGATGCCTGATAGGAGACTAAGATATTCCACTTTGATGGAAGGAAGGTAGCCCTGAGCAAGTGCTGTGAGCAGCCCTGGGGGGACTCCATCTTTAACAAAGGAACAGAGGAAACTGTAGCTGCGAGTAACTGTCTGAAGCAAGTCAGCTATGGGTAGAGGAGGAGCTGCAAAACCTGCCAAGTGTGAACCAAGACTGAGCTAGGAATGGTTTCCTGGGGAAGTAAGCTCTCCAATTTTACTTTCATATTTTACATTTCTTTCTAAACTCTTCCCAGTCCTGTAATCAAGAATGTGACCCTTTCACACTTCTCAATTTTTAAAAATGTTTGTCTCCCTAACATGCACAAGGAGTGTCCAGGCCATGGGATTGGCAGCAGCAGGATGCAGTTCCTATGAGGCTGCTAGCCTCAGCCTGGCCAGATGCTCGCTATGCTGTGAGTGTCAGGCAGGAGGAAGATGCTCCCCTGGTTCATTCCCTGCAGGCAGCAAGGTGTCCGGTTTGGTGAGAGGCAGACAGCAGCAAGGCAAGCTGATCCTGCAGGAGGAAGAAAATACTACTCGTACAGGAAAAGCTGCAACCACTCAGTCCAAACAATTGTGCGTGAAAGACATTTGTAATGAGTAATATCCAGTTTCTCACATGGAACATTAAAATAATGAAAACCAAATATTGTACAGATTTTCTAGTTAAATTTTTTGAGGCTGAGAATGTTTGGAAGGTATCTGAGGGACAAAGGCCTGTAGTTATCCACTCCAGGCTTCTTCATAGTGATGTGCTTGATTAGAGCTGATGCAAAAAAAACCCCAAACAAAAACATCTAGCTGTATGAACACAGTGTACTTTTAAACAGAGAGTAAACCCAACTGAATTAGCACTACAATTAAAATATTTGCCTGTAGTGTTTATTTTCAGCATGGTAGCTAGTCAGATTTGTTGATGCTATAAGGGGTTAGAAATGGTAACGTGTGTCTTGCATCTCTCTGAATTGGGTTGTTAGCCATAATAATCTCCTGAGAGATCTGAACTCTCTCAAATCCTTATCATCTGTAGGAGTTTCATTTTCTTTCTGATTTCCCCTTCAGCTGTTGTTCTCCATTTCTGGCTTGTCTACCGTTTAAAAAAAAAAAAAAAAAAAAGAGTTTTCCGAGCTCACTTCTTATTAATCCCTTTCTTTTCAGTGCTTCCCCTTTGGGGTAATTCTTAATCTCCCAGAAGCATCAAGGCATTCAAGTTAATGTTGGTTTAGTCGCCTGCCTGGATAAGAGAGCATTCTTTGGTGCTTGTTCTTGTATCTGTTTTTTCCCCTTTTATCCAGTGATTCTGGATTTCTAGAAAAGTTTGGAGTTGAGGCTGCAGATGTGTTCAGCTGGTAGTCTCAGCCTCCCACCATCCTTCTCTATTTCCTTGCCAATTCAAACAGCACTTTCCAGATTTCTTAATGAAATTCAGTTCACTTTATTCAACCTAAAGTGAGTAGTAGAGGGATGTATTAATTCAATGTAGAAACTTGATCTGTGAGTTATCTCAGATCTATCAGCCTAGGTGCTTGTTGGAACTTGGATCCAAGTTGCAGGAATGAAAATCTCTTGCCAGAAATTTTAACTGCAGTCTCTAGACATAGCTAGCGTTGTCGAAATACGAAAGAATTAAGTTGTCTCATTAGTCTTCACTTTGCAGAGGTGAGAAGTGTGTCAGCACCTTCCCAGAATGAGCAGAAGTATTTAAGATTAGGCATATTTTTTTCTTACTACTTAAATTTAATCTCTTCCCCAGGTGCTTATTTTTTGTTGTCTTTGCCTGTTTAAGACTCCCACTGAAGAAAGATAGAAGTGGTGCTGGGAACAGTGCTTGGCCCTTTGGAAGCATAGGGTCTCTACTGCCATGGTACAAGTCTCACAATTCGAAATACCTACTCTGTGCTTTAAACCATAAGAGAAGTGAAAAAAAGGAAAAAAAAAAAGATGCAACTATAAAGGTTTTTTTTGTCTGTTTGGGAAGTGCTGTTCTCTCATTAACATTGTTAATGAAGTTAGTAAGGAAAGAACCTGGCTGAAACAAAGATGTATCAATAAAACGCAAAATAATTGGTATCGAAATGGTAAAAGAAAATAGTCACTGAGCTATAGTTCATTTTTAAAATTAAGGCACTGAAGTTTTTTTTGGTAAATTGTGATTTTTATTTTGACATAATTATATACACGTTGCCAGCATTTCACCGAAGACAGCATTTCCTGAAACAAAACACACCATTTATACAGGTTGTTGAAAACTCAGCTCTCAAATTATTCTGACTTCAGCGGTATGAATTACACATATAAGCAGAGCCTTTAACATAAAATGACTGCAGCACTGGCATCATCTTTCATCTCTTTTCCCTCCCCTGTCTCACACTTACTCCTTCGCTTTGAAAAGGTCAGATCTGTTAGTGTAAATGGTCTTGTACACTGGTACCAATAATAATAGAAGGGAAAGGCAAAGGATTCTCTATTATGGAGAACTGCCAATACTTATTGCCTGGTTTATATTTCAGTTATTAATTAAATTAACATCCTTCAGCTGCTGAGGGTAACACCAAACTGAGATTATACTCATTTGCGATTAAAATAAATCAGCGTGACCACTTAAAAAAGAATCCTACCCTTCTCCCACACCCCTGGGACCTGTTTCCTACTTCAGTTTGCCCCTCCCTACAGAAATGTAGTCTGAGCCCTGATCAGGTATTCAGCATGGGTGATCCTCCTGCACTGTAAAAACAAAAAAAACCCAAAACCAACAAAAACCACTACCACAAAACACCTCTTCAAAACAAGGGAGGAACAGCAAAGATGAAAGCCAAACTATTCCCTACCTCCTCCTTTTTTTTTTCCTGGTGATGCTCCTTTATGCCATTGGAAAAGACAGCCTTGGTCTTTTTAAACTATGTAATTGGAGAATCAGGATTTTTCCTAACGCAACAGGATATGAGAAGACAAATTGAAGGATAGAACCCATGGTATTTTTTACTCTCACCTTTGGGAGGAAATGAGAGATTTTTATGACCCTTTTTATTTAAGGAGAAAAATAGAACCCAGGTTGGATTTGATGTTATAAGTATTCCCTTGCTTGTAATTTTGAGGTATTATCAGCTTTTATAGGTGGATTTAATTTCCGTGGAGTAAAATCGGTGCTAATTTCAACATGTGGCAGGCTACTGTAATGTTATTTCTTTCGCTGTTTTACAATTTCTTTTTCTGTTCTACTGCTTGATTACTTTTATTGTAAACACACAAACCAGCTGGCATAATGTGCAGATTAAAATTACACTTTTACAAGAATGATGAAGTGTTAAACTACTTTTACTCTGACATTTGGGCAGCTAGATTTTAATTATTTGACTAAAGTTGTTAATTCAGCTCAATAAAGCCATATCCACATGATAGATGTAGATGTCAAAATGCCACAAAGGATTCTCCGTCTTTGATTAGAGGTGTTACTATGATGTTAAACCCAGATTACAAGAGCATCTTAAATTCTATTGATTCTGTCATCCTCCTTTCTAATGTGCTGTTCAAAATCAATGTTTAAAAAAAAGAATAAAGAAAAAGGCAAAGAATGACAGTATGTTCCCCCCTCTAGACCTGGTGGTTTCTCTGTAGGTTACCAAGAGACAGTCCCCACGTCTTTCAGTCAAGAAAGGACTCGATGAAAAAGGGATTTAGTCTGACTGGGCTGTCTTGCTTTAAGTTTCATTTTGTTATACATGCTTCACCCATCTTGGGACGTTGTATGGGAGCATGTGCTTGGGGGATGCAGCTGTCAAGCATTATTCCAGATAAACAGAGCCCAAGCTACATCCTATCAGAGAAACTGTCCAGAAAATCAGATAGTGCTTCTTTTGGGGTTAGCTTGACTTTTGCTTACATGCGGCACAAAAGAGCTTACAGAAAGGAAACACAGTCTTTGGCACATTTTGACTAGTTGCAAATTCATGAATACTCTGTATTCTGTCTTTGTTTAAGGCTTAGTCCTTATGACCCCAAGCGTTCAGCTATTCCCTTCCCTTTCCATTACCTTGCTCTCTTCTCTGGGAGGTAGCAGTGGAAATTCTCCTATGCAGATGATACCATTCTTAATGGCAGTATTCTTTAAAACAGAATCGGTAGTAGTTTAGGAATAAGAAAAGAGTAAAGAGAGGAAAAAAGGCTACCAGTGTTTATGGGACTGATCCTTCAGAGGCCGCATCATACAGAGTGCTGGGATCTTTTCCTTAAAGTGTGCCTTGCAGTGTGTTTTGTTTGAACCTTAAGGACATAACCTTCATAGAATTAATAGTTTAAAAATCAAAGCTTATAGGGAAATATATGTATCAACTTCTGGCATTTGAAGGTACAAGTGCAGTTAGGAAAAGTGAAGACTACTGGATTGAGCAGAACATTTTACTTTTGGCGTATCTGGTAGTAATCTTAAAATTCTGTATCCTGCACAGAAGAATAAAAATTGGAACCAAGTCTTACTTAGTTCACGCTATCTTAAAATTTTAATGAGCTGGGCTGTTTTCCTCAAATATTAAAATCAGCATGCTTAACTTTTAAAACTTTCTTTTACATAGGAATTCTGAAAAAATATAATGTAAATGTTATGTACTGTGACTTGGCATTTATTGCATTTCAAATTTTATGCTTCAAATGGATGGCTTAAATAGGAATTAAGACAAAATGATTTTTTTTTTCATTTAAGTAGTTGCTGGGAAAGAGGGAATAGTCTGAAAATACCATCTTGTAATCATGAATTAGAATGAGTTATGCCAAGTAGCTGTGGAGGCCATTTAGTATTTCAGAAACACAGCAGGGGAGCTTTTTTAAAAGACATAATTAAAAACAACGGATGATATAGGCTGTTATGGATCTTAGGTCCCAGGCTTCCAGAATAATTTAAGTTCCTCTGAAATACCTCTTGCTGCTGTTGCCTATTAGCATTTGTGCGATATTTCCCTTTAGTCAGTACATTTGAAGGGGGGGGGGATTTCAGCAGGTCACAACTCTTTCTGTCACATCCGTATTTTGGTCAAACATTGTTTGGTTTTAAACGATTAGAGCTTTTGAGATAGTATTTGAATAACATTCATGTGTTAGTTATGCTGTTTTGAAAACCTTATCTTAACTAGGAGAAAAAGACCGTACCATAGCAGTGTAGGTGATGTGACTTCTGTTGTTATAAATGGCAAAGTTGTTCAACTGACTAAAGATGAGTATTTTTCTTCACATGTTACCAAATTGTACGTGAATTGTTTGCAATCAGCTCTTTGCTGCTTAAGGTGCAGTGCTTTAAAATAATTCTGCATAGCTACACAGGGATATATCCTAAATTTCATTGTAGTGTCAGCAGTTTTTACTAGGGGCTGCAGTATTTGGAGGAAAATTTCCTTGTCACTAACAGTGAAGATTAATGTGCGTCTTTGAAAAATAAAGAACATGAAGACATGCATAACATTTTCAGTACTACAACAATGTTCCTGAAAAATGTTAAATAGGATTTTGAATTGAAACCTTACTCTTTCCTTATTTGCAGCGTTGATCTGTAATCATTATATACTGTCCTCTAAATTCCAATGACATATTCACCCCTGTAGACGTGGGTCAGTAATGTTGTGACAAGAACCATTGGCATCTTTAAACAGGATATTGTCTAATACAGTTTATAGCTTCATTCTCTGTGCCATTAAATAAATAAAGCATTCAGTGTGTGCATCAGTGCCATCAAGCATGAATACCCTGGTGGACTGGGAATTAAATGCCAAGTGAGGGTCAGAAGCAACAAAGGCTGCATAACACTCAGCAAATGTATACATATTAGGTAAGGAACAGTGCCCCTGATGCAGAAGAAATTGAATAAGCACCTTGCAACGTCTAGATGGAGCATAAAGGCTTCTTTTGTTTGCCTGAGCTGCCATCGTTGACCCAAGTAGAATATTCCATTATTGAATGAACTGAACAATATTTTATTACAGGTAAAAAGAAAGCTTGGGATCCCAAATTCTTCTGTGCTATTATACAATTAGGTCTGATCATTGTACAATCTGTAGCCCCTCAGGCCACAGGGACTGGTAAAAAATAAGGTTGCAATATGTTCCCTTAGCAGGCAAAAGATATCTTGTCTTTGCCATATTTTCTTTGTCTGTCTTAAAATACAGTTATAACATTACGTTCTTGCAGTGAGGATAACTAACTCTGCTAATTGTGCTACTTTCCCTGTTTGTGGTAATTCAAGTTTGAGTCTGAGAAACATTCTGCTTTCTTCAAATATGAAATGTGTATGTGGGTGACAGTCTTGCATTCTAGTTGACCGGCATGAAGCTACTGCTGAAGCAGCTTTTCCTCATCTAATTTAAACAGGTTTTTGCTGAAAATATCAATTATGTTTTACGATCTAATATAAATGTAAAACAATGTGTCTAGCAAAAGTTCCCAGAGGCTGAATATAGTTCGTTCTTTCTTGGGTTATGTTTGAACAGTTCCCATAAAGAGACATATTTTTGTAAATACTTAAATTGGTTATTCTTCATTATTATAGTTTGGCTGGCTTCATATTACCCTGTAGTGTACAAATATCCTAGAAATATTATTGTTGTTATTAAGATTTAACAGGACTGAGGGTTTAAGAGAGTTACCTTCTTTGATTTGCTTGCCTAAAGTATGAATAATGACCTTTTTGGTTGATCGAATATAATACAATAGAGATCATTTTATTTTAGCATTTAAGTATCCTGTGTAAGCAAGTGAAATGAAAAAGCAAAAACTGTATTCGGAAACCTTTGTTAAAATAGAAGGGCAAAAATTCAATAGGTGACTTCCTGGTGAGCTGAATCAAGGGATAATTATTGCTTTGGATGAGTAGCAGCCCGGAATGCTGGAGGACTGATAACTGAGTCTGTGTTCCCGTAAAATTTTTTTTTCTTCAGTCTTCACATATAAAAATGAAGTTGGTTGTAACTCTGCCAGTCGGTTGGGAGAATAACTGCCAGTAGTTAGAAGGAAAAAGCGTGGTTATGACAGAATTTTCCACTCAGTTACTTAAACGTGTTCTGCACAAAGCCATTCAACAGCCAAAAAAGCCTATGAATTGCCTGAATTGATGGGAATTAAATAATGAAAATTAAATGAAATTTGTTTTGGAAATAAAAATGGAAAAAAAATCAATAATGCATCAAACTGTCATAAGAGGCTATTCAGTTTCTTGCATAGTTTTAGTAACTTATCTCCAGAACAAAACTGGTGGATGTGCTGATATATAATACTACACACTTACCAAATTCTGTAATTTAATCCACACTGTAACTCAATAGCCTTTTGCCTAAGATGTTGTAATCTCTTTAGGATGTGCTTATCCATGAAAGTAGAGCCTACCAGCCTCTGTGAGACTATATATGAGCACAGAATTTAGTGCCCATTTTAGTTGTCCAGTGCCCTTTTTGTTAAGTAGTTTAACAGATCTGAATTCGTAAGGTTTTATTTACTTAAAAAAATCACGAAATTAAATTAAGGTAAAATAATAAAATTAAAAATATGGAAGTCGTTTTGTTCCTGCAGGTGAGAGATTTCAGACAAGAACCTCATTCAATGAGAACAGGTTTAATTGTGATGACTGCACTAGCCATGAATTCATTGCTAGCTTCCTCTGAACATTTGTTTTTATGACTTTCTGTAAATATCTCCTGTTTTTCTGAGAGTCTGAGAATATACATATAAACCCTAGAATTGACAAGCATTTAGTGCCTCCACTAATTCCTACCTCTGTTTATATGTTCAGAGCTAAGAAAAACATAAACAGGTATAATGCTGGGTACTTTAAGGCTTTCCTGTAATCTCTTTTAATGCTCTTTATTTGTGAACTGGATAACAGCACAGAAAAGGTCGAGCTGTTGTCTTCTGATTACTCAGAAGCACAGTGCCTTCTGCTAGTTACAGGAGGTTTGCATCTGGTCATACAAAAAAGGTCCTCGGTGTTCCTCAGTCTCATAGTGGTTCTGAAAGTTTGATTTAGGTGTGTGAACCCAGGTATTGGTGTGGTAGGTGAGTGGTGGTTAAAATTATAGTAAAACAAGGCTTCTAGATGATTAAGGCTGCTTGCTGCCCAAGCAGAAAATTTAAAAAAAAAAAAAAAAAATCAGGTCCTCCATATTCTCACATTTTAATGATTATATTAACAGTTTCATGGGATAACTGGAATTCCTGGAATACAGACAATTATAACTACAATAACTGAAGTAAGTGAAATACAGTTACTTTCACATTTGATAGTAAATTCAGAGAAACTAGATAATGAGGTTTGGCTATTTTGAATCCACCGATAGTTAAAAAATTCTTCTAAAAGGTAGCAGTAAGAATAAGCAACGAATTACCACTTTGCTGGATATACATGCAGACTGCAAAATCATGTAAAATTATTTTTTGCTCTGTATTTGTGAAGGCCTTTATGGAGGAACTAATGCAGATGTACCATCTTTATTGAGAGAACAACATCAGGGTGAGGTTGTGAACACGTCCCCCATCTAACTTCACCAGAGTCCAGCACCTCGCATGGCTGGACTCAAATATTCTTTAATGTACAGTGAAACTCTGAAAAGAGACTATAAAATGGATTCTTAGACTCCACAAATGTAGGTCAATAGTATTAAAATGTGTTCTATCTTCAGTTAGAAAAACGTTTACCTCTTAATTTTCAACCTCTTTAATCTATGTGTAAAAGAAGATGCCATTTTTTGAGCAATTTTGTGGAGCTAATAACTATAAATAAAAAAACCTAATTTGTATGGATTCTCAACAGCATACAATTTGACCCTATTAGATTCCTCAGACCCCTTCATCTATCCACATCCATTTTTACCCGAAGTTGTTAATTTGTAAAATGATAATTAAGATTTTGTCAATTAATTTTTTTTAAGGTTCTAATAAGTGTATTGTACCACTATAATGAACATGTTCAATTTGTGCTTGTATGGCACAATTTCTTCTTAGGCGTCCTATAATCTCTGCTTCATTATCCAAACAAGATTTCAACTTCCTTTTCAAGTACATCCTCATAATTAATTGGGCTATTAGCTAGAAGGTACCTCATGCAACTAAAAGGGTAATGTAGCACTGATGTTTTGGGATGTGTGTGGTATCACCCAGAGACCAGAATAGGCACCCCCAGGACTATGTCTATGACAGGCTTGAGATACCTGGTCCGTGCTTTAATAAGCAATTGGAATGGGTAATCTGGTAACGCGTCACTGTAAGCAGTGAGCAGTAATTGCTAGAAAATAAACGGAGGTCTTACAAAACAACTGTGTGCATGCACTTGTGGGGTTTCACTGTAGTTCTGAAGCCAGGAGTTGAGGCAACCCTCTCTGTGGAAGTCTTTTTCTGCTGAGAAAATAGAATAAAGTATAAAATAAAACTTGTGAGTAAGCTCTCTGAAGGCAGTGTTCTTTCTTAAGCTAATAATGAAAGAAAATGTAGAAAACAAAAATTTTTCTCATTCATATTTCTCCCTATTTTAGGGACAATTGGAATGCCCATGCATGCGTTTTCTAAAAACAAATATCAAAAAGTATTTCTGAACCACTGATTGGTTCCTCTTAAAATATCAATAGTGTTTGAATTACTTAGCTGTAGCTACAAATTATGCAAAAATATTTCTTATGTTAAGTAACTCAGGAGGGGCAATTCTGAATGTTCTTTGTTATTTTCTTTTGTCTTTTTTTAAATTTCTTTATCATTAGTTCAGGGATTCATATTGTACACACACATGTCATAGCGCGTATGCTGGGTGGATGTCCAATTTCAGAACAGGTCAGAAGGAACTACACTTTGTGTTCAAAAGACAGTGAGTGTTCCTCATTGCTCTAAAGCATGCCACTTTGAAACGGGCACAGCTCCTTGTGACTTTGTCGTGTTCTGCTTGCCTCTGCCTTCACTTGCTGTGGTTATGATGACAGTTACTCGTGGGTTTCTCCCTCCTGTAGGTACTTATACGTAAATCACCGTTTCACCCTTCATGGGACTGATTTTGTACCCTATCTCATGGAAATTGATAGGCTCTGAGCCATTTCTGTATGGTTGCAGTAGACATTTTGACTTGGAAGAGCTACAGGCTTTGCATGCTTAGAACCCCCCCAACCATGCAGAGTAACCCATGAGCTCCCGCACCAAACACAGGGACCCTGAAAACCCAACAGGTTTCCAGCAGAGGACAGTTCTGAAACTGCTCTTCCTCATTCAGAATTCTAACTGGAAACAAAGCCCAGTAAAATTTACAGTAGATTGCCACAGCCCCTGCTGCATTCTGGTGTCCACACGTCCCCCAGTGCAGCAGAAATGTGGCGTTTCAGCAGGTCTGGCCTGGTTTTGCAAACACAGACAAGGTTTACTTTGATGCTGCCTGCACAATTTTATTTGTCGTGGTTTACAAAGTAACTTCAACAGCTGCCGGAGTATACTATGGCATAAAACCTGAGTGTGCCCAGGGCTGCCCAGGTGTGTGACTACTCAATGTTACGTTGTGCTTCCTCGCCCTCCCTCAACCTTGAAGAAAGGCAGTATAGTATTTTATAAGCTAATTGTGCTTGATCTTGCCGAACTATAAACCAATAAAACATAAATACTGATTTTGAAATCGGAGCTGAAGAACAAGCGGTTTAAATACTGGTGGATTTTGAAACCAGAGCTGAAGAACAAACAGTTTTGCCCAGGCATGCAACCTGGAGTGCTGCATTAATTCACCCGATCTGTTCCCGACTGTTCCCTCCTGAGGTGTCGGGGGCTCTTGTCTGTGTCATGCCAGCTGGTGAGGTACACTTGTTGGGTTGAGGATGGCTCTCGTCCAACCTGCATCGCTTCCAAACATGTTGAAGTGACTAAAATTTAGATTTGAAGTATTTAGTTACTCTGAGCCAGCTCTTCAAGGTTTTCTTTTTCCCCTCCCCAGTGAAAACCCCTTTGTTTTTTTGTGCTGGAAGATGCAAAAATTGTGGACTGCTGCTTTGAGACTTGAGTAAAAGTTTCTGATGAACACCAGATGAAGAAAAAGTCACCTTTTGTAAATGTTTATGTTACAGTTAAGAAATTATTTCTTCCTAAGCACCTGCAGTTTTAAACAGAAGAGTCTACTTATAGTTTGGGGGATTTCTGATTTTTTTCAGTCCTTATTTGTGCTTTTGTTTTGACTCTTGGGCTCTCATTAGTTTGGCAGATGCCTTGCTCTGAAGCCATGTGCTGCCCTCAGAATAAAGTCATATAAAATTACTGTACACAGTGTTTGAGATACTGTATTCACTGTATTTTTTGGTTTGGCTTCTTTTTGGGGGGGCATATATATGCATATACCTGTTCTTTGCCTCTTTTCTATTACTATTTTTATCAGTACATAATAGCTAATTGTGGAAGCAGTAATCTTCAGACATCTGCAGTATTGGCACAAGAGCTTTGTAGATTGGACATGCAGTCTTGGTCGTGCTTAACATTAGGTATGTGATCCCACACTCTTAAGGTCACTGTGTTCCTCAAGCATTTGGTGGTACCCCCAAGAGGGATCAGAAGTCACTGTTGATCTAACCTGGAGCTGTCCATTGCTAACCAGTAGGAAATGTGTTTTTCTGGGACATGGTTCTGAGTTAACACTTGCAGGCATCTCCTTCCACCTGAGTAAGTCGACACTTGTTCTTGCATTTAGCATCTCTTAGAGGTGAGCATACCAGAAGTGGTTCTGTTCTTGGTACTGATGCCATCTCCCACCTTTACACAAAAACACTCCCGTGCAGGCACGCTTGCGCAAAGAGCTGGGGACTTAGAAAGTGTCTTCTGTGCTTGACCTAGGTTGAATGTTTATCTCCTCTGAGGCCACCCTAAGCTCCAGGCTGAGGGGTCTGCTTTGCCTTTCCTATCAATAATTTGCTTGTAGAAGAAAAACCCTGCAAGATGCTGTTCTAGAATAGTCTGATGCTGATGTTAGATATATATCCTCCAACCTTGATCAATATAAACTGTCTTGAAACTTGAAGGCCTGCTGCCAGTGATCTCAAAGGAGAATAAAAGCTTCTAACTAGGTCACTCTGCTCCTGGTCATGCCCCTGATCTGATGCAGTAGTCTGTCTTTGCACAGTCCTACGCCAAGTTAGAGCTGTAGTGATAGCCAGAATTATTTGTTTGGTCCTAAAATGAATGAATCTTCAACTGCCTTTGGGTTACAATTTTATAATAGGTCTCTGGAACAACCTGGAATTGAGAACTCACAATGGTATTAATGTGTTACCTAGGAAATGCTAATTAATCCACACATCATTTCCACGAAAAGCAAATGCTGAGTGGTTTATTAACCTTCTATCTGAGGGAGGTGGAGAGAAAATGTAGACCTCACCATTAATCTACCCTCCCAGAGAGATGGGCAGAGAAGAGGTGAAATTGCAGAGTTTATTATTTCTGCCCAGTAAGAGTGCCAGTACCATATACAGAGTTTATTATCAACTTCTGCCCACAGGGAACTAGGAGAAAGGGGAAAAAAAGTCATTAGTGTCTGCTTAGCAGTAGCAATGTCAGGAGTCAGAGCTGTGTTTATTAGATCCCTGGTGCCTGGGAAGGGAGGAAGGTGGGTGGGTGAAGGGCTGGGGGGGCTGGGGCGGGCAGGCACACCGCTGTGCCCTTGCAGGTACTGTGGGTCCCTTGCACGCACTCTTGGTTTGCATGTAATAAGCAGTATGTAAGCACTGCCTCTCTAAGCAAGGAATGGTGAAAGCACAGATTTGACCTGGAACAGAAGTCTGGGAGATGCTAAGATACATTTAGGCACGAGTGCTGTCCTCTGCAGGTGTAGAAATAGTTTAGGGTGTTTTTTAAATTTCTATTTATTCTTTTTATTCCTCTTCTGCTTGTTAACAGTTTAAAGTTATTTAGGAATAGTGAAAGCAGAAAAATCTTCTTTTTTTCCTTCTAATCTCTAACTAAATTTTTAGAAGTTAAGAGATTAAACAGGTTTTAAATTTTACATGACCTGGTCACCAAACTAAATCAATTCAGTTTTACGTTCCAGAAAGCGCTGTGCTTTGTTAATATATCTGTTTCTAATGTAAACAAATGGGATAACTGAGTTTAAATTGCAATAATCCACAGGATTTTTAAGAGGTGCTTTTGTACATGATTCCCAGTCTGCTTTTCCCCTAAGAAAGGTCCAACAAAAGTAATTTTGGATACTCATGTAATTGGGGGGAGAAAAAAAAAGAAAAAACCCTTACTTATTCTGCCTTACTTCTTCTACTTATTCTTACTTACTATTTTGTATACGAAAAGAGGAAGAATGTAAAAATCTCAATTGGAATATTGCTGAGGTATATATTTCTGCAAATTGGAAAAGAGATGTGCAAATTCAGTTTAAAATCTGTGTTTGCCAATATGTTTGATTATAGATCATTGAGTTATCCTTTAATAATAAAAATACAGATGTAAATAAGAATAAATTGATTCTCTAAATACAGGGGTTTTTCCCAACAAATTGAATAATTGAACTTTGATTTAAACAGCAATTTAAGTTTGATTTTGATTGTGCTGATTCCAGATGTGTGGATGGCAGTGGCTCTGCAGGCCACCTGTTCTTTGCTCATGCAGTTATTCCTTGGCTTCGCTTTTAATTATTATTGCATCAACAAGCTCTTTTAATCTCCACTATGTAAACAAGCACAAACGAAACTGCAGATCATACATAGGAGCACTGTGTAACAATGGAAACCAGAGACCGACCGCTCTGAGCTTTACTCAAGGTTTCCACCTACATGAACCTGTAGAGCAGAATAGCTTCTGTCCATCCCAGGAGTCTGAGGGATCTCTCAGACAATCCTGTCTCACCACTTGCAAAGGGATTTATTTCTGAGTAAGGCTTGTCACCAGAAGGGATCTCTTTTATCTCAGTTGCTGCCAGTGGAGCTTGGTGGAGGAGTTCTGTTTTCCTGTCAGGTGCCCTTGGGAGTTTACTAAGCACTATGGAAGTGACCTAAATCTCTACTTTTATCATACAATTAACATGATAATTTAGGCAATATGCCTTATTGTTTGGCAGTTATCTTGAATTCACCTTTTAGCATCAAAAGCCAAAAAAGGCCAGAAAATGCACTTACCAACAGATTGCAGATGTACAGTATGGAAATAAAATTAAATGTTGCTTTTGTCTACTAGTAATTCAGATAAACTCCAATGGGTTCTTTTATCTGTCTCAAACTGATGGGCTTTATGTCCAGCCATGTTACTGGGCATCAACCTTGCACACATGCTCAGTCCTAAGGTTTCCCTTCCTGGAGGAAGACCTGTATTTTGGGATCAGTACTCAGACTGAGGGATGCCATTCAGATTTACATTCCCTTCCCTCTCCAGATTTCTGTGAGTGTAACTTAATTAGTAAGTTGATCTTAACCTTTTTCTGCTGCTGCTTAATTTTTAGAAATGCTAACAACCTTTGGGAATGGTTAGGTGGAGCTATTCCTGTCTAGACAGTAAATACAGCTTAATGACTGTCCTGGTCTTTAAACAATCTTTAACTCCTTGTGAAGTACATGCTCCCTTATGCTTAGCAGTAACACAGGGGGCACCTTTGGCATCGTGACCTCATTTACATAGAAAAATCCCCTTTGTATAAACAAATATGTATATTTATTAGCAACCAAACCATACTCAGATCTTTACGTGCAAATCTTGCATGTCAGTTTTTACTAATGCTCAACGGAGGCCAGACAGGGTAGTAAGCAACCACCTTAGGTTGTAATGGATTTGTGGGGACTGACACCAGCTTCGTCTTGCAGGGATACAGGGGCAGTGTGTTACGCTTTCTCCACCCGCTCTCCAAAATGTGGGAGCTAATTTAGCATAATCTGCAGAGTCTGGGGAGTTACTACTGACCTCTGTGTTTGCTTTCAAAAGGCACCGTTCTTTATAGAAGTTTGAAGCCAGACATCAAAGTATTAATTTTGACGGACACTGAATTTCTCAGAAATTCTGAGGGAGTTGTCAAAATGTGAAAGCAAACATCACAGAGGAAAAGCAACCAAATGCTGGTTTTAGTTACTTTAATCTATTCTGGTTTTGTATAAACACATTTGTGATGTTGCCTACTGCTGGCTGCGTACTCTTTTGGGCATGAAGATGTCCTTGATTCCTGTCTCAGGCAGTGTTTCTTCTCACTTCATCAGAAATTGGTCCTGATTGACAACACACGTTTGTGTTTTTAAACTGGCTGTTAGGAATAGTCACAGTGCCACAAAGAAAAATAGGAGACATATGTCCCTAGAAGTATGTAGTGAACGTAATCTATTCAGAGTAGTAGTTTCCAGTGGGCTAGCAGCAGGGAAACTTAAATACATGCATGGAAGGATTCAAGAGTCAGTCTTCATCTGCTTATCCTAAAATGTGTGCTTTAAAAAAAAAAATCTATAGAAGGCTTTCATAATCTATTGTGGATTTAACTCAAATCTTTGCAAATAAACTTCTGTAACTCACTTTGCTGAGACGGTTGTGTCTGTGGCTGTCTTTGCTAACATTCAAGATTAAGGTGCCTAGGTTTATGTGTAAAACTTATTTTTTAATGTAGATTAACATACGAACAAAGTAAGTGCCGTACTTATTCATGTTCTATTACAGCCCACACAAAGAAAACAGGAAAGTTAAGACTCAAGGTCTATTCTATAATTCAGGGTTTTTACTGAAATTTGAAGGCAATTTAAACCACCTACTTATTTCAAAGGTAGTATCGATAGACCACCTGCTGTTGACATGCACTAAGAAAGATGGAAGGATGTAAATGAGTTTTAGTGATCTGCCTGCCTTTGAATACAAATGAGGCTAACAACCTCCCGTCCCGCACTCTGGCAGTCAACTAACAGGATGTTTTCAGCGTGCTTTATTGGAAAGTGAGTGTTGTCATCAGGAATTATCATTAGACTTTGTTGTTGATGATGACTACTTTTTAGCAGTGGATAATTCAAGCGTAATTCAGTTAGAATGTTGCAGGTATGTCACTGACTATGTATTTTGTAACCAGCATTTGACAAGGACAGCTGCATCCAGCTGAAACTTGGGAAGACTTCTCTTACCTGCACGTAGGTGGCTGTTGAAGGATTTGTGCTGAGATTTAAGCTGAGTTATCTACAGGAGGGGAAGAAAGTCCAAAGCTGCCCATCCCTATCCCATGGCAGCAGAGGTAATTTTACGCTCCCGGTGACCATTTCCAGTCTGTCCAGGGAAGACGTGTAACTGCTGTAACGGTCATCAGCGCGTTTCTGCTGAGAGCACCGGCAGACCCGGAAATTAAATCAAAGATTACAGAAACGTCTGTAGGTTTTTCTTTTAATGCGGAAGCAGAGGCCTTTGTGATGGAGACATTTTTTCTTCCAGCGGCCTAACAAAAAGCTAGGAAGCAAACGATTAAGGGCAGGAAGAGCTCAGTCACTTTTTGGGCCGTTGAGATAAAAATCCGAACAATCAGGACTGTCCCCTTCAGAATGGGGCAGTTAGCTGCTGGGGAAGGTTTTTGAAGTGATTTCCATTCATTGTTTTCAGTGACCCTCCTTGAAGAGCCTGAACGACATTTTTGTTAAAGTTAGCACCTCTTCTTTCTTTATTCACTTGTAAATTTTGAATGCCTCCGCAGTGATTCATCGGTGGTTGCAGACTGCCACTGGCTGTCTCCACCCATAGTATCAGACATCCTTTTGAGTATTTGCCACCCATTCCTTGCTTGCGTGTGGCTTCTAAGCAACAGTTGTCGTAAAGAAACAGGCTATCCCAAATGACAGCTTTCACTGTTTTTCAGACCATGGTTCAAAATGGAAAATTAAAGTTTGGGGCTGATTTCATAGCATCAGATACTATCCTCATGTCTTTGTATACTGATTTTACAGTTTAATTCGACATTATAAAACTTCCAAGTCAAAGAAATGTCTGCTCGTCCTTAAATGGGCAGCTGTCATAGCAGTAATTTGCTTATGAGACGCTTTTCTTTCTGCTTTTCTTTCTAGAAGACTAGTCTGTCTTGGTTCCTATCGAAAATAAATCAATTTCCTGTGGAAACTGGCATAAATCTTCAAGATTGTTTCTGCGTGGTTTTGCAGCATTTGTCAGAGTGGCTGTTGGCTATAGCTGGGTATTGTCGCCTGATGAATTGTAGCAGCAGAGGAACAAAACAATATTAATCTGTTTTTGTTAATCCTGTTTTGTAATTAAATACGTCTTTCATATAAATTCTGTTAAGATTTGAATGAAAGGGGATTTATGGAAACATGACTTGCTTTTTATAAGATAGTTTTAGGATTATGAAATCAACACTGGGAAAAAGAAAAGTTTGACTTGTTCACAGAGCAAAAGATTTTCTCTTTGTTATTCTTGCTTTGCTGGTGCTATGAAAAAAAAATATAATAAAAGCATTCAAGCTGGGTTGCCTGTGGTTTAACTCTAATTCTATAGGCTGCACACTCTTTCTCCCCAAAATCCCCACAGCAAGTGACCTTGTCAAACAAAAGTGTGGAATAATGGGAGGCAGCCCAGGGACTGTGGCTCATTTACAAGCAGCTGTTTGCTACTGTCAGAACAAAGGCAAATCAAAGTTGCATTAACGGGGTATGACAGGCACAGTGAGCAACTCCCCAACAATGTTCATCCTCTCGTGTTGTTCTGGTTATAATATTGGTTTGCCTGAAGGAGAAAATGGTCATAAGGTCAAGTCAGACATGTGTGTTTTCAAAAGCCTTTCAGAATTGCACACATTTTTCAGCTGATCAACTATTGACGGTTTTTAACAATATTAGCATAACGGCAAATAAATACATATTCATGTGTGTGCCTGGCCTTCAGTATGAGAATTAGAGCCACACAGAGAATTCACAACCACGTCTTCACAGAAAGAGAAGTCTGTAGTGTCACCTGGCCCATCTGATTCTGCCAGTCCAACCAGCAACTGCAGGTAATGTCACTTTTGAATTCCTACACGGTGTCCAAGCACATTTGGAGGAGCACCCTGTCTTCTGCATAGCGTTTGTAGTTTACAGCTTAACTAGAACTTTCCTCTGTGCACTGCAAAGTAGCACCACGCTATCTGACCCTTAGGTAAAGACGTTGCATCAACGACATGAAACCTTCCTTAAAATTAAGTTAAAAGTGTACCCCAGAGTCTGAGAGAAATTGTGAGCGATGTCTACTTCACGTAGTTTAAGCCTGTTATCCTGTATTTATTGGGAAAACTCAACATCAATAGGAGCATGGTAGATTTCTTATGGAATAATGGAAGTTTTTAGGTAAAAATGGCCAGAATCGAGGACATGTTTGAGCAGTACTCACTAGTAATGACTTAAAGAAGTACTTGGTGTGTTTTGAGCCATGTGAATGAGGCTGTTGCATAACTTGAGCCTGTACTGCTCAACACCAGTCTGTCGTCCAAAATCATTACAAATTGGATTTGCTGAGAACACATCCGAGACAGGCTTGGGAAGAAAGGAAATTCGAACAGAAAGGACATGAGAATTGCTGGACATGAACTTTATAACAAGGCACACCATAGGCATCACATTTCTCAGTGTTTATTGTACCTCACGTAGGGTGATAAAGGCTGAAGGCAGAGTGACTTTAACAGTCCCTGAAGTGCAGTATTCCCCTAGAAATACATGGCTTGAAGGGCCTTACTGACATTATGGAATTTATAAATAAAAATAAGGAAAGGAGTAAGACTTACACATTTATTGGGCAGATGGATATGACTACAACATCATTAATAATTGGTAAAAAAGATCTATTTGTTCAAAAAAACCAAGCTGAGAAACAGTCTTTTATATTTAGCAGGTATTTTACTCCTAGTGTAAATTCCTGAATTGCTTATTTTTTGATAGGGAGACTAGGAAGGGGAAGAAGAGAAAAATGCTTTTAAGTAAAATATACATCAGATTTAAGGCAAACATGGAATACGTTTTGGTAATGGCATTTGACATCTGCTATATTCACAATTCACGATACGATAAACTCTTTTAGAATTTAACAATTTGAAGTGCAGTTACTTCATTTTCAGCCTGATTTGCAGTTTAGTTAGGTATGTTGAAAAGGTACGGATATGAATAATGTGGATAAAGGCCGATTAAGATCCGGTCAGTGTCTCTCCTAACCTTTAGAGGCAGCGTGCTCAAATTCTAAACCTTCTAGGGTAAAACTTTCAAAAGTGCAGTGGCTTGCATGCATACAAATTTGTACTGACAACATCTTTTAAAGTGCTAACATGAATGCGAATTTAATTTAATTTATTCTCACAAACTTGCAGTTCTGGCTGTATGTGTTATAGTATCATGTACAGGTGCCAGCCAAGATTATGGCTCCATTGAGCTCTACTCATCCAAAAAGTTCTATATTTATCAGCATGGAGAGCTTGTCGAGTTTCCTCTTTCACTGCCGTTACCAACTGTTTTGAAATATTCAAAACCTTAAGTGATACTGAAAACTTACCCAGTGTCCAAAGCACATTGTGTATTTTGAAGTGAGAAATAGAACTGTACTTGTAGAAGTGTGCTTACATTTAGCTTAACACTCAAAATAGAAGAACACAATTTGCATAGGAAATTTGGTAATACTAATTTCTTTCTTTGAAAGAGGTTCAGATTTCTTGTACTGTTCTAGATGTCATGCAGTGCGCAGCAGTACTGTATCATCACCTTATAGTCATTATATTTAACGGTAATTAAAGAAACGGAGATTTTATTTTGTTGTGAATTGATCTGTTAAGCTCACATGATAATATCCTAAATTCCCTTCCGCTAATGGTTCTACTCTTGCTGGGAATGGAGGACATTTTGTGCATTACTTTGCTTGAATAGTACTAACAGACTAGCAGATGGTCACTTTCCAACTGGTTTGCCTTGAAAAAAGAAATTAAAATATTATAGTGCCGGGGAGAGATGTTGTAATGTGTCCCTTTCAAATTAACAGGTCGTTTTTTCTACTATTTTATGATTGTAAAATAGCTCAATGTCACATAAAAGGTTAAAAGCTGGAGTAAATGGCATCATGGGAAATTTGAAATAAATAGGGTTTCATATGGTTTATGGCTCTATACTTGAACACACAAGGAGTATATTTCTTTCCTTGAAAAGGCGTTCTGTAAGAGCTTGCCATGTTAATATGAATTGTGGTCGCAATAGATTCTACTTAAAGCAGTTTTAATTCACAAGGTAACATTTTTTTGTTTACTATATTACTCCTTGCAAAGGCCACTTGTTCAAACTGTTTGCAGGCCTCAGAGAAAATATGATGTTTTCAGAAAAAAAATTGAAGCCACAGATTTCAGTTCATTGAATTACTCTGCTGGTGTCTTAGCAGTGACTTTTCATAAAGCACAGACTTTCAGAACTGATTAAGTTTCAGCCTCCAAACTGTCATATATTTCATATTAGTGCCAAATTTGTTTTTCATGGTAAAACTGCCTTCATGATGATGTTCTGCGATGTCCTAGTTCCAGCAGCAAGACTTGAACGAATGTAGCCCGTGTCTGTCCCACTAGCTGGTTTACTGCTATGCAGATGAAGAAAGGTGATGGGGAAGCCCTCACTAGCAAAGCTTCTCACTAGTTACCTGGCTAAGACAACCCTTATTTCTTCTAATACACCATCACCTGTGGCTGTTACAGGGTTAATGTCCAAAGGCTAAAAATTCAGATTTTTAAGTCTGTAAAATTGTCATGGGAATGGGAAATGTTTTGTCTTTCAAAATAACTAGCAGTGGTAAGCTTTAAAATTATCAGTCTCACTTGGCTAGGAAGTTTTTATGTAAAATCTGTTTCTCTGTCAATTTTCATTTTTGTTTTGAATGGGAGATTGTGAAATACATCCTGGAAGGATGTTGAGAAAGTTGGGTAAGAAGAGAGCCACTAGAGCATTGTCCTGCACCCAGAGCTTCAACATCAAGTTTGTGTCATTCTCACAAAGGGGAAAGCTGTGGTTTGCTGTTACAGTTAGTTTTCAGTCTCTTCATACTCTCATAGAAGGCGGTCTATGGATAAATTGCCTAGAAATCAGCATCACAGCCAGTTTGTTCCAAAGCACCTTCAATTTTTTATTTCTGTTTTGCTTCCAGTCATTTTTGCTTGATATAGTTGGTAGTCTGTGAGGAAATGCAGAATGCATCATCTGTATTTCTTAGTAGACAAACAGCAATCGGAACTGCAAAAAAGAGGCTATTCAGATAGGTGATGAAGCCTGAAGATGTAATTTCCCTAAAAGCTAGTTTAGGCCAATTAAAATTAATAACCATTTCTCATAACTACTGCAAGAGAAAGTTGTAGCTGTTTCTACATTGCACTGCACAGGGACATATTAAAACTGCATTTGAGCTCAGTACTGTTCTGAAACTCCTTATCTATAGCTTAGTGGTACCATGCCCAACCTAAGGAACCAGTCCATGGTCAGCAGGGCTCTTCCCTGCAGCCCAGCTTTGCACCAGTTTGCAGTGCAGACAATAAGTTGGAGTTTGCAGCAGCAAGGGAAGAGTGTGCCGGGAGTACCACGCGCGCTAGGACACTCATAAAGGGATGGGACACCCTTGGTTTCCATCGCTGTGGGACAAACTGCCTCCATTTCAGTTCATACCACATGAGTAACAAGTTGGTTTCAGATAAAGAACCAGTAATTCCTTGCAAACACTCACCGCTTGATAGCAAAGTCCAGGGATTAGTGTTGTACAGAATAAGAAGTTTGAAGGCTTTTGTTCAAGACTGCAGGACTCTAAGCAAAAAGGTGAAGACAAAACGTGATGGATAGAGACTGCTCAAAGAGGGGGCATAAAAATTCTGAAGAATTGACAAATCAAATTGACCACCTGGAAAATCGTTCAGAGGAGAAATACCAGGTTGTTATGGCTTCCTACTAACAGAAGAGATGGAGGTATTTTTTTCACAGTGGATTATGATGAAGCAGGGTTTGGGTAATACTGGACTCCTCCAGCATGTTGTGTCTTTGGGAATGCCAGTGAAACCTTTTCTCGAATCTTGAAGAATGTGAAATTCTTGGATGACAGAAATACATTGTCACAGAGATGTTTAGCCCTAAAGGTTCAAAATCACAAAAATTTAGCAAAAGGCATAAAAATAAACTGGTTGCTGTCATTGTACTAGGAATCCAGACTAATTTTTCAAATAAGAATAAAATAGTGGTAAGAGTGCGCCATAGTAAATTATCTGTAAATCAGCTAAAGGCCTTTTCCCTGCTGATAGATGCTACAAGCATATTTTGCAAAAGAGCGTGTTTATACCCAAATGGCACATTCATTTGCTGTTGTGTTATCTTTCTAACAGAAACCTTTATTTGTCTTTTTCTTTCGGGGTTGGATTTTAGTTTTCCCCCTCTTAAGGTGATTGAATTTAGAGGCATGTACAGTGATACAGATATTAATATGCATTATTGTACTTGGCTGTAATTAATCCATAATTGTACCTTTTTAACTGGGATGACAACTTACAGGGGCTTCAGTTTTTAAATGATGTAGGAATAATTCTTCCTATATGCGATTTAGGTTTTATAGCTGAAAGAAGTATTTAAATTAAAGAATATTTTGAGCAGATAGGAAGAGGAATCCATTTCAGCCTGAATTATCCTATGAAGCTTTGATCCTACAAACTGTTTTGGAACAAATGGCAAAGATGAAGTTGCCAAACCTCTCTTAGCTAACGGACACACGCATCGTGCGTTGATGTGGATGTGATTCTGGTTTGGAGAAGGGATTAATTTGTTTTGATTGAGCCTGCTCTGCAGCAAGCGTTTATTGTTTTTTTATGCTTTGAGTGTCTAGAGATCCGTTGTACAAAGGTTTTTACGAAGGTCCATAGTTTATGTTGGAATAGTTGAATATTACAGCAGAAAAACTTTACCACACTGTATGTTGATGCTTGGTTTATCTAACAACCAAAAAAAATTGCTAGATTCAGTAAATGAGTAAATAGATTTCTTTGAGTAGTAGCTGAACAGACAGAAAGAAGGTGCTGTTAATATGTTACATGCCTTTAAGTAATGAATAAGATGAAAATTGTAAATTACATTTACCCAAATCTGATCTCATGATAAAGTTCAGGAATTACATAGTGGGTATCCAGAGTATCCCAGTGAGATTTGGATCCTGAGTTTTAAGTCCTTTGCATTCTTCAAGTGCTGAACGAAACAAAGATCGTTGGAACAGCATACAGTGAAGGATTAAAATCACCAGGGATTATCAGTCTTGTTACTTTTAACATATTTTGCTAACATTAAACTTATAAAATATATTAAGGAAATAGTTTTGATGGTTGTTGCTTAGAATAGGATTAGGAATTAAAAGATTTGTCCATTGGTAGAATAACAAGAAGACAATTAGTTGCAGCATTTCAAAGAAGAATCAGTTGTGATTCTTCCTTTGGAAACCTTTCTGGGAGTCTTTTCCTCTCTGTGGTTACTAAAGGGATATATTAATTTATTATTATTTTTTTCCATTGCCACAATCCTTCCCTGTCTCTCTGGATTTTCTTTTGCTTGAAGTCATCTGGGAACATAATGTACTTGCCTGTTGTTCCTCCTGTTTCCTTCCTTTGAAGATACTTCCTCTAAAACCTGCTTCAGGATTTCTTGAAGGATGAGATAGAGACACTAATACAACTCTTTCCCCTTTTTGGCCTTCCTGGTTTTGAAGTACTGGGAATTGCTTATGTTCAGAGTTTGGTGTCTGTCCAGTGGCGATGCGTGATTACAGTAAGAACAGAAGGAAAAAACAAGTTCAGATATGTTTAATACAAGGTAATTATCATCGCAGAGGAAAAAAGACAACCATGCAGTAAGCTATCAGAATGACTTGGCACTGAGTCAGTTTTTAGTCTGTTTTGTTGTGCTTTTGAAAGCCTTTATTTCGTCTCGTACTTCCCTTTCCCTGTTAATCTCCTTCATAAGCATCTCACACGTCCACGAGCAAAAGGAGCGGCTGATGCCTGCTTCCCGGAGGATGCGCTGCGGGGAGCAGGCGCGCAGGGGAGCTAGCAGTTCCCGGGACTGGTCGCAGATCGAGGTACCCAGGCTCAGGCTCTTAGCGGTGGTAAATGAGAAACGCCCTCCTAGTAGGCACAGCTGCTGAGACCGCCTGGTGCCGCGACTGAGCGGTCGGCCCCGGGAGCCGCGGGCAGCACGCTGAGCCGGCCCGGTAGCGGGTGGGCGGCTGGCGGAAGGGCGGCCGCACCTGGGCCGGCTCGCTGCAGGTTGCAGGCCTGCCTTGAGAGGAATGGCAACGCTACTTTCTCAGTCTCTGACCAGAATGCATGATAAGGCTTGGTGTCAAAAAGGGCAAGATTGGGCTCACAGCAATTATGGCAGAGGCATACTGGTTTCCTTGACAACCAGATTGAGGATTCTTTGTGATTTATTATTTACCACTTCAAACTCTCATTCTCTGATTTAATAAGGGAGAGGGATTTCCATAAGTCGTCGTCGTCCCCTCCCTTTCCAAATTTGAATACCCCGCAGCGTTGTCACACACCTGCCCCGCGCTGGCGCGGCTCCGCACCGCAGCAGGGGAGGCTGGCGTTCGCGCTCGGAGATGCAGGCAGGCCGCTCGGACAGCAGTTGACTGCAGTTCACTGGGTATTATGTTGGGTGATGACTTGTTAATGTGCCCTTACTAGCAGGGACTTGGTCGTTTGCCTCACCCACCGCCTCCCCTTCCGCCCTCGCCAGCCTCCCCCCCACCCCCCCCCCGCAGATTTTAAAGGCGAGGGGTGCAACAAGTCATACTCGTCAGTTGCCCTGAGAGCGAGGAAAAGATAAGATCGCGGTTTCCCTTGCTTGGGCAATTCACGTTTTCTCCGTGAAGGCTTTATTAGCACTGTATCGGCCGCTGTTGTGTAAACAAAGGTGGGTTTTGATACTTGGGAGGGGTTAATTGGTTTGCTTTGGTTTTTTTTACTACTACCAGTTGGATAGGTGTTTGAAACAGAAATGCTTTCCTAAAATGTGTGGAGAGTTGGGAAGTTCAGTCAGTTTGCTCTAACTTCACGTGTATTTCAGGTAGGTATTTCCCACATTCACAAAGCAGTGCCTGAATCGTGATCTACAGGGCCTGTTCAGAATTTAGTAATTCAGAACAGAATTTGGAACACAGTGATACACACAATAGAGACTTTTATTCAAATGTCATTTGCAAATCTGTGTCATTAAATATCAAGACTGAAATTGGGTCCTCTAAAGGGCATTTTTTCTAAAAGTACTTTCCTGGGTTGCATATTTTTTATTTCATATTCAGCATGAGGTGTCTGCTGCATTTAATAAAATAAAGTGAAGGTCACAGAAGATCACTAGCTTCCCCGTAATGTGTCCCAGTAGATGACTGGAAAAAAGGCAGCGATTGAACTGGGTTGAGCATCCTCCATACATTCTGTACAGAAAAATTGCGTCCTTTTGTAATTATAGGGAGGAATTGTCGTTTTAATTGTGTTTATTTCACTACCAATAATCTTTCAGCTGTACCACCCTGGTTTTAATTTCAAAAGTTACACACGTTTTGTCATCTTTACCGCGGGGAGTTCCTGAAGTGAGTCAGTAGGTGTTGTGCTTCCCTTGGTGGGTTGAACGTGAAGCTTGTTGAGTCAATAATAAGATTTACAGTGACCTGAACACTCTTGTGTCAAGTCCTAGCTCACTAATGCACCAGTGCCCTATTAGGCTGTTGAGGGAAAGTGACTGCTGAAGATGCTTCTTTAAAATGGAGTAGAATAATGAAGCTCATTAATGTATTTTTCATTAGAACAAGAATATTGAGTGTCCAGGTTAAATTCTAAGGAATCTATCCTGCACTCATTGAGGTTAATGACAAAGCTCCCAATGACATTAGTGATGCAGGATGAGAACTTAATTGGGGTAATTAAGATTCTGCTTACCTAAAATTCTGTATTATTTTAAAGTAGATAAAATATTACAAAATTACTACCAGGAAGAGTTGTATAATGTTGGATCTCAACATATCAGTCAGAGATGACAGCATTTCAGTGGGAGATAATATTATTTCTATATTTTACATTTGATTCATAAAGCACCATTGTAATCTTTTAGCGGCTTGTGTATGTGCAAATCGTTGTTGTGAAAGATCGTGTCCTCTTTGGTTTTGTACATCAAACATTGTCTTTATTCTGTATTTAAAGATAACATGGGTCATCCATCGATGAAACCAGTTAAGAATCTTGACTTCAAGTTCAGCAGCAGCAGAGATGGAAAAGGAACTGCATTGTTACTGTGGGATTGCATAAATTGCAGTTAACTGTTTCATTAAATACAGCTGGCTTTGTGGGTAGCGCAGACTTAGTAAAATCGCTATTTGTACCAAAATAAATTCCGCTTCCTTACTAAGCAGAATAGATAGGCTCTCCAGCATTAGTGCCTTCCAGGGAGTCTAAAGCCTCTGTTATAAATGATTATGTCAGGATGCCTAATTTAAACAGTTACCCTAACACCTGCTCATTCCTGCCTCCTTTGGACACCCCTAACCTTCTCCTTCCCTCCTTGGCATCCCCGGAAGATTAACAGCTCCCTCCTCAATTACGCTGCCATAATGGCTGCTTTGATCACGCTCTGAGCTCGCACTGGAAATTATCTTGATTAATAAAACTCACTGCTGCAGAAGAAACAACAATGTAAATGGATGGACAAGCGGAGGGACCCAGTGGGTGGGAGCAGAGTCTGGCAGTCAGCCGGGCAAGTCCGGCTTTGCTGCGCCTGGACAGCAAGGAGACGGCAGCCCTGCAGGACCCACAGGTCCTGGGCAGCCCTACTGCTCCTTCCCGGCCTGGTGGTTGGGTCTGGAGCCATCCCCTCTGACTTGTGGAAGCCGTTCGCTTGTTTGTACACCTAAATAATGTATCAGGAGAACATGGCGTTTTTGGTAGGAAAGTGTCATTTTAGGTGGTGTGGAAAAAAGTGGAGCAATCAGATCTTTCATACTTCCAGCTGCCTCCTGCTGAAATGCTTGCTTTAGATGTGTAGGGATTTAAAAGAAAACTGTGACCTGGAACAGGGAAGCACTGTGTAAAATACAATAATTAGTGAGGAAATTACTTCACCTTCCACATCTGTAGTACCAGTGCAGTACTTCTATTCTGCTGGATAGTGAGCTTATACTTGAGCACCTACTGACGACTTTTTTTTTCCCTAGTCCTTTCTTTTATTACTGGTTGTATTAAGATACGTGAACATCTTCAGGAGCAGAGTCTTTCAGCTATTAGACCCATGCTTCTAAATAGAAGTAATTAGCAAATGCAAAGTTTTCCTTTCTGTGTTTCCTACGGTGTGTATTCATCCCTTTTGTTACTTTCTAATGTAAATAATATTAATTATGGAACTCCTATCACATAATTATGGAAAATTGTTTACTTTCTGTCTTGGTACTCAGAAAGAGATTTCAGGGGTTCTGATTTTTCATTTATTTCATTTTAGCACTCATTAGCTGTCTCTCTAGAAACTGAGAGCATTCTTGCATTCATGTTGTGACAGTTGGGGCGCGCACACACAAATTCCAGGATTAAAACCCAGAATCCAAGTTCAGATGCCTTGAATTTGTGTCTCGGTGGAATTTTGCTATCCTGACGCTTTATCTCCCTTGTCTTTCCTGTTTGCAGTAAGGCTTATGGACATGCAGCTCCTTCTTGGGTGATTAACAGCGCTGTGACAGGGTAGTGGACCATGGGTTTTTCCCTTATTCACTTTGGAAGTGGTACTTCTGTTGCTGTTCTTACTCCCTGCTGCCCAGGGCACATGGTAGAACTGCATCTATTCTTTAGGACTTGTAAAACAACCTGTTTATTTCTAAACAATTAAATAGTTTTCCTTTGTGGGCTTTATTATTCAGAGGATGATCTCAAGTATCTATGTAGGATTATTCCATGGTTCCTAGAATGTGCCAGAACCTTCAGTTTGTTGTACAAACTAGGCATGGTACATCCCTCTTCTCTCTATAATAGTCTTTTAAAAATCCACAAATATTTCATAGAAGGTAAGGTCAGGAAGAAAGCCCTTCTCTCTGACAGGTATTTTCTGAGATTGCTTGCTAGTCTTGTTTTATATCTATTTGTGGGAATATTTGAAGTGACGGCACATTTGCCTTAAAGTACATTCATCACGTTGCTCTTCTCCTTGTTTTCAAAAGGTATGACTGTGTATTTTGGTTTAGCAATTTCATCTGTGGGATCTTGAGCCTTTATGTTTCTTCTTTCTACTCCTGAGTCCTCAGAAATGTTTCGGAAGCTATCCTGAACAAGAAGAGGTGGTTGCTGTGCTATTTGCGTGCTTGTATGCACTCTTTAAGCAGCTTGCCATCATTAAAATTACCACATAATTTTTCCACTCTAAATTATACTGTGACAATTGACTCTACCTCATCATTTTATTGAAACAAGAGAGCATATGAACTCTTACATTGTTGCTTGACTCCATTTCTAATGTGTATACATATATTACTGTTTGCAAACAAGAAAGCACCCCCTTTGTAATTTTAGAACTGTGATCTTAAATATTACCATGTGGTAGCAATTGCACAACATTTTTAATTAAATCTGTGATGATTTTTTAGCTCTAGGCCTGTATTTGGTATTTTAAACTCGAGCACTTGCAGAATAGCATTTTCTTTGAAACAAGACAGAATTATCAGGGTCCAATTTCTACATTTTAGTGAGATTAAATGTTTGGCTTTCTTAAACAGGGTAGGGTATAAACCGTTTCAGGAGGTGATGTACACTGCACTCCGAGGGTTATTGTTGGCAGCCAACATGTCATCTGCTGGAGTGATTTAGCTTTCACCAGTGCCCATACTCCCAAGGAAATGGTACATGTCTGCACGGTTTCTATCAACCTCTGAGGTGACAAGGCTTTGGTTTCTTAAATATGGGAACAAAAGCATATTTCTTTTGTCAGCTGTTCATTCTGAATACTGCTGATGGAAATCACCCCCTGCACCCCCACTCTTCCTCTTCCTCTGCCCCTCCTCAACACATCGTTTCCAATAAAAATTGGTGGAGGTAACTGGAAGTATAAATTGTTGTCAAAATACATTTTAATAGAAAATAAAAGAATATTTATTTTTATTCTGCTACCAGCATCCTGTGCAGAGGAAATAATTCAACGGGAAATCCTGTTGACACAACGTTTCTGAGACATCAGCCTTTGTGTGTCTTACCTCCCCGTTTCAGAGATTGTTTCTGATTCAGAAGCTTCTCCTTCCTGACAGGTGGTGTGCTCAGAGAGTTTGCAGTTGGTAAACTGGAGATAACCTCCAGGAGGGGGATTTACAGAGACCATGGGACTTATTTGCCTTGAGAAATTTTGAAGATGCAATGTATTTAACAGCAAGAAAGAAAAGAGTAGAGTGCTTTCTGTGCACTGGCAGAGGATCAAGTGTGTATGATGTGAAGGAAAAAAGGAAGGAGATTCTTGTAGCCTGAGAACAGACATCTGGCTGGCAAAGGAAGAGAAATATCATTGACAGATGAATACTGTTTCAAACCAGGATAATTTTAGATCAAGAGGGCAAAGTTTTGCTCTCATGCGTACAGCTCCCACTGCAAGGGATGGGAAAGGTGCACGCATGTGAGAATAAGATTTGGTTTTAAGTGAGAACTGAACAACATGCATATTTTTACACTAGATATTTAGGCTTCCATGTTTAGATCACATGGTTTCCATCTGCCATATGTAGGCATAGCTTAAATGCTGCCAGGAACCAGGCTCTGGTTTGGTGACTTTCATTAAAGGAATTAGTGGTTTCTATCCAGTTTCAGCATGGCTTGATTCAAAGTGCAGAAGCCCATTTTTACAGTTTAGCATTAATTAGCACTCTTGTGGCAGCTTCAGCAGGGAGGTGAAGGATTAAATGGGCATGAAGACCAAACTTATCTCCTTTCCCATAGTCGTGATTCCTTCAAAATAGGGTTGAGACATGATGGACTAACACGGGGATGCATGTGTGGCTGTGGTCTGTGCTGTTCTCGTTCTACATGATTGAAGGACTTCAATCGGCAGGTACAGTGTAGCGCACTCTTGTCTCCTGCTATTTAATACAAGAAAACACAGATCCCAACAAAAATACAACCCATACTCCCCCACCTTATTTCTGCTACCTTAGAGAGGTATATTCTCGCCCTTCTGTGTGAGGGGTGAGATGTATAGGAGACTTTAAAAGGGATCCTTGCCAGCAGTACACAGGAAGGATCGACACTGTTACACTAAAAGGCTGAGATGCTGCTGCTCACTTTAGGTTTTGCTGAATCATTCAACAAGGTGCAAAAAGCAGGTAAGCCCTGATGCTTTTTTTGCTGAAGAGAGCCTCACAGGGATATTTTTGAGAATTGCATGGAGACTGGAAAATGTAAGAGGAAAGTTGTAATAAGTTTCAAGGAACCTGGAAGGCAGGACCCGTCCTGGTGTGAGTCAGAGGGTGTAACTCAGGCTTTTGTCCTGAGTTTCATTAATCAGACATACCGTGCTTTATGTTTATGTACACTGAATATTAAGTATATAATTACAGAAAATTAGACTTGTAAATCTGCTGTTCACACCGAAGCTTGAAAAACACTGACATTTGAAATACAGTTCAAAAAATACTTTTTTCTATGACTACATCACAATCAAAGAAAAAGTAAAAAATATTTATGAAAAACCATCATTAGTTACTTAATATTTCTATAAGCTTTTATTGACAGTAATTCCTATTTCCGTTTTGTAAGAGACAAGCTTCCAGCTTTTAGCCAAGTAATTAAAATACGAAGTGATATGTCTGAGAAAGTGAGCTCTAGAAACCAGGGCTAAAAATCACCCCTTGCAGCTAATTTATTCAACGCAGTAGTTGTCTTGCTTCAGTGTAATTGGTGTGCACGTTTAAATGGTCGAGTCTGTTCTTAAGGACTTCAGGCTTCTTTGTTGCAGTCCCAATAATGAACATACTTTCATGTACCTTCTGTTGAGTTAATCCCATTTTTATGAATGAGTTTAAAAAAAAGGTGAAAGATGTCTCTTACACGAAAATAGATTTCTTTCACTGAAATAATCCCTTTTCCCTAGATGTCCCCTCCTTCCAGCATCTTAAGTGAAAATACTGAGTATATACTTAAAATGGGCAGGAATACAGCTGTAGGAGAATATTTTCGAAATGATCGCTTCCTGACTGATTTTCCCCCGACAGAACAGTGGGGTTTTGTCTGCTGGGCTGCAGCGCGGGCTGGCTGCGCGCTAGCTGCTGGCTTTCCCTGAAAGAAGAGCTGAGTGCCGTGAACTCCAGACCTCTGTGCAGTATCAGAAGCTCTTACTGTGCCAATGTAATCTTTTAATAGACATGCTTGCCAGAATGACTTTTTCCCTTCAAAGATAGAATTAGAAAGCACAGTTGTCATTTAAATTGCCTCTATCTTTGTAGTAGTTGGTAGTGATCTGTTGACCAGGATTGGATAATTTAAAAGCTGTTTAACAAAATAACATGCTTGTCTGTGGGAAATATATACGGTGCTGAGAGACAGGGAGAAAAGTCTCCCTTGACAGAGTTCGTGGGATTCTTTAGAAACTGCAGGATGCTGAGGCTTTTCTGCAGAATTATAAAAGCTTTGCAGAGCCCATGTTGAGCATTTGCATGATTTTCAGATGGCAAAGTATGTTCAGCTGTCTCTGTGCTCCCTCCGTGCGCGCACGTACACACGTCGCTGGGAGAGGGAGAGGATTCTCAGCACAGTTTTCGTCGGGCTTTGCATTTGTTGAACATATATTATTGAAATGCTGCCCAAGATGCATCACTTCATCTTCTGTAGAACTTGAATCATCATGTTGCATGATTTGGTAAAATAAAAGAGATTGTGAAAGAGACAACTGTAAACATTCTGTTTGAAAAGATGTGCTCTTTTCAAAAGACCTTTCTGTTAGAGCCAAATAACACAAGAAGCAATATTTCCTTGCTCGCAGACACATATATATTTATTTCTGCAAAGATTTGTTTTGGATTCTCAGTTCTTCCAGTATCTGCATTCTTTGAAATAATTTTATATTTCCATGTTGACTTTCTCTGTGCTTTAAGTTTTAATCAAAGGTTCTTTGCTTCTGATGTTGAGGAGTTCTGATGTTAGCCTGTTTACATTCCACTATTTTTCCTGTGTATGGGGTGAACATTCAAATGTGGTGGTGGCTTTTTCCTTTTATCTACCAAACTTAGCACACTCTCTTATTATTGACAGCTCAGAAAGATGGTATGTGAGTGGGCAGGATGCTGTGAATTATTAACTTTTTTTTGCACTTTGACAAATTTAGGTTATCTTCCTAAAGACAACTAGTTTCTATGAAGGAACCACGACAGTAGGATGGTAAATAAGACATAGAAAACTTACATAAAACAGTTTTTGGCCAAGTGTGAATTTAAATATTCCTGAAACAAGGCTCAGTGTTACATTTCTTTCTTAGGACTTGTATTTTTTCATTTCATAGGCTAAAGTATAAGAGGACAGATTTTTGTGATGTTTCATTTAGACTTCTTCGTCAGTGTGTTTTTCTACATGGATTGATCAATAAAACATTGAAGAATGTGTGTTACCACTAAACACTCCCTCTAGCTTTTTTTTTCTTAGAAATGCGATTTCACAAAAGCAGTGTATGTTCTTTTTTTCAATAAAGAGCCTGCATTCAACTAATTTGTGAGCAGATAAAATGTGCAGGAAATGTACATTTGCCAGGAAGCTTTTCTATAATCAAAATGGTCAGCTGGATAGAAACCACGCTCTTTTTCTCATTAGGTATTAATCTTCTTCCATTTTTGGAAAAAAAAAAAAGCCAAAACCACAACAAACACATAGAACACTGATTAATAGATACAAACGGGAGTGAATCAGAGACAGCATATGCTGCATTTTGCAACAGGCGCTTACTTGGTTAATGCTTAGGTTGTGCTGGAAGGCCCAGCCTCAGCACTAGGTCTTTGCAGTTGGGAGGCACTTTGAGTTCTTGGGTGGACTGCAGGAGTGGTGCCATCCTTGTGTCATCCCTGTGTCATCCCTGTCAGGGCTCGCCTCCAAGCAGTTAGTGGGAAGATGAGGAGGGTTGGGTTTGACTGCAGGAGGACAGCCAAACAAAAGAGGTTTATGTGAAGTACGGTAAGGCAAGCAGCAGTTGGTTGAGCGCAGGTTGTTACAAACATAAAGTATTGAAAATATTCACAAGGAATTGCATTGGAGATACAGAGTTACTGGTGACAACAGTAATTATTGACACAGCCACATACTTAAGTCTCAGAAGCTCTGGAATGATGCAGATCCAGTCAGCAGCATTCAGATGCCGGTCGTTCAAACTTCCATCCTCTGGCAGTGCATCTGTTTATCGGGAATTATCTCCTGAATGTAAATGAATTTCAGTCCTAAGTCATTGCACCTGTTGCCAAGAGGTATTTATTCCAATCACTTGCCTAAAGTGTGGGGAGTTATTGCTTGACATTTTATAGCTCAAAAAAAACCTGTCGTTTCAAAATCATTTGTTCAGAGAGGAGAAAATGGAGCAAAACAGTTCATTTTACCCTAAGCACTGCTATTTGGCAGTATTCACATTTGCACTGCACAAAGCTGCAATATTGATTTTTCGCTCACAGGGCCTCCCACTAGTTCTTTCTTCGATTGTCAGAGTTGCAAGATGGATTGAATTACACTTTGCTTGTTGATATGCTTATTTTTTGCTTTGTTGATAGGAAAAGATTACAAATAAAGCTCCAGAATAAAGATCACAGCAGCTTTGTTAGTGGACTTCTAATTTATTTACTTCATTCAGTTAAAATTCTTCTGACACCATAGAGATTCCTTAGCGTAGTCTCCCCACCTAACACATGCTGTATTGTTTTGCTTTATTGCTTGCTGCTTTTGCAGTGTAACACCTACATTACAATCTCAGGTGTGTCCTCTGTTGCCTGTGGAGTGATCTAACGTTGGTCTAGTACTTTTAATGTTTGTCCTAATACAGAACTTCTCATGGATGCCTGCAGGGGGAAAAATTGCAGGATAAAACACATTCATAGTGCTTATAGCAGTTGCTGTAGATGATGAAATAAGATTTGCAAGCAGCTGGTCCCTGTAACAAACTGTGGAGGTCTTGTATTTGGATTCAAGGTATTTCCTAGCAGAAATGGAGGCTGCAGGATTCAGTAAGGGTTCAGCCAGCTTGGTGTGGGTTTATCAGCCCTGGCCCCAGAATGATCCATAGGTCTGACCTGCTGCTACACAAACGCTGCACTTGTAGCCACTGTACCCTATGCACTCCCTCCCTGCTCTGCCCTTCTGCAAAAAATCCCCTTTGGACAAACAGATGAAGGTGCTGGTCCCCTCCTTGCAGATCGCAGCCCCAGAATGGGGCCATGCAGACATGTGACAGCAGGAGCGGGGCTCCTGTGGATGGTAGGGAGGGGTGGAGGGGTTGCTAGACCCTTCTGCCAGACTGTGGCAGTGCTGCACTGGGAAGCCCTGCTGAGCGCAGGGAATACAGGCACCATTGCCGCCAGTCGGAGGGATGAGCTTTATGTGGAGGGAGTTAAATTTGACAGGAGCAGTAGGATGTAGGAATGGCAGTCACTAGCAGCATTATATTTGGTCCCACCGCGGCTGTCGTGATGGTAATTAATCAAAGGAGCTGCTGTATGCGTGTGTGGTGGGGGCTTTGCGCGTACCCCTCTCTGTGCCCATTTCACGCCCTCACTGAGCCGTGAGCAGCTTCTGTCTCCGTTGTATTAATTTGCTGCATGGGAGGAACATGTAGGGTGTTAATGTGATGGATTCGTGTTTTAGCTTTTTCCAGCTTTCAGCTCATGATACTTCAGCAAGCTCTAATAATAGTGTTTGCTATTACGTGTGGTTTATGCAGCCAAACCAGCGGCCAGGAGTGACTCTGAGATGGAGCTGCGGTGCTTTCTACAGCAATATGGCCTCTTCCCTTACTCACAAATACTGAAACATGCTGGCAGGGTAATGGTACCCACTTCATGTAGGATACATAACATAAAGGCAGCCTGGGTTGCTGTGCTCTGGCCTTCCCCATGTGCTGGGTGAATTCCCGCTGAGCCAAGGAGCCTGGTGCTCTTGAGACTTCATTGGGTCTTCTGCAGTAGGGAGAGGTCAGAGTCAAGCAGCCCCTCGTGTTCATCACTTCACTACTCGTCAGACAAGAGCTGGTGCTGGTGCAGAGGGGCAGGGAGGGGCATGGAGGTGGAGGGGCAAATGGGAGGGTGGGCTTTAGCTGCCAGGGAGCCACGTCCTGACACTGGCGTGATCATTACCAACAGCTCTTTTTTGCAGTCCTAACGGATAATCATCTTCATACACCAGGAGTTTTAATCCACAGATCATTAATTCAGTAGAAAAAGTGACAGCCTCTGGTTCATGTGAAAATTTGCTATCAAGGGGTTATCTCAAGTTGTTCTTGATCTTTTTAGATCCTTGCTTCCTTGCCTCTTCTAACGCATCATACTTTTAAAGAAAAGTTTATTTTCTTTGCTTTCAAAACACCGTAGAGCTCCAACTTCCATACTACTAGCTGTTTCTCTTTGCTGTCACAACTTGTCTCCAGCAGCCTGCACTGAAATATTAATGGCCTTGTGTATTAGAATGACTCTTTTTTTTTTAAAAAAGGAAATATCTAGGATTTTGTTGAAAATTTGGAAAATATTTACTGTTTTAAAGAAATAGGTATTTAACACTATAATGTTACACAACTTGTCTTCCAAAAACCATTAATGCATACATCTTGTAAGAAGTGGAAATATTCTGTTTAACAATAATATGATGTGTAGAAAAAAGTGTAGTATACAGCTACAGTTGTTTTTTAACACATATTTTGACATAAAGAAATGTCTGTAATTATAAAGACAAAACATCTGGATGAATATCTGGACCATTGTTTTGTTTCTAAAGTATTTGATACTGCTTCATTACTCTTAGAGAAGTTACCTATTTTTAGGAATTCTCTCATGAAGAAAACATTTTAAAAATGAGAATTCCCTGAAATGTATATGTAATTTTTGGGAGGGACACATTTTCTGCAGTACACATCTGCAGTTTGTTGTACTGATCATGTAGATATCTATGTGTGTATATATATATATTCCCCCTCCTCCCCCTCTCAAAAAAATCTTATCTGTCTGTAGTTTATTTATGTAAAAGGCAGAGTAAGGAGCACTGAAGTTCACCTAGATGAATATTGGATCTGTTGACACATACATGTCCATGCTGGGAAGTAAAATAGCTAAGCAAATAACTCTCCCTGGAGAAAGGAAGATACAAGTTAAGGAAGACTGATGAAGTTGGAACTGTGGCTTTGGTTTTTTTGGGTGGGGAGGGGGTTTGTTGTTTTGCTTTTTAAAAATCACTTCTTCATTTGCAAATCCTGCCTGCTCTGCTGCTTCCCACTTTTGAGACATGGCCTGTCTGACTGTGCCCAAAGAGGGGAGAAAGAAGCAGAGAGAGAAGTGGTGGGAACAGAAAGTACAATGTCATGACTGGCTGCCCTGACAAGGGTTAGAAAGAGTGAAGAAGAATTTCTTCCTTTCCCAGATTAAGGACACAGCAGCAGTGGTGTAGAGAGGTGACAGTTTCTCAGAAGGATGCTTCACTTAACATGGTACCAGGTCAAACTGTTTAAAGGTGCACTTCCTTTAGTACGATGATGAGAGTTAGTGCCTGTCCAATGCAATACATCCTTTAGGCTTAATCCCATTTTTTTCCCTTTTGCTTTAGGTTTCAGCCGAGCAGCGCTACCGTTTGGTTTGGTTAGGAGGGAGCTCTCCTGCGAAGGCTACTCCATTGACCTCCGGTGTCCAGGAAGCGATGTTATTATGATAGAAAGTGCTAACTATGGACGGACAGATGACAAGATTTGTGATGCTGACCCTTTCCAGATGGAGAACACAGAATGCTTCCTTCCAGATGCCTACAAAATTATGACACAAAGGTAAAAAAACCAAACAAATCACTTTGAGGACTAAAGAGGAAAAATGCCTGAATTAATATGGTAAGAGGTATATACTGTTGGAAGTGCTGAGTTGTCTGTCATTGCCAGTTTGCTACTGAGGTAGTATTATTTCTATCTAGTAATAATAGAAGGAAATAAAATCTACCAATTACAATTAGGGAGGTGGATTTGGGTTTTGGTTGTTTTTTTTTAAATTTTATTAATATTCCATGAGCATTTGCAAAGCAGAAAGGTAACTGCAAGGAGAACAGAACAACTCACTTATTTGGAGATTCCCCGTCTCTGTCTTCTACATGGTCAGACAGCACTCAAAATGTGGCCAAATGGCTGCTGCATTTTTCAGTATCTTCTACTTTTCCTGGCAAAGCTACACATTTCCAACTAATGCAGTAAATCATTGCTGTAGTTCTCACCTATAAAATGCATCCAGTGGAAAATGCTAGATTGATTATATGCCGTTATACCTGTGTACAGAAGTTACATTATGTCTTAGTGACAGCAGTTGTCATTCAGAGAAGACAGTCAGTCAGAAGAGCTAGTAAAACTGGTTTTAGCACAAAAGGTGCATCAGAACGGAGATGCACAGAAATTCCTGTACTATGGGCTGGGTACAGGCAGCAGTCACCTAGTACTGACAGCTGTGGAAAATCAGCATGTTACTGGCTTAAGCTGTAAGCCTGAATAAGTTCAGGATTGGTGAGAAGTTTTCTTCCCAGTGCTTTTTTCCTAGGGTGAGGAATCTGAAGAATTCAGATGGGGCTGGGAATAACCTGGGAATTTTTTTGGTGCATGTACACAGATGTGTCAAAGGGAACATGCAAGTTGGATGCCCCATTTTACTGTGGTTGCTTTCAGAGCATAGAGTCACATTTGAAAAGTAATCTGGTTTGATTTCCCATCTCACTCAAGTTGTCATGAGTTTGGCTCTTACCTTTTTTTATGATTTTCATGTGAATACATGGATGTTCTCTACTGCTGTAGGCAATTATTTGCCTAGGCTAGGTCTCAGGCTTCACTTTCCAATGCTGGAGGTAAATTAAGGATATCAGGTCTTTTATATTTGCACTGTGTTCAACCTGTGACTTGTTCTGTGATCAGTAAGGGAAATGCTCCATGGCTAGGCTAGTAAAAAGGTAATATAACTTCTTTAAATCATGTTAGAATTATCTTTTTGCAGTTCTAGTTCGTTGCTGTTAATTAGATCAAGCCAGATTTCCATTGAGACTGCAGCAGCAGTGTCATCATCCTCTAATCTGTCAACTCCCTTTGAAACCACCTTCAATTGCTTTTGTAAATGTAGTGCCTCGCTGTAGACTTCCTTGTTGTGTAAAATGCATGTTGTGTTTTGATCAAAGTCCTCCTTATGTTCACTGCAAATGTACAGATTAAGGTACTCTTAAGACAAATACAGAAGCACAATCTTGCTTAAAGTGACATCAAACTGATACTGGTAAAACAAATATTCAATCCTCCCCTTTCAATTAATCAACTGTAATTTTACGATAACAGAGAATATTTTTAACTTCCCCGATCTTCTGCTCTTGCCCTTTTTTGGACAGATTAAAAGGAATCTGATCACATGTATGACATGGGTTTGGAATATCTATGCTTAGAGAGAGTTTTTAATTCTTCCCCCCTTTTTGTTTTCTGGAACAAATGGCAAATATCATTTGACGCTTTGCTTTCTATTTTTCTCTGGCGTTTATAGTAATTTGGAAGTTTATTTTTGTAGTTTTCTTTCTCCAATCCTGTTATTAAATGGAAAAGCTGTCTCTTGCCTTGTTGAATCTTTTCTCGAAATTGCTCAATTTGTGCTATATTGCAAGCATAGGAGAACATTGCAAATTTCTTATGAAATATTGAATGTTTTGTATCTCATTTATTTATAACTGCCTCGGTGATCATAATTTTTTGTTGTCTAAGGCAAACTGTAGTTTGGTACTCAGCACATGTCCTTGATCTGATATCTAAAAGTATCACATCAGCTGTATTTTGATGGCAGCAATTGCACAGAAAAATCTCACCTGAAGGACTATCAGATTCATTAGTTTGTTTTTGTTTTTTTAAACTGACTAGAAAAGACCCAATCTGTGGAGCATTTGATCACAGGGAAAATTTCTCCTCCATACCTTTAGAAATAAGTAGCAATATTTTCTGCATTGCTACTTAAAATCTTACAGTGCTTACTTTTGAGGACTAATGACTTGTTTTTATCACTTCAGCCAGCAGTGTTTTTATCACTGTGTTTGACCACTCAATTCAGTTTAGACCTGCAGGTAAATGTAGCTCCGTGGCAATTATTAAATGCTCCTCATTCATTTGCAACATTACTCCACAGCTTTTGCACAGCAACTACATTTACTGCAGTTACAACATGAAAACACTGGCTTAATGAGATCAATACTGTGAAATCTGAAGATTGAAAAATAAGATGAGGTTTCCAGTTTAACACAAAGCCATGTAATTGTGTGCCCTGCTTCCCTTCCAGAGAATTTGAGAGCGTCACACAAACTTTGCCAGTGTCCACTGATGCATCAGCTCCTCTTTCTTAGAAGCTGCTACTTAATCTCTTCTCCCTCCCTCCCTTTTCTTTCTTTTCTGCAGTTCTCAAAAGATTTTTAACTTACTGCTTTCCTAGGAAGCCTGACTAGACCACTAACAACTTCATTGCCTTGCTTTTACCTTTGTAAAGTAGTTATTAAATTTTTAGACCCCGATTGAAATTAGATCCCAATTATTCTAGTAGAAAGTCTTTCAGATGTATTTAGATTCCATGTAAACTTCAGGCTGGCACAGTTAAAATTAAAGCTTTGAAGAAAGAGGCTAGACCTTCAGAAAATCCCGCTCCCCTTTCACACTTCTCTGATAATTAACCCCAGGATTTGCATACAGTCCATTTTGAGCGATCCTACCACATGCTAACGCCAAGTGTGGAAGGAAACTTATTTCTAGAATATTTGGTGAAGGAGCAGTGTAAGTGAGTGCAGAGGACCCCCACGCTTCAGACAGTTAGATCTTAAAACTCCTAGGCGCTCTGCTGTCCTGCAGCAGGGACAGACAGATCACCTGTTTCCTCTTTGATTAGAAAGAAATTAAATGAACAGGGAAGCAGAAGATGCAAATCAGTCTGAGGAAATTGCTGTGTTTGCTCTCTCTTAAGGTGTGTTTGCGCGGCTGTAACCAGAAACTGTCGCAAGACTTTGAAGCTGATAAGGCAACTGGATACTGCTCTTTGTAGGCACAGCAGAGATTTGAAAATTAACGTGATAAACTTTACTTGCGGCCTAGTCTGAAGTCCACTTCCATTGTAAGAGGATTGCAGGTGGATTGCTTGAATTTTATTTAAACCGCTCTTGTATTTATTAGGGATGTTCCACCTCCAGTGTCAACTTAGAAGCCCCGCTCTGCCACTGCAGGTGGACGGGCTACAGGGTTTTGTTAGGACAGCTTCTAAGGGTTATAGAGATACTGAAGCGTGTTTGGATTTCTGTTTTATTAGCTTTAAATGATAAGAGGTATTTAAAGGTACTTCTAAATACATACGTAAAATTCATTGCAAAGGCAAAGGCATATTGTGAATGTAATTTTATCATGAAAAAATAAGCTGCTAAAATAATTTTTGCCTGATGGGACCTTTCTTTCCTGAATTAAAGATGAGGGGTGGGGGTAGTAGGAAACATTTTCCCCAGTCCTAAATGTTTTCTTTAGGAATAGTTCCAAATTATTGTAAAGATTAGGCACTGCAGCTATATTTGTGATTCCAATACAGCGCAATTAACTGGTATTTTTTGCCCATGTATTTAAATAAATAAATAGGTAGTGTGGCAGATAATAATTTTGAATAATACGATTGATTTAAAATCTTGATAAATACAATCCAATCTGTGCACCTTATTATTTGAGTAATTTACAGTTATAGCTATTGGTGGGACTTGCAGAAAATTAACATATTTAAAGAAAATACAGCCTATTAACCTGAATCAATGGACTCGTTTACTTAGATGAAAAATTTGAGCATTTAAAGTTGACAGCCAAAATAATGTTAACTGCAAAAGAAAACATTGCTTCCGTCCTAATAAAAGCTAAAATAGTTTGAATTTTTAGAAAGGAACTTCTGATCTGTGTTCTGATACTGAGACCAAGGTAATGATCAATAAAAAGAGGAAAAATGTTTAAAACTACAAACTTCGCAGGCCATATGAACATCCACATTGAAAAATACAATCTCACAGTCTGCCTATACAGTTTATTTTTGATCTGCAACAGAAAGGAGGTTGCTGTACTGAAATGTCCTTGAAATTCTATTTTAATCTACAATTTATACTGTAATTGTAGCTTTATGTGATCTTTACATCTTTATCAAACATATTTAGTCAGTATCATTTTGCTTTTAAAATGCACACAAACAGAGCAAACCTCACTGTAATAAATATATTAAAATAGCATAAATGTGAAAACGCGTTAGGTATAATAGATGAACTTAGGGAGCTGTGATTTTTAAAAATACCCTTCCCTTTTGATACATTGCTGCAGAAGTTAAAGGATTAAAAGAATAATAAGTCCTCTTCAGCAGTGAGTGTTTTTTTTTCTGTTGGCACGTATCCGTTCCTATCTATAGCACATAGAACACATGTACCTTCAATTACCATGTCCATCATGACACCAGTGAAGAGTTCATGCTTGGGTTTTTGTTACAATGAACTTTTCTCACATGGTAATACTCTTAACCTGTTATGTCCATCATCTCACTGCAAGACAGCTGGGCTTAAACAGAGGGTCTTAAAAATGTAAGCGAAGTGCCTCCTGCCCCACAGAACGATCAAGGGAAAGCTGAAGGAAAGAGTGTATCCATTCCTATATCCTGAGAATTTTTTTTGTTTTAATCTGCCCCAATGGGAAGCTGGGAGAATGGAGATGTTCATTCTTTTCCACCTGTTCACATGTCCAACAAATATGTCATTTTGAGACATTTTTGAAAGAAAGCAAAATGAGTTCTCCCATGAAGAATGCACATCTCTCAAGCTCTCCGTCTCGTTCCCTCTTGTCAGGTCTGCAGAGGAAACATTGTCATACCGCATTAGTGTCCTTTCAAGTGAAAACAATTTTGGTCTGTGCCATAATGTGAGTGAATAAATAAACTCATCCACTGGACTCTGGGCTTGGATGGATAGTGGGTAAATCTTCGATTAATCTTGCTCATGGGAGTGAAAAGGTCTAGCCAAAAGCAAACCTTGCACAGGGTGTCTTTGCCAGTAGAAGCAAAACCTGCTGTGGGGTCACCGCAGAGCTCAATTTGAGCCTTTACAAGACTTCCACAAAGAAGCATTTTAGTGCCTCAAAAATAGCTTAGTCGGACAGGGACCACGGTTGATTCTCTGCACTGTAGCACACTTCACATTTGCATTTCTTAATGTGACTTAAAACCATTTTCACAGGTAGGATTTTATCCACTGCCATTCACTGATGACAGTGTTTGTGGTAATGGCGGATGCATCTTCGGGGGTCTGCCAGGCGTAGACAAGGGCTCTGCTGACCCCTGCTGCTATCTGTGCTTTTTTCCTTGCTTCTCCTTCTGCAGGCAAAGATTGCCTCCCTTTGCCAAAGATCTTATGTAGTGAAGTGTCTCAGAACAAGAGATGCCTTTTTCTACTTTCTGGTCGTTAAAGGCTTGTGTATCTGTCCTTTTCATGTCCAGAAGCACAGGTGCTGATGACAGGATAGCTCAGCCTGGTGTGGATAAGGTGCTCTCGCAGAATTTACACAGGTTGCAGTTACTGTGGTATTGGTGCTTATCTCATGTACTAGGTCCTTTTGCTTTGGCACAGCAGCAGTTTCTGTTTCAGCTTGCTGACAACACGCTTCACAAAACATTTACCATACAAGATTATCAACATTAGATATCTCTTTTTAGGCATCCTTTAAAAATGAAGGCTTTTACTCATCTCAAACAGACATAGATCTTAGTGCAGCAGTCACTCCCCTGAGTATTTTGATGTAGCAGAATCTTAAAATGTTCTTTATTTTTAGACTAAGCTTTTCACGGTACCAGGCCATGGCCCGGTTGAGTCTTTGTTCTGTTTCGTTTTGTGTGTTTGTCACAAAACTTAGTTATGATTCAAATGTAAAGAAGAAAGCAGCAATTCTTGTACCCTTTTTTCATGAACTAGGCATAATCACAGAGCCTAGAATATTCATGAAGCATACCATAGTCCTTGGCTTTATTTCAGAAAAAAAAAGTAACACCCATGACTGAGAAGAACCTTATCTGGCGTTGTGCATTTTTACTATCATTAATCCTTATTGTGAGAGTAGTAGGTCTAGTTTCCTCATTAGATATAGGGAGTTTTATTCATGTGGTCGTTCCATGACGGCATTACTTAGAAAAATAAATACAAATCCTAATATTGTGAGGTTCTGAGCAGTCAGGTAAGGTGAAATAGCTGTCAGTGGTACTTGAACATCTTTTTGCGGTGTGTTCTATTAATATTTTCTGCAGAAGAAATTATATTACACATGTGCAAGCACATAACACAACATGTGCATTGCTGTAATCAGGGCATTGGACAAGCTACAAAGGAAACAACAAAAGGATCATTGATACCAACTAAGGACATTTAAAATTTAGATTTAGTTTACTTCAAAAAAGATTGGATTCATTACTTTACCAGGGTGTAGCTTGATATAGTATTTAGTGTTTCAATATCTTATATTTAAGTTGTTTTCTTTATTATTGGCAAAAACACCCATCAAATTCTTCTTAAGTCAGTGTATATCTTATCTGGTAGGATGGTGTGTACACATTGATCAGTCATTCCTTGCTGTTCATGGGTGAAATTAAATATAAATAACTACATGCATATACATAAGTTTGTAAGTACTGTATGCTGTTTCTCATATGGTTGAGCATCGTATAAAATACATGCTTCAGCCTGTGATTTTCTAGGGTGTGGTTTTCCCCCTGATTTCTGAAATGGGCTTTACTAGGTGTACATACTGTTCGGCCTACAGATAAACATGTATGATTTATTTTGGGTATGTAAGCACCTCATTTGGTAATTTACTAATGTTTCTGAGAACCTGACCAAGACCAAGAACCTGAGAACCTGACCATACTGCTCAACTTTCAACATCTTTCCGTTGAAGGTTGTGTTCTCTTGGATGAATTTTGTATAGAGTTTCAATTTCTAGTCCAGCCAAGATAAATTCCTGGTTTAGTTGCATTCAGAACTTTAGTATTAAAAAATTCTGATTTACTTATATATTACCGTGCCAAATTTAGTTCTTATAGAATAATACTGTAATAATTGAAGCCTATTAATTCCTCCCACCCCAATATATCCTCTGTAATACTTAGCCAAAACAGCTACATTATCTGATAAGTTGATTTAGGACTTTACACATGTGTTCATATAGCCATTTATCTCAACCCTCGCTGAAGAGACCTTTATTAAGCTGTGATGACTGCTGAATATGAAATGTAACCAAGATTATTTTTTTATTCAAATATAATTTAAATATTCATCAAAGAGGAGTTATGCTTGAAACTGACAGAGGCTATTAACATCAAAAAATATAATTAACTGCACTGGGTATCATGAAGCAGAGTTAGCCAAATAGCCGAGAGGTCTAATTGCTCTAGAGTCTGAGAAGCAATAGTTTTATTTTATACTGTTGCTGTGGAATTAATAGTGATGTGGTTTCCTATGCGAGGCAATTAAAAGCTGCCTGTTAAGGTTCATTGCATTATAGGAAGTCCGTTGAATATCACTTAGTAAACAGAACTGACATGGAAAAGGTACATGAAGATGGGCAGAGCAGGGTATAGATCGTAAATTAGGACAGATTAATATGAATTAAATATATGTAAGTAAATTATAAGTACTTTTTAGTAGTATAAAGGCAGCAGTATTAATGAAAGTGAAAAGTTTCCATTAGTAACACAAAGGAAATAGAATTTAAAGATTATTACAGTGAAGCTGTTTAATTCAGAGGAAAGGAATAGAAGACTAACATGGGTTTAAAAATTAAAAAGTAGTTACAGAGTAGTATAGAAATGAGCAGATCTCATATTCTGGAAATTTCCTTCTGCCACGGAATAATCTCCTACTTATAATAAAAAGAACCTTCTGACCTTTGTGGCTCAATTAAGCTTTTTAGTTGAATTCAACAAGAAAAAACTTCTTTATTGAATCCCATAGATTCTGCCTGTGTCCAGGCTATACAGTCTGAAAAGGAGTCGCCATATTCATGGCATTTTGACATTAATGAGGTTGCTGAAATGGAAAAGTTTAAGGATCAAAGATACAAGCAATAACAGTATTACTTTTTTTTTTTACTCTCTAATAATAAAATTGCAGCCTAATTGCTTAATAAATGGGCCATCATTACTGAAAGACATAGATAATTCCCCACTTTGCATTTTATTTTCTACATATTGCAGAAAAATAATTAGCAAAAATGCTATGGCCATAAATGAGAGGGGTTTTTTTTGTTTTTTTTTTTTTTTTCCCCCTTTCCCTTTCATGTAATGACTGTGAATGAAAGGACTTTGGTGTGTGTTCTTTAATTTAGGATGATAGTCAACCTCTGTGTTTCTTAAGAAGCAATCCTAAAAACTAGTGCCGTACTGGTAAGATAAAATCAAACAAAGAATTCAACTGGAATTCCCATTTTATATAAAGATTGGCTGCCTGTTTCATACATTATTTAGCATGCTTACCCTGTTTATATCAGTGACATAAGAGTGCGTGCTACTTTCTCAGAAGAGTACTGTCTTTGCCGCTTCACAGCACAGTGCCTTGTACTCCCAGGCTTGCACATGGTGTTAGCAGATATTTAAAGCACTTCAGCCTAACATTTTATAGGTCATGATGAACTGAGCCTATAAAACAAGTTACTGCAATGAAGTTAATGCAGTCTTAAGAGTGTTACATAGACCGAATACTCGGTACTGAGTATATTTTTAGCCTGCTCTAGACACATCAATGGGGAGGAAAGGTTCTTGTCACGTATAATTTCTCCATGTCAAACCTGCTTTACAATACACTTGCAGTGCAGAATCTTTACTACAGATTTACTACTGAAAGCTATATGTTTTGCCCTTGTTTTTTCACTATACTAAGGTATCAATCAGAACCTTTGAATTTGAATTGCTTCTCCCACACGCACACAGGCAAAACAGATTCTGTAACATTTTTAAAATAAATTAGGGAGCAGAATCATTTCACTGAGCTGGCTGCCCTGACCAAAGTCGTATTGTTCGAACACCTTACAGGAAGCCTTACTACTTCTTGATGACACTGAGCTGTATAATGTTTTATCTGTCAAGACACAGATTTTGTTGTTGTATTTGCAAAGGCATCTATGCTCCTTTCTTAGTAATAATCTGTGATCTTTAACCTTACTGTTCATTGCTTCTCAGGTATCTTGCTTCTTGTGATGTATATCTATATGATGAAGGAGCAGTTTGAAATGTATTTAATAGACACATTTTTCCAGCACTGTAAAATTGTTGTTTCACTGTAGCTCAGATTTTATGCTCCTTTTCCTCTATTTAATACATTAATTTAGGCTGAGTTGTAAGCGTTGAGATAACATGAGAGTTCTGAACCCATAACCTTTCCCTGTTTACTGAATTTCTTAACAGCATTGAACTCAACTGTACTGTTACACTTGTGAAGCTCTAAGTGTTTTCTCATCTAGGATGTGGTAGCAGTGATATTGCCTTCAGTGTATTATTCTAGAGCCAGCATCACTGGTGGGTATGAAAAACACAATTTACTTTGTATATTTCGCTTTCTTAGATAATTTTGCTGCCTTTGTGACAGAGATCCAGCAAAAGAACACCTCCTGGAGTTGCATTTAAAACAGGAGCACTTTGGGTAATGTGCTGTAGACAGAACACATATGAGTTAGTGCTCAGTTATCATGTATGCCATCAGCAATGCCTTGTTGCTTTCTTATCAGTCACTTCCTGCTGTCAGCCCACTGCTTATTTCAATAGGAAAGGATTTGCATCAAATGTAATACAGTATTATGTATGGCTAACATGGGGTTTTTAATTGTGCAGGCACATGAGACTCCTTCAGTGGTAGACAGCTTGATAAAAGGATTAGATCATGAATATTTTTGGCACAATTAAAGATTATCTGTGCGTTGACAGAGTCAAGCCAGTGAATTTCCTGATTTGTATTTTTTGCAGAGGTTGAACCTGCTTGACTTGCATAAAAACCTGCAGAAAACACAGGATTATTGCAGATGTAAAAACAGGGAAATGAAAGCAGCCCCCTGAACTTTGTTGGGCCTAAAACTGGAACTTCCAAGAATCAGAAAGTGCACAGATTGAATCAGTAACTTAATCCCGTAATTTCAAATTGCAAAGAAGAAAGTGGAATTGTGCTTTCCAAGTTTGGCAGGGGAAGCCCTATACCTGGCAGCCCTGTAAGCTTTCCAGATGATAATTAGATCCAGACATCACTGTGGGTAATGAATAACAGTGCTTTTGTGACAGGCATTCCTCTCTGAAGAAAATAAAGTATTTGTAGTGAGGACTCTCAGACACATTTTTATAGGAAATGACACCACTGTTACAGAGTTGATTAAAGAACTACCAAGGGACAGACCTTCTGGAAAAAATCAGCAGATGAAATAAGAAAAGCTGTAATTTTATTGTTAGTTATTGGTTAAATGTATATAACTTTAAAGCCATGAAATCCACATTGAGAATGATGAGAAAGACTGTTCCATCTTGCTAGCAGATTGCGCTTTTATAAATCTCGTAAAACAACCGACTTGTCTTTTGGCCTCTTGCTCAGCATTTTGCTCCGAGTTCTGTTGAGCTGTAGAAATGAGTCATTCTGTAGCCCTGTGGAATTGGTAGATATGCAGCAGTGGGCACACGGCCTCTGTTGATGAAAATTATAACCCAAAAAGGGGATATTCCCCGAGGCAAGTTTACAAAAAACAATTTATTCTTTTTCACCCTGTAAAACTCATCTTACATGCAGGATCTCTTGCATTATTACAAACTCTAATCCTCTGAGTGGGTAATTAACGGACCAGAAAAGCCATTTGTGGAAAGAAAGAGCCATAAGGGTGAAAAATATTTCTCCACTGAATGATCTTTAAGGAGTAAATAATTACAAGAGTGAGAGGTTTGGGATGACCAATCTAAATCTGAACATAATTAGGATGAACACAGTTTGAAAATCGAAGCAGTTGGCATGTGCAACAATTCTCATATCAGAAGACTAATTAAATATTTAAAAGCCCAAAACCCCTCACTATTCACAGAAAAATAACCTGCCACAAAAGGGTCTGTAACTTTGCAGATAATTAGGAAGGGTTACAGGGGAAAAAATCACACATTGGCTCCAAGGTTCTGCAAGGTCACGTCTTATTATGGTGTATCTTTTATATGGTCTGATAACAAGTTTCTTGCTAATTTAATCTAAGTAGGGCATCCCATAGCGATTTCCCATTTCCCTTGTTAAAAATGTGATCATTTTTCTATATGCAAACTGCAATAGGTGAACATTTTTATAAATAATTGCTCCAAATTGATACAGGCTATAATATTTTTAATTATTCAAGGGGAATGCACGTGTGAAAGTTCAGCTAGGGTTGCCCCCACCACATCCCTCCATTTGAAATTGTCCTCATCCTGTCCATTGTAGAGAGAAACTGGAGGACCCTATGAAATGTTGCCACAGTGGTCAATTCTGTAAATTAGGAAGTCTTGCTTTCCTTTTACAGCTAAGATACATTTATATTGAATATGCATTTCTGCAAACAAAAGAGCTGTGTTAAACTCAGGAGACCCATAGTGATTGAAGCTGAATTTGCATTGAACCTGACCTGGAGGTCCAGTCAAAACACGAACATGAAAAACGTGCTGAGGCTTCTGCCTTTCAGAAGTTGCAGTAACAAATCACACCTGTCATTTGAAATACCTTATTTTAGTAATTAAAGTGGGTGATTTTTTAAAATGTATTTCAGATCTGTGCAAATTAACGTGGAGGATAAAGCTACACGTTTTCAATATTGTAATTCTTCAAGTCACTCATTTAATAATGACTCAGAAGCTGTCTTAAATTATATAACTTTTAACTACATTATGAATATGCTGCATGCCAAACCATAGATAAAAAAAGATCGAGATTGCTGCAAAAAAAGTTTTCCAGGGTTTTTGCTCTTATCCTGTGTGCTCTACCTGGGGATCTCTTCTCCTGCAAGTCGGTTGCAGGGTTATGCCTAAGGATCAGACAGTGTGCTTCAGGATTTTCACCTGGATTTTTATGCGCGCTGCTTTAGCACTGTGCCTCAGAAATAAATGCCCCTTCGTAAAGCTCTGGTATTATTACTCAACCCTGTGTTTCCCCCTGAAACCTGTTACACCCGTGAGGCGTGATGCTGTCCTCACACTCACTCAGTGTGAATAATCTGTGTAAATTGCTTAGACATTAGGATGCTGCACTACTGAAGTTTTCATTAGTAAATAAGCATAGCTGCAGGCTATTTATTTTGTCTAAATGGTGAAACATTTAATTGGATCTTTTGAACTGATTACTTTTCAGCAGTGCAGATCTGCTGAGTTTAGTTGGGGTGCTAAAACATACACAGTCTGTAATCCCAGGCTGCATTTTGCTTGCAAATATGCATGCGTGTAAATAATACGACAGGATTACGCATATGAGTTCATTTCCATTTCTTCTTCCTCAGGTGGGGTTGCATTAGAAACATTCTCTGTAGAAAGCAGGTCTTTTCTGCTCCGTACTGTTACAAGATTTAGGTTTGGCTTGCACCAAGCCTCACTGGGAGATTGTTCAGATTACTTTGCAAACCTCATCACGTCTTTTGATTTATCCAGATTTTTGCTCTTGCTTTTCAGTCAGCTCCTCACAGCCTCTGGTAGTTCTAGTCGGCCTTTCACAGAGGTGGTAGAAAGTAGTGGGGAAAGAAAGATGGGATGATAAAAGCACTTCAGAAATTACCGAGAGAGGGCAGGAGTTCTGTATGCCACTGGAATCTATGTTTCCTTTTCCTTGTTCTTTTTTTTTTTTTCACCTTATCCCTATTGTATCTGATGCTTCAGTTTCAGGTTAATAATAACCCCACATAACAATAGCATTTACACCAATAAACAAAGTACCAGAACAAGAATGAATTCTAACAAGAAAAAAACCATCCCTGATAGCTGAGATGTAAGTGAGATTTGTCTTTTTAACAGTGACTGCTTTGAACTTAGAGAACATGAATACTAAAAGGCAAACGGGTCATAACTAAATGTATTAAAAATGTAAGAAGAGGTTGAAAGCAAGAAATACTCTGTTAAATTACTTTGCCGTACAAGCCCGATACACATTCATTGATAGTGAATCAAACTGGGTAATCCTAAGAAAGGGCCTGTGGGAGCTGCATATTTTCTGTTGTGCTTTATCGTCTATTTGGAGTTTTCGTCCTTAATGTGTATGTAGCCTTAGACTCCCACAAGATTATGTTGTATAAAGAAAACACAATTAAATATTATTGCTTCTTTATTGGGCAAATGGAAACAATGCTATGGTGCACCTTCTTCTACATTATTAATTATACACTATTTAGCTTCCTTATGTCATGTTTACTTAGTAATTAGGAAGATTCAACAAATCATCAATATTATACTTAAAAAGAAAGTAGAAACATTTTTCTCAGTGTGTTTTTTCCCCTTGGTATTTGTCATCTGAAGGTACTAGGTTTATTGCTATAGTGGTCATGCTGCCAAGTGCACAGAATATCCCAAGGCTGCATCGTGAATTTTCAAACCAATTCCTAGCATGCCTTACTGCTTTAGTGGTCACAGGAAGATCTCCAATATTTAACCACAGTTCTTATCACCAAATTCTGCTTTCATACATGCTCATGTTTCTCCCATGTTTTTCTTAGATTATGAAAGCTACCACCACAGCACACTAAATCTGTTTTCTCTTTGAGGTTGGTAAGATTGGTGCTTTTTATTTTTCCACGATGCTTGTTCTCTCATAACATTTTTAAAGATTCTAACATGAAAATATTTTTTTGAAAAATCTTAAATATAAGTGAGCAAAATTGCTTACTTGTGTAAGCAATCCTATTTTTTTAAAAAATCCATTTGCAGGATTACATGTCTATCTTTAGGGACATGTAGCTCTGTAGAGGTGCAGGGGTAGTGTTGTGCTCTTGCAGCTGGGGCTGCTGGAGCCCTGTGGATACTGCAGTGATGGCTTGTAATGCTGCTTCAAATCAGGGCTTTACAGCAAGGCCTGGGTTCTTTAGCAGGCCTTTTTTTCCAGACTTTGGTTAAGCCCAATTTGCTAACTCATTAGGTTTCAGTATGTAATAATGTATTTCTTGTGAGGTGAATTTGAAACTCAGAATTTAAATAGATTTCTTTAAATAATTTTATCTACTGTGGTATGTGTGTGAGCATGCATATGTATCTATACCCCCCTAAAATAAAATCTCTTTTCTCTGGCTATTTTATATGTAAGTTTTGTACATACGTTCTAAGACCAAATTAATAAAACATAGCATTTAAGTAATATTTGACATATTCATACATATGTCACTTTGAGTTTAATAACAGGAGTGGAGGTCTAGTGAGTATGCATACAAAAGCAGAAGCACATCTCACGTGGCAGTTGTAGAGCGTTAGGAATACATATGTAAAAAGCCATTTACTCTGGGTAAAGAGGTTCTGGAATTTTTCAGTTTAAAATACGCTGTTGTTAAAAGTCAATACACGAAGTGTAGTCATCCCACATTCCCATCTCTTTTTACTCAGACTGCAGCTCACCCAGGGTGAATAAGGAACAAGAAGACCATATGGAGTATGTGGTGCTACAACTCAGACTTTACGTGCTTCAAGTGGTGTTTAAGCAGGTTGCTGCAGGCGATATGCAGGAACATGTCATCATGCAGGCTTTTAAGTATTTAATCAATATGCTGAAAGAGAAATATTGTCAGATCTGACTTAAAAGTTTCAAAACATAACAACGTAGATTTTTTTAAATGTATTGACAATTTTATTGAAATTAATTTTTTTTATAGCTCATGACTTTATAGTGTATCTTTTTAAGTGACGTGCACATGACTCTTGTGTGTATTTGCCAGTTTTACTTTACTGACACTCTGCATTCACAGAAATGCAGTATAAGGAACACCCAGAATTGTTTTGATAGCCCGTTTCTGGCTAGACATGAGCTCATGTCCTTTTCAAAATAACATTAATGTTTCTTTTATGTTGCTATCTTTGTCAAAGTGTGTTATGCAAAACAAAAGCAGTGAAATTGTCATGCGGACATTATTTCCTTCATCAACTTTGCAAACCATTTTGAAAGTAACTGTGTGTACGTTCATGTGACTGATGTGACTTACCCATTAAGACGACCTCATCCCTCAGTCTGTTTGATCCGTGTAACGCTAACGTCTTTCCAAAGTCTGCCTCTCAGATTCCTGTACTTCACTTTCTGGTCTGGTCATGATACACTGTGTGTTTCATTTTAATGCTGGAGTATTTGTTCAAGTCCATAGATTTTGCATTTTTAATCTTCCTTAGAACAGTGGTGAATAATGGCCCTTGGCAGGAGATAATGAAATTTTCTTAATTTATATTTTCAAGCAGAAGCTTCAATTGAAAATGGCATCCTGTGGCCTGGAGACATAGCTCTAGTGCAAGTTTCAGGGGAGCTGTAATAATAAAGCAGTGCCAGCGGTGACGGGGAATGATAGGACAGTGAAGAAGTAATTTAAGAAAGAAAAGAGAATGTACCAAAGCTTTATTGTAGCATATCTAATGATCTGCTGAAGATTCCCAATAGCTTTTGGAGCATGACAGGAGAAACTAATGTTATCTTGCCAAAACAGAAGCCCCTGCTTAATCAGCAGAACAAGATTATTGATTAAAACACCTCACACAATAGATTGCACATGGAATCTCATCTCCATGCATTGCACGTGGAAAAGTGCAATAATGAGCATAAGATAATAAAAAAGGAGCAAAAGCAATTTGTTGGGAATTGTACAAGTCAAGATTAGAGTTGAAATGCAAACAAATTATCATGGAAAGTACAGCTGTCCTTAAAGCTGAGCGCAAGAGAAGATGGATGCAGCAGGGACATGGCGACATCCTGAGAAGAAGATACTTCCTAACAGCCCTGCTGAAGCTGCTTTACTACTTTTTTTTTCTGCATTCATCTGAAATGTGAAAGGGCCATTCCTCATTTGCACAGTCTTCTTCCTGAGGTGAAAGGAGTTCAGACATTGTACTGTAACTGTTAATTAAACACTCAATTTGATTTTTAGATTACTCTAAGTGATGCATCTGCATTATGAAAATGTAACCTTTCTTCATTCATACTAAAATACTGAAGAAGCAGCACTAAGGGTACACAATCGCTCCTTGCATTCACGAGAATAGTGACACTTCCTACATTTCCCCCTGAAAAACTCTTGCTGCTGCTACCACAGGAACCTGAATTATCATTCCTTCGGCACCACAGTTAGTCTTTTCCTAACGAGGGTTTCAGATTTAATTCGTGTATTACCTTCCTTAAATCGGCTGTTACTGAGTTTGTATAGAGTTCTTTGCAGATATGCTTTATTTCCTTGTAAATGACAAAGTCATTGTATCATAAATCTTTGTGAATATTGTGAATGTCTTAAGCGTGAAGACATCTCTCAGTGTGAGATCATATGAATTACAAGATTGTACAAAAAACCTGAGAAAATGAGTATTTTAACATATGCTAGGGAAGTATGCAGATAACTAGATTACAGAACACTTAAAAGGTACTTAAAACCTACATAAAACTTAAACACTAGAATACAGACATTGAAACACTAAAGTATTTGTTGTTTGATTTCATAAATTTGCAGAAATTAGAGCTGGTTTGTATCATGCCTTCAGTTGGAACAATTCTTGAGTCTGAATATATGGATGGAACTGACAGGATATTGTGTAAAAAAGTTTGTTAAAATGAACACAAGAGAATTAATGTTATTTGCCAGTTAAGGTATTTGGGAGTTGGGTTTTTTTTTTCCCCTAATTGTGTCTAGGCCAGTTTTGTAAATCACTAGGAACTTTATTCCCACTGTAGTTTTGTTTTGAAGAATCTCATGAAGTGGCCACACTGAGGACAGGCTTGCCCATTATGAGAAGGAATGAAGTGGGTCGCAGGATTGCATTGAAGGCTATAACACTGTAATATCCTCTTCATTGGGCACAGTGTTTCTAAGTATAAAGATTTCTCAAAATGATGAAGCTCTGCTATAGCTGCAATGCGATAGCTTTGACAATCTGTAGCCATGTGGGATAATCTGCTGTTTTAGTGCTATTTTATGGAGAGGGTAGTATCTTTTGTTCAAAATACCAGACTCCTTGCCTTAAAGAAGCTCAACTGAAACCTTTATCAGTTTATAAAATGGCCTTTGCAGGCGGCAGCAGAACTGTCGGCCAATAACTAACAAAGAAGTTAGTATCCCTGGTTTTACACGGGGAAAAGCAGCAGACAGAGAACTTTCATTTATCTAGAAAACAAATAACAGCAGTGTAAATTCCCTGGATTGGTTGTCTCAGTACTGCCTCTGCGAAGTCCACTTACTCTTCATCTCTTCTCTGTAACCCATGAATTGGGATTGACAGCTGCTTTAGGTGCTGTCGGGTTTTGGTGAAGGTTTCACAATTTCAACTGAAATTTGACCTCAAACTATGTAACAAGTAATTACCTGAAATTTCCATTTTTTACATGTGAATGTTTTAATCAGGTGTCTTTAATTTGAAATTTTAGAAGTGCATGAGAAGCAGAACCTTATATGAAAATTACTTAAGTTTTATAAAATGCATTCAGCAGTGCAACAAAATCAGTGATGTGAATGTAAAAAACTATGACTTAAGAACTTCTGCTTATTCAGGTATCCAAGGAATTGCACTTCTCTGGGCGGCGGTAGTGATGTGTTTTGTGGCATTGCTGTGTACTGCAGCAGTGAGCATAGCTCATAGGTTTGGAATTGGGGTCTCCTTCATTTTGGCCAAAGGTGAGCAAAAGGTGACCATATCCAGAGTGGGTGAAGTCCTACATAAAGAAACTATCAAAAGTTTTTAGGAGGTGAACAACTTCTTGTAAATGCCACTTGGCGTCTGAATTTTGACACTGGCTCTTATTGTACAAAGAGAAAAATAACTGCATTTTCTTTTGAGTTGTTATTATTGTGCATCCTTTGATACAAGCTAGCATGAGGTTCTCAGTTTCCTGCCTGATGGCAACCTGATCAGTCTTTCACTGGGGGACAATAAAAGAGAAGAAAAGAACTTCTCATAGGGATGCAAGAATCCATCTTTTTCATAAGCTTTACAAATACTGCTAGTAAAACTTTTTTTTTCCACAGCTAAATATGACCTTTATTGGTTTCATTCGCAAGCAATTTCTCCCAATATGTATCCGTTTTATTTTGTAACAAATCAATATTTCTCTCTTAATTGCTGCTCATTCAAGTGTAAAATGAAATTTTCATACAGCTCAAAGCTGTGAAAACTGCTATACTGAATGATGCACTACACAAGTCTTTTTGTAGGAATTATTTGGGCTTTGGCATACGGTTTTCACTAAAGAAACAGATACGAATTTGAAGAAAATAATTACAAAATCTTACATCCTAGGTTTTCTCGTGCAGATTAGTCTGGTTTAACCCTGTGTCCTGAGTGTGGGGCTTAAAAAAAGAGCCCATAAGGGACTTAGAATAGAGATACCTTTGAGGTTTTGGTCCATGTTGCCTTCTGCTTCTACAGTCTCCTCCTACACAACGCGAGAGCAGTACTTTGATCCTCTTGTAAGTACAAAGAAGTGGCTGTACTGTACGTTTTTAGTGTTACAGATGCAGAACAGTGATTTTTGCTGCAATTTGGATGCACATTTCATCACTTCAGCATGGGTCTGAAAGCCACTGAATGCGTTAGACTCATTCCATACTCCCTACTATATTGCACGAGCTGATGCACTGAATAATGGTGCACTTGGGAGTGCTGCGGTGTCACCTGTGTGACTGCCGTACAGGGGCCTGCCTGAGCTGGGAAGTCACTGCAAGGAGCAGCACAGAGGTGACAGGTGAAATCCTCACAGTCTACCTATATCCATATATACAGAAATCCCTGGCTTTTTCCAATTAGTTCTGCAATTATGACCCTTATGAGGCTAGAAGGAAGAGGCTTAGAAAAAAGGAAAAAGAAAAGAATAATTAACCAATAAAGTCAGACAAGTTGTTATTCCCAAGTTTACTCAGCAAGAGGCACAGTATGTCCTGACAAGCTCTGTGCCAGTTTGATTAGTATATAAAAAGGAAAGTGATTTATATCAGAGTTCTTGAAATGTGCTTGTTCTACCTTTTATGAGGTAACATGAATTATTCTTATACCTGTTGGCAATGTACAGCTGTGGAAAGCCGTTGATACAAGATAGATTATTTTAACTTGGGATGTGATATTCAGGGAGTGTGGGAAGTAGTAGGGCAGTAAGGAAGTTGATGTACAGCTGGAGTCAAAGGCTAGACTATTACTTAAGTTCAGGCTTCTGTTATTCAGTTTGCTGACAAACAAAACTAACCCCTGAGAAGATCAGCCAACCTCTTTTAGTCACCAAATTCCCTGACCTTTTATTTCCCTTTCTACTTCCTTCTGACTATTTTTTCTGTATCACGTTTTGACCATCTCTTGTTTTTCTATTTTTAGCTACTGAGGGGTGGTTTTTTTTGTTTTTTCCTTCTGGAAAAAATAAATAGTAGTATAAATTATTGTTATCATTATCATCACTTCAAAAACTATTAAATTCAGTAGACCCTCACTCATGGTGAGAGGCATTGTAATAAAGTTCTTTGTATCTCAATGCTTTCCATTCTGTTGTTAAGCAAATCATATATATACTTCAGTATTTAGTCTCCTCTAAAATACTTTTTAGTTAATTATCTTGCAGTTCATCTTCTTAGCTGTTTTTCTTACTTCGTCAGATGGTCGTTCTTTACCTCTTCCTGTAGCCTAATAGAGGAAGCTTAGAGTCCACCAACTGCCTCTAAAATAATTAAAATGGAAATGTTAATGCTCATTGTCTGCAATAGCTCTTCCAACCAGAATCATAACTTCCTTGAATCAGGAGAAAAAAACATAAAACCATTCAGCAGTATGGGTATCTCTAAAGGCAGAAGGAATTGCTCATTTGTGGTGGTGTATGTTATTCAGAATTACACATTTTTCTGTTTTGCATCATATTTGCATTTTGCCTTGATTTTATTGATTAGTAGCATCACATTGGTATATACTTGGGACAGCTGTATCTCTGAATGGGAACAAGTGACATTTGAGATAACACTGATCTCCAATCTTAAAAGTATAAAGCCTAAACTGAAATACTCTCTTGTAGCCTTATTTATGGACTGATCCAGTATTAATTAACTTTGTTGTCTTATGGATTGGACTGACCAAGTGTGAAGAGAGTTAGCACTGTGTATAGTACTTTAGCATGAACTTGCAAATTAAATGTAATTTTAAATTAATTAGCTTGCTTTCTTTTCCCATTACAGGTGCAACAACCGAACACAATGTATAGTAGTTACTGGGTCAGATGTGTTTCCTGATCCTTGTCCTGGAACGTACAAATACCTAGAAGTTCAGTATGAATGTGTTCCTTACAGTAAGTATAATCTTTTTATTCTTGCTCACTTCCTCTGGCCCTCACAATTAAAGCTGGAGTGCTGTTACATGGAAAAGAAGCATATGTTTATGGCCCACGGACCCATTATGCATGCAGAGCACTTGCAGACTAGGGCCTCCAATTAGCTTCACGAAGTGTGGAAGGAAGCCATGGTGTGATGCTGGCCAAGTGTCTGTCTGTGTTCTTAAGTGTTTGGCTTTTAAGGCTACTGTTTTTCCAGAAAACAAACTCGAATTAGCTATTCAATAGGCCAGATAGAAATTTGTACTTTTGCCCGCTACCAGTTGCTGACAAATTGGCTTGGCTCACAGACTTCTAAAGCAGGAATTGACTTCAATTTTAATAATGATTTACTTGAAAGGCTACCTGCTGCTGTGGTGACTCTGGGTGCACAGCACAACCTAACGCTGACACTCTGAGGCAAATCCCTCTCTTGGGGGACACTGTACGAGGACTTTGTGCTTCAGGGGCACCTTTGTAAGTGAACACAGATTCAGAGTGAATAATTCATCAAAAAGTTACTAAAATTTGGATCTTAAAAACATTGGGGAAAAGAGTGACAAAGAAATGTTCACTTTTAATGCCAAGAGAAAAAATGAATTGTGCCTTGAATCAGCTGCCAAAACAGATTAATTTTTTTCTCTGAAGACAAAGTAAATACTGAAGTCATACTGAGGTAGAAAAATTTGAAGTTACAGCAACTTCAGCAGTTTTGTACAATATTCTTTCTAATGCCAGAATTCGCTAGCTTTAGACATACTTCTTATTTCCTTACAATAATTAATGTTTTTTTCATTGACGTGTGCATGTTTCTAAAAGTTCTGCAGATTCAACACTTTTAACTGGTTTTGCTTCCTTGTAAGCTCATTCTTTGCAGTGACTTCTCCCTCGTCCCGTAACTCAACAGAGAAATAGCTGTGTTTGCAATGGAATTTGAGCAGTGCACTGATCATTCCCTTAAGTTATTATTAAGTGTGAATTTCTTGATCTGCAGTAATTCTTAACCAAAGTCGCATTTTCTGTTGGTACAGGAAACAGGCCAAGTCTGAGATGCAAAAACACTGTGGTGACAGTATATATCGAAAAAGGAAGGAAATGAGTTCTGGCATAAGCAAAGCTATGTCAAAACTGTCCATTCTGTTTCCTGCACAGTTTTAAAATTTAGACTTTTTAAAGCAAAAAGCTACTCGGTACTGCTTCACCACACTGAGTCTTCACTGTTGTTAAAGGCCAAACACAGATCATCTGTTTTTTCTTCATTTCTGCTGTGTCATTGTGAAATGGTTGCTTGCTGATTTTTTTTTTCTATACCATTTGTAGGATTGGAAGCCTACTGCATACAGTGATCCCTAGTACCATTCCTCCTGTGTTTAGTATCGGTGGCTTGTTGTAACCGTTCTTTTCGTGCCACTTTTGAGGAGTGATGTCTTACCCCAATCTAACCAAAGTTTTGTTCCACAAAGATCACTTTTACTTTAGCGCTATTTTCATTCCCAAATTCTCAGAAAGAGGGCAGTGCATCCGATTCCAAACCATGAGGTCAGTCAAATAACAAGAGGTTACATTTCCAGTTCCAGTAGGCTAGCTCATAGAGAAAAAGTGTAATGCAAATAATGTTCCAACATAATTTTTTATGCTGTTTTAGGAAGAGAAGTGTGGATATGTTCTACTGATTGGGTATTGCTATCTACAGGAATCTTTTCTTTTCCAGTTCTCAGAAGTATAGTACCACAGCGCGGCCTACCCTGTACTCTAACATGTAGTTATTCTACTTCTAAAATGTTTATCTTTGTTTACTGTTAATTGCATTGGCCTACCCTTTGAATTATGTAATTTTGTGTCTATCGTAACTCAGGATTCTGAATACTTTTGTCTTTCAAAGCCTTTTAAGTTTTGGAGTTTGTCAACTGCAGCATGTAAGATGATACCATGTCCAATTCCAGAAGTGTAAGAGACATCACCTGTCATTGTTATCAGAACGCTTGTCAGCTGCTAAAATCAGTTTTGAAGTTTGATTTCAAACCACACTGTGCTTCAGTAGCTGTTTTGATTGCTGACTGTCTTTTTTCCCTGTCTCACAAAGCCTATCCTGGTATTTTTCCAGGTCTCTTTTTTGGACTCCTAGTAAACTCAAGTTAATTTTTCTCTCCCTTACTTGTTCCAGTGCTAGGTATCTAAACTTACAGAATGACTGAAATCAGTAGTTTTGCAAATAGCAGCTGTCCCAGAATAAGAGACTTGTTGGGAAGGTGGGATAGGCTTTTGTGGGACTAGGAAGGGAGGTTTGTAGTGATCAGAGCCCTTCTAACCAAAGTTCAGTTACAGTTCTTTCTTCTGAACTTCACCTTCAGTTATTGCCAGACTGCAAAATTTGCTATGTCTGCGACACCTTACAGTGCATGAGAGGTTACAAATAGCAATCATACCAGGTTGGGAGTTCTTACACACTGGAGCTGGTGTCACCCATGTACAAAATGCAGTTAACGAGCTCCTCTATGTCTTGCTGGCTTCCAGAAATACATAGTTGCTTTGCTGATCATACATCCTGATTGAGCTTCCTCTGGGTTCTGTATTCATCGTCCTCATAACAAAGTACTTAATGAAAAGCTTCCTTTTTTGCATCTCAAAGTGTAGACCTGTTGCTGATCTTTTTTTAATCCTCTGTAGAAAAAAGAAAAAAATCTCTGTTGGATCTCCAACAAAACAAAATTTTTAGACAAATTTGATAAGCGTTGCTTTGTCCTAAAATAAGAGTGTTATTGATTAAATTACAAAGAAATTGAGAGTACTGTGCTTGACATTTCTCTCAATTATGCCGCACAATGTATGTTGACGCTTTGAATGAATAACAGAAGTCAGACCTTTTATAAAGAAGAACATCAAAAGTACCATTTTGTGCATCTGTGCGTTTTTATTTTAAGCCTTTTTTGGACTTGGGAACTCAATATAAAACGTTTTAAAGTGGCTTATTCTCTCTGTCTGTATTGATTGGACTTTGCAGCATTTGTTTATTTCAATAAGCCCATCTGTCCCTGAAAAATGTACAGCTGTACACCAATGCATGCAGAGCAGACATGCCAGTAATGATTTTAGTTATCCCTATCTTCCCCCCGTCTCCTATTACTAATTCTGAGCAGGTACAATATCAATATCACTCTTTGGCAAGGAATAAACTCACGCATAGAAGTTCCCAAACAGAATAATCTGAAAGTCATTAACACTGTGAAACCCAAGAATCCACCTCAGAATGCATCTTCTGTTTTCTTGGATAACTCAAGAATTACAAATTGCATAAAACCAAGTATTTTACCTAAAGATGAATAAATTAACAAAGGCTGGGAAAACTACTCCTCATTTTGAGAATATTAACCTCCTCCCACTCCCCCATAAAGTTTTGGAATTGTTCCCTGATGAAACACTAGATCAGCTCAGCCAATACCATTCTCTCAAAATAATCACATGTAATTTTGTTAAATGAAACTGAAAATCCAAAACTTTCTATGGAACATACAAATATATTCTTCATGATAATACCATAATACTGGAAATGTAATAGCTGTGCAAATAGTTTGATACACTTCCTTGGTATCAAGCAGCTACTGTTACATAGATTGGTACATCTGTCATTTTCCAGGTCATTTTATGAAACTGAAGGAGCATACTTCAAAGGCTACTGAGTATATGAAATAGATTTTATTGCAAATAATTACTGGAAATCTATTTACTAGCAGGACTTCAGCTATACGTCTTTCTGTAATATGTTCCTTAAAACTTCCTTGGGGAAAAATTGGTGTAGTAATACAACTTTGTTAATCAGGTTCAGTTTATATTTTCCATGTACGGTGGTGGGATGGATATTTGTTTTAAACACTTAGTATGACTGTCCTTGAATACTAGCTTGCTTTTTTGGGCTTAATTGATGATGGTGGAGAATATCTGAATGAGCCAAATGTTAATTTTTTCTTCTCTTTTCCTCTTGCTTACTGTGTTTTTGCTTCTTTTTCTAGATGTTTTTGCTTATTCCTTCTAGTCTGATTTTGCAGTTATAGACTAAGAAGTGGCAAAAGTTCTCAAGATTTATATTCAGGAAAAAAAGTTACATAAAGCCTAAAAAGAGCTAAAGGATTCAAACTGCTTTCTTTACAAGAAAGAAAAGCAGGGGGATGTCTGGGGCAAAGATGGGGGAAGGTTTCATAAGCCCACATACTATATAATTAATATACTGCATTTTGGATTTATAATTATTTAATTAATTTAATATGTATATGTGCACTCGCACATATATGATAAGTTAATGCGTCACTTAAAAACCAACTTGATAGCATTATATTTTGCAAAGAAGAAAAGTATGTATAGCATGCATTAGTAGTGTCATTCATTATTTATTCAGGTTCACTAAGTGAAACTACATGCCAACATATCTGTATTGCCTCCTTAATCTACTAAAATGATTGATCCATGTTCACTTGTGTAACCGTAGAATCTCTCTCCTGCTAGGTTTTCCTGTTGTCTGTTTCTCTTTATCCAATATAGTGCAGTTCTTATTCTCCCTATATTTAGCGTCTGTTACTAATTTAATCTTTAGATTAATAGTCAATTTATGTTAATCTTCTTTCTTTTTTCCTTGCACTTTTTTATTTTTCTTCCGATGCTTAAAATAGAAGTGGAGCAAAAAGGTAAATAACGTATACAGTCCAAACCCCAGCTCCTTGTTATGTGCCTTATGGATGTTAACCTCTTCCCTTCCCCTCCCCACAACACTCTTATATTATGATAATCAGCAGGATCTCATAAGTACACCTCATAAAGAAGTCGACTGTTTGCAATAAAGTGACTTGGCTGCTTAAAGTAGGTGGCGGGGTATAGTGTCTGAAATACTTGGGCTGGAGGGAAGACTCCCTTGCTTTTTTCTCTCCCTTTCTCTTTGTCTTTCTTTCCCTCTCTTTCTCTCACCCTTGGGTAAATTCTTGTTAATCAAGTGTCATCTTGCCTGGCTTCCAGAACCCTCTCCATAGCATGCCATGGTTACAGGGTTTCCTGGTCTGTTTCATTCATTGCTTTGGTTGTGTTTTGTTTTCTCTGCTCCTAATTGCTATCTCTGTATACCTGATGATTTGTTTTGTTCCTTTATTTTTAATCGAGGCACCTCCGTTTTCAGCCTCACCACTTCTTAAAGTTCTAAACAAGAGATGTGATTTTTTTTTTTGGACTGAAATGACCTAGCGCACTGCTGCACACCAGTTAAAAGCTCTGGAGCGTTAATCATACTCACTAAAAGTCTAAGACGAAAATGCAAGAGTAGCTCTACATTTTCAGCTGTCTGTGAATGCCATTGAGCCTTGGTCTGTACTAGTGAAAACAGTTCCCATCCACTTTCCATACTGGTACAGCAAGAACATGGTAACTTTAAGAAAAGTGGATGATAAAGGGTGATAATTGCATTAATTATAACATAAGGTATAATCTAGTGCCAATTAAATTGATTTTTTTTTCTTCCTGACACAGTCATTATGATTTACCTACCTTTTTTTTTTTTTTTTTAATGTCTTTTTATTATGAGACAGTCTTAATTTGACGTAATTCTTGTCTTACTTCTCTCTGTGACTGTTAGTTTTTGTTTGCCCGGGGACGTTGAAAGCAATTGTGGACTCACCGTATTTATATGAAGCTGAACAAAAAGCAGGTGCTTGGTGCAAAGATCCTCTCCAGGCTGCAGATAAAATTTACTTCATGCCGTGGACTCCGTATCGCACCGATACTTTGATAGAATATGCTTCTTTAGAGGACTTCCAAAACGGACGCCAGCAGACGACGTATAAACTCCCGAATCGTGTGGATGGTACTGGATTTGTGGTGTATGACGGCGCTGTCTTTTTTAACAAGGAAAGAACTAGGAACATAGTGAAATTCGACTTGAGGACTAGAATTAAGAGTGGAGAGGCCATAATCAATTATGCTAATTACCATGACACCTCTCCATACCGATGGGGGGGAAAGACTGATATTGACTTGGCAGTTGATGAAAATGGCTTATGGGTAATTTATGCTACGGAGCAAAACAATGGGATGATAGTAATTAGCCAGCTGAATCCCTACACCCTGCGTTTCGAAGCCACCTGGGAAACAACATACGACAAACGGGCAGCATCCAATGCTTTCATGATCTGTGGTGTCCTGTACGTAGTGCGGTCAGTGTATCAGGACAATGAGAGCGAGACTGGCAAGAACACCATCGATTACATCTACAATACCAGGTTAAGCAGAGGTGAGCACGTGGACGTTCCCTTCCCCAACCAGTACCAGTACATCGCCGCAGTGGATTACAACCCCAGAGACAACCAGCTGTACGTGTGGAATAACAACTTCATTCTGCGATATTCATTGGAGTTTGGCCCTCCTGATCCTGCCCAAGGTAAGAATTTGGGTTTTTTTCTCATTTGTAATCTCTTTATACTTCCATTCATGTAACTATGTTAGAATATCTTTGGTTGTTGACTGTGTCCTGTCAGAAAGGCAAGGAGGGCTTGTTTACACTGTGCTGAGCAGTATCACGTTGCCCTGGTGCAAGGTGAATTTGCGGCACCTATGAAGAGCGATAGGATTATTTTATTATGCTTACAAGCTTGTACTTTCCTTCTTTTTTTTCTGTGTTTGTGTTGGGGAATTGTTTATTTACTATATACCATCAGGCAGTTTGGCTTTTTATAGCTGAAGTAAGTTTAAGTTCGTTCACACTGAGCCAGAACCCTGTTCCCATCCATTCAGTGTTACCTGACTTCTGAATCGATTACAACATACATGCAGACCTTTTAACTTCTCGGCGCCAGCAGTTGAGAAGCGATGCGTGCTGGGAGGTCCCAGAGGAGATATATGGGGTTAATGGGCAATACCGAGCATAAATATTTTTCCGCAGCCCTATTTTCACAGTTTCTAATGCCAGGTTAGGCAAGATTATCTGACCTCTTTTTAGCAGGTTTCTCGGTAAGTCCATTACAATTGCAATTCAGCTCACCTGACATTAGAACAACTACCTCAAAGGAAGGACACTAACTGCCAAAAGAGGAAAGAAAACCAGAGGTCTTTAGGTCTCAGAAATCCCTTTAAATGACATGAACAGGCATAGCCACATATTAACATCTGCAGGGGAGAGTAAATACCAAGAGAAATGTTCCGTGTCAGAAGATGCATGCAGTAAGGAGCAGCATGTTGATAAGCTGCTGTAGCGACGAAGGTAGTATTTCATTTCTCTCATCTAACTGGTACACATGTTTAGCAGCTGGTTTTTGTACTTAAAAAAAAGAGTAATAATGGCTTCTCCATGTGAAAAGTAGGTATCCTGCTTCAGCAAAGCTGATTCATGCACAGCAGTGCAAATCACATAGCGTGCACACAATAGCATCAACATACGTAGAGCTTTCCCTGGGTATAAAAGTGTGTAGGATGCAGCTGAACAAGGCGGTTTTAGAACCAATGCCTTAGTGACCTCCAGAGCCAAGTGAAAGTGTGTCCAGCCTGTCTCCTGGAGGACCTCCCTGGCAATACCCGGCCAGGCTCAGGGCAGTTCCCAGCATTTGGGGACTGAGCGAGGGCAGCCGCCCCAGCAGGCTTTGCTCTCTGTATGCCAAGCTAGTCCACTCCTCAGGGAGGCCTGGAGCTGTGCTTAGCAGAGACATACCCACCTATGTAATTAGAAAAAAATTATAGCTTTCATTTTCGTACATTCTCATGCATGTCACTTCTCATTCTGTTTAACTGAGATGAAGATGCATTTTAAATCCTCCAAAGCTGTAACAGTAAGAGAAGAAAATGGAGGTGCGGGCTCTTAAGTAGCTTCTGCAGCTCAGGCAACTGCCATGAATGTGGCAAAAGCTAATCTTTAAATCATTGCATTAAGGGAAAAGTGTTAAGGAAGAGCAGGGAGAGAAGAAAAAGCTTTGTAGAATCCTTCCTTTGCTTTAGTAAACCACTGAAGGTCTCCAGTAAGATATTTCATATTGTTTTTATTATGTGGCTCCAGGATCCTAAATTACAGTACACTTACTGGCCACAACCCATCTAATATCAGAAAGAGATTGGGACATCCACCAGCACACCTTCATGTTCCTTGGTTCCTTGCTGGTGTGCAAGACAAGGGGAGAAACAGTTTATTCCAACCAGACTCAGACAAGGAGGAGTGCAGGGCACGCTGCAGGGTGCTCGCCTCTCCTCTGAGCTCTGCCCATTCACCAGTAAGGGATGGAGAGGGAATATTTGGTGAGTGAATTCTGTATTTGGGTTTTAAATGCATTATTATATCAGCAAATGTATTTGGTCGTGGGCTTTTTTCAATATAGGAACCATATAACAACACTAGATTTATTTGAATATGTGATGCATATATTCACAATTTTTTTCACCTTTTTTCTTCCTTATGTAAAGCCAATTCCCAGTATTTTAGTTTTGTATGGATCTGTACATAGCAGATCTAAGAATGTTTTAGTTGATTTCCTCTGTTGCCTAAGCCAATTGTCTGTAGTTAGAGACTACTAAATTGAAGGAATATGATTGTCCTTGAGATGTACTGCTATAACACCAAGAAGAGATGCTGTACACTTTCTAACTCTATATTTTATTTGTAGTATGTTCTCAGGTCTTCGTTGTTTTAGCATAAAGTCTGTAAATTGAAGATCAATCCTTCTATTGTTGCATGGTTAAATGATCTGTATGTGCAACACACATTTGAATTTTTTCTCTCTCATGAAATTAGATCAGATTTTCAGCACATTTGATGAAGTACATTTTTGGTTTTCTTTGTTACATTTTATTTGGGGGTTTTTGTGGCTGAGTTTCTTAATCATCAACTCAAAGATATAGGTGCTAGGGTAACATGCTTTAAGTCACCTAACACAAGAAACTTCTTTCAGTGTCTTTTTGCAATAGTACTTTAATATCAAGTATTTAATGGTGTCACAAGGTCAGTGCCTCAAAATTGGAAGTCGTGGCCTTTTCTGTTCAAATGGTTAACTTGGGGCTGTTGTGGGAAACTCAGCAATCTGTGTTCCTTCTGTTGCTCTGGGAGCAATAATGATATATAGACACACGCTGGTTCCTTCCCGCCCCCCCCCCCATCTATCTGTCCTGGCTATCAGTTCTTGTCTAAACCATAACTTCCAACTACTGGGTGCTTCAAAAACAAGAGTCTTTCTTTCTTCCTACATGAAAGATGAATTTGTCACATTTGAGTCACACTTTTGAGGTCGAGGGTTTACATTTGCTCACAGGGCCCAAATCTTGGACTCATCCGTGACCCCAAACCTGCATTTTTTTCTCTCTGTTGTTTCCTTCATTTTGAAATCTGCCTTTTGAAACATCTGAAATACCACTGTAATTAACCTAACGTTGACCTTGCCCTTGCCCTTGCTGCAAAACTATGCCGTTTTCTCCTCTTGCAACTATGTTGTGTGTTCCCTATATCCTTATCTTCTTAATCTTCAGGAGAACTCTTCAGATTTCTAAACCCACAGATGCTGCAGCCAGGCTACCGTTTTACCGTGACAATAGGGTCTCCTGCCCTTAGAACTACCCCCTTAACCTCATTCTTGTCTGTTGTTTTTTCTTCTCGTGGGAATTGCAGTACATAGATGCAGAAATGGCTTTCAGAGCTACAGCTGACAAGTACCACTCAGATACTGCAGAAGAGCAGGTTTTCTAAGGTTAAGTGGAAAAATTGCATTTAAAAATCAAAACCTTAATTTAGAAATAAAATAAAATATATCAGGCCCTGCAAAAAACAAATATGAAAAAATTTGAAACAAACCAGTGTTTTTATAGTCTTGGTAAATTTAGTGGATATGTCCTAACACATTCTTTCTGAAGGAATGAATCCTGGCTGAAATAGGAATTTTTAAAGGAATTTTAAATTAAAATGTCAGCAAGAATGAAGGGAATTTTCCCCCTAAAAAGTGAATATGAGCATTACACTGTAAGGTTTCCTTGGTAACAAAAAGAAGATAAATCCTTTTGTTCTGTGTTGGTGCGTTAGGGAGAGATTTCATCTTCACTCATCCCAATTTGCGCTAACTGTGCAAACTGTTCAAACTGAAGTTGTCTCCCCTTTTGTACCATGATACCCATCATTAAGTTTTATTGGATCACTGCAGGAAAATGTGGATGTTGTGAGCCTGGACAGAACAGAAACTCGGGGACTATCACTGAGGGCTTGAAGTAATAGGAATCTAGTGCAGCTAAATCTTTGTAACACCAAGAATGTACAACCAAGTCATGTAGCAAATTGTTAAGTAAATTAGATCTTTCCCATTATCTGATATACTACGGAGCGATTAGAGAGTGGCTGTAGAAGTGAAGGCGACATAATGGGGACCAGATAGCATGATTCTTGATCATAGGTATTTTGCTAATTTTGTGGCATGTTTGTTATCATTTTCAGGGTATAAAATTATAAATGGCTGTGTAAACATTTTGCTTTCAACTAAATGGGATTTGGCAGGGTCAATAGAGTCCTGGCTTGTATAATAGCTGGAACCTACAGGTAATTAGGTGAGCCTTAGTGACTTCCCTGCTACTCTCTGAAGCATGAAAACAGGCACGAAGCAGTAATAAGCAGAAGGCAGGAAAATATCTGCTGCTTTACATGGCAGCTCAGTGTGTGACACCTTCTGAAAATGAAGGTGGGCACATGGATTTTCATGTGTCAAAATACACAGGAATACCTGGACTATAGGAGTGCACGTTTAACTGAAAAATCCACTTCTTGTAGTGCCTAGATGCTGGAGCTGAAAACGGAAGCATTAGTATTTTCAGAAGTGATGCATCATCTGACATTTCAACACAATTTTAAATTTAAGGTCAGAGCTGTAATTTGGGTGCAATTTATTTTTTCTTGGTTTGCTTTTTTTAAAAAAAACGTATTTTATGCCTGCTTAGAATAGAAATCTGTTGGCAAAGCATACTAGATGGCTTGTGTGCCTTCTCTAAATCTAGTCTTCACTCTCAGTTGGGGAAACAAAGTTACTATTCCCCCGCTGTCCTAGGCAGTTGTGTTAGGTTTTTTATAGACATCACACTGTTAAACAGGTGTTAGGTTTTACTCCAGTGGTGTCTTCATTTTTAGAAACAGATAGTATGCGTAACTGTTCAAATCAGCTGCTAGGAACTGCATGAAAGAAATGTAAATTAATTACCCTTAACTTGAGTCTTTGGATTTACTTTTTATTGCTCCTTTTTCGTTTGTTTTGTTGAGTTTTTTTGTTTGTTTGGTTGGTTTTTTAATTTTACAAAAACTGTCTTCAGCTGATATTGACAGACACCTATTCTTAAAAAAGGAATAAGGCAGAAGAGGTTTTTGGCTTTTCCTTGGCACATCAAGCCTAGTCAGAATAGTCCAAAATAGACTCTCACACTGTAAAGGTGGTGGTTTTTTGGCATTGGACAAAAATTACCTATCATTAGCCTTGCAGAGGCTCATCCCTGCTGCTTGCAACAAGAGGTTTATAACCTCGACAAGGAGTTTGTTCTTCTTCTTAGTTGTGGCATATTAATTACCACTGCCATTATCTTACATTGGTCAAGCGCTCAGCGAGACATCATCACCTCAGCTTTCCAAATGAGACACATCAGGTGATGGCAGCTATCTTGTGTCTTCTTGCAGCCCAAGAGAATGGCTTTGCAGATTAAGTTCCCCAACAGGTTGTTGAAAAAAAATGATCTGCCTCCTAAAAGCTAGCTATATTCCTTAAAGTGATGTGTTCAGTCATTCCTTATTTTTATAACCTTCTTTCCCAGACTTCCAGCACTGTGTGAAGTTTCCTGGTATGTTCCTAAATATACTGACTTCTCCTTTTTAAAAAAATGTAATTCAAAAGAAAATAGCTTAGAAAGTATCTATTTTTTTTGAAAGAGATGATTTGAAGTCTTTCTCCTAAAATGTGAGATTATAAATATATTTCTTAATTATGTACTACTACTAAACTATTCAGGTCACTTTTGATTCCTTTGAAATTTATTTTAATAGATAGCATTAAAATTGGTCTCCATAAAGTTCTGTAATGACAGCAAGATATTTAAGCTTAGGGCACAGCACAAAATATGTTCTGAAAATTGTTACCTCACTATTGAACTTCAGAGAGTTGTTATGTATTGTTACAGTGATAATTTGCTCCTGAGACAAAGCTATCCTAAACATTATAGGTTTTGAGTAGTAATTGCAATAATGCTAATATACATTTCATTGATTAAATATGTACTAATTAGCACAATGTGTTAGGGGATGGATAGTAATAATTGGTTGTTCCCTGCATCATTCTCGGTCCCCACCAGTTCCCCATTCCTAGCACCTGATTCAGCAGGCGTTGCCTGACACTTCTGCAAGAGATTGCAAATGCTTTTGACAAATGTTAATTGGGAAAGCACTAGAAGGCTGCATGCATTGTAATCAAAAGAAAATTACAGCAGTTTCACAAGATGTCAGGCAAGCACTTGCAGAACAGATCTGAGGATTTCAATAGGTTTCATAGTAGCTGGCTATGCCATGAGTTCAGCACAATTACACAGACGGTTTTCAAGCAGCCAAGAATGAGACTGAAGAGAAGACAGCATCTGAAGAAGTTTCTCATTTGTGAGCAAGAGAGGGATGAAAAGCACATCTTTATGTCTAGTCTTTAAAACCAGATTGTGATGTTCAAAAACTCCACTCTAAATTAATCTGAAAAATAAAAAGATAAATTGATATTTGAGACTCCTCATCTATTACAACTGAAATATAATTGAAAAAGGATTTTGAAATAATTGTTATCTGCCAAACTACTGAAAGTTAATCTTACTGAAAACACTAACTTTAAAAACATCTGCTGAAAGAAAGCAAGGCAGCCCTTCTTTTGTTTATGATTTAATTTAGAAACGATGCATTTTCCAGTAAGTCAGAGTTCAAGGACCTAGCAAAAAAAGAATAAAAGACCTAGAAAAACAAAATAATAAAAAGCTACTTTATTCACTAAATTTAATCCTAAAATGAGCTTCATTTATTGCTGTTTCAGTTAGGATTTTAAAAATACTTGATATGAGTTTATTTATTCTCAGTGTTTTTATGTGCGCAGATTTAGAAATAATTAATGATAGCTGTCTCAGTTGCTTTGCTCACTTGCATTGTTTCAGACATTGCTCAATATACATTTGAAGGTGATGATCAGGAGCTGTTCTCTCCACTAGCATTAACCAGTGTTATCTCTCCAAAGTCTCAGAACCACGGCAGCCTTGGTCTGCATCTCAGCAACTCCAGCCATACATTCCCACTGTGGGTCAGAGGAGTGAGTGGCCCCTAGTTCCAGGAAGAAGGGATTCTGCCTATGCCGATCCTAGTATTTCATAAAAGATTAAGCTAGGTATTCCTCACCGGCTCGATCAAGTTGTGTCTTCATACCTGCTTTAGCAAAGAAAGGATGTTAAGGCCCGAAATGTTCAAACAGGGGAACACCACGTCCGTGCTAGGCACTGCTTCTGTCTGGAGCTAATCGGGCGTACTGCAGTTCTCTCAAGCAGAACGACTGCTGGGTGGGAAGATGTTACCGTAATTATTTTCCTGGAAGGTGTGTACTGGATGACTTGAAGTTTTGGGGTCTGTCTTTTTAAAATGGTCTCATTAGTTACAGGCCGCCGCGTTTGTTGTTACAGCTGGACTGCATTGTTTACAGCACACTGATTCAAACGATGCTATTGAGTTATTCCTTCTGCAAAAGTGATTAAGTAATCTTTAATTGCTTTGAGCGTGTTTGCTAGGTACTGATAACTCACTAGTACTACTTTTCAGCCCCCATCAATTTTTATTATGGAAAAGATTATTTGGAGAATGTGCTGAAACATCACACTGGTAGGAGCTGGGAGTAAAAACCAAAAATCTGTCAAAGTTCTATCTTAAGCACTCAGAATAGCAATAAGACTAATATTAAGATAAAGGAAAGGGGACACCAGAGAGTCCTTTAAAACCACATAAATAACATTTAAAGAACTATTTTTTTATATATATAAATCTGAAGTAATTTACTTTGTTATTACTCTGATTTTCTCCGTGCAGTGCCTACCACAGCAGTGACGATAACTTCTTCAGCAGAGCTATACAAAACCACAGTGTCAACCACTAGCACTACATCACAGAAAGGTCCCATAAGCACAACGTTAGCTGGAGGAACAAAGGAAGGAAGCAGAGGACCCAAGCCACCACCCCCCATTTCCACAACCAAAATTCCTCCTGTGACAAGTTTTTTCCCCTTGCCAGAGAGATTCTGTGAACCAACTGAGGCCAGGGGGATTAGCTGGCCTCAGACACAAAGAGGAATGATGGTTGAGCGCCCTTGCCCCAAAGGAACACGAGGTATTGCCTTTAAATATATATGTATTTTAAGCAGACATTTCAAAAGCTGTGTGCCATGCTCTCACAGTGAATTTCTTTTTCATCTTGAGTTGTCTGTGACATGATGTTTTATAAGGTGGAGAATGCGGTACCTACAGGCGGTGGTCAAGTTTTAATCTGCAAACAGCATTTGAGCATAACCACAGAATTACCTTGCACATGCGCTTTTGAGAATCCAGGTCAAATTTTAGGGCTTTGCTTGAGGACTGTTGTGAAATATGCTTACAGCTGCCTTTCTCATTATGAGCTCCCCTCTGGATGAACTCCAGGAAAAATCAAGGGCTTTTTGCTTGTTTGCAGAAAACGTCTGGTACTTTTCACTGACTTTTTTATTGCTGTTTGTAATCTACATTATTTCCTTAGGTTTTTGTCAATTATTGTCAACTACTGCCATTAGCAGCATTCAGAATTCAGCATTGCTTAGAAGCACAGTGTAGCTGATTTCCTGAATGCATGCAGAAAAATGGTTTCCATTTCACTGTAGTTTTCTGCATGTCTTGTAGGAACTGCCTCATATCTCTGCGTGGTCTTAACGGGAATGTGGAACCCCAAAGGCCCCGATCTTAGCAACTGCACCTCACACTGGGTAAATCAGCTGGCTCAGAAGGTTGGTTGAAACCTTTTAATCTGGTGTACACTGGTGATTAAGGATTTAAACTCTGAGGGTTAATAATTTGGTTTGTTAAAGCTGTCTTTATTACTCTGTGTTCGTTTAAAGTAGAAGGAGCTATGCATGCTTTGTGTGCAGAGCACTGGCCAGCATTTAGGTTTATATGTGTTTTTCGGTACACTCTCCCTCTAAATCCTTGTATTGTATCTGTGATTACTTGTTTTCATTGCTGTTTATAGCAAAGTAACTTTACTGATGTTCAATAAACAAAAGCTGTATTTGTTTAATAAATCAAATATTATAAATCAGGCAGCAAAAACTGTGGCATACAACAAGGTTTTCTGGTTCAGGAAAAATTATTCCGTAATAAATAGATTTTTGTCTGAGTGCATTAATAACAGTATGATTAGAGCACAGAGCCACTTTCTGTGTTTTCCCTCCCTACTGAGATTTACTAAGTTTATGAAAACTGGATAATTTGTTGTCAGTACCAGGCTACTTGACTTCCAAATGCCTCGAGCACTAATATGAACAAATAGAATTCTTACTGTCTGATAATGGCAGGAAAATAAAAGTGAGGATGAATAGAAGATCTCGCCCAAAAGTCCTAGTCTGATTTCTGGATTTGATGGCTGTTAAGAACTGCTTTTGTGTGTCATGGATCTAAGAACCTTTAATCTTCTGAGATAAAGAGAGCGTTATTGGTCTCAATTAGTTGCAGGTTTCAATGTATGTGCAAATGGTTATTTCACCACAACAAAGGTACAGGGGGAATTGGAATTTGGAGCCGCAAGCAGAACAAGGGACCCTGCTGAGATAATATAAATTGTCATTGCAGATCAGAAGTGGAGAAAATGCTGCTAGTCTGGCCAATGAACTGGCTAAACACACCAAAGGACCGGTCTTTGCTGGCGATGTTAGTTCATCAGTGAGGCTGATGGAGCAGCTTGTGGACATTTTGGATGCTCAGCTGCAGGAACTGCGGCCCAGTGAAAAAGACTCTGCTGGAAGGAGTTATAACAAGGTACACACCTCCCGTCACCTCCTCCTGCTGGGATAACCATTGCCCTTGGGCTTTTTTTTTTGTTTTTTCCTTTCAGAAATATTAATCTATACTTGGTTCCTGCGTGCTCATAGTTCTGGAATAAACATGTAAGAGAAAACAGCAGTAAATACACAGCGGAAAGTTGCAATTACCTTCTTTAGGGAATAAGATATAATTCACAATAGCTGACTGGTCCTAAAATACATAGCCGTGTCCCTTATTAAAATCTGGAATGCGTTATAACTAGTGTGAGGGAAATGGGCATTAGCTCTCAGAAATTCTGTAACAAATCAGCATGTTTATCGAGTGATCCTTTTAACCCTGAACATGTAATAAAATCAGTGGGATTCTGCATTGGTGCAGGGTTTTATTTTAATCTGACTTCCTGCAGAATAATAGCACTTTCTTAGCCTTTTAAAGATGCCAACATAACTTAGAATTGATCTTTATAAAAACGCCTTAATACGCATATCTAAAACACGAATAAGAGTTTTCTTCGGAATGTTGCTCAGAGAAACATTTCAGAGAAAATGTATGTCTTTGTGGTTTAAATACAAATCACAAGTGTTATTACCATTCCTCTTTTTCTCAGAGGAAATGCTGTATTTCTAAGCCTCTTCCTTGCATCAGCTTAGTCGACAAGCTACAAACAAAACATTTTTTTCAGCCTCCTTTAGAGAGAGAGCTTCATGCACTCCTCTGTTATTTTGGCAATAGTTTTATTTACAATCTCTAGGTGCCCTTGAAAGAATTTTCCCAGACACAGCTCAAGTGCCCACACAGGGATTTTCTCCTTTGACCTTTTCACACAAATCCCACCGTTTGGGCACCTGTATAAAGGTTGGGGAAATACATTTCCTGTGTGATGTTTTTTTATAGTCATCACTGGACAGAAACTCGATTAATGTCCAGGCTGTAGTTCAAATTTGGGATTTGAAACGCCAGACTAATTTTTTTTTATATATATATTTCTGAAGCTTTCCAGAATGTGTCTAACTTCTGATTTTCTTTTTTCTTACTAAAAAGCTCCAAAAACGAGAGAAGACATGCAGGGCTTACCTTAAGGTATCTCTCCTGTGCTGTCACCCTGCTTTCTCCCTGCTTCAGCAACCTGCCACGCTTTATCATCTTGCTGCATGATCCTATGTATTTCAGTCTTTGATAAATGTGTATTGTGCCCCATATCAACTGTACAAATGTTGGCTTTGCACAGGTATAACACTTGGAAAAAAAAAAATCAAAGTTTATACCTCTTTTACCTCACCTTGTTCAAAACTAAAAGAGCAGAACTGGTTATCATCTGAATTGGAAGTAGCTTCTCTCTGATAATACATCCTTGGGTAGAGGAAAAAGCTGGCAACTTAACAGAAATTGGTTCAGCTTGGTCGTATTTTATATCAAAGACTGTTTAGCGTTAATTTGCTTGCATGAAAAAATGTACATTATATAGCCTGCTTTGTTCTTTGTGTATCCTTATATATCGTAAAATCACACTTTCTTACCGTTTTGAGAGTTGTTACAAAGGCCAGATTCAGTGACTTCAGGATAAAATTTAAAGATAAACATTTCTCTAATTTTACTAGGAACATGTGTGCCATGTGTCGCATTGACCAAGCTGTGTGGAAGGCATACAACACATTGCTACTTGATTTTCAGTGTCTTTTATCTGCTGTAGAATAGTTGTCCATAGTGTCCAGCTCCTGCAATACAAGGCCAGTAATGCCACCTCACTCTGTGAAGAAGAAGAAAACATTGTAGACTGATCCTGCCTGGCTCAGATTTTATTGCACATTTTTTTTTAAAGCTTCTTTTAAATACTGAGTTTTACTGGTATCCTCTGAGATAAAATTTAAGAATTATTTTTTTATAAGAACTCTGAAGTACTTTGCAGCGTAATGAAATAATTCTGACTCTTACTGAAGAGACATTTCTCTGTACAGAGCACTTCTGCCTTTTATCGTGCAGCCCAGGAAGTAGACAGGAGATGTCTAGTCATGCAAAAAATTGACATAAAGAGACAAAGATCTGTAGAGAAATTCACTTCTCAAATAATAATAATTATAATAATAATAATAGTAATAGTTTTTTTAATGAGAAAACTTTTGTTAAAAGTAAATGGAAATCCATCAGATACGGTTCGAGTAGTGAGTGTTCATGGTTCATTTTCCATAGTAAACCTGAATGTGAGAAGAGCAGTGGTGGTGGGGTTGCTCCAACAACTGCGTCACAGGGGCCATGTGGTCTTCCCACCTCCCACATGCCTCTCTGAGAGGAGAGAGTGCCTCAGAAATATTACTGGGCAGGTGATCATTTTCCACAGCTACATCATACCTTAATAAATAAAAGGTGTCTCATATTAATGAACACATGCCATCAGCACTATATGGAGATACACAAGAAACCATAGCACAGCCTTAATTTCCAACCGGTGTCATTTTCTGTAGGTCTCAAATGGGCTTCTCTGCTTAGATAAGACTAATAAACCTCTTGAAATTACAAATCAAAAGCTGACTTACACTATGCAAATGAAGCAAGTTCCCACTTTGTGACAGAGGATTCATTTGTACCTCAGATTAGAGGCTCCAATCTGTATTTCTTGGTGACTAATGAATCTGGCCTCTGCAGACCAATTTCTGTTCCACTCTAGTTAATGGCTGCAGCAGTATCAGTGCGAGCATTTTGACTATTCTGTCTCCCATTAGAGAAAGAAAAAAGGCTTTAGTGCCACTTCGAAGTATCTTACACCTGCCAGGAAGGTCGTGGTGGCTCACAATGCAGACAGAAAGAGGATATTAAAATGGATTAGGCTAATTAATCTTGCTCTGACAATAGCCTTGACCAACTTTTCCTACTCGTTTATTTGCACAATGTAGTATTCCAGACCGACATCTTTCTGTTTGTACAATGTGTTCTGTTTCCATTCCCAATGCTTTTAAATTGATCAAACAAATTATATATATGCTTAATGACACATTATGACTAGGTAAATGGGGCAGAGTAAACAGGGTGTTTCAGCAGTGCATGGTGTACTCAATGCACAGCTACATTATGCATTAATGTAAGAGCCTGCCTTCAATTGATTAACTGATTACTCTGATTGATTGGATTATTTTGTAAAAATAATGTAATCATGTCACTGAATTCTTCGTCTTCCTTATTTACCATTACTTTATATGCGGCTTAATGAACCTTAAAACATGATGATAGAGTTGTTACAAGAAAGACTTTTTAAAATGGCAGCTTTATTTAGTTTTACAGTTTTGCCTTCACTGATAACAGGGACAGTCAGTGGACATCTTGTTTGTTGTATTGATTTCCTTTTTTAACTGACCTTTGTGCAGGAATGGGAGTTAGTAATCTTTTACAGCATCTGCAAACAGGTACAGGAACAGGAGGGGGAGCGAGAGTGGCCATAGCTAATCTATATCCACTGAGTCAGCTTCATTTCATGCCTCCTGTAATAAAGAAGGCAGTTTGTCATAGACAAGTAGTTGAGAGCACAATGGCTTCATGAGTTGGGCTAAGTTTACAGAAGAGTATTCTTGTCATTTCAGCCTAAATTGCACAATGCCAATTTTAGTGGTAGCATGTGTAAATAGAAGTTATACATTTTGACATTAACTTTAAGATGAAAGCTTCAGGCAAAATTTCTGGCTTCTTTTTTTTACACTTTTCAGCGTATAAATAAGACTGTCTTTATATCTGACACAAGGCAAGTCAAATCTGCATGTTTACCACTTAGAGATCACACAATGCTAGTGGCTAACTGCACTTCTATTAATGCTAATCCAGCGAGAGGATGGAAAACATTTTTATGTTGAAAATAGTTTTTGAGTGCCATTAAATCACAGTAAATCATTCTGACAGTTAAGTATTATAATTGTCACCAGATAACGTTGGAAATTTCCCCCAGCTGCCTAGGGCAATCAGACCTAATGATAGTTTTCTAATGAATGCAGGCAATTGTAGATACAGTGGACAACCTGCTCAGGCCTGAAGCTCTGGAGTCCTGGAAGGACATGAATTCTTCTGAACAAGCTCATGCAGCCACAATGCTACTTGATACATTAGAAGAAGGGGCTTTTGTCTTGGCTGATAATCTTTTGGAACCAACTAGAGTCTCGATGCCCACAGAAAACATTGGTAAGTAATTTAAAGAGCTGTGCATTGCTTTACGTGAGATCAGGGAAGAGTATTCTATGTAGTGACATACTCCTGGAAAGCGGGGCTGTGCAGTATTGGGTGGAAAGGTAAATGCTCCTGAGCTCGGGAGACACACTTCTTTGTTTAGTTCTTCAAAATTAGCATTCTTCTTTTGTGTCATTAATACAGTGTAAAATGGAAAGTAGTTGATGTTGCAAAGTTGATTTACCACTGAAAAATCATTAGCAGAATGTATGGATATGGAGAGTGCCTAAATGGCGGAGTATGGATTTTTTGAAGTAACTGCTTTCTGTAGAGCTGCAGAAATGCTTTCCTGTTATGTATAAACTGGTCCTAATGAATTTAAATTACTTTTTTGCAACGTACACTGCCAGTTAAATATTTTAGGCAGTCAGAACGTAGACCAAATGTTTATATTAAACACGACTGCCTTCAGGTAAAAATGTGTTCAGTGAACTACATCTCCCATAATGCAGAATAGCTATGCTCCAGAGGCTGCAAAATAGCTGAAGATAGTTGGAGCATAATTTGGAATTTAAGTGGTGACAGAGAAATGAAGGGGTTTAGTATTAGAGATGTGCAAATATTGGTACGCAGGATGTGTTAAAGTAAAAATCATTGCTATGCATAAAATTAAAATTCCTTCATCTTATTACGGAGATTAATGTAGTCTCAGTGAGGTACGAGGAAGCTGAAAGCCTCCTAATTTGAGGGGTACTGAGATGGAGACTCGGAATAGACTGCAGAAATGAGTCTTTTCACATTTCAACGGCTGCATATTTGTAACTGTAGATGATTCAGCCAAGTTTTTATACTGGAAAAGGATAAGGAAAGGCGTTACAGTCCGTTATCAAAGTAACTGCACCAGTGGTTTCTGCAGGAATGGGGGTAGAATGAGAGAAAATCTCTCTCAGGATGTGCACCAGCAGTTCCATGGAGCTCAGTAGACTGAACATCACTTTTTGTGATAAGCTGTCCTGAAGTCATAGTTAGTAACACATTATTGATGTCACGCAAGACTGAATTCCCAGCCCACGTACATACGTGTGGCTTAGAGAAAAAGAAGTCATTCCCTCATTTCATTTTGTTGCTCTATAGACCTGTAGTTCAACCACCTTAATATAATGCTGATATCTGTCAACAAATTGACCATTGACCTGTACTCAAGGGAATCCAGCCTTTGATGGTAATTCCATGAAAGCTTCCTAATATACAGTGTTTTATAAAAGTAATACTTCAGGAAGGCTGAGCGGCATCTAAGTTTTCAATTTAAATATTTTTTAGCAGAACCACTAGAACGGTTTCCCATAAAATTTATATAGAATTAGACTTAGGAAAAAAAATAGATTTTTTTTTTTAGATACCAACACTAACTTAGCTAAATACAAAGCATAAGTTTACATAGATGTTCATTTGCTGACGGTTTCAAAAACTTTGTATCTAAATCAATACTTAAAGTTCTGAATTTGTTAGCAGAGAATACTTCATAGACATTAGGAACTTCAGAATTAACATTGCAACAAGTGTGTTATTTTTAAGTGGATGTTTTGAGGGCACAAATAAAACCAAGGTTTGATGTCATTTTAGTAGTGTGGACTAGGTTTAGTTAAAGAAACTAACTCTGTACTTGACGCATGCAGTAGAGATCTTCTTACAGTGGCAAATGAGGACAGCAGCATGAGAAAGAGTGGGGGGAAATACTGTCTCCTTTTTTACCACCTTTTTTTTTTTTTTCATCTGGTCTGCTTAGTTTTGGATGTTGCTGTGCTCATTACTGAGGGCCAGGTGCAGGACTTGAAATTTCCTCAGGGCAGTAAAGGAGGCAACTCGATTCAGCTCTCTGCAAGCACCGTGAAACAGAACAGCAGGAATGGTGAGTCTTGGGCACAGAGCACAGAAACTCCATTAAATTTTGTAAAACCTACATTACCTCCCCTAGTTAAAATATCAAAACAAAACAGCAAAACTGCTTCTCAAAGATTGTTGGTACCTGGGTGTTTTTTTCTGCAAATCCATAGCCTGAAAATGCCTCTCTGTGTACTGATGCTTTATTTTCAGTTCATTAGAGTCCAGCTTGCTTGCTTTCTATAGACCCCTGTGGCACGATGATAGAATTTTTATTTTCATTTTTTTATTTTTTGCTTTTTTAGGATTAGCAAAATTGGTTTTCATCATTTACAAAAGTTTGGGGCGTTTTCTCAGTACTGAAAATGCCACCATAAAGCTGGGCAGTGACTTTGCTGGGCGGAACAGCACAATCGCAGTGAACTCCCACGTCATTGCAGCCTCTATCAACAAGGAGTCAAGCCGGGTGTACCTGACTGATCCTGTGCATTTTACACTGGAGCACATTGATGTGAGTTATGCTAATGAATTAATGGGAAGGTCATAAAATCAGCAAGAGAGAAAAGCAGTGCAGAAAAATAACCTTTTTTCCATTTGAATTTTAAATGTTGGGCTAGGTCAGAGACACAAGCTTAGTTAAGTCTATGAACATAAAATTAAATGAGCCTGGTTCAGTGATTATTAGAACTTAAGTGTATTCTTAATGAAAGCTAATTCAGTAATCAACATGAAAATGTAAATGACTAATTTGTTTCTTACTGAAAATTAACTCTTACCTTAGTAGCAGGGTTGAAAATAACTGTTAAGAATCTTGATGGTCCAATGTAGCAAGTTTTAATGACAATTTTTTTACATTCATTTTTGGATCAAGGTCTAGAAGCCTATACAAGTTGTTGAAATGCATTTATTCAGTGCAGAATAAAGTATTATATCTTGGTTAGTTGTACTGTAAATCTGTGTGTGTTTTCTTCACGGTAATTTATTTGATGTGTTTCTTTGCTTGTTAGTTTGGCCGTTTCTGTTTTCATGTCTCACGTGAGGAGAGTAAATAACCACTACTGTGACAGAGAAAATATGTTTGGATTTTCCTCTCATTTTGCCTCTTTTTTATAAATCTGTTTTGATTGTTTTCCATCAAAATAGATAGGCATTGAGGAATGAACTTTTTCCTGATGTTTGCTCACATGACTTTGGTCTGACCAAAGGTGAGAATCAAAGGGAAAAGATCATATTTTCAAATTCTCAATTAGAAGAAAAATATCTTCAGAATAAATTTGCAGTCCTAATTTTGCGGAAAGCAAAAATGGCTATAATGTACCATCAGTGCATAAAATCGTAAGATGGAAATTGTAATTGTTTAAAATTGGGTCTACAGTAATTGAGACTACACTTTAGAGTGTTTCGGACTATAAAGTCCCTTTTAAACTGATGTCTTACTTGTATAACATAGTCCACAATTCTGCTGATGAAAAACTTTATTGTCCGAAACATGCAAAGTTTAATCTAAATTACCCTTTATACATATTAAACAATTGTTATTGCCATCTTAGTGTATAAAAAGCCGCATTTTATGTTATCCTTTTATCTCCCAGCCTGACAATTATTTCAATGCAAATTGTTCCTTCTGGAACTACTCAGAGAGGACTATGATGGGATACTGGTCAACTCAAGGCTGCAAACTGGTTGACACAAATAAAACTCATACAACGTGTGCTTGCAGTCACCTAACCAACTTTGCAATTCTTATGGCTCATCGGGAAATTGTGGTAGGTAATGATGTTTCTAGCCATGGGCAGGGAAGAGTCTTCTAAAGATTTAGCTTTAAATTTTTAGCAAGATCCAAAATTGCTGAAATTTCCTAAGTACTTATAGCTTCTATCCACTCTTTACAAAGCAATTTGTTTTCTGTATCACTTTTCTTCCTCATCCATAAAGTTGCAAACAAAGTAACAGGAAAGAAAAACAAGGAAGGACAAGAGTTTTCTTCCAGTCGTATTTTAAAGTTACTGACCCAACCTCCCAGCCATCTTAGACTTTCCCTCAGTTCAGCTGGAGAGTATCTGTATGGGCAGCCATGCAGGCTGTTCCCTGGAAGCACAAGTGCCAGCTCTCTGTTGGAAGGTCAAGGCAATTCCGTACTAGTTGTTTAAATGCCTCTTCATACTTTGAAATTTTGTTGTGTAGTTAAAGCACTTACTGAATGTCAGGGGGGCCAGAGCATGTGATATTTGCAGGCATATAAGACTTTTCATAAACTCGTATTTGGAAAAGTTGCTGGAAAGAAAAAACAAGACGGCAAATGAGATTCAGTCGCAGCTGAAGCAAGGAAGCTTCTTTAACTAAATACGAGATGAGATATATAATTACACATGTAATATATTCTGCATTATGTCACTGGTGTATAAATTGTTAGTTTCATCTCCGCTGTGGAGTTGCAGGTCTGTAGGAAAGAACATGTACTCCCATAGGAGGTCCCAGGGAAGGCTCACCTCTGTTTCTGTCAGAGCCTAGTGGGACTTTCAAAATGTTGTGTTCTCTACTTGTCCTTGTCTGACAACTTTACAGCAAGTCATAAGGAAAGTAAAAATTATGTCTGATCTGGCTAAAATAGTTACATTTTTCTCTCAGACCTCCTCATTTTGTACTTACCCTAATCTTGCTCTTCTGGGAAGCTGACCTGAGACTGAGAAATTACTGAGTACATTTTGCCCATCTCATGTATTGAACAAGTAACTTTTTTGGGTGCTATCTGTGAAAATGGGCTTTTGTTTATACCCATAAAGAGTCATATTAATTTTCTCCATTCTTCGTTATTTCTAGTACAAAGATGGAGTGCACGAATTGCTCCTCACTGTCATCACCTGGGTGGGAATTGTCATCTCTCTTGTTTGCCTGGCCATCTGCATCTTCACATTCTGTTTTTTCCGTGGCCTGCAAAGTGATCGTAACACTATTCACAAGAACCTTTGTATCAACCTATTCATTGCTGAGTTCATTTTCCTAATAGGCATCGATAAGACAGAGTACAAGGTAAGTTTTTGCTGCGTGTACCGACTTCGTTCTGAAATGACTGTTTGAAATAGATTTGAATTAAAACATGACAACACTGCCAAGTGTTCAGAATTCTGACACAGCAAGCCTGAAAATAAGATAGACGTTTTCATAAATAGTATTTACATCCATCAAAAATATCCCTGTGGCCTTAATTTCCCATTTACAGCAATGTTTTTCATTTTCAGTTGAGAAACATCACCTATTAAGCAGGTGGCGCTTAAACTTTTGAAAGGGGAGATGAAATTAAATGTTGACGTGCTAGGAACATATATATATGTTCAGTATATATCCATATATCTCAACAGCTATTGATTACTTTTTGTGTATATGTATGTATACTAGTACAGATCCTTACTTATATATTTACTAATTTTTTTACAATGCACATTCATGCAATGGCTTTTGGCAGTATTGGTGAAATGAGTTCTGTCATTCGGAAGTGATTCATTGGGTTCATCTAGGAATTCAGTAGAATTAAATCCAGAATTCAGCCAAAGGGGCGAGAATTCAGACTGATTTCTGTTACAACAGTGGAAACTTCCAGATTACAGGAGATGAAGATGGCTTGATGGCTGCTTCATAATTTTAAATAACCAGTATTATATTGTGCACCTAGAACCAACTGTTTGTGTCTCAGATTATCAGAACGACAAGCCCTAAACCCATGTCAGTTTCAAAATTAAAGGGTTGCTTATACAATTGAAAAATCCACTTTGTAATTAAAGACTGGGGGTGAGGGCATGGTTCCCTTATTTTCATTCATACTGTTTAACTGAATTTACTTTTGTGCAGCTACTCTGAGCACATTAGTATTTGAAAATGTTCAGTATATGTTTTCAGGAAGGGAAAAGGCTCCTGCATTTGTGAAACATTGCTGATAGAAGTATGCTCTGTTCTATTACACACTGTTTAGTTAGAGGTATAATGATGTGAACATTTTGTGGTTTCTATTTCCATCTTTCTCTTTCTTTGCAGATTGCATGTCCAATATTCGCAGGTCTCTTACACTTTTTCTTCCTGGCAGCCTTTGCCTGGATGTGTCTAGAAGGAGTGCAGCTTTATCTAATGTTAGTAGAAGTATTTGAAAGTGAATATTCTAGGAAGAAGTACTATTATGTTGCTGGCTACCTCTTCCCTGCTACAGTAGTTGGCGTCTCAGCAGCTATTGACTATAAGAGCTATGGAACAGAGAAAGCGTAAGTAATTGCAAGTGACCTGAGTGTTTTTCAAGTGAATAATTTTTTAAAGCCTATTAGCTGTCAGAGGGTCCCTGACAGACTAAAATACCATCTGAAAGCTTTATTGGTAAGAGAATGGCAATGCTGTGCACAAATTACAATCAAGTCTTTTGTAATTCTCTAGGTTCAGAGGATTTGTACTCTAGAGAGACCGATTCTAAATTATGGTCTTTCTTTTAACACAAAAGATTGACCTGAAACAAATTGAAAAAGTAAATAACTTTTTGGCCTCAAATGTATATTAAGTAAAAAAAAATCTCAACTTAAAGTATCTGACAGGCCTAACCACCCAGTTTTAAGCTAATGCTTCATTAGATCGCTTTGTTCCAGCTGCCCCTCTAGCTAACTCTCGTCCTGAATTATGACAGTACAATATTCCAATATGTTTCACTTTGATAATAGTTTATCAGGCGAGTAGAGCAGGATTAAAAATTTGCCACTGCCTTTTATTTACAAAAATGCAGATACATATAGAAAGTGACAGAAGGTAGACAGAAAACATTTCTGAGGATTTGAGTTGCTGGAGGCATGGTTTTGCCTTCCGATAGTGTTTACTTTGTCCTTTGATGAAATTAGTTACAGAATGGGAAGATACTGTTGACTACAAGAAAGCCACTTGATTTTGCTACTGATGAAAGACAAATAAGAGCAATTCAGCAGGGAAGTGGGCTGTATGAAAAACAAGTCACTAAGTGAAGTCGGCCCTAGTAGGTTTACATGCCATTTAGTCTGGAATCATACATGCTCTTTCTCTGCAGCTCAACTACCAGTTGGGGTATTTAATTTATACCATGTTGTTTTTCAGCAAAACAAAAAAACATGGCATCTGAGCGTTTTCTGTCTCGTATACCTCAGGAGTAAACACTTTGCACATGATCTAAAGTTAAAAGCAGATTTTGAAGATTACATGGAAAACCTGTGAAAAGTATTGCCTGATGTTAAGATTCATTAGTCCGTGATAGCCCCTGTGACCAAACCTTTTGACTGGCTTTGTTTCTTCTGATGCTGATGATGTATTTTCAAGTTCAATTGCATTATTAAACTTTACTCAGATGAGATCCAGGTTAGGAGAAATTGTCCATGGACTCAGTGGTACCGTGCACTGTTTGTCGTTGTTTAGTGACAAGCTGTTAGCTTAAGAAGTATTTTTGCACTTCCTGTTTATTGGACTGAGGTGCTAATGCAGTTGTTCACTTTTCATTCTTTTTTCTTCCATGATAGTTGCTGGCTCCATGTAGATAACTATTTTATCTGGAGTTTCATTGGACCTGTTACCTTTATTATTCTGGTAAGAACTTGTTTTTTCCCCTTTCCTTTTAGGTTGCCATACAGCAAAGTTAGAAAGATTGAATAACATCAGTCAATACCATCTTTATTCACAAGACATTTCATGAAAATGCTTGTAAACAGTTTGTAATGTGACCAGTGGTTATATAAATGTTCAGAAATCTTTAAAGAGTGCTGACCAAATGATTAATTGTCAAAGCTGTGGTGGCACTTCCGCATAGTCATTTTTTCCTAATGGCTTTAACTCTGAAGGTCGTATTGACATGTGTAGTCATATGAAAAATCAATGAAGTACTAAACACAGGCTTTTTTTTTTTTCCTCCTCTTTAAAGGAACCATTATTATTGCTTTCAATTGAGTCACTATCGTACACGTTCTGGAATTTAACTGCTAATTATCCAACATAATTATCTCAAAAGTGTGTTCTAGCACATTGGATAATTAAGTTAATCTTAGATTTCATTACACTTACACAGTAGTTGTATGTGTATTTGCATATGCATATGCGTATTTTCCCATGACTACTTCTCTGTGTATTTATGCTACATGTAAAGTATGTCAGACATACAAGTTCATCTGTTTTAGTATAAATAGAATATTATGTAACCAGCAGAAAGCGTGCATACTTCCTTGCAATCAGTTGAGTAAAGCCATTGTATGTGTGTGCACCCCCATCTGTACACCCACTGCTGCGTGTCCGTCCCATTGTCCATTTAAGATGGGGTGTTGTGTTCACACATCACTTACCCATTCCCTGAGCGCTTTCAGGTAAAAAGCATCATCTGTCAACCCACGGCAAAACCATCTCCCTGTTATTTCAGCCTAATAATACCAACACTGCACAACATAGACATTTGGAAGGAAAGGGAAAGCAGCATGTGCATTTTGGCTCACCTTGTTTTTTCTCTGCTGGTTGAGTATCCTTAAAGCCTGCCGTGCTTGGGAAATACTCCAGAAGGCTGGGGATACAGCCTGTGTATGTAGAGATCTTTTCTCATAACTGCTGATAGTTTGGAAGGCTGAATTAATTTGTTTTCGTTCTTCTGAAAGTCTAAATTGTTACCTGTTCTCTTGCCTTTATATGGTAATAGAGTTGTGAACCATTAACAGAAGTTCACTTTCCTTGACTTTCAAAGTCAGGAATTGCATTTTGTCATTATTATTTTTTCAGCCTGAAGCACACACATCAGGCATAATTTGGAAATTTCTGACTTTTACAGGTCTATACCCCTGGTGTAATATTAGTTCAACACTTTTTTTATAGCTTACATTTTACATTACTTCTCCATGTCAAAATAAACTGATGCTTTGTTCGTGGAACTTTCTGTTAAAAGTGAAGGTGGTCAGTTTTTTGTAGGCACTTTACTCCTTCATGGTATCTTCAATATTAAGCTTATCTATAGATTTGTTTTACTGTCTGTTGATACCAAAGCTGTTTCAATCATTGAGCAGTCACTTAAGAAAAGATGGTTATGCAGTGTGGAAGTTGTTTAAAATCATAGGCATTTTTTCAAAGAAATAGAGATGCCAAATCTCATGTATAAGTTGAATTACAAGGATTATACATTCATAAGATTTACATATGAACCATAATTTTACAGAGCTTATTCTAAATACATTTAAAAAACATAAAAAATAGTTGCAGGACAATAGGAATGTTTTTTTAATTAAGCCTACAGATACAGTTGAAAGATATATTTAGTATGTTTCAGTGCAGCAGACAATATTTTTCAACACAAAGTTGTTCCTTGCAGCTGTTGTAATCATTGCTAGAAAATTGTTCCAAGTTTCATGCCACAATAGTTCAGTTACCGCAGGTCTGATTGTGTGGTGATAATTTTGCTTTTTGTGCCCAGCTTTTTATTTTATTGTTACTAGGAGTATTTTGCTAAGTCACCTCTATTTCTCTCCCTTGCTTTAAAATAACATTTCACATGGGAAGCTTTGGGCATTGCCGACGGCTTTTTCACTTCCTCATAACCAGGTCAGAGTGAGAATAGAGGTGAAGGACATTTAATCATATTGACCATGTACAGACATAGTTCACTATTATTTACTGGCCATGACATTATTATCCTCCAGCAAATCATTTAGGCTGAGACGCAAAAGGCCTTTGGGAGTAGTATTCCCAACTTCAAAAATATGAAACAGCAGGTAGCAATCACGGCACAGTTCCTGGGAGTAATTCTTCTCTAGCAATTGCTTTGCCCTCTAATCGTCCCAACTGAGAAAGCAAGAGAGACTGGAGGAAGAAGTGTGAGAAGTGTAATGGCTGAAAAATAATATGTCGTATAGAGTGTAACTGAAGAAGAGCCGTATTTGTAGTGCAGCTTACTTGGTAGCATGTGAGAATTTCACCTTGCTAAGCTTTTTCACGTTAATCAAATCACTTTTATGATTCTCTGTTCACCAGTACTATAAATGCACATAAACATTTGAGGTTTAGGGTTTTTTCACAATACTACTTACTGCTATAATTTGCAATTGTATCTGCATACAGATTTGTAGAAAATGAAGTGTAAAATTAAGTATAATACAGAATAACAGGAAGTATGGGGAGAAGTATGAAGTTCCTTGGTACATCTTCTGAGAAACTTTCAACTTCACTGTTTCCATAGCCTGTCATGCCTTTGGGCACCCGGGTTATTATATCTATGAGAAAAGAACATGTAAGTAATGAGCGGTGGGAAACCATTAGTATGCCTGAAATGGTTTAATGAAAGCTTGGATCATGATACGTCAGGAGCTGTTCTTATCATTTGGACAGCTCCATCTGCATCTTTAATAATTAATTCAGTTCAGTAAGAGTTCAGTGTGCACACTCATTTAGAAGCCTTCTTCAGAGAGCACCTCTCTCGCTGCTAGTCCCAGAGAGAAATAGGCTTCTGCATGGCTAAGAGCAAAGATCTGGAGATACAAGAGCAGTTTTAGAGCTGCATTTGCCAGGTAACAAAAGCTCCGGGGAGTTCAAAAAGGGTCAGAACATGTGCAGTTCAGCTAGGTTACTTCAGACTGGTGTTTCTGTTCTTCTGTCTTATCATATCCATGTCAGCACTGCAGGCTGTGTGAAATGAATTTTAAGCTGCTAAGCTCAGGCGGACGTGATTCAATTGAGCAGGTTGATGGCTATAAAACAAACAGTGAGCTCCTGTAATCTGTGGTCAGAAAAGCCGGAGTATTTTGATTTCTATGTAGATCCATACTCATTCATATCCAAGGAATGGATGATGTCAGTTTGACTTCAGTTCAGCCAGAACCACTGGAGTTTGCTTCACGCAGATGAAGCCAATGTCTTAGGCTACTGAAGGTTCTTTCAGAAAATCCTTGGATGTCTTGTTTCATTAACACAGGAAGGAGTTTCTTTTTCCACTCAGGTTGAGGCTTTACTTCACCAAAGCCAGTGGATGTAAACACAGAGATGCACATGTAAGCTAGCTCCGCATATGAAAATGGCCTGTATTTGTAAGCTTATGCATATAAATAATATAGGCATATCTTTCTATAGTAGACACTTGATAAATGGTATTTATGTATTGCTCACAGGGGAGAATTTAGTATCATTATTGGAAAATCTAGCTTTATTTGGCCACTAATTCATTGTACCTGCAACTAATTCCAGTCTATTAGTCGTCTGTGTGGGTTATTGCATCCACTTTTAAAAAAATTAATTTGCCTTGAGGAGACTCCCTCTCACAAAATTACATAGGTTGCAAGTGGCAGAAAGACAAAATTCCTATTTACACTATTTTTCATGTCCAGCATCTTCTGATTTCCAAACAAGAAATGTCTCACTGTGTGTTGGCTGTCAAAGAAGCATGATCTTCTAGGGTGCTGCACTTGTTTATTACCATTACGAATGTCTTTATTCCCAAAATTTGATACTTTAAAATAATTACTTTTAAAAATAGTTATCATTCTTTTGCTCTGTTCTATCCAGTTACACTTGCCATATTAAGATATAAGAAGAACTTGGTATTTTAAAATGTGCTCTAATATTTTACACTTTGAGCTAATTTCTAAAATTACAGTGTAGATTAAGCTAGTTCTTTATGTACTCCAGTAGCCTGTCTCTAAGACTGGATAATGTACTTTAGAAATAACAGCAAAAACCTAGTACAAACATTAAAGAAATACTATCAATCCAAGTTTTTGCTTATGCTTATCAGCTAATGTTCTAAGAGATCTCACGTTATAGTTCCACCTACTGCAACTCTGTGCTTTGTCATTCTTGGTATCACAGCAGAATCTTCAAATCTGAACCTGATGCCAGATCAGGCTTTTTAATTCTTATTTTTAGCCTTCAAAAGCGTGTTGATCTCATTTTCAGACATGCAGCATGAAAGAGATTTTACTGACTTTATCAAGGGTATACTTTCACAGATGCATACACTGTGGCTGTGTGTTTATGCAGTGTTTTTATATATTTTATTATAATTGAAGGAGAGCAGTACTGTTCAGGTGTAGATTTTGGTTCATCTGGGTTGGATGCAGCCCAGTTGTCAGGTGAGGCTCAGCCAGTCACTAGCCCTTAATGGTACATCAAGTGATGAGAGAGTTGTCATTGTCAGTGGCCCATTTTTTTTCTTATACAAGTTTGCTTTCATGAGGCCATCTTGCCATTCATTTTGGCCTTTGGGTGACCCCAGAGTACTGTGTGTTTGTGGTGAACATTCTTCTTAAAGAATGGTGTCCTATCCAGAGCATCTGTGAAGCTTGGCAAGCATCTACAGATTTGCTTAGACCAGTAACAGAACAGTTCTCACACATTCATGAAACAATTCTATTTGGATGGGACTTAAGGAGAGCAGTGGTCCAACCTCCTGTTCAAAACAGGCTCAGCTTTGAGCTTAGACCAGGTTGCTCAAAGCTGAAAAAGCTTTCCTTACACTAAGTTGGTACAAAGGAGTGCAAAAACATTGTGTCCTTCCTTCTGCCCCCGCCACATCTCACCAAGAAAAGTAATTCAACCATTGCTTCTAAGAGCAGTTTTTCTTCAGGAAGCTCCCGTCCCTCACTGCTTAGTGCCTTGTGTGGTAAAATGGCAGGATGCCCAAAAGACTCATGAGTTCCTCCAAAACAGTCAATTTCAAGATGAAGAGCAATAAGGGAGCCAAAACAGAATCTATAGAAAAGTATGGTTGCAGTATTTGTAAGCAGGCAAAATAGGCTTTTGATAATGATACAACATGTAACAGAGATGCCAGCATGTTTTAGCAAGTGGCAAACCATGGTCTTTTGACTGCTGAAACTGAAAACTACGCAGTTTCACAGTGATGGAGAAACAACTATCATATGCTCTGTTGTCATAGTTACTTTGTCTTCCAAGTACAATATTTTGCTGGGGGTTTTTGTTTGTTTGGGGTTTTTTTTTGTTGTTGTTGTTTCTTGGAAGGACTTTTCAACTACTGTGATACAGCATTATTTCTGTGGGCTGCTTTCGGGGGTCTGTGCCTAAATTAGAATTAAAGTGTCTATTAAGAAACTGCTGTGTACAGTTATTCCTTAGTCCAGCAAAGACAGACAGACAGAGCTGAGTATTTACATTAAACCTGCTTAATACTTACTTGGCTCAGGCGCTGGGGTAGGGCTGTGTCTGCTTGCATGCCACCAAAGGCACCTCTGTATGTAAATACAAGCTTTTGTTTTTCATATGTCAGACCAGCACTTCAATCGCACAAAGAATCAGAGGATGAAAACCTCTCTTTTCATAAGGCAGTCATTTATGGGCTAAGCCATGTCTATGAGTTTTTGATCCAAGAACGATGTTGCTAGTATAATACAGGATACTCCAGGGTAGCTACTTAGGCAAGGATTAGCTTCCAGCTGTGCTGTAAATACTATACTGAACTGGATTGTGCACTCCCAGTTGCATAGGTTGCAGCCAGAGTTGATTTACATGCAAGCATTGGCATGGGGCATGTCACTTAGCCCTTAATCTGTTTGTTTTCACAAAAAGTAAATTGAAGGTACATGTTTTTAAGTGGGCTGGAGAAATTCATTATATGTTGGCTACCAAAATGTGCAAGAAACATTAAATGCAGAAGAAGAAAGTCTGCCTGCAAAGGCACAGAGCTGAGGGTCAGATCACACACAGAACCCCCATCCTCCATCTGGTGCAAAGGCCAAGGAGTGAAGCAACTTGTTTTCTCACCCAAGGAACTTTAAGCAGTACAGTGGAAACCTAGATAAGAGGAATAAAATGATCACAATGATATAATGAAGTGTTTCTCAGCTGGTCAGTCATTACCTGTAAGAATCATAAAAGGTAATCAGCAGGGTCATGAGATATTGACATTGCCATTACATTTTGCAGCAATGGAAATCCTGCTTAACCCACACCATGTACTCACCTCCACTTACAGGTCAAGTATTTTCTGTCAGTTCTTGAAACACAGCCAGAAATATATTACAAAGGTTTATTTTTGTTATTTGCATCACATAGAGATTTTGTATTAATCTCAGGATACAATTGTAAAAATGTTTTACTTTGAATCAGGACTGATGAGGTCACAAGCTGCCAAACACTGTTCTGATGCTGAGAACTCCATTATACTGTCCATCCTGATTTTGAGATAGCAGCAGCAGTGATAACTTGATTGCCTTTAGCAGTAGGAATTATTTCTATAATATATGGCTTTATTAACAGACTCAGATCAGAGCCTTCAAAATACTCCTCTTTTCTAGATTGTTAAGAGCTGCTTTTTTTAGGATTTGAATGATGTTTCTAAACATTGTGGCAGAGATGTAGGGGCACATCTGGTATGAACTGATACCCCAATGTTAGAAAAATTGTGAGGCTTTTGAGATGGTCTCGAAACAAAGGCTCCTCAGAATGAGAGACTAGGCTCGAATATTGTCCATCAGTAACCAGGTGTAGATGTATGTGGAAGGATCTAAGAACAGGTTTATAATCTCTCTCATACATGTTTTACAGGGATGACCAAGCATATTTCCCCATCTTTTAGCTACCATTTCAGCTATTTCTTGGGGACCATTGTACTAGTAGATAAGGATGTTTGTCTTCTGCCTGAAAGGACATAGCTCTTACTGATTTCAAACATACAATTTTATTTGAATTGTATGATATAGGACAGCACATACTAAATACGCAGATTAACTGTAGACCACTTTTCGACCGATATTCTACAGGCATGCTTGTATTTGGCTTACCTGTGCTTTTCACATGCTTTGAAATCAATAGAGAAAGGCACCTAGTACCTTTGATATCTGTGATTCTGTTTCACAATAGGAAAACTATAAAAAATTACCTTCAGTATCTTCCCTGGTATTATCTATATGAGTGACATAGCAAGACTAAGACAGTGTAGTCCTTTCCTTCAAGTGGCGTGCAGTCTCGCCTCGACAGAATCCAGACTACAAAGGGAAAGAGGGCAGTGGGAGGGTGCACCACCAGCACACGTCTGTGGCACTGTTAAGCTTGATGCATTTGCCACATCTTTGTGTTTCTTTTCCTTTTTTCTCTTTCTTTTCCTTTTTCTTCAGTCACATTTAAGCTGTTTTCAAGACCCCAGTGGGATTTGTGAGAACAAAAGGGAATAACAAAAAAAAAAAAGGGGGGGGGGGGGGGGGGAAGAAACCAGCAAAGGTGAAAAACATTCCAGGAGAAGGATGAGGTGATTAAAAAGACAGCTAGTATAGTACAGCAAAGGGGTAACTGTGGCCCTCGGAGGAAGTTGGTGAGATGAGGAACAGGGCCAGAGGTGACAGGCAAAGGTGAACAGGGGCCAGGCATGACATGCTCGAAGACACAGCTATAGAGTGACAGTGACAAGTGTTGGAAATGAGCTAAATATGGTGGTTCATGATTATGAGGTGATTTGGAAAATTAAGTGAAAACAAGGACTTCTAACATTTTTCCCCCTCATCTGTATTTGCAATCACCTTTTACAGACTCTGATGTAGTTACCCAATTTCACTACGTATTTGAAAATAAGCTATGGGGTTTTTGTTTAGTCTGTAACATCATCATTATTCAACCTATTACTTGAAGTAGTTTAATTTCATTCTTATCTGTTTTGACAGCTGAATCTTATCTTCCTGGTGATCACATTGTGCAAAATGGTGAAGCACTCAAACACTTTGAAACCAGACTCTAGCAGGTTGGAAAACATTAAGTAAGTGCTTTGTGTTCAAGTATGAGAACTATGATTATTTTCTGATTGCTGAACTGATTGAAAGCTACTCTCCATTAGGAGCACATGCCATTGTCTCCCAGCAACTGCAGATGTCAATTAGAAGCAAACAGAGCCAATCCTGCTTTCGTCACATTGTTGCCGTAATGTCACAAACACCGGTCAAAATTAGATAATTTCAGACTGGAACTAGTGCCAAGAAACTGTTTCATGGAAATGCCACAGCACTGTAGTAATTTCATTTGCATTTAAAATGCAGTTCAAAAAATGATGTTCCTGTTTGCATGGCCGATATGATTATATTAAGTTTGTTTTGTTAAATGACTTTTTGATTTAGGGATTCTGAGCAGTTTCTACTCGTAATCCTGTTCTCCCAAGAGAATTGACTCTATTATTATTGTTAACTTGAAGATTATCTGCTGTTTTCATGCTAATTTAACAAATGTTTACTTTATCATGGTGCTGTATTGCAGTATCCCTTTTGCAGAGTAATATAAGTGTTAGATATTCAACGAGGCTTTAGCAGCTCTTGCTTCCTTAGGTAGTCTTTTACTGTATTCTGCATAGCTTTACCTTGTACGGAAGGTTTTTGTTACCAACACTGAAGGGATGGTGCAACTTTCTAACACTGAGGGTTGGATGTGAAAGGGTCTTACAGATTTGCTTTGAATGTTGAAAATGGTGAAGGGAGATTTTCAGTAAGGCTAACATTGTGAACTAGATATTCTAGCTAGGTCAGTATCAGCTTCATTGCATGTTGCATGATAAGAGAGAGAGCTAATCTTTAGCATCTCTCTCTCTTTTCTTCCTTTTCCTCTTTCTGTCTTCTCATCCACACCAGTAATTACCGTGTTTGTGATGGCTACTATAATACGGACTTACCTGGGTAAGATAGAACCCTACATTAACAAATTTCTAGCATGACTTTTAACTTTACAAACTCGGTCAATATTGTGGATTTCCCTTAACTTTAATTAACTAGTTTCAAGATACCTGATTTGCTAAAGAATTTTTAACTATTATATGCCTTTATAATTTTAAATTGCTTGCCTCTGCATTTTGAATTTCCTAATTTTGACTAATTTTTATAGACAATTTAAAATGCTCTTATTAATTTCTGTTTCAATTCTGTCTAATAATTTTGTTTCTCTTTTCTGCTTATAATGCTTTCTAGCTATGAAGATAATAAGCCATTTATCAAGTAAGATCATTAGTTAGATGTGGAATTCACTGACTAAATTCCCTTTCCCTTTCATTCTGTGCCGTTCTCTACAACTCCTTTTCCTTAACCTATTCATGATGGAATCTTTTTTAGACTATTCTGTAGAGCAATATCCATATTTTTGTCACATTTCAGCAGGGTTTCTTCATGCGGAAGTTAGATCAACTAGCTTCAGTTTAGCTGAGTTTATCGGAGCATTAAAGATTTGGGCTCTAGGCTTTTAATCTGCTGTTTAACCTTTGTGCATTCGTGTTACATTATTTGGTGTCATATGGCAGCACCACTGTTTAAAATCTATGGTGTGATTAGTGGCTAAGCCAGATTTATCAATCTCTTGTAAAAGCAGATAAAGCAATGGAGTAGCTGGGGCTTGTGCTATACTTCTGCATTTCAAAGTAGTTTTGACATCCTGTGCAGTTCTTGAGAAAGAAAAAGGTCATATCTATTCTTGCTGTTTTCACTGGAGACTAAGAGTACCAAATGGAATTGTTCTCTCTTTAATAGATGAAAGGTTAAACCCAAGGAATTTTACATTTGAATATGAACCTAGTAAAAGTCAACTGCAGGAACTGAAATGTTAATATTGGATTTGGCAACATGCATTCTCATAAGTAATGTTACTAAAATTAATTTTCTCTTACAGATCCTGGGTCCTGGGTGCATTTGCTCTCCTGTGTCTCCTTGGCCTCACATGGTCATTTGGCCTGCTGTTTATCAACGAGGGGACTGTTGTGATGACGTATCTCTTCACAGTATTTAATGCTTTCCAAGGAATGTTTATTTTCATCTTTCATTGTGCCCTTCAAAAGAAAGTAAGTTAGTGAAAACACAGATATGCATTCCCTAACTCCTTTAAAATATCATATATATTTCTTTAAAAATAGAGGAAAAAATAGCAATGTCAAGAGAGGAATTTTAAGTAGTTTGAGGAGGGGGGTAGGATTCAGAAGCCATTTTTGCAGTGCGTGCTTGTGAGAGTCATGTAACTGCTCTGTACCCTGGGCAGGTTTAAGATGGATGCACCATTTCCAATCTGGGCCTGAAAAGTTTTGAGGCTTTAGGAAGAAAATGTCTATAGAAAATCTACTGTTTAACCCTGGTAATGTAGTAAGTCTTCGTCTGGACTTACAGCGAAAAGTCCTTTATGAAACAAGTCCTGCCTCTGCTGTGGGACTGCAAACAAAAGATCACTCACAGATCAGCCCACCTCAGCCGGGAAACTCTCTTTCTGCAATCAAGGCAGAGGACATCTGCAAAGATCCCACTAAGCTGCCATGTAAAGCTATAGGTGATAGGCCAGGATTGTACAATGAGTGCTTGTTCAGTACAAAATTAGGCAAGATCTAAACATGAATTGTATTATAACTTCAACATAACTTGGAAAAAGTAGTCATTAACTGCCAATTGTGAGAATTTTCCAAAGATGCTGGGATGGCTACTTTTTATCAGGTATTTGCCTTCTTCAGCAATCCAACAGCTTCCTACAGTCAGCTGGAAGAACTGGAATGAGCCTTCCTTGTGAGCAGGATGTGCTAAATGAGTTCTGCTCCCTTTCACCTGGTGGGAGCAGAGTGGTCCAGAAGGAGCAGATCTGCTGGGAGAGAGGAAGCTTCCAAGGGAGAAAGGAGCAGGCAGGAGAGATGGAAGTGAAGGGTGCAGCTGGCTGGGAATCTCTTTAGGTTCCTGCAGCCCTTCTCTTCCCCATACTGAGGGTGGAGACCAAGGATGCTTTAGAGGTGCTTTAGTGAAGGTAAAAGCAAAGTTCATAGTCTGTGTTAGGAGGCATAGCGAATGAAAGTAACAGGAGTTGAGAGGAAGAATAAACATAAAAAAATCCCACCAAAAAAATTAACATCAAATGCAATACATCCTACATTTGGAAATACCCAATTTGCAATATTTAGATTCTAAATATTTTTACCAGTTTTAGGCTGGAGACCTAGCAATTATTAACTCCCATTATAATTAGCTCACCAGAGACATAATTAACTGATATTTATAAAATGGTTTGACACCATTGGATAAAGCGTTGCTCAGTACATACAAAAAAATCGGATTCTTGCATATTCTCAACTGTAGCAGCTCTAACAGTATCAGCGCCTGTAAATCTGGTGTAGACAATGGCATACAGCCATGTTTTCAGAAAAGATCAGGTAGACAGAAAGAATTTTATCCAGATGAACACGGCACTCCTCTCATTTTTGAGAGAACAAAAGCACACTTAGAGAGGAGATTGAGCCCAAGAAAAGAAGAGAGAGAAGAAAATGCAAACATTCTCAAAATGCAAATAATTTCTAGATTAGGGCTTCATATAATATTGCCCTTTCTACCACTTGTATTGGACTTGAAAATCAAAAACAGATTCCTTTTTTATTTCTTTTTACAGCTGTGCATTGTTTTTATATTAAGTGGAGTCAGCAAAAAGCAATATTAAAATACCAGTCAAGTGTGAAAAAGCATAACCTAGAGCAATAAGATTTATACCTGAAAGAATGTTAAAGCTGCCATTTAAGGTTTTTAAGTTTCGATGCCTTTGACTGGATATCATCCTATCCTCTGTCTGCATAGCTAATGTAGTCTTTTTATTCTGTTATTACTAGTTGGTCACTAAATTGAACAGAGAAATAGAATTGTGAAAGTGAAAACTATTATGTTTCCAGTTCTGACAGGATGATAGTGCTGTTGCTTCCATCAGTTTCCAACAAGCTATAATTTAGAAATAATGACAGTGGAATGCGCCGTACTGACAGATAATGTACATTCACTGCAATATAGGCATTAGGCAAAACCAGCCCTGGAGGGTGGTATTTGGGTAAAAATATAGTTTTGATTGCTATTGTCTCTGCTGTGTAGTGGTTTGGAGCATTTAATATCCATTAGTATTCATGGTTGTATTTTCTTAGGTGTTACACCACGTAGGGACAATATATAGGGGCTTATGTTTTTCAGGCTAGAGAGCTAAAGATTATAATTCTATGTCCACACATTTCTGTTTCCATTTTTTATGTCTTTTGTGCTGACATACCATCTACTTATATAAAAAGATGAGTTATTGTCCGTAGTTCAAAGTTTGGGCACTAACTGTTCCAACTTTTCTTCAACCTTGTGGTGTACAGAAACATCACGGTATGTATTCCGTGAGTAAAATTCTTATAACAATGAAAACAGCACAGGGTATATGTAAATCCACACTATTAAATTTTTGCCTTTTTCCTTCTCCCCTTTTTACACACACAAAACTTCTTTTCTATCCTATATATATAGTCATAGGTTAAGCAGAATTTCCAGATGAGATGAAATCCCACTTTTCCCAGAAACTTCAGTGGGGAATCTCATTGATGTAGAAGAAACATTTAGATTCCTAAGTGTCTGGTGGAAGATTTAAGAATCTATACTTATGCACTGTATGTACTGTGTCCTTTCTCTGGTGGCTGTCGTGCTGTCGAGATGTGTGTGCACTCTCCTGTTATCTGAATATAGTAGTCAGGGTAGCAGTCACCAAATATGAGGGAATTAGCTGCTCTGCAAGTTAAGCCTGATTACATCCATGGCAAATGTTAACACACGTAAATTACAAAACTGAAGTTTCCAGTTAGGTCACTGGAAACAGGAGGTGAATAAATGTAGGCCAAATACTGGAATCATTAATTAGTTTCATAGCTCTGTCAGACAAAAAAAACCCATATACCCAGGTACATTCAGATTTCTGGGTTCAGCAGAGACAGTAACGAGGATTTTATTTTTGGACCTAAAAGTGAAAGATGCTTCCTTTCCAAGCCTTTACAGTTCAAACTTTTTCACTGTGGAGTCTCCTTCTCTGAAAACATTCAAAACCTGCCTGGATGCCTTCCCGTGTGACAATCTAGGTGAACCTGCTCTGGCAGGGGAGCTTGGGCTAGATGATCTTTCAAGGTCCTTTCCAACCCCTAACATTCTGTGAAAATTTGGCTCTGGAACCTTGATGGTGCCTCCACTGGCAAAGCTGGCACACTGCCTGGGGCAGGACAGGGGCGTTTGTCAGCTCTGAACAATCCTGAAGCAGAACTGACCATATCAACTGGCAGCTGTTTGAGTTACTTGGAGTAACTCTATATAAAAAAGCCTTTAGAGCAATTTCAGATTCACTTTCCTAGAAGGCAGTAGTGAGCATTCAAAGTCTAGTTACCAGCCCTTCTAGCCTGCTAGGGTGGGAAGAGAGGTTTCCTATGGGTTCTCCACCAAAAACTTGTATAAAAAATACTATTTTCAGCCAGGATTCAATTCAGGTGAACTTATATTTATTCAGTTCAGGTAAACGTAATTATATTTATAAATCTACAATAGGAAGAAAAATTAAAAATAATCCCATAAATAACTCAGTAATGATTATTCAGGCTCATCTAAATGAAGTGTGTTGTGTACCTTGGAACTAGTTTGTTCAGAAATCCTGATAAGCTGACAATGCTCTCACTAAGTAGAGAAAAATACCTGAATTTGCTCATGGCCGACAAGACGGGAATTATCTATTTGTTTGGAAAAATGTGTGAGTTGTTTCAATGCAGCAGAGATATTTAAAACTATGTTTTGTGCTAAGCAATTTTTTTCACCCCCAGGTACGTAAAGAATATGGCAAATGCTTCCGACATTCCTACTGCTGTGGTGGACTACCAACTGAGAGTCCCCACAGTTCAGTGAAGGCATCAACAACAAGAACTAGTGCTCGCTATTCCTCTGGCACTCAGGTAACAAAGATTTTTGACAGCATCTTTTAATTAACCTTATTTATAAAAAGCCTACTGAGATGAATTCCAATCAGAAGTACTAACTGTCTTCTCATTATTATCATTTAGATGGCAAATACTGTGTAGTAGGACTGATTCCATTTTAAGTATTTCCTTTTACTTTGTTCTAATACAAACACCCTATTTTTCCTGCAATTAGGGGCTGGTTTATAGGAAGGTTTATGCCATCGTGTTTCATCTAAATGAAATTTAATAAATTAGAGTTTTAATAACAAAAGAAGGAGTTTCAGTACGTGTGAGAATGGCTTACTTTAGGCCAAAATAACCACAAATATTCTACATAATAGCACATAAGTAGGAAAAAATCTTCTTTGTAACTTACTGTGCTTCTGTCTCGCTGCTTTAACAGAGTCGTATAAGGAGGATGTGGAATGACACTGTGAGAAAACAATCTGAATCGTCTTTTATCTCAGGTGACATCAACAGCACTTCAACACTTAATCAAGGTCAGTCACTGGGAACATTTCAGTTTTAGAAGCCTTAAATTTTATACAGATTTTATATCATTTAACACAGAAGAATTGAAAAGATTGTTTTGAAAAAAATATTTGGGAACAAATGTTCTCTAAAAGCAGAGTTTTAAAGTAATCCACCAGGACATTTTAAAACCGCGTTCCCTCATGTGGCCCCGCTATAGAAGTTGAATTCCTCCATTCGTGGGAATGTATTTGAATAAGATTCGTCAATAATTTAACTTAAAAGCAAGATCATAATTTTAAATCTTTACTAACCTTTATAGGTTAAATCTGAAACAGAAATATGAGTGCAGTAACATTCTAATGCATATTTGATGATGATTTTTAGGTGCAGAAATTTTCCCAGTGAAATCTAATTGATATCATTTCTATGCAAAAGATGTCTGTAAAGCATTTATCTTTTCTATTTCAAAGAGCATCATATCTGTCACATGGGATAGAATCCAGATTTTGAGGCACAGAGAAGCCAAAACTCCAAATTTCTCAGCTCAAAGAGACTTTGAAGTCTGTAACCCCATCCTCATGTCCAGTTAGAGGACAAGGGTATTAACTGATACAGAATGTCCCTTTCTCCCCTTCCTCCTGTGTACTTTAAGGCAGTTTGAGCTAGCAGTAGAGAGAGGAATGCTCTGTGCAAGCCAAGTCCAAAGCCTGTTCTTCCACCCACGTCCCCAGGAGAAGAACATGTAGCCCTGATCTCATTGTGTGTCCAGTTCAAACTCAAGTTTCAAATAGAAAATTCACACTGAGGGCAGCTGTAAAGTCCATATTAACCACAACGAGCAACTTTTTCCCCCTTTTGTTTCTTTTCAAGATTTTGTAGTCAGGACATGTACTCAACTCACATTCATTTTTGAAAGTAAAAAACGTGGTATTTTGTAAAAGAAAAGATTTCAGAAAGCACGATTCCAGTTTTGCTATGTGGCTGAGTCTATGACTCTATGATACAGAAAGTAGACCTGTGAGTCTCACTGCTCCTCGTCATGTGGATTGTGTATGTTCCTCCTCTGGTAAAATCAGAATTAAGTAACTTCTCCTAAGTAGAAAATGTATACTTTTCATGCCCAAGAAAGATGTACGTTCCCTTCCAGTGTCTTACTAAAATCCCATAAATATACTACAGATAAATGGCTGGGATTTCAGCCTGATTTGATGTCTTTGACTCTCTAACCATGTTGGACCTTAGCTAATTCTGAGTTGAACAGAGCTCTTGGAAGTTTCTCCCTTTTTTGGAGCATAGATCTCAAGTCACTGGAGGATATGTCCTGCTATAATTAGAAAAATTGCCATAATCTTTATTCAATTGTAATATTGTCACTATCTCAGTCATACATACATAAGAGTACTTTAGCAATTAACGGCAGGTGTAATTTTTCCTTTAAAAGAAAAATTAAGCTTTTAAGGGCTGCAAATAATTTGGATTGAAAAAAATTCTCATGCCTACAAATTACAGGATAATTCTAACCAAGATTAAACACAATACACAAAAAAAAAAACCCTGAACAAATTGCACTTCAGTTAGTATTTCTAGTACCAAGTGCATTAGACCTGCCAAAAGCTATGACAAAACCTTCTTAGTTGTTCACTGATACAAACTTTCAGATCAGATTAGTGTAATCAGGCAATTATTATCTGAATCTTCAAATTTTCTGCTCATCTACTATCACATGTCTCTGGTAGTACAGAAGGATTAGTATTTGGAACTGGAATATATACTCTTATCCTTGCCAAATAAAAATGATCATACTATAAAAATATAGCTGGCTGCTTAGTTGTCTTTGGTCTCTAATACACTGATCCTGATACACCACTGTGCAGTGCAATAGAAAAGAAAGTGGTAGTTTACCTCAATGAAATGTTTACAGTAAGTTTTAAATCACAGCATTTTTTTGGGGTTTCTTTGGTCATTATTCCAACACATTGCTCTTCCAGTAGGTAGAAATTGGATATTACTTGACTTTTTATTAATTTCTTAAAAATTAGCTGATTTTAAAAATAGTTATTTCAAGAGTTGTTTAAATGGTGTTGTATTGACACATAAAATGGGTTCTGAAAAAAATCTGTTTGTGTAGTATTTTGCTTCATCTTGCATTGTTTGTAAACAGATTGTTTAAAGAAATTCTCTCATTCAAGGAATTCTTTTTTTAAAACCTGGCAGATAAATTCACAGCATGAATGTCCCGGGAGGAAATGTGAATGCTCTGATTTCTTAGAGCAAATATTTTGCTTTCCCCTCAGCATGCATACTTTTGCATATACTAAGATATGCTTCTTGCAGTTTGTCATCCACTCTCTGTTTGAAAACAGCAATACCCTTCCACTATCCGTGTGTTGTTAATAAAGTGAATAACAGCTCTGATCCTGTCATAAGAGATTTTTCAATACCTTTCAATTTGAGAAATCTGGTTCTCTCAATTCTGGACAGAAGTGTTCCACATGATCATTTTAAAAGTTATAATAGCTTTAGTAGTACCTTGATCTCTACACATTTAATTGCTATTCTTGTGTAACAGTGATTTTGTATACATTAGTAAATGTCACTCTCACCAGATGTTTACTTTGGGGATTTGGACAGCACCTGTGAATTACTGGAATCTAACTGTATTTTCCTACTCCTGTTTCGAATACATAGCTCAAACACATTCAGAAATTTTCAGCTGAATTACATTTGACAAGTCCTACATGATTCACGATGAATAAAAAATATTCTTTATTGAAACTGTCAACCTAAAATTAAAGAACTGACATTTTTTTCTGTTTCTTTTGCTTTAGGAATGACTGGCAATTACCTACTAACAAACCCTCTTCTTCGACCACACGGCACTAACAACCCCTATAACACATTGCTCGCTGAAACAGTTGTATGTAATGCCCCTTCAGCTCCTGTGTTTAACTCACCAGGTGTGCTTATACTTCCTGAATAAAACCGCTTTTCTTGGCTCGCTCCAAATCCCTTCTTTCCCCTAGATAGAGACTCCAGTTGCGATACCCTAGCTGTCTGCTCTGAATTCTGTCAGTTTGAGAAATACAGTGATGCCAATGTCAGCTTGTAAAACTGCACTATATTATAGTAATGCCTTTGCCATAACAGTATTTACCAATAATTATCCATGTTTTTAACACAGGTGGCATAAATCTTAATATACTATTACAGGACTGACACCACATGGTCCGAGAGCCCATCTTCAAGATATATATCACTTAGAGGTATCATGTCTATGCAATATAAGGTCGACTCTAAAGCTTGCTGAGAAAAACCTGCCTATGGAACAGATTAGATACTAAAGCAGCGCAAGGCATCTTGACACCTTTGGATACCCCGGTGTAGAAAATTGTATCCAGCATCAAACAGATCTAAACTATAGTATAGTGCAGCTTTATGGTAGATCATTTTCCTGTAGGGAAATTTTGAGATTAACAGTTAGAACAGTTTAGTTCTATGGGAATAAAGGGTGTCATCGCTTACCTAACATTTTCTTGTTACATTATCTAGTTGCTTTTTTTAACTATGGTGCAATCCATCAGTAAATATGTAGCAGTTACTGTTTGATGAGTCGTAAGATCACTTTACTATAACTGGAACCATAAATCTTTGATAAAGAGCTCATAAAACTTTGTTTCCAGTTTTTATTTCAAGTTTCCTTTTTAACTGAACTGTAGTTTCTATTTTCATTCTCTTGTTTTCTTACTTTCCTTATGCTTTCCTCTAGCAACCTACAGAGAGACAAGTATGGGAGTAAAACTTAACTTTGCCTATCAAATGTAAATTTTTTCAGCATGATTTTTAATGGGCACAATTAAAACATAACTAGCGGTCATGAAGTAGACTCAGCGGGCAAGTGGTTCACAATTTGCAAATGAAATGTTTCCACATTCAAAAAGTACTTGCATACTGCTTTTTGGGAAACAACATGAGGTCTGTAGCAAACCCTATTGGTAACAGAAGTTATGCAATGCTGAAATAATTTGCTGTTTAAAACCAAAGCAGTGTCAAGCAGAAATGCTTAACAATTTACTTACTTACATTTTTTACATTCCCACAGTAATCTTGCTACAGGCTATGGAAAGATTTCAAATGAATTACCTGATCATGGGCAACAAAATTTGCCTCATCAAACCTATTTGAATATATTCTAGCATGCTTAACTCTGCAGTATATCATAGAAAACTCATTTTGGATTATCAGATATATTTTGGTATCTGTTTAGCAGAAGAAAAGAGAATTAAAATTATAGAATTAAATCACTTTCATGAGGGAAATGAATGCCAGCATGTGGTCCATGTGCTGTCTACTTTTATAAATGCCATATGTTCTGTGCAGCTAAATCCATTGCAAGAAGAATCTTGGAACATATATGGAATTGCAAAACTACAAAGTTGTTTAATCAAAGCCTAAAGAGACCTTTCAAACAACCCTCATCACTGTTTAAATCAGTACACATGGAGAGGAGCTAACAGTAACACAAATTCAAAATTATTTGCAAATTACTCAGAATTTATTTGGAAATTATTACTCTATTTTTTAATGTTGAAGACAAAAATCTTTTCATGAGAAAATGCAATTACTTTTTAATTGAAAACAATATTTCCACAGAAGATTGAATTTTCTAGGATAAGCTGCAGCTTTAATTATGAAAAAAAAAAAAAGAAAGGAAAATGCATAATCGGTTCCTAAACAACTTTTTTCTTCTACTCCTCCAAGCCTTGCATATAATGCAGCAGCCTCACAGTGGTCAGTCTCATTTCAGTAAAGTCACTCCATTCTTTCTTTACTTCCAGACATATCTGTAGATAAAGTGATTTTCTAGGAATGCTCTAACCATCTGACTTTCCATGGTTCAGCCTGTTTAATTTCTTTCAAAGTTTTTTTTTCTTTTCCTTTTTCCTTTGCTTGGGAAGCACTGTGCTGTCATAGTTTACATGTCTTTGTGTCTGTAGGAAAACCTTTTCTTTATTGTGTTAACAAAACAAAACAAAACAAAAGCCAAAACCAAAAGCATAAAGACCTTAATCATCATAAGACTTCATTTCCCCCCCCCCCCCCCCCCTTAAACTTCTTTTCATGTTTCCAGCAGACTTACCCAATCTGTCATTCCTCCAGCAGCTATGAGATATCAGCCATGGCTGATTTCCTCTTCCCATTCCACAACTAATATTTATTCTTTGGTTTAATTTCTGTGACCCATACTTACAGAAATTCCTAACATTTCTGCATACGACTTCCATGCCCATGGTAACTGTGGGCCTTACTCTTAATTAACTATTCTGGTTCATTCAGCGCTGTCACTGTGACTGATGCAGACTGCAGGCAAACTTTGACCTTTAGAAGCCTGGGGCCGTTGTTGGCAGACAGAATATTAGTGCAAAAAAAATTACTTTAAGTGGGAAAAGAAAAGCTGTTATTGCTTAGTAATCTAATTTGCTGAACCCTTGCTCTGACTAAGTTGCTGAGAAGCTCAGTAATTCTTCATCATGTTACAATAAATCATTTTACTTTCTTTTATATATCAGCTACTCTTAGGCCAGATAGCCTGAGCAGACAGACATGATGTGAGTTGTCCAAAGTGAGTCATTCCACCTGCTGTCTATCGTGTTGTTGGATGGTGCTTGTGGGCCCTGGTCCCTGTAGTGTGAAAGATGGCTGTCCTCGTTTAACATAAATTCTTTGTATTTATCCATTTTTTTCATTCTTTTCTTTACTTCATCTCAAAAAAAAAAAAAAAAAAAGGAAAAATGTTAGAACTGTTGTTAAAGTAGTTGCTTGCCAGTTACGTGGGTTTATGTTGTACATTTACCTTCAGTTATGTCTGTGATCTAATTCCTTTTTAATTTAGTGTCGTTTAGGACAAATTCTGTTAATTTTCTTTTCCAAATCATGGTGGTGTACTTCAAAGCATAGATGTTTCCAAATGAATTGCTTTGCATTACATATGCAAGGGCATGGAGTGAACAGTTCCTTGTGGAAGAGTCACAGAATTGACACTAAATTAAGAAATAAAAAATGCCACTATTCCCCACAGGAAATACACGTCACTATTTTTAAAATGCATCTTTCCTATAAGGTGTGCGACTGTTTATGTTTGGGATTGTTCAGTAATAACCTAACTTCTCTCAAGTCTTACTTCCGAGTACAACTTTGTCCTGAACTACATTAAAGATTTTGTTAAGAAAAATTCTGAAGTGATAAAAAGCACATCAGGCAATGACCAGAGCTGTCCTTTTCCATTTCAGGACATTCACTGAACAATGCCAGGGATACAAGTGCCATGGATACTCTACCGCTAAATGGTAATTTCAACAACAGCTACTCATTGCGCAATGGAGACTATAACGACAGTGTGCAAGTTGTAGACTGTGGACTAAGCCTGAATGATACTGCTTTTGAGAAAATGATCATTTCAGAGTTAGTGCACAACAACCTGCGGGGCAGCAGCAAGAACCACAACCTGGAGCGCACGCTACCAGCCAAAGCTGTGATCGGCGGGAGCAGTAGCGAAGATGACGCCATCGTAGCAGATGCCTCATCTTTGATGCACAGTGACACCCCCGGGCTGGAGCTCCACCACAAAGAGCTTGAGGCCCCACTCATTCCTCAGCGGACTCACTCCCTTCTGTACCAGCCCCAGAAGACAGTGAAGACCGAGGGAACAGACAGCTACGTCTCACAGCTGACAGCCGAGGCTGACGACCACCTCCAGTCCCCCAACAGAGACTCTCTTTACACAAGCATGCCCAATCTCAGAGACTCTCCGTATCCAGAGAGCAGCCCTGACGTTGAAGAAGATCTCTCTCCCTCCAGGAGAAGTGAAAATGAGGACATTTACTACAAGAGCATGCCAAACCTAGGAGCTGGCCATCAGCTTCAGATGTACTATCAAATCAGCAGGGGTAATAGCGACGGCTATATAATTCCCATTAACAAGGAAGGATGTATTCCAGAAGGGGATGTTAGAGAAGGACAAATGCAACTAGTGACAAGCCTTTAATAGTGTAGCAAAGAAATATTAAAGGCCACGTACAAGTATTAAAAAGACTTAATTGGCCCCATGCAGGCTCCCTCATATCTGCTTGAAGAGACAATTCTGTTGACCCTGTGGCTCTCCAGTAACGGGGATGACTGGACCTCGCAGTTCTGTGAATTTTTATAAAACAAAAACTTTGTATATACACAGAGTATACTAAAATGAATTATTTGTTACAAAGAAAAGAAATACCAACAAGGTATTTTAAGGTATCTTCTGCTGCTGAATTTAACAAAATTGTGGGAAAAAAAAAAAAAAAAAAAAAAAAGAGAAATAAACACTTTCCAGCCATTTTACTGCAGCAGTTTGTGAACTAAATTTGTAAATATGGCTGCAACATTTTTTTTTTCTAGGCCTACATTGTATTATATACAAGGCGTAGGCTCTAAAATCCTGTGGGACAAATTTACTGTACCTTACTATTCCTGACAAGACTTGCAAAAGCAGGAGAGATATTCTGCATCAGTTTGCAGTTCACTGCAAATCTTTTCCATTAGGGCAAAGATTGAATACATGTCTAACCACTAGCAATCAAGCCACAGGCCTTATTTCATATATTTCCTCAACTGTACAATGAACCGTTGTCATGAAAAAATGGCTAAAGAAATTATATTTTGTTCTATTGCTAGGGTAAAATAAATACATTTGTGTCCAACTGAATTATAATTGTCATTAAAAAATAATTTTAAAGAGTTTGAAGAAAATATTGTGAAAAGCTCTTGGTTGCACATATGTTATAAGCTGTTTTTCTTACACTCTGTTCATAGTACGGTAGTATGTTTAAAATGCAAGTTCTACCCGTTTTCACTTATTTTTCACTGTAAACAGTGTTCTGCTTTGACAAGTTAGTTTTTATTCTTACGTTCTGAATTTTTATTGCCAAAAACCATAATTTTGGGAGAAAATTGTTTTCAAAGCCAATTATGCCAAGCCTTGCACAAATTTGGTATAGCTAACAAAGATTGTAACTCAATTCCCTGTTCATTCCTTAATCAGGGTCGGGTGGTAAGGGGTAAAGGGGACACTGGACACTTCTCACAAGCTTTCTCGTGAATAAAAGGTGCCTGTCCTTTAAAAAAAAAATAAATAAAACATAACTATTACTCTTCCATATTCCTTCTGCCTATATTTAGTAATTAATTTATTTTACGATAAAAATCTAATGAAATGTAAATTGTTTCAACAAAATCCTGCTTTTTTCATCCCTTTGTGTAAACCTGTTAATAATGAGCCCATCACTAATATCCAGTGTAAAGTTTAACACCTGTTTGACAGTAAATAAATGTGAATTTTTTTTCCAAATAGGTAAAATGTGCATTATTATGTACGAAGCATAATTGGCATCAGCACTCCTTCGACCCAGCCGTATCCTGCTTACAATGGCTTCTTTACATTTCATCCTTTAAGTGTAGAGAATACAATAGAAACTGTCTATATAGCTCTAATGAAAAAAGGTCATCTTACTATTCATTACTCCAGTCACAATTGGATAGGATCAAACTCAGACGTAGCAAGGTCATTAGGAAAATGTACTGTAATTTCATATATTTACATAACTTTTAAGTAGGCATGTGTGCTGAAATTAAAAATAAGGTGGTAAACACCACTATCATCTTCTCAGCAACTGTAATTAGCAGTTAATTATTAGTGATGATGAAGATACATTGTTGCAGTGGGGAAAACATGAATAAGCAGCATTTGGATAGCACTCTGAGTGCCATCCAAATAATTAATCCATCACGGCACTGTTTTGAGTTAGATAAATAAGCACGACTGCCCCCATTTTTATTAGACTAGAGAACTGTAGAAGGCAGCTGATGCCCAAGATGTTACCTACAAATCAGTGGCAAAATCGGAAGTCTGAAGTCTTTGTTGTCTTGATTCCCAAGCCTCTTTTGTCCCTCTAAACCATGGCCTCTCCAAGATAATGCTAAGGACTTCATTTGTCACAACTTCCAGAACTGCGCTTTTCCAAACAACTCTAAAATTTATGCCCCGTCATCAGAGGCCACAGTTTCATGTGAGGCCACTGACTATATGCATGAGAACAGCGAAATGTCATTTGCGAGCTGTTACCAATGTTGTTACCTCCTAATGCATTGGAACATAGAAAATGCATTTGGAAAAATGTTTGGATTTCAGAAGAATATTTTGGGCAAAACTTCCTGCTGTTGAGACAATTCAAACTCTGTAAACAGCAAAAGATAAAATCATCCAGGTTGAGATGGAACCTTGGGGTTCAAGTAACCTCAGTATCTCTGTAATCGGGACTGTGACACCGTAGCAATTGCTCTTGAAGAAAAACTGCATCTTCACCATCGGCCCTACTGGTAACTCTGCCAGTATGTTCCTGGTTTACACTTAAAAGTTACGATGTTTACAGAGTAATTGGAACATTTAAAATTTAATCAGAAACAGTTTACTTCTGCTTAGTAGAGATGCTTTAAAGACCTGCAGTCTCTATGAAATAAGTATTTGTTCTGATTCAGGGTACACAGCAGACTCTTTGGAGAAAAAATGATTCCCTTGGTCTGTCTGGCAACTTAAAAGTATATTTGCTGCCTTCTACCTAGGAAATCATGTCTTAGGGATTTAAAAATTGTGGTGCTCAAGCAATTATAGTACACATGACCTAATAACATCACCAACTTTCAGCAGAATCTTCAACCCTAGTTCGAGCAAGTACTCCTTTGTGTCTAACTAAGGTGGCAAAACTACATGCTGGAAAAAGGTTTGTAGCATTGTGATCTTAAATATATATTCAACTGCAAATGTAACAAGTATTCATAAAACAAGAAAATGTAGCTGATGAACCTAAGATGAACCAGCTGAACCTAAGTATCATAAGGGAATTCTTTTGTTAGCTTCTTTGTAATGTAGATGTTGCTTTTTAGTGAGCCTGTTTTTTTAATGTTATGCTAGTGAGTGTCCTGTGTTTAGCTAGCAGCTAGCAGCTGATACCTTGCCAAATTTCTGTTGGTGTAACTGCTCAGTGTAGTAGGTTACAATATAATTATATAGCCGACAGCTTATTGTAATTTCTTTATGTTCTCTCTCACGTTCCTGCCATCTTGTCTTGGGATCAGAAGGACAGAAGAATTCAGAGGAAGAGTTCGAGAATAGCGAAATAATGACAGCAGAATTAATGGAAACAAGTGTTTCTTCAGGGTCATCAGTTAACCAGTTCCTATGATGGTGCCAAGGATATGCTGCTATTTTAGGCACTGTCTTTCAGAAGAGCTGTAATTTTCTTATGGCTAGTAATCTCCTGTTAGTATCAGTGTTAACCCTACTGGCTCAGTTCAATTCTTCCTTGTAACTTCAGTCCAGTTATATTAATTCCTACAAAAGATTAAATGGGATGTGCATTTAGTGAACTGTTGTATAATGGTGCTATGCATTGTTTAATATAAAATACATCTCAATTCTACATAAGTGAACCATAACATGAAGAAATGCAACACTGGTAATACCTTTATAGTTAAAATTAACCTTTATCTGTGAATTCTACAATACACCTTTGCTTTTAAATTGGAAATGAAATTACTAATAAAGTTTACATATATTCACTTATGTAGGCAATAAAAGGTGTTTCAAATTGACATCAGTTATGGATAAAATATGTGTCATTTTATGTCCTAATTTTTAAGGAAATTTTTTTCTGAACTACTCAGACATTAACAGAACAACAAAACCCAGTAAATAGTCCTTGTGTATTGTTCTTATCTCACTTTGCCTCAAAACTAACAAAACTTGTCTTCTAGACTTGATTATATGACAACTAATGCTAGTGTAAAGTTTTATCCCTGAATAAAGTTATTTTTTAAATCAAGAGGAACTACAGGCAGACAATTATATACATATATATATACAAACATCTTCACTGGGGTTTTAACTCACTAATTCTAGGGGATGATGGAGGATGCAGAGTGATAGGACATTGCAGTAGTTCTTCAGTTCCACCTCAAGTGTAGCCCTGCAAAGACACTTTATGCCGGGAGGGGGGTCACAGTAAAGCGTACCTTTGACTTTCTGTTCTCAAGATGGTGATGGTCACCCTCCACATTTATGAAGAGCATTGCTGGTGTTTCAGTAAGCAAGGGCATGCCTGTATGGCTGCACTGTGAGATAAGAACCCCAGATGTATGGATGCCTCTGGCATATCAGGTCTCCACAACTACACTACAGGTTGGAATCCATCTTTGCATGGAGTTAGGGGTAAAAATTAGCACCACCACAGCCTTGGAAGCCGAAGATACGTGTTTCTCATTTACATATACAATTTGTAAATCAGTAGGAATTCAATTAATGGATCCAGTTCAATCTTCTGTCTCTCAAAAAAAATCTGGAATAAAGGTTCATTTGGAGGACCCTGCCTATTTCAACAGAGGATTTGGGTGGATTTTTTTTCAATAAAATCCTTCAAGTGGTTTTTTTTTTTTTTTTAGAACGACAACTACCAAATCCTTTTATTCATGCAGGATAAATTCTCAATGGTATTTCATTAATTCATGCCTAAGAGCATTAATATCTCTTCTTCCTGTATTATGTCATCATTAATCTCAACCGCTCCCCATCAAAGTTCCTGGCATGTGAAAGGATCACACCATGGTGCAGCCTGAGTGGTTATAAATGCTACTGAAAAATCACACAAGTCGTAACTTGGCAGCAAGGAGATTTTTAAAGGCCCGTTCCATATAACACACAAGCTGCGAAAGTCATCGGTCCAGGATCCCAGGCAGAGAACGCCACAGTTGCAGGAATAACACGCAGAATAGGTAGTTTTATATATATATATATATATATATATATATATATATGTAAAAATTCTACAGCAAAGTTTATGTGATTCTTAACCATTTCTTCCTTGGGGGCACACCTCCTTCTTTGCATTGGAGAAGGAGCCCTGGCAGAATGTAGACCCTGCACTGCCAACCAGTTTAAAGTCCAGAGACAGCTAGGCTGAGCACAGAAACACCCTTGCACATTAAAAAGTCTGACTCATGAATAGAAAGCAGTGGGTTAGCACACATACAGGCTTTTCTAACGGAGAAGCAAGCGTTCTGAATAAGCAGCATTGAGCAGCTATTGGGAGTAACTGTTCCAGTCCTCTCATAGCATAAGAATTGCTTTAAAACAGCGTAATGCTGCTGAACTTTCACCCTCTGTGATTGCTTGAGAGCATGAGCCCCAAAGGTTAACGAGGTTTTCATGAAAATAATTCATTTTCATTCACTTTAAATGTAGCACTTTGCTTCTTTTTTGCATGAGCAGGATAAATAGAAACTTCTTAGCTTGTATTCTTTATACCAGTCATTGTTTTAAATACTTCCCCTCTGTCGCCTATTACTTGACTCCTTTCTAAACAAATCCTTATTTTCAGCCTCCTCTATTTCTCTAATCATTTAGTTTCCAGTCCACAGAACTACTTTTTGTCAGTATGCTGTAAGGGATAGGGCAAGAACAAAATTATGGGTGAATTGTTATTGTTGATTAATGGATGGAATTGTATTTTCTATTCTGTGCTTGCTTTCTTTTTTTCTACATGGTCTCACATCATCTTTTGTTTTCATAGTATCCCTTCACAACACAATTTTTTCCAGTAAGCTGATCATAGCAAGTAATGACCTAAATAGTTATGGTTAATTTAGAACCCTGCAAAGCCTACAAATACTTCCAATTATTCCCCTGAATGTGTGCCCAACCTTGTATTTGTCAGCATTGCATTTCATCTGCATCACATTGCCCATTTATTCACTTTGTTAACCCAGGTCATTCACAATCTTTCCTAGTTCTGATTAACTGAAATAATTCTCTGTTAACAGCAAACAGTGCCACCTTTCAGACAGCATGTTCATCCCCTTTTTCAGATAACACCAGTTTGAATACCGAGTATTGGGGCACTATACCATTAGCCTTTTGACACAATAAGAAAAATGGCCATTTATTCCTGATCTACCTCTTAGTTTCTAATGCACAACTACTTCAGCTCTCACTTCCTCAGTACTGGTTTGCTTTAATGGCTTCTTGGTAGGGATATTTTTACAAGAACTTTTAAAAAAAAATTTAAATCCAAATAAATTAGATCACCCATTCATTCCCTCCTTGCTCAGCAGCTGCCCAATTGACTTAATTTTAGCATGTTAGGGAGGCACAATTTTCTTGCTCTAAGCATTTACATCTCTTTCAGCAATGTTTCCTCTGTACTCTCTGCTTAAATGTGGAGCTGCTAGACGTAAGACTCAAAAAGCATGCGACTGTTCAAAGTGAAACTCAGGTGGAATATAGGCACTGAAATCCCAAGGTGCATCATCCACAGGTAAAACAGGCGATACTTCAGGGACAGATGTTATTCTAACTTGTAGACATACACATTTTTGTCACTAAAGATATTCTGTCACCCCAAGTTCTGCTATATCATTACAGCGGAGGTGAGCGAAGGCAAGCCAGGCACCGCAAGCAGTGTCACTGCCTCATTGTGGGTACCTGTGCCCCCTCCAAACACCACAATCCAAAAATTAGGTTACAAAGGGGCTTCTTCCCTACCCCTGCTGAAGCTACTCTCCTGACAATAATTACAGTTTGTCTGCAGATGAGAGATAAGCCCAGTAAATCTGTGTAACTTTGTGGTGCAGATGCCACCATCAGAGCTCTGCACCAGCCCATGAATTCAGCTGGCTCATTGCCACAAGAGCTGCTTTTGCAAATCTTTCCAAGTCTCTGGCAAGCCTGTGTGCATCCCTTTGCTATGGAGAAACAGGCTGTAAAATTCCTCCCAGCTCTTTTTTTTTTTTTTAACCACATGACAGCTGAAGGCTCTGGCCACATTGGGTTTAGTGTTTATGTTGCAAAAGGGTCACAGAGCCTGCCCGTACAGGACTAAAACCTCCACAGGTTTTGTTGTAACGCCCAGCAAGCATGAGAGGCTGTGTGAAGCTGCTGAAAGGCCATGTAGTGCCATGGTGACCATACCAGCCATGCCATGTGGGCTGCAGGCCAGTGTGTAGATGCTCTCCAGGCAAAGGTGAGCACCACAACACTGAGTTGCATGAAGGGCCCCCCATTTCCCACACACAGCTTCTAGCTAAGAAATACAGAGTCAAAATTGGGCTGGGCGGGGGTAGTTAGCCGCTCAGCATGTGACTGGAGAGCAGCTCCCAGCAGCTCCCTTCTTTCAGTATGTGTGCTGAGTTACAGACACACTACTGCTGCATTTGTTAAGCTGGGCACTCAGCTCTATTTCTCTCAGGCAGGAGTAGCTTAATTGAAGCTACTGCTAAAAACCTTTCTGAGCAGAGCGTCAACTGTAGCTGCAGTGGCTGGTGACAGGGTTGTCTCCATGACAAAACACAAACACATGCAAGTTTATATGAAACAGTGAAGGTTTCCAAGCACATTAGAGGCTGCTGGAGGAGCCTGAGCCTGGTCTTTTTTCAAGAGCTGGGTGGGGAAGGGAATACAGACAGATGGAGAAGGAAATAAAAGCATAATATGAATCAAATTAAGTACAGAATTAATTTTGCCTTTTCTCATTTCTCTCCTTTCCATCACCACTAGCTGCTGCCCCTTCAATGCAAGAGAGAAAAATCTTACTAGTGTCCATCCGTCTGGGTAATTTGACAAAGAGTTTGGTTTAGTGAAGCATTTCTAACTCTTCAAACTTGTTATTTCATGTTTACAGCCTTACATTGCCAGATCACAATATGCTCACAGAAAGCAATCTAGAAATTTATCATTCCAAGCATGCTTGAAATTTTAAAAGCATGCTTTCAAAACTGAATTTAACCAAAACAACTTGTTTCAATGGGCTAAAACTTCACCATGCACAAAAACACTGAAAATGAAGAGAGCAGTTGATACACCTTGTGAAAGAAAGCTGGTTAGGCATTTACCTTAGCAGAGGTTTCCTGTAAATCAGGTAGCCCAGTTTTCCAAAGTTGTGATTACACCTTTCCCTGAGAATGAGACTAATGACTACTGGCAAGGCAGCATTCCCTGTGCTGGTGATACGAAGTTATAGTACCCCTCAGCATCACTTAAGGAATCCGGTCTACATCCACTCTTGGAACCTATGTATCTGCAGAGACAATGTTTGTCTCATACTTTAAGGATTGCTGGCCTGAATCACAGAATCACAGTCACAGAATTGGCGGGGTTGGAAGGGACCTCGAGAGATCATCAGGTCCAACCCCCCTGCCAAAGCAGCTCCCTAGCTCATACTGCACAGATAGGCATCCTGATGGGTCTTGAATATCTCCAGAGAAAGAGACTCCCCACCAACCCCCTGGGCAGCCTGTCCCAGGGCTCTGGCACCCTCACTGTGAAAAAGTTCCTCCACATGTTGGTGTGGAACTTCCTGTGCTCCAATTTGCAGCCATTGCCCCTTGTCCTGTCTCCGCTGACCAAAGAAAAGGGGCAGGCCAATTCCCCCTGCACCCCATACTTAAGATATTTATAAACATTGATTAGTCCCCCCCTCAGTCTTCTTTTCTCGAGGCTGAACAGCCCCAGCTCTCTCAGCCTTTCCTCATAGGATAGATGTTCCAGGCCCTTACTCATATTTGTAGCCCTTCTCTGGACTCTCTCCAGGAGATCCCTGTCCCTCTTACACCAGGGAGCCCAGAACTGGACACAATGCTCCAGGTGGGGCCTGACCAGGGCAGAGTAGGGGGGAAGGATCACCTCCTTAGACCTGCTGGCCACACTCCTCCTGATGCACCCCAGGATCCCATTGGCTCTCTTAGCCACCAGGGCACACTGCTGGCTCATAGCCAACCTGTCTTCAACCAGGACCCCCAGGTCCTTCTCCACAGAGGAGTGAATATTAGCAGTAAGCAAAAGCATAAGTAAATGAGGCAAACCTACATTTATGGACCAAACTACTACAAAGCACTGTGTAAGCTGCTGAGGACCTTTCACGATCCAACTCACGGTGTGCACACAGAGGTTGCTCTTAATGCAGATGCAGGGAGTACAAGAAGCTGCATTCTGTGTGGTCTGACATCTAAAGTAAGCAGGTAGCTGCTGCAAGGGGGTTCTTTTAGGTCTCAGCAAAAGTTTGTTGTAGATTAACTGGCACTTTGGGGACTATTCGGTCTCCCCATGTCAAGATAAGAATATGCTACATGCTGCTTATAGTTATAAGTGTTCTAATTAGGGCGACTTGATTATTGTTCTGTGGTTTGATAGATGCTGTATTTAAAGTAATTTCAGATACTAATTTTTAGACCTTTTTTGTGAACTAGTAAATCAAGTGCAATTTATTCACGGAATTATTCTTTTCTTTCTTAATGCCTATTCCCTCTGGCTTGTAACTTTAATTAGAACCCGCTATCTGTTCATATTGGTAATGGTAACAGTTGTCACTAGAGTACAGATGCATAGATTCAGCTCATATTGCCACTTTGACTTCCTACTTAAAACCTAACAATCTTCCCAGCTATACATATGAGAATACTGTCCATTAATGCTTCATTTCACTGCCACCCTGAACTTCAGACTCTAAACACTAACAATCTGATTATTTTTTAACCATTCAATAATGCATTTTCTAAAGAATAGAAACCTTACAAAAATAGCTTCATTTGGAGATAAATATCTGCCTGAAAAGGTTATTCAGCCCATCCAGATTTCTTTTTTATTACTATAGATTTTCCCAAGGCAGTATTGTTTCTTGAATAATTATTGATCTAAGCAATTGTGTGCTAAAGTAGGCTGATTCATTCATTAAACATACACACAGAAAAGCTCTTGGTTGCCCTGGTAAAAACAAACAACTCCTTTCTGTCTGCTCCTCAACCCTTCCCTGGAATATGATGATTATATTGAAATGTAATCAGTTGATATCTGATTTGCATTTGTCAGGAAAAGGAAACATAAAATATATTCTCAGGAGCAGAAGAATTAGGATCTGCAAAATTGTTCGAAAAACACTACTCTTGCTTGGGTTGCTTCTTCACACACTGAATTACAAGTTTCAGTCATTTAGAGGGAGTCTTCCAGCAACTACTTGCAATTAGTAAGGTTCTAAGAGGTTGCTAACATTATTTAGATAAACGTTTCCTTCCAATAAAAAAGTCCTTTTTCATTATGTGATATAGAAAACTGCATCTGCTTCACATTTTTTCTGATTAAATATATCACAAATAAGAGAGCTTTCAAGGTCTGTATACAAAGATACAGACAGGCTGCACTTGAATGGTCTGCATACTAGCCAGTATACTTTGTGTAAGAGGCAGAAACACCAGTAGGGAACAGGGTTAAGAATGCATCCATTAGCAAACACCAAGTGAAAAGGACCTTGTTTTTAATTGACTTATGTACTCCATGTCTAGTACGTTCAGTCGAATTCAGACTAGAAAATCTACATACCTTCAAAGCCCTGGCAGTACTTGCTTACAGAAGAACTGCATGCCTCCTCAGTGAATGGTGATGATCCTTAAGCAGATAAGGGGAAGTGTTCCTGCACATCAAACGTTTAGCATTTGGTTATCCTCCAAAACAGGACAGAAGAATGATCTAACATGTCCCCACGTGAATGGTGGATCAGCATGCCACTGTCTGTGTGCCCCAGAATGAAGCACAATAGGTTACACTCTTAGCGACAAACAGTGGTAGCTCCAGGCAAACAATGGCTGAACAGCTGTGCAGCTGCTGGATGTGCTGAAACTTGTGAGGCCTGGCTGCTAGAGGCAGCAAGACTTCCTGAAAGCGTCCAGCTGAAAAAAGCCAGCATAAGGAATGAAATGTATTTCTGTAACTCCTCCATTTGAGAGGTGATGAAGACACGTGGTTGGCTTCAGTAGAAAAATACTCTGGCCCCCTGTACAGTTATCTGTTTTTCCTGAAATACCAAAAGAAAAATACCAAAAGATTGTAACTGTTTCATTGTAGTTACAAGCAGTTCACAAGCAGATGTTCTGTTACAACAGCGAGTGGCAGAACATGCAGGGTTTGACCAAACACGTCAATTTATGTCAGTATGAAAATAGCACATTTTGATTGAGGTCTGTGAGATTATTCCAGACCTGCACTGGTTAATGGGAATGGGGTGAGGTTTGCTGTCTGGTACCATCTACTTCCTGCCATTTCTCTCTGTTTCTCATCCCCTCTGTTTTATTACCTTATCACAGAACCAGTGCTGTTCCACATCCATGCTCTCCTTGTAACATCACTGGTAAATTTAATGCTCACTACTTAATCACTTTTCTCTCAACAGGTAAGGCATAATTGAACAGTCGGGGGGTGGGGAATGACAAGATTTAGTGCATTATTTCCTCTTAGGAAACAAGACAACTCACCTATTTGTATTTACACATATTCAACTCTTCCTTCAGCCAAACAACCCTATGAGTAAAGGAATCTGTGACAAATAGTCCAGTTCATAAAAAATAACAGGCACCACGTAGTCCAAGCCCAGCACTGGGCCACAGTAACATCAACAGGAGGAAAACTGAAGAGAACAGAAGACCAGTATTTACAACGTATTTCTTGTCGCCATGTTTTGTTCTGCCCTCAGCACCAGGTAACTTTGATAAAAGAGCAAAGCCTGTAGTAAAGCCCTGGCCCCAGTTAAATCAATGGCAAAAGGTTTTGCAGACTTCAGTGTGATTATTTCTCTTCTGAATCACGAAGAGGATATTTTCATATTTCAGTTTTTTGATTCTTAGACTTGGGTGTTGGGCATTAAAAATAAAGACAGAACAAACTCCTTCATTTTTTCAAAATGCTTTCCAACCATAGGAAAGTGCTTTGTTTCTCTTCACTACTTCTAACCTGGTTCCTGCATGCGTCACCCCCAATAAGTGCTATTTCACAATGGAGAACATAGGCTGTTTTTCCCCACTAGATCAATACCTGTCTAAAAATATTTACTCACCAAAAGGGCTGTGATCCTTTTCTTTGTCACCCTTGAACTTCTGTTCTGCTCTTGAAATTTTTTTTGCTTTTTGACATAGGTTCTTCTTTTACTTCCTGGCTATTGCTGGCCTCTAATAAGTTGGGGTTTTTTTTCTTCTTTGTTATTCTTTGCTCTGACATTTATTATAGAGTATACATCACAGCTTTTCCAGTTGTCTAATCAGAGGGTTGGTCCAGCAGTGAAATTGCAGCTGGTTTAAAATGCTGCCTATAAACACACATTTTACCTTCAGTTCCTGTTCACAGTAGCTTAGGAGACAAGATGATGATCAAAATAGGAAATGGAAAAGACTGACTGGGACATTTGTTTTATAGAAACAGAAGAAGAGTAGGAGGGCAAGAAAGACATATAAGCAATCCATTCTATATGGGAATAGAGCAGAAGTTATTGTATCTTCTGTGAATGTATTCAACTGAACCACTTGTATTTTGACTGGCAAAGACTGAAGTGATGAAAGAAGCTGGAATAAAAAGATATTAAAGAAGCTCTAGATAGTTGACTGCAATATTCACAGCTTTTGGAATCCTTTACCTTTCCTGAAATTTGCCACTGACATGCTATTTGTCTTCAGAGGAGATCGTGCTTCCATCTGTCTGGCTGAAAACAGATAAACCATGTTCACTGTCAGTAGAGACTTAAAACCTGTAGTCTTAAAGTAATTTCCAGAGCAAAAAAGAAGCTCCCTTTCTCCAGTCCAGCTGAAAGCTTCTTAAGAAAATGGAGATACAACAGGAAAGTTAAGGCAGTCACCCTTTTGGTGCCTTGGGGCTGAAATCCCTGCTTTGAATCAGCTGGAACGGATTTAAGAATAGATACCACAGCTCAAGGAAGAATAAGCCAACTACAGTGACACTGGGCACCCAGTACGCACTGGCAGTGCTGCCCTCCTGGGCCCTGACATGAACTGACCACCAAAGTGCCTGGTTTGGGAATGAGTCTCAATGCAGAGATATTTCCTTTAGCTAGCGCCCCACATCTGAAGTTTTATGAGACATACCTCAAAAAGGTGACAGTGTCTTATTTCACATTCCAGGCAACATAATCTTTACCTATAACCTGACCTCACTTCTCCTTATGCTGATTTGCTTCCAGAGGCTACTAACCTCTGCTCTACTGCACAGAGGCATCACAATTTACTGCCCAGATTTCAATGAGACACATACATGACTTTGGAATAAAATCTGAAGTGAATCTTTGTCAGTGTAACTGAAACAAGAAGAATTCTTTTTTTCCCCAAAAGGCAGCATTTTAGCATATCTCTGAACCTGACACAAAGTGGGAACTTTGACAGTGCTCTCTTTCATAACGAAATGTATTAATTAATTCACTTTTTCAGTTTTCTAGTGGCAGCTACCTTTTTCAACCTCAGCAGCTAATCAGATTGCCATAATTACAAACAGTATACAGTGCACAGCATATGATCAGAAGCATATAATATACTTGAAGTGTAAAATGCTCCAACAGTGAAGCTAGAATAAATGTATTGTTTAGTTATTGGCACAACTGGTACATTTATAGCTGCATCCAAATAGCTCTGACTCTAAAATGAATGCCTGTGCATAATTTTTACAATTTTGTGCATATTATTTTTCGTTTATTAAGCCATAGGTTAAAGCTGGAGAGAGGAATGTTTTATACTACAACTGTATTGTAGCTTATACTATTACATTCATATTAAGTTGTTGGGATTTTTTTACTGGTGGGTATGTGTGTGTGGGATAATGAAAATCTCCAACCTATGCATGTCAGACACACTGCATAGACATCTAACTAAATCAAAAGAAGAGTCAACTATCTTCCCAAGTTACTGTATTTTGTGCTCAAAGCCAACTGAAACATTAGATAAGTTTATCAATAAAAAATGAAGCTCAGAAGGTTTTTTTTCTTGCATAATCTTTATAGACTCAGACAATTACCATTAATGAGCATATTGCATTTGATTTAAACAGGCTTTAGGTCATCATATTGCTATTACTCATTCAACCTCTTTGTGTTCTTATTTGCTGCTTAGTCGTACCTCATCTACAAGTGTTGACTGTAAGCTTTCTGGGAAGTGACTACATCTTTCTCTGTAGGAAGAGAAAAGAATAGATGTTGACAACCTAATTAGCATGCCTAAATTCTAATATAAACACAAACAATGATGTGTTATCATTTGTATTCATTGTCTGACACTCCAGCCACAAAGTATGAACAATCTCAGTGTCTGTTCTAGTCCTCATAACAAGAAAAGTTTATTGAGCCATAGACCTTTTTCTCCCCTAGCGATAAAATGGCTGCAGCTGATGTTGTATTAGCCTGGTTTTAAAAGAGAATAGCAATGAGGACAGTATCATATCAGAGCCTTCATTCTACTGCTAAAGAAATTAGCTGCTGAAGTCAATGAAAGTTCTCCCAATGTATCTTTAACTTGCCTTACAACTTGGTTTTCCACCACTTGTCTGCCATAATCCATCCCCACCCTGCCCTCACCAAAGAAATGTTAAACTTACTCCATGCACATAATATCTGGTAAGAGAGAAATCCCTGATTTTTATCATTAAAGGTGGTAGCTCAAGCAATATGATCACCCAAATTGAGCAAAAAATAAAATATTCCACAATCTATCCACAGATCACTCAGAGACAAATTTCACTCTTGTAGTACTTAGGATTACATTATTAATAGTATTCTGTGGGTTACAAGCTGGTTTGCCCATATTATTTCAAGGTGACTGCATTTTTATGTGGCATATGCCTAACACCATGGGTACGATTACTACTATCGTGTAACATCAGTTTTCATGGGTAATTAATTGATAAATGACAGATAACTCCTTCTTAGCTGCTACATAAGTCCTTTATTAACACATTTAATTCAATAAAGAGTGGGCTAGTACAAATCATAGTGAAGGACAGAGAATCAGTTTGTTCATTTTCATACACAGACTTCTGCAGCACCAGTAACAGAGCATGGCTCATTGCTTTCTCTTACAATGGGTCATCTGCACTCAGGAGAAAGCAAAAAAGTAAATCCAACAGACACCATTCTTTTCCCAGAATAGAATAAAATTAAGCTGAGGAAAGGACAGGACTCTCAGAGGCCTTTCCTTTCAGGTTATTCACTGTGGCCACAATGTTAACGAGGAAAGGCAAGTGAAAGTAACATGAGCCCCTGGAAAGTAAAAACTGACCAAAAGGAAGCGAAATGAGAGAGAAATAAAAACTGCAAAAGGAGGAAGAGGAACAAAAATTTGAAAAAAACACCACCTAACCAAAAGAATTTTAATGATGCACTAAAATAAGCAGAAGTATTTGTCCAGAGAGATTTCAGCAGAAAGACATAATGGCACTGAAGGAAGGATCCAAAATAAAGCCTCCTTCTGTGGTGTGAAGAACACAAAGAGCTGGTGGAAATCTTTACTGTAGCTAAATTGATGTATTTTAAAATAAACCAATCCTGCCAAATTTCTAATAAAAGTAGTCCATTAGCATCACTGTCGCAAAAGCTCCTGTTCACTTTTGTGCATATGAATTCTAGTTCAGGTTTGAAAAGGGGCTACCTAGAAACATTTGTTATACTGATGCTGTTGGGGTTTCACAACAGCTGCATGAAACTAATATCTGTATACCCTGCTGAGGTTAGCACTTCTGAAATGAAATAGCAAAATTAATATATGTATTTCTAAAGTCTGTTAGAATTATACTCTTGACAATGCTAACTATAAACGATGTCCTTCCGTGGAAAACTTTTAAAGAAAGTCTCCCCTAGATTGTCATTCTGTGCATAAAGAGTGACAAAGCTTGCCCAATTGTTTTTTCTTCTAAAATAAACTCATTTTGGTCACCTTCTGAGAGGCTACAAAAGGCATGTCTCTGACAGTTTTTGGGAGAATGCCAAGATGAAGGACATACATTTTAAAAGGTGCCTTTAGGCAGCTTAATATATTTATAATATTTACAGCAATGAAAACACATTGGTAAAATTTCTGCCTAAGTCAGTATTACAGTCCTGCTACAAGGGGTTTACAGATTTCTGCATCAGTCATGACTACAGTCCAGGTACAGTACTGTAGCACTATTAATTAGAAATTCTAAAACTTGGCTCAGATTTTGGAAGACAGTCAGACAACTATCAAACATCAGCTTCATAGAGCTTTTTATCTCAATAGAAAATAAATTATAATTGAAGCAAGTAATTTAAAAACGTTATACTTTTTTTTCTATAAATTGTTTCTTTGCTGAAAAATGTCTAAATTCTGGAATACCCATTCAAAACAGAAAGAATACAGATGAGCTGCAGTTGTGTTTTCATTTCTGAACCCAGTTTTGAATTCTTGATTTACCTTTCCTTATTGAGATACGAGCCAGACTGTCTTCTCATATACTTCTTCAAACTTGTGTCGAAATTCAAAATTACATTTATTCTGCTATATTAATCTACAGAATGCAGATAACTTTGATGTGTACTTGGTGGTATAACTCAGATGTTAAGACATTTGGGTGAACATAGTGCCCCTACACCAGAAAAACCTCCCTCAAGATTGTTTTAAATACTTTTCCAGAATTATCAGACACTTTTACTAATACCTGTTTTATTGAACTGTGCCTGTTCTTTTCCCTGGAGCAGTATGTCCCAAGAAAGACTTGGACAAGGAAGTCTCTTGCAACATGGTCTAGATCAAAAACTATGGGGCAAAGCCCTTTTGCACAAAGAGGATGACCCAGCATAAGCACTGATAACAAACTGGGATAGAGTCCTCTATTGCAGGATCCTTTTGAAACAGCATTTTAAAACAGCTGCTTTCCACCAGGCCCTTTGCAAGCTTCAGCTTCAGGCACAGCTGGGGAAAAGCCATGCTTAGATCTGCACTCACAGGGCAAATCTCCAGGGCTGTCTAATTACCTTTGAGATTTCTCTGCCCCAGTAAGACACAAGGAGCAGCCAAGCAATAAACAGCGAGAATAATTCTGTGCTTAAACAACAGTATCTAGTGTCATTTTAGACACTGAGTAAAGACATCTGCCCAGGGAGCATCCCAGATGGGACTTTAAGGGACCATTCTGAAAGACAGAGTGATTGCTGTTATATGTCTAATTCCTTTAAACAGAAAACAGAAGTTTACAATGTTTCCATATTTATTAGTTGAGGGCCACGATCCTTAAAATATCGCACTATATTTAATAATAATCACAGCATAATTATACACAAAGATAAAGATTTGCACTTCTGCTGATTTGAAGGCATTAGAAAAATATGTGACATTCTCAAGCTCACAATTTTCAGAAAATCCAAAAGACTTTCATTTATTTAACCTCATCTTAGAACTTCTTGCCTCTCAGACATTGTCTTGTTAGAGATACAGAACCTTATGAAGAGGTTTAGCAGAAAAAAGTGAGATATTACAACCTTTGCTATTTTATATTCAAATGCATTATCATTCTACTGAGCAAGGATATAATCATAAAAATCCTTTTGTGATTAATTCTGCGGTTTAAATTGGAAATATTGTGACTTAAGAGCCTTCATCCTTGTTTCAATCATGTATGTATTCTTAAAGGCATACAAGTACCACACAATACCAAAAAAATGCTGTGCAATGGTGGAAAACACATTATACTTCAGTCCAAACTAAATACAACATAAAAATACATACCCGATCTCTCTCTTCAAGTCCTAGCCTTTATTCTCAAAATGTCAGCTTCTCTTTTAATGGTCATATCCTCAGCCACTGCCATCTGCAAGGGGTAGGTAGAAAAGATGTAAAAAGTGGTACAATAGGAACAGTAACTTTCTGAAGTGGAAAATGAAAAATGAGTGTTATAGAGTGACTCAAAATCTTGTAATTTACCTGCAAGAAACAAAGACCCAGGTCATTCCACTCTGTTAAACAACTTCTTTATCTACAGAGATTGGGCGCACAGAATAATTCTCCATGAATGTGCTTGCCTAAACTTCTGGAGTTCAGGAGTAGCCAGAGGGGAAAACAAACATTCTTCCTTCTCTTGCAAGCTGCATCCTAAGTTTACCTGCTATTCCAGACTCAGGTTACTTGTCTCAGTTGAGTGCTCCTCAATCACAAGCAAGTATTTGCAGGTACAGTTTTCTATTCCAAACTGCCATCACAAAAATAGTTCTCTGGAAGATGATAGCAAGACCTACATTGCCTGCTCTCTAGCGCCTGCCAACTGCTTCTCCTGTTGCTAGGAGAACAAGCTGGAAGTACTGGGTTGGTCTCAAGCTTTGTTCTTCATCATGAAGGGGGTGTAACCTCTGGGAAGGATAAGTCAAATGTGCTACTGCCACCTTTCACTGTATTTAGGAATGAAATGGAGATGGACTTTAATTCTACTGCTGTCTTGAGAGTCTCAGTTTTCATCTCCATCTTCCTCTTCTATCCTACAATTTTATCCATTGCAGTGTGGGGGAAAAATGTTGGGAAAATGCAATCTGACAAATTTTAAAGCCAATCTTGGGCTGCAAAATAAATCCTAGGTTAGGACTATTGATTACTTGGCATTCATTGTTGACGGTGTCAAATAGGTGAGGAAGATAAAAACCTATCTTGAAAGCATTGTTACTAAGGTTATTAAAAATAAAATAAAACTCTGCAATGTCAAATACTACTGTAAGAGAGTGGGTTGGACTATATTTGACATTGCATTGCCAATAGACTCCTTGAACCTGTGTCAAATGCTAGAAATAAGTCTGCTTTCAGCTGTAATTGAAAATTCCTTTTTTTTCCAGGTAACTCTGCAGCCAGATAGAAGCCAATCCTTCAATTTTACAGGTGGTAGGAACTAAAAATATCATTGCCAATGAGAAGACAGGAGGCTGGACTTAAGTCTTCAGGAAGATTTTTCAAGAGGGCTAACTCCACTTTTGAAAGTATGTGTCCATTCATGCTAAAATCATGTGTGCGTACATATATACATATACCTGCTTTGGATTTACCATTTTTGCCAGGAAAAAAAGGAAATGTACTCCAACAGCAGGAAATAACTTTCAGTTCATAAGCCCATGAGTTTCCAAATAACTTGGCTGATATCAGCTTGTCAGCAGATGCTATGGATGAAAATGCTATGGTCTGAGAATCCATAACAGTGGCACACTGTAATTCCTAGCCACAACGGGCCATACAGCATTGTCTAAGAGATAGTGTTCATCCCATGCTGATAGCTGATATAAGTGTAGGCAGCTTTGAAGTCACATCCAGTTCAATACAATTAAGTGAAATTCAGTGGTACTTAAACCACATTTAGGCTGTTTACACTGGACTAACATTCATTCTGCACATAAAATACAAGTTTGCTGGTGAGAAATGAAAGTGATGAAGGAAGAAAATGAAACAAAGATCAGAAATGAGGACAGTTCTAATTAATATAACTAGAAGTATAGCATAACATACAAGACAAAAATGCCCTTTGGAGACCATGGGTGGTGGTTTATTAGCAGTTTTAGAAATACAATTTTACACTTTAAGATATCAGCTCAATAGTCTCCAGAGTCAAGGCTTCTGCTTTCACTACTGAGCTGCTGTTTGTTTGTCTGAGCGTTACAGTTTCCAATTTGTTCCTGCCTGAAACAGAAGCTTCCATGGTTGGTAGCACTGAAAACGCAAATTAAAACTTTGAAAAATTGTATTAGTGGAAAACATTCATATACCACAACTTTGTTTTGAGTCAGGCTTCCCTGAACAGTCTCAATTTAACCATTTACGTCTTAGAAAATTTTCCATTCTCCATACTCTTAAGGGGCACCATCACAGGTTCTCTGCTATTGCAGACTCTGAAGGAAATAAGATGATTAGTCTGACTGTACCACATGAGGAGGATGTTCCCAGGATAAGTATATATTACACACTGCATTTCCATGAATTGTTGTTACCTCTGAATTAAATAGCTAATTGCTGGGAGCTGTATAGTCATACTGCTGCCCACTTAGATGGGCTTAGCAACTCGGATGAGGAACACAACATACTTATTCTGGCAAAGAACCACTCTACAAACACTGTACTGTTTCTTATGGCAGTATTATCTTTGTATCTTTGTACAGAATCACACTGCAACACAATTATGATTGTGTGATTATGGAATGGCAAAGGATGGAATTGCTTTCAAACTTCACAATGTCTATCTGAAATTTATTGCTATTGAGTGTATATCAACTTTAAAATTGTTCATCAGAACTACCAGTTCTCCATGAAAATACTCCTGGGTGGAACAAAATACAATTTTATATGAGAATAGTTCTGAGCTGGCTAACAGACAAAGAGATGTGCTGTCAAAGAGTAGGGATAGATCATGTCCATTGGTTTGGGGTTTTTTTTCCCACTCATTGCAAGAAATTAATAAATGAGGAATATTAATAAACATTCAATTAGAAAAAATATTCTCATTCTTTGTCATCTTTACTATGCATGAAAAGGTTTTTTGTTAGGGCAAAGAGAAATTAACTAACCAGCAGAAGTATTCCTTACCGTATTGTAATGCAGCCTTTAGATGTTGCTAACTTTGTGAGGTTTGGTGTGAAGATTGGTATCACAGCTATACCAAGTTAAGGAATTGTTTTGGTATCCCTCGATGTTGTTAGACTGCATTCAGTTAGTCGGCAGGAAGCTATGAGACCTTTGTCTTCTCTTTGTCTTGAACAAGAGCAAAGTATATTTCCTGATTTTATTTTCAAGCAGCTGCTGGACTTAAGCTTTCCCAAAACTAAAGAGAAAAGCACACTCAAGTAAAAGTCAAGTGCTTGTCTCTGATCAAATTTAGAGGTCAGTGTCAGATCCCACTGTGGCTGATCTCTCATGGTCAGTCTATGAGGCTGCTTTTTCTTCAGCATGCTTCCCTTCACAGTAGTGGGGGAACGGGCAATTTTTTAAGCAACAGATATGCAGCCTAGTAAAATAACCATCACAGAAGAATGCAGTAAAGTGTTGATGGAAGCATAAGATAACTACTTAGGTCTGGAAGATCTCTTCATCTTTCCCTAGGTTTCCTAGGCTCGAAGTAAGTTGCACATACTTTTAGGCACTAGTAAAAAAAGCATACAGCCCTTACAGTCATTTAAAAAAAACCCCCCAAAAAAACCCCTAAAAAATTTACACTAGGAGGATCATCAGGAACCCAGTAGAAGCTGCTGTTTTCTTCCCATTTCTGCATTTCCAGAACAAACTACTGGATGCTAGCTCAGGCTCTCTTTAAGTTTACCAGGAGCTGGGAAACCTTGTTTCTCCTGACCTGGGGGTCACAACAACCCTCCCACTCTTCAAAGTCAAGATCCTCAGGAAGATACAGTTGTACCTTTGAGAATAGGAGGAGCTAAGAGCCCTAGGAGGCTCTGAAATGAACAGGACCAGTGAGAGACTGATGCAGGAATTTGCCTTTGTAAAAACAGCTGCTTCTGGCTTCCAATCCAAACTAAACTCTGTGGCAGCCCAGCTGCTAAACCTGATTTCAGGACTAAACTCTCCTTTCAGTTGCTGCCTTGTATACAGCAAGCAAAGATCACATAGCAAATAAAACATTACACATCTAGCAGCTGTAGTAATATGGTTCCTATTAACTTCTCTCCCCTGTACTCCCCAAAAGCCTTCTAATTCCTGGATTCCTCTCAGCTTGTAAGGAATTGTGCTGACACAGGTAAAGGGGCAACTAGCAGCAATCATTTGCTCCCTTGCATTGATTCTGCCACAGAGAAGCATAAACAAAGCCTTCAAAGTCCCTGATCCAACGTCTTGCTGGAAAGCCAATCCCATTCCCCACTAAATACATAAGTAACACATGTCTAAAGAAAAGGTCAAACATCTGTGCACAAGATGTACATAATCCTACACAAAACCACCCATTCATCATTCTCAAGCAGATAATATAGATATTTTACTATTAAGGATTTAATTTCTTAGTTCAGCAAGGAATTTACATGAGTTACTCCAGGAAACCTGGGGGAGGAGGGAATTATAAAGGCAATGGCAGAAATTGCATGTGTTTAAACCACTTCTGTAAATCTCCATACAATGAAATACATACTGAATGCTAGAGGAAAGCAATTATGATGAAGAGCATCTGGTCTATGAGTAGCTGTAACACAATGAACCCTTTAAAGTCACAACCCAAGGATGGGGAGGAGTATTGCTTAGACCAAGCCCACTTCACGCTGCTTTTAGAATGTATGCTCTACAGAAAACAAAATTTAAACTGAACAGTTTGGTAGGGTGAAAATCTTGTCAGAATTTCTTATTTGTATGCAGTATGGAAAATTCATTTGAACATAGGAAGACAAAGTAACTCAGCAAGTGGCTTAATGGTCCTACAGGATGGGTCAAACCCTTGAAACCTCCAAGATAGAGACTATTTAGTACTCCACCACTCCAAGTAATCCCTTTCTTGGACTACAGACCCGGTTTCATCTCCTGGGTCACAAATTTACTGGCAAGTTGCAAGCAAAGGATGGCATTGCAGTGGTCTGGGTCCTAGGAAGAAATTCTTCCTGTCATGTGAAGGCTAAAAGCATCCATACAAAGAAAAAAAAAAATCTATTTGGTGAGAGGTAGTATATATACAGGTCTGCAGTATTAATCAAAAGCTGACTTTGTCTGTGCTTAGATAGGAGAGAAGGAATGAGAAATGGCAATAGCTTCCACTATCACTAGAGGTGCTGTAGCCAGGCTTCACAATGTAGTTTTCACAGCTTTACTTGAGGCACAAGAACAATAGCAACAATAAAGAGAACGACTAGAAAAGGCTCAGAAAACACAGCAGTGGGGCGGGAGAAAGAGGTGCCATACAAAATAAATAAGGACCAGTGAGTCAGACCACATAAATAATGTAGGTCAGGAAAAATGTCTAGGAGTAAGCCTGTGTAAGGTTTTTGCAATTAAGAAAAGAAAATCCTTTGACCCCATGGTATGTCTTCCGAGATGAATATCCCATGGCTACAATTAAAATTATTGTTTGGGTTGGCTGACCCTCTCTGCACATATACCCTGAGCTTTTAAAGTATTTGTTCTTTAAGGTGAAGGGAAGAGATCATGATGATGAAAGAGGTCGGGTCTAGAACTGAACTGAAATGGAAGCTGCCACTGGCAAATTTCACTTCACTTTTTTTCCTAATTGCTAATTTCACTGTTTAAAAGAAAATAGAAGATTTACTTTCAAGGCCAGATTCATATTGTCTTTTCCCCTCTGCTTATCAACAGAATTAATATTAGTAATTTGATGTAATTCAATCAACCTACATTTCTTTTAAGCTTAAAATGTAAATCCAACGACTAGTAGGTCTCTCTTGATAGCTCTCACAGCTACTTACAGTCATGTCCTGCTTCTTCCGGCAGTAGCCACAAACTTTGCAAGACAATCATAAGGAAAGCGGAAGTCACAGACCACTGTTTACTGAAAAAACAGTAATACGCTTTTGGTTCTCTCTATTGTCCAGTGACCTACAGCAATGCATGTAGGACTATATTTGTTTGACATAGTGCTATGTTTTCTACAGCCTTTCGTGTAATTCTACACAAACTACTTCAATAGCTGAAATAATTATATCCACAGTTGGTATAAATCAACACAGCTTCATTACAGTTAATAGAAATATCCTGATTTATGCCAGCATACATTTTAATTGAAAAAAGTTTACTGAGCCACAATTTGATGCAAAGACATTGTTTAATTTGTTCCCTTTCTGCAAATTTTCTTTCCAATGAAATGTAACAGCTCAATGTTCACAGTGAAAAATTAAAAGTGACGTGGACACACCACAAAAAACATGTATGATACTCAGAAAAATGCACAATAGTGCTGAACTTGCTCATTTTATAAATCACTTCTCTAATCCCACCATATTTCTGTATTCCATCAACCAAACTGACTTCACTAATATTACTTAAGCTTTCAGGGGGGGTAGATTTGCAGAGGCCATGGATTTCCTATGATAGTTCCTTTTACCAAAAGCTTCCTCCTCTCTTTTTGATTATTCTGTGAACTGAAAAAAAATCAGGTTGATTACTGCATTGCGTCATGCAAATAGGAACAAATAGGAACAAAAGAGAACCATCCGTCCATTAGTCTGGAGGTGTCTGGCCTTCCATTGCTCAGCTTCCCATAGCATTTGTCTGTGCTGAAGTAATCATTTTCGTTTTTCGAAAACGTACCTTTAATTATACAGTTATCTTCAAGACAAAAAAAAAAAAAAAAAAAAAGAGATAGTTTTTCTTGGCTCTCAGAAGACAGCATTTCATGCCCTGATGATTTATAAAAAGGAATTGAAAAGTAAGTCTGAATAGTTTGAGAATAAATTACTCCAACATAAAGTGAGCTCTCATTCACCAATACTTACAAATAGCTTAAGCAAAGATAAAATAATGTGTATTGTAATTAATATTTTAATTTGCTAAGAAAAGCTAAATAGTGATTAAACCCCTTCCCCTCCTCCTTCCCCCTGACAATAATGAAGCTAGGCAATTTCAAGAGAAGCAGAGCAGCCAGGAGTTTAATGTCGTTGATTAAGAACATGTTTCCATGGTGGCTATTATGTCCCTCTTTAAAAGACGAAAACAAAACCAAGCCTTATTTCCTTTTAGAGCTACAGGGTTTCTTCTGCCTTCATAAGACAGACAACAAGAAAATGTTTAGGGATAATTAAAGGCAATTAGACTCATCAAGGCTCATTTCTGGTCTAGCTCCACTTCTTCTCCCTACAATGTCTGCTAATTGCTGCTTCAACATACCAAGTAGCATGGGTTATTTTTTTTGTACTTCCACAAACAAGACTATTTGGTCATTACCAGCTTTGACAGTGTGAATAAGAGACTCCTGATTAGCTTTTTGTTTGCTTTTTTAAAGATTTATGCTACATGTCCCATTGAATTTGATAATAAAGAATAATAAATTAACACTTAGCAATTGTGTAGTACCTTCTGCTAGAGGATCTCAAAGTTCTTTGCAAACATTAATGAATTAATTCTTTCAACAGTTGTGTATAATAGGTATCATCACGATAATTTTGTGGGCTACTGAACAGACTACAAAGAGGCTGGGTAGCACATTTAGTGTCACAGTCAACATGTTACGATATTGGTCCCCTGTTCACACACAATGGAAATATTAACTTGTTTGCCATAAACACAGCTCCTGTGTAACAACTTCTGTTATATCTAGTTTTGGTTCCTTGATAGTCAGGTAATTTAAGGTATTTAAATGTCTAAACTTAAAAAAGAGTTTTCCAGTGGGAAATTATTAAGATGCAGATACCCAGAACTATACACAGACCACATCATGCAAAACTACAGTCCACCTACCCAACCCAACTGCTCTCTCATCCACTTGGATGCCACATACATTTATTTTTTCCACCAGGAAATTTCTTTCTCTACTGCTTCTAAGTACAGAACACAGAAACAAGAAACTTCATGCATGACTTGATGATTTTCAGTATTTTTGATCAACAATACCGCCTCCAACAGTGAAAGATGGGTAAGATCATTTACATGGACACAGCTGACCAGGATCATGCTGCTACTTTTTTGTGTTTCATATATACTACTCATACCAGTCCCACAGCTTTTAAGTGTTCTGAGTCATTATCTGCTCCCAAGTAACCAGAGAGATTTTGGATTATTACTGAAATTAGTTTAGCTATACCTACTTATGGTTTCTCTAGGGTCTTGAACAACAGCAAAAGAAACAATATGGACATAAGGTGTTCTGCAAGTCTTTTAGCTAGTATCTTAATGGCCATATGGAAAAGGATTAGACGCAAGTTTAAATAGCCATGGCATTACCATGGCTGTGGTGATTTTTTTCAAGTAAAAGTGTTTATTTGGTGCAGAAAAGCATGCTTTATAAACAAATACAGAGCAGAGAAGCAGTTTGGCTGGAAATTTCAAGCAGTAAGCTGTACTTTTGAGCAGCCTCAAAGTGAGGCTGGAAGCCACAATCTCTGGCTCTAAGCACAGCTGTCTCTGCTGCTACTCATCACTCTTTGCTCAAGGCAAGTAAGAAAGACCATGAAAAATGTCTTGGCTGTGATCAAACCACTTCTCTCTAATAATGACAATGAATGCTGTGCACAAACGTTACTGGATGCACCAAAATCAAGCCATAATTAAGTTTCCAAAATCAGAATGAAATTTGTACCTTTTTACATCCTAGACTTCAGTGTACCTTTATTCTTTTGGACAGCTTTATTTCCACAGAGGAAGTACAACTGCATGTTGCCTTTACTGAGAACAGTGGCACAAACTTGCTTTGCAAGTCTGAATATGAGAGTGCAGTCTATTTACAGCTCTCAGTGAGGTGTATTTTGGGATGATAGTAGAATTTTTTTTTTCTCAAGTGAACTTTAACATATTCTACAGGTATCATGAAAACAAGAAGCACCCGCTGAATTTTCTTAGTAAAAGGAGTATGATTTATAAAAGAATATGACACATTTGAAATGGTCAGAGATGAACAAGACATCTTGCCCCATATTAAAAATAGAAATACTCCCTTCACTTCTCAAAAGCCTCTCCCATTATCAACATATGCCCCTCCACACTAAGAAAGATTTGGTGCAGCTAAAAGACAGGTTACAAGGAGCACTATATTCTTTTCATTCCTTGACATTTATAACTGGGAGACAGACAAGAATTCTTCAGATTCATAAACCAAATCAAGTTTAAAAAAATCTTTACAAAAAGACCACTTCAAGTATTTTCACCGTCCTTTTCAGCACACTTCCTGAGTACTAGGTACCATATGCAATATACAAAGTCCCTGAACACAGTCTGATATAAGTCCTTACTCAGCCATGTGTTGCATAAAACTTTCTACATCAAGGATAACAGATTATTTACTTGCTTAAAGTTGTCCTTAACAGGAGTTTAATATCTTCCTTCCTGTCTGGCTAGGCCAGTCTTTCTAGCTTCCCTTTCCTCTACCACATCTGCAAACATCTTTTTTTTTTTTTGGTACGGCTAGGAGACCCACAGGTTGAAATATCCTCCCTGGCCACTTCAGACCTCTTTTCCTAAGTACAAATAGATACCTCATAATTTGGCTTGTCTTCCAGATAAGCAGCAGTCACTTTGGACTCAGATTCATAATGTATTGCAGTAGGTGGAAATGAGGCCTCTTCAAGAAGGGTTTTACACCTCAGATTACAACAGAGATACACATAATGCCAAAGGGCAGAGAACTAAACTTTTCTATTTGCTAGTCACAGGGACCAGATCCAGTCCAATAGCTCCTTAAACCAGTTACCACGATCTTCAAAAAGCCAAAAATCACTTTGCCATTGAGGAATTGAATCCCTGCTGCTTTTTATCCCAGACTGCCTGAACACCAAATGGTAAAAGGTACTGCTGAATTTCCTGCATGCAAAACCTCACATGGATTTCCCCCATGTGAACGGGATAAGATACAGGCACACTTGTGCAGCAGATCAGTTAGTCATCTGTTCAGACAGCAGTTTACTTGGAAGGTGAAAAAAAGTGTTCTGACAATGATGTTTACTAGATATGCTTTAGAGGTCTGGCTAATTCACCAATTACTTTCCATTGTTTTTGAAGTGGTTTCTAATAGATGGTTTATGTTTTCTGATGATGCCAGCTTGAGAACTCTTTTAACTTTCTAACAACTGATAAAGTGGCATTCTTGTTTTCAGACAAAGAGTCTCGTGAGTTTCCTCCTTTCTCCACTAATTTAATGCTCAGATATTTGTCTTATCTTGAGAAATCTGCTACTGCACAAGATAAAGACAGGCATTGTGCTAGTATATCCATTTTTAGAATGAGAGCTAGAATACTATTCCTAGAAAAGGTGTTTGTTGCTTTTTTTCATTGAGATACTGGATATTAAAAGGGTAGGGCTTTACTACTCCATGCCATCTTATTGAGATTTCAGGTATAAACATATCATAATTGAAACACCACCTCTGAACACCAGTTTCAACTGGTTACTGGAGTTCAGTCATTTCCAGTGATGTGCAAATGTCCTGTTATGTTTTTCAGTCCTAACCAAAGAATTATTCGTTTTAAAATACAGAGACATGGATTAGATTACTGAAAACAAGTTAGGTAGAAAATTCTTTTAATAACTAGACATGAAAATGGAGCTCAGTTCTTTGATTATCTGTGACTCTGCATCTGCTTCAGCTTTGACCTGGACAAGCAGATAGAGAAATGGTTTACATAGAAGGTCATAACTTCATTCACTTAACACTGGAAGGCTGGGGTACATAAATAAACACACATACACACACCCACACATATATATATATATATATATATATATATATATGTACATACCAGGTATTTACCTGATGTTAGCACCCTGGGTTTTTAACTGAATCCAATGCAAGTTCCACAGATTCACAGAATTTTAGGGGTTAGAAGGGACCTCCAGAGATCATTGAGTCCAAGCCCCAAGTGCACTTTGGTTCATAACAACAGCAACCTAGGGTAGAATTTCCAAAGACTACCTCTAGGACTCCATCCACTTTTAAACTTCCTCTATCAACTATACTTTTGCTTAGGGACAATAGATATTTTCAAATACCTCATCTGAGGCAATTCCAATGTTTTTCTTCTCCTGAGAACAGGAAGTTCATTAGCAGAATTCCTTTCTCATGCACTCCCCCTTGAAGCTTGTATTTTCAGCCTTTACCTGCAACACATATCAGCCACAAGTTATTATGAAATGACATGGTCATGTTTTCTGATATTAAACTTACTGGGTCTTAACTGTTTTCAACTCTATTACATTGAAAAATGCAAAAAAGTTTCCCTTCTAATCCCCTAAAAGTGACTGTCTAGATACACAGAAGATGGAGATGCCATGTTTCCAGCTGGAACTGTTCACATATTGGGGGGAAGTGGGGGGGAGGGGGGAGAGGTTGGATAATAGTTTTGAAAGATCTAGAATTTAAATAATTAGGGACTGCTAAATTGCTCATTGCAATCAGTTTGCTTAGCTTCTGCTCTCCAGTGAAAGGGAAAGGTAACTTCATCATCCCAAATATGCTTTTATATCCCCATCCTGTCAGTCTGTGCATCACACCTCCAGCGATGCCTTCAGCATGACCCCCACATTGACTATAAACACTGTAGCATTTTGTGGATGGAACATTGTGATTTATGTGACTGAAACTGGTCACTTTTGGCTAGAAAAAAGAGCCTTCTCTCTTTTCTGCTAATAACCATTTCAAAACAAACTTCCATTTTCTATGAGTTTTCTCAGTTGTACCTGCTGCAAAATTACTACTTAGGCAACAGGTGTCCTTGCTTGGGTATTGTGGGTTTCCATTTTCTAAAGTATTGACTGTTCACACCTGCAACTGGAGTCACTATGAGCTGCAAACTGTTTTGCGTTCAGTCCACGGTGGGTAACTACCTGGAACCACAATTTCTTTGCTGAGGTCTCTCAGTAGCACAGAAACTGTAGACTCACATACAGTCAGAGTACTAGGCATTCCATCAAAAATCCTATTACTTTCACAAGGGCTCCATACGGGACTTTATGATGAAGCATTTTCAAGTCTTAACCTCTTGTAAAGCATCACAGATATATCTAGTGTTCTACACAATACTCCCCTTTGTAGCCCTTCTTAAGAGTCCAAACCAGTTTTGGTTTTCATGATCTGTGTATTGGTCCTCCTGCAGGCAGGAGTCTAGTGCTGTTTCATACTCTGTACAACACAGACAGATCCAGTACAATTTGGACCATGCCTAAGTGGTATTATTCTTTAAAAAAACCTCTTCCATTTTACAGCCAGTTTCTCAAAAACAATTTCTTAAATGTAAATATGACCTTACTACTTATGATAACTTGTTCTTTTATGACTTCTCAAAAAGCTAGCAAATGGACAAGTAACATATTTTTGTGTTTTTATAAAGGGTATGCAGCCCTATTTTATTTAAAAAGGGGGGGATTTATTTAAAAAGTATGGGGATTTTAGAATAAAGGCTACAGAACATCTTGTGCCTATCACAGAAATCACCCTTACTGGAAAAAAAAGCACATAATTATCTATCACTCTATGGGGGCAGTACAAAAAGGGCAAAAATGACAATACTGGTGAAAAAGGAATAGTTCATACTTCAGATTTCTGCTTACAGTCTTCAAATATGGTACTTCTCTATTCTTTTTTACAGTATATGTTTTACCAGACTTTTCTTACATTACAAATGAATCTATTCTAGGGTTGCAGAGGCTGGGTACAATATGACTAGATACATGGCAATACAGCGGGAATGATTCACAGCATGTCATTTGTGTGAAACAAATTGGCACCTAGCCTATAGTATCTATGTTTGTATCTGGTTGAAGAAGATAATACTGTTTGTGAAGTACATCTCATTTGTTATCTTGCTATAACATGGATTTCCCTTGAAATTACTTGCTCTTGAACCACTTGGAAATAGATGGAAAAATGGAAGAAACTTAGCATGGGTACTTTCATATGAAGAAAGGAAATGGATGCCCTTACGCTAAGATCTCAAATTTAATTCCTAACTTTTATATCATTTCAACTTGACTTCACCTAGTCAAACTCTGACTTCTCATTTACAAAAACAGTTCTTGAAGAATAGCACAGCATTTTATTTTTTAATTTGTCCTTGATTATGTGCTGGTTTTGGCTGAAAGTTAACTTCTTCCTAGAAGCTGGTACAGAGCTGTGCTTTGGATTTAGGATGGGAATAATGTTGATAATACATGAATGTTTTAATTGCTGCCAAGCAGACAAGGACTTTCCAACCTCTTGTACTGACTTGCCAGCAAGGAGGCTGGGGATAGAGAGGAAGTTGGGAGTGGATACAGAAGAAGTTGGGAGGGGACACAACCAAAACAGCTGACCTAAACTGGCCAAAGGGATAGTCCATATCATGTTTGGTATATAGCTGAGGGTGTGGGGTGGGAGCTGGGGTGATTCAGGAACTACCTGAGTATCAGCATTATGTGGTGAGCAATTGCACTGTGCGTAATTTGTTCTGCATTTATTATTATTATTATTATTGCTGCTGCTGCTGCCTTCCTTTTCTGTCCTATTAAACTGTCTATCTCAACCTGCTAGGCTTACTAGTTTTTTTTCATTTTGATTCTCTTCCCCATCCTACTGGGGGGAGGGTGGGGGGCGGAGGGCGAGAGTGAACAAACCACGACAGATTAAAATCCAGATTATGATCCATAATCATAACGCTGAGTGCTGAAATAACTTATATTATTTCAATTGCAATTATTACTCAATTGCATATGAGTAATTACTCAGAGTGGGAGAAATGGCTGCAAGCATTTCCTTTAATCCTGAAACTTTTCTCTTCAGACACACTTTCAGCCTTCGGGTTCTAACTCAGTTACATGCTGAACTTCTATTCTGCCTCTCCTGTTCTTCCTTGACATTTTTATTCTTGTTGTTGTTCTTATTGAGTAAACTGGCTTCAGGATACATTTAAGAACATTAACACTGCAACCTGGAGAAGGTGATGAAAGTTGTTAAAATGTAAATTCTCTTATGTAAATTTTTCCCTATTTTAATTTAATGCCAATAAAGGAAAAAAGACCCAGAAATGCCAAATTTAATACCAGTAAAATAAAATTAACTGAAACCAGCTGGCAAGACTTATGAATTTAGATTTTTCTCTCAGGTATTTTTGTGATTTTTTTTAAGATGGAGTTTATCAGTCAAAATACTGAGGTAACTATCCATGGAAAACAGGAATGGAAAAAGAGATGGGAAAAAAAAAAAAAGTGAGGGAAGGCTTAAAACTACACAAAGGCACCTCAGAAGAAAGCAACTCACTGTACTTCACCCTGAGTTGAAAATGTCAGCTGAAGAGGACAGGTCTTTTGGTCTGCTTATTTTTATTTTTTAAGTAAGGCTAATGGTACCCTGGGCTGTGTTCAGCACAGCACTCTTAGTAGGCTGGGGGAGTGCAGGGGGTGATCCTTCCCCTCTACTCAGCATACTCAGCACTGGTGAGTCTACACCTGTGTTTCACCAGTGTATACCCCAGTATAAGCGAGACTTTGACATACTGGAGAGTAGAGCCATGAAGATGATTAAGGAACTAAAGCGTCTTTCTTATGAGAAAGGCTGAGAGAACTGAGGCTGTTCAGCCTGGAGAAGAGAAGGCCCTGGGGGAATCTCATCAATGTGTATAAATACCTGAAGGGAAAGTGCACAGAAGACAGAGCCAGACTATTCTCAGCGGTACCCAGTGACAGGACAAGGGGCAATGGCCCCTTGGGAGGTGCTATCTGCATTACCATTTTTACTGTGAGGGTGACTGAGCACTGGCACAGGTTGTCCACGGAGGTTATGGAGTCTCCCTCCTCAGAGATATTCAAAAGCTACCTGGACACGGTACTGCACAACTTGCCCTAGGTAGCCTGCTTAAACATAGGGGTTAGACAAGATGACCTCCAGACATCCGTTCCAATCTCAATTGTTCTCTGATTGTGATCTTTCTGATCCGATATCCCAACCTTTCAAATAGTCTCTGCTGTGCTTTCTCCTGCCTGACCTATACAGTGGCAATCCTGGGCATGTGTGGTGTTTAGCATTCCCACCTCTGCTCGTTATGTATTGCCATGTACTGTCTTGGTGAACAAAATACTATCTCGCTCTTTTGGTTTCCATTCTTTTTCTTGGCAGCCTTCTAGACATCTATTTTCTCTTGCCTTGGCATATCTCTGACAGCACAAGTAACTTTTCTTAAAGACAGGTGCTTCTGCATCTTTATAGAAAATTTTACATAAATTAAATGGGAACTACCAGTTTAACTAGAAAAAATAATTCAGAGACCATAATTTTGGATTCCCAGATTTGGGAGTAGGAGTCTAATAAATGTGTACAAACCAGAAATTATAGGTAAAATTCTCACTTGAGTAACCCCGGGGGAATCCAATATTAGGGAATGGGTACAAACACATCGGCTGAGCATTTGCACATACCTGTAATTAGTTAGGAAAATTATTACAAACAGAATATAAGTATGCATACAGAATTCTGGGCATATCATGTATAATTAAAAAACACTGGAAAAAGATTAATTCCCTAATGAATTTTCCCCAAAAAGCAACAATATTAGGACCTCTGTTAGAAATGCCTGGAAGTATTACCATTACAAAAATCAAACCAAATCAAAATGGATTTTTCCTCTGACTGCATTTCTTTTGGTGTAGAATAGGCTGAACTGCTGTACTTTCCTTGCTGTCTTTACTGCAAAGCTTTCTGAGGATGCTCTATCTAGTCAGACCCCATTAAAATCATCAGCAAATAGAAATGTCTTTAACCTAGATTTAAAACCACAGCCTGATCCAGTATTTAATATCTTGGCCAGGAATTTGTTCCACAATCACCATCCATAACGACTGAGAGGTCAGGGGCTGCTTTGCTACTCACAAGTGCAAATGGAACAGCAACTGTACTGGAGTTCACTTGCTGCCAATTGTAAGGCCAAGGCTTGCTTTGCAATAGGGCATAGAAGATTAAAATAACACAGGAAACTTGGCTAGAGGATAGGTCCGACTGGACCTTGAAGGAAGCAATTACTTTACTTTACACTACTGTACTCCCTCCCTCTACTCGTCCACATCTTTATGTGCTTAATTGTAAATTACTCTCCACTCCTTCTATCACTGTTTTCCCTTGTACCAGTGAAGCGATATGAGAGAAAGTGCTGGTATTAAATTCCTGCTGTAAATCCAGTGCCAATGCTTGGTGTCTATGAGCTTCAGAGCACTTTGAGCGCTGGAGCTAGTGACATTACAAAGCTTGTTAACGTAAAATCTTCTTCACGTTACGTTTTTTTGCAATACATTTTACAAAAATCTACCCCAGGGAGCCAAGGGGCAGTTGCTTCTTTATTACATTTTAGAAGAGCCACATTATTAGCGTTCCAGTCTATATATTATGAAATTAAGTGGATACCCTTGGGGTTAATTCCTTGTTGTAATTGTAATGAAAAGAAACAATTTCTAACCCTCCATTTAAGATCTATAACTATTAAAATCCACTAGTCTTAGTGACTCCTGGGGCCAGTGAAGTACTTCAGTGTATATGAAAAAGGGCACTCCTACAGTGTCCAATATCAGTAATTTATAAAAATAACAGCCTCCAAGTGGGAAAACTAACAAATGAGTTTCCATTGAGCCCCTCCCTGCTGTTTACCATTGCATGCTGGATTTATCAACTACGTAAAATTATATGCATATTGAAATTATGGAGCTGGGTTCCAAGATTCTATTTTGCACAGAATAGGAAAGTAGAACAGGAATCATACAATACAATGATTAAATACAAGGGAAAATCCTGAAATACAGCCACAGAGCATTATCTCACAAAAAAAAAGTTAAAAAATAATGGGTTTTTTTCACAGGCTTGTCCCTAGTAAATGACCCCACTTACTTCAACAAATTTTAACTGACAATAAGCCACTTTAAAAAAATTAATTAAAGATTAATCATCAAATTAAAAGAAATAGTTCAATCTGAAAATGGTTAATTTATTCAGTTTGAGAGATATATAGTAGTAACAACGCTACTGTCTATTTTCAATGTCTTTATTGTGTGAGGTTGTACTTTTTGTGAGAATTTCCACCATGCAATGTTTCTCTAAAGACTTTACTATGGCCAGCTTTTATGTCAACATATGTGGCTGGTTTTGCCATCTCTCCTAAGCACTTGTACACATTTTCACTTTTTATAATGCTCAAAAGAGAGAGAAACATTTTTGTAAATAAGATGAGGAAAAAATGGATTTTAAACCCACAGTAGTTAAAGGGAGATGCAGTATTACTGCACTGCAGGAACATGTTATTAAATCATTTTTATGGACTGACTAGGTTTCAATTTGACAGCAAACCTTTAGCATGTAATTCAGTTTGTTAGTAGTGAAATAAAATGTACATCATCAGATAGTGTCTTCCAATTTAATATGCTTATTACGATCATTGTTTCTATTAAGCTAAAAATTGTATAAGTGCATTATTGTCTAACACAGCATAAATTCCCATTTGGTATGCATGCATGCTGAATGGACATAGTAATTTAATAAAAGCAGAGTTTTCTAGGACTTTGCTAGAGTTGCCTTGTGAAAAAAAATATCCCTTTATGATTTCAGGAATGGTCTGTCTTGTTGATAAAGGTACTTGTTTAGCTATGGTTGACATCACTTTAATACCATTTATCTCTCTCCTTTTATTCATCATAGTATAAACTCCCTTAGGAGAAAGGAAAAGGGTCTTACCAGACATGAAAGACAGAAATAGTTCTTGTTTTTAAAAATACCATTCTACTAGCTGATAACAGATGATGTAAGTTGCTGCATACAGAGAAGTTTAGACTCTACTGGTTATTTATAAGGGAAAGAAGTAAAGAGGCATCATTTTATATGTCACTGATCAGCAAAGAAATAGGTTTGTTTTTACAAGTATTCATGGTAAATTCATGTTAATGTCACCTGCTCCTATTGGCAAGTCATGCTGGAGAATGTCCTTATCTTTCCAGTGTTTAGGAACCATTTACAAATCTGATCATTCCCAGGTTGTGTACTCCCCAGTCATCATGCCAACCAGTGAAACTGGCCCCACCATCTCAGGCTCATTCCTTAGCAGGACTTGAAAGGACAGAGACCTGTTGCCCTTGCCTGCTTCCAAAGGATAACATAAAGTTGTAATACAATAATGGCAGTAAAAAATGAAATTGGAAGGCTGATCAGGAACTACAAATACTTTCATTCTTATCATTGGCACTGCTTAATGTGCTGAATATATGGGTCTTTAGTAACTGATGATTATTAGAATTTACATAAAATGAGCAGGTGGCCTCCATCTCACTGGACAGATGTTAGCATCACATCTAATGAAGCTAAACAGAACCACTGTCAATAGAAGGCTGTAAGTTTAACACTTTTCATGATCATTACATCCCTTTTAATAAATCAGGAGCTGTTCAGAAAATACAGGGCTATCCCTAGGAAGCAAAGCATTTTCTAACATTGATTGTGCAGATGGTAGAAAGGGCTGCACTTCTCAAGGCCAGTTGCTAATTATCCCATATCAAATATGGATAGGATGACTGCTGGGCAAATAACTGAGCAGAATGTTGATACTGGAAACGTCAGCAACAATTGGAAATCATTAAAAACTTAAACAGGGAGCTCTGACCTTTGAACTTCTGATCATTTCTTCCTTATGTCTTCATAGAAATGGGCTTATTCAAATCTATCTTCAAATCCCAATGATTTCACTTCTGATCATGTACTGAAGGGAGCTCTCCTGAAGTGGGACAGAGAAACACACTGATATGGCTGGGGTGCTTGGAAACTATTGTCCTGATTTGCAATAAGCAGCATATCCATTCTATTATAGCATCAAAAATAAAATACAGAATTTTGGCATTAAAATGCTACCAATAAAATCATATAAGTACTGAGAATGGGTCCTTATTAAATGTGAGAGAGCGTGCACAGGGCGAATGTTTACTATGTTTAACAGACAAAGATGATATAATACCCTTGAGATGCTGAGTCTGTGGATTATGCCTATTTACTTTGGTAGTTGTTGTAGAGATTTTATTTGTACTGTGTCCTGCAAAATTCACGTTAGGAAGTTGAAGATAAACATGAAACACAGCACAGATTGTTAACATCAAATTAAAACATCAATAATTGCTGTATAACTACCTAAAAATGTCTTGTAATTTCAATTAAATAATGTACCCCTTTTTTTCTGACTTACTTCTGCAAATATAAGCATCACAACATTCATGAAAGATTTTATTCACCATATTTTGCTTGTCTAATACTGAACAGTAAACTGGAAAAAAAAATTAAAGCAAAGAGCAATAATGGACCATTCCAGAAAGGTAGAGTCATACTTAGGTTTAGTTATTATATATGAAATAATCACCAAAAGTAGGAATTTGTTACAGAAAAAAAAAGCAAACATGCAGCTTAAATGTCTTTTGTTCAATTTTAAAACTTGCCATGTTAGCTACTGACGCAATCTCTTTTGAATATATTCCTCATGTAAGATATCTGTCTTTTGCAGACTGCCTTTTGTGGAAGAGGGAAAAAACCCACAAGGTAGAATCCCCTCTCTGTTAATGTGCGCTGTCAAACCATAAAGATGAGAAACACTGCAGTGCTCTTGGTTTGTGATAGAAGCTAGTGACACATTTGTAGATAGTGAAAAGCCCAATTAAAAAGTCGAGCATTGGTTGATTCAGTGAAAATCAACATAAAACTTTTCCAGTGAATTAAACCAACTTGTTTCCTAGAAAAAATTGGACAAATCACAGTAAAATTTACTGTTACACCCTAAATAGAAAGCCATAGACAAAAGGCAAAAAGAACAAACATTACTCCAGAACCTAATTTGATTCAGCATTCACCTGGGAGAAGGGAATTCTGGCTTCCAGTTTCTGCATCCAATTAATATTTGGAATATCTCCATCCCAAATACCTCTGAGCCAGGAGGGAATGTGGATTCAATTGTCAAGCACAGACAGAAACTGAAGCCAGGACTCCCACATTCTGGATGGAGCTCTCAGCACCACTGGGCAATCAAATAAAATCAGGTACTTGCTAGATGGGTGCAACCCAGCCCCAAGGGCAGACAGGGATTTCCTAATGTCTTTGACTCTTTTGGGAAAACAGGGAAAAACCCAAAGCCTATCACTGTAGGTAGACCAATGTATACAATAAATACTATTTAAAGTCATATCAGAACTACTGAATCCAGTCACACACCACAGATAATTTACCCATGGGTGGTGCAGATTAGCACCATCATGACATGCCAAGGTTGAAGACAAACTATCAAACACTGCAACTGAATATGCCCTTGCCTTCTGATGAGCATTTTCCAAAATGCAACTACTCCAACCAAAAGACTGCAGAGCAGGACAAATCATGTGCCATCCGGCCTCACCCTGGCACACCACAACACCCAAGGACAGTTGGATGAGTATTTTAAATGGGCAAAGGTACAATTATGCACCCTTAGAGTCTCTTCTTTAATCTCACATAATTTCCATTGTGATTAGCTTGCTACCTGCTTACTGTCTTCTCGCTCATGAGGAAATGGCTCTTCAGTGTCATGACGTTTATAATGCACAGATTGCAAGCTGAAGATCTGGTGTGCTAGACAAGTATTGCCTACAAGCACCTCATTCAAACACATGAGGAATTGCCCCTCTTCATACATTCTGTTTAGAAAGTGTAATGGTCTGAACTTCTTTGTTCTCCACACGTATTAAAAGCAGATTCATCACTGAGTTAAAGAAAATAACCAAGTACTGTCTCCATAGACTTTTAAATAACAGTTCCTCCCCTTTTTCTCTTGGCATTGTAACAGATGAATAACAGAATATTGGATGCTTGCTAAAGATCCTTGGGCCGTTCCATTTGCAAAGAAAATTTGAGCTCTTTTAAAGAAGCATTTCATAATTTCAGCAGAAAATATACCACTACTGAAGTTTCATTTTAATAGCTGAATAAACCTATGGATCTGGCCAGGTTTTGTTTTCATTTTTACACTGGAACTATGAAATTTTCTCATTTATACTCTGAAAGAAGCAACTAATACCTATCTCTGATCAAGTGTGTTAATTTCAAATCTGAAACGTGAAGCAGTTAATTATGCTGTGAGGGAAACATTCTGGAAAATAACCAAACCCCAACCCAAAACTCAAAAACATTTAGCCAAGTAGCATTCAATTTTTAATATTAGGAGAGGGTCACACAAGCATTACCAGAAGCTCCATACTCCATGCAGAATTATTTCAGTGACACTTAAAAGGTAATGCAGAATATCTATTAGATTTTTCCTCCTAGCCAAAGCCTGGTACTCATATCTTAAACAAATGTATTCAATACTCTTCTTTCAAGCCAGTTATGGATTGAATCATTCATTAAATCTGGAAGCCTTCTTCAGGTTTGCTGTAAAATGTACTCTTTTAGAATTCTAATTCTTTCTAATTAGATTACGAATGACTACAACATTGAATTACTACCACTTTATTTACTGGAGATATTTTTTTTTCCTAGTGTATACAGTATTTTGAGTGCTCTGTCAGGAATTTTCAATAGCAGCAACTGCCAGGTTCAGAACTCAGAGTTCTTAAAAAATTTAATTAAAACCAGCTCAATACTTACCTCCTCCCCATCCCCACCCCCCCAAAAAAAAAAACCAAAACCAAAACTAAACCCAAAAAAACCAAACCCAAAACACCAAAACTAATAAAACAGCAACCACACAGGAGAAGCAAGTATTTTCCTGGGATCACTCGCTTGACAAGACATTCCCACTTGCAACCAAAAGTTTTGGTACAAAACAAATAATTTCACGAAACAGACTGGAACACAACGTTAGTTTGGGAAAGGACAGTAACAGCATGTGAAATCATTTAAAAACAAGTAAAACATACCCCCAAATGGGTCTAGAACAACTGACTCTTGGTAGTGCCCCAAACGTGTTTGGACATGCTGGAGAAGAAAGCAGGCTGGAGGAGAAAGCACTTTCTGCCCTGCTTGTCACCTGCACTGCCTGCTCAGATCTCACCTGCTGGGTGATCTCTCAAGCTGCAATGTCATTTCTGCTCGGGCCAACCTGGCATCAGCACTTTACAGATACTGCGAGGGATTTTTGTAGTGCTGGGTAGATGTCTCCTGAGGCATCCACAGAGACGCAGTCTCTGCTGAGGATGTGAAAGAAGTCCTGGCATTCATCCAATCTGTTGGTGCTGGAGAAAAGGAGACCTTAGGAAAAGCGCATTGAGATTCTGAAGACTTCTGCAAACTTCTCACTACCTCTCACCATGCTGCCAAGACTGTTTTCATCCCTGTCCTTATACTTTGGAGGTTTAACAGGATAGTACAGTCCGGTCTACTGGACACACATTTCCATAATTAGGCAAAGGCTCTGAACTCCTGTTTATGTCCTTAGTGCATCCTCTGGGCCACAAATGGCCAAGCTGAAGTAGAATATATGCTTCCATTCATTACCCAGAAAAATAACATAACAAAAACCCAGTAGTCAAAATTCAAATGGATGTTTGCACTGTCACAGGGCTTGTTGTTTGTTCTGTTTGTTCTGTCTCTTCTTGCAGTTCATCAATACACGAACAGATTTTTCAGCTGTCATCAGTAGTCAGCAAAATATATCAATTATAGTTGCAATTAAACTTAACCGCACTTTCCTTTAAAGTTATTTAGATCGCATTGTGATAGTTTTGCATATACTTCTTTAATTCTATAATTTTGCAGTCATCTTTCATATATATTTATCGTGTAATTTTGTGCACATGATACTCTTCAAGAGTTCATCCTTGGTGACTTCTCATCTTGAGGCAGTTTTCTTTAGAAAATGTGACTCCAAACATATTTGTATTAAGAAATAAGAGAATGACATGCTGAGTAAGAAGTATAATGCAGTTGGAAGAAGACAACTTCTAGTCATCTAGTAGTATATTAGTTTGAGAACACTGACTTAATAAAATATGTAAAACCAAACTAGGTATTTTTCAGTTATTCATATTTAATTCCAAATTCTAGTACTGACCACGTGTCAATCCTCTACCAAAGTTGCTTACAGAAAATACTTAAGTCAGGAGTATATATAACTATAGGGTTTTCTTACATATAACAGAGAATCTTAAAAGTCTTCCCTGGCATTTTATTTCATGAATATGTGTTTTAAGAGATCCTTGTAGTTTTCAGGGTAAGATCACAGATATCCATAATAAAATATATTGAAAACTTACTCAGATTCCTTAGGTCTGCCTCAGAAACAGACTGAGCACTACATATCGCTGGCTGAGCAATGTCAATACTAAGTAGCACAGCATTTCTACCACTTTCCCCATGTAGGTAATAACAAAATACTAGAAAGTTTAGCATAAAGGTGACTCTTTACCATACTAAATAAAATCAGATCACATTTCCTACAACAAGAGGGTGACGAAGACAAAAGAAGAGATGAATAGTGTTAAAGTTCCAAAGAGTCCGAATCTTTGTTTGCTGGAAGTGACTTGATTTTTTTTGTCCCATTCTTCCCATAGACTTTTTGACAGCTCATAAAAAAATTGAAACTTCAAATACAGACCAGCACATCTGTGGCCCAGATAAGGAAAGTGATAAACAGTCCCATGATAAATGGTATCTCAGGGAAGGATACCAGATATCTTGATGAGTACTAGAGAATTTCCATGTGGAGAACAAACACTATCAGAAAAAAGGAAGACATGATAATATCAAAAACATTTCATGGACATGAGACAAAAAGGGAAGATGAGGAAATGCAACAGTTGTCTTTGAAACTGCACTGAAAGTGACCCTTTCTATGCCAATCTTTTTCAACCACTGCATCCATAGTTTTTACTGAAACCTTCACTATTTGTATTAGACTCTGAAAACATTCAAGTTAAGACCTAACACAAGTGTTTTCTTCCATTGGTATTCAGATATTCTGTGGATGAAAATGAATATTATTTCACAAATGCTGTTAGAAATGTTCTCCTTTCAAAAAGCCTTTCCCTTTTATTTTTCTCCCTCAACATTGGTAATTGCCAGTGGTGCCTACTTTTTTCCACTTTTTAAGCTTCTATCACATGAACAGTTAATTCAGAATTTGATGGCAGACACTTTAGTGTCCTCAGTACGCATAATTCCCATTTAGAAAAGCCTTAACCCTAGAGTTATAGTAGAAGCAGCAGTGCTTACTTTAGTATTTTTACTCCTTAATCCAAGATAAATCTCTATAATTAGAATTGACTGCTTTTTGAAGGAACAGAAATGGCAAATGGCTCTATCCTAAATTAAAAGATCTATTACCTTTGGTCTTCTAATTCTTCTCAGCAATGTGTTGTCTCAGGAGGCACTTTCTCATCCTTATGAAAACTAACTTACTGTAGGTGTGGAGGGAAAAACACATCACTGGAGTTATGTACGAAGTGACTGCATAAGGAAGATATATACAAGTTTAGGGCAATGGAAAATAATTGCCAAGTATGTCATGTATGAATATTTTATTAAAAAATTTCTGTAGCATAAGCTATTCATCAAATGAGACATTTTTATTGAAGGCTACATTTTCATTCCCTCATGCAAATGGGACATGGAAAGTAAAAAGTAGAGACTCAACATTTCTGCTTTCATGAGTTGAAGGCCTAAAAGCTTAGTGGCAAAACACACAGTTTTGTATCATCGTATCCCAGAAAGCCCCATGGCCTGCAGTAAAAAGTGGTATGTTCTGCATGCCCTGCCACATATTATGGCATATATTTTCAGGTAAATGTTCATTCTTCTTGCTCCCAGGACTTAATTTTTTTCTCTGTCATGTAAGCTTGTTGTCTTAACTTCACAATGTGTTAGTGCTCCTTTCTGTCTTGCTCTTTACATGGCTGTGGCTTTAAATCTGGACCTTAGCAGCCCTCTGATTTTGTATGCTTACCAGTCCTTCTTTTCCCAGACAGACAAGTGGCAAATGTCCTAAGGTCTGACAGATGATTTGAGATTTTCAAGATCTGTCATACCCTGGAATTAGTGAACACTGGCAGCATGTACAACAATAGCAATGCTGCAAGCTATCTGTTGGCCGATGCTTCAATTACAAAGTCATTTGTATAACAGTAACCAATACCATTTGTCTAACTACTCAAAACACTTGGTGCATGGCATGTGCCTCTTACTAAGAAGACCTGGATCCAAACCAGTCCAGCTTTCTTTTACCCAAGATACAGAAAAAACCCCACATAAGTACCCAACCAAATTAAACATTGTCCCAAAGCAAAAATAATTCTGTCACTCCTCCAAATGCTTAGTTTTATTCATTCTGAAGTTTTACTCATTCTGACAATTGTTTGATTTATATAATGTAATACTTTCTATGTTTCAATGCCTTCTAGTTTTCAGACCTGTATGTGTTGCCCTTTAAAATTACATTCTGCAGCCACACACTAACACCTGCTGGAAGGATTTTAGAATTCATCAACAGGTCAGATAGCTTATGGTTGCTGAACACAAGGTATTTTGACTCTCCTGGCTAATTCCAGTTATTTCAGCAGAGCTGTTCCAACAGTGAATCTGAGCCCTCTATCTAAATTTAATCTGTTCATTACCTCCAAAGACTATTGCAAATAAATAGACAATCAAGTAGCTAGAAAGACAGAAAAGAGGGATACGGTGTAAAATAGGTAACCTTACAGAAGACAATCAGAGCACTGATTCCTTTCCTTCCAAACAGCAGAGAATAACAGTTCAAACTAATCACAATTCAAATTTTCTTTTCTACATTTAATTGATACTCTGGAGACTTTATTCAGCTCACTCTAAATCAGTCCCTTGATAATTGACTTCAACAGTAACTGGATCAACCTGTAGGTAAGAGCTGGACTATGATCTGTAGAGCATAAAACCCTCTGCTTTGTACAGCAGTGAAAGCTGCTCTAAAACATACACAGAGTGAGCAGCTGTTGAGAAAGGCTGCAGATACCATGACAATATATTTTACCTTGAACTAGTAAAACAAGCTCAATGTTTACCCAATTCTTGGCTTCTTCACTCCTGCTACATCGAGAGTGACACTTATGAAATGGATAACTTTCCCCAGGGAACGAAGTTAAGAACAAATCAGTTTACAAACTCCAGGCTAAAAAGGACCTTTCAGATAAGGCTTCTAGTGAAGACTGACTGGGATGCCTCTTCACCAGGAGTACACAACTAACCTCTACAAGCATGTGGACTCATACCACCTGCCCTATACTTTCTAGTCATTACCAAATAAAATGCTATGTATTTAGAAAATTGCAGTAGACATCATTATTTAAAAGACCTTCCAAAGATAGAGCACAATGTGTCTTTGGGTCAAAGAAGAATCTTATCTCACTACGGTTTATAAATGTGTGAGTTTTTCTGAGGAATGGAGTGTTGAAATCTGATTGCTGAGGCTGTGTAAGAAGAATGAAAGCTAAAGAGAAAGATTAAAGATGTTTAAAGTTCAGATATATCTTTACTATCTTTCTCAGCACATTGACATAGGGATTAAGTACAGTTTCTCAGAAAAGTGAAAAAATAATTTCAATAGAGCCTAGTCAAAATTAGGTAATGTAAGGATTGTTATCCTCACACCAAAAAGAAGAATGTTCTATCATGAAACAGAATAGCCCTTGAAGTAGGATATTCAATAATAACATTCCTAAAAGTGCCTGTTTATTTTTGATCAGACTTCAATCAGAATGTTTTAGGGGTTTTTTTTATTACTCTTCAGGGGAACATATATTAAATTTTGGTGTCCTTGAGCTGCTGTCTCTATCTTCAAACTGTTCTCCTCGAGAAATTGATTTTTTTTTCTTCTGTCCTCATACTTAATATCTACAGTGCCATATGAAGCTCTTCAATCTTACAATAGCAGGAGAGATCAACCATGTAATGTTGGACATAATCTTCCATTTTACTCGATCATCTCGGCCAGTCCATTTAGTCTTTGAGTGCTCATGTATGTGACCAACATATGGCTAATGACCAACTAAAGATTTAAGTTCACTGGAAGAAAACCATAACTCTTGTCTGCTGCAATTGCTGCAAAAATTTCATAAGTAACCCAGAGGGGTAGAGGCAGGCATTCAAGAAGAACAAACTCAGAGTGGCCCAGGTCTACACAACATTTCTCTTAAGTTAATACAATTTTTATTCATAAGGCTATTAGAAACCGTAATATGGATATTTGAATCTTTGAATGGTTCTATTTTCTTCCTAATCATTCATAATGGAATTAATTCCCAGCCTTTCCAATGTTGTTTTTAGTAGTTGAATACTCAATAAGAAAAGGTGTGGGGGACAATTGAGGAGGAAAATGGTGAATTATAAAAAGGGAAGGGCATTTTAGTCTAAAATACATTTGCATTTCAAAAGATTAGAGTAAATCAGGTGCACTTAACTGGCACTTGCTTTTTTAATTTAATTAATGCGAGAATGACACTTTAAGACATAGTGCTCTAAAGGTGCTTGGAAGGAAAAAAATTGTCCCCCAAGTGTCTGATGTGAAGAGCCCCTGGGTGACACTCAGAGTAATGCACTTTTTGAGCACTTCAACTTACTAGTGTCTTTCAGCACTTAATTAACATAATTTGACACAATTATAGACATAAACACTTTATAAGCACTTGGTACTAGGAGTGTCAAAAAACTGTTGATCTCCATCAGTTTATGTTGGAAACAAAAAGCTCCAGCACAGCACTCAGAAATGTTCCATGTTAATAATATTCAAAGAAACACCAAAAAGAAAAGAGAAAAAAAAAAGTGTTTCCAAAGTGATTTCTGGATAAATTCTTTAAAGATTCTACACATATACGTAGTGGACTACCTAAAATAACTACATTTATATGAAATCTACAGCCAGATTCACTCAATTCCTCTTCACTTACTAGCTGGATTACAAAACCAGCAGTATTTGGGGGAAGAGAGGAAAATAAAAAATGGTGCCATTCAGATCACCTGATCTACTGTATTTACATGTTATATCTTCTGAAAGAGGATTGGTATGTTGCCCAGGCGCAAGTCAAGTGTTTATCATGTGACACTACCTGAGGAGGTTTTTTTCAGTTTATACTTTGAAAAAAAAAATTGAAAGAAATGCCCACATTAAATGCACTGCTTATTTTCTCAACACAGCTAGTGAGTCCTCCATTTGCTCAATGGACGTGGCAGTGCTTTTGTTGAAGAGAAATGAGATGTTTCTCTCCCAGAAGGTCCAGCTGAGGACAGGTTCCAACGGGCAGAGTTTGGCCAGAGTTGAACCCACATCAACTGCCTCATACACATGCTCCATTTCTTATCTGAGCTACAGATCCAGGTTTTGTGCTGAAAGTACCTTCTGGTCAATGGGGAAAAGACCAATAGCACAAAATCAGGTCTGCTCACAGGACACCGCAATATCTCCTCTCCCTCTCTCTTGATCCATGGATTTTCTCTTAATGGAAACTGTTTTTAATTATTAACTTTTTAATTAATAACTTCTGTGCAGTCCAGAATTTCCAATCAGGGTGAGGACTGTTTTGTACAAACATATGGTAAAAGGATCTGTTTCTAAAGATTGATTTGAAATAAAAAAGTAAAAATAGTGTGCTTTTTACTCTTTTCTCCTCTCTTCATATGTATAATTTAGTGTGCATTTACTTAAGTCAGAGGCTGTGTTTTGCAAAGTAAGTGAAGCACATAAACCCTGATGTATATTATAGAATCATAGAATCATAGAATTGTAGGGGTTGGAAGGGACCTCGAGAGATCATCGGGTCCAACCCCCTGCCAAAGCAGGCTCCCTAGGACATATCACTCAGACAGGCGTCCAGATGGATCTTGAATATCTCCAGAGATGGAGACTCCACCACCTCCCTGGGCAGCCTATTCCAGTGCTCTGTCACCCTCACTGTGAAAAAGTTCTTTCACATGTTGGTGCGGAGCTTCCTGTGCTCCACCTTGCAGCCATTGCCCCTTGTCCTATCCCCACAGACCACTGAAAAGGGGCTGGCTAATTCCCCCTGCATCCCCTGCTTCAGATAATTATAGACTTTAATTAGGTCCTCCCCTTAGTCTACTCTTCTCGAGGCTGAAGAGTCCCAACTTACTCAGCCTATCCTCATAGGGGAGATGCTCCAGGCCCCTAATCATCTTCGTAGCCCTTCTCTGGACTCTCTCCAGGAGATCCCTGTCCTTTTTAAACCAAGGAGCCCAGAACTGGACACAATACTCCAGGTGGGGCCTGAGCAGGGCAGAGTAGAGGGGGAGGATCACCTCCTTTGACCTGCTGGCTACACTCCTCCTGATGCATCCCAGGATCCCATTGGCTCTCTCAGCCACCAGGGCACACTGCTAGCACATGGCCAACCTGTCATCAACCAGGACCCCCAGGTCCTTCTCCACTGAGCTCTTCTCCAGCAGGTCAACCCCCAGCCTGTACTGATACATGCGATCGTTCCTCCCCAGGTACAAGACTTTACACTTGCTTTTGTTGAATTTCATCTGGTTTCTCCCTGCCCAGCTCTCCAACCTGTCCAGGTCTTGCTGGATGGCAGCGCAGTGTTCCTGCGTGTCAGCCACTCCTCCCAGCTTTGTATCATCGGCGTACTTGCTGAGGGTGGATGCTATTCCCTCATCAAGGTTGTCAATGAAGACATTAAACAGGACTGGACCCAACACTGAGCCCCGGGGAACACCGCTAGTCACAGGCCTCCATTCAGATTCTGCTTCTCGAATCACAACCCTCTGAGCTCGGTCCGACAGCCAATTCTCAACCCACCTCACTGTCCACTCATCTATCCCATGCTTTCTCAGCTTTTGGGAGACAGTATCAAAGGCCCTGCTGAAGTCAAGGTAGATGACAAGTCAAGGTAGATTATCATTTTGTATGTGAGGTAGGTCAGCTAAATTTATGAATATTTCACCTGACAATTGCATTAATCATCTTAACACTTTGCAATCTTTTTGCCAGTACAGTAAGTAGAATGACAATTGATCATATAAAAAGCGGCCATTGCAGTAAGAAGATAGTATCTATGTAAACTAAAACAAACAAAAAGAAAATGTATAAGGTGATATTTTCAAAGTTGCAACTTAACATTCCCTTGGGTTACTACCTAACTGCTTTTGAAAATTAGAAGTTGTCCCTTTTTACCTTTATCGTCTTATGTGTTGGATGTGTGTTCTTGTATGATCCATCCATTTTGATTTAGGTTATGCCTGATTTGGCTTGAAGTTAACTCCATCATCTGTAATTGCTGAAACATGGCTTTCCCAAAGCAAAGACTTCCCAAAAGTCTGTTTTAGACCAGAACATCTCCTCTTTCAGGTTTGGAATGAGGCTGGGAGTGGTCTATAACTGAAGATCCTAATAAAAAGACAAAAATAGCTCTTAAAAAAGCACCCAAAGAATAAAAGAAAATTGGAGGCAGTAGGAATTACAAGATCATCTGAAAAAATCCAATTTTTTAGGCATCTACCAGCAAAGATTGCAAAAACTATGGTCTTCCTTTTTCTGTCTGAAATTTGCCATCTACCAATTTAAGGCACTGTTGCAGCAAAGCACTTAAGCACTGCTTAAATCCTCTTGAAGTCAGAGGGATTTAAGTAAGTGAATAAAATTATGTGCATACTGAAGTACTTGGCTGGGCTGGGTTGCATTGTTGAATTTGGCCATGGACAATTTCAAAAGATTACTCCAAGACTGAAACTGTTATCTGTAATTTCCTTGACAAAAGAAGATGTAGTCTTTCTCCTTCTAACACATTTGAAATAAATGGGAGAATAGAAACAGCTAAAATTGGTTATTTTTCAGAGATGGGGAGAGGGGAAGATTAGTCTCCAAGAGAAAAAAAATGCAAGCTGTTTTTTATTTCCTTTCTGGATAAATGTGATATGTTTCAAGTTCTTGATCCATCTTTCTAACACCAAGGTCTTTGCAATCCAGAGGTCTGTCTCTCTACCAAGTTGCATGTTATGTCTTTCAACTTTTTGGGTGTTAACGTGGAAAACGCTAATGATTAGAATTGTTTTTTTAATCCCACCCCTTCTTCCTGAATTCAACTGCTGTGAGGAAAAGTCTAAAATGGTGTCTGAAACAGCTCCATCCTCACTGCTATCTAACCACAGAAGTATTTCTTTGTTTGACTTAATCTAATTCCTCTAGGATCTAGGAGTCTGTTTCGGAGCATGTTCAAAACCATTCCAGTTTTAGCAGTTAATTTAGTTTGCCTTAAGTCTGATAGAAATCCAAAAATTATGCAGAGAATTCTTTAAATCCTGCAGGGTGCAATCCATGGTGGTGGAAAATATACATAGCGTACAAACAAAATTCGCTCTCAATGAAAATACAGCTAAATATTCTTTAATAATGGATGCAAGAACGTGATAGTGTAATAAACTAGGAGGGAGAGCACTTAATATAAATAGGAAACACGTTTGATTCCTTCATTCTGAGATGAAGATATATCCCTCAGCAAAAAAGCCCCACACTTAACCATGAAGTTTCTTCTTCACAGGTGTATTTGAAAAGAAAACTGCTAATGCTGTTCTGGTCTTTCCGCTTTTCCACTTTTTTATTTTTAAACAAAATAATGTAAAGTGTTATTTTTACATTATATTAGTTTATTCACTGAATTCCATTAGCAAAAAATCTACCTTTTTTTAGTTTAGACCCATTACCCCTTGTTCTATCGCTACATGCCTTTGTAAATAGAGATGACAACTATCTGTTACTCATCAGCTGCCACTATTTCATCAAAACACTCTGCCACTGTTGGACTATGCCAGTTGTATGACAAATAGGGACCATTCAAACATAGACCCTCTTTATAGCACAAAGCCAGAATTCTTAATAAAAGCAGTCCTGGAACAATCAACCTTACTCCTTTGCTCATTTTCAAATCCTGAATTCATTCAGCATGTATTATAAATCACTTTCTTCCCCAGACAATAGGCATTTAGTATCCTCTGGCATCCAAGGCCCTTTCCTCACAAAAGGTCTCATTTTGTTCCACTCATAGGTTGTTTTTTGTTTGTTTTTTTTTCCTTCTTCTCTTCCTTAATCATAAAATAACCTTTTACTTCAAATAAATACATTAATTTAATAGATCAATAGATTTAATGAGTAGGAGGGGCTATGCAAATGACATTGTACTAAGAAGACAATCATAACAGTTAAAATTGCAGATCTATGAAGATACTGATGGAATGATTGTGACAGTGCCGAACTATGTACATATACACAGTGGATATATGACACTACTTAGTTGGACTATGTACCCTATGACTATGTTTGTTTTAATTAATGAAAGGGTTATAGTTTGGCATGGATGTGACAATGAAACACAGTACTCCAGTGGAAAATGTTAAGCAACCTTAATAGAAACACAATCAGACCCACTTAAAACATCATACAGTCCTTACTTTCTGGGAGGCAAACACATTTGTTCAGCATCTATCTTAATATTTTGCATGTGATTAGCTTAGCTCTGTCACACTCTGTAAGCATGCCAATATCATATTGTTGAAGTGATATCAGCATAAATGAAGCTTGCTTTTTTTTTCCTCTGTGTGTGTGTCAAGGGCAATAAGAAGCATCCAGCAAATTGTGCTGTATCTAGGCCTGTAGCCTAAAATGCAATCCCAGATATTTATGGAAATCAGGCGCAGCTGGAGCTGATTCTCATTTACCTTCTCTGTGCAGCTGGATTTAATTCCAATTACCTTCTCTATGTCTTTGTCCAAAAAGAACATATTTGATGTTTGTTGAGGTTTTTTTTTAAGACATCACCATATGAGGTTTTTTCTTGTCATTAGGAAGTTTTGATGATGATCTTGACAGGTATTATTTATTTTAATAGGTTGCGTTGCATTAAAATCTTTAGTTAATTCCGCAGTCTACCTAATTTATTATCTGTCACATGTACATTGTTCCACTTCCAACCCACCCTTTGCTCAGGTACTGATTGGCCAGAAGGAAAAATAACTGCTCACACCTGCTGAGGAGAAGGCAAGAAAATCCTGTCTTCCTTTCCTTAAGCCTGTCATGTGTTGTTATTAAAACTTGACTCTTCCCTCTTGAGAAAGAGGGAAGACAAATTTGCAATAACATAAGCTTAAAAACACTCTGCTGTGCAGATTTTTTTTCTTCCTCCTCAAATCACTCATATCAATCTACTTGTTTCTTCTTTATACTCCTCTTCCCCACAACCCCACTGTTTATAATGAAAAGAGTCTGCAGGCACACTGAACAGAGTGGCTAAAGCCAATCTGAGGGGAAGCGATTTGTCAGATATAGCTGCTGCAGATCACATAGAAACATGATGGTTGGCTCATACTCTGAAGCAGATTTCTGATTGAAATGGATGGGGAAAGGAGCTATGCACGCAACTGCAATCAGTTCCTATGATGTGGGAAAGTGTGCCATTGTCCCTTGCGCTGGTAGGTGAGAGGTGGACACCTTCTGGAGAACTTCCAGAAAAGACATGTTTTTATACAAAGTGAGAGGTTATTTTTTAATGTCTAAAACCAGTAAAAAAATTAATACGTTTATCAATTTTAATAACTTTGCAACACTTTTCTTCAATTATTTTTTTTCTCCTATAGCTGTTGTATGAAAAGGGGTATGTAGTAAGTAGTATCATTGTGTACTAAGTATAACATAGTAAGTGGAATTACAGAACTAAAAATTAAGCAGTCTTTCTGGTATGAAAATCCATTAGACTGTGTTAAACAAGGGCTCTCTAGATAGGGGAGACATGGTTTTAAGATATGATATCAAGATATGAACATTGTCCATAGTGATTTTAAATATTAATGAAGCATCACTATGTAGCTTTGAATATCCAAAGATGAATTCCAGTTTAATGCAGATGAATAACTAATCTTTATTTCCTTATAATCAAGGTGCCAAGATTTTTAACATTTACATGATTTATTCATGCATACAGGATCAATTAGCAGGTTATTCTTTTCTTTGTTTTTAACAATTTCCTCCTCCGTTATGAAAAATTGCCAATTTAGTAATTGCTTTTTGCATTGGAATTTCAGTTTTGTGTCTTGGATTAGATCATATTTGAAAATATTGAAAAATTGAAAAATTACCCATGACTGTATTTTTAGTGACAAATCTTTTGCTGTTCTTTCCCTTCTTTTTTCAGGTAAGAATAACAATTATCAGCTGTCTAGATGATTACTTACTTTCTCAATACTCACAGAATCATAATTGTTTGTCAGACAACTGATTCAAAACCTTATTAACAGAGAAAAATAATAAGGGACATATGTTTCTAACCAAAGACTTTATATACTTATCCATTCAATATTTAAGGCACAGTAGACAGAGGTATTAGGAATGAACATCTGCCTCTGCAGAACTGTATTTGCCATAACTGCCTCCCAGAAAGGTTTTCCATTGAGCTTTTACGGTGGTTTTGCTGCCTATATACCTACAAAGCAGCAAGATAATGCTTAAAAGCCCTGGCATGTACAGCGTCTTCCAGAAGAGTTTTGACTCAAGTCATATCTGCATAATGATATAAACAAAAAAGGATATATCTTCTCATTAGCAAACTACCATCTAAAACACCAATGAGTTAGCAAGACAATAACCCTTGTTAGCAATAATTTATACCTAAATAATGGAAGGCTATTCCTTGTCTACCCTGTGGCATTTCTCTGATGCATGAAGAACTCACTGATCATTAGAGGATTGGCAGCAGCACTACCACATATACACAGAACATTCTGTCAAAGAACATGGAGGTTTCCACTCAGACAGTTCTTATCTTGGAGTATCTTCTGGGAGGCCTACACAACTCTAGAGATCTTCTGGATGTTGTGAACTGTTCACTTCTCTTCAAGTAAAACAAACCTAATGGAGTTTATAATCCTTAGCATCTTAAAGTAAGCAAACAGTTCACAAGGACAACTTAAAAAATATGTGTGAAATTTGGGAAAATAATAGGGTAGTTCACTAGAGCAACCAAGAAATTGTAGCAAAATAAATGGCTGTTCCATGTGGAATAGAAAAAGTTTTTAAACATGAAAGTAAATGAAGAACCTAAACTTTAGCTCATCAAAATTATTAATTTTCCAGATCATACAAATAAATATCCTAAACATTTAAGACTCCAACCATCTCAGACCCACTTAAAGAAAACAAAACACAAAACCAAACAAATAACATTCTTACTCACTTTGAAGTACACCTCACATTCAAATCAGGAAAAGCTTAAAATATTTTAAAATGTCTAAAATAATAATAGCACGCATTTATATGATGATTTTTTTCCCATTCATTCATCACTAAATAACACACATAAAGCAAAGGTAAAAGGATATAGTTTCATATTGAGTGACATGAGCAGCAAACTGCTATAGTGTTTGAAGGGAAAAGACAAACCTGGCTTTACAGGCAAGGCACTGTGAAAGTAACAGAACAACCTCCATCAAGGCTAGACAGGCAGCTCAGATCAGTTTTGCAACTTCCTGTGTCTTTCCCTTCAGCTTTAGGAAATAAGGTAAGAATTGAGCACAAACAGATGGGAAAATATAATATATATATAGTTGTGAACCTCTAAGTTATTAAAAAGTTAATATGAATCAACGTGTAAGAAAAATCTCGAGTTATTTCCTCAGTTCACAATTTATCTCCCACAGATGATTTATGACATGTTGCTCTGCTTTCCTACTTAAACCAAAGTATGTTCTGTTAAGATCCAACAAAAATCAACCAAAAGAAGCTTCCATCTTACAAAGTATTCAGCAAAACATCCAGTGATTTTGAATAGTGGCTAGCTCATTGAAGTGAGAATTCATTTTTAAATTCAGTAGAATCACTGCTTCCTACCAGGAAGATTCTCCTACCACGAGATTCAAGGTACAATTGCACTCAGTGCATTACTGTGAGGTTTGAAATGAAGATTTATTTATAGAAGAGTATGGACATTTCTTTCAAAGATCATATCCGTATATGAGCTCCACTGAATCCTCCTGAAATGTACTGTGCAAACTCTGTTAAGATTCATATGCAGTAAAAAGTAGGGCTCACACCTCTCGCTTTTAAAAGCATTTCCTTCTCTAAGCTTTGAATTTGTATCAAATGTAGTTCTCGAAAAGGAAATCAATCCATGTATTCAAATTACTGACATTTACCCTACAACGAAAATAATCAGTATTGTAAACTTGGGTCATGAATGTATTTTTATTCCATGTTGCAAAGCTCTGGGAATCTTGTGATCATAGTTACACAATAACTCTAGTACACAAGAAACAAAGCCTTGTTATATTATGAAAACATCAACACATATCAAAGAATTGAATTAGACTTCATAGGTATAAAAATTAATACGTGTAAAAAGGAGAACAAAAGATCAAAACAACTTAATTAAATGTCAGACTTTACAAGCATATCCTCACCTAAGATACACGGACTTAAAAGCATGCAAGCAAAACTCACAGTGGGAGCGCTTCTTTGGTTTTATTAATTAATGGAATAGTTAAATAGCATTTATTGAGGAAAATATAGGATCATTTAATGGAAGTGCAGAAGTTCATAACAACCTCCAAGGTGAAAAATAAAGAGTTTGATCTTGAACCAATTATAGCTGTGAAAAACATTACTGGAACATTTCCAAGATTAATTCCAAAAGATTAAATTTTTAAAGAAAGAACTTTACATTTTGAGTAATTTAAACAAAAGTGACTACGCTACAAAATTCTGAAAAAAGTAATTTCAGACTAATTTCGAATTGAAAAAATCCTCAGATATGAGCTGTGCAAATTAGAGCACTGTGGAAAGTTCTAATTCCCTGAGTCAACTCCTTACACAGTACAAAATGCAAGGTTGCTTTGTCTTGGAAGATTTCTGGAATAACATTTTCAATGAGAACTCTTAAAAATACCAGGTACAAATACACGTTTCCTTAAAATACCAGAAGAGTTCTGTAGAGCTGTGAATTAATTACTTACATGTGTGAAAGACTAATTGAATGATTTTACTCCAGCCAGGTATAGAAGGACATATCCCAGACTCCTGCTGAATCCCTGTCAATGGACCTCCACGAGCCAAATTTTGGCTTCTTCAGCGTAGACACATGCAGATACACAGGCATCAAACGTATCTATTGTAGTAAACCCAAGATCAGCTCGAATTCCAATTCACAAAACAAATGGCACCTTTCCAGTCTCTTAATTAGTTATTGTATACCCTTTGCACTTACAAGATTCTTCATGTGAAGATCAGAAAATTACAATCCTATTTTATATAAATATTATTTTCATTTAAAAAAAAATCTTACTTTAAATTCAGGTAGACTTCAGAAATAGACCTGTAAGCGATCTAACCCCACATTTAGTGATATCAGAAATGTCTTTCTATTGCATTAGAGGATATGAATGAATTTGAGACAACTAACCTCAGGACGTGCAGTTAATTAAGAACTGAGCCGGAACAAAGCTCATGGCTTTCAAATCGGAAGCTAATGTGTTGCCAGCTGGAATGTACGGCCCCCCCATGGTAAGGCTGAAAATCACATTTGTAAAGTGTGTTTCTTCATTTTCTCTGATTTGGAGAAACCCAGAACTGTAAAAGATGCAGAGCAATAAATTGCAATTAGTGCACAATTAAAGACAGAAGGCTTCTCCTCTGCTCCCTCCCTCCAAAAGAAAAAGAAACCCAACAACAGAAAAAAGAAAAACCAGACAAAAATCCCCTCCTTTCCTCTGTGAAGGGAAGAGAGGAAAATGAGGATGGAATACCAGTTATTTAGGCAACAGTCAGTTAGGCTTTTTTCTTCCCCCAAAGTATCTCTTATGCAAATAAACTTGCACATAAATGCTGTCTGCTTCAGCATGGGTCCACCAAATTTTTAATTTCTTAACCAAATTTGACAGAAGGATGGAGTTGTTAGAGATCATTAACTGCTCTCAAATTTTATGAAAGCAGCCAAGCCAAGTAGTAAAGGGGCATTTGTAAAAGTTACAGCATGGCGAAAAATGACACCAGATGGAAGACAGCCTTATAAAAGCTCAACAGTGAGCAACACTTTCTGCAAACAGGAGAGTAAACCAACTAGAAGATACAAATCTATACAAAACTACAGTTAACTTATCCTGCAGCTATTTGTCATTTACTTTTAAGAACAGACTGACTAGCATGTTTTTTAAGTATATAAGAGAAAATGTGGTGGTCATTGTGGTTTATGCCTACACTAGAGCACTAAGAGCTCACGGCTCACAATACAGAGTTGTCTTGGCAGACTGGGAATTCATGTTAGTGTATTAGCTGCCTCTTGAAAATGTTCTCCTATCTTTTCTGACATTATGTATTATTATAGAAATAGTCTGATATTCTTTCCATGAGCAGAGTATCTAATGACCATAATGTAACTAGTCACTGGTACATGAATCTCTTTGAATATAAAATATTTTTATTATTTAAGTAACTAGGGAACTGTTTTTCCAGTTTCCTTTACAATCTCAGAAAGTGAAGAATCAGCTTTAGAAAAACTTAAGAAACAACTTGGTGATTGATGTTCATTTACATACAGAAACCTGGGCCAAGACATTAGGTGTGGTTTAGATTAATATGAAACAGACATGTAACTCGTGATTGAACAAAAGCTCTACCTCATACATTTAATTAAATAATAAGATTCAGAGAGATCTGTTGATACAGCCCAAACATTCTGGGTTGGAAGAACTACAGCTCTGTTAGACATATGCTAGCAGACTGCATGTTCATAAAATGAGATGTTACCAATATACCATGTTACATTCATGAAGGAATCAGTTCCTGAATTCCTGAAAAACGTCCTTCACTGTGCCAGGAAAGACAAAGAGATCAAGAAAATCTACAAGTGCTAAACATACCTCTCTCTGAAGCAAGATGCTAATTCTGCATTCATACACTTTCACCTTATTCCTTGTAAACTAGTAAACTGCTAAAGATAAAAAGCTGCCTTATAGTGCCATGAAGAAACAGCCATTGTTTCTGCAATTTAGTTTCAGCTTCATTGGTGAGACATTATTGGCAAAAGATCTGCCAAGAGATTAGATTTAATCAGTTTTTATAATTCACAAATAGGATTTTGAGAATACCAGAACTTAAAGTAGTAACAAATCACTCCAAATGCACACTATGCTGTCTATAGTGCAGTCTGGAAAGAATATAAACTTTCATGAACAGCGAAATTGAATTTATTCTAATTTGACATCTACAATATACATTAATTTATCTGTTCCAAAACACTCCAAATAGAAGGAGGTCTAACAAGCAAAACCCACTGATATACACTGCATTATTTAAGATAATCACCTTTAATTCTGTCAGGTCAAGTCACTTGCACTTCTGCATTTACTAACTGGTTGGCTAATCCAAATTGCCAGCAAGGATTTGCCAATCCTAAAACTGAATTCCTCTGTCTATCTCTAAACCACTGCAGTTATCTGTTACAGAGTAAATTAGGAATAATAGGATTCTTGTTTCTCTAGACTATACCCATTTAGTAATTTAGAGATAAAACCAATTAGTGTTAGATCCCTTTTTACATCTCATTTTAATTGGTATCATATTGAATAGACTTCTTCTTCATTGCGTAGCTCCAGTAGCAGGATTCTAATAATAGCATGTATTTTGTACCCTTTAAGTACCTAAAATGATTCGAGTAAGGGTAATAAGAGGACTTCTTAGACCTCTTTTCCATTTACTTGTCAGCAACACTGGTAAACTAATACTTAATGTTACTAATAATTCTCAAGTTAGGAGTTAAGGATTAAATACGGGATACAAAAGATTGCTAAGTTTAAAACACGATTTAATTTTGGTAGAAGTATGCAAATCAAAAACTGGAACAACGCCTGGGAGAGAACTGTTTAAACATGCTTGAATTTCTCTTTAGCTCTGTTTAACCCTCAGGTTTTTTTCCTGATAAACATTTGCCCTAATGCCTGCTGTGCAAAGAACAATAAGAAAATCACCAAAGCTCCCCAAACCATATCAGTGACTCTTCCTGAGTCATTAGCTTGCAGCTACTGTAAGTCGCTTGAAAGGTACAATTTCTACCACTCCCAACAGGGATCTAGTGCAAAGTATTCAGCATGTTGTCTCTCGGGGAGAAATCAAGATCTAGAAGCTACATCAGTACCTTTCTCAATTCAGTCTCCAACCTCCAACGCTAAAAGAAAAGCATTCCTAATACAGTTAAGGCATGTAATTCCATTTTGTGCTCTTGTGTAAAACTGTAACTATATGGTCTCTTGTTGAGGAGCCCACTGATTTCTCTGCTAATGACAGGTGCCAAGGGGAAAACAAAAATCCTACTACAATCTGATAAAAGGCTGTCAGGTGGGAAAACCTATTCCAGGAATGAAAACACAGTGTAGAGTATATGCTAAACCATTTGAGAACAGGAGAAGTGCCTGAGGATTGGAGGATAGCCAATGTCACTCCAGTCTTTAAAAAGGGCAAAAAGGAGGGTCCCAGCAACTACAGGTCAGTCAGCCTCACTTCTGTCCCTTGAAAGGTGATGGAACAGCTTGTTCTGGATGCCATCTCCAACTGGAAGAGAAGAAGGTCATGAGGAGTAGTCAGCATGGATTCACCAAGGGAAGATCGTGCTCGACCAATCTCATAGCCTTCTATGATCTCATCACCGGCTGGGTGGATGGAGGGAGAGCAGTGGATGTCATCTATCTTGACTTCAGCAAGGCTTCAACACTGTCTCCCATGACATCCTGATAGAAAAGCTGAGAGAACATGGGATAGATGAGTGGACAGTGAGGTGGGTTGAGAATTGGCTGTCGCACCGGGCTCAGAGGGTCCTGATCAGTGGAGCAGAATCTTAATGGAGGCCTGTGACTAGCGGTGTTCCCCAGTGCTCGCTGTTGGGACCAGTCCTGTTTAAGATCTTCATTGACGACCTTGATGAGGGAATAGCATCCACCCTCAGCAAGTACACTGATGATACAAAGCTGGGAGGAGTGGCTGACACGCAGGAACACTGCGCTGCCATCCAGCGAGACCTGGAGAGGTTGGAGAGCTGTGCAGGGAGAAACCAGATGAGATTCAACAAAAGCAAGTGTAAAGTCTTGCACCTGGGGAGGAACAACCGCATGTATCACTACAGGCTGGGGGTTGACCTGCTGGAGAAGAGCTCAGTGGAGAAGGACCTGGGGGTCCTGGTTGATGACAGGTTGGCTATGAGTCAGCAGTGTGCCCTGGTGGCTAAGAGGGCCAATGGGATCCTGGGATGCATCAGGAGGAGTGTGGCCAGCAGGTCAAAGGAGGTGATCCTCCCCCTCTACTCTGCCCTGCTCAGGCCCCACCTGGAGTATTGTGTCCAGTTCTGGGCTCCCTGGTATAAAAAAGACAGGGATCTCCTGGAGAGAGTCTAGAGAAGAGCTATGAACATGATTAAGGGCCTGGAACATCTCCTGTATGAGATACAGAGATGAGTGAGCCGAGACTGTTCAGCCTTGAGAAAAGAAGACTAAGGGAGGATCTTACTAATGTTTATAAATATCTTAGGCATGGGATGCAGGGGGAATCAGCCAGCCCCTTTTCAGTGGTCTGTGGAGACAGGACTAGGAGCAATGGCTGTAAGCTGGAGCACAGGAAGTTCCGCACCAACATGCAGAAGAACTTTTTCACAGTGAGGGTGACAGAGCAGTGGAATAGGCTGCCCAGGGAGGTGGTGGAGTCTCCTTCTCTGGAGATATTCAAGACCTATCTGTATGCCTATCTGTGTAATATGAGAGAGGGAGCCTGCTTTGGCAGGGGGGTTGGACCCGATCCCGATGATCTTTGGAGGCCCCTTCCAACCCCTACGATTCTGTGATTCTGTGATTTTATGTAGCACATAATATATTGGCCTTTTGAATACATTAAAAGTTTTTCTTACTTAACAAAAATTTAAATCTTAGGGATGTCAAGACAGTGTTTGTTGGCATTTACAAAGATAATTATTGTGATCCAGAAGGCTACCTAAGGAATATACTGTAATTAAGTTTACTTTAAAAAAATATATTTATTCTTGGTATTCTTAGCCTGAAAGAATTTTAGGTCTATCATTAGGTAAAATATAGCTAGACATTATTTGTGTCATAGCATCACAGAATCATTTTTATTGAAAAAGACCTTTAAGATGATGAAGTCCAACTGTTCACCTAGCACTGCTGAGTCCAACAACTAAACCATGTCCCCAAGTACCACATTCACACGTTTAATACCCACAGGAACCAGATCTTTTTGTGTGTATAAGTATCTATAAAGATAGAGAACATGGTGAAAAGAACGATCCATTAATCTCTCCATTTCCCTCGATGCCTGCAAATCCTGATTTCAAGAGAAAAATACTGCCATGGTCTACATTACATAAATAACTGTAGTATTCTTAAAGAATAAAGGTTAGCTGCTCTTCAGCCAAAAACAGAGAAAAAATAGAGAGTAATTGTAAATACTAGTTTATAGCATGGTTGTTATGTGCATTTGCTTTTGGCTCAGAATATAAAGGTTCCATCAGTGGTCACATGGCAGAACCTGCAAAAACATTTGCAATTAGCTAGTGCGATATAGATCAACTCAGTATTTGCTGAAGGTAAAGGAAGAGATGTAAACAGTCATATATACTTGAAAACTAAAGACTAAGTAAACACAAATCACAGTTCTCATCTGAAACTAGATTATATCCGTGACATTTCATCCAATAATTGTTTCTGTCTCCTCTGTTATTCTTTGCTGGAGATCTGAAGGTATAAAACTTCAAAAGTCTTATGGGGACAAAGCTCAGGGGGTGAAAGAGAGAGAAAAATAGCCTGGATAAAAGGTCACAACTTGTGGAAAAGGGCATAAAGTAGAATCCAAATACAAGTACCATGTATGACAGATTCCTAGGCATATTTCCAGTGAAATTATCACTGACAAAAAATTTTGAAAATAAGTGCACACATATATGCATAGAAACAAACAAGCCAATAAATCAGTGTGAGAGCAAATACCGATGCCACAAGACAGTGAACTATAGAATCACAGAATGGTTTTGGTTGGAAAAGATCTTCAAGACCATCAAGTCCAACCGTAAGTGTCATTGACAACAAAATACCAAAGACATACACGCAGAGTACATGCCAAAGACTTTGTAGTTCTTTTCATTGCAATTTTTGGACTCTTTTAAATTAGTTTTGCTTTAAATAACCTTAGTTGATGTAGAGCACTGTGATAAATTTTAAAACACCAATATTTCAATTAAACAAACACAACATATAAAACCAGAGAAATATATATCTAAAATTGTATTATTGTAATCATTAAAGTGCATCTGCTATAATTAGTTATGTGTGGAAAAGGGAAACAGTGCCTACATGCATTTTTTTTTCCTCTCAAAATGAAGTCCAGGAATGGCATGTGATTGTCTTTCCAGGCAGAATACTTTCCACGTTGATCTATATAAATACTTAAAGTCCTCTGTTGTGTACAATGATTGCTTTTATAGTTTTGCATTAATACCTCAGTATATATAAGCTGCACTCTAGCACACATTAGAAAATTTAATTAGACAATTAAATTTGAGCTAAAAGCTGTTGAATGCTGGGGAAGCCATTCTACAAATACAAGGACTCTTATACCACCATTAAGAAAATAAAACTGAAAAGAGTTCCTGAGTAGAGTTTCATATCCACATGAAATAATATTTTTCTAAGTCTAAGATGTAATCAGAAACCAGCCCATAAAAACCACACATACTTGTTATGAGAAATAAATACTCTTGACCCTAAAAGAGGAGATATCATTTCATTAGTTACATTCTGTAAGGCCTTCATCAAGCAAAGATTTATGTATATGTTTATGCACACAGCCTCATGGATAACTCTTATGCATGTATTTCAAGACAGATGAGCTGTTACAGGGTCAGATCCTAAATAAGTCCTTGCTCAGATGATTGGGAAGCTGTTCCTGAGATTGATACTCAGCCATCCTCAATGATGGCTAAGATTTAATTGAGTAATCCAACTGAGTGCATTTGAATGTGATTACTTGTGGAGTTAATACTACACAAAATTAGAAAAATGGCACCAGTGCACCATTAGAGATGACAATTTTTGGTTGATCAACCTGAAGGTATAATCATGCCACAACATTAATGAGAAGCCTGAAAAAACCTCAGGGGGAAGAATCAAAGAAATGTTTCTTTAATTAAAAAATGTTAAAATCTTTAGTCATTATTATCATCAAACTATTTTCATGCATTGTTTAGGACAATTAACCACGCCAATATTGGAGTATCATAATGTCTTAAAAACCTATAAACATAGGACAGAAAATTACTTAAGTGTACAAGGTTGGCATACAGGACAAAATTAATCTTATTTACTGAACTTTAGTCCTGCTTATTTTCAGTCTTACAGGGGCCAAGACGATTACGTGGCTCAGTTCAGAAAGAAACTAATTCCATAAAAAGCTAGCAACGATCCCTAAGTCACCATTTGCTTTTAAAAATTCATCTATCCTACAGTGCCATTACCAGCTGATGAGCAACGAGGAGCATCAAATCAAGGTGATGAAGGGCAATATAAGAAAGACGGTGCATCTTAATGACAAGCAATGCTAATTGTGGCATGTGAACGCACACGACAGTGCAATGGTCACAGCAGAAAACAGTTACTAATGGCCAGTTATGCTGATTTGGTGAGCCAGTTCAATTAAATTGTGTTCACCCCCTCAGAGCCCATCTGAGGAGTCAAATGACTGGTTTCAGACAACAGAAGCGGGTGCAGGATTTTAGATTTGGCAGTGTGCAGGTGGGAGACCTGAGCACAAAGCTCAAGGCCCCGCATGCGGGGGAGGGACTTCCAGTTCCAGATGCCACATGACCTGGGAAGATGCAGGGCTTCAGGGGCAGGCAGCCCATGTGATGGCCTGTCGAGGGGGGGGGGGGGGTGGGGGGGGGTGGGGCACTTCTCACTTGGCAGATCCTCCCACTACTCCCATTACTGTGTGCTTCATCACGTTCCTTTTACCCTCCCGTTCAAAAGAGAGGCAATCAACGAGGAAGCGCATCACATGACCCATCAGTGATCAGCCACACACCGTGCGCAGTGCAGAGCATACATAACCCACAGGCTGTTCGCAAAACACCTCATGAAAACAAATACACAAGAAAAAAATCAAACTCTGTTTGATGGAATTCCTCGTAGAAAACCTGACCACCGTCTTCCAGCATACTTGGGATGGCAGTGAAGGATGTTTGATTAGCTCTTCCCTGTGTCAATGACGACATACAGAGAATTAAACTGTATTCCTCTGTTGGGGCGAGTAATAGGATTCAGGCCAAACAGGGACAAATCAATCTGGTTCACCTTCTTCTAATAAAAGGTGTGTTTAATTTAATAGAATTATATCCACTTAGTATTTGCCTTGAGTGTATAAAAAGGTGCTGGCCAACACTGGCAAGGTGTCTCCAGTCTAATGTAATTTTCATATTCCTAATGTTTGGAAATGGTGCCTTTAATTCAACCTAGTTTTAGTTCATTAAAGTATTTTTGATATGAAATAGATGAGCATTTCTAAGCAGCAGTAAGAAGATGGATACTCCAGTTAATTCAGGAGGCCAGTTTCCATTTAAACCGCCTGGGACTAACAAGCCTTTACTAGGTCAAAGAATGAGGAAGGCAGCCTAGAGCCTTGGTGTGGAAGTCCTGAGATAAGGAGCTGATAGAAGAACCTATTTTGTGAATGAGATTTAAAAAAGAAAAGAATCCCTAAAAACTTAAGCTGTTCCCAAAAGAAAAAGCATTTTAAGTTAATAGCCAAAGTGAAAAAGAAAATCCCACATGGAATGAATAATTTTCCTAACACGTCTTTTTTAATTTGAAATAAGATTTGTGATAACAGTGTTAATGCTGGGGATTTTAAGTGACAGAATATTATTCTAGCTTATTCCTTTAAAACCTCAAAAAATAAAAAAAAGAAAAAAAGCTCCTTTGTCAAGCCTAGTTTAGGCCACCTTAAAGCTCGTTTCAATCAAAGTACAGCTTCTCATTAAGGGAAAAATTATTATTAACATCCTCATTTTGCTTCCTCTTGTGAATTATTTGCATTCAAAAATGTGCACGGCATTAGTTTCAGGGTAAATGCAAATATGACAGCGGGATTTCTCACCAAGCTCCTTTTTATTATTAGCTCTTTTTATGCCCTCCATTTATTATTCCCTCATCATTTTTCACAATGTATTAAAATGTTACATTTCCTAAAATAATAATATTTTCCTTCATTTGGTAATTGTCTCAGTCCAGTCTACAAAAGTCTCCATCACAGTGCCTACTGTCTATAATTTGGAATAGTTTATAATAATTGTTCATCACTGCTTAGGGGAGCCTTGGGCATTAGCTATCACAGTTACAGAATCCCTTCTCTCCCACTGAGTACGTGATTATTTCAGGTGAAGTTCACATAACAGGGGAGAGGGCAGGGGCACTGGCAAAGCTTATACTGTGAATGCCCGTGGTAGACTCCCAGTCTCTGGTCTGAAAATAAATTGAGGTGTTTTTCAGTTTTTTAAGCCTCATCTGTCCCATGTCTGGCAGAAACAACAAGGCCAGCTCTGAAACATGTTTCAACATTATTTAAAATAAAACACCAAAACAAAACAAATAAACTATTACTCTGACTCATCTTCCTGACATTTTAAGAGGAATCATCTCAGATGCTGAAGATTAGTCAAAACACAGTGTGTTCAGTTAGAACAAAATCAAGTTACCAGTGGCATACTCTCTGCCAAGGTTGTATTTGATAAACTGATTACAATTACTTCTTTTTTCCCTGGTCATATTAAAAAAATGGAAATAGATCTGACTAATAAAAGCAAACTAATAAAATCATTTGATCATCCTGATTCACCGCACTTCATCGTTCCAAGCTTCCCTGTTGACTCTCAAATTGTTATTGTCAAATTCTCAAGCATCTGCTACGCTCAGAATGACTTACATGTCCCTTTTTTCTGTCACTGTGTTGATGTCCGTCATCACGCCATCACCACTGCCTAATTGCAGCAAAGACCACTCTGATACCACCCAGTGAATATGAAATAATTTTGTTTCAGATTAATGTATACTGCAATAAAATCATATACTGTAATCTGTATTGACATGAACACAGATAATATCAAATTCAAAGGTGTATCTAAACACATTTAGAAAGAGTTCTTAGTTGATATAACTTTTAACTTTCTTCCAGGGGAGTCCCTAAGATTTATCACAGGAACATTTACCAGCACATAATTGAAACATTGCTGCTGAATTTGACCTACTGATGTCGAAAATTACAGAGAAGAGTAAAACAGATGAAACAGTTACTAACAGGATGCATGCTAAAAGCAGATCATATCATATTTATATCTTTGCTATGCCTTATTCCATTTCACTTGCACAAATGTATGTGCCCATTTGGTACTCATGAGTGTCAGTATGAGTAATCTATGTAATTCTGAGTTCAAGTAGCGTAACTTACTGCCTTGGAATTTGTTCCTTTTCTTAAAGTGTTTTCTAAATTACAGTAGACTACTTTTCTGCAACGTTTTGTGGGAGCGACTTAGGTCAACTTAGGCTTTGTCATGATATCAAACCACAAAGAGTGGTAGTGCTGAAAAAGGCAGAAACACATCAGCCAGGTCAAAGCAGCATAAATGAACTTCAAAAATTATTCTACCCATGTCAAATCAACACAGAAATGATTTGGGGGTTGGAGGGGTGGAGAATGGGTGTGGCAGTGAATTCAAGACACTGCAGGCTAAAATCCTTGCTCATCAAAGTATCAGCATGTGCATTTGTACTGTTTTAGTGGCCAATAATGAATTTCCCATTGAAATAAGCTTTTTAACCTAAGAAATTCTACCACACATGCTTATCCTCTCTTTTTCTTCATAATTCTTTCCTATAGTATATTTTCATCTTTCCTTCTCCTTTTTCCTATTCTGGTATAAGGTTATGCAGCAACTGCCATTATTATATGTTCTTAAAGACATATTTGGCTCAGCTACGTTTCTTTCATTTTTTAACCATAGATAATTATATCAGTAACTTATATTTACAGGAAAGATATTGGTTGTACAGAGCTTATTCCCTGTTCTTTTCAGGAGGTCTTTCAGAGCACCAAGCCTTTCATTTGGGCAAGCAGTACAGCTTATTAAAATAAACTCAGTTTAATGCCATCTAATTCTGCAATGATCAGTTAATTATGGACTCCTGTTTAGTTTCCAGTACAAGATGAAGACAGAAAATCATCACCTGATGATCAGAGGAGCACCTTTCTATGATTTAAACCATACTCTATTACTCAGATACACCTCAAGCATCTCATTATTTCAGGAATCACAGAATCGTAGAGGTTGGAAGGGACCTCAAGAGATCATTGGGTCCAACCCCCCTGCCAAAGTAGGTTCCCTAGGACAGGTCACACAGGTCGGCATCCAGATGGGTCTTGAATAGCTCCAGAGAAGGAGACTCCACCACCCCCCTGGGCAGCCTATTCCAGTGCTCTGTCACCCTCACTGTGAAAAAGTTCTTCTGCATGTCGGTGTGGAACTCCCTGTGCTCCAACTTGCAGCCATAGCCCCTTGTCCTGTCCCCACAGACTACAGAGGCTGACCATTTCCCCTTGTGTCCCACACTTGAGATATTTATAAACATTAATAAGATCCCCTCTCAGTCTTCTTTTCTCAAGGCTGAACAGCCCCAGTTCTCTCAGCCTATCCTTGTAGGGGAGATGCTCCAGTCCTTTAATCATCTTTGTAGCCCCGTACTGGACTCTCTCCAGGAGATCCCTGTCTTTTTTATACCAAGGAGCCCAGAACTGGACACAATACTCCAGGTGGGGCCTGACCAAGGCAGGGTAGAGGGGGAGGAGATCACCTCCTTTGACCTGCTGGCCACACTCCTCCTGATGCATCCCAGGATCCCATTTGCTCTCTTAGCCACCAGGGCACACTGCTGGCTCATAGCCAACCTGTCATCCACCAGGACCCTCAGGTCCTTCTTCGCAGACCTCATCTCCAACAGGTCATCCCCCAGCCTGTACTGATACAAATGGTTATTCATTCCCAAGTGCAAGACTCTACACTTGCTTTTATTAAACTTCATCTGGTTTCTTACTGCCAGCTCTTGAGCCTGTTGAGGTCTCACTGAATGGCAGCACTGGAATAGTAAGGAAATGAGCACAGGTAGCAGCACAAGGCTGTATTGAATGTTTATTAACTTTTGCCAGTTGTCTCTGCTTCTAGCTCCTTCACCACATAAAGATTTTTTGAACATAGGACAATAAACCAACACCTACAGTAAAGACAGGTCACAAACACAAAACCTGAACTCCTGTCAAAACTAGTAAGACCATGCCATTTTCAAGTAATTATTGCAATGACAGTTAGCATTTGCAATAGAAAATCTTTTTGAGAGGAATTCCATACATTTGATATTTTATCTTAAAGGTAAAGCCACAGAAATTAAATAATCCTTCCAAATTATTTTCAGAGTTGTCTTACTTCAACAGCGGTGGTTTTCAATCTTGGAATCTGACCTTTCTCCGCATATATGCAACCCTTGCCCCTGTTGGTGACAGAAAGAGAGTTATTTGGGAGTTATAATTCAGAGAAAAAGTTACATGTCAGAATGAGTACTCTAGGGAATGATCACCTGTCCTGTACTTCTCTTCCACAAAGCAGAAAGCACCACAACCTTTTGGTTAGAGGATCCAGAAAACTTTAACCACACCAATCTCTGTATTATAAATCTCTCTTCTCTTCCTTCTCAGCACTGCCTTAGGCTGCTCAAAAGCCTGACAGAATAGGGCAATAATCTCTGTCTGGACTTACGGTACATCTAGATCACACGCTGAGCCACCACCACCATGCCATAAGTGAAAGAAGTCAACAAGATTCACTGCAGGAAAGGTCTAACACAAGGACAAGATACAAACTGAAGTTTTCAGAACGCCTACTTACATCATTGGGCAAAGAATATACTGTTCTTAAGACCTACAAGACCAAATCCTGACCTACACCTCTATTGGCTTTTGGCTGCACAAACATGTTTCCCTTGGACCAATTTTATAGAACTGTGAAATCTTGCAGAGCTCCAGGCAGAAGTAGCAGCATGAACACTGACTCATCTGTGCTGAGGTCATAGTCTTTACAAAGCCAGTAGAAAGGACTGGCCATCAATTTTCTCTAGTATCATTTTACTGTTCTCATTATGTGCAAGAATTTTACTCCAGAATAATCAGTTATTGTGGTTTAACCCCTGCTGGCAGCTCAGCCCCACACAGCCACCCACTCACTCCCCACCAGTGGGATGCAGGAGAGAACTGGAGGAGTGAAAGTGAGAAAACATGTGGGTTGAGGTAAAGACAGTTTAATAAGTAAGCAAAAGCCATGCATGCCAGCAAAGCAAAACAAGGAATTCATTCACCACTTCCCATGGGCAGGCCAGTGTTCAGCCTTCTCCAGGTCAGCAGGGTTCTATCACATGTAACGATGACCTGGGAAAACAAATGATATCACTCTAAACATCCCAGCTTTCCTCCTTCTTCGCCCAGCTTTACATATGAGCATGACATCATATGGCATGGAATATCCCTTTGGTCAGTCGGGTCAGCTGTCCAATATGTCCCCTCCAAAGTTCTCTTGCACCCCTGTCCTGGGGAGGCATAAGAAGCAGAAAAGGCATTGGCTGTGCGTAGCACTGCTCGGCAGTAACGAAAACAGCCCTGTGCTGTCAACCCTGTTTTCAGCACAGATCCAAACTACAGCCCCATACCAGCTCTGTGAAGAACATTAACTCTATCCAAGCCAGAGCCAGCACAGGCTATGGCTGCAGGCTGGGGAGAATGCACTTTAGTGAGATAGAGCTCACAGAGTAGTGAGATAAATTGCAATGCCAAGGTTGTCTTGATTGCAAATAAAGTACCAAAATTAAATTCCAGCCCCGACAATATTTTATACTAATTTTAACCAGGCCTCTTATAAGCTCCATAATGAGATGTAGCCACAAAAGTTTAATGCACTGAGAAGCTCTAACACCCAAACCCGAAATTTCAGAAAAAAATACATTATTAAGAATAGTTTCCATCTCTGAAGCTATTTTTATCTCTTTGTGATCAGACCAGCAAAATATAAAAAACAAATAAATAAATAAGTAAATAAAATTAAAAAGTTGTTCCAATGCCTTTCTATAGTAAGTGGAGATTGTTCCCCATTCATACAATAATAAGCTGCTTCAAAATATTTTATAGGGGAGGAGTATCTCCTTCATTTACCATGTAATTTTATATATCAATTTTCACTTGATTTCACTTTCATTTTGTATGCCATTCCACCTGCCAGAGAAGTTGAAATGTCTATCAGAATATGGCAAAATATATATGTAGGAACAATAGGTCTAATTCTTTTATTAGTAGTCCTTACTAGAGATACACTCTCACACATCTGCAGGCTGGGAAGAGAATAACTCTTTTAAGATAAGCTTTTTTCAATTCAATAATATATGATTGTCATAGACTGATATAAAAGACATACTGAAGCAGACATCTCCAGATAGTTAACTATCTATTTCTCAGTAGAGCACAGCTCATTCAGTACAGAGGTGTGGAGGTCAGGGTCAGATCCATTTGAGCCCATTCTTTTAGGAATAATTTTATTACTACAAACAGATTACTAGTATTTGGAAGCATGAGGGCAGCACTACAAGTCAGAATGGAAAAAAGGGTGAGGGAATTAGTGAAATACAGAGCTGAGAGGACATCCTTGGAAATGGAGCAAGGAGTCTATCAAGCACTTCTTTTTCCATGACAGCTCAAGAGGTACAAAAGTACTAAACATAAAACCAAACTGAAATATTATCTCAGTATTCAGTCAGAAAACATTACTAAACAGATACAAATTGGTATTTTAAATGTGCCCTTCCCAGAAGAATTTCTGAGGGTCTGCAGTTAGCATTCTTATTGTCTCTGCTGAAACAGAAATACTGATTTGACTTGTGTTCTCTCCCTCCCTGGCAGTGCCCAAGGCCAGGCTGGATGGGGCTCTGGAGAACCTGGTCTAGGGGAGGGTGTTCCTTCCCATGGCAGAGGGGTGGGACTAGATGGGCTTTGAGGTCCCTTCCATCCTAATATCCTATCAGGGCCAAGTAATCCTTTTTGTGGTATTTAATGATGTCATTAAAGGTCTAGAAAGAATTTGCTATGAGAGAATAAATAATCATCATAATTAACTTAAAACACTACTTCTTCAGGAAGAACTCAGGGAGTTTTGCCAATAAAAGAATCATACAAAATTTCTGTTCAAATTGTGTATTGGGATAAAATCTGTTCTAGTGTGGTACACAGAGATGTACCAAGAGTGGACATGAAAGTTTGGCAGGAGGGAAAGCTGGGCTCGTGTCACTTTTGAGGTCTCTACATTCTACATGGGTAAAGAAGCGTATTTTCCAATTTATGGGAGCTACCTGGTGATAACTACATTACAACTATGACTTCTCTGTGTGCCACATTCCCTCTTCAGTCACCACATGCCTCTATGTTTTTCTTGTACCTTCTAAAACTTTTCTCTGATCCCAATCTGGTGCCATATCACTATGCAAGTCCCAGCATTGTGCTCTATTTTGCCGTAGGCCTGGAAGTAGAAGAGTGGTGAAAGTTTCTAGTTAGCAACGAACCTCACCTGTGAGGCTCAAAGAAGTTGCAGCTGCTCCATATATTTGCAGCATGGTTTTCTCTGGAGAACAAGTTTTTTGGTCTCACTTTTCCAGGAAGAAGTAAGAATCCATATGCATCAGTGCAGAGTTTTTTTGAGAGAAAAGCATGGCAAGTTACATAGTGTGTACAACTCTGCTCAGCTGAAACAAATGTAACAGGCTATTATTGCCTGTAAGCCCAAATAACAAGATACAGTCCATTTTGGTTTACATATTTGAGATTAAGAATTTTCACAGATTCTGCATCTTCCTGGAAAAATCAAACCCTGAAGCTTTTTCTTGGCAGTTTCTTACACAAAAGCATTTATTTAAGCATTCATATAAATGTCTTTATCAGATGAAACTTTTACTTAGTCATATTTATATCAATTTTAGTAGCCAGCTTAGTGACTCAGCTTTCTAGGGGGCTATCTTCTGCTTTCTTTCCTTTTAAAAAATGGAAGCAATTATTTGTGCTTATGAGAGCAATAGGAACAGCAATGCACTAAAGACAAAAATATATGAAATTATCCACAGGAAAATTACAGAGAAGCTACAGCTGCAGTAAGTGTTCCCACTAACTACCCATTCACTGACCTCCTTCTTGAATTACTTACTTGAGTGAATGACACAGCAGAGAGACAATCTGAAAGACCCATTTGGCTATCACCCCACTGAAAATGTCAGCTGAGCTTGTTTGCTGAGGAATTCTGCTCATGTTGATCAACTGCTAAAAACCTTAATACAGTAAAGGCTTAGCCAAGCACACAGCTGACTTCAATGACAGCATCTACATAAACAAAGGCACAGATTTACTTGAGCCTTTGCAGCATGATCCCTTAACTTGAGATTTGGAAGTCTTCATTGCAGTGGAAAAAAATAGTTTAAAATGTACAAAAATCCTATAGTCTTAACTAGGCAAGATGGCGTCAAGGACAGTTTTTTGCTATTTTGAAATAAAATTGTTAAAGCCAGCATTTATTCATGTAAATTAGTTGGCTATTGTACAAGTATTATTTGACACTAAAAAGAAAGCAGATATATAGTACAGTGGGATGGTAGAAAACACAAGCATACTACATATTAGCTTTAAAAACCAAGACTTGACTTACAGAAGTGAAAGCACAGTACATTAAGGGCAAAATGCTGTGACTGGATTTGAATGAGAGTTACTGGTCTTCTCAATGTTGTTACCCTGCTGCTGTTGCTAAGGCACCTTTCTTTATTAGTTATACTATTTGTATGTGGATGAGTTCATCCAGCAAACATCTTTTGCACTTAGTAAAAATGAAATGTAAGAACCATTAGAATGTAGGTGGAAAGGTATTTTTTAGAAAAGACAGTAAGTTCAATAGAACAGTTGTTCTGGCACTTATTAAAACTTTCCAAAATGGTATTTCATCTTATGCCTCTAATTACTGAGCCACACTTCTTGTATCCTGACAGATAAACCTGTTTAAAATTCTTGAAGAGGCTGAAGAGAAATGACGTATCCAGCCCAAAGCACCTTCCGCCACATCTCTGACAACATTCAGCTCAAGGCACTCTGACCCCTCAGTTGATTATCTGTGCCGTGACAGTGCTGTCTACAAAAAATGCCAGAAAATTAGCACTTCTGAATGCCTGTTTTGCATTCTTCAAGTACATTATTAGAATTCTTTTGTCAAAGGAAGCATGCTACATCATTGTATTCATAATAAATGCTCTTTGATTTGTATGACTTTGTGTTTGTAATACACCCAAACAAAGATCTCATTTGTTCTGCTGGCAAAAGCTAATCTGTACAAGCATTTTTTTATTATTTTCTGCAAAAACTGCCGTTCTGAGCCTAGAGATTGGGTTAGCTAAAAGCTTCACATTCATTATCTTTAAGGTACCATGTTAATGAAAGGATTTTAATCATTGACATTGCTATGTGAATTATTATTACACAAACCCCTGCTGTTGAGTTAGGCAAAATTAACCCAGTGTAAGGGGCATTAAAAAAAAAATCACAGCTAATTAGTAAGCTAACAGGAACAAAGAGAATGTATAACAAAGATGTTGAGAGGACGACACTTACGTAAAAGCTGTAGCTTCCATTCCAACGTTGATCTTTCTGTATGGAAATCTTTTTTCTGTTTGATTTGTTCCATTAGACTTGAGCATTTTTATGTTTTGTAATTAGTTTTCTAAGCCACAATGTCTCACTTCTCTCAAACTGTGGAAATCCAAAGACTCATAATAGAAAATGGAAGATATTTAAAAATGCTTTTAAATTATTTCCCCAGCGATCTATATCAGAAGCATAAAGTAATTCTCTGGATTATTCTAGGAAATTATTTCCATATTCTCTACTGTTCTCCATGAACTGCAGAATACTTTAACTAATCTAGCCAGGTTCCATTGGAATAAGCCCTTCATTTTAATGGATTGATACTATTGTCCAGGTTGCAATTCCATATGGAGCAGATAAATGAAGCTATAGGTTTAAATCACTGCACGACTTCTCTTCTACACTCATAGTCATGCTGGTTTCCAATGGGCAACACATCATTGTGCTGATGTAAGAGCCAAGGATGAGACAATCAAACCTCGGCAAAGTATTCATGCTGGGTGCCATTTGTTTATAATTGCTCTTTGTAAGTTATAGTTTCAGATAAAGCTCCCAAAATGGAATGAAGGGAAAATAATAATTAAGTCTGTTTCTCTTTTTGAGCCTGACAAAGGCTTTAAATTTTTTTTTTTTAACGTTTGTCTTTCCGTTCACCATAACACATATTTCTCCCCCTTCTCTCTTTTGTTCATCAGCCTTTTCAGGCTGATAATTAAGACTCAAAATATTTGCTGCTGTTGTTTTTTTCCATGCCATCATTTGGGTTGTGTTATAAATGTGGAACAACAATCATCTAGTTCTCTTGTGTGCCGGTAATTTAGTATTTCAATAATCTCCAATTGTGGAAAGGTTTAAAACACCCCAACATTTCTAGCAGTTTCCTTTTTTTGTGGGAAAAAAATATGTGAACATAACATTTACAGCATGTACTCTTATATTTTCCTTTTTTTCCTCCTTTTTTTTGTGATCCTTATGAGGGAATTAAAACACAGGGCAATTGCTGAGCATAAAACGGAGGACTCACTTCAATAAAAATATAACATTCTTGCACAGGGGCAGTTTTTACAACCAATATCATTGCTTCAGTTCTGCGAGTGCTGCATAATTCTGTTAACTCTTTTTATCCAAATTCAAGTAAAGTAAAAGACAAAGGTAGTATGTAATACATTTTGCAAGGGGCAGTACATTTCTGTTATGTAGAAATTTCCACAAAAGGATCTTACAGTGTTCTAAAAATATTGGCTAACCATGCCAAAAAACATAAATCAAAATTGTGTTTGTTCCACAATGCACACAACAGGACCAGAAAGGTTAATGACAAAACTGGGAACTAGAAGCTAAGTACCTCAGAACACATTTTAGAGAGTAATGAAATTTGTTTTATTTCCAGAATCCCTGGGAAATGTTCTTCTCTCAAAATTATCAAATCTGTAAGGAACTGCCTGAGTCACTATTTTTGGGAGAACTGTGGGTGTTAATCAGGCCAGTTGTCTAAAATGAATTTTGATATACAGTTTATATAGCACTGAAACTGTTTGCCAGTGATTGGCTTAGACTCAAGAAAATTGGTGATAACTCCCAGATCAGAGCCTACCTACCCCACCATCCTCACTCCCACTGTATTTTATTTAAAATTTTTATCCAGCCTTGATATATGAGCAATGAAATACAATTATTTCCTGCATTATGAGTTTTCCTGTAATAATACTTCTAGAGCACAGAAAAGCAGCACAGAAGGTAAACCTCAAATTCTATGAAAATCCACAAATTATTCAGCAGAAAACCTAAGAAGGATGTTTGTGAGGCAGACAACAGAGACTGTAGACTTCTCTCTAGAAATTTGAACTAATTCATTAGTCCAGTTGAGAAATTAGTGGCAGTCACAGAAGACAGAATCCAGTCTCTCACGCTGTGGCCCTTCCCAGTGTGTGACAGCTGCCTCTCTCATGGGGAACCTTTCCGGGAGTGTGAGATAACAAAGCTACGCAGTAACATATGCTCTCCCTGCAGTCAGTATTCTTGTAACACCACCCAGTCTTCAGTTAGATTACACCCTCTCTCTTAAAAAAATAGTGCTACACAGATGTGGACAAAACTCCTTGGAAATCCCACATAATTCACAACTTCCTTCCAACTTTTAGGCTATTCTGGCAAAGACTTCCTTTACATCTTCCCTAGCCACCAAAGTGGTTCCCTTTCACCCCTCGTACTAAATCAGTCAGCTCAATGCTGAGTTGTTCTGAATTTTGCAATGGGGAAAACTATGGATAGCTTTAGCTGTAATAACCCCTACTTATATATCATTCATATGCTGCATTTGACTAAGCATGAATTGAAAATAACCAATTTCATGAAAGGAAAGAAGCTGAAATAATTTTTCAGATGTCCACAGCAAATCTCTCTTGTCTATTGAATGTCATGTTTTTACTGATAGTAGATAGCTATGTATTTATGAAAATTAGATACAGGTCCACCTATATGTGTATGGTTTCACATATAAGTATGTATGTGCATTTGCCTGTAAGAAATGCATAGGAAAACAGATTAGAAAAATAAGACTATCAACCCTGATCCTTTTGTGCTTTTCAGTTTCATATGCTGCACAATTATTTGCTCAGATTTCATACTGATGTCAAGGAAAACTGTATGCAAGCAATGAATACTTGATATGCAATAGAAATTTGTTATTTATAGTAGAGAGGTTTCTTTTCTTCTTCATAAATATTATTTAAGCTAGCCACTAAAATCTGAAAATATAAAGGTGTTCACAATACTCTCTTTGAGCAAGTATTTCATATTGTTATATTGTTTCTAGCTGTTTCTTTAAAGAAATGTATATACTTCCATATTAGCATGCATTTAAGTTTAATGCTAAACAGGGTTGAAATTCCTTTTTTTTTTGGCTGTTTGGTTTTGCTTTGGGTTTTTTTCAGGTATATACTGACTATTTTAATGGAAAAAATGAATTGTACACCACTTTTTATGTCTTTTACAAATTATTTATAAAAGTTTTTGAATTTTCATCTTTGCTTTGCTGTACTACCAAGCAGTTATCAAACCCCATTGTGAACACTTTGGAAAAACACAGCCTGGCTGACAAATTAATAGTATTTGGTGCTAATATTACTAATTCAGCATTTGAAAGGGCTGCTCACTAGGGAAAAATAACATGTTCTCTAAGTCACAGGAGAAACTAGGGAGATAGTTAATGGTGTTGGCTGTGCTGCACATATTGTGCACAATGCTGTTCACATTGCAGCTGACTGACTGCCAATAGACGTGGAAGTAATTGTCAACAAGATTTATTGTTACTTTCACATTTATACAGTTAGAGAGGAAAGGTTGAAAGAGTTTTGTGAAGTTCAGTGCTGAGTTTTACTGAACCATAGCAACGCACGCTGATTATCACTAACGCATGTCACTGAAAGAATTTTGCATCTTTGGAGGCCTTAAGAGTCATTCTTTCTTGTCAGAGCAAAATCCCCACAATCCTTGGTAATTTTTTTTCTGAGATCAATACCTGAGCTCTGACTTCAGTTCTAGCTCACAAACTAGCAATTTTTCAGTATACAAGTGGACTTGGAAATCTCGAGATTTTTTAACAACGGAATTAGGGCACTCAAGGTAATTAAAAAGTAACCACTATGGAGAGGCAGATGGATTTTACTTGAAATTAAGGGCTGTAAGTGCCTCTGTGTGTGTGTAGGCAGTGGATCATCTTTGTAAAGTAAAGACTTTAGCTCACCAGTTTGAAAGAGCACAACACACTTGTTATATAAATGTATAAATTCTGGAGGCATGAATTTCAATGAATGCTTTTTTCAGCTTCTGTTCCTGCAGTTTATGCTTTTAGAGAATGTTTTTAAGCTAGCTTCACTAAGGCAAAACTGTTTGATTTGCATATAATTTTATATAAATATATATTCTAACTTTAAAAGGATAGATTTATTTTACCAAATCACAAAGAATTTAATCAGAAACCAAGACCTGTTAGCTAAGACCAAGACATTTTTGTGTCTAACCACAGAGAGCCAAATGTTTTATTTTGAAGGCTCTCAGCATTGTCCTGCTTGAATCTCTGTGGCTTTATTTCTTTCTTTCAGAAGGAAATCAACTGAGGTGAGCTTGGTTACATCTTTACTGTAGAAGACCTCTCTAGCATCTTCTTAGCTAATGGCTTGAAACTATGATACACAAGACAGATAAGCAACAGTCATACCAAAAAGGGGCTAAAATTAGAGGACTTACCCAGTGCTGCTGGATGCCGCTACAGTCTCTATCAAGATCCTGGAAAGCAAACAGCAAAGATATTTAGGCCCAGTTATTACCAGTGAAACATTCCTACAGTACTACACAGATACATATGGGCAATTATGCCATCCGTGATGAAGTTAACTAACTGCTCAGTCACTGAGGTGGACACCTACTTCTTCCTTTAGCAAGATATTTATGTGCAGTTTGTCTGCATGTAATTAGCATTATTAAAGTCTCCACTTCTATTTTATAGATGGTACCAGCACTGTTAAAATTCTTTATTTTACTTTAAAAGTCCAGTGTACCTAAAGGCTGCAAGTACATCTAAAAGTGCTCCCTGGAAGCACATTTCTGTTTGCCTGTGTTTCTGTACTTACCTACCAGGAAACATGACTCTAATTGTAAAACTCAACTTGCAAACACACACTAGCCAAACGGCTGATAAAAATCTCTGAGTTCCATTTGTTTGTTGCCAAAGAAGGTATATCTCATTGTAAACTGATAAAATAAGAAAAATTATCTCTTCTTAAAACTTGATCTTGTCTTCCAATTTCAGGTGGCATTTCCCAGCACTGTTGCAGCTGTTCAGAGAATTATCTTGGTAATGAAGGACATCTGGATAACGGACAGAACAAGAGTGTCAGTATATGCAGCAAATAGGATGGGAAAAGAGTTACAGCAGTTTTGGATTGGAACTACTCTCAAGCGTCCTAACAAGTATTAGAAAAACTGACATTTCAGATAACCTGTTTATCTAACATTATTTACACAGCAATATATATTTTTTTTTAATTGTAGGAAGACATCTGAAATTGTAATGCCAATTAAAAAAAATATTTTTCACTAGTAAGGAAAAAACCAGGCTGGTTTGAAACAGTCTCCTGATAATTAGGCAAACACTGTTACAAGATATAAAATAGGAAAGAGTCTGTACACATCCCTGTAAAAGTAATGAATTGCAACCTTGGTGTTGAATGTTCCTGACAATTAGATTTAGCCTAAGGATGAAAACATTTTACATGCATGTCTCTGTTTCAGGATTTCCCTTATTTTCAAAAATATCTATTTTATAACCTTCTACACTCTTATTTCATAAAAAAAAAGTATGTGGGAATAGTGTATTTGAAAAGAATATTATAAATGACATCTATGTGATTTATAAAGACAGCTGGTCTTTTCACATAGGCTGGGAGCTCCACATTCCGAGTCTTGAACACATGTGTGCACAAACACAAGTTGACTCTCCAAATCTGCCTACATTGACTGTCTCCAGGGATACTAACAAACTATATGCTCTTGGGCAAATTTAGTCCCTTCTAGTCAAATAGAATTAGCAGAAGTCTGAATAATGTGAAGTGCTGGGAAATCATTGATGACTCTTGTGTATCCATGTGAGCCAGAATAAGAGCACTCACACAGATGTAAGAGTATCAGAAGGTAATGCAAGGATAAAGCAGAGTATTAACAAGGGTAAATTCTGAGAGAATTAGGCCAGAAGGCTAGTACATGCTACACTGCATTGTGCCCAAAAGAGACCCCCACTGGCCCTTCATTCTAGCAGTTTGTGTTATGCATATGAAATAAATGAAAACCGGCTACAGAAAGACATTTTAAGTGGAGCAGTTCAAATTTAGTGATTTCCAGTCAACAGAAGTACCTGCCAATTCCTTTCGCCGGTAGACAATCGACTCCAAAACTTCATCAGATTTATCTTAACAGCCCTGTAGACTGATGGCAGGATTGAAGTTCTGTCTTGTTTGGTACTCATCCCAGGTAAGACATGAGATACGACTTGAGTTGTAAGCAAAGCTTTCTGTGTCAAAGATTAAAATCCTGACTTTTTTCAAGGCTCACAACACTTGTACCTCTAATATTTAAGTGTTCTTGTTCAAACAGGAAAATGGTTAACTTTTTAAGAAAACTTCTAAGGACTCAAGTCCTATATCCTTGAACATAACGTCCTCAAAACTAAGTTAATTTATTGGACCATTAAAGATAATTTGTGTGAGTAAGGATACAATTGGCCAATTGACAAAGAAGTCAGGTAAGGCAACAAATGGTTTAGGAACAAAAATAACTAGGTGGTTATACAAGCAAAATATTTGCCATGACATTTTTTTCTGATAGCATTACAGGTGTCTCTCAACAGGACTACATGATAGAGGCAGTAACGGAAGAGCTATTTTAATTACAAAGAATCAATGTAGCACATACTGCTATTTGGCATCTGGATGGCATTAATGCTGAGGAACGTAGAAAGTTTCCAGAGATAACATCTTCATTAGAAGGACTACGCTGTCCTACACTGGCTTGCTTTTAGGTCCACTAGGCCAAAAAACAAATATTAGAGATGAAACCTTCAAACCTCGTGAACAATTTTGTTCCATGTTTGCTGCAGAGAAAGGGAAAAACATTGAGGTATAAAAAGATAATCTGGTGACTAATGCAGAAAGTCATCTGGTGCCCTGTTTGCTTTTCTCCCAAACACGTCTGAGGCACTCAGCCATCTGACATCAGCCCCTCACTCCCTGCTCACCTTCCCTTTTTATGTGTCAGTAAAAAACTAGTACAGATAAATTAAGGTAGTTCAGAGCGTATCCCTGGGTTTCATCATCTCCTCAGTTACCAGCCATAGGACAGATTACAATTTCACAGATGCTAGGAGAGGAGATATTACAGCAAAGCAGTAGTGCCACTACAGATAAGGTTAAGATGGCACTTCCATTATAAACACCTATTTTCAGTGGCTTATAACTTCAGGCTACAAATTTCTCTCAGGCTGAAACCTGGCATATTTGGGCTCAGCCTGGTAATGGCTTTCCCTGTCTCTTCATACCATTTTGATTAGGTGTTTGTGATACGAAAATGCAAACAAATATATGTGTCTGGTTGTTTCAACAGGCAATGAAATACTTTTCTTTCATGAAAAAGCCTGGAGGGCAGGATGTTCATGTCATTCTAACACCCATTTTAATGTCAGCTATTTCCCCAAAAGGATCATTTTTAAAGTGACAAAATTCACATCATTATTTCCAAAAAACCACTCAGGACAGCTAAGGGGTACAGTCCCTGCCAATCTGAAGGATACAACTGCAGTGCTCACCAACCCCACACAGGCTGGGCTGTCCCCGCTCAGGCCTCTGATAAAAGCCAGCTTTAGCAGAACAGCATTGCTGGGAGTTTGACATATTGGCCAAACTTCTGTATTTTGGATTGAGGAAAAAGCAAGCATTGTTACATAGCACAAAAATGAGGCATTTATTCTAATTGTCTAATTATTTTGAATTATACCTCATTATTAAAATACTTATTTTTCATTCTGATCTTTAATGAAGGATGTAATGGAATCCCTAAATACAGTACTGCTTTTCTGTGGCCTTCTCCTTTCATAAAAATTTATGATTTTTGCCAAAGATGATAATATTTCATCAATCCTCTAAAACAATAAAGTATAGAGAGCCACTTTCATATTTGGCTACCTGCCTGGCTCCCCTCATGGTAGTATCTATGTCACCAGCTATTTAAAAAAAATAACTGTAATAAACCTGTTGAATGAGACAAATTTTGTGTTAGTTTTCCTTTGCATTTCTCATGTACCAAGATATGTGGTGAATTATTCCATCGCAAGCAATGCATAACCCTTCTGTGCTTTTAATGAGCTGAGAGGATGCTGTATCAAACAAAGCATATTTTTAGAGTCAGACTCACCGTGGACAGAGTAGAAAATGGACAAAGAAACTGGAACAGGAAGAGAGAAAAAAAAAGCACACTGACATTTGGAGAGGGAATATTAAAATGACTGAACATCTCTTATTCTTGATACTTTTCATTTTGTCAAAATGTTTTTCTGATTACCTCTTCAATTTAATTTCTACCAGCATCTCTCATGCACAATGTAAATCCTTTGTAATTCCAGAACATATATATGTATATGTATATCTTTCAGTGTACTGGGATGCAGGAAACCTGTTGTGTATCTTCCTTGGGACACTGGGCCCAGATGCGCTGGGGAGAGGAAGCAATCATGATGGCATTATGTGATCGGAATCTCCCTAAAGTCTGAGGAAAGGTGTGTGTGTGAGAATGTACCGTACTGAGACTTATTTTAGACGTAAGACATTCACATGTGGCAGATACAGAGCAGCTTGGAAGGAGGTACCGTACTTCTTAGTCTGGTCACTCCAACTCAGTACATGTGGCAATACTGGGAAGAGGCCAAAGGCAAATATAATTAAAAATTGAAATGCTGTTGGGTTTTTTTTTTTTTGAAGACGAGTCCGAAAAGGGGATATGATGGAAATTATGACAATAATGGCAGAGCAAGGAAATTAGAATTTTTTTTCCGTGGAACATACCCAACAAAAAGCCACCCATTGAAATAGAAAAGCAATGATTTAAGTGTATGCATACACTGTACTGCGAGAGTACATCAGCAATGACTGCAGGACACCAGAGAGATACCCACACTAGCTTTAAAGTAGTGAGCCTGGGTACTGCCAGCAGTCAGCTACGGCAGCCCAGAGCTCAGCATGAGCTAATTTACCCAGCTTCTCAGCAAAGTAAATTGGCTGTGCTGAGCTCACTGCTGCCTTGGTTAGATTGTTACCGGTGTTTGAATTAAAATCTAGTTCAGGTTTCTCTGCATTACACTGCAGGCACTTGAATGATTGGTGGGTAAACCTACCGAAAGACTTGTAGAAAGACAGTTTCTAGATAAACTGTACACCTATGAAATTCCTTCTAAAAGTATTATTAAGTTAATAGTATAGTGCAGTAAGACTCCTCCCAAAATACTAGATATGTAGGCAACAGGAACGTTCACAATTGCATTACAGAGAACAAAATAATTGCAAAGACTATAAGGTAGGTATATTATTATGCTGCAGGGCATAAACCCTAATTTAAAGCTCCCTAGAAACTGCTGGGCCAGGTAAGGTTTGGATGACAATCCTGAATGGTGTACTTTATATCCCTAATTGGACGCTCTGATTAAAAGTACCTTTCCAGTAATTGTTGCAGAAGAATCTTTTCAGTATATGTAAACCACCGTCATAAACACTATTTAAAAGTCTGAATTCAATCTAATTAAACTCTTTAAGTCACCCTGGATTCACCAGCAAAAAAATGCCCAAAAAACTCAAACCAAAATACTAGAATTTAGGAATGCTCAACATTTAGGTCTAAATTCCAGCTTACAAATGCAGCCGACTAGCTCAAATGTTACTTTACTAGTGAACCAATCTATCCGTGTGGTTATGTCAGATGACTGTATGTCATACAAAGATATTTGAAGAGATGGATGCTTTTTCCTCTGCAAGAAAGACTGGCTGTGATTCAGTGAGACTGCAAAAATACTTTTGAGTTAGGCATGGACTGTCGATAATTGTTAGTGATTGAATGTCAATGGGTGAGACTGGGTAAAGAACTCCCATATAATGGCAGATGATAGTTTGAGGAAGTGTTGGTTACACTGACACAGTATCACTCTATCAGACTTTATAAATGAAGGGCAAATTAAATTAGGTTAAATATATGGTTATTTAACAGCACTCAACCAAACATTTCTTTGCTGGATAGCAAATAAGGCTTGTATTTAACCAAAGATTAGTGCATTCCAATTTTAATACCAATGCAGTTTGTTTTTATAGGAGGATCTAAACAGCACTTTATGTTGACATTTCTATTGCGTATTTAATGAACGCATATCAAATATGCATGGCAAATAAATACTGTGTTCCACGTAAACCTTTCCTTCACACTCCCTATCTTTTCTGCTTTGAAATATATTTGTTCTCATAAAAATGCATATCACTACAATGTAACTAAATCTTATTTCAATTTTTTTCCAGACAAGAAACAGAAATCTAGATCATTACAAGTACTGCCGTACCACTGTTTGAAAATGCAGCCCTGAACTGTACCTCTGCCTCCCTGTAAACAGTGTGCTGAGAAAAGTACCCTTCTGCCAGAACAGATTAAGACCATCCAAAACTCTTTAATCTACTATCCATACAAAACAGTGCTGTGACATCACATGTGATGCAACCACAAAAATCAGACATGGCAGAAGGCCCTGACTATATTCTTCAGCCTGCATAGCTACGTGCTTCTTTGCATTCAGCTAGAGCCACCCTTGATATCATCTGGTTAGGCCTAGGTACAGTGGGTTACATTTCCAGCACAGCGTCCAAGTTTTCTGGATAATAGGTTCATCCTTCACATCCCAGTGAATCCTAGCTGAAGTTTGCTTCAGTAGAAATTCTAGGTGACATATAGAAATACCTGGCAGACATTTACTGAGTAGGAGCCCAAAATGTTGTCCCTTCAAAGAATTAAACATGTACGGTGAATTATACTGTATATAGGACAAATTATCATATATGTACAAATTGTTCCAATTTTCATTTTAAATTTACAGTCTAATGAATCAATTTATTATTTGGGTGCCCTGCTTTGCTTGAACAGAGAGTAGGCAACTCCTTTTTCTGTGCAATTATATTAATGTAAAGGCAGTAATTACTGGTTTGTTGGCTTTTTGTGGGGTTTGGGGGTGTTTTTTTGTTTTTTAATTTTTAATTCACAAAGGCTTTTCAAACAATATTGCAGATTTTTTAAAGGAAACACAAACATTGTATTTGTTTGGCACCTTTAAGTCTAGGAATAACAAAAAACAGAGTCCTCAGCTGAACAGATTCTGAAATGAATAACTATTTCTGCACACCTTCAGGTTCTGGTATTTTATAAAGGAGCTTTAATGCTAGTCTGCCTAGTAATTCACTATGGGATGTCTTTATATACCACTGACAGTAATACGGCTCATTTTGGGTGATTAACTTAACCCCCAGTACTGCAAGTGCCTTGCTACATTAGCATATCTTTCAAGGAATAGTTGCAATGTGAGAAAATTGCCTGTAGGATTATTTGCAACTAGGAACCTGTGAAATGTAAAATAAAATTGAAGACTATAAAGTAAAACATCAAAGCTACCTAAAATATTAATAGCCAGTACTCCAAAAAGTAATTTAGAAGAATTGCATGAGGGAGTGAAAATTACTAATTTAAAAACAGATAGCCTTGGCAAAATAAAGTCAGAAGTTTAGAACAAACAACAGATAATACAAATTCATTGTATACACAATATGAAAAGAACACAAGCATCACTATAGCAGCTTTAGTAGCTGAAGAAGTCTGGGCCAGAAATTTGTGACCAAGCAAGCAACTAGATGTATACAAACAAAACAACAAAGTTTCATTATATTGAATTTAGGCTACTGGAGAGCAACTAAAACAAGTACTCTTTAATCTATCTAGTTTTCCGTTACATTTCCATTCTAACTGAACACAGGCAGAATTTGTGGGCAGAGGGATTTTCTTTTTAATTGATGCATTTTGAGCTGAGAGCCATTGTCATGCTGTTCCAAATCATGTTTTCACCTGCTCTCTGTGGGGCAAACCATGTTGGAAGTTTCAGTCGTGCTTCTGTGGGAGATTACGAGCTTCAAAGCTAACATTGTGAAACCTGTTTCCTTTTTGATATGCACTTTTTCTTTTAATAAATTTCAGAACAAAAAAAATAAACTTGGATGAATCATAAAGGCTCAAAAAATAGAAGGAAAATTCTTTGGTCTTGAATCTGGCCCCAATTCTGCATGACGTATGGCAGAGCTTCAAGTTGGACTCCTGCTTAATCTTCTTGCTGAACCATCGCCTCAGAGAAGATCTTACTGTCCTTATGCCGCTTACTGCTCAGAGTGCTAATGCTGGGCCAAGAGCACGAGCAAACTGTATGAGTCACTGAGGTTCCTGCCATCCACAGCTGCCTAGCCTCAGCTCTCCCTCTTGTGTCAGGATTACACAGGATGGAAGATGACCTAAAGGCTAGTATAAAATCCACAGCACATTCAAAACTATCCCAAGTTGTATGGAATAGGTGCAAGTGAAAGCAATGGGACCACTCTGTCTTCGTCTGCACTTGACTTTGTGTGGGGTGATTCCTGATCAAAGTATAGCTAAGAAGTTGCGAATCACTGAAAACCATACTTGACTTCTGAAAGTCTTTAACATATTGTTGCCAGGGCTGTTTTGTGAAACTGCATTAATGTCATAACAGCCGCTGATTTAAACCTTGCCAGTGAAGTATACACTGTACAGCAAGGAGGGGCATTTCTGAAGAAGTTGCCACATATATCACACCTGACTAGTGCACAGGCTTAGGAGGAAAGTGCAGAGACAAAGTATTTATTCTCATTATTTTGTCTGTGTTTTTTTCTGAAACAGGCAGTGCCCTACTGACGACTCCCATGATGCAGGCATGCACATGTTTTACAGAAAACAACATCGTTTTGGTTGAAAGGGGACTGACTTAATGACTGAAGAGGTCTTTTAAAATCACTAATAACTGTGATCCTGCTATTTCCGCAGACACTTACAGTCAACAGTACAAGATGTTAAAAAATGAACTTGTTTGGGAAGTTCCGATACTTAAAAATGGAAAGAATTCTACCAGGTGCTGCTAAAACAAGATGAGTTTCTGTATTAAACGCTTCAGACTAAATTCTGTAGTTCTTGATACTGATTTTTTTTTTTTTTTCAACCTGTGACTAATATATCTCAAGACCTTATTTTAATAATGATCACTTATATCATTATAGAACATGGATAAAAGGATTGCAAAAAGAAGGCTGATACTACACTTCTAGCTTATGTTTAAAAGTCAGGGAAGGAAGCTTTTTCAAACTGACCTATCCATCCAAGCACCAGATGAAAAAACAATGCCAGCAGCTATTTTCAGATGGCATACTCTAAATACCAACTGGAATACAATATCTTTAAAAGAAAGGTGCTTTTTGTTCTTCTTTGAGCTATAACATACAGAGAGGTAAGGGAAAGGTACCATACAGTGAATGATTCACTTTCCTATGATAATATGTGGAGTCTCTCATTATGTCATACTTACATGGTAGCAGAAATCACCTTTGAAATGACTTAACTGGATCTTAGGGATTATTCTATAGACAACACAGTGCGAAGCTGCTGTATCATTTTTTCTTTCCTTCCATTGTCCACAAAGGGAATCTTTAAAGAACGCTGAAATTCATTATATTGATAAACTTGTGATCCCATCTAACCTGTATGGTTTCTTTGGATAACCAGTTACCAGAAATCATTCAGAGCAGCATGAAGATCTAAATCCTTATGGGCTGGGAGGATTAGAGCCACCTTCCACCCCTGTATTTTGACTCTAGCTATAGAAGTCATCATGAAATGGCTGTGCTTTTTCTTCTGATCCAGACTTTAAGAACAAGGCTATCCTTCATTGTAGAAAAGCTTGCCTGGGCCAAACATTTTAGGTCTTCAATAATTACTTTGTCTAAACAGACATTCTAAAAAAAAGAACATTAAAAAAACTATCTGGAGATAATACTGTTGTTAAATTAGGACTAAATGACCACTGACTGATTTCTATTAATTTCACTATTGATGTCTAAAATCAGTTACATTCTTTACTCAATGAATATAATTCACCAGGATTTCCATGTCAGAAGTCAATGCAGAATTTTATGAGCAGTGTCTCATCTGCCATGAAATGGAATGGAGCAGTTTATTTGTTTTCAGATCTGTATGTAGCACCAGAACTTCAGTAAGAGAACTGTGCTCCTGTCAGCTGTGAAATACTGTGCCTTGGCAATCTCCACTCTGTGGATCCGTGATCCTGAGGGCTGGTGGCCACACAGATGCCAAGACTATCTTAGAAGAGCTGTACTTTCAGCTCATGAGCACTTCTGAAATGCTTCCATATACTGATTCTTTCACCTTTTCTTTAGGAGTGATATTTTTTGTCAGGCTGCCTGGGATAGACTACTGTCACCTGAGTTGGCGACTTGACTTTTCCAAGTACTTGGCACCCACATACCCATTGAAGGTGGCAGAAAAGATGAGTGTTCTGAAAGTTTAGGTCATCAGATTTGAAAACATATGCAATACATATTGGTACACTATTTTTTCACCAGCTGGTGTAGTAGACACAAAAAAGGGCTTAAAACTTGGAAGGGTTGTGTTTTGCTTTGTTTTCTAAGTACTTCCATTCTATTCAGGACCATAAAGCTCTGTGACTGTAAGAAATATTTACTAAAGTACGTGACACTTCTATAAGAATTTGTAGTCACTTGACTTTTGTGCGTGAGTGTTGATAACAGCAGTATTTATTACAGAAGCCTAAAGTGTCTCTTTGAAAAGAAATTACCAGACATAATATTCCTCTTTGTACAAAAATATCCTGTAAAAAGATTATTTTCATGAATAGCAACACTTTGCTTCAATTTGTATGTCTGTTTGCAATTTCTAAAGACGCTTTTAGATAGATCTCATTTCTATGAGGATTTGATAAGACAACTCTGAGGAAATAATAAACAGATTCTATTTATAATGGACTTGCTAACTAGCACTCAGAAAAGGCTTTCATGAGTGAGGTCTTTTTCTTTGATATTCACTTGGATAAAACTATTATCATAGGATCCTGTTCAGTCCATAAGAATGCAGGACTTGACTATCTGAACCCAGATCTAAGGAGAAAAAATTCAGTGTTTCTTGGAAGAGTAGGTGATAGCAGTATACAAAAGTTTTCATTAAAAGATAAAAATTTAAAAAACTTTAAAAAAACATTGTTTCCTCAATTTCAGGATTCCTGGGGAGGTGTCATAATGTTGCACTTACAATGTCAGACTGGTTTCTCATCCGGTAGTATTCATACCTAACCAGGAGGACATGGCGTACTCGCTTTACTCAGAGGTCACATTGTCCTTAAAAAGAACTGTAGAATTTATACACTGAGACAAGCTGCAAAGAACAGGGGCCTAATTTTCACAATCACAGGAAGCCCCAGCTTCCACAAATAACCTGACATGACTGAATGAGCAAATTGGTGATTTACACATACAAATACTTAGAAATTTAACAGCAGAGGCTCCAGGAGTTTGCTAACAGGCACGTTTCCAGTGCCAAGTTCATGATGTTCACTAGATATGGACAGGACTTTTTACTCTGCAATGCCCCTGAAGAAAAGAGCTGATATAATACTACAACTGGCCAGTTGCTACCAATTCCCACTCAACTCAACAATCAAAACTTTTGCCTGTTCATTTGAAGAACTGATTTACCTAATCCAATTTCTTCAATATTAAAGACTATGAAAGGTCCATCTTACTTTCCTACTGCATGCAGAATTTTGTATTGTAGAGTAACTAGTGTATTGCAGTGTAACTAGTTTAGACCAACATAGAATCACAGAACGGTTTGGGTTCAAAGGGACCTTAAATATCATCTAGTTCCAACCCCTCTGCTAGGGGCAGGGACACCCTCCACTAGCCCAGGTTGCCGAAAGCCCAACCTGGTCTTGAACACTGCCAGGGAGGGGGCAGACACAGCTTCTCTGGGAAACATGTGCCAGTGCCTCACCACACTCACAGTAAAATATTTCTTCCTTATATCTAATCTAAATCTACCCTCTTTTAGTTTAAACCCATTACCCCTTGTCCTATCATTACATTCCCTAATAAACACTTCATCTTTCCTATAGCCCTCCTTTAGGCAGTGGAAGGCTGCTGTAAGGTCTCCCCAGACCCTTCTCTTCTCCAAGCTGAAAAAGTCTGCGTTTACAGGAGAGGTGCTCCAGCCCTCTGATCATCTTTGTGGACCTCCTCTGGACTTGTTACAACACTCCATAAATTCATTCATCTGCTCAAGGACCATGAGGAGCATTTGTTTTTGAAGACCTGGAGCAAGATAAGGGGAAGTTATGGGGAGAGGAATCATCCTGGATTGCAAGGTCCTTTCCCACAGTAGACTGTGGTAACTTTGAAACCATGAAGTCTCCAGTGCATCAAAAGTTACAGCTTAAATATTCCTGTCCCACACATTTGTTACCAACTGATCTGACTGTGGGTCAGGCAAGGAAATAGTGCAGAAATAAATGTCACAAAGTATTCAGAACATCTATCTCTAAAATGTTGTGGAGGAATTGTAGTTTAATGGTGTAAAGGAGTGAAAAAAACACCAACTTGACTTTAAATGCTGTTTTTTACCACTGCAATTTGTTGAAGAAAATAAAAAAGTATAAAACACTTTACCATTATTTTAATGGGTACATCATGTTCCCTGACATCAGAATTACAAAGGTGTAATTTGTTGTATTTATAACCTCTACCTTCATTTGCAGTGAAAATTTTACACATTTTCCTTAAAGAGATTTTACTTGGAATACTTACCTACATTGGTATTTTTCTCTTATTTATTATTATTATTACATATTTGAGTCTATTTTTTCTAAGAAAATAAATGGCAAAAGACTAACTCATTATATAAGATCTCATAAAGCTTTCACATTTCTTGGAAAAATGGTTTATGCTAAGATTGGTACTGACAAGCACTTTTTTAATTGCTAGTAATGTATACACAAAGAATACGGTAGATATTATAACTGATATTTCTGCTGAGGCTGTAGTAATCTTCTCTGTATCAGAAGTCCCTGCCATCATTTTGTTCTCTAGAGGATATGGCTTGATTAGGGCAGTCCTATTGTTTCATCTGAAATCTTAGCAGATTAATACTTTCATCAGGACATCAATTTGTCCCACTTTTCTTTTTGCTGCTCTCTGTGAGTGACACAGCCAAAGGAATGCACTTCTTTAAACTGTCATTCAGTTTAACTCCTCCTCTGCAATTATACTAGCATGCATAATACATCATAACAAATTGGATTTTGTGAAGAAGCAACAACAGAAATTATATTTGCTTGTGGCATAAGATAGAAGCTGTTGTAATGGGGGAAGGAGGGGGTGAGTGAGGGATAAAGAAATGTAATGAATTAAAACCACTTACAGAAAACAGCAGTTGCCTTTTTTCTCAAGGTTTCTTCTCCTTCTTTAGCATAAAGACCAATTGCAAAAGCAAAATGAAAGAAAAAAAGAAATATTAAAACAAATTAAATAGCTTTACAATTAGCGAAGGGTTTGTAAAATTGCAGTGTGTTTGCTGTTTTAGCAGGAAGATTTTCTTCTGGCTTTGGAGGTTAAAAATAACTGCCTTACTGCAAGGAACGCTTTTTGTTTGAACAAAGATTGTTAAAGAGACATCATCAGGTGCAAAATCCTGCATTGCATAGAACAAATATCTTTACCAGATATCCTGACTGCGATACGGAACTTCCATTGCAAACTCTGGTGGTTTTCCAAGTCTAAGTCTAGCAGATGCAGTGGCTGATTACCCTCCTCTGTAGGCTGTACGGAAGGATATTCTGGGGCAATGCAGAATATCCTTCAAGTAGCTGACTAGAGCCAGCAATGTATTCCCAGTGTGCATGGGACCTCAAGACAGCAAGATCAGTTGTCTGCTCCAGATACCTCAAAAAAAAGCAAAATATGCATTTGGCAGAGCATCAGCAAAAAGTATTTTGGTTTCTAAAAGAATTTAGATGAAACAGAGGAATGTTCCCAGTGGAACACTGAAACCATTCTAATTCTTTACCTCTGAGATTGTTTGTCTTCAAGATACTAATTTCAATCCTATGGCACGTACTCCAATTCATTTAAAAAAAAAAAAAGGAGGAGCGATGAGCTTTGTTGGGACTAGGAAGAATATCTGTCCTTTGAAGAACACAGTATTTTTGGCTCACTTCAGAAAATAAAATTTTGTGGGTAAAATCTGAACGCAGAATACAGAATTAAAACTGCATTGTTCAGAAGCCATGTCTTACCCACCTCATCCCCGACATCTCGCGTTTCCCATGGTGATGTACTAAAAGTTCTCAATTCAAACTTCAATAGCCTAACAACGTACCGGTATGCAAAAGAAATTAAAGGAAAGGCTGGGAAATAAATAAGTGGGAACACAGTAAGCAAAAGCACAAAACCTCAAAACAGTAAACAGTGGCATCTTTATGAAATCCCAAACATTTTTACACTCTGACTTTATAGTGATAGTTATCCCCTGGAATGTTTCACACTTACCTTGAGGATAACAGCAGTCACATAGGTGCTGACTTTTTATGTATTGCAGTATAAAGTGATCTAGGTATAAGGGGCATCAGTGACAAAGTGATATAAGGTGTGAATTTAGACGATGAACAGTTCAAAATACTTTTCTTCGAACTATGTAGCAAACATCTTTACGAATAAGGGATTATTTTTTATCTCCTAAAAAACTGTATCCTACTAACTTTTACCTTAATGATGGATGATACCTTCAGGAACATTGCAAGGTCTCACAAAATTGGAAGCATTATAATACCAATTATTTGGAGTCTAGAAATTAGCAGCAAGGTGACGATTTCTAGACCGGTCTTAAAATAACCAGGTTCTTTCCTTCCCATAATTAAGCCAAGAAGTTCCTTCTCAATTAGAGTGGCAGAAGTTCCTTCTCAATGATACTGGCAGGTGGATATATAGTTATTTCCAATAGCATTAGTGTATGTCACACAGGTAGAAATGAATTAAGAGCTGAGAAACAGGAGAGCCTTATGCGAACAGGCAAGTTTGGCTACCAATTATTTTGGTTGCATTGGCAATACAGCCAAAGCTGAGAAAAGCAGTATCTTTGCAGCATGTACTGTGTTCATCTGCTCTTCATATTAGGATAAGACATTTGGTTGCTTACACAATTATCATATTACTGACCATTTTCAAGAAGTCCCCTTCAGCTACTGCTTTTCCCACGCTAATGCTGCTGAAACAAAACACTTGGATTTCACTGTGAGCAAAATTAATATCTTTTGAGAGTGATTAAAGAACAGACTCTAAGCATATTTCTGTAGTTCAGTATCTTCCTGTCAGTAGTCTTTGTTGCAGTAAAACTGCATTTTCTATAATAATCTTTGGCTTGCACATTTATTTTAATACTAATTACGTGACTACATTGTTACATGGATAATTGTGGGTGTTGTCAATTAAATTCTCATTTATGTTCAAGCATGAGTCTGTTCTTAGTTCCTTATGCACATGCATAAAAAGTCTGCCTCTTGTAAACTGCAGTTTGCTTGATTTATGCAGGGATTTTTAGTTTAGCAGATATTATTATGCTGAAGACTTCCTATGATGCAGTACTGCATGAGGATGTACTCTATATTAAATTTTTTTTTGGACCGTATTTTAAACTTCACTTTTTTAACTTTAAAAAATAATAATGAAAAACTCCCAATGGATTATGTCCAAAGATCACAATCAGGTCTATCTGAGTGAGATTTTTTTTTTAATCATTTTTCCCTTCGATTGAAATTCAAGAGCATATTTCACAGCACTATTCCTTCTTTACAATATGAAATTCATTTCTAAGAGTAAGGTAAGCAGAATATGTGCATGCTAACAGATAGTGCTGTCCACTACGTAGTAGGGAATTTCCCACAGAAAGAAATTTGCTACAGTTGATCTAGCTTTTCATGCTAATCAATGTGCAAAGAGATATAGGATCACAGGTAATGATATCTGTTAAAATAACATCTTTAGGTTTTTAACCTTCCTTTTCATTATATGTGAACCCCAACAATACAATACTATGTCGTTCAGAAAATAAAAGCACCAGTCCTATACTTGTCCAAACTGAGCAGGAAGTTCACAAGCAGCAATAGGTGGTGAAAAAGAAATTGCATTTAGAAAATTCCATCAATTTAATAATTTAGGGTATAATTAACAATACAGGAAATTTGATTAAATCTTTTTGTGAGTTTTAGCCTACTGTGTCCATCTAAATATAAGGATGATCTGTCATTGAAATAAAAGGAAGTTTAGTAGTTCACATCAATGAAGCCTAAAACTTGCACATTGGATTTCGTAACAAAGACACACACACACTGATGTGGTGTAGTGGATACATGGGTTTTGATTTAAAATTAAGGACTGGAAAAGAAAGAGTACACTGCCTCAACAGCTTAATTCACTGGCTATGTTATAGTGCTCAGAGGTGAAGTGCCCTCAGACTGCAAAAAAAGATTTAGCTATTTTCTCATAAATTGCAGCATGATATGCAGATATTTAATGGTCTCTGCAGCTGGTGAAGAGTTATTCTCAGAGGGCTGGGAGGTTCAGTAACTTCCTTAACTTTTAAATACTTAATGGACCTCCCCAATGAAGCCAGAAACCTTGTGAAACCAGGATTTAAAAAAATACCTGGTACTGTCTACTTCTATCCAGACGAGATGTACCAAGAGAGCAGCTTTGACAATTAGCTCCATGGTTGAGTCTCATTTTCTAAACTTAAAAGATACCCTTGAAATTCTGCAGTACCAGATGTTGTTATTCAGACATTATTGTAATATAATAGTAAAGGTTGGTTTGAAACATACCACTCAGTAACGGCAAGGAATTGAGTTACACTTCTCACCTTGTTACATCCACTGGAAAGCCTTCACAAATCCCATGGGCTGCTTTGCCCAGAGCTGCTTATCTCTTCTGTATACCTTGAGTCCTGGCATCTCATCACATTCACCACAGCCTGCGTTGTAACACTTCGCAATGCAATCTGTATCTTTCCTAGTTTAAGACAAACAGTAAATTCCAACTGTAGGATATTCCCGATCACAGTTATCATTATAACAAGAACTATCATCATAGTCTAGCTATGAAGAATTCAAGCAGTGCAATGGTAGTGGGGCTGATGAACCAACCAGACTGAGGAACCATATAGCACACCACGGAGTGGTAGAGCTGTGGGTGCATGGTCAAAGATGACAGCAACCCCTTTGATTACTGGTATGAGAGTTGGGATCCATCAGAAATATAAATTGGTACTGTTTTCTTCCTTCTTCAAATATGCCACAATTTCCCAGGCCTCAATGATAAGACATTCAACTATAATCCAGAAATAATCCTTATATACTTTAAAAGGGTCCAAAATGAGATAGACAAAATTTAACTCTAAATTAATTTAAAGGCTGCTAATATGCTAGACCTGAAACAACCTAGATTAAAACTCAAAGATGAAACTGAAACTGCTTAGAAACAGTGATTGATCTTTAATTGTAAATAGGTGGAAGATATCCACCCTTATTGTAGAAATGCATTCAACAGTTTGCCAGAAGATGTCTTAGCATGTTTTGAAAGAGGAGACAAGTATACATGGATTTCAGTCCCTCTCAAACAGTAATTTTTACTTCATTAATTTGTGGCATCCCACAAGAATCAATTCTCTTCAGTCCTTTTCTATGTTACTCACAATCACTGAGGTGAATTTGCCAGATTATCTAGATTTATGCGTCAATAAAACAATGATGATACTCAGCTCTATGTTTTACTACCTCTCCAGTATACAAAGTGCTTAGATAAGATCAGTTCATTTATAAAACACCTGACTGCATTTGAATCTAAAACAGACAGATAGCTAAGGGTTGTTGGGAGGAATCTGCAGGAAGGTGCATTCTTCCTTGATGTAAACTGTTGGCCCCAAATTAGCCAGTTCAATACATAGTTTGAGGATATTTGGATTCCTTGATGCATTTAAGTTACATAGCGCTATCCATAAGCACCAGTTTCTATTATCAGTGATTGCTACCCATCTTGGCAGATGAAGCCCAGCCTTTGCTTATTTACATGTGCACCTCTAAGCTGCATTACAGCCATGTGGTTCCTGGGCATGAAGCCATCACACCTTAGGAAACTCCAATTAGTACAAAGTGTTGTAATACACGGGCTGCCCTGAGCAAATCTATCCTCTCTTGCAGTGACTCTTCTTATTGACTCTTAAATCAAGTGAAATTCACAGTTAGTACTTTTCAGATAAACAATGGCCTGGGCCTGAGGTTTTTAGAAGACTACATAAAATTCTGGGATCTACAACCTTAAAATACAGCTTCACTACTTCAGCAATATAATGCTCAGAAAGAGAGCTACGACTTGTCTACCTAGAAGACAGAACATCCCCTATGATGGAAGACAGAAATTAATTCAGTGTGCATTTCTGTTATCTTACAATCTTTCCCAAGTATACATTGTTATTAGGGAAAAAAAAAGGATGAGAAAACACCCCAATCAACACCAACAATACTACTGTCAAACACATAGCCTCCACTACACATGCTTTCTTGCCCCTAGGGAGAATATTTTGAAAATAAAAAAGAAAATGCAATAAGGAAATAAAATAATAAAAATTAAACAGATGTTTCCTAATAACCTACTGAAAGGCACTCACAAAAGATTAATGAGTGCAGCACAATGCTTGTACAGAACTGAGAGCATGGACTACCTGACTGTGTAGTTTTGTTTCCAGTTATTTAGTTGTTTTTCTTCCTGCACATATAAAATCCATGGGGTAAAAGGGACATTATTCCATTAATGAGCAAATTCCTCATAAAAAACAAGCTGCTAGTGTAGTGACAAAAGCTTCATTACTATCAACTGAGTGTTCACTCTCACCTTTCTGAGAAGAGCCCTGTTCCCAGGAGTCAGATGTCTGTCTTCAAAATGACACTAGTGCTGAAAATCTCAGGAAAGAGGCCGTGGGACACTGGCACCCTTGTTTTCTCTCCTTTGATGATTTCCCCCCTACCACGATGAGCATATTAGTGTTGATGGTGGCACAGAGGCTTGCCCTGCCACTGCCGCGCTGCCTGTCCTGTCTGCACCACACCTGCTCCTGTGCCCAGCACAGGACTGCGCTCCCCAGGGTTACCATCCGGCACCTTTCAAAAGCACTAAATTAACTCCAAAAGAAAGAGATTCCTATTGCAACTGTGATGCATGAGGAAATGATGCCAACTCTATGAATGATGAGTATTCTGCTTGCCATGTTGAAATTGTTTGTCCTGTTGTGCATATCCATAAATTAAACAGCTGTTATTTTTTTTCTAATTTAACACAGCCCTTACAAAGCATAATAGGTCATTCAGATGTGTGTCTAATCTGTCTATCCTCACTAAACAAAAGACTAGATTCAGGCTTATAAATAAGGAGTCAGTTGTACCACATTCATTAAAAAAAAAAAAAGAGAAAGAAAAGAAGAAATAAAATCAAGCAAGCTGCAGTGCTGTGTTCTAAAAGGATTAACGTTGGGAAAATATCCAGGCCAATAAAAGAAACAAGTGTGTCCACACTCCAAACTTGATGGCAAAACTCCCCCCTGCCCCAATCCTCTGTGCTATTTCGAGGATAAGAAAAGATTATGTGTAATTAAAAATAGCCATGTATTTGCACTTGTTAAACTGACCTCTAGACCTCATATGCTTTTTCAATAAAGGCAGCATAAAATGCTTTTTTAATTTGTTGTCTTAGCATTCAGCTACTATGTGTTTTCCTTTGGACAGGTGAAGCTTATGTCATAGGTCGTTAATAGATATCCTCCCCTTCATGTACAAGAAAGCACAGTAATTGATCAATGATCCTAAATCTTTTCAAAGTCACTGAACAGTAAGTGCTCAACTTTTCCTAAAATCTGAGAATCTAAATTTCAATACAAACAAATCCCTCTCCTGCCACTGAAAGGCTGCATTAGGTAAGTCAAAAGTAATCACTGAAATTCTACGTTGTATGCAGAGTAGCCTGTCCTTTCAATATATCTATTCCTTTCCTCCACTCCCCTACTTCTGTGCCAATGAAAGAGCGCATTTAGCCTTTATAAGCTTCAAAGTTGCCTACAGTAACAATCTTTACTTGTATCCATGTGAAATGTCCTTTTTCCGGGTGGTCTTAATAATTTCTGATCAGTGATATCTTTGAGAAAAAAATTCAACATATAAGGACAAAAGCAGTATGTGTCAATTAGACCATCCTCTCCAAATTCAGTCCTCTAGTGTAGCTGAGCTGGGCCCTACTAAAGACTGCAAATAGGAAATGAAGATAGGAGTGAGGACAGAGTAGAGGATGGACTTGGGTTGCTAACTTCAGTCTCCAGCTAATGAGAAAGTCACTTAGGAGTGGGTTAGCCTCAGCTGTACCACTTTATCACACACTGCTACTTTTGGAGGGCAGTGCAACAGTTACAGGACAAGGAATATTTCCAATCCTTATCTCTCCTTTTACAGCCTAGGTAATCTGACTGAACTTACGTAGTATCTGTATTATTTAATATCCTGTTTGGCTTGGAAACTGTTCATGCCAAATGAATGAAACAGCCAGCTCTCCTGGGCACTGCTTGCTCTCTTTTCTGCAGGTCTGGAGTGGATAAGGGCTTGTGAGACCACAGTAATTCAAGCAAGATACAGCCAAAATAATGAGGAAGTCTGGGCAGGTCTCAGATTTCATGCGTAGTCTTGGTGTGGTAATTACGTAGGCAGTCCTTAATGGATGAATTCCCACCCACAGGATTGCACACCTCCCCAGGAGTATCTGGTTTATTAAAAATGCGAAAGAGTTCCCAAACTGAAAAGGAACTGGAAATAAATTCATTAACTAAAATTGAAAAAGCCAGTTCAGTGATATTTTCACCCAAGTTTTCTATTGTTGCTGTTTTACAGATGCAGACCTTTTAATCTGCCAGAAAACTTTATCTCCTGCTGAGGAAAAATGGAACTTCAGAAAAAGAAAAGAAAGGAAAGGAAAAGGAAGAAATGTTCTTAAAGATATTTTACTGAAACTGTTGGCAGCCCTAGTGGTTGGTGACAATTGTGTCTGGGAGAATAAATCAATGCTGGTAAAGCTGCAGACTGTTAGATGACATTTTTCTCAGATGACAGCATTCTGCTATGTCTCCTTGCATTATTTTTTCATTGGCTTTAGGACAGTAATGAAAACAGTGAAGAAAGGATTCTGATCAGAACGAACATCGGACAAAGGCAACTGAATTAAGACCTTTCTACATGCATCTCCTCTTCCCCAAATCTTCATTGTCTGCTTAGACTGCAAGGATATCAGATAGGGATAGCTTCCTGCTGGAGCTGCTTCAGGGCCCTGGTAGGTCTGGGCACCATACCAACAGCCACTTACTCTCACCACTCTTCCTCTTCCACTCTGATAATCACAGCAGCAGGTTGATTATTGGGTTGTAAAATACAAGGGATTTAGTGCTGACTGCAGCACTGAGTGCCTCCTCAAATTCCTCATTGCAGATCATTTTCATAAAATTTGTCAAGGGTCTTGTCTGAATTGTATTTTAATGTAGTTAATCCTCTCTCTGTACAGCAATCTGGCCCTGCGCTGCTTGCACTGCAAAACATGCCCGGGGCTGACCTCTGTGTACTCCCTGCACGTTTATCAGGATGCAACTAGCCCAGCCATCCCGACAAACACTGCTACAGACACATGTGAACTGACCACAAAGAAAAGCAAAGACAGTGAGGAAATGAAAAAAATCTAGAGGAGGTAATACAAGATTACTGTTGACAGACATTCCCTAAATACACCCTGCAGTGTGTAGGAACAGTCCGTGGAAAGGAATAAAAGATATCACTGACTTCAGGCCCTGAACTTTGGCAGGGTTCAGAGAAAAGTTCACTGAGAGCCAAGCATAGTAGTTTATCATAAGGACAAGTTAATAAAATTAAGAATGAACTTAACCAGTGCCTAATAGAAGTAGGTAGAGCAAGTTCTGACTAAGAAGATGGAAGATTAAAACACAAGTTATCTTCTTGACCTTAATAGCAGAGAGAGAAATAATTGGAATTTTCCCTATCCATTTTCAGGTCCAGCCTGATCATTTGGTGTATTTCTGTTTTTCTTTATTTCTTTTTAATTATGGATGGTGAAACTATTTCTACCTTTGATCCCACTTGTGACCCCATTCAAGGTATTTATCCCCTGCAGCTAAAAAACTGTTCTTCCTCCAATGCCTCACTACTTGCAGGGCTGAAAAGGATCACAAATAACTGCCTAGAAATAGGGACAGAACAAGACAGAGATAGCACAAGAATGCATTGTGTTTTATCTTGACAGACAACAATACTCTTTTTAGGTCATGTTTCCATTCTGAAAATTAACTACAGTGGAAAACAATGAATGTATTTTGTAAAGGAAACAAAGATTATACTATTCAAGAAGGAAAGGAAGTGGTGCAAAAATACCTCAGGAGGAGACAAGAAACAAAATGTCAAGTACTTCAATATTTATTTCTGGAAGTTCCATCGTTTTGCTTTTAATTAATATCTAGTAAATCCTCTCTAACAAACAACGCTTTCTTCCATACTCCCCTTTAGACACAGAGCATTTCCATTATGCATTCATTACCCTAAGTATTTTTAACAGATAGTTTTCTTAGTAAGACGACTGATTTAGGGAGGGGAGAAGGAAGGAAAAAAAGCAAAGAAAAAAGCTTGCTGTACAGCTGAACTGAGAAGCAGGACTTTGTTCACTCTCACTAATGGATCAACTGACAGTCAAAAATAGAGGTGTCCTTTCATCTGAAGGATGTCAGCTTACTTAGCAGAATTCAATCAAGTTTTCAGATGAATTCAACTAAAGTTAATGGAAGTCTCTTACTTAATGAAGAATATAAAAATCTATTGAATTTCTTCACTCAAATATTCTGAGAAATGTATAAGTGTGGTACAAAAGAAAAGAGAAATGTGTAAACAGAGTATTTTTGTTTCTGTAGCATTAATATGCCCGGTGACCCAAACTCAGTAGCAATGCAGCATAGTCTTTTATACAGTAACATGGCTGGCTCTGGCTGTTATCCTTAACAGTTCCTTCTTTACATACATTTTGAATAGCCTCCAAAAACTGCAAAGTAATACTGGCAGTTGCAAGCTTTGTCAAGCAGTATTGCAAAGGTGCTTTAAAATAATTTCCTTTCTGTGTTCACATCATTGCCTTGTGTTCACAGGAAATAGCTGCTGAAGAAGACACCTTCATGCTCACATTTATACCTTTTGCCTGACCATAAAATAGGTTTCTTTGTAGACTTTTTGAACTGAAAGTCATTACTTTGTTAATAATGATCTACTTTACCATACTTTCAATATTTTCCTGCACAGTCACAAGCCCATTCTCATTTCTGAAATACAGGTTTATTACCATATAATTACTTCTGATAAAAATAAGATGATCGTTTCACTTAAAATGAAGTGTATGTGAAGTAATTCTATTAACTGTAAGAAGTGACACTCCAAACTTAAAGCATAACTACACTTAGGCTCCAGGACTTGGATTTTAATTCTCAAGGTTGTTACTAAGTAACTGAAAAATGCACAGAGAGAAAAGAATAATAATAAAAAAATCCCTGCTTCTCATTTTCTTAAATTCATAGCACCTTGGCACGGCAGCGCTACACTGACAAAATATTGTATGGAATAAATTCTTTATAAGCACTTTCTATTTAAAATTCTGTATTCTCTTTTCTTTTTCAGATAGCAGCTACTGAAAAAACCAACCCCATATTGTAATACGGAGTAGTGAACAATCACTACTACCCCCAGGCATTCTCAATGGATTGTAGTAGGAGTCTGTGTTTAAACACATTCTGAACGTCTGACACACACATGCTATACAGTAAGTGTCTGTCATGACGGTGCTATCCTAAGGCCAAAGACTCTGAACTACTGCCTTAACTCACAAAGCAAGATTTCTTAAGATCAGGATTGAAAGATAGTACCAATGGAAAGAAGTGAAGATACTTTTACCCTAGGAATTCATTACTGGTCCTTCCAATGAACACTAAAAATTCCTTAAAAATACACAGAAGCCACAAGAACAGAAAAGCAATAGTTTTCCTCTCCCAAGTTAGGGAAGGCTGGAGGTTTGCTACTTCTGGCAGCCGGCAGAAGGCTCCTTCTCCACCTGCAGATCTGCAATTGCAAAATGGGCTCAGTTCCCTGGTAGCAGACCGGGGGACAAAACCTCTGTTTGGGGAAGCATCACCCACAGGATGAAGCAGGTGACAGTCATGCGAGACCTTCTCCTGCAGGGAAAGCAGCACCTATATGCCACCAGACTCACTGCGCAGGTAGGTTTGTAGCTTACTGGGGCACCACGAGGCCATCTGAGAAGTGGAGCAGGGACCTGAGAGGTTCTGCAGTCTCCTTCCTTGGAGGTTTCCAAGCATCAGCTGAACAAAGCCCTGAGCCAGCCATATTGTCTGACCTAGAGCTGGCCCTGCTTTGAGCTGGCAGATGGACTGAAGACCTCATGAGGTTCTTTCCAACCTGAATTATTTTGTGATTCCAACAGGCCAGGAGAACATATTGCTCCAATTACAGACAAACTGTGTGACTGCATTTTCCCTCAGCCACAGTGGCATTAGATCTTGGGCAAAAAAAATGGAGCAAATTTATCCCGGGCATCAAGGACACTATCTGGAAGCAGAAATTTCTACAAAAGAGAAGCTCATGTAGAGCAGTTCCTCCTAAAAGTATATCATTACAATGTCTACTTTGTAGCTTCAGGCCAGGCCACTTCAGGTGCTGCAAGAGATTTTATGCTTCAAAATACAGGTGGCATACCCATCAGCAACAAAATTCACCTTAGCTTCACCAAAAATCCCCTTACATTAATAAAGCCAGAATGTAAAACAAGGGCAATCCCTGTAATTGTGGTAACACATTGCAACTGACACATGAAAGCAGAGGCAGAGATAGCAGACAGTGTAATGTCAGGTTCTGCTGTTGTCCAACCAGCAGTAACAGTTGCCGATGTTTTTTATCCCTCACTCTACATCCCAGCTTAACATAACCTCATTTCATTTATCCCCATTCACAAAATCCTGGGTGTACTCAAATAATTTGCCTCTGAGCATCCTTTCAAGAGTGGAAAACACCCAAAGACCTTCTAGACTCAGAAACTTGCCCCAGGCTCTTAAGCCGGGAAGCCAACAATGCCAGCGTGCTCTGTGTAAACAAAACCCCTCAGGAAAACTGTGGGATTGTCACAGCCAGACCAGCACGCTGTGTCCTTTTCCCTGGACCCTCTGGAGAAGGTGAGCTATGCAATCTGGTGAATGGCCATGCTCTCAAATCCCAGGTACAGGGCACAGCAGACAGGCAATTGCAGGGACCTGTTGTCAAGTGTCAACCCAGTGCTCTGGTTCTCTGGCTTGCTCTTTTTGTAACCTGCCATTAAGTGCTAAAACAGTCTGAAATAATTCCAAATTGGAGAGGTACTATGTTACATGCCCTTTCCCCTTTGTTCTGCACTGGCATAAAGAACCTGTGTTATGCCTTTCAGAAGCAGTAGCAATGATTTAAGTGACCCCTCTTAGAGCTGAACCCACTTTATCTCCCTCTGCCTTCCTGATGTGAAATCTGCATGCCTGGCATTGCACCCTGGTCCACTTTCCCCACAGATGACCAAACAGTATTTTAGACAAACTGCTTCAATGGTCAGACGTTAAAGAGGCAGAGTAAACAACAGTTACTCATCTCTGCTAGGAAGCTGCCTTCCCCTTCCCATGGAAAGACACTGCGAGCAAATCAATACTAGCTGTACAGAACACTTTATTGTGGGAGTACACCCAAATGTGAAAACTATAGCTTACATCTTTTAAAAACAACTAATGCAAACTCCTGTCCATAAATAAATATTTATGACAAAACAGCTGGTGCTACCTGGAGATGTTTAACTTGTAAGATCTCAATTTTATAATGAAGGCAAACAAGTCCCATGAGCACAGACTGCAATGTAAACACCCATTTTGGTGATTTTGACTGAAGAATGCTCTACCACAGATTTCCAAACATGAAAAAAAGAAAAAAATAAGAGTATGCGATATGATGAGAAAAAGCACCTGTAATTTTTTTATGTTGTTCAGCTATTAGTACAATTGATGAGACATCAATAATCTTTATTTACAAATAACTAAACTGCTAATGAGAAATTTAAGTTGAACAAAGATGCATGCATCTTATTTATTCCCTTTATGCATGACTGCATACTTCCATCAGTAACGTACAGCAGACTTCCCAGGCTCTGCCTTATCACAGAGCCAGTGTGCTCCCTCACCACCATTCTGGGGTACAGATAGATTGGGCAAACTCAGAACAGGAGATTTTCCACCTCTGCCAACATAAGGAACTGCCCTGCACAGCTACTTGCATGAGCAGACCCCTCACTCAAACATGACTTTACTGCCAAGGAGGTTGCAGGTGGTGTTGCCAAGAGGGATTTTAGCAAAAGGTTAGCAGTAAAAAGATTTTAGGGTGGCTTCACGGATGACTTCAGGGTATTCCCATGATCCACAGATTTACAAAATCCAGTACAGGCAAGATGCTGATTCATGCCAAAACCTCAAGCACTTTGGTAATATGCTTTCTGCCCCTCTTTTTGATAAACTTCTAGAGATAATAAAACTAGGCATAGCAACACTTTGTGACCTCAAAAGAGAGTTGCAATATTGCACTAGTATCTTTTTAAAAGACTTTTGCAGTGTACATCAACCTTATTATAAGCAAACAGGTCGCGTACATGTACATGTCTACAACAAGCTGTTGGTCACATTATACTCCGAATGAAGAAAGTCAATGTCAGAACACCCACTAGGACAATTTTCACCCTTGCTGGTAGTCCAGGAAGAATTTACAAGGCCTAAATGTACATAAAGACTGACTTTTCAGTCTGTAAAAATTCCAGCAGTTATGGCACTGAGGGTGAAGTCTCCTCCTTTGGTAAAGGACCTGTATTCATTATAGCACCTGAGCCTACTAAAAAATGCACTTAAATTTAACGTGTAAAAACTTCAGACTTTTTTAGAGCTATGAAAAACATTGGATGATTGGACCAGATTTCACATAATATATATTTATCTACTTAGGTATCTATTTATCGATATAATGTCTGTGTTTACAAAAAATACACAAATGTTGTACAAAAAGTATATAGTAGCAGATGCTTTATACTGATTAAATGTTATTTTTATATGTCTCTGAAGTCTGTGCCTCATATTAATCCAATGAATTGTCAGAATTTTCCATTGTTCCACTTCAAAGCATGCAATTATATTACCTTAATTGGAAGCACTGATGTGTTTTCACCAAGGATGTTTGTTTGTATTCTGACTACTGAGATATAAATATGGGACCATTTGCTATATTTAGTTTTCTACTTACATGAATTTTTGTTCTTAGCATTTTATCTTTACAAACTATCATATTGAGTTTATTTCCAATGCAGGAACTATGAAATTAAACTAATATAATCTAATTTTTTTTTTCTTATTGGGATCTCTGATCGATTCCAATTATTAACAAGGTACAAGGAACTTGTTAACTGAAGAGCACAGCAATAAGAATGCCACAATTTTTTGTGTATTGCAGCAGAATCCAACAGGTTAGGAATTCATACTCTGAAGCACTGGCATCCATTAATCCAAAGGACACTTGCAAAATGTTCGTGTCATTTGTCATCAGTGCAGTCAGCATGGATACCCAGAACTTTTAATAGTTGCCGCATTAGTGGAAATATAGTGTATTTGAAACATTCTGAACTGTTGGGATGACAATGTAATCCTTCTTTCAGGATTTTTCACTTAAAACAACATTCTCACCTCATCACACAGTATCTGTACCAAATTACACTAATCCTTTTCTAATCCCACGATAAAAATACATTACTTTGTCTTGCCCTTTGTTTACTGTAAAACAGCTCTGTTTATCCCAGTAGATACAGATCTCGACAGTACACTGACACCTGTGGTCAGTGGCTCTGGGGACCCTATGTATTCATCAGAGAAACAGTCTTACATTGCACTCAGGCCACCTAAGGGCACGTTTCCTCAGATAATTTGCTATTTACTGAAAAAAGGTTATTCAAAAAAATCTCAAGATTACTTATCAGGTCATGGATTTCTAGATTTACAAACAAATTTGGGTGTTACTCCACTAAAAGCTGTATTTTTGGGCTTGGCTTTGACTCATCTAATATTCAATAAGTGTATTATCGAAGGTTTAGACTTGCTTGTTTTTTGGTCTTCTGGTGATTTACACTTGAATTTGCATAACAGCACCTATGAGACTCTTTCAGAAATGCAAATGCCAACACTAGTCTAAAAAGTGCACATGAAGTAACTAGCTGTAACCTTATACAGTCACATCTGTTCACCTCAGAATTGTCTAATTTGACCTTTCAAATTTAACTGGTTTTCTTGGTATTCACCCAGTGTTCAGTCCAATGAGAAAAACATTTTGGATTTCTCACAATGTACATCTAGAGATTAAATGTCATTTCTCTGGGGAATGATCATAACATGTTTAGTGTTATGCTTGCATTAGTTGACACATGAGTGCTGATTAGATGAAAAGGTCTGCAGCCATCCTAAGCTGACAGTATACAACACAGCGCAGGTACTAATCATACTTCCCTTTTAGCTTGGAGCACAGAAATAAGTGAAGAAGAAGAAAATGAGGAACAAACTAAGCAATATCTGAAGGAGAAAAAAAAAATGAGGGAAGATTTTTGACAGCCTCAGAGCCTACAGATTCAGTATCAATATTCTTACTGCTCTCTTCATGTTCCGGGGTTATATTTTTCAGAGGTAACAGGAATGAATTAAAATACTGTGAGCCAGTATTCTGGACTTCCCAGTGAAACTTCCCTACAGGATCCCCAAATCTACCTCCTAGGTGCATTCAAGAGATTTTGGCAAATCCCAAGATTTTTATGAACTCTTGTCCCATTGTCTCATCCCTTTTTCTTCCTGAGGAGAGGAAAACAGGCTCATAGACCACAGCAGAGAAGTTTTCACTTTTCATAAGGCATGGAAGGCCAGAACACACCATTTTAAATTTGATTAGGAGTGGATTGTTGTTAAAGCCACAACATTAGAGTACCAAAAGTCAGGTTTGCTGCTGCACAGGTAAATCAGAGGCTTTTCTCTTCAACAGTGATCTACTCCTTTGGAATTTGTATGGGAAGGAATTGGATAGTTTTGTCCATGTAAATGCTACTGAACTCACATATGTAACATCTAACGAAAAGCTCATATGTTCCCTTACTTTCTCTTTCACTGAGTTCATTTTTGTGTCACACAAGTACTGCATGAATGAGGCAGATAACATCTGTTGTCACAGGCCAAGCTGGTACTATCATAATTATAAGAACATTCTTCAGCCTTTGCCAAAGCCTTTATGAAGGAACAAGTGCAACTACACTGAGACCAAGCAGCTCAAAAGTCCATGTGCCAAGGTAGGAAGAAATGTGGCAGTCAGGTAACCCCTCCTCCGGTCTGATACTCTATTGCTGGTCTCTTTGCATGGTGGAGAAATAAGGCACCTCTCTTCTCAAAAGTCTGTATCATTGATAAACAAAAGGGCTTCCTGTCCAAGAATTCTTATTGTGTTATTCCTAATAAGTGTTAGCCAACTGGACAAGACACTAGAGCTGTTCTGCCTTTGCTAGTATTTATAGTGATATAACTGTCCTTTTAGCAGCAAAGTTCCTCCTCGTTCTTATCCTCTGTGCATGACTACAGCTTCAGCTCAATGGAGAACGGACCCAACCCACTAGAGCCAGTTTTCAATGATAAAAATGCAATCAAATCAAGGTACTGCCCTAGGATATCAGCTACAGAACAAGATTCTAAAACAGGCTTCAAATTTTAATTTCAGTGCAATACAGTTTTTTATAAGAGTGTCTCTAGGTGCCCCTGCAGAAAACATTTGATATAATAAGATTCCTACCAACCTTTATAACTTCCTACAACAAAAGCCCACTATCAGACAAACACTGCAATGTCCTTTCACCATCTGCAAAGACTGAAAACATCAGTATGCTTTACAGATATGACTATGCAATTCCTCAAATGTCCTAGGAAGCCAGGTTATAACACGCATCTTTGAAAGTAAGTATACTGGAGGATTTGCTGTTAAACATATTGAAAATACTGGTTTAGGTAAGTATAAGTATTTTCTTTTTGTTTGGCTAAAGACACTTTATTGTAAACTAAGCAAGACATGACCACATGTGGCTGTGTGAGACTGCACGACCTCCCGTTCTGTGAATTCTAAACAGGAATGGTGCACTGAGCGCTGCTTCACTTTAAACGAAACAAAACAAGCCAACATTCCCCGCGGAATCAGTAATATGAGCAAAGGTCTCTCCAAGTCCTGAAATGATGGAAAAAATCTTTATATTGTAAACCATAAGGACGATTGAATGGTTCCTCTATAAAACATGACAAGATATATGGGGGGAAAATATTTTAGAAGATGTCATACTAAATTGGGGGCTTCACATCTGTGAAGAAAATCTGAGGAAAATTTATCTACAGGATAAATTTTCACTTTATTACAGTAGAACTAATTATACATTCATTAAAAACAATGACTGTTTTATAAAGTGTGGTTTTCTGCTACATTTTTCTCTTAATGAACCCAAATCCTAGTGTTTTATACATCAAATTTGGGAATAAAATATATACGGGGCATAAGCTTGCTTTTTCTTAAATTACTTAACAATGTTTTACAAAATCAGGACCCATGCATGGTTTTGGTCATACAAATTAGCTGAATTTAAAATACAAATTCTTGAACAACTCCAGAAAGCTACACCCTATAGTACCAGTATAATATCTAACTTAACATTTCGCTAAAATTATTTATCAGTTGATTTAAGTAGCAGATCTTATTATTTAAGCATTTATATCACAGAGAGTTCTTCAGGAATTTCTTTTTTAGTTTTGCAACTAAAATATTCTCAAGTGGAGACTTTTTTTTTAATATTACACGATTAAATAAAATTTTCTACTCTATGCATCTCATTTCCATAAGGGAAATTTGTAAATCATGCATTTATTAGCCAATATTGTTCTATTTTTTAAATTACCGTCAAATTACATATGTCTGGTAACTCCCTTTGAAGTAAATGAGTAACATTTATTCTCAATAAAGCTTTCATTTTAACTAGGCACATTAGATATCATTAGTACAAATTCATTATAAATTATACTTCAGATTTCATAGAGAGTTATTTACCCAGCCCTTTTTTATATTTGAAAGTTAACTAAGATAATATTAGTTTTAGTAAATGCCCTGCAGTTACCTAGATTTTAATATGAAGTTATTTTTCCTTGTTTTCTATTATATTCACAAGGCACAAATACATAACCCAGGTTTATTTCACAACTATTAAGTTTTATATTTATTTTCATTCTAATGATATTTCTAAATTCATAAGTAATTTAAAATGATGCATCACAAAGTACTATTTTGAATGCAATTAATTATTTTAAAAGGTACACGAATTCTAAATAATTGCCTAATTATAAATGAACTTAATGCTGTTGTACATGATCCTTCTTTAAAAAGTGATTTCTGCTTAATGTACTGCTTTCAGCTTCAGATGTTATTGTTGCCATACCTCCATCCATTACTTTTAGTAAATTCATGGAACAATTCATAATTTCTCCTCTGCCTCCCATGTGGATATGAGTACTGATAGGAGCTGTTGTCACTCTGCTGAGCTGGAGGCACTGTAATGGCACACGGGGTGTTTCTTGTCCTCAAATCCTGCCTGTTGTGCTGTTTGCTGAATGCTGCTAATGTCTCGGATTTGTTCCCTAGAGCTGTCAAGCATCACACACAAAATACACAGCCAAAGGAAAGAGCAGGACATGGAGAGGAAGAAGCCTCAGTCTTTCACTGGCAGCACTACCACAAAGTCATCATGGCAAGGCAGCTGGAGAAAGGTGCCCACACTTCACTGCTGCACTTGCCTGCTCTGAATCTTGCCTGTCCCTGGGTCCTCCAAGCCAGCCAAGAGATTCCACTGCGTACTTTCACCAAAGCCCTAATTGGGCTTGGCTCCCACCTCCTCTCAGCCACCTTCTCTGCAGAGGAGACGCACAATCTCGTACCTACACGCTGGGACAGGGAGCCAAGGGAGTCAGCGATGAGCTGATCCCAGCACTCCACATGTTGATGCTGCACCAAGCACAGCTGGGCTTCCAGCCATGGTTTCACACCCCTCCCTTTGCCTTCATCATGCCTGCACCACACTGCGGGTCTGAACAGGAGAAACAAACAAGGGAGACAAGACAGCATGGAAGGAGAAAGATCTTGTGCAGCTTCTGCACGGGCCATAATTTGGGTTCAGCGCCTACATACAAAAGAAGGAAGTGTACCTGAGAACAAATTGCCAGACTTTTTCTGTCAGAAAGATTAATGAGGTTTTTTTACCATAGAAATGCCAAGAATGAATAATATCACTGAAGCAGGAACAACAGAATAGATGTGCAACATGACCCTTATAATTAAGTAAAGGATGCAAATGGCAAATCTAATGAGGGAGAAAGTACATTCATAATCGCTTTACCTGTTATCTTTAAATATTTGTTTTCTCTGTTTACATTTAGGTATTTTTCATTTCATGCAGACCTCAAATTAGATAGCAGAGAGGACCCAATGTTCAGGTAGGAAAGAAAGCTAGAACTCCAGCTGTGCCTGCAGCTAGAAAAGCAGTATGAAAGAGGCAAAAGAATTCTTATGCTCTTAAAAACAGAAACACAGCAACAAAGGACAAAACAACCTTTTCCCTTTGCCTCCCTTTTTCAATCTTTGTTTCAAATGGGCAAACCACTTCAAAATGACGGTTCTCAAACAATCACTAGACTCAAGATTTGTTCTGTCCTCTGAAAATAGGAGAAAAATATATGGAAAAGCTCAATATGAAATGTAACATAGTCTGATTTTCAATAGCTGTCAGCAGCCACAATTGCTGAGACCTGCAGGTGTTAAGCAATTAAGTATAAAACCTCACTCAGCTTTGTTAACCCAGTTATTATATTTTTTAAAAGAATTTAAAAAGTAATATATTCAAAGATCTGGAAGTTCTAGAAATAATGTGGGAAGACATAGTCAAAGCTTTTGTCAATTGACATTTTTTACTTCTGGTTTTACCAATATAGCAGAATATCTTATCCATCCTTAATACAGAATTTGACATGTTTGGGTTTGGAGTTTTGTTTATATATATAAATATAAATATATATATATATATATCTTAGAAATCAAGACTGATTTGAATAATTCTTCCCACCAAAAAGTTAAGACCAACTGGTACGTGACTGGACAGGAAACTAAAAAGAACGATGAATCAAGTCTCCATGTGATACAGAAGGTAGGACTTCATAATGTTATTTCATTGAACCACAGTTACAGGGACCTATACTCTGGGCTTGTACAACTCAGGCTGTACTCTGTTTTTCAAACTATGTGACACCAAACTAGGCTGCTGCCCCTGCAGTAACTCCCCACTCTCAGGGCTGAGCAGTACTCCTCAAGCAGAGGCAGCCTTACAGTTGCAGATGAATGCTGTTGCAGAGTGAGTCTTCATCTTCACCAGCAGCATCTGAACAGTGAGCATGGCAGATCTGAGTTCAGATCCCAAGACCAAATTTGTGGTCCATGCCCACTATGTCCTTTCAGAAGCATCATTGGTTTCACAGTCAAATCACTTTGTACTTCTGGGTAAAACCACTCTGACCATTACAGTACTCCCCACAGAACACTTTGCAGCCCACGTTTCTAATCCGGCCTAGAAATTGTTCATTCTAAGAATCTCTTGGTATAAATAATTCTGGCTGAAAAGGGCACTATACTTCCAGCCTTTTTCTGGCTTAAACAGAACACAGACAGCATCATTAAAATTACCTCTATGACCATAGTAATTATTTGGCGATGCCTACAGATTGGTATCCACAATTACAATTCCAAAGTCTGGGGTGATGCTACTCAAATAAGCCACATCAGAGCCTTTAAATACTACACAAGAAGTAGTTTTTCTTTTTTCCTTAGGGTAGTATAATGTAAATGTCAGTATAAGTTCACCTCCTATACAAAAGCTCAACAATTTTATTATTTTCTCAAGAAATCATCATGAATCCCAAAAACTCACATTGATAAAGTTTCACTTTTACGTGTATTATTATTACTTGGCATACTTAACCATTCTGTTAGACACTTTAAAAAATCCCAAACTATTTTTGCTATAGACTCATATCCAAAGGGATTAGGATTCTCCTCTCCATCCCCTGAATTACCTCTGGAAAAACCCACAAGCAGTAACTCCCTCATTCATATAGCTGTTGCCAACTCAGAGGCTCATTGCACATCGTTACATGTAGGAAACAAAACTACCTGTGGTGAGAAAAGACTTTATATTGCTACGAATCTAAGTCTATATGCTGTTTTCATTAAGTCGCTTTCATTAGCTACCGTTTCACCACATCTCTCAGGATGACTGTGGCCCACTTTCAACATAGCTGCTTCATATGACCTGGAATGGTGACAGTGGAAGCTCATACCCCTAAAAAGCTCTTGTATTTTTATAAAAATTCCCTTAGCTTATGAATTATTTAGTGTCTCAGACTTTTAATGTTGACTTTTTTTTTTTAAAGAGGGAATTTAAGAGGCACCCAAACGAAAACATTCAGAAAATAACAACTTGGCTAACGTAAAGTGCCAGGATAACATTAGCCTTACTGTTACAAATTAACTTTATATGCGTTATAAAACGCAACTAAGAAAATAATGTAAAAAAAATACTGTAAGATAAAGTAAAAACAATACATAATTAATGCCATAATAAAAGAGCAATATGATGGAAAACTGTAATGGAACTAAATACAGCACTGTGAAATGCAGCCCATAAATGTGCATAAAATATGCATAAAGGTGCAACTGCACTCGGCCCAGTTGTGCAAAGGAGAATTTCATGAAGGGACTAATGGTTCACTTGTTCCAACCTGTCGTCTAGAAAAGTACTGGGAGACAGAAATTTTATTTGTCACTTGAACCGATGGTATTGACTGAAGGAAGAGAAAAGCACCAAGGAAGTGATAAGGGGTGGGTGCGGGGAGAGGGGCTGCCAAGAAAGCTGAAAGAGCAACCAAAGTACTGCAGTCAGCACTGGAAAGTTTTATTCCATCATAATTTATTCATATCATGGTAGTACCATAGTCAGGGATCAATGCCCTGTTGTGACAGGCTCTCTGGAAACATTTTTGTTAAAGGTGGTACCACCATCTAATTTTATTCAGTGTATTTTCAATGCCATGCTAATTACTCTTCAATGTACAAATCATCAACCAGAAAATACAAGAGAAGTGTTATATGGTAATTTTGCTCTTTGGTATTTTAGGATAATATGAAATAGTTAGGGGTTTGTTTAATCAATTAATTTTGTAATTACTGCCCAATGCCATGAAAACATTATGAGAAGAGGCACAAAATAAATTTTTAATTATAGCCACTGTTCAGAATCAGGGCTGCACTGTATTCCAGATACACATTGAGTGCTGTTTTCTACAGACAAAATCAGTTTACTCAAGGACTCTGGTGCACGTGCCAGACTTGGGGTTTCTCTCACATGCGAGACATGAGACTAGGAAGAACTGAGTTTTACTCAATGATGAGAATGAAGATTTCCAAGACAGACTGCTTAATTGCCCATGTTATGCAGGGCTTTTCAGAACTGAAAAGATAATTCATGACGACCTGTTTCAAGCTGCATCCATCTTCCTTCCCTTTGGTTAACTGCCCATTGGCATGGCTACATACCTGATTTCACACACATAAAATTGGTATGCAGCAATATCTGCCTAAATTACTTGAAAACCAGATCTTAAGTAGTTTTGAAATAAATAGCTGAGATGAAGAGTAATTTCTATTTTACACAGCTTCTGTTCCAAGCTAAGATGATGCTCTACTGATTTATATACAAATGTTTTATGTTACAATTTTTAGAAAAAATATTTATATTTTTCAGAATCATAATATGACACATTCCCAACAACTTAACATACAAGCAGTGTGTTAGATCCCCTTGCTGAAGCTAGTGTATAAACAGAAAGAAACAGATTTTGTTTTAGGATCAATTATGGGAGAGTGGGCACTTGAAAAGAAATGTGGGCAGAAAATCTTTGTTGAGTACTAGAAAAGTAAAGCCATATCACTAAGGACAGTACAGCACATTTCCTATTACTTTATGAACATACTGCAGCACCATAAAAAATTAAAGCAATAATTTCAAAGAAAGAAGTCTGCATAGAATTGCATAGAAGAATATGATAAAGAAAGAAAACCTGGCTTTGACTGGGATGAATTGTGCTTCTCAAACCCACTATGATTATTTGAAACAGTAAATAAAGCAGTGGATAAAGAAGCAGCAATGAATATGATATACTTTGGACTTTTGAAATGCTTTTGATAAAGTTCCTCACAAGAGACTATTAAGGAAATTTAGTAACCACAGGGTAAGAGGTAAATTCTTGTCAGTGATTAAAAGCTGGTTAATAGGCAGGAAGCAAGGAGGAGGAATAAATAGCCCATTCTCAGTATGGGAAAGATTAATAGTGAGATACCCTAGGGACCAAAGGCAAGGCCAATATTGTTTAATATATTTAATTACGATGAGAAATGGGCCAAAACAAAACCTGCAGTTCTGGATATTTCTGAACACAGGAAGGTTTGAAATTGTGATCTGGCACTCAAAACATGTAGCTCAGACTCCTTTCAACAAAGTGGTCAGAGGAAAACTGGAAGGAACATCACAGAAAAGCAGAAGAAATTTAATTCACCTGGTCCAGAGAATGCAACATTATGTGAAACACACTATCCAAAAAGTCTGTATTTCGGCAGTGGCTGAAGTAATTTAAATATATGAGGTAAATTGCTTTAATCATTCAGTATGATACTGACTAGATATACTCTCTTCAAATTACTGCCCTTCTTGACCTAAGCATTCAGTTGAAGTTCAGGACTATGTCAGAAGAAATTTCTGGTCCCCTTCTCTGATGAAATTGGTAAAACGCTTTTCTTCAAAGGCATGTGCAAAATCCCATTCCTCTCAGCCCAGGGAACAGGTTTCTTAAACCCTTTGTTCCTCAGTTTTTAGAGCAACAATCCTCTTAAACTCTTTCATTAATTAATTTGTTTAGGGCCAAACTAAAAGCATACTGGGGGGGGCGGGGGTGTTGGGTTTGAGTTTGGTTAGGGTTTTTTTTTGGGGGGTGGGGATGTCTTGCTTTTTGACTGCCTTTTCACCAGTCTCATTTGCTTGTCATTTCTTTGCAGACAAACACTTTCACAAAATATCACCAGTCAAATCAGTGGCTGCAGGTTCTTCGTTTCTTTTTGGTTTTGGAAGAATGTGCTTGAGCAAACTGTATCGTCTAATACAGCATACCAGGATAATAAAGAATAAGTTAAGAGTATCTTAGTAAATCTTTTGCCTATGTTATTTTAAATTAAATCTTTGGTGTGAAAGGCATGGGACAGAATTCAGTGGTCTTGATAGTCTCCTCAGCCCCATGTTCTTGCTGCATTTACACACCCGACAACAAATCTATTAATACTGTCTTCTTTGTCTTCGTGCGTTACTGTAACTTCTGTCTGGAACTTCCATGAGAGTTAAAATTGCAGAGTATACATAAGCAGTCTAGGTTTTGCATATTCTGGACCATCACAGAAAAGTAAATTCTATAATACATTATTAAGAATGGATTGTCTCTCTAGTGATAGATCTGAGAGGAGATGCAAGATGTAGTGCAGGTGAATATATGAGATCAGTGACTGTATAACGGGTCTCACTTAGCATGGATTTATTGTGGAATCCTACCACTATATGCTGCCTACTGGAACTTATTGTATCCTAGTATATAATATTTCAGAGAAAAATGAAAAGACTGGGGGAAATCTAATTCCTCCCAGCTCAAGAGGGCTCACTGGCATTAGGAATTTAATTTGACTGGATCACCGGGAGGAAGAAGGGAAAGCTGCAGGGCAGTACTGGGAAGTGGAAGGAATAAAAAGAAATAGAGTCCCTTACCCTGGGCAGTACACAGCTCAGAAGCTGGAGGGACTGCGTGTGCCATTATCTAAAAGCAGCAGAGAGTGGGAGCAGATTAAAGTAGATAAAAAAGCTATTCATTTCTTTGCTTATCCTTTTTTTTTCAACCACAGTGGAGAAAATTATTATTAAAAAACAAGACCTGCACCCATAGCCATGGAGATCTATCCAGAAAAGCTACTCAAAACTATTTGCTGTTAAATGTTTGAATTTTTAATAAAGTATTCTACAAAATAGAAGACCTGTACCAAGCTTAGCAATGCAGGTAAAATTTGCAGAGAATTCAATGTTCTTGAGAGGACAGAGACTGCAGATGCTATACTGCATATAGTGGAAATTAAGTTTACCTATGCCTATGCTCAACTGCATAGGTAAATAAAAGACTTCTTTTCTTTTTTTTCCCATAATACAAACTAAAATAGAGCAAGGAAGGGCAAAAAGAGTAACAAAGAAATTTCTTTAGAATCTAGATTGCTGTCCTACAAAAGCTGTTAACAAGCACATGTTAATTATCACACAACATTACAAATTAAAATTGATGAGCAAAGGACTGAAAAGCTCTGAAAGGGATCCTGTTGAACATTGGTTTTGGCTTTCATAGAAAATTAAATGTAAGGAGTCACCTGCAGCCATGTAATTATTGCAACAGTCTTTAGGAACAAACTGCTAAGTTAATGATCACATAATTACCCTACCCCGTGAATAAGGAGATTTCTTGGTCAGAAAATCAATCACCTGCATATTTCAGAGAAATATTTACCTACTTGGAGGTGAAAAAATAAGTTTTTAACTGCTTTGTATAAATTCCCATTATGTCTACAGGAGCAACAGAGAGAACAACATTTGGGATGGAATTTGTTCTTCGTGCTCTTCTCTTACCTTTACGGGCCACCAGAAAGTAGAGGACTGTTTCCAAACTCCTGGTACCACTTGCCCTGATGCGTCAAGCCCATTGAATACATTCTGGGTTTCTACCTGCAAAAAACCAGGAAGGATATGATGCACAGACCATGACTGAAAAGGGTCAAAATATGGTTGTCTCACCTGCAGCCTTCAGTTTTGTAACTTCACACTGTAGCATATCTCTGCGCTAGTATCCACAGTAGCGAATACTAAAACAGTGCACCTGCAACAGCACAACATTCCTTTTGAGCTAAGAAAGTCCCCGTGTCCCAGCTTATTCCTCAGTTTATTGGGCATACTGCACTGCCATGCTCTGCTGAGGTCTCGCTACGTAACATTGTGCTATGGCACAGAAATAGGCAGCTAGCAGCAGACACCAATGCCCTTAGCTGAGATGACGAACTTCCAGGGAGGTGGTTGAGACACCTTCCCTGGATGTGCTTAAAAAAGGGTAGATGAGGTACTTAGGGATATGGTTTAGCATAGGATGGGAACGGTTGGACTCAATGATCTTAAAGGTCTTTTCCAACATTGTGATTCTGTGAACTTGGGGGGGGGGAGGCTGGGAAGATGCACAACATATGCAGTCTATCTACTAACAAAAACTTTTTTATTTGCTTGACACTATACCAAGAAACAATCAACTGTCAGTTCTTGTTTTGGTACACACAAGTAGGTAGTTCAGTGCAAACTAAATTGGTAATTTAAATCAGTAATTTTTTGCATTTCAGTAGGGAGAATATGTTACATCATAAATAAAGAGCTACTTTACTTCAAAAGTACATTACAATTAACTATAATAGTCCCTCATTTTATGTGCATCTTGAGACAAAGCACTAAGCTTCACATGCCATCATAGTTAAGTCTGCAGGGAAATGACATACAAGCTTTCAACACCTTAAGAAAAACTAATTACATAAAATATAACAGACCAAATGGTCAAGCATAAGGAGCAGCATCAGCAGTACTGATGAGCTGCTATATAGCAAAATTCTCCCATTACCTCTTTGTTCAACTAACTATACTATGTAATTATAACAACATCTCTTGAATGTCATTGTTCCATGTTGAGCTGCTTAAGGTCTCGTACTAATTGTGAGTCACTCACATGGATCTCATGTAGGGATGACATCATTTCTAAGTGAAGATTGGGGTAAAGACACAAAGTCATGCTCTTTTCCTACATTTCTAATATTTCTGTGGATTTTAAATTAGTACTTAGATCAATTGATGCTTTCATCTATTATTAAGGTTTTAATGGATCCTGTTCTCTCTGTTGATTACACTTGAGGTAAGATGCAAGAGATTCTTAGCAGAAGATGTGTTGTTCAACAGCTCTCCATCATTAAGGATTTGTTAGTGAAAATCTGAACACTTTTTTTTTGTGTGTAGTTCAATGTTCTCTGTTCAGATTTGAAACTCAGACATTGCTTAAGAAAATATTTGTTCATTTTAAGTCTCAGTTATCTTTTCAAAGAGTAATTGTTTTTCTTCCTCCTCCTTTCTTTGCAAATTGTGCATCAGCTGAGCATACTGTGTGGGAATAATCTATATATGTTATCCTTTTGATGGGTCAGGATCCACAGTCTGCAGTTATACAGAAATTTTTAGTACCTCTTTATCTGTATCTTAGATACAGTTTTAGCATGGAAATGTTATGCCTTCACATGCATAGGAATATATACTTCCATTTCTGGTCCTATGGGACAAGTCTTTAAATGAAGCTTTTATGGAGTTCTGGTAGTTCTGTGTCTGGCACTTCTTGAGACAAAAGGTGAACTGGATACATTTTGAATGCATCTCTCATGATTGAAGTGTAATTTATTAATAATATACAGTCATGCCGACTATCAAGAGAACTAAACTTGGACCAAACCAGAGTCTCTTTTGACTCAACAAGAATCAGTTTGCAAATAAGAATAGAAAAAGAAAACTGGTAGTACTAGCCTGGATCAGAAGCCAGCAGATGAATGAAATTAATCCATCTACGATTGTACTTCAAAGTCAATCTCATATTTTTCAGTGCTAACTCTTAATTTTTCAGCTGCTTACATTACCCATGACTGTGGAGTCATCTGGGAATCTGACATATCAAAGGTTCAACTCTGGATCATTTTCCCTTAGAAAATCATCTATTTCTGCAGGTGATGATACAAAGCTCCAGCTGTCGCAACCACTTTTCGGTATTCACCATTCTTGCTTTGTCCTGGCACCTTGTTCTTCTCACTGGCTTTGGCCTCAGGGCCATATTCTGCACGACCAATGTCTACCTTCAGCTACGATCTCTTGCACAGGGCTGACTAGTAGTACTTTCTTCCCTAGTAACAGTTATTATCAGGTATCTTCTAGGACAATAAAATGAGGGGTGAGGTGTGTGGGGGGTGGGAGGCTGCAGTAGCACAGTTTGATTTTAGTTTCTATTCATTTAATTCTCATTTACCAAAACAGATTTAAAAAAAAAAAAAGCAGTGTGTTACAAATTGTAAGAAATTTGGCAGTGTCCACATCCTCTCTTGCTCAGAGGCCAGGTCCAGCAGCCAATACACTTCGGTGAACTAATTTAAGACAGAAGTATTTTTGTGGCCCTCTACTTACCCACCTCACTTAAAATCTGACAGGTGACGAGGAAGAATATATCTTACCCTGGCCAAGAAATGGGACCTGCTAGGAGCCCTGCAGAAATGACTCTCCATATCTCCTGATAGCATACACAGCTCTATAAACTTTTGTAATCCAGGCAGAAACTCCTACAACTTTGTCTGGAATAGGGAGCTAAACAAAAGTTATAAGGAAAATAAAAGTCTCTAAAAAGTGATTATTTTTTTAGGAGAAAATGTAAATCTAGTGTTAGTGTTTCTCATATGATTGATTGCAATTTTGTGTCTTTAGGATAACACAAGTCCATTTTGTTGTTCTACTTGATGGTACATTTTTTACCATGTATGGTTGAGCTTAGAATAAACAGGCTCATAACTGTCAGCGCATAAATTACTTCCAATGTTGCCTTGGGGTCACATTAACTTATATACCTACTTTTTCTTCCCTTTTTTTTTAATTAATTGATTTTTCTTACATGTATACATTTAGCATTTTCTTGTTTAGCTGACATGGTCTCCTTTTGGGGTTTCCCCTGTGGGTGTGGGAGAAAGAGATTGATGAATTATAATTTGATTAAGGTAGTTATGGTAGCAGAAACTGAGAAATGGAATATTTGCAAAATGCCAGAGGTGAAGGAATAGGATACACATGATTAAAGTTGCTATAAAATCAAAGCTGTCAAAGCAACAATAGCAGTAAAAGAGAAATATTCAAGTAATGTTGGCTTCCCCAGAACATCCAGTGGTGCCATGAAGCATATTATTTAGGCAGGTCTGTTAGGAGTACAGGAAGTTTGGATTGGTTATTTTTCTCACTGACTACAAAAAACATATGTTGAACTATAAACATTGTTTGCTCCAGGAATTTCGTCCAGGACAACTGGGGATCGCAATTTCCTAATAGCATTCACAGTGCAAACATTTACAGCAGCTTAGATGAGGACCGACTGAATAGCAGAAAGTTAAAGAACCTGGAGACCAGACCTGGAGAAATAAAATGCAGCAGAAGGACCGCAGAGAAACTGGTTTAACAGAGGACTGAAGTAAGCAGGGTGTAAAGGCTGACTTTAATTTAAAATACATTTCATTGCAGTCAAACTTGTACAGTCAGACTCTTGAAGTATTGGTGGCTGAGTCACCAGCCCCTTAAGTAACAAGGAGCAAAGGAGCAAATAGAAACCAACTTGACCTTTAATAATCATCTAGATTTTTTTGTAATATAGTTTTCTCTTTTGTAACTTTGTTTCCAAATTTGCTGACAATAAATTAATGTTTTGCTAGAAGTTTGGTTTAATCTCTTAGATTAGAACTAATAGGGTAATGTGTCCAAAATACACTATTTCTTTGAACACACACCCCCCCACTCCAACCCCTAAACAAAGCTCTGTATGTGTAGCCAAAACCCCGTGGGCAACTCTGAGACTGCAGAACCTCAGGAGATACACATACTGCTACATGCCATCTAGCATCCCTCTGGCAGAAGGTGGGTAGGCAATGGGGAGACAGTTCCCATACAGGATAAACTCATGCTGTTCCTTTTTTCCTGTCTGCTCTGAATAGCTATTGAGAAAGAACTGAACTATATGTTATATATTCCCTTCAGAAAAAAACTAAAGGGAATAGCAAAGGAGGACGATGACTGCAAGAGGAAGAAAAGAAAAACATTAGAAATGAAATTATTAGATACGAGTGATAGAAAAGCACAGTGAAAGATGCTTTTTAGAGTTACTTAAAGATGTCAACATGAAGCAGGGGCTACAGAAGAAAAAACCAGACATGTTTTCCAAAAAAGAGCACAGAAGCTGCTGAGCGTTTCTTCCCCATTCGTAATCCAGATCCAGCAGCTTTATCTGTTAGGCTAGGGAAACAACACTTTCCTCACACGGAAAATCTCAAAAGGCAGAGGACAAAGTGGTTGACCAGTCATTAACAGATTTGGTGTCTGGTGTTACATTCACTTTTGAAAAATCTATGCCTTGTTGCACTTCTGTGCCAGTCCAGATCTCTGATGGCTACAACTGACACTGTTGCTGATGGTTTACAAGAAGGCTTTAAGAAAACTTACCCGTAGAACCAGATTTTACCAGATTCCATCTTTTCTCACGAATCTGGAAATTGAGTAAGGTTTATCCAAAACGTTTTTGGCACCACATGCCAAATGTTGACCTTGCACTTTTTTCAGTGAAGCACATAACACGGATTGTTTTATGAATGGACTGAGGAATGGCTTTAGTTAAAAAACCAAAACCACAGCAGATACAATAGCTACATTCAAAACCACATTGACAGTGAACTTGTACCAAAGAAGACAAACCAAATATTTCCCTTCTCAGTGTTGCTTTCTAAAAGATGGTACCATCAACACTTAAACATAGCATGCAGTGTTTTACATTCCACTTATTCTCTCTATCCAACAGTGAAATAAAGAATTTTGAGTTTAGCCCTGGAATCAGCAGAATTATTCCAGTCACATTGCCAGGCTAGTGGCTTACCTGTTTCCCCCCAGTGCAGAAATTGTAGCAATGCATTTGTTTCCATAGCGACAGGATGATGTTACGGAGGATGGAGGTTTCCCTGCTTCAAGGAGAGAGTTGAGCTGCAATGAAGAAAGCCCTTAGCTAATGACAGCAAAGGGCCTTCAGGGAATGATCAGGTACTAGAACTTCTCTAGGAGTGAGTGCTTTGCTTTTTAATGTTGTCCTGCTGTAAAGATGAGATTTCAAATCTGTCTAGAAATACCTAATCCAAATGGGAGTTTGGGCATCAAAATTTTACAGGTTCATTTTTCAGTTTATCTAAACAGAAAAATAAAAGGTGCCAACTATTAAGTCTTTCATTAAAACTTTATGCATATATACATCTAAATTTAATTAAGCCAGTATTTTTGTTCTGTATTAAATAAAGGTTTTATGAACACAGTAAAGTAACATTCCTAAACACAATGTACTAGCACTTTTGATATATGCTAGACTATTTATGTCCCCATCTGTTCAAAAGATACTGTCTGATCTGTTATTCCTTCAAGTTCTTTATTGTCTCCTCATTATGTATCCTTGACACCACTAGCTGAATTTGGACACTGAAATATTTCTCACATTTTAATGCAGTCTTCATGTTATCTGGTTTTTGCTTTTATTTTCCCTGAAGGCTTTAGCAGACACAATGGCCATCCCACTAAAAGCAAGATCTGGTACGAGCATAGAAGCTTCAAAAGCTATCTGAAAACAAAAAAAAATAACTTATTGCTTATCTTTTGTGTTCAAGCTCATTGAAACCTTATTCAGTAGAGTGCAGTGATTTGAATCAGGAAATTAAAATTAAACTAATCCTAAAAACTGATTTTAAAAAGGCAATGCTTCAGCAAAATCAAAGTGTAAGGGTCTTGGTTCCATCCAGTCACCATCTGATTTCATAGTTTGGTTACGTAGACTAAATCTAGGCAGCTAGTTAAAGGATAAGCTTTTACTAGCAAACTTGTAGGCTCTAAAGGGAACAGATAGAACTATTCACCCGCAACACACACCCCTCCCCCCCTTCACCCTCAAACCCCTTGGGAATAGCAGAAATTCACCTGATTTTGTATTTACAAACCCAAAACTCTTTCCAATTTACTGCAGTCTAAAGGCTGTGAGTAAATCTCCGTATATTACAAGCTCCCAACCTCATTTCTGGTGACCAAAAGCAAAGCTATAGATTCTTGATCCAGAAGAGTATTTTGATTTTTTTATTTATTCAAATCCAGCACATCAAAGGGTAAGAGCTGAAGATGGAGGGATCTCAAGTAAGGCACAAGATAATGCCCAGTGATGCAATTCTGCATACTACCTGTGTACAGAAGTGAAAATTGAAAATACAAGATATTATTTTGGAATCCACCATTCAGACACTGAGCTCCTGTATTCAGTATCCACAAATTCTCTTCTGTGTTTTGCATATGGTATTATCTGTCATAGACAAGGATAATTCTTACAAAAAAAAAAAGTATATACCCTTAGGTATTTGCAGGCACTTGTATCTCCAAAAATATCATAAAAGAGACATTAGCTGTGGAGGAATTATGCCACAAATACTAGTTCCTGGTACCATAAAATTTACAACATCCATTCTATACCAAAACTAAAGGGATATTTCAAAACTGAGCTTGTAAATAATGCTCTGGATTACATAAAAATGTATAAAATTGGAAAGCTATCTTACAATTCTAACATAACGCAGTGCTTTAAGTATGACAAAAAGTAACTTCAAAAACCCAAATCATACCGAGAATACTTATTTCACAAAAGCAAAAGATGGGTTTTAAAATGGGTTTTAATGATTCTGCTGCAAAATATAATTTTCTCAGTTACTGAATGTTTACATGTGCATAAAAAGGTAACTTCATAGTCTTTTCTGGACTCTAAATTCTATTAAATTCTAACCTCCATTTTTATCTTTCCAAGCAGAATATTTTTCTTATTCAAAGGGTATAATCTCAGGATGAAGAGTCTCCCAAAGTACATGACACTCATTTCTCCTAAAGTCACCATCTTTACAGTATCTTTCGGTCACTGTGGATCTGATCTGATACAGTATGAAATTCCACCTGAAATAACAGGCTTTGGAATATATTTATAGAGTTACTTCTGTAGTTCATAGTATTACTGCAGTACTTAGGCTGTTGTTGGACAAAAAAGAGATTGCAGCATGAAAGTGGTATCCTTCCTTCTACCGACTCTCCTTCACCAGAAACTCTTTAGCAAAGAAAGACAGTCCAAGCATTTAACTATAGTTCCATCTGTCCCAATGATCCTGCTTAGGAGCTGGAACGCAGTAACAATTATAACCCAGAGCTAAATTAGCTTTTTCTTTTAAATGAAAAACTTTGTGGAGGTTTTCTTCAGGTATTCTAGGTCTTTCATAGAATTTTTAGGTTAGAAAATATCTTTAAGATCATCAAGTCCAATCATTAACCTCTCACTGCCAAGGCCACTAATAAACCATGTCCCTAAGCACCACATCTACATGTCCTTTAAATACCTTCAGGGATGGTGACTCCACCACTTCCCTTTGGCAGCCTCTTCCAGCACTTGACAACCTTTCTGGTGGAAATGTTTTTTTCTAACATCCAGTCTAAACCTCCCCTGGTGCAACTTGAAGCTGTTTCCTCTTGTCCTATTGTTTGTTAGTTGGGAGAAGATAATCACCATCCACCTGGCTACAACCTCTGTTTTGGGTAGTTTTAGAGAGTGTTATGGTCTCCCTCCCCTCAGCTTCGTTTGGACACGCTTCAGCATCTCAATATCTTTCTTGTAGTGAGCGCTCCAAAACTGAACACAGTACTCAAGGTGCAGACAGATTCCCATAACAGAATACAACCCCTTTTTAATAAATAGACCAGTTGGAAATAACTTCCATCTGATACATGGGAAATACAGTTTCAGCATCTTCCTCCAGCTAAACAGAGCTCAAACCACATTTCTAAAACACCTGCTTGCATTATCACATACTAGGCCAAAGTAGAAAAAAATTGGGTTTGAACTTGAGTCTTCTATCTTTGTAACTGAAAAAATAGGCATTTGAAGGTACCACCCCTTCTTCTCTTTGAATTTGTGTAGAGCATTTAGTGATTGAGACAATAAGATAATAAAAAAAGTATGAGCAATCTTCTGAAGAGCCATAATGATGACTCAGCTCTGTGGTCAAAACTACTTCATCCTGCCACCGTTATTTAGAATGTTGAACTATTTTACGTAAGAAAAAGTTGTTTTGGTATTAGACAGTGGGTAGTGTTCTTAGACATCACAGAACCCTCTTGGTATATGAGCTCTAAGCCCCTCAGAGAGATGTGTGTATAGATGTGTGTAAAATATACATGCATATATATATACATGCATACGCATATAAGGATTGACCTTTGGTTTTTCCACACCTTGAACAAACATGTACTTCTAAACCATTCAGTGAAAAGGCAACTGCAAACTGATAACTAATCAAGATGTAATCCTCATGGATTTTTTTTTATTCAGATAATTTCAAACAGATGTTACTACAACAGGCAATGCCTGAAATTCTCTACAGCTTTTCCATCAGTAAGCTAGGAAGGAGTCAGATAAAGCTGATCCAACCCTTTGCTGACTTTTAGGATTGGCTTTCTAGCCCTTTGAACCTTGGAGCAGCAAAATCAGGCTGTAATGCAGACCAGAATCTGGCTCTAAACTTTCATGTTTTCATCAGCAGAAAATAAGATTAATATAGTTCTGAATAAGCATAATGAACTTCACTGGTAGATTCACTGGCCTGATAGATTTCAAAGTTACGGCAAGTAGTTGAATGCAAATCTACACGTTTCTGTCAAGTGTCTAGATTCACATAATAGAGGTCTTTACAGAAATTTAAATGCTGACAGATAAGATGGAATGCTTTCACATATTTAGTGTCTCTCCTGCCCTACTACATTACAATCGTAGGGCCACAGTTTAATGTGCTTGTAAAACCTTCCTGATCAAAAATTTAAAATCAGCTTTATTTTTACAATGCACGAAGAAAGAAGTGTTAAATAAACATAAGCCAGTGGTATATAAAGTATTTCAAAGTTCTAACAGTCTCAGTGTTGGTTTTTATTTTTCCCCAGTCTATTCTCAGCATTTGTAACAGAACTTGTTTGAAATGCAATTAATGAGAGGTTTGAAAAGAAAGCTTGACAATTCTGTTCAATAAAAATATTTATTGTTATTTTACTGGTCTGAGAATGTCATGATTTTTCCTTTGGGGCTCAGAATTGCACTTTAATACCTTGATAGATCATAACTGTTAGGTTATTATAAAATGTTGACAGATAAGGCTGTGATTTGTGAAAGCTCCATATGAATTTTACCTTTAATTTCTGTTAACATTTGACAGAGCTTCATGACATTAGAACCACAAAGTTCATTGAAATTCAGCAGTAGTTGAGTATCTTGCATACATTTCTCATTTACAGATAACACTTGTACATCTCCTGACACAAAGATTCAAAATGAATCTCGTCAAAAGCTGCAAGAAATACACAGTATTTTATTTCACAATAAAACTGAATGCATCAAAGGGCCTCTATATTGGTAAATTACTCCAGTTGGGCATAGGGAGGATTTTTAATTGGTTTGCATCTTTCCTGTTCTGACAATGTTATATCAAACACATCAAAAAGTAAATAAATGACTGAGGTTGCCCCCAAGGTGGCATGTCAGCAGCAGTGTTCCTGAAAATTATTACCAAAATCATGAATGGTTCATACAGACTAAAAGCTTCTGGAATTTTTCATTTATTTGTGTAATAAAGTATGGACAAGCTTTGTGAGTTATGAATCAATATTTAATGAAGTCTAGCTTTCATAACTGACATATTTACTTATTAACATAATCAGTTATTTGAAGAAAAAGATACCAATACTAAAATACTAAAATAAATATCAAGCAATAAATAATAAGTACACAATAAATGTACTAATACAAATACAATAATTTTGGTTTTCCCCAATTTTGCACGTTATTCCTACATTACTGACTAAGGTGAAACATTATTCAGAACTGCTTCTAGATCAGTGATTCATGGAAGATGGAGAGGTAGCCTGGGAAGAAATTATGAGCAGTTTCTAAAACCTGCATCATATCAGCGCACTTCTTCAGATGTCCCTCAGAGGGAAAGCAACACATTGGGGAGAACAACACTCCCCAACAAATCAGCTGTAGAAACCAGAAGTCAAGCAGCCGAAGCCTGGAAATTTACAGACCCTCCCTTGACAATCTGCAATGCAGAGTGGATAATCCAGATGTCTTTCTGAACATGCTAGAAAGAGCATTTCCATATCCTTGCTCAAGAGCTATTGCAGAGGTTATGGCTGCTCTATTTTTCTCCAGTAAATAACCCGGGGTCTAACTTACAAAATACTTCTTTGTGGAACCCTTGAGATATTTCTCCAGGATGAGTAGAAGAAAATGTCTAATAAGAATTTAATTTTGTTCATCTCATAGACCCTGTTGACCTTAAACTACCATTGATTTCAACAGAACATGCAGACTAAAGCAGGTTCATAATTTCATATAATAGCTGCATCATCTTTACTATTTTATTTCTAGTTAATTATCACCTTAACAGAACTGGAAGCGAGAACACCATTTTCACCTTTCTAGGTGGGATGAAGTTAATCCAACTCCATAACCTGCTTCGTATTTGAAAGTATCAGACAGCTGGTATTCAGATCACAGCAGAAGGTATTTAGTGGAAACAACTGTCAGATTTGATTTATTTAGCATTATTCAGATTTACAACCAAAGGCCTTTAACTGATGTGTGAATTCTAGAGAGACATTTAAATGCTTTTCTACTATTTTGATTGTTCATTATAAATTTTTGTCTTTGCAAATGTACAGAAGTGCATTATCTTTTACCATTGTGGCCAGGGTCCTTTTGATTTTGTTGAGATGTACACAACTTGGGTTGTGTATTTATTTAAACTAGTTATAAGAGACATTTCTTCCACAGTCTACACTTTAGTAAAGAGTTCCAATATACTTCTAAGGTTTTTGTTACATCTTCACAAATATTCATGTAAGACAGCAGGTAGCTTAGGTGTATTTTAGTGATAAATATACCGGATCATTCAACCAAGTACCGAATGCGGATTTTCAAATGCCAACAGTGTGGATCTCTTCCATTTCCCTAAATTAATAATTTTATTGGCTACTTTTATATCAGCAAGTATCTTGTGCTGGGACAGGAACTAATTATAGCTAATGAAATGTAGCTAATGTATTACAAATGAAATGCAATAGCTTGACAGATGGACCAAGATTTCAATTTTTTGGATGCTGATCTGACTTGATCTTTAAACCTCCTACAGTTGTGTTACCAGTACAAAATACAATGTTGTGTAAAAATGGGCATGTTTGTTAAAGAAGCAGCAAAAGGGAACATGTAACTTCACTCAAATGCTCATCTATGAAAACTAACCCTTCGGTGTTAGAAAGGTATTGCCAATGAGCATAAATGGAACAACTCTTTGCCACAATAGGAATGAATGCTGTTAAATGAAAAAGTATTTTCTTTGGCTTTATCCTGAATTATTTCAGACGCAAGTGTCATACTTCTTGATATTTTCCACTGGAATAACAGCATGTCAAATAGAAAAAAACCCGAGATACTTAAGAACATGAGCAACTAGAGGGTCCTTCAAATGAGCATCACAGGGATAAGAAAAAAAGAGAAACACTATTCATTTTTGACAGAGCTGTATGTGCAACTCTAAGTGATTCATCTCTAGATAATCTATTTCAGATATAAAACTAGTAAGACCTTTCTTTGAAACATAATCTAGTCAGATAGAGACGAAACCATAAAGGTCAGGATACATTCTGGAATTCAGATACATACTGAGGTGCCAAACACATTCAACTGGAGAAATTTACCCTTAATGTAATTCACATTCCTGTTCCCTAGACCTTTGTGAGGAGTGAAGAGATTCTTGTATTTTCTTATGCTACCAGACAGGAAAGCAAGAACAATCTTTAAAGGTCTGTAAATCTAAGAAATGGTATCAAAGTGGGATTTAAGCCACAATTACAGAATCAAGAGATTAGGAATACATATATGGCTGAATTTAGAACATGAAACTACCTCTAATCTGGAATCTGATATATCATAGGCATACCATTAGGGCTGAAACTAAGTAAGAATATATAACTTTTTATAACATGTCCAATAAATTTTAAATCAGACATATTCTACACAGATTAAATCCTTTTACTTTTAAGTCTAAATAAAATAATTACAATTCAGATTCTATCATGCCCTTTTTACAGGATATTGAGAAGATATAAAGTCACTGCAGTAGCACAGATTCCAGCAACTAGACATGTTCTAAAGGGAAGTATTCAGCACATTCTGTTATTACACACTTCAAAAATAGTGTATTTTCAGGCATTGAGAAGAAGAAGAGCAATTCATGTGAAGTAGCAGCTGGTATCCAGTTACGGCCAGTCACCAACAAAAACATTAAGTACACAAAAGGATAAAACAAAACTGTACAAACAGAAACAACTTCTGACAGTGATCTATAGCCCCCTTTCAAAAAGGAAATCTTAGTTGAGTGACACATCAGGAATTGTAATAAAAAATTAGAAACTCAATACCACGCTCTCAGGCTACATCAATCTTTGTTTCCAATGACAGTTTCTGATTCTGAGTCAAACTCTCACTAGAAAATCGAGGTAAGTTCTTTTGCTCACCAATGTCAGAGAATCAATATTCATGCCATGCATAATTTTCTGAACAGAAGAGAAAAAAATATCTAGAATTTTTCTCAACTGTGATCAAAGTGCTAGTCTCACACAGGCTTTGAAAAAACCTGGATGTGGCTTTCTCTAGATGACAAAAATGTTGATCCAAGTTCAGTCAAACAGGATTAAAAAATCATCATATATTGTTTTTCATACCTTCTCCAGCTTTTATACTCCCTCTCAGCACCTACAAATATAGCACTAACCCAAATGACTCCGTGATAAGATCATGTTCCCTTCTACTTCCATTGGAGGCTGAAAAAAGAGGTAGGTAATAATTTTTCACTAATTTAAGTGATAAGATGGTATTGTTTAGCTGTAACATTTCTATTTTCTTACAAGTTGATTATCACCACAATATCCAGACCCTGCCAAGAATTTAAAAATAAACAATGTCTCTCCCTTCTCCAGAGATCAGAAAAAATGAGATAGAAAAGTGTGAGAGTGTCTCTGTGCATGAGAAATTTAATGAGGGAAAGCCAATTGAATGAGCTGAGTTTTGCTGAATGCTGTGAGGTTGAGAGTCATTTTTATTTATTCCTGAGGTAAGTTTCATAAGCTTAGTTCTCCTCTCTGTGCTGGAGAGATTTCTTCTTCTGGTCACAGCTTCATGATTCCAATGGAATGTAGCTGTCAGGGCTTATAGCAAGGAGTATATTTAATATACATATGGCTCCGAATATCAGGGAATAAAACAATCTACAACATATATTCATTCACTAGAGAGCCTGAGTGGAATGCAGAACAGAGAAATGATGTTTTCAGTTGCCTGCAATTTCTACCGCTTTGAACTTTCATCATTATTCACAGTTTCTTTTATAAAGAGTGAATTATAATGAACACATCTGGAGGTCAGAAACCATCATTGCAACATCTGTGCTCAGGCACCCAAATTATGTTTTTGTGGAGTAATATGTCCCAAATATCAACAGAGATTTTGAAGCCATGATCAATCAGAAAGCTGCAGTAATATTAAGGATCACTATATAATATACCCATAGAATATATATGTAACATAATACATTTTTAAGTATTCCCAAAAGAAGAGTAAGGTTACTGAGATCACAGACTGAGTCATATGAGGAAGACAGATTCTCTAAGACTTTGCTTCATCAACACTCAAATCTTTACATCTCTACCTGGCAGGCAAAAATGTTTTCTTTCCCTCAGAACTCTCTTCCTTCTAGTGCCTTGGTTCTAAATGACATGGCAAGAAGGAGAGGAGAGTCATTTTCACTTACCATAGGCCAGATTCAGGGATATGAAAGAGTGAGAGGGAGAAAGGGACCATATCTACAAGGCATCGTCCAATTGCTATCAAGTGCCTAAATAGGAACACAAATTGCTGTGTGCTCAAAAGGCAAGAACCAAGATCCTTTCCTGAAAACCTGTGGCTTCTGTTTCTCAGTTGCTGTCAAGGTCCAAGTTAAGCAGAGAACACACAATTACTATAAAGTATGCTGCCTTTGCTTTGATGAAAATACCTACATCTGGCTTTTAATTCTTAGAGTTCTGAATTCAGTGGTAGCTGAAAGACACTGCTGTTGAACACCGGCATCTTAAGGCAAAAGCTTAAATATCCCAGGTCCTTGACAGTCAGAGTTTGAAAGACCCTCCAAAATCCAACAGTGAGGGGTAGGTTTACCAGATATGAGGTATCACATGGAAGATGCCAGTGCTGTATGGAAAAGCCTCACAATCCAAGGAAATAGAATGGAAGACAACATTTCTGTTATTTTGAGGGCAATTGTACCTAACTTTGACATGGATGTAATGGTGTATATATCATATGCCAGGTTTTACACTATAGGTAACCAATGCATTTGCCTAGAAGATAAGATTCTACTCAGTGATGTGTCAAAAGACTCAACATCTCCAAAACAGGCCTGTATTCAAGGATGCAGAATATAAGGGAGAGAGAGGCATCCAGGGGACATGTTCTATTATGATGCAATTGTAGTTGCTGGTATTTAAAAACAAAATGAAAATCCTAAGGCTGCCATGCTGACATATTGCTTGCTATGTCACTATACCATCTTTTGTCAGAATGATGGGTCCCTACAGTCCAGAAAACATTTCCATATTAAGTAAACCCACAAAGCTGTGGGGAGCAAAACATTACTTTTTCAGGCTAGTAAATTCGAGGTTCTTCACTGGAATGCCCAGTCCTTTCAGTGTATTGGAATGCAAGTCCTTTTGATTTCTTGATGGACTTAGAAATAACCACAGAATAAAATACAAGATGGTGTTCAGGCATTTAGAGTAACAGATCAAACAAGACTCAAACAGTTAAAAAATAAATTATATGTGAATGCCCGATCATCCGGTCCTCCTCTAGTCTTTTCATCATTAATACTTCCATTAATTCTTTTGAGTTCCACCCTCCCTATGAATTAACTACACTTCAAACAGCACCCTGAGAAGTCTTTCATATCTTTGCTGTTGGTGGTTTGTTTTTTTTTCCTTCAGTCTTTTCTGTAGTTTTATACTTTGCTGTTTGGCTTGAGGGTTTTTTATATCTATTCATGCCTTTTTTTTTAATTTTTAATTTAAACCCTTCTTTTTCCCCGGTTTTTGCTTAAGAGTCCCATAACGTTCTTAATCATGTCTTTTCATTTCCATCATGAAATGGATTGGTTGAAGTATAGTTTATGGAAGAGTTGCAGAGAAAATATCAGGATAGCTTTGGGAGGAACAGTGAAAGTAGCGCTGAAAAGAAGAAATACTCATTGGCCATTCAGCTTCTGTCTAATTCTGGAGATGCTCAAGCTTCATTGGCTTACTTGCTTCATTGCAATTTTCCCAGGGCATTTATAATTGAAAACTCAAGAATTGACAGAACATTTTAGTCTACACAAGGTTCAACAGCTTGAGAAGGTTGATCCAGAAACTAAGCTGCTTAATATCAAACAGAAGTAAAATCTAAGTAGAGAAGGACCAGAACCCAAGACTGCACTCCTCCTGGCAAGTGTCCTGAACACTGAACTACACATCTGTGTTTCTCTGCTTGCCAGCTTTCTGTATAATGTAGAGCTGCACCAGGATAGAAATGCGTGCCACTGCTGCCTAGCTGGTTTGGTAGGCAGATTCCCAAGTGGTAGAAATGCCTACTTAAGTCCGCTTCACTAGTAAAAAGGGATTGAAGTACTGGAAAGTCTGTGAAGAAGCTAAGAATCGAGTGCAAGCCTGCATACTAAGTGTTAGACTGTTGTAGAGAAAAGTTCTTCCCCTTTTATGTGTGTTTTAAAAGATAGCAATGTCTGAAACTTGTAAGGGGAGGAGGGATGGTTGCATAGGCACATACCTGAGGAAGAAAGAATTACTCCCTGAGGCCCCGACTGAGCAGCTTTTACTTTCCTATAAGCCAAACCATGATGGCATTTTAGAATCCCATCCTGAGGTTTTTAACTCCCCCATGCACTACTGCTGGGAGCCTCACTACCCAGCTTCGACTTCTGGATTCAAACTGGATACCTAACAACTGAAAGTCAGAAAGCAAAACTTGTGCCTCTCAGGGAAGCTAGCCTTTCACAGTGTGTGCCTCAGCACTCACTGCCAATTGAATAAATTGCTGATGTATGGATAAATGTAAATATGAGGATGCTCATACACAAGTAAACTAAAAGATGGTGGCACACCTTACAGATACTTCAAATATACTTCGTATGATTATGATTTACCTTTCAATTAACAGAATCAACCCAAAGGACTGACTTCAGACCTAAATATGACTGAATAGCAGCAAGCATCAAAATTCAATTGTCATTCAGCAAATTGCCCTTAATTACCAAATAGCCAAATGAATACCAGGTTATGGCCTTTTCTGGACCTATCTACGATTTGAAGCTTCATTCAGCATTTTCCACTTTTTCCATGTCTGCTTCCTACATTCCAAGTGGTTTGCCAATGTCCACTGGGTTAAGAATGTTATTCTTTTTGGTGAATGTCATCTGTTTGGTAAATATCACCAAATGTCATGTGTTCAGTAAATAATGTTAATTGTGTGTCCCAGCTAAATAAAGTGCTCAGACTATTTACACGAGTCTTAAACTGTTTATCATATCTAGTACAGAGGAGCCTGCCTGTGCTGCAACCATGGGGAAATCATATATGGGAGCAAAAGACAGTTATGCTCATAACCTAAAGCATGAAAATTCTCTACAATCCTGGCAGAACTACAATACCTAATGATACATTATAGGTAAGTTTTTCTCAGCAGTCCCAGATGGGAAAATCCAGGCTATTAGAAGACTTTTAAAAGTCACTAGTTTTGTCACATTCACTGGTAAAAGTCAGATAACAGCTGTAGTGAAGAATTATACTTTTGTTTAATCTGTTTGTCATTGGTTAAGCCAAGTCCTCTCTGAGGTACTTGGCCAAGAAAATATAGAAAGATATTCAGGTGTCATTGGATGCAATTTTGAAGTTTACACACTTTTTTAGCCTGGCAAGCAAAAATATTTCACCCAGGATATTATGCATGCACAGGGCTGCCAAAAGTATGTTTAAATGTTACAGATCTACAGTGCCATCTGGCCAAGCAGCTTTTCAGATATAGTCTGGAGACGTAAGAGAGACACGCTGCTGGATATCTCATAAGGCACATAAGGGAGCTCTATTTCCAAGGTATCAAAGATCTTACCTAAAATACAGCAGACCACTGTCAAAAGTAGCCACCGTTATCTTTTCCAAGAGAATAAAGGGAACAATGCAGGAAGGAGAAACTTCATAGGCTCTCAAGAATATATCTGTGTATGTCCTATGGACATATACATATGTATACTAACCCCACACAAGTATTTGCATCTGTATACAAAGTTCTCCTGGCAAAGCTGTCTTTATTCCCACTGATGTTGGTGGGACTAATATTAGAATTAACTGTGCAATATAAACGAGGAGATATAAATACCAGCTATGCCTTAAAAAAAGCACAAACAAAACCCCAAACCAACAGAAATCTGCTTAATGTATTTCTCATTCATCTTCCCGATGATCTAGATACTTCTAATTATGCTACTTGTTTTATAACAGGTACCAGGTAGCATTTTACCAGCTTTATAGCTGCGCATTTGAAGTCTTCACTGCCTTGAATTGTCTTTTGCCCGTATTCATAACCACTACAAAAATATTTTTCCAATAAAGAGGAGACAATGTGTATTTCAAACCAAGGAAGTTTAGGTATTATGCAAGGGAAAACTAGCAACTTGCTGATAAAAGCAAATGTTGCATAACAGCAGAAATTAATACAATTGCTATAAACTCATGAAGATTTAGTATAATCATTTAATACTAGAACAGAGGGGAAGAAAAACCAAACCACCACAAAACACCCAGTCAGCAATGCGCTCAGCAAATGTAGCTTCGTTTCCTGCTTCCATAGGCTGTCAGCAGACCATGCTTTCACAAAGGCACTCACATTTCGTCAATGAATTTTGTTTTTCTTATTTTAAAAAAAATTACTTTTATTAAAAGACTTAGTTTTATGAAAAATTGTTAATGCTCAGCATGAAAGATCCTGAATGACTAGGATTTAAGTAGTGTCACACCACTTCATAAACAGCATTAGTCTAATTTTTATGATTTTGAATCTTTTTTAAAGCCCATAACTTTAAGTCTCTGGGAGAGAAAATCCTCAGGGAGATTTAGCTCATAAACAGGATCTGGGTTTTTTTAATCATTATAAACCTTGTGATGGAGGAAAAAAAATACACAACCTATTTTTGGCTGTGTCATTGCATGAAAATAATAGAGATTCCTATAAAATTGACTGGCTAAGGATAGAAACAGTCATGATGAACAGCAAATGCATAGGGTGTAATTTTGGACAGTACAAACAGATCCCCAGATCACAGTCAAAGCCTGATTTTGGGGGGAGAAGCATTAAGGAGGCTGTATTCCTGCTGCACTAGGAATAATGTAATTTATTAAAATAATAAATAACCATCCATGCATTCTAATTTTCTGTCACTACACAAACTAATTGAGTAGGTGGGCTTGTTATAAACTCAGAGGAAGGCAGTTACCCACTTGTCTGGCTTGCTTCGCTGGGTCTCTGCCAGGGCACTGAAGAATCTGTCATCGAACAGCAAAAGCGAAGTCTATCCTGTGTCACACATCTATAAATAGGCACGTATGTATATGTATGGGCATGTCTCCATGTATTTAATTTTCTGGTGCAAATAAATAAGCACATTTAAAATTCACTCCTGAGCATGTCCAACAATTAATTTTTGGCAATTTTTTAAACAACACAAGAGCAGTGGATTGTACAGCCTGTATTCTTCTCAAAAGACTATAAACCATGCACATTACATTCACTCACTTCCCATTTTCTTGTTTCAGGCTTACCTGGCTGCTAGTGACTCCCTGTCTGTATTACCCCAAGGCAATTAACGGGTTTCCTATTTTCTGAGCTGCCACCTTGATTGGCCGAAAGAAAGAATGTATCTGCACACCAGCTTTATATGAAGATACACACTTACGTATGCGTGTCGATACAAGAATATAAAGCACTAATCCAACACGATTAATCTTCCACATAAAGCGCTAATCAAACAAACCTATAAACTAAACAAAATAAGGAAGCGTGTCCTCTTAGCTATCCTTTCCACTGATGTCGTAAAAGGAACAATTCAATATTGATCTGCAAGCCCGCCCTCCCAGCTGATGAGTGGAAAATTCAGCTGCAACAGCCACTTGGGCTTCTACATTTGATGACTCTTCCTCCAACCTATAACTATCGTATTAAAAGAATCTTGCCTGCAGCTTTTCCTAAGGGGTCAAAAAGAAATTTAGTGTGATTATACTGGGGCAAACACAGTCCCTGAATCTCTTTCACATCAGCCAAGAAGCTCTTTGGTTGCTTATGGCAGCATCTCTCTCTGCCAGCAAGCAACACCCTTTGTCAGGCTACATAAAGAAACATTAATCTAAGATAAAAACCTCCTCCTCTCTCCTGTCAGGATTAATAAGAAATGAAGCTGAAGTATTCTGTTGACAAGGATGAAAAGGCAATATTTAAATTAGAGCAAAACCTAGTATACACTGTATGCAATTTGATTAAACAGAAATCTAAGTGATCAGTGTTAACAAGGGTCCACTTTGATAAACAGAGAAACGTTAAACAAACTCTTCCCAATTAAAAATGCGGCCAGACTGCCTGCTGCTGCGTTCAGTGAAATGAGGGTGGCCTTCATGGAGACGGTTGCAGTGGCAGCTGGCAGCCATCCAGCACGGTGCAAGAGAGACGTCTCTCTCCTTGCTCAGGTACTTATCAGCACCTCCAGCAGCGAGGCCAGCACCACAGAGCCCTGAATGAGCAGATCCCCACTGCACCCCGCAACAAGATAGCTGGTGGCTACTCGCTGTGTCTAAATTAAAAATTCACTTGCATGAAACAGAGCCTGCCCAACGCCAGAAAACAGACAAAGCCTATGCAAAGAGTCAGCCCTTGGAAGGGATAAAGCAGCTCCTAGAGGAGAAACAGTGATTAAATAAAGTCCAACAAATGATGCCAATAAACAAGTTTTCAATTACCAAAGGACACCCAGGCAGCCAAAAAGAGGCTGCTAAAAGCTGTAATCACACCACTCTACAGTACCCACTTCAAAAAGTACAGAAACATATAATATATTTTGGCTGGAAAAGAACACGTAGAACAGACTATTTAAGAAAATTGCAACCTGCTACAAAAACAAGTTTGAGTGCCTTCTATTTAAGAGAGTGGGGCTTCATTTCAGATCCCATTTCTTACTTCAGGTGAATTATATCTCTGAATCACACAGCAGTTATCTGCCTGCATCTGTTTTTCCTTGACACCATTATATCTTCCTGTCCTTGACCCCAGCTGAGACTGACAAGCCCTGGGGACTGATAATGGGGCTAAATTTTTCATGAATATTTGCTTGTATTTATAAATGAATTTACTTAAGCCACATTAATGTCATTTGTGTATTTGCTTTCTGAAAAAAACTTGCTCATTTGGGTTTTGCTGGCATGAATGTTTACTAAAGTAAATTCCAAAGATGTAGCCAGAGGTATTAGGATCAGAAAGAGGCTTTTAAAATGTATTGAAGTGTGTCAATGCATTTATATTTGCACAAGGCAAATGATTCTCACTCAGCCAGACAAGGAAGAGAAAGAAAATTTTGAGGTTTTCTGACCAATCATAATTAACAAATGCAGCACAAGAAATAAGCACTGGAAGCAGAAAGCTGTTGTAACCAATCTAAACAGTTTCATCTGTTACCAGAGAGTATTCAAATACTTCTGCAGCCTGGATAGATTCAAGGATGCAATATGGCCACAGCTGACTATACACAGAGAAGTCTATACTTACCAGAAACAGAGACCTTTTGGCAAATTGTTTATTGACCTGAAATAATGGAACACAGAGCATTTCACCATTGCGTCATTTCTGTATGCTCCAGCCTCTAGTGGAAGAGTAAACAAGAACTTCATGACACAAGGTGGCTGATCAATGGCTTGTCAGATAAAGTCAATACCCCGATAGCACTTTTTTGCATGATAACATCACCTTTTATCATTTATGCTCTCAGTAAAGATTATAGACTGGTTTGCCACCAATGTTGCCCAGGTTTTTAAGTGTTTGACGTATCCTCTCTCCTATTTTATCTTTGTGTCTTCTTTTAACTCTGTTACAGTCAGTGAGAGGTTCCTAAATTTTGGTAAAAGTAACAGCACTGCTGTCTATTAAATGCAATGACTTCTCATCTCTGGGCATAAAGATGTCCTGGTCACGTCACAAGGGGAATCACAGCTCTGACCATTTAGATTTTGCTACCTTCTTTCACTATTCAGAAAATTAACCATTAAAGCTTTTAGAGGCAACCCTTGCAGCAGCTGGACTGATGTTAATATTCACACAATGAGGTAACACAAATACACTCCCTCTCCTCTTGGCACAGCCTCTCAGCACAGTTCTCTACAGAGAGCTTCAAGCATAGCTATGCAGTCAGATAAAGTCAGGGTTTTTTACAGATAAAAATGATAATGATAGGCAAGAGGTTTAGGTTTTCCTAACAAATATTTTGCACAAAGGTTTTATCATCTGAAGACTTTCATCACACAATTTTAGTCAGACAAATTTGAAAACAATCAGCTGGAATAAGTGACATCAAAATTGATCTAAATCACTGAGTGGTCTTTAGGCTCCTCTTCCCTTTTCCTACCAATGACAAATTAGGACATTTCAATAATCATTCACTGGCTACCTCAGTCCCTCTCTTCACTCTAATATTAAATAAGCTTTGTTGCACTCTATGAAACTGGAAATAGTTGCTTGAGAAAAATGGTGTCTTATGATGTTAGGTCTCTACAAACCTACAACTGATAATAATATTTTGGTAGTGCTTAGTGTTTACTCATTCTTCATTAAATATTTCTCTTCTTTCTCCATACAACCCTCTCACAGTCTTTCAAGTCATCATAATTGTCTCTAACAAAAAAATCCCAGTGCTGTTACTCTCAGCTGCCACCAAATACAACCTATAGATGTGCTCTCTACATCTCTAATAAGACTTTAAAAACAGTCTCCTAGGATGGGAGCTCACAGTCCAGACGGGATTAACTGGTTTTGATAGGGAAATCTGTATTTGCACAAATACTGTGCTACACCAAACTTCCTCAAGGGCCACAAACCATCAAAAGTTTTTACCTGACCTATGTTTCCTGGCTAAGTTGTCTCACAGAACCAGGTTACTGGGAAGACCAAATATGAATATGGGTTTGAACATAGAGCATAGGGGACTCTGAACAATCAATTTTTCTAATTAAAGTACTATGCAATCCTTAAATTATTTTGTGTTTAATTCCATGTTCATGCAACAGCAGACTAACTGTAAATTACATTTTATTTGGTTTGGTCTTTAGTAATTTGTCACACTGGAAGGAAAAAAATGCATGTCAGCTCAATAAATTAAAGTCAAATGTGGCTTAATCATTTCCACTTTAGCCAAGACCATTAGCATGGCACAATTACGTAAATCCTGGAAGCGAGAAGAGGAGCCTGAGAGGCAGAGCTGCCGTTCCTGTTGCTGAGCAGCAACAGAGGAACTGCTGGGAAACAGACACCAGGAACCTCTGCCCCACCCTGGACCTCCCCACAACCACAGCAGCGGCACCTTTCCTTGACTTGACAGGGCAGGAGACTTTTTCTGATGCTCCCACCCACCTGAGCATGTTCTGCCCTAGGCAACTAGCCGTCTGGAATATTTTCTGCCTTCAGTAGTCACAAATAAATGAAACCACCCTCTTGCTGTAGATTAGCAACCTCTCCCAGGCCCCCATTAAAGGAAGACAGGGCATCAAATGGAAAATGTAAAGCCTTGTGGAAATAAAGAACACCAGGTTTTCAGCCTCTTTTTTTTTTTTCCAGCATCATAGTTGAAGTATTGAAACCTGTTTTGAGTGTGCTTTGTTTTACATGCTGCTGATTTGAACCTCTCCAGTCTGAAAATTAGTCTGAATTCTTCCAGATCAAGACTTTAATTCTTTATGTGAAGGCAAGATATATAACATTACAAATTATCTTATACACCTTCACTATATTTTTTCAAGTCATTTGTGAGCTAAGCTTTGAGGAAAGACTTCAGCACTTTCTTACATTACTGAAATTGATTTGCACTTCACTGCTCTTTTAGACCTTTAGGGGTATTAGCATAAGACTACCTGGAACGCAAGTGTTACGTGATCTCAACGTAATAGGTTGTAATTCCCATAGCTAGTGAATTGTATTTAGGATGACAACAGTGTATTAACTAACAAGTTAATTTAAATGGTTTAAATTCTCATTTGAACTACTTGGATGACTAAACCATGTATTTAGACATAGTTAAGCTCAAAGTTAATAACAAAGTAACTAGCAACCGGAGTAAGCAATGATTTTCCTAGGTATTTCATTTTGTCAAACAGATTTTTATATTGATAAAGACAATTCCCAACAGACACAAATCCTAGAATACCCTGAGTTGGAAGGGACCCATAAGGATCATCAAATCCAACTCCCAGCTCCACACAGGGCCAGCCAAGTCAGAGCATGGGGCTGAGTGCATCATCCAGATGCTTTCTGAACTCAGTCAGTCTCAGTGCTGTGACCACTTCCCTGGGGACTTTGTTCCAGGGCCTGACCACCTTCTCAGTAAAGAACCTCTTCCTAACATCCAACCTAAACCTCCCCTGTCACAGCTTCATGCCGTTCCCTTGGGTTCTATCACTGGTCACCTGCCCCTTCACTCCCCTTCATCAATTTTAGTACCCATTTGGAATATAGTATCTCCTTACATCGTAATGCACAGTACACAATCCATAAGGATACAGACTTGTGGTAAGGAACTTTAACACAGCAAGCAAACCAATTTCTGGTGTACAACCAGAAAACATTGCTGTAACATGCTAGTGCTGAACAACTGCAAATTCAGCCTCACTGACGCTGCAAGGATTTAATCAGCTGTCAAACTCCAGAATCTGATTCTTCTCTGTGTGTTCTGATGTATGCTGACAGTCCGTCTGGGTACAGTACTAACCAAACTTAGCTAAGAACTGTAAGACATATGAAAGTACATTTTAAAGAACTATGTTAAGAACTATGTTTAACTATGTTAAAAAACCCGTATCTTCAACACAACGTCTTTCAGAACGGAGAGCGCCAAGCCTGTGCCTCTTGCAGTTCCATGTGTATGCTGCGACAAAGCATGAACGTGAATCTGGGGAATCTCCCTCCATGCTAATTCCAAGGGGAAAAGGCTCTCAGACATTAAAACAGACACTAGTCCACATTGCTTTGGTAACAGAAATCTAATGACAGGGAAATCAACATTGTACACGTCCTCTGAATACCAGCTCTTCCAGATTTATTAAAAGGGAACCAAACACAAGGAAATAACAGTGTGGGACTCTCTGCTTAAAAAACCCAGAGTAAGAGCTCTAGCAAAGGTCTACTGAAAAAACTGTGATATTAATTGCATACTATCAGGACACTATTGGCCTTCCTTCAGCTTCAATTATAATTTTCCTGGCAGCTGAAGGCAAAAAGCTATTCTGTCCTTTGTTTTATTCCCAAATATAGTGGCTTCCCTGTAACTCAAGTAAATTTGCTGTCTTACATAGGTGTAGCAGGGCACATCTGTCTTCTGTGTTGACCAGTGGGGAGTTTATAAATCACAGATTTATTTATAAACGCTCATATAATGCTGTAGGTTTTCATATACATGAACAGATTTGTAACATACATTAGTTACATTTAAAGTAACAAGTGAAAATTCAGGGCCCAAATATTTAGCTCTGCAACAGTTTGTATTTAATGTACTAAAGCCCAGGAAATAAGAGCTCCATGTTCTGCAGCAAACAAATCAGTCTACCTGCAGAATTTATGATTTAAACATGTTTGGGTTTTTTTTAATAGAGCAAAACAGATTTAAATTATGATCTTGGAATTCTATGAGTTCATTGGAAAATAAGCTATTTTCAAAATGTAGCCTGAGGGAAATGTGTTAGGAATGGACCACTTTGAAAATCATCTGTCCCCTTTGGGAGTGCTAAAACAGAATCCAAATCCACCTGAAAATCTGTTACAGTCATGTGTGCTGGTTACTTGAAAACCTAAAATGTTATTGAAATTTTCTTCTCTTATGCTTCACTGCATGATCCATGCATAGAATTAGTGTTCATCAGTGTGGGCTATATGTTGTGCAATGGGATTCCTGCTTGTTATCCAGCTGTGAGAAATGCACAAACTGTAAAATAAGTTCAGAAAGGAGTGAAAGAGACTGAAACCAATGCAAATGAGCATAGCAACTAAGGAACAAAACTGTAATCCTATTTCTAAAAAGAAATGGGAGATGACACAGACAAATCAGGGTGCAGATCTAACAAACATTTTCACATCATAGATGGTACCTTCTCAGTTCCACAAATTTGATGTTTTTCAGGGATACTTCTCTATGAGAACAGTTTTGTCTGTGTGTTAACAACACACAAGTTCTTCCCTTTAACTTGATGATTTTGTCATTTCTTTCTGCAGAAGTAGCCTTGATATTGATGCTAAAGATTTTCCTATGCTAATCTTGGGTTATTAGAGTTTAACTGTACATTATGCTTTAAGATAACAGATTTTCCATGTTTATAGTAAGTTTACTTATTTAACAAAACAAAAGGTAGGAAATTCCCAGAGAGGTTCCAGTGTTTGCTAAGCAATAACTAAACCCAAAAGTAGTAAATAATTGTAGCCATAAACCCCAACCTTATGTAACTGCCAACTGTACTTATACAGAATCTTGTAAACAGCTTTCTGACTTGCCCAATGCTTGAACTTCATTATCTCTTTTGAGAGGATGTGCACACACATGCTACACAGACTCATGCACTCTGCAGACTGACAGTAGTCTTTTGCTCCAAACTATAAACAGATTATGAATTGTGAAACAGGAAAAGTTTGGCTGCAGGCAAACTATCAGCAAGAATAACTTCTAAGAGACCAAGACATTATCTCTTTTTACAAGGTGGCAGCTGTTTTCATAATGATCTTAATTTACAGAAAACAAATTCTTTAAAACATTTATGCTTTAGAAGAAAGCATGAGTATGTAAAACTGTGGGAAGATTTAAAGTAAAGATAACTGTCAATCAGTTTGTTACCAGGGTTTCAAATCAATAGTGCTTCTCTTTTTGCAAATTCTTTAGTTTTAAGCTCAAAATGAGGAATTCTTGAAACTCATTCTACATTCTCAAATACAGGGCAGAATGCTTATAACTGAAAAATGTTTCCAGAACATTTTCTTCTTTGAAGATAAAAACACCCCTTTGCTGCCTCTTAAGTGCTTTTAAATGTAAGCTCTCTATATGATGCTGGTTGAAAATATTGGCTGCACAAAAATGTTATTGTGTGAATTGCGCATTGTCTGTGTTCAATAAATCAAATGGAAACAAATGAGCTTTGATCAGATAACCTTAGTACACAGACAGATAAATTAATGAGCATTAAGACATTGTGTATTTCAGTTCAATCGTGACATTTCTATCTCAAAATTGTTCTTCGAAGATATTCGTTGAACTAAATTGTATATTTGTGTGCTTTAAAGGCTTAATTATCACATATTTCTGCTCAAATATAAACTGTTAACTTACAGACTGATAACATATAAATTAGTAATCTATGACTCATCAACCTTTGAATGGCATTTCTTTGCCCATGCATAAGCTTTAGTCCATATAAAAACCTCTAAATTTTTGAAATTTCTGCATTTTGCAGTAATAGTTTTGTCTAGAAACAGGGACCCCACCAGGTATAATCTCTTCTGAAAGTCTGAAAATGATGCCCAAACAGGAATCACATATAAGACATTGTAACTGGAGACATCATTGTTGATCTCTCAACTACAGAATGTTTTTATCTATCTTGTGTTGTATTATTTCTTCCAGTAATAATAAAATATTCATAGCTAACAATTGTAATTATTTTCCTTTTCTTTAATTATGGGGCTCCCTTAAGGTGCAGTCACAAACCCATGTGGCTCAACTACTGAGAGCTGTTTCCCTAAATAAGCACTGATGAATGATCTGCCAGTCTTTGCGTACATTTGAAATATTTTTGTTAATTACTTGGAAAGCAACACCTTAAGCATTCTTCCTTATTCTCTCTCCAGATAATTGTACTGAATAATAATAAGCCCATTCACTATAAATAAAAATCCACTTTCCCTTGACGCCCTTAAATGTCTACATTTCTTTTGTGCCGAAAACTAGGGCGGTGGTAGGCTATGATATTTTTCTTGTTCCAGATCCAAGTTTTATTTTTAGATACGTTATTACTGCTGAGGAAACAGAGAAACTCTGCAAAGAGTGTTTGTGTACCACAGTTACATATTTTTTCCATCTGGGGAAAAAAAAAAGATTTTCCTCAGCCTCCTTTTAACATATGGAGTTTGTCACATCAATCATTGGTGGAGAACATGTAGTGGCACCCATGTCATATGGGTGACAGGGCTGTTTTACATCCTATCAGTATTTTAGATTCATGCCTTCCCAAAGTACAAAGCGCAGACATTCTACTTAGCAACAGCATAGTTCTTCCAAAGAAGAGCTGTCTTTTGTCAGGTATTTTCATCAGAGAGATGTAAAAATACTACAACCATCCAAAAGTAACAATCTAGGTACCTGAGCATGCAGTCTTTCTCTAGCTTGCATGATAAATTTAAACTGGGTGCTTAATACATAAGGGGATCATCACTAGGAAAAACACTCCCTTGGTACCTATACTCACAGAAATCATCTTGCTTTTGTGTCTGACTCAGTGAGACAGTATTTCAGAGATCAACAAAACATCTATCAAAATCTTGTCCCATTTATTTGTCTTTCAACTTTAAAAAGTAAGTGGAACCTGTGTTTTGTCTTGAGCACCAAATGTATCATAATGTGCCAGTTATGCTCTGTCGCTTTCTTATTACAGATCACCTACTACTACCATTCTTACGGCTCCTTTCCTACACAAAAATGATGCCAGCTCTTCAGTATCCCTGTCTTCTTGCCTGCAGGTGCCACAACATAGTCAGCAATTACCATTTACCCCGGTAAGGCTCTTACTGCCAGTTACTGTGCAGTCCATTGGCTTGTTGACCTCTCTGCAAATAGCTAGATAACTAATTTAGGGTATAAATGGCTGTGATAATTATAATTCAATTTAATTTCCTTTCAGTGATTCACACACAGATGTTTTGATACTACTGAAACTGTTAGGCAAAGGGGCCGCATAGTGCCTAGTGCCTAAAAACTTAGCACTGTGTCTTTGAGGACTTAAGTTGGGGTATGAAAGCAGAAGTGCCAGTTTCTGTACACAATAATTTCTTAGAATGAAATTGGAATCCTGAAATTTAATACCACTAGGAGATTCAGGCTAGAAAACCTGAATTTTTGTGTTTAATTTTAAAGAAATAAACACTACAAACACATTTTAGGAATGCCAGAGCTTCTCTGGTTGTCCCCCTCATGTGTAAAACATGCCAGGATAATTTTCTATTTATGTCAACTCTCTGTTCTGTTCCAGTAAATGTTTTCTAGGTCAGATAGCCTTCAAAATATAACCACAGAGGTGCAATTAGCAGTGTTCATCTTTCCCTTCATGCTTTTAAACTATTAATTCAATAAACAGAACATTATAAGAAAACAATATGATTTAGTGTCCACTTGCCACTTCGGAATGAAAATAATTTCTCCTAAGGAATTTTAGTGGAACTCTTAGTGGATATCACCTAGTGTTCAAACTGCATCCGTGACATTTAGACTTAAATATTCATTCAGCAAGAGAAAAATCTTTTGGTTTAGTATTATAATACCAGCAGAGAGGTGCTCCTGGTTCTGCTGGTGAGACGGTCTCTTTGAAACAGGCTTTTCATCTGCAAAGTTTTGCTACACAAATGCAATGTGCGCCGATAAATGAGCCCTTCATTTTCTATGGAGACTTGAAATTTACCATTTTTGCAAATAAATACCCAGCCACAACAATCCTTGCAATAACAAATTCCCAGCTAGTTAGTACAAGCAACAAATCCTTTAAGTTTGCCTCACAGAACTCCGAGTGGCAAAGGAAAGCAGAAATCCACTTTGTCACTCCCAGAGACACAAGCAAAAATTAAGAAGTCATTGTCATATGGGTCCCTAGTGAGCCTGATGACAATACTTGACAAAGCACATATGTCATCAATGTCCAGGATAAGGAATGTATTCCTGTCACAGGACTTACAGGCATTAATGCCCCTGTAGGAGTTTGCCTAGAAAAGCAAGTTGTCACTGCTGCCTCTGAGTGTCCCTCTCAAAGGAAATGTATCACTTTGCTTTTAGAATGAGACAAATAAAATAAAGCACTGAGCATAACATCGGAAAAAAATGAGGGAACCTCTAAAGTATGCACAGTTTCATATCCCTTCCATGAGACTTGTAAAATAAGGGATCAAGTGACACACGCGTTGGATAAAAGGCAAAGCAAAGCAACTGTGAAAAACATGCCTGTGCCCATCTTGATAGGGAAGCACCTTTTGTCTAGTAGCCTGCAAATTTTGCAAGCACACAAGCATATGAATGTAGAAAACTGCAAATCTTTCTACATAATGCATTTTAGATGGTTTTCCCTGCTTGAAGAAAATGTATGTAAACTGTCTGCAAAGGTGATTTGTATCCCTGGGTATAATTGTTTCACTGGGCTTCTGGCAGCAAGCAATTGTTTGTCAGATCATACGACCCTTAACTATAGTGATACTAGCGACTTGCTTTATAATACTTAACACATAAAACAAATTATAACAATATCCTTAAGATTAGCATATAAGTAATAGTGCTATATAAAAACTCATAAAAACAAAATGTATGGCTACAATAACCATATTAAAACAACCATAGTTCTGCTTTAAATAACCATATGAGCTACGTAGGAAGATATTACAGTATTTACTGATTAAACATAAGGAGAAGCGTATTGCTGTCATCTGAGAAGAAAAAATTGATTCTGGTCTTTATCTTTCCAGTAGGTATTGGAAGGCCAGCTCATGATAAAAGCCCAACAGAAGCATCTAAGGAGCTTCAATAATCCTTTGATAGTTAAAGAATTAATTAAGAAAAATTAAATCACGTCCTTTTTATTCATCCTTCTGGTTTTTGCTTTTTTTTTTTTTTCCCCAAAAGGGTACAATGATGTGTTACAGGCAACAAAACAACACAATGCATATCATTAACTGAACAGTAAATCATCTTCCTTTCAGAGAAACAGACCTCTTGACTGAACTTGTGACATAAAAAGTCAGACTTACACTGGTGCTAAAAAGTCAAACTTACACTGATGCTAAACTGGCATATAGAAATTAATGAGGACAATATATCTCTTCTAAATGGTGACATCATTTAGGGCCTGGGAAACTTAAAATGCAGAATGGATTTGTTTAAAGGAGCCCCTAAATGCTGGAAATATTTTTCTCTGGGTGGAAATTTGAAGAGGAAACCCTTGCTTTGTCACAGGACTGGTACTTCAGTCAGTTTCGCAGTTTCATTTTTCACTTGGCAGCTGAAGTGCTGAAATCCAGCGAAAATGAAAACAAACAGAAATACTGGTTTTGAGACCAGTAGAAGCTAAGGACAAGAAGATTATCCCAGTGTGTGAGGGCCTAAAAGGCATTTTGCACTTCTGTTGATCTGTGCAAGGATGAGCATGTGAGTGTGGAGGAGAGGAGCTATACAGAGGACCCAAAGGGGGAAGGCACATCCAATGTTTCCTGTGCTTCCAGTGGTGCGGATACCACTCTAAGCCCAGTACACATCAAGGAGGGATGTCACCAGGATGAGGTAGCTCCTTACCTTCTGCTTTTCTTCCAGTCCTGAGCTCAGTACACTGGCAGACTAACAGACCATCAGGCAGGGCAGAGCCAATAAAAGAAACACGAGTCATTTTTCATTTGCTTATAGACAAGCAACTTATGAAGATACTCTGATGATTACTTTCTATTGAATGAATCACCTTCTGACCCATTCTCCTCAGTCATTTTCATTGTACACTAAATTCCGTTTGCCATGTCAGACCCTCAATTTTATCAGAGCCACTAACACAATTTTCCAGAGCAGCAGCATTAGCTCAGCTTCCTCATTTTGTCTCTGGTGCCTTGTAGTTCAATTTATAGGCGGAAATAAAGACTTGTTGGAACTTGCCTCCTTCCCCCAAGGGTAATCTTAATCCAAACCCAAGGGCAAAATCTGGGCCTAACCTCCAGGCTTCTCCTCCCAAGACTTGATATATCAGCAGATGATCCATATGTCATATCTCTGTGACTGAATAAAAAGCAACTTGCACTATTGAGAGCTGATTTCCACCATGGAGAGATTCAAAAAGATATCTGAAAAATATCTCATCTCTTTCTGATAAAAACAGCATGAGAAAAAATATACTAAAAACCCCAAAGCACCAAATGAACAGAAAATTACAAATGCAGACAGAAATACATTTGCATAAACTCACTCCTGAATCCTTCTGTACATTCACATTTAGCAGCTATATCCATCTCACATAATAACCACATACTATCAAAAAAACTAGAAAATATTCTATGCTTAAAATGAAAGATTATTATGTGAAAATCAGAATTTTTCAATTATAACTAGAATAGGGGATTAGTAAACTTTTTTTCTTTTTTTTTCTTTTTTTCGTTTTTTACCCCCCTTTGTGTGGAAATTTTAGACCTGCTATGCACTAACAGTAGCCTGACCTGGCATGGCATTACTTTAGTCACAATGTCTACCTTAGCATTGCTTAAAACAACTTCATTGAGAGTTAACCATTGCTGAGCATTCAAAAACACATACAGGGCAATTTCAAGTTCAGTTAGCAACCAGGAGCTCAGGACATGACTGTGTCATCAGAATAAAAATGAGCATTGCACTCAGTGCACTGACTTGTCAGTTCATTTACAGAGATCATAAATAACAATGGTCCAAGGATAGATCCCTGAGGTACTTCTGTAATGACATCCATTAAATCTGACATGATGTTGTTTAATAACACAAGCTTTATGTGCCCTCCTAAGTAGCTAGCACCCAGTTAATTACAGATGATTCCATACCTAATCCACTCAATTTATCCTGTAAAGGAATATAATTTACAAAATAGACAATAAAAAACAAATCTAAATGCACTCCATACACATCCCCTGGAAACAACTCGCACTTAATCTGCAGTGTTTAAAAGCATCCGATTTTCTCATTCTGAATTAACCATAAACACTCCAACATTACTCTGCTCAAGAGTCCCTTATTACTGGTATGGCGACTGAATACAGCGTCCAGCCTTCGCGCTGCTGAACCACCAGCAAGGAGTGCTCGGTGGGAGCACACCCAAACTGGTGTTCCAACTGTGCCCCTTCACAGTGTGCCACACAGTTGGTGGGCAATCTGCAAGTCTGAGCAGGGCCAGCCTGCCTCAGCTGAGCTCCCGCACTCTGGATGCGGCGTGTGCCGCCACGCTTCTCCCCAGGGAGAAGTGAAAATGCTGAACAAACATACTGGTGCTAAGAGGGCATCAATGCTTCTTTTGGAGATGAAGAAAAGGAGCTGATGTGATTCCCAGTGACAACCAGAAAGTGTGAGAGAGGGAGAAAGGTGAGAAAGAGAGGGAGATCAGAGACACTGCCTTGGCTCACTCTCCCACTTAAGAATGAAGGGAAGAGTAGGATGTCTCCATAGCAACCATCAGAAAGCATGGAAAAGCAGAGAGCAACAATGATTATAATAAGATTAGAAGAGGTCACACAGATCATCGAATAGTCCCCTAAAATCTCAGGCAATCACGTAATAATAGCCGCTGAGTTGGGAAGCGTTCTGTGGAACAAGTACTCCATATCCACACATCACAAACTTCTTCCCAACTTATGACTAATTTGAGATATGTAGTTTAAGATTTAAAAAAAAAATAAAAATTCTTATACTATGAAGGAAAACACATTGAGAGAATTGGCATCCCATATTCCTGTACACAGGAAGGAACCTATTTGCTGGATTTGATGGGTGATTTCAGGATGCGTACACTCACCTCCTGCTGTTGAGAAAGGCAAGCACAACCACCCCTCACACACATCTACCCTGAGCAGGCTGAGCTCCGCGAGAATTGCTTCTCAACACCAAATTTAGGAACCATGTAAGCCCCCAGGATGTGAGCAAGACGCATCAATGACATTTCTGAACACCAGTTCACCTCCTTCTGCTTGAATCTTGTCTCTGACAACTTACCAATATGGGGTGATACAGAAGGTACTTGTTTCTTAAAGAGGTATCAGTGAAGACGAAAAAAGGCGAGGGGACCCACACACCAGGTTTTAGTTGCAGCATTCATTTCACTTCCAGAAAGTGGCTAGACACCACAGTAGTGAATAAGATAAAAGGCTTCCAAGAGAAGGAACAATTTACTTCTCTCAGTAGTGGGTGGGTGAGATTTTTCAGAGGGCAGAGAAGGAATACATTCACACACTCCTCCTAATGGCCAGAATACAGGAGATAAATCTAGCCGCAACTTGCGAGATAGAATAAAGATACTCAGTCTGAAACTGAATGATGCTCCACACCTTTAGAAGTATGCTGAGAGTTGTCCTTTCCCTCTGATATTGGAAGGAAATGTGGGGGAGACGAGAGTGCTTGTAGTCTAATGCACTTACACTTGTTATTTAGAGACCAGTGACTTTTAATTTTCAAACACGCTCCCATGGTTATATATTTCTTTCAAAACCACACTGATGAAAAAGCAAACAATGCACAGTATAAGTCTCTGCTAAACTGACACTGACCTGAGCTGCAGTTCAGGGTGAAAATATATAACTAATCCCTGTAGGCCCTGTAAAACAGGGCTAGGAAATAGACACTTTTCTTATCTACATTCCTATCCACCATACCTTTATAGAGAGGGTACTTAATGTTTCAGAACTGGATGTTTCAGGAGATCCTGAAGAATTTCAGCACCCCAGTAAATAAAAGTCAAGTATATTATGTATTTGTAGGACAGATTTTTAATTGGCAGTCTTATATTGCATTATAGTTTGTGCTGCATTTTGTTGCTGTTGCAACTGTTCCTTCAGTAGCAGGTTATGTCTAACTGGGCAATTTGCATACCCTTTCTGCCTGTCACTCTGCTACATGTGACACTTCCTTCAGGACTGCCTTGAAAGTTATACACACATCGCGATTTCTGACTACAGGACACTCAGGAAAGGCAGCTCAGCTGAAAGCCTGAAGTCAGCAAGTGTAAGATATAGTTTTCCCACCCTTGTGTGAAATGCAGCTAAGCTTCATGGCTGCTTTACTCCAGAATGAGATAATCCACATAGCGGAATCAATTTCAGTTGATTTGCCTTAACCTTCCTAAGTCCTTCTACAGACAGGGACTTAATTTGTGTTTTACCAACTCTGCCCTTCCTTCCTCTGCAGGTATCTGTCTCAGGCTTTCGCATGTCAGCTATTTGAAGCACCATTCCTATACCTGTTTTCTTTCTACTGATACTTTCTACAGCTGTGGCAGATTGCATTGTTTTTTCTTTCCTATTGAAGGGCGGGGGGTGAAATCCGATGTGTTAGCTTCTTTTCGGTATGCTTGGCAGCAAGGCATATGTGCTTCTGCATCCCACGCTATTTTCTCCATCCCCTGTTTTACTGTTTGTAACAGATGTTTTCTCTGGCCTTTACTTCTTCCTGTCACAGAGCCCCTTGCTTCCACCGGGACATTTTACCCTGTCATTTCAAAGTCTCCAACAGCTTCTTCTACCAATATTAATGCCACTACATGTGCTAACGAATTATTCACATGTGTGTAGAGGCATGTAGGATACGTGTCCCAGCCACTATCACTGCACCAGAGGCTTATGGCCCCCACTGGAGTAGGGCCAAGGAATTCCAACAACCACAACTTTGTTCCACTCCTGGTTCTTATCAGCCCTGACTTTGGCCCTGAATGGTCACACAGAAGCTCATCTTGCTATACTTCCTAATTACTCCTACCATATTTTCTCAGTAGGAACCTTTTTCCACTATTTTCTCATTTTTTTCAGGAAGAAGGAAATATTTCCAATTCCACAGCAGCTAACCAAGTGATAAGTCCACTAATGAAGGGCAAAGCAGGGTGCATAGCATGCCTGAGTAAGGAGAGAAGTGTTGCTGCCTTATCTTTCCCTTTAACACTCTCTCTAACACAAAAGCACATAGTGGAAGTTCAATACACAGCCTTGAGGTTTAAACTTCTGCTTGTCCTACAGGGGATTTCCTGCCCTGTCGGGTGAATTCCACTTAATAATACTGAATTCCTGTAACAGAACAATTCCTTCCTGTGGGAATTTGAAGATTTCAAGACTGTTTATTATATTTTAACTCACAATTTTCCCTGCAGCTTCAATTGTATTGGGTTTACGTTCATAGAAAATGTTTATTCCCTTCCTGCATTTTTCTTCCACAGACTCCTCAGTTCACTTCTACCTTGCTCATGAGATAAGAAAAGTTACTCTTAGTTCATATTATCTAACCAATATGTAGGATGCACTTAAGCCCCCCCACAGAGAGGTGTTATTTGCAAAATGTATTACCTTTTCTTTTCTTCAAACATCGCATGTAATCTCTCCCTTGCTCAAGTCTCTCCGGTGTGACATAGGTAAATTTCACAATAACAAAGTAAGCTCAAACACCACCTCACTGTACATTATATGCCCTCCAGAAGAGTTCAACCTCATATACAGTTATTTTGTACCCCAACAAAACAAGCACCAGTGGTCCACACAAATAGATTCGTGTACTTGTGTTCCAGTTAAATATTTTTGCTTATACTTAAAATAAGAGATCTGGAATAATTTTAATATTACATTATTATTTCAATATGGCCTAAGCAGCAGAGCAGTGTTAGCAAATATGCTTGAGACAAGACAGGGAAAGGAGCTGTATGGCCAAAGCATATATACCCGTATGTCCCGGGTATCAGAGAAGTCCTTCGGTTTGAGCCGGCTTACGGTACAACAAAGCATGTCTCCATGATCAGATTCTTACTGACAGGCTTTCTGGATCACACCCTTATCTCTTTTGATTTAATGTAGGAAATATTTTGTTTCCATAAAGGAATGTTTGGTTCAAGGAAAATATTTATATAATGCTAAATAGTGTATTACAACTGTAATTAAAGTTATAATGCAAAGTGCAAAAGGTCACCATTCTTTTCAGTTCCACATGTACGAGTGTGAACTGCCTGAACTGGTATTATCATCACCTTAAAAAGGATGATTCAGCCATAAATAATTTACATAGCTCTGGAAGTAACTATGATAGAACATAGTGTATCACAATAACAGTATTTTACTTACACTGCACTTAACATTATGCAGATTTCTATTTAAAGTATATTCAGCTGATAATAAAATATATACCAAGCAATAAATACACAGGCTACCCGATGAAACATATCTGAATCTCTAGTTAGGCATTTTAACTTTTAGTTGAGACATTAACCAAAGGACAAGATCTAAAAACCCACGTACTTCAAGAGAGACTTATTTTTGACACTGATTTGGTAGCCTGGGAATGTCTTTGAGGTATGAAACAAAGTTTTCTGATATCTGTTACAATGCTATTTGGAGCCAAACATTTGCACAGTGTACATTATGCTTTTAAAAAAAAAATTACTGTTTTTTGCTGAACTACATTTTTATACCCTGGCAGTTTGTTAAAAAGAAAAACAAACCAAACAAAAAAACCCACAACCAAACAATCTTATAACATAAATTAACATATAAAGGTTGCAGTGAATGTTTTGTTTTAATCTCAGAAGTAGTACAGAATCATACAGACTGCCTTGTTGTTATATACTATTACAGTGTTAACAGGGAGATGTGCTCAGTGATATAATAGCTTTTCCATCTGTAATCTCTTTGATTCTAATGAATGCAATCATTCTAATTAAATGCTACAGTAATAGCATAGTATGACACTTCAAATTGAAAAATCCATTTTCAACATATGGCATAAGGTTTCGTATTTGGTCCAGACCAACAGAAAAAAAATTGTTTTATTTAAAATTTGAGGTTGTAAGACATTTTTGTTACCATGTGAAGTTTCAGAAACATTTCTGAACTATAGAAACCAGTTTCAAGTTAACAACTGAGGTTCTGGATTCACTTCAAGGCAAGCAAAAATAAAATAATACTTGAATTTTAGATCTCTCTGAAGGCTGTGAAAAACCCTTTGATATTTTCACTTTGAAAATAGTTCACTTACAAATTTTAACTACAGCACAGATAACCATCTGATAGCTGCTCAGTGGATCGTGTGAAATGAAATCAGCTTCAGTCTGTAACATTTAGGTAGTACTCAGGAGCCACATTAGTTAGCAGAAAAAACACAACACTTTTTATCAGCTATGTAAATATGCATCTTGGTCTGAGTGGCTCAGGTTTCCTGAAGCATTTACTTTCCATACCTGCATGCTTTCCAAATTATTAGCTGTTTAGACTACACAAACACACCTTCACCTAATTTGCATATCCATCACCGTACATTTTAAAATTGGTCTCTTAGTAACTGCATCCTGATGGAAAAGGCAGACTTCCTACTTGCAGACCAAATAAGAAAACAATACACCAGTTGACATCTGCCTGCATGATATCATATAGATTACAGAAAAAAAAAATTACCTGGCAAACAAAACAACTTGAGAAACAAAACTATCAGTAGGTGTTTTACTGTTGACGATCATTGTCCTATATGGTAAAAAACTCTATTTTCCATCAATAAGTACATATGTGATATTTAGAAAAGATACAGTATGATCGCGTAGAGAGGGAGTTACTAAAAAAAAATTCTCACTCTACAATATTATATTGAAGGTGAACTTTATTTGTATTTTAATATCTCTGGCAGCACTGTCTTTTAGTTTTTTAAAAAAATGTTGGTTATGCCAATATAAAGAGAAGAAATTATTTGCACCCAATTTAAAATCCCTTTACTGCCAAGAAATATAAAGTAGCCCAAATTTCAATGAGAATTTGGTCAATGCCCTCTAAAATTGTATTACCTTCCAAACCATGGAGTCAATTTGCATTTGTACAGAAAGAATTGCAATACAGTCAGATTTGAATAGGAATACTCACTTATTTTCCTCTTTTTTTTTTTACATATGGAAAAGACTACACAATGGACAAGAGTGGTGAAGCAGACCTTTGAAATTTAAATTTAAAAAAAAATAAATTAAAAAAAAAATATATTTAACAGAGAAGCGTTTGAGGCCAGAGTACAGAAATTAAAAGTTCCTGAACAAGGGACGTTAAGATCAATATGCCATCTTGCTATTTTATATTCAATCTTGATTTAAATACCAAGAGATGCAAATGGACATGGTATTTCTAAAAGAACTTCATTGTGGAATAGAGGGTTGGGAGCCTCAGAAGAAGCTTCAGATCCCTTACCTGCCTTGCTGAGGATATACCCTACATGCCTGCAAACATCTTGTCCAGTACTCTCCTATCTATTATCAGGTTTCTTGTCTCTTATCTTCTTTTTCAGCACTGATTTTAATTTTACTTAATTTGGAATTTTATATGAGTTTAACTATTGTGTTGAAAAGAGGTATTTAAATTGTTGACATTCAAACTTTTGTTGCATTGCTTTTAGCTATCATAAATACGTACCCTTTATCTCTAAAATGACTCTCCAGTGTCAGTAATATTGTGCTGATAAAACCATAAAGGTTGAAAAAGTTTGAGGACAGAAAAGGCAACTGAAGGGAAATAACCACACCATTATCCATCTTCAATAGCTCCTAACTAGATTATTTCACATTCTACAATTAAGGCTTGATTTACTGTTCCCAAGTTTCAGCTTATTTCCCCATGATCACATCTGGTGTGATACTGGATGAGTAACTGCAGGATTCTGTGTGCCTAAATTATATCCGACCAAGGCCCAGACAAGCTTGCTGGCCCTAACCTGTTTCAGAGGGGTATCCACTGAGGTTAAACAGACTGCACTGAATTTAGGCCAAGATCCAACAACGGTTTAGGATGTAGGTCCAATTTTATGGAAGAAGGTAGAGCACTACCAGGCTTGTGCGGCTTCTGATGCCCAAACAAGTATCTGTGCAGTGAATCTCTGTGCCTCGCTTCCCTGCCTGCAGATGGGTAAGAGTATTTCCCACCTCACAAGGCTGTTGTGGATGTATGTCTTATTCACTGTTTTCACATCCTACTGTATCACAGTTATGGAGGAGAAGGAGGCAAGAACTGTAACAACATCTGACAGATGACATGGATAATAAGTCAGTGCTCCCATCACAATGCAGTATCAGTTCTTTGGAGACTACACTCACTCTGAGTGATCCTGAGTTTAAGAGTCACAATCATTAGATTACTGAAAAAGTCAAACAGGGAAAGGGGGCAGAGTAAACTTATAGGAGGTTTTTTCCATACTGAAGATACACAGATATATCAGCATGAAAGGAAAAGACAGAAGGGAAGCTGGCAGTAACACCAACTTGTTTTCAAAAATATATTTTCATATTTGTCTCTGCAGGAGAAACCTTTTCAGCATTCATGTGTTAAGCTTCATTTAGAGTCTGGATGGTCATGTCCATGTTCACTTGCAAATAAAATATTATTTATGGGCTGATCTCGCAAATATTTACTACTGAACATATGGGTGAATGTTCAGCTGGTGTAAATCAGCAGAACCACCAATCTCATTTACATTAGCTGAGGCTCTAGCATGTTATGTTTATTACATTAGGGACCCATTCATATGGATAGGATTTACCCTGGTAACCATCCATAGGTTGGTTAATGCAATCTACAGGTTGACACTGATTGTGAATCCCTTCCCTATTTATGCTTTGTGCAGTGTAGAGCCTAAAGCTGTTGTTTAATGAATATTTTATTATATCTCATTTGGAGATTTAAGATCAATATTGCATTCCTGATATTTTCATAGAAACCAACCGAAAAGTTACAATATTAGTTTGTAAACCCTTAAGTATACAAACAGTTGTATGAAGTACGCAGCCACGCTCACTCTAAGCTGTAAAGGTGTGAGGCACAGTATAACCCCAAGCACTTCCTGGGAAGGGCAGTAATCCTTTGGCTCCTGTTCAGGACACTCAACACCTCACAAGATTTACTCAGCAACCTTGGTGTGGAATCAGCAACTTGTCAGAATATTATACCAACATTACAGGGGTTTCTGGAAGAGGAGATACAGGAAGCATTTTTTCCTTACAGTCTCTCTTTGTCAAAAGAGGGAAGTGTTTTCCTTTGTGTCAAGAGTTTTGGTAAAGCTTTCTACTGCCACATTCACAGTGCTCCATTCCCATATGTGAATGAGCTTCGCATCACTATTAAAAGAAAAACGAAAACCCAAGGTGCATCAGTACCTTGGTTTGCCTTTTAGCTCTGGATGAAGCACAAAAGTAAATCAAAAATTACTAATGCGGTCTAAAATAGAAGTTATGCAACAACAGAAATTTCATATCTTTTGTCACTGGTAGTGTATATAAGCACAAGCAGCAGCATTTTATTGCTAGATTTGCCTATCCACTGCACAAACAAGTTATTACACAGCATGCAGTATGACTGGAAGTAAAACTGAATTTCCCTCACCCAGCCCCAACCCCCAGCCTGTCTCTTCTCATTTTCTCTCAATTACCATATTTTCCATGTTGTTTCCTGCAGCATTTATGGCTTACATTTTGAACCATGGATCAAATACTGAAAAAGCATATTCCCCTCCAGGTTTTAAAGTTCTTTACTCTTTCTTTTATTTCCTTTTTCCTTTTCTTTCTTTTCCCAGACAACTATTCAAAGCTGTTGCTCGAGTTAGTAGTAATAAAAGGTAGCAGACAAGTGACCTCCTCTATATCTGGAAAAGTAATTAGTGACATTCTCTAGAGACCTGGAGACATGGGTGATATATTACCACCTGTAGGTGGTTTAGAAAGGCATATTTTACTACACCCACACGGTCATAATCAACTTACATATTTTAACGTAGAAGCAGTATAACAATGTTGGATAGAAATGTGTTTTTTAAGCAATGTATTTTAGTTTTCTTGGACTGATACTGTCTCCTTTAAAACATATATTATTGTAGACCTGATGTCACAAAGACAACTGATGGTGGAGGCAGACATAATCAACTAAAGTTTTCAATACTTCTTATCTCATCCAACAACCAATAACTGTTTCTCTGCTAGGATTTTGCAATAGAAGAAACAATGTAAACTAGGCACACTCATTTTTCATCTCTTCCTTTGGGGATTTTTGCTTGTCATCATCAGTGCATGCATTTGCCCCTTCATATGTGAGACCTAGAAACTGTCTTCAAAACAATATTTCACATAAAGTGTTGAAAAGCATGATTGCCAGCCAGTGATTTCAACCAAGACATCTTATTTCCTCTTTTAAGACTAAAACTAAATCTTAAGTATCCTTGAAATCACATTCCTTTCAGTACATATACATTCCTAATATTGGCAAGGATTTCAGATTTGCCCATTTTCCCCCTTTAAAAGCGAAAAACCTAGTTTTTGTCTTAATGATCTCATTTTTACATACTTGAAGTACTATATACAGTAGTTCAAGCGAAAACATCTCAAAAACCCCCAAAAAACTGAAATCATTAGAAGAAAGCAAATGAAATACACAATGCTTTTTCCTAAACAAATCATTGGGTCACAGTTGTTTACCTGAAAAAAGAAATAATACACCTGCACAGTGATCTGTAAAGGAGGAAAGTAGGAAGAAATGAAAGAACAGGATGTAAGTGAGCTAATACAGAGAAATATGTTAAAGGAAAGAACTGACAGATCCTCATGACATTGAAGAGGGTAGAGCAGTGTTCCGAAGGCTCTTCTTTACAGGTATGTCTTTTGTATTGCTTGTGTCAGAGTCTCCACAGGGAAAAAGAAGCATGGCCAGGAGGGTAAAAGATGAGTGGTTGTATTCTCGCTCCCTCAGTGCATTCCAAGAAAGACTGAAAATGAGTAGTTGCAATTGCCAAATCTTTTTAGTTCCCTGTGTCTGTTGTAAGACATACTGATGCATTAACAGGAACATGATGCCACAGCCTTCATTGTAGTGCTGGTGCTAGACAGTGTAAGAGGGGAGATGGGAATGCCTGCCATATGTCAAGGACAACTTGTATGAGGTTTTTGTCTTTATTATAATCTAAAATGGGTCAAGTAACGTACATGAAAAAGCACCAGAAGTAAGTGAATTCAAGGTTCAGTTCCAGAGAAGTGCAAATCAATTTCTGATTGCATGAACACAAGAAAAAACCTTGGAAATAGTTCTTGATTATTAATGATCATGTTATGAATAGATTTACCAGAAGGAGGAATGCAAATCAAAGATTATATGATGATTTCTATGAGAAGCTCTCAGGGCAAGAACATGACTTGGAATCCATATAGAGATATTGATCTACTACTTGGAAGAGCAATTAGGGATTTTTGTATTAATTATATGAAGATTTCTCTTGATGTATCTTTTTCTGCGTCTGATTTTTTTTTTTTAAGAATTAAAATTAGATTCCAAGAAGCAAGATACCCAGGGAGATTTCTTCACACTAGTGCGAACACCTACTCTGCATGGGCCCAAAGTGACATGAGCCATTTTCTCTTTCAAAAGGTATATAACAATCACAGTACAGTTGACCTGATTCATTGTATTCGTAGACTAAAGACCTGTAATAGATCTCTGTGCATCATATGCATTTTCTGATTTAGTTGCCTTAGTTACAACAGCCAAAAAGAACTTTTTCTAATCCATGTATGTCAACATTTTTTCGAAGGATAACACAAAATTAATTTGCAACCAAGAAAAAGAATTTATAGAAAGGTACAGTGACCCGCTAAGGCAATATAGCGCATCTGTAGGTAACCTGAGAATAAAAGCCAGGCCTTTCACTTCTCAGAGCTTGTGAATCTTGTGACTACATTTTCAGAAGTACCATAGCCCCAACCTCAGCAAAGGATGAAAGATCCAAGATAGTTAAGGTTTCAGAGTAAATTCGATAATCCTGCAAACATGCTATTACAATGGCACATACTTTCACTCCTGTCTCAGTGCATCAATATCTATTTTCATTTGCCTTGCATGCTTTCTAACCTTTCAGATCTATAACCTAAATACTCAAAAGTAAGTGTACAGTGACACAGCTGAAAGTTTCAGACACACCTTATATAAGCACACTGATTTCCCATCCTGGGCTCTGCTGATGTATTCACATCCCTTTTGGGCAAGCCTTGGTTGGAAAAATTGTTGTTATGTAAGTTGGTCTCACCTAAAGTGAGCATGCATCATGCATGCTTCTCTAGGAAGCAGAGTGCAATATGAATACATGTACGCAGCTCTTTTTCACCTCACAAATATTTCTCTGGAAAAATAACTCTCTTCCACCTGTGAAAACTGCTTTGAGTTTTATTTATAATCCCAAGGAGAAAAGAAAAATGTTTTCCTTTTTCATGGAACTAAGAAAATAGGGTTTCCCTGTGTAGCCGAGAAAACATTTCTGTTCAGCTGTCACACTGCTCATTTGAATAACTATAAGCCAAATTTTGCATTTCGATTGTACATAACTCATGTTCATTTAAAAGAGGTGCCATCTAGGAGTAGAATTTGACCTAGATTTTTCTCAAGAGCATACACAGAGGAAAGGTACAGGAAGAAGTGGTGAGATATTTCACAGATGATCCAAACTGTGGTGGAGCCACTAAATCTGGAAATAGGTCTCACAAACACTTTCTTGAAGATCTCTAGTGAAAGGAGCCATCAGAAGTGCCAAATATTGTTACCTAGTCCTAGAACAGGGAGGGAGTTTTGCTTTGGTTCTACATCTCATGAATTTGTCATGACATTGTATATTATTTGCCTGAACAGACTTCCTCCCATACTTTTGCCAAACACAGCTATAAGGAACTGTATGCTATAATTATTCAAATAAATTGACATATTAAAAAAACTCAACATAAACATGAGTTAGTTGAACATGACCTTTTACTTCGTCTGCAAAATCAAAATTTGGAGGTCTTGTTTAATTTTTACCAGAGACAGTGCACAAAAGATGCTTCACTCACAGGTTTTCTTAAACAGCTGCTTTGAGCCACATGGCATAAACCTGTGTTTGCTGACACAGAATAACCTTCTCCATTCACACACACAGTTCTGGAACTTGCACAAAGGCTGAACGGAATTTATATCCCTTGTTCATCTAGTCACTGCTTGCTTATCTATCACAGTGGTGGTTAGGTTGCAGCTGTTCTTTTCACATCACCTATACTCATACCCATGGGCATAATCTGGTTTGCCCTGGGGAAAAGTAGAAATATGCCCCATACACATTCAAATAGCAATCGACTGCTGAGAAGAAACTTCAGGTCTCACTGACTTTAATCTACTTGACTGTATTAAATAGCTCCTGAAACCTCAGCCTAACATGAGGAAATCAGATTAGTTAACTAACCTACAATAGTTTTAAGAACCCAACTTCATTCTCACTGCTAAAATTATGCACTGTTAAGTAGATTTTTAGGCAATTCTTATCAATGTCTCTAATAATATCTACCTTCTCACTGAACACAAATTTACTACTGCCTTTTCCAGAATAATTCTTTGTTTCTTACAAATATATGTGAATTATTTTCACACTTTCTAGCTCTTCATTCCTAACCTGTCTTAAGTGAGCTCTCAGAAAGATTCACCAAAGACCCTACTATTTCCCTTGCTACCTACACCCAAACTCTGGAATCTAATGCATTTAAGCCTTGCGCTTTGTCAAAGTTAATAGTCATAATTGCCTAATTATCTGCTCTAGTATGATGGTAAAACCTTTTAACATTTCACTTGTCCCCAAGGAGAGTGTATTGCAGTTTCTGGAATGCTGCCTTACCCTTCTTTTGGGAATACTTAGGCAAAGAATTCATTTTGCTCTCGGCTAAATGAACCTTATGCTCTCCCTTTGTAGCCATACTGTCTCTTTGCCTGGCTGTTTTACATGAAGTGTATACATCTATATTGAGATATATAGTAAAATTGCCAGCATGTTCTGTTTGCCAGATTCCCATCTCACAGTGATGTAAGTCACAATGTAAGTTACAGTGTTGAGTTAATCAGAATTACTTCAGCTGTGCATATTTATAATGGTTTAAATTCCTGAGTGGAAGAAGCAAGCCAAAAAGTAGGATAGCTACCCTGAATTTTGGAAGAGCTAACTTTGATCTCCTCCGAAATCTAATAGGGGCTATCCCGTGGGCTACACTGTTTGAAGGAATGGGAGCCTGTGAGAGGTGGCTAGCATTCAAACAGCACTTCTTCCAAGCACAGGAACGATGCATCCCTTTGAGTAAGAAATCGGGAAAGAGAGGTAAAAGACCTGCGTGGATGAGCAGGGAGCTAATGAATAAACTCATAGGGAAGCAGAAGGTCTATGTACTGTGGAAAAAGGGTCTGAACACCTGGGAAGAATACAGGAAAGTTATCAGGGCCCGTAGGGACGCAACTAGGAAGGCTAAAGCCCACTTGGAAGTGAAGATGGCAAGGGACATAAAGGATAATAAAAAGGTTGTTTTAGATATGTGAATAGTAAGTGGATGACCAGGGATAATGTAGGCCCCTTGCTGAATGAGCCAGGTGTCCTGGTAACAGGGGATGACGAGAAGGTGAAGATACTGAATGCCTTCTTCACTTCGGTCTTCACTTCAAAGGCCCCCCAGGACCCACAGACACTGGATGAAAGTAGTAATGTTTCAGAAATGAAGAACTTCCCTCTGGTTGAGGTGGGGGTGGTCCAGGAGCGTCTCAAAGGGATTCATGTACACAAATCCATGGGCCCGGATGGGATGCACCCATGTGCATTGAGGGAGCTGGCGGAAGTGATTGTGGAGTCACTCTCTATCATCTTTAATAAGTCTTGGAGAACAGGAGAAGTGCCTGAGGATTGGAGCATAGCTAATGTCACTCCAGTCTTTAAAAAGGGCAAGAAGGAGGATCCCAGCAACTATAGGCCAGTCAGCCTCACTTCTGTCCCTTGAAAGGTGATAGAACAGCTTGTTCTGTATGCCATCTCCAAACAACTGGAAGAGAAGAAGGTCATGAGGAGTAGTCAGCATGAATTCACCAAGGGAAGATCGTGCTCGACCAATCTCATAGCCTTCTATGATCTCATCACCAGCTGGGTGGATGGAGGGAGAGCAGTGGATGTCATCTACCTTGACTTCAGCAAGGCTTTCGACACTGTCTCCCATAAGATCCTGATAACAAAGCTGAGAAAGCACGGGATAGATGAGTGGACAGTGAGGTGGGTTGAGAATTGGCTGTCGGCCCGAGCCCAGAGGGTTGTGATCAGTGGAGCAGAGTTGGACTGGAGGCTTGTGACTAGCGGTGTTCCCCAGGGCTCGGTGTTGGGTCCAGTCCTGTTCAATATCTTCATTAACGACCTTGATGAGGGAATAGCATCCACCCTCAGCAAGTGCCGATGATACAAAGCTGGGAGGGGTGGCTGACACGCAGGAACACTGCGCTGCCATCCAGAGAGACCTGGACAGGCTGGAGAGCTGGGCAGGGAGAAACCTAATGAAATTCAACAAAAGCAAGTGTAAAGTCTTGCACCTGGGGAGGAACAACTGTTCATTTCAGTATAGGCTGGGGGATGTCCTGCTGAAGAAGAGCTCTGTGGAGAAGGACCTGGGGGTCCTGGTGGATGACAGGTTGGCCATGAGCCAGCAGTGTGCCCTGTGGCTAAGAAAGCCAGTGGGATCCTGGAATGCTTCAGGAGGAGTGTGGCCAGCAGGTCGAAGGAGGTGATCCTCCCCCTCTACTCTGCCCTGGTCAGGCCCCACCTGGAGTACTGTGTCCAGTTCTGGGCTCCCTGGTATAAAAAGGACAGGGATCTCCTGGAGAGAGTCCAGAGAAGGGCTACGAAGATGATTTAGGCCTGGAGCATCTCCCCTATGAGGAGCGACTGAATAAGCTGGTACTGTTCAGTCTAGAGAAAAGAAGATTAAGGGGAGACTTAATTGGTGTTTACAATTATCTTAAGGATGGGATGCAGGGAGAATTAGCCAGCCCCTTTTCAGTGGTTAGTGGAGACAGGACAAGGGGCAATGGCTGCAAATTAGAACACAGGAAGTTCTGCACTAACATGCAGAAAAGCTTTTTCACAGTGAGGGTGACAGTACTGGTATAGGCTGCCCAGGGAGGTGGTGGAGTCTCCTTCCCTGGAGATATTCAAGACCTGTCTGGATGCCTATCTGTGTAATATGAGCTGGGGAGCTGCTTTGGCAGGGGGGTTGGACCCGATGATCTCTTGAGGTCCCTTCCAACCCCTACAATTCTGTGATTCTGTGAAATTCCCTCTGATTCCGCCCCTATGCATGCTAACGTTGTTCAAGAATACTTAAATTAGAGGAGACCTTTCTATTTCTCCTCCAGATTCCTTTAGGTCAATCTCTCCGTAATCTCTGTTTTTCTTCCCACATGACAATTAATTGCTTACATTTACTTCTTCCTTTAAAATTAAAGTTTGTTTTTTTTTTTTCTCCTCCTCTCCATTTTACATTGGAAATATAGGGATATGTTTACACTAAAATCTACAAGAAGTAGCTTTAAGTGGCAGAGGGAACAGCAGCACAGAGCCCTGCATAAAGAAACTACTACTTCTTTTACTGATCATCTCAAGAGTAAACTGGCCAAATCTGGTTTGCTTCCAAAGCTGGAGTTAACTCCTCTAAAGCAGCTGAGATATTTTGAGGTGTGAGCACACAGATATACTGATCAAATTTTTCCTTCTGTGCCCTTCTTCACTTGTCATTTTATTCATAAAAGCAGAACGTGGTCCTTATTGGCAAAGTTTCATGTTGTGTCCTCATAACTTCAGAATTCTGCTTCTGTCCCTCCATCTTACTGCAAGACTCTGTTTGACTGACAAGATGTACATAAACTGAATCCCTGGGACCAGGACATTTCCGTTGCATATTTTAGAGAGTTGCCTTACTGCACACCCCTCTGGCAATTGGCTGTGCCAAGAAAAAAACTCCGCAAACCAGAGAAGTGCAGCAAGTGATCACACATGGATCACTTTTATTAGGCTAATAGCGAAACGACCTTGTGGGAGGACATCCTTTCAAAAGTAACTAAATCTGCTGATGACACAGAGCTGGGAAGTAGTAAATACAGAGGAACAGAGCAAACAAAGTCATAATGATTTGGATAGAATTAGGCTTATGGGATGCTAAGTAGTTTATGCAGTTCCATGTAAAGAAGTAAAAGGTAATGAGGCTAGGGACCAAAAATAATCACAGAGACTGAAGTCTAAATTAAAGCACAACACAGAATACAGACCAGGAAAAGGAAGTGGGAATAAGATAGTTTAAAGTGTTTTCCACAATCATGCACAATATTTGGCAGCAATAAAAAGGCAAACAAAAGTTCAGGACAGGAAATTGGATAAGGTAGAGGGAAAAGAATAAAGAGGGAATTACAATTTATCAATGGAAAGCATTCTGGCACCACATGAAAGAATACTGAGGCCACATGTGGGATATTGTGTGCAATTCTGATCACCACATTACACTGCAGAAAGGACATCACTAAGATGAAATAAAGCATTAGATGGACATCAAAATGCCTGATGAATGATTAGTCAGCTTCAGTATTTGCAGGTTTTCAGAAATGATTTACAAATCATCATAGTGTTATACTTCATCCTTAAAGGAAGGGCATGGATTGATGACAGGCTGATAGTGAATTCAAGTAAAATGTTACATTAGATATTAGAAAGTACAAAAAGTAATTCAGCTAGACAATAAAATACTTTGCCAAGGCATACTGTAGCAGCTGTAGTTATTTTAGGTCCTCCAAAGCAGGCTGGATTAATTTAGTCTGATTCTGCAACTTTTAACAGGCAAACATCCTGTTAACTTAGCAAGAGCTCTGCATGAAAAATAATTAGAATTGAACTTCTAACCCATTAGATTTTCAAGGAGTTCAAAAAAGTTCATGGATACAGTTCATACTGATATCAAGGGCAACTGTGCAGCTAAAATTCCTGCACAAAATATTAGAAATGGTGTTGTAAGAGGCTGTAACTCTGAGTGAAGTATGTAAGTACATGCTTAAGTTGATATATAGTCAGGAGAATTAACGACATGGTCAGCGAAGCCACTCATTTAGTTAAAGATAAGCACACACTGAAGCAGTATGGTAAACTGTGGGTAAATGTGTAAGAGGTATGTAACTACTTGGCAGGGTTTTTAAAGTGTGCAGTCCACAAACTTCTCATGTATTCTACAACACGTATAGGTCTAAGTATGAAAAAACAATATATATATACACACTTGTGTTCCTAGATGCAAATAATGCCAATGTTAAGTTGAAAATATACCAGCATTCGTGCAACAACTTGACTACAGCTTTAAAGGCAGATTTTTAAGCATCCAAATTATTCAGAGTATCACCTAGCTAGACTGACCATGGAATGCAACAGGTACTCAAACACCTAAAACATCAAGAAAAAAAATACCATTGTAATATTAAAAAAAACCCCTAACAACTTACATACCTTTGAAATATGTACCCAATTTCACTTCATATTCTTGTATATATTTTAACATCTGGACACCACAGAACAAAATCTTTCAAAAAATACAAAAACACAACTTGGGTGGTGAGATGCTATGCAAAAGGGTTTTTACAAGAAATGATACAAAATATTCTGCCTTCTAAAACTACTTACAGAGGTTGCTAAAGTAACTTAGATCAAACCTTCCTCTTTAATTTCAGCCTTTAGGAATTTAGAAATTTCCAGACTTTTTCAGAGAAAGAAAAAACAAGGTAAAGACATCATCATGTGTGCTTTTCTATTAAATTATTGCATCACCCTGTTACTAAATGTATGCTCTATTTACAAACACTTGTAAGACAAAAGACTTGAAAAAATACAAAGATAAATATAAAGCTGTTTTTCTGACATTCATTGCCTTGCAAAGTGCTAATAAATCAAACTGTATAAAAAGTAGGTTTTATTCCTTTTTACAAACTAATAATTGAGATGCTATATGCAATCAATAGATACGAATTCATTTTCTTTGAGGGTTTTTAACTTGTTCCTATGCAGTCAGGGTCTACCCAAACCTTTTGTCAATAAAGCTTGGATTTAAAAAATTCAGTCTGCTACATTTGGCACTTTGACCAGCAGAAAATCTGTGAGAACAGTAAAAGTGAGAGACATCATAAAGATACAGGGAAAAACTAAACCCTGTTAGCTCACATATCGAGGAGAAGGAAAAAACCCACCAACAAAAAGCCACCTCAAGAAGCTGAACTAGAACTGCAATATAGGTAGGAGATATAAAGGAACAAGAATCAAATAAAAGAGATGCAAATGAAACATAAGGGAATTTTCTAGAGATGGATGGTGGCCTGGGGGAAGCATCCAGAAACAGAAATGCCTGATAGTGTTACAAAAGAAGTGGAAAGGTGGAAAAAGAAGGCAGTGAGTAATGAGAAATCAGAATGTGCACAAAAGCCACAAAGCAGAAAGATGAAAAAAGTAAAGAAAGCATTTTATTTCCTCTTCTTTCCCCCTCTAAGCATCATTCTTTCATTTATTTTTACTTCGCCAGAAACTAGAAGATGGGACTGTGATGAAAACCAGAGTTAAAATCTGTGTCACTTTTAGCCTTATACCTTTATGTATAAAAATTAGAAGTCTGAATTCCAGAGTTGATTGCTGACAAGCTACAAGGCTGCTTTGCTTGAATGCTTAAAGGCCTATCACCCAAAACTTTCAGGGGAGAATTTCCAGGTGTGCGGAGTCCCAGACAATCAGCTCCTACGTGACAAGACGTGCAAGTAAAGCTTTTCACTCAAACCCACTTACATTCCTTTGCTTCTCACTCAGCATTTCCTGAATATCACAGACAGACAGTGCTCTAATGCAATCTGCAGAAGGACTTATCAGTACTGTTGTAAAACATACTGGAAACAAAATGAAAGAAAACTCCTTGAAAGCAAGGGGACAGTTTGCAAGAGTGGGAAACATTATCTCACTTTTCTGGAGTACCAGGTTTCATAAATGAAATTGTTTCTCCTCTCTCGTGCTCAGAAGGGCACAGTCTACGGGCTGCTCTTACAATCTTTGAAAATATTCTCGGTAGTAGAATAGTTTTTCCCAGGTTTTCCTTATCAGTCTGGATTTTCAGGTTCTGTAGATCTTATATATATACTTATATACACATAAGTATATATGTAGCAACAGCAAATGTGTGAGCTCTAAAGTAAGGAAACCAAGCTGAAGAATAGCATTTCTGTATTTAAAAGACTTTTTGGAAAGGCAATCACATAAGCGTAAATATTTGTTTTAAGAATTTCTCATTAGAGTTCTGAAGAATTTGGGGTTTTTTCCACGAAAAAAAAGAGTTCCTAAAGCTCTCCATGAAAAATCAAGGGAGAGCTTTAACACAGACTAACACAGCAGCTTGGATACTTCTCAGTTCTGCTTCTGACTAAGAACTCACACCCAATTACCTACATGCCAGAAAAATATTTTAACTACCAAACTATCACGTAGTCTGGAATGCTCTTTTCTTTTTGGCTATTAGCTAAAAGGCTTTGACAGAAATTAAGCCAAGCAAACAAATATACAGAACTACTACATGTAATTAGGCAACATTTTCTCATGAGAAAACATTGTAACTATAAATCCCAAATCAGTACTCCTTTATGATCCTGCATAGTTCTCAGATTTCTACCATCTTTGGGGAATGCATCATCAGCTAAGCCCCTTCTAAGTATTTTAGCAACTGTGCGCCGCAAAAGATAGAAACCATGAAAAATCTGCAGATAAGAAGAACGACCACATTACATATAAAGAAATGATAGTTCAGTTCAATGTACATCAGCTCTTCGATGAAAGAAGTGGAAGTAGTGGCAGCATACATAGATCAATTGTTACCATGCCCACAAATGTCCCATACGCTTCCTAGGTATTCTCTCAAGGCATTACACTGTGCTACTTGGTTCCTAGAAAACTAAGCAATTAATACATTTATTTTATTGTTATTGATATGTATTGTGCCATCTTGATTAACTTCACTAAGACATATTTCTCCCTGACAAGGAGAGCTATTTCCTGTAATAGTATCACAACTAAGTTATCTTAGCCACATGGAGTCATGGTATTTTTACGGAAAGAAGAAAAACTCTACCAGAGACTGTAAAACTTAAAACCACAAACAGCTATTTAGATCTGGAGCTAGTAGAGCTGATAAGAAATTAAATTTTTTTTTCTCATGAACTTAAATCAGAGTAACAACATATTCAGTTCCTACACTATAATAGGATGAAATAAATGGAGATTGTACTAAAGTTCACATGGCGAGGCTTTGGTGGCAGGAGTCTTCAGGGGTGGCTTTCTGGAAGAAGCTACTAGAAGCTTCTCCAATGTCCAACAGAGCTAATGTCTGCTGCCTCCAAGATGGACCCACCACTGGCCAAGGTTGAGCCCATCAGCAATAGTGGTAGAGTTACAAAGGGGGAGTGGGGAAAAACAGCTGCAACACAGCTAGAGAGAGAGGGGTGAGGATATGCGAGAGGAACAACTCTGCAGACACCAGGGTCGAGTGAAGAAGGAGGGGCAGGAGGTGCTCCAGGCACCAGAGCAGAGATTCCCCTACAGCCTCAGGACAAGACCATGGTGAGGCTGGCTGTCCCCCTGCAGCCATGGAGGATGATGGTGGAGCAGATACCCACACTGGAGCAGGTGGATACACCTGAAGCAGGCTAAACCCCATGGGAAACAGGCATTGGAGCAGGCACCTGGCAGGACCTGTGGTGAGAGGGGACCACACGGGAGCAGCCTGTGAAGAACTGCAGCCCATGGGAAAGACTCATGTTGGAGAAGTTCATGGAGAACTGTCACCCATGGGAGGGACCACAGGCTGGAGCAGGGGAAGAGTGTGAGATGTCCTCCCCTGAGGAGGAAGGAGCAGCAGACACAACCTGTGATGAACTGACCCCAACCCCCATCTCCATTTTTCCCTATGCTGCTGGGTGGGGGGAAGGGAGGAAAGTTAAACCTGGGAAGAAAAGAAGGGTGTGTGTGTGTGTGGGGGGTGAATGGGTGGTGTTTTAAGATTTGGGTTTATATGTCATTATCATACTCTGAATTGATCAGTCATAAATTAAACTATTTTCCCCTGATTTGTGTCTGTTTTTCCTGTGACAGTAATTGGTGACTGATTGCTCCCTGTCCTTATCTCTACCCATGAGCCTTTCATCATATTTACTCTCTTTCTGTCCACCTCCTGAGAGGAGCAATAGGGCAGCTTCGGTGGGCAGCTGACCTTCAGGCAGCATCAACCCACCACAAGACCACATACTTTGTTGCAGTTTACTTGCCTTCGAGTTCTTCTGAACTCTAAAATGCTTTAGTTAATGGGTCCACCCTGGGGAGAAAAATGCACCAGAACTAGCAGCCCAAAGGAGGACTATTTTACCTTTACATTTGTCATCTGTACGTGATGTGTTCATTAAAACTATTCATTACATCACTGTCTCAATGGCTCCAGCCATTTTGAACAATTCCTAAACAGCAGAATGAATTTCCATTTTTTGTCATTCTCCACATACTTCCCTCTAAAACTCAACATTTCAAAGTATAATTTTAAAAAATCTGCAAGACAGATGCTGTGACAGGAAAAGAGTATTTTGAAGAAGAACATGCTATTAGGATCCCAAGGCCTCTCGAAAAGTGAATGGTCAGTGTCCCAGAAGGATGAAAGCGTATGTTTGATGGTGGATGTTCTGTTTATTGTATGAAAAACCTCTTCCTCCTCTGAGACTTCACAAGCTGGAAATGCAGTTTCTCTGCTGTCTGTTACACTTGGGTACTTCTGCTTAAATTATCCATTCCATAGATTCCTTCTTGTCTTAACTTGAAGCTTGTCACATTAAGGCATGATGGAACACTAATGCAAGCAATTTTTATCTAACAGATACAAATGGTATTGACTGCTATCTCCCTAAACTTCCTTTTCTATTGGCTTAATGTAAACATTTCCAGTTAAAACATCTAGGAAGTCGTAGATATAAAATACATTTCTGAAGTGAATACAGACACCATTTACATTCCCAGATAGTAAAAGCAAAAAGGATCTTGCAATCAGCACTATATTAATATCTACATAAAATAGGTCACTGAATTTAATGCGAAAATCTTGCATTAAGGGTTTGTGCAACTTGCACAACTCCTGTCCCTGAATGGGAAATAGGAATCATTATACAGATAATGGAGGACAACAGTGATTCTTGGCAAACAGATACCTTCACGTTAGTCAGGATGGCTAAGTGAGAAATTTCACATTATGGTAAGTTTTGTCACAGCACAGGACAGCAGTTAGGGTTCAGAGCCCTGTGGATGGAAATAAAGATGTATTTCCTCTTACAACTATTATAAGAATGTTCTTTGCTAGGCAAGTGAGGCTTATAAAGTTTTGAGACATATCTTAGTGGTGAAGAACTCTCCAGGCTCAAAACTCAGTCTCAAAAAGTTATCCCCAGCTCAGCCATGTAACTTGTTTGCTAAAAAAGCCCCAACAGAATCGTGGTGATCCCAGCAAGGGACTGCTAAAAAGGAGGAGGAAAATTATTGCATTAAAGGGCATATACATCAAAATGCTCTCTATTGACTTTCATTTTACAGAAATATCATTTGAAATAATTTCATATTTCATGTAAAGGTGCTTTGGCATAAAAAGGGTACTCTTTCTAATCGTTTGCACTGTCAAATCACATTAAAAAGTTTTGTTAGTGAAAGAGGAATGAAATAATTAAAAGCACAGCATAAACATATACAAGCTATTTTCTCTAAAAAACCCAAACAGATTATCACAGAATTTCCTTAGCCCATGTGTTTCAACTTCCACATAAATTCAGCGTGACCCAACTGGCCTACTCTTTGCTTTATGCTGATACTACAGGACTCATATGGCACCTCTTTTTAATGTGGGACTTTTCAATTTCTCTCCAAACCAATTTATCTTTCCACATTTAAGAAGAATCGAACCGAAACTATAGAGCATATACTAGAAATAAACGCTGATTCAAATGCCATTTACAAGAACAGGGTTGTATATTAACTATTTCTGTTTTCAAAATTGCTGTAAAATATCACTTGATGCTTTTCATTAGGAGAGACTGTCAGACACAAGTGCCGCTATGTTGATAGTACTTTCCTATCCGTAGAGATGAAAAACTTCAGAATTTCTCAGTCAGACAGAAGTCCAATTTAGATTTTATTGCTAAAGCTTCCAGCCAGCACAATATACCTTAAGTTGCAATGTATACTTATAACAATTCTTCTTGTATGAGTAAATGGGTAAAGTACTTGCATGGAGTAAGTTGCACAGAATAAAATACTTAAATATGACTAGTGTGACTGGCTTTTTACCATCAAAAGAGCTGGCAGTTTAGCGCCAACTCAGCAAGCACCATTTTCTGATGTTGGTCCCTTTTTCGCCCTAATTAAACAAGACAGTGCTGTAAAGTGTCTTTCTACTTTGTGCACATGCATCCACTGATGTTTGCATGTATAACAGCAGCTTATAGCTCAACAGCAAGATATTCCGGATTGGAACATGCATACGATTCTAGGTATCAAAGTTAGCTTTAGTTTGACTTTGTGAGATTCTAAAAGCAGCTGTGCTTTGTTGCACTTCCTTAGATCCCAATAGTGATTTAGTTCTGAGGATTATATATTTGTCTCTTATGTGTCAAAAGTCTTATCCCTAGTGACATTACAACTCTGTTTTTGTATTTAATGTAAAAGCATGATAGCTTCACATTGATGATTGTCAGCAGTTGCTATTTATCATCTGTCAAAAGTTTTCCTCGTGGGAAGACAGAAAATCAAATGGATTATGGCTGGTTTTTTAGTTGCTTAAAGGAATCTTACATGACACAGGCTAAAAAGAATGGTGAAAATGCTCCTGACAACCAAGTTAGCATTCAAAGCAATATGCGATTTTATGTACATAGCAGGAGAACTGTCAGCCGTCTTGACAAAGCAGCACATTTAAAAATGCTATGTCAGTTCACTCGTCTGACCTCTTGGCTGCAAGACCACCTGATACTGTAGTTGTGTATTTCTAAAACTATTTACAGTATTCTCTGGGAAAAAAAAAAGGTGGTGAAAAAAGACGACCGCAAATAAACACAACATAGGAAATATTTAATTGTAGATGGTAAAAATGTCTAATAATTAAATCTCTGCAATAGCTTTTATTTAACATTTTTCAACTAAGAGGGATATACTCTCCAAAGAGAGAAAGAAGAATGAGAGAGCCAGCACCTGCAATAGGACTTGTCTGTGCTCTAAAGTAATTTTCCTGCACTTATACAATGAGAGGAAGGTATCCTTTCTTGAAAAATGGAGGACTTTTATCCTATTAAAGGTATTTTCTCCAATATGGCTAGAGAAGAAATTGAGAAGATATTCATTTAAACTTAAATCACCTCCCTACTTGCATCAACACTCACACACACAAAATTTGATCCCAGCAATAGCTACAAATTTTACATAAAACTTGCACAATCTTTTGGTTACCTCTAAAAAATTAAGCCACAAAAGTTGAGATATGAAAACTTCTCATCTTCTGGCCTGTTTAAAATTACGTCTATTTATAAGATATATTTATATATTTATAAGATAATCAAGTGAAATGTACTGTCTGTTATTTACTCAGACTGTCCAGAAATACAAGGTATTTGAGAGTCAGGGTTAAAGCTGTTACAGGCACGATGGGTGAATCTCAGAAACTTGTAAACCCATGAAATGTAGGAGTTAACTGTATTATGAATAGGCTCTTCATTCAGCCTGCATTCTGGGAACAACCACGGACCTGGTTCATGTTGTAATGCTAGGAGAAAGGCTGTTTTAATGACATTTCATTTGGAATCCAAACTACAAAAATGGTTTGCTGGTCCAGCATTCTCCATGATCTCCTTAACCTGTTTCAGGTTTGATATTCTTTTATCTTTAATAAACCTAGTGAAAGGGATTCGGTGTTTCACAGATAATTATGCCCCACCTCTAATTTCAGCACATTATAACAGATAGATTAAGGGAAATTCAGGGAAGCAATAGGGATTTAAATGACATAAAATAGAATAAAAGATTTAAAATGCAGTCTTTTTAGTTTCACCTTACATTGTCAGCTAGAGAAACCAGCTTTATTTCAACCTTAATGGTCGTGTGGAGATTACTGGTCAAAGTGCAGAGAATATAAAGCTCCTGTTATAGAAGTACTTCTGAAAAACCTGAAGCTTAGATCTGGGCTTCCACCTTCTTTGAAGCTTATTATGAAAACCCGTTCTATGACAAATGTCCAGATAATGATATACTGTAACAATACCTTGGTTTTCAAGAGCCCTCTTACAGACTTGTGCTGCACTGTACCACCATTGGAATTATACCTTTTATAATATTTTATGTCCTTCTAGAGTTGTTAAAAGTGATAAAAACTCAGAATAGCTCTACAAATCTGAGTTTGAAAAAAGTGACGCATCCCATACGTGGCCACAGAGTGATGGTGCTAATATTAGGTTAGTGCACAACAAAACCCCAAGGTTTAAGCTCATTAGAAACAAAAGGATGCATGTCAGAAGTCAATTTAAGTAACGATTTGGAGTCATGATAACAAAAACCCACCTACACGCAAAAAAACCCTCAACAGAGATGGGGCAAAACTTTAGCAAAAATACCTTTAGCATAGAAGTTCTGCATTATTTAGGTATAAATTCATTTTACTTCTCTGTGAAGCCTTGCTAAGGCCATTCTTTTTCTGTGCAGTTTTTGAGAATTCAGTGATAATTCATGAAGCATATAAATACTTTGGCAATGAGTACCACTGGGAAATGTAAAAATAACCAACAGCATTGACTTTACACTTTGTCTGCATTTAAAACTGAGCTGGAGGATTTTGGTTTCCCTGTTAGGTATCCTAATACTTGTAAACAGAAAGAATGAGAAAAGATGTACTTAAACGTCTCTGAATCTCACTGGGTACTACTCATGGAAAAGCATTCTAGAGATGAAAACGTGACAAACCCAGGAATTTTTAGGTTTTCTTAATTCTTTTCTTTAAATTGAGAAAATTTAATGGTATATTCAAAATTTTAGGACGGAACAGGCCTCTTCTTGACTATCAGAACACAGATTAAATCTATTTTACTACATGTCCAGACAATATTTTCACTTTTTTTCTTCATCATATTCACAGAGGTAGCTACACGTGTGCTTGGTTATATACAATGCATGACCTCAAACACACTGGGATTTTCAAGTACACACAAATTGCAAATTACACTGGGGCTGTGCACTGATGCATAGAATATGTAAGGTCACATTCAACGCTTACATGGATTGAATCCAGTGATCACCATTTTTACATTAAACAGTCATTGCTGGAAGCCCATGATTACTTACCTATGCTCAATAAACATTTGTAGGGTTCCCTCAGCTCATATGGTGTTCTCAAATGTTGCCTTTCTTTTAGAAAAGCTGCAGGCCAGAGAGGACTTGTCCCATTCTTGCTGTGGGCTCCCTGCACAGCAATAAAGCAGGGATGAGCACTATGAAACATGTTGTGCCTGTGGGTGAGAGTCTGAGGGAATTAGTCCATTAAGAGAGCTACCCCTAGGCAATTTTCTTCCAAGCTCCATTTTTCATACTGAACAATTCCTTTTAATGAGCACTAATGTCCACTCTGATCAATACCTGTAGCAGAAAGCATTACTGTCACTTTTTCTGGTCATACCCAAAGTAAAAGTGAGTGTCCAGTGTTTTTTTTTCTTCCCCCAGGCAGTATAAGAATTCCAGCCAAGCACTTCTTGACAGTGAAATATGGAGAAGCAGAATGAACATAAACACTCATGGATCTTTCTTCTTGTGATGGCCCTCTTAATTTTACAACAGCCCTGTGATTGATACTGTCAATATCCATGACACAAGCCACTTCTCCCCATTTGTCAAACTACAGCAGAGCAGCAGCAAATGGCTGGGAACACACATGTTGTTATCTTTAAGACTTACTGAGTACAAAGGATCTTGAAAGTATTTTTATAGCAACAGACAAAAATGAAGAAGAAAATTCACTATTTAGCCTGCCCTTTTTTGTATGTTAGCTTTTTTTTTTTTTAGGAATTCATGCATGATCATATCTCCTCCTAAGAAAACACTGATGCTAGTTTTCTAGTTCTTGTACAAAGACTACCATTTCTTTGCCCATAAAGTGCTGAGAGATGTGGGATGTGATTGCCTGTCATGACACTGGTTGCCATGCACAGTAGGGGAAGCAGGACCACCACAATTCAGAAACGTGGACAAGGAAGTCAGTCTCCCCCTCTTTCAGCATCACTCTGCCACTTGTTACAGTCTTCATTGACCATGGCATTACCCACTTTTGATTCTTGTACCAGTCCTGCAGTGTTGACCCCACCAAAGAGAAATGGGTGTCTGAAGAGATGCTGAAGGCCAGCCCAGAAATGGAAGAAACATTGTTTAGGTTCTTGCTTGGCATGTGAAATTTCTACTGAACTCCATTTGTTGACTAAGTTACGCAATGATCCCATTATTTCCCACACAGTTGATCAGTTTCCAAGGCAGCAACTTCTTTGTCAGGGAGTCTCTGACACTCACAAGATTACATTGACCACAATCAGCACAGCCTGAGAGGAAGAAGCTTGGTCTCTCACCCTGAAAATCTGCCTTAGATTTTTATATAGTCCCTCTTTAGCAAATTTCTCTTCACCTAATACAGTCCCATTTCCTTTAAAGTCCCCAAATCCATTCAAATTAAAGAATTAAAGATGGTACAGAATTAGAGGGTCCTTGATTCCCCCAATTACTTCCAGCAGTGAGGGCGTACCTGACTTACAACAAAAGCAGGGAGTATGGAAGCAAAGGATATTCTTTTTGGAGGCGTTCTGACATTTTGGGCAAACGAGAAATTAATATCCCAGCTGCATTTGGGGGAAGGGAAAGAAATCCATGCTCAAAGCCTGAGTTAGCATTGTCTGAATTCAGGTCCACTCATCATCGGTCTACATGTGTCTATCTGCTGAATTTAAATTTAAAGCATGTCAAAGGTGGTATATTTTATACTTCCACTTCCAAAAAGAAAAGGAGAAATGGAAAATTTAGCAGATACCAAAGCAGTTCCAGAGATCAACAGCATGCTTCTATGCAAAATAAAGCATGTAATCATCTTTAGTTACTGAACAACTTTAACATACACAAGTTCTCTGTGCTTCAGGTATATTTCCCAATAATAATGACATTCCAACTCTCCCAGCCATCAGTGAAGGCCGGTAAATTTATATGTTAATATTGAACCATAAATTCATTCACTTGCAAAAGTAAACTTAATTTCAAAAATTTTCATGTGCCCTGTCTGCAAAGAATTTAAATTAATGTAGTTTGCATAAATAAATATGAATGTCAAGAATTCCAGGCAAGGTCTGGAATACTTTTATGTTTTTGCAATACGTTCATGCTCTTTGCTGCTACACTGAGAATAGACTGCTTTTCATTGCTTCACTCAAGATCAATTTTTTTTTCCCCGTTATCATCCTTACCACCTCCACCTTTTAAAGTGTCTCTCTTGCATTGACTAGTGGTCTAACAGGGAAAATCTTGCAGCATTCTTCAAAGGCTTTTTTCCAGTATTATTTTGAACAGACAAGAAGCAAATAGATGTTACAATTGTTCCTCCTCTAGCAATCCCTTAAATACCCTTCAGGTATGCTTTGTCCCCCAGCCTAGTTAGCTATTCTGTTGGTGCTTGCGCAGCAATGACAGACTGCCTGCGTAGTCTAACCTTGTCAGCTCTTTCTAATTACTGCAGCAGTACCACAGACTATGCTCTCTTTATAGGCCCACCACTCTGGTCTCATGGGACTTACTAGTCCCACTGATAATTGAGGTCATTCAACCATAAAGATTTAAAGAAGCAACTATAAGTGTCACATCTACATGTGATTCAAGCTGCACTGTGGTAATGTATTGGGTTTACATGGCGAGGTTTTGGTAGCAGAGGGCTACAGGGATGCCTTCTGTGAGAAGCTGCTAGAAGCTGCCCCGCAATGTCCAATGAAGCTAATGTCAGCTGGCTCCCAGCTGAGCCAGCGCCAAGCAAATGGGCTCTGTGTCTCTGGGACAGCATAGGTAAGAGGGAGAAAAAGTTGCTGCACAGCAAGTGTAGCCAGAGAAAGGAGTAAGAATATGCGAGAACAACTACTCTGGAGCCTTTCATTATATTTTCTGTATTTATGCATTTCCTACTCAAATGTATTCTTGTATTAAACTAAGACAGGGACACAACAATGTTTAATTTTATGGCTCATGTTTGAAGTTCTCAAACCTGTGCCTCCCTACCTCTTGATGTTTTGCTCTGACATGGCTAACAAGACAGAAGATCCTGCTTTTTGGTTAAATGGCACCAAAGAGTGAAGATCTGAATCCTGGGCCTACTCAACTTCGACTACATGAGAAACAACATCTTCTAGTACAGATTTCTGTATTTTATTGTCACCAAACCTGAAACTTGGTCCCCTTGCCTAACAACAATTTTGTCATAGTCTTTATGGTAGCATCTCATGTGCTTAAGCGCAAGTATGTGAATAATCCCTCCACAACCAGTGGGACTATTTAATCTTTGCATTATTAAACACATGAGTCAGCATTTGCAACACTCCTTATTCAAATGGGCTCGTTTGGATCATCTCCACTAAAAGCTTCCCATATATCCTTTGTCTGACAAACAATTCCGACTGCAGAATATCTGTAAGTAGAATTAATTCCTCGATTGTATTACTTGAAACAAAGCAAAATATTCTTTAAAAAGTTTTAAACATATGGCAGGTCAAAAAATAATTAGTTGTGCACGGCACCCCTCAAAATTGATTATGCATTACAGACAAAACAGGAAAACAATATTTAGGGGCCTGAGAAGAAGACAGACTCTCTAGACACATTCTAAATACTGTCTCCCAAAGCTGTTTTCATTAGTTATGGCGGATCATTTAAATAACAGTATTTTTACTGATCCTGTGACGTACCAAATATTTCTAGCCATAACAGTCCCCCAAGTGAATTTAGATTTGCTTTTTCTAATTCAATTTGAATGGAGATAATTTTGACACAAAGTAGGTTACTATTTTCCAAAGTGTATTTTTATGGTTATGATTTATTAGAAGCAGTAGGGAATTTAAATTTATGGATCAGTTATATCAAGTATTTAACTAAACCCATGAGAGTCCTGAACACTATACTGCTAATCCCAAGATAAATATATTAATCCACTTTTCAGCAGAGTCTTAAAATAATGCTTCTTTCAATATGTATAATTTTATCATTTATTTTTCTCTGAATAGAGTTCCATGGATGAGTTGGTAAAAAAGCACAACTTGGAAAGAAAAATCAATAGTTCTCAACCAAAGACCACTTAGAAAATACAATGGGGTAATAATTGATTTGTAGCAAAATTTGCTGTTTAATTCTAGTCACATGTAACTGGAGTAAAACTATGCACAAGAGATTATAATTTGTCTGTGTACTAATGTTCCTAAGTGTATCACCTATGATCATAGTCTAACATCAATAAATTAAATAACGTTTGAAATGAGCTTAGAGCTTGCCCAATGCACCTTTTATTAGTGACAGGAAGTTGCATTTTGGTCAGGATTCACCACTGCCATTGATTAGAGAGATATTCCATGGCAGGGTAAAAAACGGGGAGCATAATTATATAAACTGGGTTCAGCATCTATGTCTGTAGAAAAGATAATGATTTAATGTTACATCTGAAAGAAATGGCTCCTATATAGCATATGTTGATAATAACCATGTATCCACAGGAGAAATTCTCCATGGTAATTGCAGAGGGAACTGGATCACATTAAACTAATATTTGAAATTTACAAAAAACAACAAACCACCACCAAATGATGTTCTATTTGCAGTTGTTTCTTGTAATGTTCATAGCAAAAGTACAACTGACAAATGGCTTGTTATTAGAATGAGTTAGATACAAACTTAAGGTCACTGTTTCTTTTAAAAATGTTTCTTCTACATAGGTTGCTCTAGTAAAAAGCACACTCCAAGGCCCATCCATTAAGTGCAGTATTACATTATATTATAATCTTCTGACCTAACACCTGCATATCCTTAATTTATACTTCGTGGCTCAAAAGGTGCAGCGTATCATCAACGTCATTTAAAGAGGCTTTAACTCAGAGTGCTATACACAATAAATTAGAAACTCTAGTGGCATAACAAACACCACACCTGTAAATCCTGAAGCTACCCATATTTCTGCATGTTTCAGTAGACACTGATCTTCCCTATATACAGTATTAGTAAAAACTGTATGTTTGCAACACATCGCTTCTGAAATCAAGAACAGACAGCAAAGTCATTTGGGTTCAGCTATTTTGTGCTTTTAATTATCTAAGTACATACAGGTTCTCTAATAAATCTGGTCTCCGTGTTTAGCATAATTGACACTCATTTAGAAAAGTAGGTATTCTGCTTCTTTTTTCATCCTTCTAGTTCCATGTCAGGACTGTAGGCTAGCTACATGCGCTGCTAGAGCGCATTCCTCACTCCAACTTTAGCCTCCACAATCCGCAGGAGATAGACCTGAAGGACAATAACCTAAAGACCATTGAGGAAATCATCAGCTTCCAGCAGTTACATGATCTTACTTGCCTTAAACTGTGGTACAACCACATTGCCTACATCCCCATGCAAATAGGCAACCTAACCAATTTAGAGCGCCTTTACTTGAACTGTAACAAGATAGAGAAGACCCCTACCCAGCTCCTTTACTGCTGAAAGCTTTGCTACCTGGATCTCAGACACAACAATCTGACTTTCATACCACCAGACATTGGACTTCTAGGCTAGCTATACCTCACAAATTTATTTCCATCAACTCTTTTGTTCTTTCCATAAGTCTAGAATCTAATATCTTTACATCTTCTCTCAATAACTTGAACTGAGAATTGGCATTGCCATTTTAGTTAGTAAGAAAAAGTACCGAGGAACTCAGTTTAACAGGTTTTCACTCGTTTTATATTTCTGATGTGAAGAACCCAAAGCTTTTCAGAGGTTGCAGAATGGGATCTCACGTGACCTGTTTGGAAGTCCTCATGCAGCTCATTTATAGGTAAGCATGTATCTCTTTCCTTCAAAATATCACGGCATACAGCTCAAGCCCAGCAACTAATCATGCTGTACTTACCCTTGCTTCACCCCTTTCTATTTGAGTCCTACCACATCTAATCCAGTCAGTCTCCCCCCCCCCCCCCCCCCCACACACACACACACACAGCAGCAAGAAACTGGAAAGCATGGAGGGCAGTCACGTATTAGGTGTATAAGTGATTAAATTGCAACCCTTAATAAAATACAACTCATCAGCTGACTGTCAGTTCCGTAACTGGTCACCTTCCTTTTGCAGTAGCAGGAGCGCAAGCACAAAATGAACTGAAGTGGTTCAGCTGGTGAATGGTAAGTGATCAAGCCAAAGAAACTCCATCACTTGCTGTCACCCCTATATACCACCTAAAGAGACTACTCCTAGTGCCTCAGCAGCCGCCAAGAAGTGAGGAACCAGCTCCACCACTTGAAGCCTGGTGCCGACCAGCCCGATCCATAGAAATAGCAGTTTTGAGGAATTTACCTCCAGTTCCTTCAACTACTTTCCAACTGGAGATTTTTTTTTTGTTTTCAGCGCAATTATCTGGGCATCAAAAGGTGTGTTTGATACCTTGAACCATTCCAGCAGATTATGTTCAAAAACTTGGAAATGCATAGATTCCTCCAGAAAAGGCTGCAGTTTTTAAAACATGAGAATGTTTTCCCTTTAATTCCTTCTTTCAGAAACAATGCTCTTTGCTGAAATGATTGCTAAAAGAGTTGTCATGAGAGCGACAGAGAGAATCCAAAGATAAATTAGCAAACAGGATTTTAACATGAAAATGCCAGGTGACTTCAACTCTAGCCACAGCTATCATTCCCAGAAACAAGAAAGAAAAAGCTTACAAAGAGCAGTATTGCATGACAATGTTATAGTGATGTCACATGATACTTCACCAGAATTACAACCCCCCCTGAAAGATTAGAAAATGGATTCAAGATTTGCCCCAGAGAACAGAGGAAGAAAATCTTCCAAACTGGTCTGAGATTTTGGCTTCCTGTGGCTCATTTAGAATTAATCTCTCCCAACAAATGGTCTGCCATATTTTATAGTTAACCACAGAGAATTTTCTACTGGAAAGCGTTGCTCCTTACTTCAGGCAATGTTACTACCCAGACAGTTATGCAAAGAGTTCATAATAACATGTGAATAGACAGAGAACCCTATTGTATGGACTGACTGATTTTTAATAGTGAGTTACTGTACAGTGGAAACTTTTCTAATACTGCATGTGTTCTTTCAAGCAGTTATACTGAAAACATTGAAAGGACACAAATATTTGGTCAGCATTAGTGTTAGTGGTTTCCTGTGATGTGGCATTTATGACAGTATAAAGGTTCAGATTTTAACTCAGATCTGCCTGAAGGCAGTTTTGACTTAAATGCCAGCCCCTAGTTAATTGTTAATATTTTCCAAAATGAAAAACATAGTTGAGGTAAATTAAATATTTTAGTCATTTCCACACAGGGTTTTTTGTATATAGCAAGGTCCAACATTTTTCTCTCTTTCAAACATACAATACTACCACAACGTACTACCAGCTTCTCTGGTGTGTGACATTTCCTCTATTGTATTTTCATGTAACTCAATCATAAGATTCATGTAACTCATGCAGCAAGTATGACAATCAAATTATGAACCAAAAGTAACATTCACTTCAACGTCAGGAGCCTGTTCAAGATTTCATCATGAGCTTCGCATGAATTCCAAGATAATGAAGTTACTTATAAGAAAGTATACAGACCATTCAAAAGGTTGCACCTTCACCCTCACACATGACAAAGAACGGAGTTTTGTGAATGGAATCCTGTGATTTAGCAGATGAGGACTACTAAAAGTATATGTAAGGGAAGCAGTGTGCGGTTATCTTTGCTTCAAAGAACTGTTATCGTATGCACTGATCTTTAAGACAGAGATTGTTGCTACACAAATAAGGAGAGCAAATCCCACATAATTCCTCTTTGCAGCAATGTTTCACTGAGACAAAGACACTTCAAATTTCTAGAGAAAGGAGAGTGTAAAGCACTTTTACATCATCTGAATTCAGGAACGTTTCTCTCAGTGTAACTACAATTAAGGATGTTACAATGGGTTCCCTGCATCAGTTCAATGACCCACATAGCGTGTGCTAAACTTCTTTATCCTACGAGGTGAAAGGCTAAACCAGAGACAACAGTTTTTCGGTCACAAAGAACTACTCTTACACAACCAGTGGTAGAGAGGTTGGGAGGGAAATGAAGGGAAGGGACAAGATAGCAGAATTAGGAAAATGACTATCAAATTCAGTCCATTTTTTGGAAACATACTCTTTTACTGTAATAAAGTACTTTTTTCAACATGGATAATTTGAAGTGTGTTGCCTGGTGTACAAGTATATGCGTGAGAAAGATGACTTTATAGAAGGTAGTTTGGGCTTCTTCCCCAGGAACTCCTGAGAGACAGTGCATTTGCTCCATTTAGTTCAGTGAGCTACATTCTGAAGGCAAAAAGCACCTCTTCAGATAATCACAGACAGGGGTGATTTTTATAATATCAAAAGGAGGGATGACCTCTCCAGAAACAGCCTCCTTTAAGTCTTAAAGCAGGCTAAGCAAGAGGTTGCCTGAACCACTGAAAACCTGCTCCAGCATATCACTGTGAAGCTATAATCCATTTCACTGGTGCTTAAAGTTCAAGCTGAGTTTTCTGAATTGCAAATAAGTTCCTGTGTAAAGAATATTCCGTGTATGTATCCAGTCAGGGTGGTAATGTTGTTATTACAGAACTGTCTGCAATAACTCAGCTGTCAAATTCACTTCAAGCTGAAATTCAGTCTACATGGTCTCAGCTGGCCAGCAATTTCTTTTTTCATATACAGTATGTTTAAAATGTATTCAGACTCTTATGAGTCATGAGGTGGCAAGTGAAAAAAAAAAGTTGCTTTTAAATGTAAGAAGAAAAAAGAAAGGTCTTAGGAAATTTAAAATAGGGTGTGACCATTTTTGCCTCCTACTCACTCGCACCATCAGGTATTACATTAGAAAAATAACTGGGACATCACGTATTTTACTTGTTCAATATGTTTTCAGCATTGATTTTAGAACCAAACTTTTTTCATGAAACATTTGTCTGCAATACCTTTTCTATTTAGCTAGTTTCTCCCCTAACACAGTATTAGCAAAGCCCTAGACAGCAGATAGACAAATCATGATCCCTTAAAATTACATTGACAGTAGTTTGAGACCAAGCAAAAAAAAAGTTTGTTTCTTTGCATCCATACAAAAATTATTTCAGTCTGTAGCTATCAAAATTTCAATTGCATTTCAATGCAAAACTGCAAATATAGTGGCGCCTGGAAGCCTAGTTGCTGTTATGTTCTTGTTTGACAATAACTCCTTAGCAAGTGTCTACCATAAATTGTTTATGAATCACCAACAATGCTTCATTGAAGAGACTTTGACCAGATTCTCCCTTTGATTGAAGAATATGCAACTTTAATATATATATCAACAGGACAATAAAAAAAAAATGAAGACTTCAAACAGGATTCAATATCAGCATTTAGTTCTTATGAAACATATTTAATGTTTAGATCGCCATGAGCTTTATAGATGACAGTTGATCGCTGCACTATCACACACCTGTGCGCTGCCTACAGAGGCAAACATGAGACCAGAACTTTGCAACATTAGAAACAAGACAGGAGAATAATTTTATTTAAACAGCAGATCACTTATAAAATCTCACGTAGTTAGAATTAGCTACAAAAATGAAGATGTCAGGTCTCAGCAGTAAAAGAAGTTGATGGATTAAAATGATGGAACATCAGAGAATGTAATACTGTATAAATAATGTATTTAAATTTGAAAATGCTTTAAATAATTTAAGCATTTAATAATGAAGGGAAAATTAATAGCTAAATCTTATAAACTAAAGGTTAGAAAAGAGTTGCTGACTACCCTATGCGATAATACAAACACGGCTGCACCTAAAAGGAAAATTACTCTAAGGTAAAAAAACTTGGGCAAAGGAAGCAGCAGACCATATCTTTAAAATTTGACCTAAAATCCCTTTAAAAAATTTCAGAAACATAAGATGTGGAATTTCCTGTTCAAGTCAGAGAATTTGCAGAAGAAGATCCAATTTTGATGCCAGTGATGGATAATGATCACACCTTAGTACTTTCATCATTTTGATATTAAACGTCTGCTCTTTTCTACACAAATTTGCTTGGCTCATCAATTACTAGAAAGTATCATTGCATCTTTGTGTGCCAACAGAGGAGGCCCCCTGAAACTCCTTTCTTCCTCCTTTGTAATAGTGTGGAGGGGTTGATGATTAAGGCCCATTTGCCATCATTTTTGAGCAGCAGTGCCTTATCTAGTACAATGTTTTGTCAGTGCAAGAATGAGATTCTGCATCTTTATATTTTCTAGCTCTGTATTGCTAACTTTCCCATTAAATCAGTTAATATAAGAGCAACAAAAATGTAACAATCAGATAACCAGCTGATGAGAACATGTTATTGTCCATGACATTATTGTAATGGCAAGACAGTTTATGGAAGCAAAATCATTGTATTTTACTGCACACAAATACAGCTGAAAGAATTTGTATAATCTGATCAAATTTCAAATGAAAACTGATGAAATATCAAATGTTAGTGGATTATAGCACTCCTCACAGCTCCTCCCAGACTTTTATAGCAGCTGACAATCCTGCAAAAGGCTGCCGTGCTACATTAGTCACCTTTAAAATATTTAAAGTTTTTCCTTAATATTCAGTGCAGGAATTTTATGTCAGTGTTATTTACCTGTGACACATGCCAATATTTGAGTACTATGTTGGTTCACAATTGTGCTGCTTAACTGTTGTCATACAGAGAGGTGTCTAATCTTGCTCCTTAGACACAACTGACTGTTAGAAACCACTATTCACAGACAATGCCACAGAGTTTATGAGGGGTCTCAAGGACTACTAACTACATAAGAATAATTAAAGTCAAAAGCACACAAGTTGTTTTAAAAAAAATTTTGAAATAACCTATGACCTTTTCACATCTTGTTTCCAAAGAGAAAAACCACAACACAATATATCCTGTAACACACAGACTAACAAACAACATTATTTTTAAATTCAAGAGCTCTCCAGTTCTTAGATTCAAACTGTCCTGACTGTGCAAACTGATTGAAAATCTTTTGAAAAGCTTGTTGCAGGGTGGGGGGAAAATCAAGATAGATGCATAGATTAGATTTCTCTCTAATTCAATGTGCTTTTTACACTGACACAGCTCCAGGAGATATATAGCTACACTGATTATTACAATGAATTGAGATCACCTTTGTCTAAAATGACTAATGAACAAACCTTTAATGGCTTCTCTATTTAATTTTTGTTTCACATAAATGTACATTTTATAACTGGATGTTACTTGAGTCTGTTTAAATCATTTAGAAATTGCCAGGAATATCATCAAGACATTACTTCTCATTACAGAAGATACTGAGAGACTGCAAAGTCCATGAGAGAATTTAAACCTCTGCCTTAGGCTTAAAACAGACCCTTTCTTAGCACCATACAAGTTGAAGTAAAATAATGAGTCTTGAAAAAACCCAGATAAATAGCAGTATTGAACAGATATTAAAATATTACTGAATTTTTGTCTTTGGATTAAGCTTTTACGAAGCATAACATAATGCAGTTGGACAACCAGGACCATGCCCAAGTGTCCATCAGAGTCTTCATACTGACTGCACACAGTTTGAGAACAGATACAGAATAGAAATAAAAGGGTTCACATAAATGCCTTGAAATTCAGTGTTATTTTATATTTCAGCCACTTTATACACACTTTCATTAATACATCCAGGAAGTTATATAAATCAATATCAACTTTATGAGTATTTGTTAACAGGCACGCAACCATAACCAAACAATTTTCTGAAGTATTCCTCTTATAATGCTTGAGAGAGAAAACAACACACTCTCTTTTCTTGGTTGACCTATCAAACACTTCAAAAGTAGATTCAGAGTGCACAATAATCAATAAAGTACTTGCCACAAACAATTCATAAACATTGCCTAACATTCAATGTTCACAAACTGTTTCAAAACTATAATGGATAGCAAACAAATTCAAAACTCTAGTTAGGAAAAAGCCCTTGTTCACATGAGTAGCACAAATTTCTCAAATATAATAGTAAATGCTTTTGAGTTTGAGTACCAAACTCTAAATAAATTTCAAAGCCTTTTTCATGCTAAAAGGTATGTAAATGTGCAGATTACTCAGGCAATATTGAAATAGGATTACAGAAAGGCATAATACCTTTTTTTTTTCTTTTTAATAGCTGTGTCTTTTCAGTTTTCCAATTGGGGTGAACTGTTTTTAGGGACCTTCACAGGAAATATTAACCACTATCTTCCTTTACCATAACTGTCAAAACCCTTCATTGATTTACCTGTAGAATATGTAGGTTTAGGTATATTCTATACATCATGCTCTGTTATTGTTGATTACAAATTAAGTTTCCAAATACTTGATAGGTTATTTGAAATACCGAATGTGCTTGAGACTTTTCATAATCTTTATAACTGATTGCTTCTGACTGTCTTTTCATTCTTTTATGTACATGTCCTTCTATGAACATGTCCTTCTATGAACATATTTTTAAAGCACTAAAATGTACTTGACAATGTCACTTTAAAACAGTCTTTTGTGTCTCACTAGCTGTAATCACTCAGGAATATTAAAGCTGTGTCTTGTACTGCTAAGGAAGATGAGCTACTGTGCATGGGCAGAAAACTGGTGTAACAAGAGCTCAGAAGTACATAAGAGGTTGCACAGTCTGTCTTCGTCAGCGCTGAGGTTAATGCCAGCGAGCAAGAAACTTACAATAGCTGTACTTTCAGATCTGACATGAAATGTCATGAGATAGATGAGGTAATCATAAAGTGCAGTTACCAAGACTAGACCATCTTGAGTATGGCAGAATTTAAGAACTTAATGCATCTCCCAATGAAGCTGTTACTTCTGAAGTATGAGCTCCTCTTGTAAAGCCAGCAGGTGATCAGTTCATAAAGTGAAAGGTGGCCTGCAAAGTACACATTTAACAAGATTTGGTTTTTCCTCAATATATGGGGAGTACTGAAGAAGAATGTTACCAGTGGGGTAAAAAGGAGAAAAGAGAACAGCATGCTTTTCTTAATTTCTTTGGTGATGGAGATACAGCTGTGATAAGGAAAGACAATAGTTGAAAGTGTCAATGGAAAAGGTAAATGAAAAAAATTGAAATCTCTTGAAACAATAGAGCTACCTGACAATTCAATCATATGGCAAAATAACTCATTCCCCTAATGTACAAGAGAAGATGAAAAGGAAACTCAGAACCAGACTTGTTCACAGATTCATAAGCAAAAGAGAAAAAAATGGATTCAATATCTTCTTGCCATTTAGCTCCTATGAGTTCATGCAGAATCAATAACAAAACTGGACAAAAGCCATTGCTAAATTCTTTAAAACTCCTTCCCAATGCAGTGCAGTACTTTAACTGATGAAGTACATCACAGGCACAAACAAATTCAGAGTTCTAACAGCACACTGCAGGGTTATCTTCCATCTCCTGTACTGATGTAACCAAACAAGACGTTTTCAAAGTACATGTGCATATGCAGTTTATGCTTCTGAATAACTTATAATGCAGTACAACAACAGAAGTTGGTCACTCCTGGACCAGATTTTGGGTTCTTTTCCAAAATAAATCCTGAGTTTTGGTGCTTTTTGGGGGGTTAAAGTTACAGGTCCCATAACATATAGAAGGCAACAGCAAGAGGAAGGGATGTTTTCTCTTGGCTATTGCCTAAGTAATCTTTCACAGTCAATGAAAGGGTAGACTGGAAAACATAACCCCTAAGCTCCCAGCCAAAGAAAAATTTTTTAAAAAATGAAACAAAAAGACGCTCCTAACATTTTTAGTTCTTCCCTGGAAGAATGAGTATATTAAGCAGAAACCTTGTCAGCAAACAGATCTAAAATATGGGATATGACACTAACTTCTTTGGAAGCTACTAACCTCCAATAGCTACATTTCAGTTTAGGGGTCTATGTTCATTGCCCTTGAACAAAGTTATGATACTTATTCTAATAGTACTTATTTGGAGTAAATTTCTCAAAAGATAAGAAATTTATTGATGAGTAAACAACTATTCAAAAGACTAAATGGAAGGCTAGAAAAACTTACTTTAGATGTGTACATTCTAAGAGTGCTGGAAGAAAACTATTCTGCAAGTGACATCCCCTTGCGTAAAAGACTGCTGCAAAACAACATTTGAATTAGATGCAGTCAGACTACACACGACAAAGTTCTTATATAGTGTTTTTATTGATGTAATGTTTACCAGAACTACTTCAGAAAAATCATGCCTGGAATACATTGTTAGGTAAGCGAAATGCAGTTTGGGTTGGGGGAAACAAAGTTAGCAAGATCACTGTATATTCACTCATCCATTTAATTAATTTAATTATATTGTGTTTCTCCAGATAAAGAGTATTTTGGTTTCATATGGTCAAGGTCACCTGAATTCTATAGAATGTAAACAAAACCACTTGGAGATTACTGGGTGGCTGCACTGCAACCAATCACTTCAGATTTTTAAACAGATCACCTTCATCATCATATTAGCTGGGCATTGCTAATTTCATGTGGCAGAAGAAATTGTTTCTGCAAGAACTGAATTTTTCGATTTGAACACACTTAGTGGAGTCCATTTGACCATTTTAAAACACCATTAGCCATAGATTCTTTCTAAGGCCTACTGATTCCAAAACATTACTTCCCTCCTGACAGTTAACTCTTTGTAAGAACCACACACTTATGATTTTTAATGGAAATATTTGAATTGTAAATATTGAAAATCAGCTACTGTTCATGCATTGCAATTTTTCATGTATTTTAATATGCATATGCACATTAATGCCATGAAAGCTCCTTATTCGTAAAGCTGATCTTGACAGATAATAATAATTGTTGAATATAATTGATAATACTACTTATTGAAAGTGACCAAGCATTTAATAGTTTCTCACTCTCTTTCGCTGTCTTTAATTCCAGAGAAACATGATGATTTTGAATGTTCAGTATGGTAAGTTCAAGATTAATAATTCAATTATCATTAAGCACAGATTGAAACAATAGTGTTGCCTTGCCTTACAGTGTCAAGAGTTTTAGTGAACCATTTAATAACATCAGTATTCTTCATATGCATGAATTTCCTGGACTGACAATACCATGCAATGGCTTCAAAACTAATGTTTTGCAGCAGCTACAAAGGAGCTGTGAATCAGAAATGCTGTACAGTTTCTTTTAGTGGGCTGGGCTGGTTTGTTTTTTTTTTTCCAATCCATTATTTTACAGTTTCGGTGTAAACAATGGGGCAAATTCAGAACAAGGGGATGAATGCTCACAGGGGAAGGGTGCTGCTTCATTGACATATAACAGAGACAATGACTTGGTTTGAAGAAGTCCTAAGAAAGGAAGCATGACTGAAAAGTAGCACTAGTTTGCAGCTATGCAGCAACTCACCTGCCTGCCATGGAGTAATATTCAAACAAACACTTTTTTCTCCTCACAGTAAAATGAGTTAAACGATCTCCCTGTTTTCTCCAATTAGACCAGCATAAGGCAGTGGCCAGGAGCAATCTCTTAATTTCATTATGGTCCTATTTCAGTAAGGATTTAACTTTCATTTTAAAAGGGACAATTCGAGACTGAGAGATCATTTGAGCTTCCTGAGGAGTTTCCTCAGAGACAGTAAGATGAAATCGCTTATCTTTCAGCCCTTAGTGAACCCTGGCTTTCAGACCGGTGGTCTTAACAAAGCTTAGGTGGACTTTACTCTCTGGCTTTTGATCTTACTAGTCTCTTCTTTACTAGCATAAATGATCAGACAGCATGCACAAACATTGCCAGTTGCATATCTTTTGAAAATATGGAAGTCAAAAACCTGAGCTCCTGCCTGTTGCTTTTGATCTCAATCTATTCTTTACATTTTCATCAGATTCCCAAATGTGAAGATATCTCTTGATCTGTACATGTGACATCTCATTTATATTCATAATTTTCACAGCAAATTCTTTGGAAACATTCACTCTTGATTAAGGTATTTTAAGAGAACTCTACTTTTTATTATTCAGCTAACTACTACTTCTTTCCTTAATCTGTTTGGATAAGTTGTTTTGGAAGAAATGCACAATCACAGACCAATTTTTCAAATGCTACTGAATATATGCAAGTTTAAATTAATGACTTGAAAACATAACCTCTCAACTCTACTTTATACTTACTCATAAAGACCATCTTAACAGATAGTAATAATTATGGATATAATTGATACTAACACTTATCAAAGGTGACCAAGCATTTAATAACATCTCCTTAATTCTGTATAAACAGAATTTGTATCACAGGTCATAAATGTGCAATATGATAAGCTCAAATTTTATAATTCAATTAGCATTAAATATGATTTATGTCAAAATAATGTTTCAGGTGAATAGCAATTAAATTTTGCCTAATTCTCCATCAGAAGGACAAGATGCATTGACCTTATAGAAAAATAAATATCAATAAAGCAGCAGGTTTCCAGTAAGCAAATACATTTATCAGGAGAAACTCTCCATTTCTTTGCAAAGTCAGTGTGGGCATGCATCCTGTGCTTTGTTATAAACTTCTGTTCAAATTAAACTGCAGAAAGAGAAATGTGATGAGGCATAGAGCACACAGATTATCTAAGGGCAAAAGGATCAAAAAAAATACAGAAACTGATGATGATGAATGCAACCTAACAAGTGGATCAAAAAATACAATGAAGTAATCAGGACTGAACCTTGACTCCTACCCCCTTTCCTGTCAGCTTTACCGAGCTTTGAAAGAGCACCCACTCTGTGTGTCTGCACTGCTCAGGAGACATGGAGAGATATTTGTTCTTCCTCTTTACTTGTTTTGCTGTTCCTTCAGGTAGGCAAGTCATTACACCCATGAAAAATTTGAGGGACTAGGTTTTTTGTAAGACAATATAACGGTTTCAATAAAGCTGCTTACGTCTGTTGAGCAGTACTGATAGTGCATTATGATGCTAAATTCTGTGAGACTATATACCCATTCTCTAGACACTAGACTGGAAGATTTCTTTCACCTTTGAGCAGAGCCAACACCTGCCCACCTGTATCCCCTGATAGGCTGCCATTTGTTTCAAATTTCAGAAGAGGAGAAAAAGACACTTTTTAATAGTGTTTCAGAGCAGTATTCACAATCCCCACCCCCTCGCTACCTACTAGTTCTCCTTTGTAAATGTGTACTTGTTTTTTTAACCACAAGACTGTATTTTTGTTACAGCGGGTCAGATTCTGTAGTTTAGGAGAAAAAGCTAACTAAACACAACTCATTCTGGAAATCCTACAGACAGGGACAGGCAGAAAAGAACACATCGTAAGGCAGAGCAACAGAACACCCCCTTGGAGAAGATGACACAATAGAAGTTTTTCCCTCTCCGTCCACAGAGAAAGGGGCTGAACTCCAAAGTTGCAGCCCTTCCATGTGCAGTACCTCTGAGCTACCACACCTACTACTCTTAATAGCAAGAGCTTGGTGCAGGGAAGTTAGAATAACTTTACTAAAAAAGTTGCTGGCAACAGAATTGGAGCACCAGTGTAATGAGATCTCCCTGCAGAATGACAGATACTGAGCTGTGACATTCTGTATTAGTTTCCATTTCTAAATGATCTCAGGCTGCAGCCACATGCAAAACAGATTAGAGCAATCTTGTTTCAAGTGAGAAAAACGTGGCTAAATGTGGCAACATTTGTACTGCAAAGATTTTATTCTTCTCACCAGACCCTGGTGAAAGAGTGAACTCATGGCCAAGACTGTGGGCTGTGCATCTGGATGCAGCTTAAGATGAAGCAATTACTTATTCTACAACAGCTCTGATGCTTCAAGATGTTGTATTCCATGTGTAACCTATTGTGTGAGTCTGTGCTACACATGTACACAACACATTTTCTTAGCACTACCAGCATTCAACATTGCTATGCTTGTACATTCTGGTCCTTATGTTCCCATATGAAAGGACATAAAAGCGAGGCTAACCATGCCCAATTATCCTTGCAATGCTAATCCTATACTACTGAGAACTCTAAAGAGTCTGGACAGAAACCAGACTAGAAGAACTTCACTGACAGCAACTGTAATGGTAGTAAATAATTCTGTTTTGTGGAAAAAAAGCCCAACTGTTTTAGATGGAAATTTCTACTTTCTCAAACTTAATATAGCTGCCCAGTGGGTGCCAGTGCCTAGGTCATAAATCTAGTGGAGGGTTCCTTGCCATTGCCTAGTAGCTTTCATTGACTGATACATATCTGTAGCATGCAAACAGAGTCTCCATCAGCCAACTATACTCTGACATTTTGAGGGAATAGAGCCCCAAGTGAGTGGAGATACACTATGTAATCTAGTTCAAGAACATTTATGTTGAATTAATTTAGCTTTCAACTATAGTACCCAAAACAGCAAAGGAAAGCCTGAAAAATTTATTTTCCTGTTGAGACAGTAGAATAAAACTCAGTTGTCATCAAAATATTCTGTTCTGGCATTGAATCTGGATGAAAAGTTTTAGTAAGTTAGGTCAGATTAGTTTCAAATACTAAGTGAAGTAATGCCTTTCAGTTCTGTCCTGGGTTCAGCCCAGCAGCAGGCTATGTTAGCCCTGAGAGTATTCCATACCAATTGCATCATGATCAGGCAGGCTGCCCCTCCCCTGCAGGGGCGACTCCGGACCCAGGCACGGGAGGGGGGCAGCCTTTTTCTGACCTTTGTGGCCCCAGCTTTCCGCTGAGGTCTAAACCACAACAACTTTGGATCTTGACAAGGCGGCAAGTAAGAAAAAGTCTTGATATCCAATATTAAGCACAAACTGTATCAAAGACAAAATGGCTGATGCTCAGCACAGTGAGTCCTGCTTCACATACAGCATCAGAGACTTTAGCCTCTTGCTTTTCCAGTCAATGTAAAAAAAAAAATAAAATAAAATCCTTGCTGACTTTTTTGGGTCATTTGCTGCTTTATACAATAATTAACTGAATTGATTGGGATTGGTTGGGTTTTGGCTTTATTTTTCACAATCTTCCCAATAAAACAGAGGTCAGTATACCTTTCTAATCTGTTGAATGATGTAGTCCACCTTAAACCTTGGAAGGTACAAGAAAATGTCTGTTAAATCTAGTTTTCCAGACCCAGCAAGTGTTATGATTATTTCAGTCCATTCTACTGCTGCAGTGCTAGAGTTGAGGAGGCCCACAAAATAGCTACGAAAATAAAGTTTCCCAGAAGTGTCTGTATATGAGTAGAGCTTTATTCTGCTATCATATTCTTTTGACTTCAATAGGTATTTTGGTATCTTATTACCCAGTTTAAACTCAAGTATGGTAGCTTGTTTTCCTGACCTTCACATGGCCCAAATTTAGCCTTTTAATCTGCTGACCAACTGAAGCTGGAAATAGCAGAACAGAAGGTCACAGCTTCCTTGCAGTACAGGATCCTCAGTAAAGGATAAATCAGATCTTTCCTCTGCTATACAGCTACAGACAATATTAAAGAGGCGGCTCATATGAGGTTGCTGTTGATAGAACAATCCGTGCTATGCTAATCAACCAGTTTGAACACTAGTCATAAAACCAAGAGATTCAGAGGAATGAGGTTGTGAGCCATTTCCTACTTTGTTCTTGCTGCATTTACTCGAGAAATCAAATAATTGCTCATCTTCACAGTTTTTAAAGTCAGAACTATTAGTCCAGTAGCCATGTACCGGTTAGCTACAAATGGCAAAGAAACCATCTGCATGAACGTCTTCCACATCATCCTGAGGAATTCCCACACAAATTGTGTGGGATTGCACAATGCAAAATGCCTCCTTCCAGGTTGCACTATCTCCACCTGGAAGGTTAAGGGAAAAAAATTCTTGAGGTCACCTCCCAACTTGATCTCCTGCACGGGAGAATGTACAAATATCAGTTGAGCCTTTGTGCTGACCCAGAAACTGCAAATATCTTTATTTCTTCTCTTTTTATATAAAGGAACTTTTCCTCTCTCTCTTAAGCTTTTTAGTGAGAGGGGGAAAAAAAAGCAACCAACATCTTTTTTAGCTGCCTTTTTCTTCTGTATTCTCTGTCCTTTGTAATCTACTTTGACTCACTGACAATACATGACTTTCTGTACTCACACTGTCTTTTAATCACCAGAAAAAAAGCCCCCAAACCTACCACCTAAAACCCCCCTGAGTGTCCATCCCTCATTATTACAAACCATCTCCTTTATCTAGTGGTCTGGGGAGGAGGAAGAGCAAATCTTTTTCTTACACTGGCTCCTGCCCCTGCAATATTACTTCATTTGCTTCCAGTCCTCTTTCGTGCAATATCTTCATTGAGTATAATTTTCAGATATGCCTCATGGGCAGCCAGGCATGCATACAACAGCAATGCCATTCCCTTCATGTGCATTTTAAAGCAGCTATCAAGTATGTATTTATTTGGTCACATGCATGTCCACGATTGTTATATCTCTATTTTGGATTATGTTCTGTACGCTTTCATTCTTAAATTTAATGAAACCAGATTTACTGATGTGATAGTGATTTTTTTTCCTTTTTAAAGGGGCCAAAATCATAATGATTATAAATGGCATGCTTTTTAAATGCCAGGTTTAAGTGTTCATACTGTGACAATGGGGTGTTATCTGTGGATTACAGTAATGTGCTTTATTTGTTTACACCCCTGAAAAAAGACTCAGACCCTGCAATTCCTGTCGAACAAGCAGTATAGCTGATCAAGGGCTTTTGTCCAGGCTCTTCAATGACATCCACACTGTGATTTGCTGTGACTGCCTACAGATCAGTGAATGTGCAGCAGGATTTTGCTTGGATGGTATACAAAGCTGTAAGTCACACAGGACATGGGAGAAGGCAGGACTGACCTGTTTGTCATCCCACCGGGATTCGTCAGGCACGTACTTACTGAACATGAGTAGGTGACTATCTTCCTACACAGCCCATATCTGAAACTCTTTCCTGTACTATATCTCCCAAGAAATATTCAGTGCTCTTGCTAACCTCAAGCACTCAAATATGTAAGCACACCATAAAGCTAATTGCAAGGTTTCATTTTAAAATGCTGACTAAATTGCCCTTCTGTTTTTGCAGCACTCGCAATGATGGTTTTCCAATTTTTTCTCTACAGACACAAACCCCAAAAAATGAATCAAACTCCCTTCAATTCTTGCTCACATAAGTCTCAGGGAGATTTTTTTTTTTTTTTTAATTAAAAACAGAGAAGTCACAGCAAACCAGACCGTGGTTCACTCCGCAAATACAGGCTGGCATCTCTATCTCTACATTATGCTGAACATTGCAGCATCAAGGAAGATACCATGTTGCTTCTAATGGGGAAAAAAAAAAGGTTTGTCTCACTTGTGAACTGTCATTTGGAAACTCATGGGGTTTTTTTGCCACATGGAAATATGTTTTTCCTTAACAGCAATAACATATTAATATCTACTGCTGACAAAGCTTGCATTTTGGAAGGAAGGATTAACTTTGGGCTTAGTGTCCTCCAGTTTCTCCATAAACCTTCCATGTGACTGATCAGCTACTGACTTCTGAAGCTGAACTGTACTATATCAAAGTCCAGATTCATTATCTGCGGAATGGGTATAATGACATTCACTACTCTAGCAGATTAGGTTTTGAGGTGATAAATGTCACACAACCATCTACAGTAAATCATTACAGGTGTACACGTGGACACTTGCTTTCAAAGATGATTCTTTGTAATGTGGCAGCAGTAACAAAATCCTGATCATGCAATTACAAGGCTCCTCCTGGTGTACACTGTATAGCTAAGAGACACAAGACATTTTGTTGAGTGCATTCTTTATGTGAACTTACAGAAGAGGTAGTGTTAACATGAAGATCTATTTATCTTATCTCAGTTACAAACATGCCCTAATGGTATAGCTGTCGCTTCCATGCACTGGTGCTCTCTAATCAATAAAATTAAAGGAATACTGTGGGGCACACTTCTCCAGTGCCAGAATATAATTTATATTAAAAGCATTTTTCCCAACCAATGCCAGAGAAGAAAGACACAACTCTCATTATCTTTCTTTGGAAGAAAAATTAAATTATCAATCTTTAATTTAGTTAGTGATAATCTCTGCTAAAACATTCCCTCATGGCTTCCAATAAATACACCGTTAAAATCTCTATTTTGTCCGAGCTACTGCTGTGATTTATCCCCCGCTGGCAGCTCAACCCCACACTGCCACTCACTCCCCACCAGTGGGATGGGGAAGAGAATCAGAGGAGTGAAAGTTAAAGAAGTCATGTCTTGAGGTAAAGAGAGTTTAATAGGCAAAGCAAAAGCCGTGAATGCAGCGAAGCAAAACAAGGAATTCATTCACCGCTTCCCCTGGGCAGGTCGATGTTCAGCCTTCTCCAGGTCAGCAGGGCTCCCTCATGCATAAAGCTGACTTAGTAAGACAGCATCATCACTCCAAACATCCCCTCCTTCCTCCTTCTTCTTCCCCCAGCTTTACATATGAGCATGACATCATATTGTATGGAATATCCCTTTGGTTAGTTGGGGTCAGCTGTCCCAGCTGTGTCCCCTCCAAACTCTTCTTTCACCCCCAGCTCACTCACTGGTGGGGTGAGAAGCAGAAAAGGCCTTGACTCCGCTTAGCACTGCTCAGCAGTAACAAAAACAGCCCTGTGCTGTCACCCCTGTTCTCAGCACAGATCCAAACCACAGCCTCATACCAGCTCTGTGAATAACATGAACTATACCTGAGCCAAAGCCAGCACAACTACCAAATGCTCTCTCTGCATGAAGATGCTTGTTCAGCTTCAAACAAGGTGCTCACTGGCTGCTGGGAAAGTAGCTTTCTGCTCCAAAAATAGTCTTTTCATATCACTGGGTGACATAAAAGCACAAACTGGTCACATTGTGTCAACCCATTAGGAACCAAAACTGCAAGACAAATACAGAAGAAGAAAAAAGGAAATCCTCTTTAAAACACTTTTATCACTGGGGACAACTTTACCAGTTTTGCCATAAAACAAGAGATATTTCCTGTGTTGTGTTTCCAGAGACAGAACACATCTAAGTAGCACTCAAAGACAAGGACAATACATAAAGCTACATAACAGTTTCTATCTGTGTAAGAGTTCCTGCATGCACTTGTTCATGTCAGTGGAGAAGTGGTACTAGTTTGGATTAGAAAGAGGAAGATGCTCCTGAACGCCAGCACAAAGAAGTAATCGTCCACACATGGTGCCAACAGGGATACAGTGTAAATTACTGGGGAATAAGAAGGGCAAGACTGGAACTCAAGCAAAGTTAAAAATCAATGAGACTGAGGGTTCACAGAAGGAAGCAAAGATGAAAAACAGAAGAAAACCTTTTTAAAGGTACCAGCAGGGTGAAAGATATCCCTGCTCATGCTTATAAAAAAGCCAGTCTAATTCTTGTTTAAAAAAATAACAGTTCTGAATCTCCATTACTTCTCCCCATCAGTACAACTTAGCTATATGTGGAAAAGAAAGAGAAATTCTACTACAGCACAAAGAAACCCGTCTAATTTCCAGGTTCAAATTATTACAGAAAAAAAATCCTCTTCATAAATTGTTGAGGCAGATACGTCAAAAATGAAAAATAACCTCAGTTCCTACTTTAATATAACTGAGATGCATTTGCAGTAACAACCCAGATTTGGAATCGTGTTCAAAAGTCCCTCAGGCAGTCTGACGTGGAAGTGATGGAGTGCAGGGTGCTACCTCCAGTTTGATTTCTCCTTTCATCTCTGTAGACACAGAAGTGAGCTGACTCAGTTTCAACTTCTTGCTACTCTGAACCTACTGCTGCTGCTGCCACCTTCCTGAGCAGGACAGACTGACCACACTCTGGAAGATATTCAAGTCCTATGGTCAACTGAAGAAACCACAGTGTCCACAGCATACAGAAACGATGGGAAGAACTGACTGTGGAGTTCTATGGAGCATTTATGAACTCTGGACTTGGCAGTAAGCAAATTAACTCTTTCCTGTCACTGTGACACCAATTTATTAGCATACACCCAGACACCAATTTACTGTCCAGAAGAACAAGAGCTAAACAAACTGGATCTCTCCCTGGCCAGTGAAGTTTCTCTGCTTTGTAAGGAAAGCATTTGCACTGGTAAAGAAAGACACACTGCTGACAATACAGAAAGATTCTAGATGCCTTCAAGAGCTCCGCATTGATGTTCTTTCTCGTGCAGATCCAGAGACAATCTGGAGTCTAAATACAGAATCATAAATCTTCCAGGACAGAGCTGATTCAAGGCTTCACTGCATAACAGAGTAAGGCAAGACTACTGTAGTAGCCTGAAAAAGGAAGCGATGGAAATGGGATAGTCTCTTTCCTGTTATTACTGGAAAAATGGGTGGAGCAAGGAGCAGAGTGGGAAGGAAAGGCAACCCCTCCTGCCCTTCCTCACACCCACCTCTCCCACAGCAGTAATTATCCAATTCTAGCTGGTAGTGTGGGCTACAGATGGTCCTGGTGTCAGCTGAGAAAGAGTTATTTTTTCTTTCTAGTAGCCAGTATAGTGCTGTGGTTTGGGTCTAGTATGAGAATAAAGTTGATAACACACTGATGTTTTAAACTGTTGCTGGGTAGGAATTTCCAGCTTCTCACACCCTGCCAGATGCACAAGAAGCTGAGAGCACAGCCAGCACAGCTGACCCAGACTGGCCAAAGGCATATTCCCTGCCATGTACCTCAAACTCCATATATAACTGGGGCAGGTAGCCAAGAGGCAGATTTGCTGCTGGGAAACAGACTGGACATTGGGTTGGGTTTATTTTTTTCTTTCCTTTTGCATGTGATGAGCAATTGCAATTATGCATCACTTGTATTATTGTTATTCTCTTCCTTTGTTATCCTAATAAATTGTCTTTATCTCAACCTACAAGGGTTGTTTATTTCCCCATTCTCCTCCCCACCTCTTTGGTGGGGGGAAAGGGATGAGTGAGTGGCTGTGTGGTGCTCAGTTACCATCTGGGATCAAACCATGACATATAGTTCCACGACAGTGAAAAACAGTGAAAAGGCAGGGGAAGCTATTTCTTTGCTAGTAGAAATGCATGCCTGTAATTCCATACTTTTAATCACATGCACCACATCAGTTATGCATCTGAAGTAGTTAGAATTTTCTGCTCTCTGGTCTTGCATAGGGAAAATTTAATACTATGTCCAAATCACCAAAACTTCAACAAATAAATGCTCAATACTCATAATAGAAAGTTTATGATATTTAACTCCCAAAGACTACTGTAAATATCTCCATTATTCAGTAAACATACTTGTCTTTCTCATGCTCTTTCATAAACATAAACAGGACTGTAATGAGCAATTCCAAATGCTGATGACTTTCCTTGGTAATTTTTTAAATGTAATTTAGAAAGTATGCTTAAAGAATTTATTACATGTGCCTGTGTTTAGTTCAATACCTAACCCACTTCAAATTGTATTGAGCTCAAACAAGTTGAATATTCAAAAATATTTATATTGGCATAGAAATTATAAAATATAGTCCAAAAACCTTTAAAAGCCCTTGCTTCCTCCAACCCCAAGGGTTTTGGTTTTTTTACACTTGTAAACATGCTACTGAATATGAAAAAAACATTGCACATACCCCCCACAGCATTCAACAGGAAGCTTACAAATATGACATGAGCTGAAGGGGTTTAAGTACTTTAAGCCTGTTTAAGCCCTTGCTTGAATCTACAGCGGTCACATCAGCACATTCACCCACTGCCTTTAACAGCCATTCTGACGATGAAGACACCAAAATAACTGGGATTAAATGGCACGTATTTTACAGCTGTGGAGTAAGAGTGCTGCAGATCTGTAGCCTTTTCCCAAAACCCAGCAGCTGCTGCTCACAGCTGAGTGCTGAGGCCAGCTCTCCCTTCTGCCTGCTGGTGTTAGGAATCCAGTTGTAACTGCACACATGAAAACGCTGCTTTTCTACATACTTGCTACATATTACCTCCTGCACTGGGAGACTGCACACATGTTATACATATACTCATGTGTATAAATAAACCCACTATATTCTAGGTAGCCACTCTACAGACAAGAACGTTGACATTAAGGTTTCTCTTGACCTACGCAAGGATCATCCTAGGGCTAGGTAGATGTAACATTTCCCACTTGATAGCACAGTTTCACTGAGCCCTCAGCTTTTTCTTTTTTTCTAAACCCCCACCGCATCCCCAGCTCCATGAGAGCATATATGCTGCTCTTGAAATAAAACAAAATACTTATAGGCAAATGGTTTCTAACCAGGACAATACCAGGACACACCATGGGCAGTACACTGCTGAACAAGACTGCCCCTCTCTGCACAGCACGAGCTGTTAAGACCACAGAGTGGCTGCAAAACTCATCAGAGAAAAGCCTGCAACAAAGGTTACAGATGTTAGCCCAGAAATAATGGGAGTCCTGGTCATGTGCCAGCTCCTGACTGTTTAGTGTCTCTCAGACACTAAGCTGATTTGTGTCCTTTCATGTTCTGGCTCCTTAATAGGGAAAAAACAACAGTAACTACAGGTGTCCAGAGGAAAAAAAAAAAAAGAAATTAACATGTCCACTATTTAACTTTCTAAGTTAACACATTAGTTCACAGTCCTTCCACTGCTGCACATTATTCCACACATGATCAGAAAAGCAGTTTGCTTTCAAACTGATCAAGCACAAGGCATGAAGTTTTACTCCCTTCTAATTGTTTTGCTGCCTCCCATCTATAGTAAGGTGAAAATTCACATTACCAACAAAAATTTTTAAAAAGTATAGATAAACAAGCCAAACCCCAAACCCATTAAGCTCTTGAATTTAATTATACATTGTGGCAGCAAGTTTCATGAGCTCATTATCTACCATGCAGAAAAAATATAAATTTTTAAATGCTTGTATTTATTTTTAAAGCATATTCTTTTAACATTAGAAAGTGCAAACATGAGCAGACAGTGTACCTAGCCATACAATTAATTTGCACAAACTTCTGACAAATGTCTTATCATCCATTTTCTTCCCAAATGAAACTATTGCTTTTTTCCCTCCTTCCTTCATCCTTATTGTGTCCCATCTAGAGGTAAATCCAGGCCTTTAATCACTTTGGTCGCCATGTTTGGTCACTTTTTTCACTGCCTCTTTCTCCTTTCCATAAAATACTTTAGTCTTTCATATATATATATATATAATAAGTAAGCATCTCTTCATTGGTTAATTTTACTCACCTACATGTTCAACTGTCTTTCAAATTGATATATCAGTAACGAAATGTTACAATATTCAACACAACTAAAGTGAAACATTACCATCACAACCAAACCGAATGTATAATATTCATCACAACTAAAGTGAAGTATCCTTCAGTTGTGCTGGGAAGCCTTCAACACAGCACTATTACAAATGGGAGAGAGAGGCTGATGGTTACCGAGTTTTTATTTTTAAGCAGTCATCCTAAAACAATGTTCTGACTACACGTCCTGTTCATAAAAGACATGTCTGCCTATATGATATTTTATTTCAGCATAAGGTGGAGATACTAAATACATTTCTCCAGATACATGTCTGTTTGTGTTCCTTTGTGGTTTTATAAAAAGAAATACAAGAGTCCAGTCAGAAATTTGTTGTCTCAGGATGCAGTACATATCCAAAAGGAAGATGCAAATTTGAATTGGCAGAAGTTAACACAAACAGGTCTGGTATCTGTAGCAATGTATTTCTAGGCCCCGGTACACCATTTACTGTCAAATCATTTCTAAATAAATAGCAGGGGTTTGATTTTTATTAAACTGATTTCCAGGGATGCAGTATATCCTCACCTATAATTCTACAGCTATTTAAACTGTAATTTCAAAGTAATTTCTAGATAAAGTCACCCCTATCAACTAACTGAATGCAACAGTTGGCTGTACAAAGACAGTCACAAAAATTATGTAACAACTACCTAGACATGTTTAGAAGTGAGGATTCTATTTTTAAGACTTCAAATAATAAAAAAGCTAAACACTTGGCCAGTAAGAGGAGAGCACAGGTTTCCACATCTGCAATAAGCCCTTCTCCAAACAAGACTGCAACAGATACTTTATAAATTTAAGTAATTTTAGCTACAGGACACATCAGTTTGCAGAGAACATTTTTGCCTTAAACTTTTATCACTTCCCTTCTGTGTCATAGTGGCTGATTTATCAGGGTTGATTACTTTTCACTGATATAAAAATCAATAATACTGAATAGTTACGGGAAAGAGAAACATCTGCAGAGATTTAGGTGTGGTTACTTGAATTTCACCATGAGAAAATAAAAGAACAAGGAGACTGACAAGTACTAACTGCAGCTAAACTGAGGCAAACACCTTGTACTTGAGAGCTCCTTAGAAAGGTTATTAATCAGAATGCCAAATTGCTAACAATTTGCTCCAAATATACTTTAATACACACTTTAAAAAAAAAAATCCTTCTCCCTTAAGTATTTCTTGTAACATTTAATACAGTTAGTGGCACATGATCAAAAACAGCATTGCTGCTTCTTCCTGATTCTGTATCCAAACTTTTATAAAACAGGAAGAAGGAAGTCTGTTGCATTAAAGTCCCACTCTGTATTTGATTTACATTAATATTATTAAGATTTATGTCGACGCATGGATAATAAAATAGCAATTCCTATAATTGCTCCTGAAAACAGATTTAAAAGTGCAATAGATGTCTGATTCAGACATTTATCCTTTAGAACTTTGACTAAGGGAGAACATAGTGATAAAACGCATATTTCACACCTCTGAGAGCTGCTGCTTTCGGCTTAGGCAACTACTGCAGACTTGGACAACAATATATCAGTTATCACTTCATTTTGTGTGACAAGTTAACACTGCCAGTTCTTCATTGCCAGTAATTTTAAGGGCATTTTTCTTAAAATGGTGTTAGATGGTATGGGTTCATTCAAAAGGAAATTATTCTGCACCAAGTTTAGGGAGCATGAAATGCAGAATCGAAGAGGCCCTGCATGTTTCCTTTTATATGGATTTTCTGTTTACTATCATACATCTACAGTCTCTGCAACCACTATTATAGGTATTATAGGCTATTCATTATTATAACTTATAGATGTTTGAAGTGCGGACACTGCCACTCTCTCTGACATTGCCAAGTATTTTACTTGTGTCATGAGTTGAATTTCATTTAAGAACTATGATGGTCATCTGACAACAGCTCAGTAAAAAGGATTGAAAACATTTCAGTGAAACACAGTACTAGCACATGTAACCAGTGTATTCAAATAGCTTAATTTACAGACTTCAGAACATCTAAGTAGAGACAACTCAAGGATTTAAGGACAGCTTGTCTAGCTGAGCGATGAGATACCCTACACTTCACTGACCCTAATATTCAGCATTTTTTAACAGCCCCAAGCTAACTTGAAGTAAACAGACATCAGATATTCAGAATGTCTGAAATTTGATCCAGTCTTTCTTGAAGCATCATTCCTACTGAAAGGAGTATGAAGATTGAAGAGATATGGAAAATCATTTTCATCAGCAAAGGTGCCTTCAGTGTCCGTGTTCTACATACAAACCCAGATATCCTATTTTCCAGCATTTTCTAATCTGCCACGTGACAAGTGATGGTACAGAAATCATAATGCAAAACTTTTATAATACTCAAATCCCTGCCTCCTCTCCAGAAAAGCAATATTATCTCCACCCCATCATCAGCAAACAAAAACACCTGTGCATCACCAAAGGACTACTCCTGTGTGCAAGTATCAAAAGATATTCACTGAAATGAAGTGACTGACTGCTTAGAGAAGGTAGAAATGGGTTACCAGACCTCCTGCAGTATACTGAAATCTTCAGTTGATTACATAAGGGGATTTGCGGGGGGCAGGGAGGACCCACAACCCAATGTATCAAGCTAGATATCTGTAGATATAGATTTCTTTGCAGCCTTTCCTTAGTTGTGGTATTTTGCTATTATCGCTATTTCTTATGTAGTTTCAGGAACAGAAAGGAATATAATACTACAGAAGGAAAAGCGTTTTTGGGAAAAAAGCCCTCCCCAGGTCTGATACATCCCCATGCTGATTTCAGATAAGTGTGTCAGCACAAGAACGGCAGACCCACAGTAAAAAGCTCAGTGATGAATGTCAGCACAGCAGCAATCGCCTTTCTGCCAAACAGGAACATAATGGACAAGCTGCAGGGGCTTACATGTTTGGAAGAGATCTGCCAGGCAGAACTCAGAACTATGGTGAACATCTCACTGCCACTCAGCTGAACATCTGCGCTCGCATGGTGCAAGCCACTGGCGCAAATCTTTTTGAAGAACATCCTTTCCATGCCACGTTGCATCATTAAATACCCCAAGGAAGTCTCCCATTATATTCCAAATAGGACTGTTTATTACAAGCTGCGTTCAGAGTTGACCGTGAAATAATGGTCCAAAGTAGACAAGAGGAAGGGGACCTGAGCTTTAGGAGGTCTGTGCTCTGTCCCTGATTTTATCCATGCATCACTGCAGGGAATATTCTGTGGTTTACCAAATGAATTCATGACTCACTCTCTCCCAGCTGAAAAATGGGATTAAAAATGGCTACTTGCTTTTGTAAAGTACTTTTTCTTTTAAAAAAAGTTGAAATAAAGCCAACATATGTGGGGGTTGGGAGAAGAGGAAGCCCAACAAAAAATTATTTTGTGACTAGTAAGAAGATTGCTGCTAGAAACCCACCTGCCTACCTGCAAATTACCACAGTAAAAAGAAATAACAAAATAGTACACTAAATGTATTACTGTAGGAGACACTGACAATGTTTTATATGAATGACATTCTGGGGTACACAGCATTGTTCTATAAACTCATCGCTACTTCCAATGTTTTCCTGTTGTGCATTAAGATTCAGGGTTAATGTGACATGTCCTGTCTCCTGACAACACATCATATGGCAAGCTTCTCAATAAGATAATAAGCCTGCTGTAATAGGCCAGGTCTTGCGTTCTGCTTCCAGCAGTGTTCAATAACAAATGTCCTGGGAAGAGTACTAGAAAATATGATCTCTGCAGTTTGTTTACACTAGGAAAAGTGTTCCGTCCTTCTGATCAGATGGTTTACTTCTATCTTGTCTTTCTCCAAATTTTTCATCAAAAACCTTCAAGAATTCCTTTACTAACAAAACCTAGGGGAGCTAGCAAGGACTTTTCTATTCTCTCCTTTGCTGTTATTCCCTTACAAACACTTTATAGTAGAGCATAAAGTCTGCTGTCCTCTAGCCTGTGACTAGATCAGATGCTTTCATTCTCTTTTCATTTATTTCTTGTTTTCCTTCCATTCCCTCTGTTTCATCTGGTCTGGGATCCTTCTGTCTCTGTTTTTCTGAAGTGCCAGCAACTTTTTCTTCCATTTATGAACCCTTTGCCACATTTATGTATTCTCAACTGAATCCATATAATCATGTAGCAGCTTTAAGATACACTTTATTGATTGCTCTGTAAAGTTCACACAATTATTTGTGAAGGTAGGAGATGCCACTGGAAGATACTAATTGAGTAGCTACAGGCAAGAGAATCAGCAGGCAGAAAATATTCACTGAAGTAGACCCCAAATACTATACTTTATTTCTTAATCACAGTTGACTGTAGAACTACTGTGCTATAAAACAATTTATAATCTGATGCTTTTTGATGACTCCACCCCAATTCCACTTCCTAGAACTGTAATAAGTGCATAAAAATAAAACATCGATAACCTTGGCAAATTTTACAAGCATCTTTGCCTTAATGCTTTAAGGTTGTGCTGTTGGCCTAATCCTTTTCCCTGTATCAATCCGTTCTTTTTAGAACAAAAGCTGTTGAAGCCATCCCTGTCCTTTTGGTAGCAAATGGTTCAGTTCCCAGATTAGGGAGATGTTTGTGTATCAACTATTTCTTATTTACTCAGGTTGGTATTTGCATTAGCTTTGCTACAGCCAGATTTGTGCTTAAGCTGTTCCTGATATGATTCAAGAAGCAGTCATTTGTAACAGTTATTATTTCCGTAGTGTCTCAAAGATATTAAAATTAATATTATGGAGGTTTTATCAGTCATCATCAGTGTTATCCATACATAGCTTTCTTATCCATACACAGCTTTTCCTGTTGTGGTCATCTGTAGCATAGTCTTATTGCAGTCCTTTAATCCTTCTACCTACTAACTGTTTTGATTGATTCATTATAGAGACTTCTAGGTTTAAGAGTCTTCATTTTCTCTATGTGAAATGCCATTATTTCTATAATTTTATTTCTACTGAATTACCTGTATACATATACTTTACATTTATACCTATTTCATTCCCTAAACGTTTAGGCAGATGGATACAGAATTCCTGGGTGGCTTTAGCCTACCATTTCCCATATTCCTTGTTTATAAAAAACCCTTAAAATAAACCCAAAGACCCAAACAAAAAAACCCAACCCAGCAACCACCAAACCACCCCTCAAAAACCATGACAACTGAAATTTTAGGATAATGCAAAACCCAAGGATATTAGAGTATTTCACTAACTTAAGCTTTTTACAAGAGAACATAATTTCACTGTTTTTTTCAGGGTTTAAGTTGATTCATCTGGTATGGACCGTTCTTTGGGCAGGATACATGATTGGAATAAAATGGCTTAGTCATTCATTTGTGCTCACTTGACTTGTGAAAACACTGTTGTATTATTTTTCAGATATTACTCCAGTAGTTAACTCTGTAATTACCTAATGGTAAAGTTGTGCAATGACTAGTAAGTTGTTGCATTAGTTGTTGCTTTTTAATATTAACATCCTGCATTGCAGCATAACATTTTTCAGTAACTTTATTTTCACATAGAAGACAGAAATCCCCTTTTGGAAAGACGCAAAAATAGTGTGGCAACCTTGGCTCTTAGATTTGAAAGATTTTAAAGCAATTTCTCTGAGACTGTCTTGTCATAGATGTATTAAACTGTCTGCACTGAAGGTACTTGAAAATGTAGAAGTACTCAAGAGGTTTATGAAAGAGTTGGGGGAAAAAAAAGCCCTCTGCACCATGAATATTGATTTTAGTTTTAAATAAAGCGCTGAGATGATGCAAGATTAGAAAAACGCACATTTAATAATGAGGAAGTGACTCCGTCAGTCCACTGACTGCGCAAACTTAATAAATGTCATTTAGGGTTAAACAGTAGGTGCTCAGCAACGCTGCAAAGTTATTGAGAATCCTAATTCTAGGCTGGCAATAATCAGCTCTGTTTGACCCTCAATCCCAGAGGGCTGCAACTGATATCCTCAGTAAATAGCTGCCTTCAGTACATTTCTGAAAGCAAGTTCATTATAGAGCAGTAGTCCCCAAACTTTTTCCATATTCTGTATGACATCTTAATAAAGAGATGCATATCTCTCCTCCTGCCTGTATCAGAGACATGATCTTCTTTTCCATTCAGTCCTTCAATGTCCCTGGGGCAGGCAAAGCAATTTCTTACATGGAAAAATCTATTTTACTTAATATAGCTTTTCAGCTTCTCCTGATGCAACTGAAGTACAAACTATGAGATAAGATCGCATCACATAACTAACTTATCATATATGGAGCTTAAGTGTGCCCCATAAGATGACTTCCTGGGTAGCCATCTGCTACTTCTGCGAGGACAGATGATATAAATCTGTACTAAAGGTACAATACTGACTTCCACTCCCATTCCCATCCTTTTCAAGAATAGGAGAAAAAAGAGAAAGAAATGCATCGCATTAAATAACAGATCATTATAATAAGAACAATGTGGAGATACCAATGGTGAGGGCTTCCAGGCACAGATTCAGAAGTCTGGGGAGTGCCTGTATACTGCTGAAGGGTCCTTTTTACCATCCAATAAACCTCTGTCATCCAAGCCTAGTTGACTACATACCCCAGCACTTTCTGGTCTTCCACAACAAACCAGCATTTGCTAGCTCTGCTTCTCCAGTCCCACTGAGGCCCATTTCCCTGTTCAGCTTTTGGATAGCTGCTTAGGTTCTTACAGTTCCATACACCAATGGGCCATTTAAGTCAAGACTAATTAACTAGTCAAGACCCTAATGTTATTTTAAGGGGTTGTGACCCTCTAGGTGATGTGATTATTTTGCATTACCATAAAGCAATACATAAGGCAACAAAATTATATGCTTTTCTTGCCTTTTTAGTTGCGTTCACCCACTTCATTCAGAATGTACTTTTTACACCGTGAATCTATAATGGTTTAAGTCTAGCAACACCATTACTTTCCCATCCCCCAGTGAAGCAGGCAATACAACCGTGTTTCAATATTTTACAATCTATCCTTGAAAGTCATAAAACACTTGGAGAGGAATATGACAATGCATCAGAATTTGAACACTTCTCAGTAAGAAGGAACACATGAGTATAATGGTTTAAGATTTAAAAAAAAAAAAAAAAGGAACTGGGTACATCTCCCACATCAGTGATCTAATCTTCTACATCAACATATAACACTTCTCAGGGTAAAATACTTGGTATCTCACTTCAATGCCAGTCCTTGAAACATAAAAGCTAGGGTTCATCTCCGTATGTGGTATGAGTGCTTGAAAACAGCCTTCTTTGTGTAAAATGCATGGGGGAAGAATCCAGGAAATGATCTAATATTGTATATCACCATATAAAAATATTTACATTCTTGGCAAACTACAGCAGAATTGAACATTCACATGTCAGTGCGTCTCCCTGGAAAGTAGATTTGCTTGCCTCCTAACTGATACATCACTGGAACTCAAACACTGCTGCATCTATTTATATGGTCTATATAAGTCTGTAGTAGATGAGTTCCCCATCCCTGCTCTTGAAGTGTGGGTGTAGGGAACATCTCCAGAATACAATATATAATAGACTACTTGCACATGCCAAACAATTCCAATACTTTAAAACAAGTCAATATCATATCTTGCCACTAAAGGAGCAATTAATATAAAATATGGAAATGAGTTTCTACAGAAACTTACAGTCATTTCTTCAAAACCAGAGTGCATTGTTTCTCAAAACAAAAATTATGAGGCTGATTCAGTTGTCCATTGCACTCCTTTCCTCTCTCGCCCCCATCCGCCCTTGATATTCCACATTTTCACTGTGACAGAATTATCCAAGCTGTTACACAGCATAATAATGGAAAAAACCCTAGATCTAACCCCCACAGAATCAGCTTTTGTAACTTTTCATTAAGCATTTTAGGCCTTTAAAGAATCAGCATTATATAATAATTACTAAACTACTAAACCTAACCAATGTCTGCATAGATCAGCACCTCAGATATTCCAGCATAATTGTTTGCAAGCAGCAGCTTAGAAAACAATTGGTGAGTACTGTCAGTATCTGCAAACTTGAACAGTTAAATAGAATATTTTTATTGAAATTTAAACAATTGATACTATTTAACGGCTTCCTACAAGCAAGTTACTGATCACAGTATAGGATTCCCAGTTCTGAAGGGTCTCATGCAGCTGCTAAGTTGATTTCATTGGTTTCCAGGCATATTTTGCTCACAGATCTCTCAGATTATCATTGGAAATGACAATTCTAAGCAAAGCAAACCAAATGTTAGCAAGACTTCTAGCTCTCCAACAACCATTAGACAACTTTAAAATGGCACACTGAAATGCAGAGTACTATCAAGGATACTCTTCCCTTTCTACAGGACAGAAAACGTTGGCCCTTTCAGCATACTTACCACTGAAACTTGGGTCTTCTGTTGGGAAGAAATGGCAATGAACTTACTGATTTAGCATAAAACAAGTGTGCTCTACAAATAGTGATTAAAGGTGTGAAGATAATGGCTTCTTCAGCTGAGTGACCAAAATGGGTGGAAGTTGAACAACAATCACAGAATCAAGGTGAAATAAGGGCTGGATTTCAAGTAAACAGGAATACTAGGCTCAAACATTTTAATTTTGGATGTTACCTCTGGCTCCCTTTCCCTTGCTACCTAATTCAAGGAAAAAGCAAACAAACAAAACCCTAGAATCCCACAAGGGCAACATAGTTTAGAAATAAATTCTTAACAGATAAGCACATACATATAATCATGATGTTCCACCTTCAAGCATATTAATCTGTGTTATCTCCAGACTTCAAGTTTTTGTCCCATCATCTTGGATGGTGATGAAAGTGTCCAAGAGTATGGTCCAGTACCAGACTTGGAAGAACACCACTCCAGCCAGCTGTCTATTAAGATTGCCATTCACCAACACTGTTTGGCCCTCAAGGTCCAGTCAGATTTCTCCCTCTGAATCTACCCATCCAGTCCATCTATCCCTGAAGTGGAGGCTATCACACTACAGCAGAGTGCCTAAAAGCTTTCCTAATATCAAGGCAAATGGCATCTACTGTTTTCCAACAAAGCCAGTCATTTAATCATCAAAACTAATCAGGCTGTTAAGGCACTATTGACCCTTGGTAACTTTACATAAATAAATCACAAAAAACAGTAATTAATTCGTTAGGGGTCTGGCTATACAATTCGAGCAGAAATCATCCGTTTCCCAACCTGCAATGTCACTGCACACTGAAGTCAATCACCAAGCCAATAGAATTTGGCAGAACTCGAGACTCTGAGACTAGGTGAACACGGGATAAGTAGTGTTGTACCCCAGCAAAGCTGCTATTAGTACAGAGACAAGCAATAGAGATAAACAATATATGGGCAACAGGTACTTGGTTACAATGCTGTGCAGAAAAAAGTCTCAGCAAAATATTCTGCACCTCAAAAATTGGTTGTGTGAGGTGCTAATATATGTATGCATTAACAATATGAGCTTGAAAATCCTTCAGAGCTTACAGAAGTGTGAGGAAATAACCAATAATTTTGCTGTGACACATCTGCCAATTATCTTATTGCAGTGCTGTGTACATTTTTTTTAAAAGTCACTCTTACTTAGAAACTTATACTTTGCTGGACCTTAAGTTGCAGAAGCAGAGAACTCTCCTGACCAGTGCTTTTTCCAAACACTGACCTTCACTTTTTTCTACAGAGTTGAAGACTAATTTTATAGAAAGTCTGTACACAAACAGAAAGTTTGAATAATATTTAAAGGGTAAATACAGTATTCATACATTTTATTTCTTTTTATAGCTTCTGTATTGCAAATGCACATTCAGAAGGGCTATGGTTAAGCACAGCAGTTTCAGTTATTAAAAAAAATATTCTTCTTACAAATGAAGAATCGAGAGAACCATCTCAAAACTGAAATTATGAGAGGTGTGTTATACAGCTGAACTGAAACAAAAAACGAGTTTGTAGGTATTGTGTTTTTATAGATATAACTGCAAACATTCTACAAAACATAAAAACCATTTCCAAACTTTTGCAAAGAAAATGGCATGTTAATTTTAACCAAAATTTTTATATATAAATATACATTTTTTTCCCCTTAGAGTCACAGGAACCAGATTTCACTGCATTAATACAGCTGTTCTGCTGTAACTGCTTTTTTCTTGACCATCTTTGCCTCAATCTTCCCATCCCAGGCACTAACTTTGTAGAAACATCTGGATGGCCTTCACATTTTTGCTCTCATGCCTGGGTTTGCATACCATAACCCAGTCTACTGACTCTTTCCATTTCCTACCCCTGCCCATGCACTTTGTACTGCAATGGCAGTAAAAGTAAACTGAAAGTTCATATCCAGTAACCTGCACTGCCATGCGAACACATGCCTAGCGTTCTGCACATGCACACACAAGGGTGGAGAAAAATAACACAGAAATGTGTAGCTGGCTGGACAGCAGACTGGGACACTCGTGCACTGCTCTAACATCATCAGTGAGCACAGCCAAGTATCTTTGGCCCGAAATCTTTCTTCTAAACAGGAACACTGCTTCCATTCTTCTTCATTTCCTTTGTTTTACTGTTGCTTATAAATCTACTTAGGATTAAGAGTAGAAGCTACTTTGCCAAGCATATGAAAAGACTAAGTGGCCAGAAGACCAATTTGAGCTGATATTGTCTTTGGTAAAGAACGATAGACAGGCCATGGCTCAAATGGCATTATGTCACCCCTCTCTCCAGATGCCAGACCAGCAATCCAGACCACAGGGTACAGCTCACAGATGCAACTGACCCAACAAGAGCAGAAAACGCAACGCGTAAACAAAAAAGTACTATTTCAGGGCTTTCCTTTAAGAAAATCTGTGTTTGTTTTTTAAAACCAAACCAGAACCTGCAAGACCTGGAATGCCTGTGGATAGGGACTGAGAGGCATTTGGAGACACTGAGTACCATGGAAAATGACAGAGGAAACTAATGCTGTCAGGTGCAGTCACATTTAACAGAATCAAACTGATAACATACAGGCTTTCATTATTATGGTTTCTGCATGTACCCAGAGACTTTTGTTAGATAAGAGAAGAAATCACAGCTGAAATAAAATAAAAAAAGCCCCAAACCTTTCTTCTTGGCCCACAGCCAACTACAGCTATTTCCTGTTTAAACAGAGGACACAACTAGGAGCTTCCCAGATAGGAGTGGACTGCAAAAACAGACAAAAGAGTGCCTAGGGCAGGTGGGCAACTTTGATGTTTATTTGCTGTATCTTTTGAAGAAAGTGTTTCCAAGTAACCAGGTTTCAACACAAGCAGTACCAGTGTTTAGTACAAGATTAAATCAGATAAAATTATACACAAATACAGATAGTGGATTGAGGGTAGGTTTTTTCCTTCCATTTAGTCCCAGGTTGACAAGAGAAATCCCCTCAGTTTAAAAGATAACTATGAGACAAATTCTAATGTTTACATTTCATAATTAAGTACCTACAATTAGTTACCTGAATGCTTATCAGGTTTCTAATAAGTTTAGCTACAGCAAGCTGTTTAGTCAGTTAAAACATTGCCATAGGATTATTACTTCTTGATCCTTTGATTACTACTATATCCTTTCTAAGATGTCATTTAAGCATAATTTATTGAAACGCAGATACTGACTTATACAGGATAACAGTTAAGTTTCTGGTGATATGCTTTATCATGGTTTGGTCTTTCAATACATTTTGCTATTCTTCATACTCAGGAGTGCCCTGCAAGTTACACATCTGACTCCTTCAACGCAAAGTACTTCCACCAGCCAAGCAACCAGAAGCATTCTCTGCTTAGATCTGTTGCACGCACACAAGCTGTTCCCTGGTCTCACCAGGGCCTTACTTCCACAGTACCAGGCACACAAGCACACAACAAAATTTTGAAAGCCTTGCCTCAAAACCATGATGTATTGTGGTTTGTCACCCTTGGAGTATAATCTAATACAACCAGCAGTCAAGTCTTAAGGATATAGGAGACAGAATTTACTGAACTCAACCACAAAGTCTAGGCCCAGTCTCTCTAGTTGTATGTCTCAGCAGTCTGCTCTGGTGTATACGAATTTAAATGAGACAGTACACTTTTCCTCTTTGAATATTTCACCATTTGATTCCCACTGGCTGAATTCCCAGAGTCTGAGTATCACAGTCCCCTAATGAAGGCTTCATAGCATTCTTTTGAACTGATTCCTGCCAATATCAAAGCAGCACAGCAGAAACAAAAATACTAATGTGATGTTAGAAGTCACAATTGTTAACTTGAAAAAGAGGTGTTGGTATGCAAGTTAGAAAAACATGTAGTTCAAGATGGAGATTGATAAATTCACGGAAAACCTGGAAACAAAATGGCCATTAGAAATCATAACTCTTCAATCCTACTGAAATACTGAAATGTGATTATAAATACTGAGCGCAACATTGTTGCATTTAAAACCATTTGTTCCACATAAAGAGCAGGACTAAGAAATGGGGATACCAGGACAAGTGCTTTAAAAAAGTAATTATGAGTCAGGCTATTTCATGAAACAGGAAGGTTGAGTAACTGCTCTATCTTGTCTCAGTGTATTAAATATGAAAAGATTCTCTGTAAGAAAAAAATATTTCTAATTGTATGGACCATCTGATTAAAGTTACCACACATTAAATAGCACACAAAGCCTGCCCATGTTTCTTTAATGCTTTCATGCATTGCTTACATTTCTAGTATTTAATTACATTATAAATAAAGTTTGTTAAAACTAAATGCATTCTCATGGGGGCCTAAAAAATAACAAGTTTGACAGGAAATATAATACAAGATTTTATTTCCCATTTAAATTACCAATTTCAAAAAGCCCAACCCTGTTGATATTTTAGCAGGGCTGAAAAATTTAGGACTTTTTGATATGATTATGTGTTCATAATGCTACTGCCTCCATTCCCTGTGCCTTGAGACTATGCAGTTGTTTTTGTTGTGTGGGTTTTTTAAAACCATCTCAATAGTTTCAGTCTAAAATAACTTTGCTTATTAAAATCTGAAGTTGTCCTGATTATTCTAATACAACCAAATGACATTTAATTTAGGAGAAATTACTTTGAACGTGCAATCTAGGAAAAGAAGAAATTGAACAGACTTTCTCTATGAAGCATTTGGGATGCAGTTAAATTGGTTTTGGTTGTTCAGAAGGGTAGTGCAAATTTAAATCCTACAGGCAGAGCCAAACTAGCAATGCAAGGTAGTATAGTCAGTTAATCTTGTGGCATTCAGTTTGTTGGGTCTGTGCTGTGAAATTGCTCCTGAGGCTTTCATGTGGAAAATGAGAATGTTCTTTAATGGCTGATGGGGGAATAAAGAAGTAAATACAATGAAACTCCTACAAGCTCTTAATATTAACTGCACTAAATAAGTGTAACTAACTGCATTAAGTTATTGATTTATCAGGGCTTGACCACATAGTGTTCTCTTTTGTTCTTTTGGGGGAAAAAGATGAAAAAGAATGTTAGACAAGCCAACTGCTAACAGGTTACTGAAAAAATACTATTGCTTATGCTTTCAACTGTTCCTGTAAACTACCCAAGGAACTATTAATAATGACCTCAAATGGACTAAAGCTCATTTGCTTTATCCAACAAAGTTTATCATATCTCAAGTAAGATGTACTTTCCTGAAAGCCTGCACCATTTTCAGTTATGTCCATCCTCTCAAAAAAAACCCAACAAACCAACAAGTATAGTAAACAAGAACAGGACAAGACATTACAGGAAATCTTCTTTGTTGCTATAACCAGATCAGCACATCTGACGATTTTGTTATTGCCACATATCCCAGAGAATGAAGAACTGAGCTAACTACATCAGTTTATTTACAATTAAACTGTTCAAATTGCATGCACTTATGGGAAAGTCAATGTTCTTAGAACAGAAGCAACTTGGAGACTACTTCAGGCACATTTGGGTATTTTCCACTCTGTTAAAACTTACAGCTACGGTGGCTTTGTTCACAGGGAGATCTGACAAGAAGTTGCTGCCACGTGTGTTGGTCCCATTTGAGCTGCAAAATCAATTCTAGTTGGTGATTAAACTTGCGAACCATTTTAAAGGCAGAACAGTATCTGTGTGTGGAAGTTTTAGGGCTTTTAAGTGCAAGTCCCAACAGTGAATTTCAGCAAATTTGAATTCTGATTACCTTTCCCGTGCCCAATTAACAGAAAAACAGGTTATGTGCACATACTGTAAAATCACTAAAAGCATCCTGTTTCCCTGACTTGATAGAAGTGGTTAGCTTAGCAAATGTTACCTGCCAGGTACAGTATAGGGACCATTTGCTCCATTAGAAAAATAAATTTTAAAAAGAATAAAAAAATGGAGGTAGATAATTTCTGAGTATGCTGCTCTGACTATACTACAACATGTACTGAAACTGTATCTGCATGCAAGAATTACTACATACATAAGCTACTGTATCCACACAGAATTTTAACTATTTCATGTATGTACTCTGGTTCTTAAGGTAAATAAGGATAACCAATCCTTATTTATCTTGTCCTACTTTTACAGCAAATATAGAGGCAGTCTCTAATATGTCTTCAGTTTAGTGCAATTGCTCTGCCATAAAGAAGATGAAGAAAAGAAAAAACAAAGACAACAAAAAACCCAAAACACTATACTATTTGAAGCAGAAACCCTTTTGCAGACCAAAGCTTAATTTCAATTTTCCAAACACAACCCAAACATTAAGGTGTTTGGCAAGCCAGTTCAAAGCTTTGGTTTGAAATGGGTAAAGCACATCTGATCATTCTGATCAATTCCTGTCCACCTGTTTCTGTTAATAGCACATATTCTAGTGTTGAAGGTAGGGAAATATTTTGCAGTGGCAAGAACAAAATTGTGTAAGCTTAATCATACAGCATATTAAAACATCTCTCTGTTCAGGATGAATTTTGAGTCAGGGAAAAATGATGCTGTTGCACTGTACACTACTGAGATCATTTAGAACAACTCTTCATAGCCTCACAAATTATAGATAACAAGAACTTGAAAGAAAAAATATACATTACACAAATGCCAACACCAATGAAATTACTGTACATCTTCTCTACCTATTCATATACTCTCTCAATACCAGACAAAAGAATTTTATTCTTGAGGAAAGTATTTAAACACAGGTCTAAAACAGATCTGAGTGAGGCATGAAGATTATACTGAGTAAAGCTAGTTGTCTGCCATTGGACAAATGACTAAAGTTATGCTTAAAAAGAGCCCCCTAAAACCTGAAAGACCTCATATATATCCAAGGTTGTTGAAAGGAAAGCATCATGCTTTCTGAAATGAATACAAAGTCACGTTAATTACACTGATGAACAGTAAAGCATTTGTGAAAAATCATTTCCTTCTCATAATGCTTGCTTTATGAAATGTGTAAGAATTTTTAAAACAATATTTGATGAATACTATTCAGACAGTTGTACTGGTAACAAGACGAGGAAGTGTTGCATATTACCTAAACCTTTCTACGTTCTGATAATTTAATGGTAGACAACATTTCCTGGAAGTGCCAACTTTTATTTAAGTCTCTTGATTGTTACTAATCAAGGAAGATGTTTTCCTTCTTTCTTCAAAACAACTGTCAGTAATTAACTTCCTTCCTGTCAACCCAAAATTGTTTTAGTTCAGGTCAGTGTACTGACCACCTGTACTCAGCAGATACAATGCTGAAGAGTCATGTCATGGCTGAGATTCTAGACCTTGTAACCTGTATTAAGCACACACGTAGATTAAAAATGGATTTGGTCTTTGTGAGAATCCACCTCTTACATTTCCCTCTGCTACAGCAGAGGGGCACGATACAGCATACTCTTACACAAATAGAGTCACACATACAAGAAAACAGCTTCGCCAAGGCTTCCCCCTGCTCAAATCATCTGGCAAACTACCTTTTCACATACCAAATAGAGTACAGCAGGAACAAGGAATCTGTTACTGGCCTGTAATGCCAAATCTGACTTTCTTCTAACCCCAGATATTGAAGCATTCCCTACAAAGTCAGATGAGTTTTTACCATAAGGTGTTTGATTACTACAGGTTTAATTATCAAGAAACTCACTACTAGTAAACCTCAAAATACATATTCGAAAAATTGCTTTAGCAACCATTACAAGATTTAAACTCCAGTTTCATCAGCAGAAGTTACAGTTTACTAATTCCTTTTGTCTCTGACTGAAAAGCAACGAGAGAGGAAAAAGTAACATGTATTTTTGAACCTTTTGAAGAACTGAGTGAGAAAGGCTTTGTCAGAAGAAGCAGAGGGACACAGGTGGTATCCCCTGCTGCAAAATTTTAATAGGTTTTAGACTAGATCCTCTAGCATTTTAGACTGTTACAGAAGGAGGAAGGAAAAGCATTCCAGCAGAGTTCCAGTAATAAAAACTGTTATCTTAGGCTAGCAAAAAGAACTGACACAATGCTGTTTATCTGGAGGTTTATGACTGATGAATGGCAGCTAAGTGACACAGAATAGACTCCTGAGAGCAGTGTGATGCTCCTACCTCAGCTCTGGCTGCTGTAGAAGAACCTGGAGAGCATAAGATCCCTCATAGCACCTCTGGTCAACTTTCTCTTTGAGTTTTCTTTTTTCCCATTATGGTTGACATTTTCAAGTATGTGATCTGTTCCAGAGTATTAGCCTATCACCATGAGCTGCTAATGTAAGACTACTCAAACAGAATACGTATTTTTAATTCTAAATGAAAATAAAAAGGATAGGTTCATTTTAAACTGTCTACTTGAAAGATATTTTTAAGCAATAAAACCAGTAGACAAGTTTAATAGAATATTCAAGGCAAAAATGTCTTTCCTAATTTGTTTTATTTTAACAACTCTGGGAATAAATTAATTTGTTATGTGATTAAATTAGAATCTGACAGCAACAATGAACCCAGTCCTGTCGAGTATTACACTCACTTGGGAGGAATAGAGCTGTAAGTAAATAAAAGAAAACCCTAATTTCTATCCAACATATCTTTAAAAAGCCAATAATGTGATGCTGTACATAATAGAGATCAAAATGCCATGTAGAAGAAAAATTTTTGTTCTTTACTATTTTTCTCTAATCACATGAAATGTGTTCTGCTTTAGAATTGGGATAAACCTTAAACAAAATAAGGCTTCGATACCCTTCAAAGCACATGCTTAACTTTTCTCCCTTGTCAGAAATTTAAACTTTGCTTTGAAATATTTGCCAAGAACAATATTATTCTTATGATGCTAAAAGAGTAAAGTGTCTGAACAGTGCCTTATTTTAGGCATCTTCATTTCATAACTGTACTTACTGGCTCTTGAGTTGCTAAAAGCATTTTACCAGCAATTCATATATTTCTATACAGATGGCTAATAACTGTACAAGATAATGTCAAAACCTGATGATGCAAGTAATCAAAAAGGTGTGATTAACTCATGAGAACGATAAAAAACATAAGATACTTTTAATTGATTCTAAACAACAGCATCAAAACCCCAATATAACAAGTAGATTTTTGTCTATTTGTTGATATAAAGTACAACTCACGACCACCTTTTTGCTGTAGGGCATTTTTGCATAAGTAGTAGAACAAGAGGAGGAGTTCTCAGAAAATACATGCACAAAAAAGAACAATGGGGCTGTGTTCACATTTAGCCCCTTACCTTCTGCAGAAATATGAAGGCCATTTTGTTAGCAGTAAAAAGATGACATAACTACTTAGCCAGTAAAACATTATGCTTACCCTTTAGCAAGAAAGCCACAGATTTGCAGACTGAAGGGACAAAGCAAGACCAAAGAAAAAAGGAAATAAGACCCTATCTTCAGAAACAACAGGCTGCACCTGAACTGAACACAGAATGGCTGTAGCACCCTACAGAAAGCAAACTCTGAGTAGGTCGAAAAGACAGCTCTAAAAAAATCAGTCACTCTACAGGCACATACAAATGTACCAGGAAAATAAACAGTATCTGAGGTATTGACCAATTTGCTGACTTGTATCCAACTCACAGCATTAGCAATTAATTTCACACATAATGGTGAATTCTTTTGTCAGTGTTTATCCCTTTCCTATTATGGAAAGATTAAGAGATACTTGCTAAAACCGCCTCTAGCTAGGGATCCTGTTGCCAGACCTAACAAAGATGCCAAGGACAATCCAAAAAAATGCTCTTTGCCTGAGCCTTGACAAATAAGCTATCCAGGGAAATACATATATGTTAATATATTGTTGTTATACCAGCTGCTTGTGCATGCAGCAGGAGAGTCTGACAGCACCTTTAGCTGAGAAAATGACACATCTAAGTTCCTTTCAAAAGTCAACCGCATTTAAAAATCTAGTTATCTAATTTCTATCCTTGTTTGTAACTATGAAGACACAGGATAAGGCTCCTACTTAAAGGAAAATCATAACAAATGCCAAATGTAGTGTGAAAGCGAACAGTAAACAGCTGTTACACTTCAGAAACAAGATTTTACTGGCCACAAGAGTCTCAGCCCCAGCAATTACCCAGATCTCTGTTCCTGCTATTTGTCTCTCTTATCAGACCAAACCTACCACACATGTGATTGTCGAATCCCTCCCCTCTTCACCCACCTCTTCAGTATGTACTTCCATTCCCTGACAGATTTTGTGTGAGTCTATTATGGGTGCTACTTGCAATGTTGGGCAGCTCTTGCATCCCTACAGCCTGCTGCCCTCATCGGCTCCACTGCTACTTCGGGCTACTCCTTCACCTCTCCAGTGGCAGCATGGAGTGAAAAACCAGCACTCTCACCTCTCCCTGGTCCTAAGTATCACTTTAGTACTAGTCTGTAGCTCACATCACCAGCTATTCCTTCTACCTGAAACAGGCACCTGCCTGCAAAACCAGGAAGGAGTTGTAAAGCTTTACTTTATAGCATATATTGATCGGAAATATAATTTGTTCTGATGATATCATTATTGCCATTAGAATTCCTTAATACCAATTTGCTGCATTTTAAAAATCTTAAATTCAGCCAGACACAGAAAAAAACGATTACAGCAAGGGCCAATGATAGGACCTGATGCTAGAATAGTTGGTATTAAAGCATGGAAGTCTAATAAAAAAAGGTGATTTATCACATAACTATAAACTAGATTGATGGCAATTAAAGTGCATTTGTCAAAATTAGCCAGTCATACATAACCTATACTGAGAGACTAATAGGGCATGCCTGACCTAAATCATATGTTAATGCTATTTTTTTTTGGCCTCAAACTTGGATGGTAAAGGGAGGTTAATTAGGTAGCCAGACATAACTTTGAGTCTCACTGTATCTATGCTACAACTGGCCTATTAGCAAAACCTACCACTACTTCGTGTGTCTGCTTCAGTTTCTGAGCAGATGCACAAGAAAAGGCTATTTTGAATATTCCTGTTGACATATGCGACACTGAGGAGGTAACGTGCATCCAACACCATGCAAAGCCAACACAAATATAGGGTACTCAATGTCAATCAGATAGAGGCTTAAGAAAAGCATGAGAACAAAAAACAGATTACAGTAGATAAAATATGTTTTAGATAGAATATTCATTCTAAAGGACCCTTAAATGCCAACAGTCATTAAGGTGGGTGAGAGGCTGTGGCTTTTTTCTCAGAACCTGGTTACCAATTTTCCTTTTCATCTAGAAAAGCAAAGTGATGGTTACCCCAATTCCACAGCTTTTTTTTCTTAATGTCTCCTGAACTCAGAGGTTTTTGCTAAAATACCAATCATCTAGTCTTTCTTTACATTGAGTGTACCATTAAGATAATTTAAAAAGATGTATGTTTCTAGCACATGAAATAGTCTATGATAAAGTACCAGTACTCCATCCTGTGGACTTGGTCCTGTGTTCTTATAGGGTTTCATTAATTTCTTAATAACCTGTAGTTTCAACCCAGAGACTCCTACATTCATTTGCCATAAGGATAAGTTTTCAACCTCAGAAATAGTCTGTATAACATGCAAACACAAAAAATAAAATTAAATGTGTCGCATAATTCTGAAGTTCTCAACTCCTATGTTCTGGAAAGAGACTTTAGATTGTTTCCTACTTCATGCTGTTATGGCATCCTGATCCTTAATTAAATATGTATCAATAATATAAAAGTTCCTAATTTGTAAGCTACATCCTTCCACCATGAAAAACCTGTTTTACAAAGATTTAAATATAGGCTCTTCAGAGTGATGGAATTCTGCTCATCCCAGGGAGGCATTACTGATTTTTTTTTTTAAATTCATACTGAAAACTCTGGTTTCATCATCTGCTTGTCTCACCACTGAGCAGAAACTTTCAACATTAAAAGCCAATTATTTCAGTCAATAAGAGAATTTGAAACTTGAGTTGGACTGAACGGATTACAATGAAGCAGTTGTAGCACAAACAGAGGCTCAGTTGTCCTTCAGTAACTTTATCTTACCAGAGATCTTCACTTCTCATACTGGGTATGTTTAGCTCTGGCTCTAAGCCTCCCAGAAAGCTGAAATATACTAAAGATAACTGATTTTTGAAAACTATTTTAAAAAAAATACCTGTGCATATCCCTTTTCCCCATAGGTATGCTTTCCAAACCAACAGTTCATACCTGCAAGTTGCTCATGGAGCCACCTTGTATATAAAGCAGCACCCACTGTTTTTGAGGTCAAAGCGAGCCCTATTTGAAAACCTGACTCCATTATAAGGAATAGGCTGTTGCCTTTACAGATTGATGTTTTGTTTATTTTGATTGTATCTTACAATATAAATACCTTCAATAGATGTGCCTTAGTCAGTTTTCAAATTATTTCAACTGAAATTATATCTGCAACTTATACACAAAAGATTTCTTTTCACTTCAGAGAGATGAATCTAATCTGTTGTCAGTAATAAAACCTGTGTTTTTCACAGGTGTTTCCTTATTGTAAACAGAACTTAACCTCTGTTTCTTGCCTATAAAGTATGTATGGGTATAATCCTTTGACAAGGATTTTGCAGAGTGACAGTTCAAACTGTCAATCATTTCTTCAGAGCCTCTAACTTCATGGTTAAATTTGCTTTTGATACATATGCAATTAAGTATTTCACACTGTTTCAGAACATTCATCTTACTCCCTTCAAAGTTAATGTACCACTGTTGCTGTTTTATATATACTGCAAAGTGCATTTGCAGCAAGAACTATCATTAACTTAACATGCAATTCAGAGTCCATTCACTAGATGTTGTGCCCTTCAGTTCTGATGTATTTAATATTTTAGCACAAGGATATGTAACTTTGCATTAATCTTTATTAAAAATCACTTGCATTTTTACAGCACTATTCCTGAATTGCTTGGGACAGCAAATGGATCTGCAACACCAACATTGCCAAGAAAGCTTACTGTCTCATCCTGGGTTTTTTCTACTTAAAATAATGAAGCAGAGACTAAAGAAGCAAAGGTATTGGAGCATTTTTCCAGTACTGTGCACAGTAAATGAGATGAGACCGGATTCAACTTCACAAATCTGCTAATAACAACAGGAGTTGTAAGCCTAACTCAAAGCTTAAGAAATAGAAATAACTGACCTTCTTTTGATGTGACTATTCCAACATCCTTTTTTTTCCTAGTTCTCATAAAATAATCTTGATGAGTGGTTCATGATACTCCAAAAGATATTAAGCCTATTGCCAAAGTTATGCAGCAGAACAAAGTACTTATTCAGAACTCTGTGTATAGATAGCATACATTAATTGGGTAGCTCATGCTAAAATTAAATCTGATAAATTAAAACTATTGAGATTCTGGAGTTATATATCCTTTGGGATACCTTATGGTACACCCTCTTTCTCTGCCTGTAATGTAATAGATTAGACTGGGGTAAGCGTGTCTGAACACCACAAAATATTATAGGGAAACTCAGAGACACAGTGTAGCAAATGTGTTGACTTCAGTGGCCCACAGTTTCTGATGATAATTGATTTTGCATAAGATTAAGCTAAAGAAGTAATTTTTTCTTAGTATCTTGCAGATTGTACTTAATTTTCTGTTTCAGATTGAATGCCAATAAGTGATAATAATTTTCAATAATATGAAAGCTATACAATTAAAATGCTGAGAAATTGATTTCTAGTTCACTTACAATGTCCCTGCTTTCCTGACCGGTGGAGTTAAAAACACTTGCCTATGTGTCCTATGCTGTAGCCCATAAGCTTCATCGCTGGGTCCTATTTAAAACAAGAGTATAATGAGACTCACGACTTAACCATTCACTTGTTGCCTCAACTCTGCGTTTCTTGGTCAAACTAATTCCTTCATTTAGGAAGTATACAAGTGCGTCCACATTACTACTATATAAGTCATTGTACGTGGATTAAACAAACCAAGAAGACATTCTGATTTCAGTTAGAATCATGAAGGCCTTTGTACAGTCAGGATCACAGAACTAGAGGTTATAAATTCCTAACTTTTCAGGTTACTGTTGCTATATCTTTTCTTTTAAATTATTAACAAACTTTAGGACACATTAAAATTATCTACTGCAATCCTATATGTGTATGGCATGCTTAATATTGTTATTCCTTTAAGTTCTTATTACACTAGGTCTGCAAGCATCCTATTCCTGTCAAAGGAAATTTTCTTTTTATTTAAGACATACTGCAAAACAGCTATTTTACATAATAAGCAAGGTTTGTATCCAGTGCTGATATACCACTGTTTCTTGGGGGTTTTTTAAGAGTTTAAAGGATTAAAAAAAATTCGACAAGCAAGAACTAAACACATATACAAGACCCTGGAAATCAGATGAAGTCATGAATTTGCATCTGCCTAAGCTAATAATTTGGAAGCTCAGTCCAACTGCAGTTGCTATTTTTTTCTTACTGATGTGGGATTGTCCATGAAGTGCAACAAAGAGCCCTTGATCCCGGAAGGAAAGCCACGTTTGATTTTCTTTTTTTAAAATACATGGAATTTCTATAGAAACAGTCAGAAGTAACTCTTGCTCTATGGACATCCACTGTAGCATGTGTGCATGCGATACATACAAAATATTATGTTAAGATAAATGAACAGTTAAAGTCATAAATTAAAGCAGAAAATAAGTATCAGTATTTTTATCTTGGACCACTTCTAGACAGTAAATGTTTCTGGGGCTATAGCTAAAGCGATGGACATCAGAATGGGGGAAAAGAAAGGTTTACTGTTCTTAAAAGTCTTCACCTTTTCTAGAATGAATGTTTTCCATCTAGTAGCTCAAAATTTAATTTTGGAAGAATGTTCACAGTTAGAGTAGCAAAGAATTGTTTGTTACGCTGGTACTAATCACACTGCCAAAACTTTTATGCATTTTCCTCTTTCTAGCCATGAAGTTTCTTGGAGTATAACATTTAAAATGAAGCAAACTTAGAGGGATAGAATATGCAAATATTTATAGAAACTAATCAAACCACTTAAACGCATCTTTAACAAACATAATCAGAACAACGTCCACTAAAACAGGATTTGTTAGTTAAAAAAGTCACACATGGCTAGTCTGATCTTGTTACCTTTGAAGAAGGGGTCAGAAAGGCAATTTGAAAAAGTAGTAAGTTACATCAAGAAGAGACAGCAATTACAGATAAAGGCTTGTTCCCTATCTTTATCTGCTCATACATTTTAAGCAAAATCACTGGCAAATATCTATTTATTTCTATACAAGCACACAAATTGTTATAATCTCTTAATTACAATAATGTTTATCGTGGTAATTTACCCTCATTTATTAACAAAAACTACATATCTCCTATGGAGAAACACATAGATTTCTATAATAAACACATATCCAAGTTCAATACAGTTGCTCTACTACAAAATCAAAAATCGCTTAGAAAGGTCAATCTTTAATTATAAAGAAAATTTTAGAGAAATCATCTATGGAACACATAATACTGGGGTGAGTTACAGAAAATGTTCAAAACATTAACTGAAAGGATTTTCAATACATTGATTGGTATTATAGTTTGGATTTTCGTGTGAGTAGAATGCTGACCATTCTAGTACTCCCCTTCAAAAATATTTTTTTATCCATAATTATATTATGATTGAATAACATCTCATTTGTTACAAGAATGTTCCTGGATACATTCGCAAGCGAGGAATTGTCTTTTCCTATCTCTCTACAGAATGTGTTTTAGGGATGCCACAAAGTACTGACTGAAGTTGGCAAGCTAGCCTGTAGATTTATATGCACTTAATCTCTACATTGGTGCTTATGCAGTTGCATAAAAGATCAGTTTGTAGTTTTGAAGATATGTTTATTGGTGTTAAAGTGAAAAAAGACTATATGCAATTAGTTAAAGCGTTGAATGTGGAAAATGGTATTTCCCTAGAAAAAGAAGCTCAAAGAGCTGTAATATAAGCAGGAACTTTGATGAAACCCTAGAAGAGTCTGATATTTTAAATAAATAAATACTGACTCCTTGATTAGGTAACAATACATCAATGCTTGATGATGCAAGCCTGGAGAGCTCTTTGCTCACATTAGCTATGTAAAAACCCACCCCTTACAGCCTGATATTCTGTATGACCTCCATTATCTTCAAGGGAAATATTGAGAAAGAGATTGATGAAATTCTTGTCTGGTTTTCTATCTTCTTTTCCTTTACATAATTCCAGAAGCCTACGTTAACTGGCTGGAGTGGAACTACAGCCAGATCAGGAAGGACACTAAGAGGAAGAGAAAGGATTTCAGCTGGCAGTAGCTGTTATCACTGCAGACTGACAATAGGGGAAGTTGTTGGACAGAAGATTGTGTTTTCCACTGCTGTATAAAAACTGAATACAACTGATATAAGCCTCCCAAAGCGTATCTGAGGTTATTTTATTGCTCTTATTATATTCGTTCCCCAAAGCAAAATGTTGATATAACTCGTTTAGGAGTTCTCATTTATTCAGAAATTCTCTTCCAGTGCATTCAGCAAGTGCCATTGCAAGAATGGTGGAAGTTGTAATATATTGTAATATTGGTGGAATTTTCCCCTCCAAATATAAGGAGGGAACTAAAATTACAGTAAAAAAGACAAAGTATCATGCCATGATGAATGTCGCCCTGTCTAACATCCTCTGCTGTGCAGGAAGGTATTTATTTTTTCAATAAATACAATTACAGAACAGTTTTCCTTCTATGAAGCTGTCCCTCGACTCTCCCTTATAATGCAGGAGACACTGGTAGATGTCAGAGGGCCAGATTTCTTCAGTGAGCATGATTATAAAATATTTCTCTATCTCCTCATTAGCTTCCTGATTTTTTTCTTCTTTACTGTGTCCGTCTTGGGTTTTTTCCCTTGCTTTCTGGGCAATTAGTGAGAGAATTCTAACAGTGACATTGTCTCTTTCTTTCCTTCAGTCTGTATTAGACTAAAAGCAGGTTTCTTTTATTCTCTGACTAGAGTGGCTGAAAGGATATAGTCTTTCATGGAACACTTTCTTGTATTTGAAATAGAAAAAGCTGCAGTAAAGTAGAAGTTTAACAGGTCTACTGACTCAGGGTCTGACCCTGTTAACTGTCGGGAGCAGGGAGGGAAGGCTGTTTACTTATTTTGAGGGGTGCTGGACAAGAAAATGGAGGGTAGAAGCTTGAAATCCTACTAAGGGAATGTGGAACAGCTGTAGCACTGCTTTACCTGACATCATCCTGGAATGCTGCAGTGGAAGTTCTTTCCCAAGCCTCTCTTCCTGATTACATTTCACATAAACCCAAATCATTAATTATGTCTTGTGTGAGCATCTCTTAGTAGAAATGAACAAAAGCCACAGATTTATCCCATCCTTGGGTGAAAGCAAAGAACCCTATCCAAAACAAACAATACAGAAGGGTAAGAACTTTCCATACAAGGCAGCTTTGGGATCTGCAAGCTATTCCATAATATGCTGTTGCTGAATAGTGACTTGTCTGTCTGTTAGGTAAATTTCATGCTGTCACTCTGATGACATACTATAAAACCAGAAAGCAACAGTGACAATAACATTTATATTTATTTTGGGGAAATACTGTTGCAGTCTACAAGGCACTGCAAGATTTGTTTTCATTTTATCAGAAGACCATTGACAATGGGAAAAATATGATGATAAAATTTCTGCAATCTGTTTGACCAGTTAATATGAGGCTGATAGATAAGCAGAGTAGACTTGAGTTATCCAAGTCAGAATATGTTATTTACTTGATGTAAAAACAAAATACAAAATTTAAATTCATAAGCAGTTTCCTTATGAACAAGGGAAAACCAGGGCTTTTAAAACTCCTGTGAATAGAAATATTATTCTCTACTGGACTGACATATGAAGGAAGTTGCTGTTTCTCAGCAGGAGATAGTTTAGAAGAAACAGTTCCAGGTTCATATTTTACAGAAGCCATTTCTTTATATTCTAGCTTTCCTATACTTAGCTGTAATGTCAGTGGCATCATTGTATCCTTATGAGAAGACTACGGAGATACTTAAAGGCTACAGATTTTGATGCCTGTTGTTGTGTACTATAATAATTGCTTCTTTTTCTTTCAGCGCCTTCTTCTCAAACAAGATGCCACAGAGGCACCAGTTGTGTCTGCATGAGTCTTAAAAGCAAGAAGACTATATTTTCTTTACAGCAGGGGAGTAAATTTTTCATGCTTTGTGTTTGAGGAGTAAGAGATAAACAACATTTTGGGGTACTTTTGTACAGTGGTTCACCATGGGATTATAACTCTCATGTCACTACAACCCTCAGTGGATCACCAGGAGGAAGGAGCAAATCCACAGCCAGTATGTTTTAAAGCATATGTTTCTACTGAGGAAGAGACACCCACGTGTGACATATAAGACTGTCCTGGGATCTTTGAGTTCTCTCAGTAACCACTAACACGAGCCATTTTCAAGTTTAATACCTATAATTACAAAGCAAATTTTCTACAAGATTTTAATTCAAACTGGTGAACAGCTTCAAGGCCATTCATCTTTTCCAGCAAACAGAGATTATGTGTTTAAAATACATACACATTACATCAAAAACTCCAGGTCACAGTCTGCAAGAGATGTGTATGTATAGTTTACTACATACCTATTAAAAAGGCATAAGGCCAAAACTAACCAAACATCTTCTAAAAGCAATCAGATAAGCTGTGATGTATGTTAATGTGCAATGCCGAAATGACCAATAATTTTTGTGATGAATATGGACTCTTACATTATATTCTATCCCCCCCTTTTTCTTCCACTGTTTCATTATGGCTAAATTTGGTACATATTTGTACATTAGGTTTCCTATTGCTATATTCGTCAAAAAACAGTTCTTAAAATTTTGTCATTAACCTTCATTGCCTCAAGCATGGTCAGCAGGTATAAAGATACAAGCTTCTCCTCATTCTATTTATCCTTCTTCTAAATTTGGGATGAAAATATAAAGCAGAAGAAATCCAACTACATCCATTAACAGTCTTAGCATTATAGAAATCAAAAGTACGCTAAACTGCTTAGGAAACAAGAATGGAATTGTAATATTTGTAATATTTATTCTGCTTTAACTTGACATTGACTTATACCATGTCATACATGTAATAACTTAACTTTGACTGTGGCTATTAATCTTATCTAATATTAAAAAGCCCACAGCCTGTCCCCCAATTAACCAAAACCCCAACAAACTGCTAACTCACAACACAAAAATATACTGACTGCATACTATACTACATAGTCAGTTCCAGAACTCCATCAAAACCAAATGCACAATAGTTAATACAATAAATCTCACTACAAGGGTCCTAGGATTCAAGGGTTCCAACTGTCACAGCAGACAGGAAAGAGTCAGTACCATGACACCGCTTAGATTATTTTAGTCAATTCCTCTTCAAACTTCAGGGCTGTTACAAAGTCATTAGTGAATTAAAAAGAACACAAGGCTGCTCCCTAAATGTTGAGGGTCAAATTATTTCTTCTTTTACATGGTTACCAGGGACCAACCTCTGAAATGAACAAAATGCACAGGCAATGGGTGATGCACATCCAGAAGAAAGTGAAAAGCGTACCAGTTAGGATACTTAAAAACAGAATGTAGGGTTTTTTCTCACCACAGTAGTATTTTCAAGCTCAGCTGCACAGCACACTACTTTTGCTTGAGAAGAGTCAATTTTGGGGAATTCAGTTCAAGTTATGTAACAAAGGAAGGCAGGTTTTTATCCCAATCATTTTGAACAAAATAGACTAGCTGAGAGCTTCACTCCTTAAAAAAAACCCGTTTCATGGACAGATGGAATGTCTCTTCACAGATTCAGAAATTCTGATGAACTTCAACTCTGGCACTGTGATCACCCATGCCAGATGTAACGGGGGAACAGCTGTGTAGATGTTAATCTCACTGGGCATGAAAAAACATTAGTCTCCCTTAAAAATTCACCCTAAACTCAATATCCCCCAAGTCTTTGGATCTGGGAATGACAGATCTATTCAAGATAGCAGCTTTGAAAAGTTAAGCATTCAGGAAAGAACTTTAATCCCTGGAAACACAGAGCACAAAGGTGTACATATTTTTCTTCTATTTGTTGAAGATCCAGGTGAGAATTAAAAAAAAACATTATATCTGTATGCAAAACAACTTGAATATTAATGGTACATCTAATTGCTGAAACTGACCTTGGCTTTACAAAGAATTTAAAGAGATTTGCTGAACTCATATTATAAAATTACCTTCAGAAAACAGCATGTTCTGAGAGAAGACATGTACTTGCAAGTGAAAAACAGGTTTAAGAGAACTAATCACCATTTTATAAATATTTTTACTCACAGCATTTGATACCAGGAAATTAGAAAATATATCAGTTTGGCATCATGGTTGAAATTTTGGCTTCAACTTGCCTTTTCTGTGCCCCTGTTTTTTATGTATCAAATGGAGATAATACCTTATTTCATCTGTCTTATCCTGCTAATGACCACTTTGATACAGTGTCACATACTTCTAACACACCTGCAAGTGAGCTTCTACTCTCTGGATTATCTGTAGACAACCTACATGATAAAATAAGTAATAATGAGTTCCCACCCTGGTTGACATATAATCTCAGAGAACTAAAACTTTCAGGACACTATAAATTCACGAAGTACAAGAACTGGACTACAAACTCTTACTTCCAGAAGAGTCTTATGACTGTAAAATAGAAAAGCAGTTTTTCTTCACTTTCCTTTTCACACTAACAATTATTTTCAACCTAATGCTGTAAGCCCTAAGATTCCCATTTCCTTCAGTGAATTTTAAAATAGACTCATTATTTGACTGAATAAAGTCAAAGCGATTGTTCACATCAGGAGAATTACTTGCATGGATTTTAATCCACTGTGCCAGGACCTTAATTTACCCTGCTATTTTACAACTGTGTTCATGTAACCTGAACAAAGAACAACAGAATGGGCACAAAAATCTTACAATTTGTCTTCCTCTGCTTTTAATTTCCCCATAATTACTATATGACTTGTACTTCATCTCTCTTCCTACATTTCTTTCAGAGACTTCAAAGAAGAAAAAATATTGTCCATGTTAAAATTTGAAGGTGAAAAGCATCAAGAAATTTCCTGCTTTCCTTTTTATTTTTCAGCTAGAAACCTTAGAAAGGAGTTGAAGGGTCTAATTATAATTCTTCACACATCAACATGGACTTTCATTCTTAAAAAATAACCAGTCACAATAAAGTTTTGCTATAATTCTGCTTTGCAGAATTACAGTGTTTTAATGACTGTATCTGCTTGGTGTCGGGCAATACAGGCTTCAATAAAATATGCTGGTACAATGGTTACAATTTGAAGGCAGCAAAAATAATTTGAAATTTTGTTGCTGAATATACGATCATTTTCTTATCTGACAATATAACTAAATAATGACAGGAATGGAGCAATCTTAGCTTTTTTACATTAATTGCTATTTCCAAAGAGTTAGAGAAAGTTCATTGGCATCAATAGCATTTAGAAAATATGAACGAAGTTCTTTGAATTTTGCCTGAACTACCCATTATCCATCATACTGAATATTTACTGTAGTGACCTTCTTTCTTTTCTTTGTTTTTAATGCAAACAGTTCTATTTAACAGAAAAGCTAGGAGAAGCTTGAAAAAACTAAAGGGAAAAGAAAAGAATTACATGATCCTCTCAATATTCTAAAACATCTTGTTGCTCTTACATTTGAAAGTGACAAATGAGGTTTTACCAATGAAACAGTACTTGAAAATAATTTTCTTCACATAGATTCTATTATAAGCATGGATTGGCTATATTTGGCTAACATGTTGGCTGGCTCACCCATAAGGCTAAGGAAATTTTCTGCTGACAGCTAGGACTACTGGGTCCAGAAAAATTTGAAAAATACACTTGGATTTTTATAGTTCACACCAAAGCAGCACCCAAAGAAAAACACGTTGTTCATAAAAATATGAGAGTATGTCAGTGTTCCAGATACTACACTATAATTCCAAGGGAAAGGTCACTCTGAGTGTTAAATTTGTTCTATAACTAACTGTGTGACATCACTTTTTCATAGTTATTTTCAGGAATACAACTTCAATAACTTCATGACAATAACTTTTCTACTCTTCCCATGATTTTATTAGGCAAGTTAGGCTTTATGTTTATGGCTGTTCATGAGAAACTGAACAATTTATTCTAGTTTAAGTTTTCAAAGGTGAATTTGTGTCATAATAGCATGTTTGAATTCAGTTATTTAATTTACTGCTGGATATTTTATGGCAGAAGCAACTGTGGTGTCTCATGACAAGTGCAAACATGATCATGAAGCACACTTAAGTTTTGCGCCAAAGGCCAAGAAATCCAGATATAAATACATTTTTAGCTATTTGTTGAGGAAGGGTACAATCAGATGTCTGTTACTCCTCGTCATCCACACTGTAGTTGTCTATACTTGCTAGAGAGCGTAGCAAAGTGTGACTGTGAAAGGAAGTATATAAGATACTCAACTTTGTCCAGTTCTCCTGGGCTGGATTCATGATTCCTTTGTCAATGCTCAGTCCTATGACTTCATAATTCAATTATACAACATTTGAATTTTGACAGGAAGGTAGCACGGTCTTGCTTTAGCCAAGAACTAACTACGATGCAAAAGAGGACTGAATGTGGTAAGCTATCACCCACATGATGATGTAACCGGAAGTGACTATAGTGGCCTTTATACAGACCATGGGTGGGCAACGGAAAGGAGACCATCCCCCAAACTGGCTGGAAAGGTATACAGTGAAATTATTACAAATGGGATGGCATCCCATGCAAACATTTGACTGTGAAGGTTATTGGTATTAGAGAAGCAGACTGCAGGGCACACTGTGACACTGCTCTAACTCTGCATAGGAGCAGAGCATTCTGCTTAAGGTGAAACCAAGCCACCATCCCAGAGCCTGGCTCTGAAACTCAGAACAAACACAGTCTTCTCCACAGTTTGATTGTCCTCCAGCGATCGAGCAACTGTATGGTACTTAGTTGCTGGTTAGGGTTAAACCACAGTATGTGACGGGAAAATCTTTCTTTGGCATCACCTGTCCCTCACTTGGCTCACATAATAAATTGCTCTTAGCAGTGGAACACTGTTTGATGTACCTTTCCCCACCTTGCAGAGTTATATGTTTTTTAAGGCAAATAACATTTTTTTTTTCACAAGAAACTGCAATGCTCACATAACTCAAACAAAACTACCTGAAAGTGATAGTTACGTACTTTACAAGTGACAACCATTTAGAACCTGTCAGTCAGGAAGAAAATTATTGCTCTTTGTGCATAAAATTGCAATTAAATTGTGCTTCTTGTGTTTCAGTTAAAAGACAAGCATCTCTAGACCACAACTTAAAGCATCAGAGAATAGACAGATTTCCAGGGATAAATTCTGATTATGATCACATCATTGCAAATTCAGAGCAAGTCTATTGAACTGAACAGATTTAAATAAACTTACAATAACAATGAAACCAAAATTTGGTCCCACCTTCCTCATTTCTATCAACATTTTTTCCATATTTAGCTACTGTTACTGCTTTCCATTAAACAAAGTAAAGCCTGTGTCCAGACCTTTATCAAAGGTCTTTTAGTGGCATCTAATATTAAAAAATAAATAACTGAATGGACGTGTACAACAAACTTTTCCTACCTACATTTCTCTGGTTTCTATGCACTCCAGAAAACAGAAATTAAATAAAATCTGTTTAAATTATAGAAAAGATGGCTACAATTATAGCTGAAGTGTGTTAAAATGTGGTTTTTTCATAGAACGAGCAATTAGAAAAATTACATTCTATAGCATTCAAGCCTTATACACTAACACCAACCAAAAGAGGCCTATTCTTATGTTTGAAGATTAGAGGTTGAACTTTCAAACTGGAATGAGAGATATTAACAAGATATCTGTTGCTAATGAGAGCTAATATACTCCACCAACACATAGCTGTCTAGAAAGCAAAGTAAAAAACACCTCTATTTTTGTTACTCTCATATGTTGAAAATACTAGTACACTGTAGGCTAATTGTGGTGTTTCATGTGTGATTCAAGGCATATTAGTAAAATAGCATATTCAGGACCACAGAATATATTAACACCACAGTTGTTCTCATCTGAAAAAATTAGTAGTAAAGTCAGTCATAGTACTGGTCATGCACTGCAATGCTGCTGAAAGGAGATGTTTGCTTTTCAGTGCGAGTTATGATATGTCCCTTGTGCAGCCTGATACTTCTCAAATGCAATATTGCTTTCAGCTCTACCTCATCAAGCACAGGATCTCAAAAGTAAAGCAGCCCACAGAATATTTTATGTGATAAGTGACTGTTCTACATATTACTAAGTCCTGGACATCTCAACTGCCAAGAAACCATCTCTTACAAATGGTAATATCTTTTCTTAAAGGAACTAAAGATACCAAAAAGGAAAAGTGTTTCATTGTTTTATATGGAAAAGCCTGCTTTTCTTCAATCTGTCTCCTCCTTGCTCCAGTGTACTGAAGAACTACCTTTGAAATCAGTTTATTTTCTATTTCAGGCATTCTTAATTGTATTTTTGAGGTATCAGCTTTAAATATTGGAAATTCAGCTTGTGTTTTACTGTACATCAATTATGATTATTTTTTTTAAAAAATTATTATTTTAATGGAGTTTTCTATTTTTTCCCTTGACTCTTTCCATAAACCCACACTGACATTTCTAGTAAGGAAGAAAACATACACATCCAATTCTCTTTTGGCCATACCATTACTAATTCTAAAACCAGATAGACTAATTTAAACTTCCAAAAGCTCTATGCTGTCAGAACTAGAGTAATGTTAGTGTTCAAAGCTAGATCAAAACTATTTTACTTAGAGTCTAAAATCAGCAGGCATTCACAATTAGAAAGACCTCACAGCCAACAAAACAGTAGATATTCTTGAGGAAGGGCAAGACTGGAAACTAAGGAGTGCAAATTGCCCTTGGTATGAAAAAGCAGTATGAATCCATGCAGCTCTACCTGTGGATGTGTGATGAGCCAGCTGCAAGCTTATGGATAAAGATTAAAAGGCAGACCAGTATAGATGATGTTAGGGAGGGTGTCTGTTAGAGGATGCCTGATCAGGAAGAGAACATCAGTGAGACCTCCTTCAGACAATAGGAAGAAGCATCACTTTCAAAGTCACAAAGGAGGACAATGGCCTGTAACTGCCCCAATAGCTGCTAGAAGTGAAACACAACAGGGTACAAGCAAACATTCATAAAAATAACATATTTGTGAGGAAAAATTGTATCTACATAGTTATTTAAGGTACTGATATAATCTGAATGAGAAACAATGGATACAAGTAAAAAGGAGTGGGCAATAATGGAGTGGATAGTGAGAAGAAACTCTTATACAAAGAGTACTTTGTATAAGATGTAAGCGTACAACAGGGTAAGTCTGAAAAGCTCTTTGGCAGTGTACTTGAAGTATGTATTCAACAGTTCAGAAAACTCTAAATTTCCATAAAGTAACTGTTAACCATGTTCTTTGCAGTTTTTGCACCTACATAAAGGTTTCCAGAATAAAGACCCATAAACAAGCAACTGATGAAATATCACAAGCATTGATTCACTCTTGCTTCAACTTACTCTAGCTCAGCTAAATTACTGTATTTAGTATATTATTTCTACTTAAACTCTGGTGTATTATTTACTCCCAAAGCATTAAAGTACAGATTTATTTTTTTTTTCCCCCTTATATTACCTGCCATCAGGGTCAACAGGGGTTCTAGCAACTATCCTTAACAACAAGCAGAACACCCACTAGAAAAATGGCCAATTACTATCCTGAGAATTGCAGAGGGAGTTTAAAGCTTGATCACTATAAATTTGGAAATTAGTTTAGACAGATTAATTAAAATACCAGGTACATATTTTAATAATATTGAATTTGCATATTTTTATATGAAGGTTGCATTAGTTTGATAAAATGATGTATTAATCTCAAAAGGTGCTAATTAGATGTGAATAAATGCCACAATGAACTTTTCAGGGAAGCTCAATAGGACATTTTACTCTAAATAGAAATATTGTCAGTCAGCGTCAACATAAATATTGCCTCTATACTAATAAGCACACAAAACCCCCAATTGTATTTTCAGGCAGGTGTGGGATATTTACTTAAAACAACAGTGATTAATCAGTTTCTCACGGGTGCATTGTTTACTTATTTCTGTACATGTGGCAAAAAGAGGTATTTCTTCAAGCTATAGTAATCATATCAGGCTATAGATAGCATTACAGCTGATGGCACATGTATCTGATCAGTCATCCTAACAGCCCAGTATTTACCTTGAAAAATTATTAGTTTTGCACAAAATCTTCCCAGAAGTATGAGGTAATTTAAGATATACGCCTTTAGTGAAGCTCTTTTTAAAGCATTCTTTTGTAAGCAGTAAGAGAAAACAATTTCAGGTACATCAGATGTCTACAAAATAGAAATTTACATTGCATTTACGTATAATTAGTATTATTATTTATATATAATTATTGTACTTAATTATAATACAAATTTCCATAGCTCCATCTAGACACGTAAAAGACTACATGAGCTACATCAACAAAAAACCCCCAAACATTAAATGCCATGAAAAACAGCTGTAATACCTGGCACCTTGGATTGAAAACGATCCCCTCTCTGGGGCTATATAAAAATTTTAGTATCTGGCACTCTGCTAGAAAATGTCCATCAAATTATAATATAGACATTTGCACGTAATATATATTTAACATTTGGGGTGAGTTTCATGCTCATGAAAATAAAGGACTGACAACACTATTTAGAGCCAAACATGATGCAGATACGCACTGCACAAACTCCCTCACACAAAGTTGCCAGTGAGCAACAGTCTTGACCTGCACCCCTTCTGCTGTTACAGTTCTTGGCCTTTCTTGACTAGAGACTGCCAAGTGCATTGAACTGAGCCAAACTCTGTGACGTGAACAAGTATCCACTGGGCAGAGTGATGTACTTTCTGCATGTGAAATATTATTTGTGGTATAGTAATGGTAAGAGCTCTAAGAGTCAGTCAAATCCCATTTGGCTCTTTTACAGTCTTTTTTTTTTTTTTAAATTCTCTGAAAATTGCTGCCTAAAAGGAGGTTAGTTAAATGTACTATTTAACACTATGCTTTGTTTACAAATGCCCGTTTGTACTCTACTGCTGAATCCAGCTGATGTTCCCATTTATGAGATCCCCTGAGAGGTAAGTACATTAACTAAAAGATGATTTGTGGATATTTTTTGGAGAAGACTGGATGGAGCACAGTATCTCAACACAAAAATTTCATTAGAGTACAGACATTCTGGACAGACAGATCTGTCATTTCAAAATTTGTTTGCTTGGCTGCTTCCACTTTGGTGGTTTTCTGAGAGGCTCCCCCTCCAGAGCCACCTAGAAGCAGTGCAGAAATAAAAGCTTTTTAAAAATGACATGTATAAGGAATCACAGTTCTCTGAAATAAATGTTTGTTTAAGACCAAATTTCGCAGCAAGGGGCTTTTCATCTAGCTTCTTTCCATTGAACTCCCTATACTCCAAAAGCATAGTCCAAGAAGCAGCAGGCCTCTTTAGGCAGCATTAACACAGATCCCACATTACAGAAGAGAAACTGAGATTCAAGCTTTTGTATTAATACTTTGAGTTCAAGCAAAATTTTTAAGTACCATTTATTTCACATAACTTAAGTAAAAGAAGCTCCTTTTTCTCTCTCCTATAGACTCCAAACACTTCAGATATACTGTTATATTCAAAGTGATATCTAGTTACCCAGCTTGGCAACTCACATGAATGTCTAAATCTTAGGGTACTTTTTACAAAAGTCTAGAATAATTATACGGCAAAATATTATCTCATTTATTTTCTGGTACATCTTCATCACCTTCAATCACTTTAAAGTGCTACACACACAAACCCCCCCCCCAAATAATTCCACCATTGAGAAAGGATTAGGAACGTGATCCAAAACTAAATGCGAGAGATTTCCTACTGACTTCAATGGACATTGTATATAACAAAAACCTCAAAACAAACCAGACTTAAAAATTGATTAAAAACATTAATGTGATTCTTATGTCCCTGGAATAGTTTTATCATTAACACTAATAATTTCATAAAGCAATTGAAGTTATCCAGTCTCAGGAAATTAATTATTACAATTTTTTAAAAGAAGACATATTACTCTCAACAATGTTATGTCTTCATTTGTCTTTTCCTGTTTAAAAAAAAATTCTCCTTGTGTTCACAACACTTTAATCAACAAGCACTTAAAATGTCCAGCATAAATCATATCCTTCACTTCCGTTTCTAAGAGTGCAGACTTGAACAGATACCACTGGCAGTAAGGGCAGCTTTTAATACTGGTAGCTCTTGGCCTTCACACTTTGAGTAGATACTGGCCAACTAGCTATAGCACAAGTATCACACCATTTTGCTAAAGAAAATAACCCTTTTGAGATTCAAACTTCATTCTAGTTCCATTTTGTACAATTTATTAGGTGAGAACAGCTTTAGTGACAGATTTAATTTCCAGTTATCTCTGCAACAATAGTAAATAAATCTCTCAACTGACAGTATTCCTGTATGCTTATACTTTGTCCTAAAATGAGACATATTCCACCATAACTGTTCATTGGCCATTCAACTTTAATTGGCCAATTTTTAGGCAGTTATCAGTTGGCTATTTTCTTTAGAGCAGATAACATTTCTGACAGTCAAACTCCTTCTCCTTCCCTGATGACATGTAGTAAAATTATGTATTTGTGAAACTTTATAAAACATGCCTTCCATCATATGAAACATGACATTGATGAAAAAAAAATAAGTGTCCTGTGACTCGACAATATATTTCCCCTTTGAATCATAATGGAGTTTACAGTAAAGAATGGTTATCATGAAAAGAAAGTGAGCATTTTTAACTTATTTAAATACCATAAAATAAAATTTTTTAAACCAGCATCCTTCACAAATCTGGGGGCACCTAAAATCCAAATACTAAAGGACCACTTACTAACATGACAACAAAGAGGAAAATAGAAACCAAGAATTAAACTCAACTTGGTATTTTCAATTCCACAAGTTTTTTACTCTTTTATGGTTTCCAAAATATTTCTAAGAAAATATATTTCATAGAATTATGCAGTCCTAAAAAATGCCACTTAGTAGTTTAAAGTAGTGTGTCAAAAAGTAGTGAAAAATACATACGTGATAGTTAAAAAAAAAGTAACAAATAGATTTCATCCTAATGCACTGCCAAAACCCATCTGACAAACACTTGGCCTTTGGCCAGTTGTAGTTGAGGCTGACATGAAGATTTGCCAAACTGAGTTAACATTACTACTGAATTAGTACATGAATTCTATTATTTATTTTGGGAGGTTGGCAAGGAGAATGTAAAATTCCTGGTTAAGATACTAATGTTTTGGAGACTAGCAGTAATCTAAAGGACAATGCTTTATGGAAATTAAATAGATGGAGACCAAATACTATGTCAGCAGATTGACATCGTTACCAGGGTAAGCAACAACTACTGAGTGAAATGCTGAAGCATGTATAGATGTTCCTAGACATACGCAGAGACATACATTCTAAGCAGCACTGTCTGCCATTAAGTGACAACAGCTAATAATTTTAAGTTAAATATGCATTCTTCAGCCTTCATTAGATCTTGTTTGGTATGTTGTATCTTATACCTTTAGCAAAACAGAATGACAGAAGGTAAGCTATATATTTTCTTACATTACACCTGACCTTAAAGAACACCACTTCCTGCTATACAACAGCAGAATAGGAGATTAAACTGGCTATTTGGATCTTTGACTCCAGTGCCTAATCACTGCAAGTAACATAAAATCTTTCTGAATATTTTGGATGAGAGTACTCTTTTGAGAAGGTTCTCCCAGAACTTAATTAATTTTATGATTCCTGTAATTTTCAATCTAAATTTATACTTGACCACATCTTAGTCATGCCTAGCAAATCTCTTACAGTGTTGTAACTAACTTAGAGCTTTCATTCCTTTTCCTGGTTTCTTCTCCCTTCTCCTGTACCCCTCTCCTTTCCATTAATCCAATAGCATAAGGTTTTATTAAACTATGCAGTTGCATCTGCTTTTGTTAAGTGACTGGTATAAATTAGAGGGCAGCAAGTCACCAAACATTCCAAGTTTAAATCATGAGAGAACAGAATGTTTTGCAGAGCTGTTCCCCAACTTGGGAACTCTTGTTTGTCCAGAAAGGAACCGTTTAATTTACACAACCAAACATACATTTGTTTTCCCTTGATTCTGGCGCTTAAGAATAATTATGACACTTATTTCCATCAGCATCAAATTCCCTTGGGTTTCAAAACCAAATAATACGAAAGCTTCAATTCATCTAGGGTTTTTTAATATTTGTTTCTTTTTGTTTGCTTTTCCTAGCAAAATTTCAAATGCAGTCATCAGTATTTTACTATCATAATCCAAGGAGGTTACTAATGCTGTTTACTGCATTTTGTTAACCTTCACATATCTCAAATACAGAGATGAAAATAGATTTGAAAGATAAGGTCTTGATACTATAAACTCTTACTATATTTACTTCCTCTACATGTAACCAGTCCCAATGAAAGTGACTGGATTTCTGATCTGGGCCTAAGGCAGAACTACACAAAAAAGTCAAACCAAAGGGGTTCTGTAGATCAGTTAATGACATGATTTGAATTGTGAGCTCATAGTAGAAACAGTTGAGCATTTTTGCATCTGGACACTGGTTTTAGTTATAAATGATATGACTTACTGAACCTTTTTTTTTTGTGGTTCTTTAATCTTTTCATTTTCAACTGAAACTTGTTTCATTAAAGTTGGGGATGCCTATTCAAGGTCTGCCTTTATAATCTCTGTTACTACTTCAGATGGAAATCTGGTTTATGTGTACGATTTCTGCAGTGAAGGTTTATTGTATTTACTGAACCATATGTTTTTCTACAGCCTGCTTGGAATTTATGATGACATTGTTTTGGTTTAAGTTGACAACTACAGTATGTTTCAAGTTATCTGATTTCCACTGAAAATCACAGTCTCTAATGAACCGAGATTTTGAAAGTTTTCAGACAGTTACATTTCTCTGGTTTGGTGATAGTGTCCTGTTGCAAGAGTTTGTTTGGACTTTTTTCTTTTCTCCACAAACTGATAAAATTCTGTGAAAGGTTTTATTATCACCTTTTTGCAACAAATTCATTATTTTGCATAGGATCTATAAATCAAGACTGCTATCTGGAAGTGTTTAATCAATTAATAGAAATAGCAAAAATACACATTTGGCCCAATTTAAAAACACTTGCCAAGCTGCCTTTACTTGCCGGAATATTCTAAAATTGGAAGCATGTCGCATCACTATCTCTGAAGAGCTTTAGCTTAACTAGAGTAGCACAGCACTTCACGGAAAGTAGGGCATGCCCATACAGTGCAGAACAAGAAAGACTATCCAGATGGGCAGGGCAGATTGAATTCTCATTCACTTAATGTGATATTTGTTGAAGTCCATAGATTAGTGGTTTGAACCACTAACTCACCACAAAAGGAACATCTGCATTCCATAAGACCCCAATTTCAAATCTTGATTGTGTAGTTACAGTTCTACAACTTTATTACATGGATCAGCAGTATTCTACGGTGCACACTACTGAAAGGTCTCTTAGATATAGTCTTTAGATCCATGCATTCAGAAACACTGTCTCAGATTTGCATGGATGCTACAAGCTCTGTATGTTTAAATAAAGTATTCTGAGTATGCATTTTAGGGAGGCTCTTCACTGCTTCCCTCATCACACATATCTTATACTATGTGCTTAGTTGCTTTCTAAACTATAAACAGCGCATGGTAGTTGTAAAAAAAGAATTATACAATACACAATTGTCAACCTTCAAATCTAACATTTAACCTCAAATCATATCATAATAAATGCACATGTCACCCTACAAAATCCTTTAGCATTTCTAGGATGAATGAGAGTTGTTATTAAAAGCCAGCACATAAAGCCTATCCTACCTCGAATATTTTTGCTTTTCTAGATTACCATTTATTTAGTAAAATGTATATTTAGTTAGTAACAAACATGACATTCTCAACTGTATTATTTTTACTTGGCCATATGAAACACAGAAGAGAAAGACCTATCAATAAGCACAATGATTACTTTGCTCTTACACTGGCTTGGAGTTACCTTGATAGCGGTGGTACGGTGCCATGCTTTGAATATGTGGCTAAAAAAGCGCTGACAATGCACCAGCGCTCAGGCATTGCTGAACAGAACCTGCAGAGCACCAAGGCTTCTTCTTTCTCACCACCCCCCATGAGCAGACTGGGGGTGGGCAATAGATTGGAGGGGACATGGCTGGGGCAGCTGACACAAACTGACTGAAGGGATATTCCGTACTATATGACATTATGCTCAGCAATAAAAACTCCAGGAAAGGAATAGGAAGGAGGAACATTTGTAGTTACAGTATTTGTTTTCCCAAACAACCATTACATATGCTTAGGCACTGCTTTCCAGGACATGGCTAACGATCTGCCTGCCTATGGGGAGCAGTAAGTGTATTTCTCTTCTTCCTTCACTAATATACATAGCCCTTTACTTTCCATAATAAACTGGCATTATCTTGATCCACAAGCCTCCACACTTTCTTTCTATTTTGCCCCATTCCCATTGGAGAGTAAGCAAATAACTGGATGGGCATTTGGCTGCTAGCTGAGGCTAACCCACCAGAGTTAAAAAAAATCATGAATGCTGATCTGTATTAACCTGTATTAGTGGTCAAATGATGCAAAGCCATTACCAAATAAAGGTCTAGATTAACAGCAGACTATTCAGTGAAAACAAAAGTTCAATCTAAAACAATATCTGGCTAAATACAAGGTTAATAATCTCCATGCTGAGAAGCCTAGTTCTTTTGCTCCTCTCTAAAGATTCATAACAACTAGGAACAAGTGAGGGCAGACCATCACAAATATTTAAAAGCAGCAGCAGACTAAAGGTACACAGGCTGCCATGAGGGTAAGTCCCAGTGGAAGAGCTTTCAAAGAAACAGCGTTGTAAGTGGTAAGCTTTTGTGCTGGTTTTGGCTGGGATAAAGTTAATTTTCTTCATAATAGCTAGTACAAGGTTGTAGCTTCAATTTCTGGTGAAAACTGTGTTAATACCCAGGGATGTTTTGTTATTGCTAAGCAGGGCTAAACGGAGCCATGGCCCTTTTTGTTTCCTACACCACTCCACCAGCAGGTGGGGTGGGGGTACAAAAGGATTTGGGAGGGTAGGACAGCTAACCCCAAATAACCAAAGAGATATTCCATACTGTATGATATCACGCTCAGCAATAAATTAAGAGGAAGGTTGGTGGGGGGTACTCAGGGACTGGCTGGGCACTAGTCAATTGGTGGTGGCAAATTGTTTTCATTTGCATTACTTGCCGGTCTTGAGTTTTGCTCTTCTCTCTTTGTTATTTTCTTTTTTACAATTTAATTACAATTTATTATTGCTTTTAATTTTATTTCTGTTATTAAACTATTTTAATGTCAATCCATAAGTTTCTTCATTAACCTTCCAATCCTGCTGGGAGGAAGTGAGAAAGTGGCTGTGTGATAGTTGCTGGCTGGGGTTAAACTATGACAGTTCTAGGTAATGTATTCTCTAGTTGACCCTCTGCCTTACATTAGGTTGTATCACTCCTATTAAGATGAAACAGTTTTGTGATTCAGAAAAGTCTCAATCACCTAAAAAGCCTATTTACAGGTTCTCAACATGTATACTGAATTGACCAGTAATTATGGTATGATATTAGGCAAAAGGTCTAAATATGAGACCTGTGAGCTTCCACATCTGAGCCAAAGCCAAAAGGTATAAGACATTTCACCTACTGGCAGTGGAGTAAGCATTAACATGAAAAAGTCCTGTAGGAGACAACCACTCCTAACCCTGTAATCAGTGAAACAATATCCATCTTCTTCCAATCCCAAAGGATTAGGTATTAAGCAAACATCTTTTTCACATAACACAATCCTAATGACTGCAGGTCCCAAATTAAAACACTGTGCAATATCATTAACTCTTACTTTCCACACTGTATATCCACACTGCATTATTTCTTTGATTTCCGAGAAATGCATTTTTGGCATGTTACCTTGTAGTGTAAGAAACCAAAGGTTCTTTGGCCTATGACCAGAACTTGACATGATATGATGCAGACAACTTGCAAGAGCCACATAAATAGCAGAGAAAATACTTTTGAAAGATGAAGGCATACCAAATCTGGTTATGATTATTTTCCCACTGGAATGTTATGTGTCCATGGCAGGTAAGCTGTACAGGAGAGGCATAGATAGAAAAATAGCTTTCACTGTTTTTTCTCTTGAAAACATACTTAAAATAACTCAGTAGCCACAAAAATATTGGTGAAATGGTAAACTGTATTTTAAATAAGTTCTTCAGCGAAAACATACTTGATAGATTCTAACTGATTTGTGCTGTTCATTTAAATGATGGGATATTATGAAACACACATGGATGTGCTGCACTGAGCCCACTCAACTCTTTACAAACACATTTAAAACTTTATTGGCTGATAGGGTAGGAGAGATTTCTTTTGATTTTTGTTTCTGCTATTTTCATATGTTGAACATATGGCATATCTTTCTCAAGCACAGTTGACACTACAAATCAAGAAAGCCTACTCTCACTTACATCCAAGTATAATTTGTGAATGGCTTTAACTGTACTTCTATTAATTTAATTGCTATGATCAGCTTCTGATCAATAAAAAACAAGTCATGAGGGTCATAATCCCATCTGTCAATCTATTGTTGGGTAGAGTTGGACAGTATTTCTTTTTTTCCTCCGGGCTTGTGGGATCCATTAAATACAAAGTAATGAGGCTAGTTCAGAAAGTGACTTAAAATTTGTTTTTAAATATTTTGACCTTTTGCTAGAATGATTTCAGTACAAAGCATCTTATTCAACAAATTAGAATTATGCAGTCCTATAAAGTGTGCATTGCTTTAATTAGCCAAATTACCTAATTTTAAACAGGATTTACCTTTCTTATGATGAAGTTACATTAGTGTAAAAGAGCACGAGCTTAGTAGCTTGCCATCTTCAGCAAGATGTAAATTTGCAAGATGACTTCTTTAAGCTTACCCTGCCCATTGAATTTTAATATCCTAGTCCAAGCTTCAGCAGCAAATAGTTACCTGATAAGTATTCTTCTAAGTACATTAAGCTACTCAGAAGTTAGAGATAGAGAGTCATAGTACATTTCTCATAAGGGACGTAAAATACATAGTTTACATTCCAGTGCACATTTGCAATGCCCTCTGTGAAACTGAACATGTTAGATATATTTAGTGTAGCAAGACTATTCTATTCAAAATATATTATTTATTTTTGCCAAGTCTGAAGACTTGGTCTTCTATTTATTATCTGTATTTTCTCTTTATCTGTCTTTAATTTTTGTAGTTATCAAACACAAGCATACTATACAGCATCACATTTGTACTTTGAATATCATTGTGCCTTTATTAAAAATCTGACTCCTGTCTTGCTGCCCATATTTGCCACTTCCTCAAAAGTAAATAATTTTCAGCTATATTTTCTGCAGCTATATATAATTTTGATAATTGAAAATGACTAAGATAAGTCTTACTTCACTGAATGACTTTAGCACTTCTTTCCCTCCTTGTGGAATTTCATAACAAAGCTGATTCCTAACAACATCTTACAAGCACTATCATACCTTGGCCCATGGCAAGTGTGCAACTACATTCCTGTCACCACTTAAGCATGCCAGTACCCACTTCACTCATTGAATAATGGCCCAACTAAGTTTCCTTACTTACTTTTTCTGGTATTTTTCATAAGGTTTCTTCCCCTCTACCTTCATTTTACTGAAACAGAGGGGAAGACTATGGAATTGCTTCACATTTTAGTTTCATTTTAAATTGTCAAAATCTAAGCTTAGTCATTCCTAATATTACATTCAGTAATAATCCCACGCACCTTCCTCCAACCCACCCAACGGAAAGTTCTGTGTAGGACTTAATGCAGATCCAAAACACTGACTAGGTTCCAGCACAGAACAAGATAAGGCTAGCAATTTGCAGCATTGACATGATGCAATGTTACTTAAAAATATTATTTTTTACATAACTTTCTGCTAGAGCAATAACAAATTAAAGACAACAATTAAAATCTGAAATAAACCCTCATTTTTTTCTAATCTTCACCAATCCTCTGAAGACAGACTCATTTTAAAAAAACAGAAAAAAAAAATCACAACACTGTCACCTCTCATCAAGAATAATTTCAGGGAATATTCAGATCACCAGCTAACAATGAGTTGCATACTTCCAGAATATAAAAGTGATTAAATTGTTAAAGTTGGTGGACTGGCAATCACCATTAAAGGAAGACAGAAAACTTATTTTCATGGAGTCGATGAATATAGAAATGACTATGACTTCCTGATAACCCCTCTTCTCAATTTGGAGAGCTTTGTTGCACTGGATAGAACTTAAATGACTTCAAAGTAATATAGCATGGTCTAAGAATTGTCAGGTCACTTTTAATTTGAAATGTAATTTTCTAGTGTTACTGAAATCAATAGTGCTAGGCACTTTATGACAACACTGATGTTTTATACAAAGCAAAGGATTCTTCTCCACATCCTTTTCCCCACCTTAATCTCCAAATTTGTTTTACCTGCTTTCTAAATAAAATTTTACAATCTATTACAGTATCTCGGATATGAGTTCATCTCTAGACCAATATCAGTAAATAGGAAATACTATTCCTCTAAATATTTTAAAAACCGGGGGAAATCCAGAAGCCTCATTTTCTGCACAGCTGATAAAAGTATATTTGCAGAACCTTTAAGGGGAAGCTAACCCTTCCTACACAGCTTTGATGAGATTCTGCCATTTCACATAATCTGAGAGATGATAGCTATCCTATCAGTAGAGTTTTCAGCAAATACAGCAAAACTAGCATGTGCATTAACTGAAGTATCACATGAGCAGTTGGTTCATGAGTTTGTTAAATAGATAAACTATATTATTTCTTGTTAAAGTATTGCATTCAGAAAAAGTACCGAAAATCAAGAATTTGGGTTCCACTTGGATTCTGTTAATTCCACTTGGATTCATTAACTACATCCAACCTGAGGTTGGTCTTGTCTCCAGCCCTTCATAGACATGTAGCTCAACTTAAACAAGAGCACAGAGTGTCCACAGACTTTTCCACTGGTAAGAATGATGTTTTAAAGACATCATTTGTCCATGTAAATAAATACTACTCATGAGGCAAGTCTGACATTGGGCACAGCTGGTCCATTACCATCATTCATGGCTTCAAGAGATTCCTAGAAATCTTGCCCATATAAAGCTCTCCTTCAAGTATTAGTGTACTTATGGTGCATGCTAAAAGCATTGTCTCTTACTTCCATTCCTATCACTCCCCTTTAACTTAGATCTCATTCTATAAACCTTTTCCCAAATACCTTTTCTTTCACTACAAATGGCTTCCTAGAACATTTGCCTTCTGCTAAGACATCTGCCTGCAGTTTGCCTAAAAAAGGATAGAAAAAGATAATCTGTAAATTAGGAAAATGTTCCTCACTACATTTCAAGATTAAACATTTGGTAATGTTTTGTGCCTTACTTGATTTTGACTCTACAGTCAGTGTGAGGGTCATACATGAAACAACTTCTGCCTACAATTCAGAGCAGTGCATTTAGATACACTGTAAATTCGGAGCTTTAACCCAATAGGTGGAGTAAAGAGGAACATAGTTTCTAAATCCTAAATCTAAAACAACTCAGGGGAAAGATTAAAGCTTTGGTGTAGCTTTTAGAGAGCAATAAAACCTTTAAGACAGAGGTTATATAGTTTATGTAGTAGACAGGGAAAAGTTAGTATAAGGGCACAAATACTACTATTTTATATCTATCAGATTTAAAAGGAAAAAATCCCACAGTATGTAAAAAGTATACTAGATGACATTTTGTTCATAGGTCAGCTTCTTTCAGAAGTTTATATGCATTGCTAGCTAGTTAACCATGGGGAATGTTTTTCTCTTCTACTATAACTACATGGCGTGGGGTGGGGGAGGTGTGGGGGGAAGACTTTGAAATAAAGGAAATCTAACCTCCAGAGAAAGGCATTATTGCAATATGTCAAATAGATGGAAAAACTTTCATTAAGAATTGATCAAACTACAGTCAAATAGTCACAATTTGACAAGACACATTTTTTTTTCCCAAAACAAACCAACCTAGATAACAAGGAAGCCTTATTATCTGATGTAAAATTATCACTTTGCCACACCTTTTCTTTCACACGTATCAAAAGAGAAGAAAATTCAGAAATAAGTTCCTGCATGACTAGAAAACTCAAGAAAGTGTTGCATTACTGGAAAGAGATTTTAAAAGATACATATATAGGATGAATGGTTAGTTTTTTACAATAATATAAACCACAATAAAATTACTTGAAATCACATCTTCACCTTAATTTTAAAACTGAGGGAAAAAGCTCAATGAAAAATCTTCCCACAGGTCCAGCTACACTATGCAGTATGATAAAATCAGGGTTTTTTATTACAATTTCCTGTTTGATAACAGTCATTCTATTAATGTTCACCAAAAACATCAGATTAATTTGGACCACAAGAGAAACTTCGCTATGTAAAGCACTGAAATCTTCCTTTATCTCTAGCATTAATAGCATAAGGTCATGAGTCCAACAGATCCTGAAATGGTATTTTAGTAAGCTGTAGGAAGTTTGTAAGTTTATCACCACTATTAAACATAGTCCAATGGTCTAATATTTTTTCAAGACTACTCAGTTTACCATGCTGCTATGTTACATCTTTGGAAGATTGCTGATTCTGAAAAATATGTATTTTTGAAGTAATTTCTGGCCCTGCAGAAGTGACCCCTTGTCACCTTCAACTCATCAACTGCTCTCTCCTTTGACATCCAGAGTTAGTTTAGCACTTTGAAAGCACTTACCACAAATGTAGCCTCATGGTAACCCTTTTGTCTTTGCATGCCATTATTCAGTTTTCTTTCCAGCTTTGTGAGCAGCTCTGTTCAATACAGTCTAATTCTAAACAAGCACTGTACATGTGCAGTCCTACATTTGCCTTCCATTTTCCCACTTAGTTCATCAACTCACAATGTGATGGTCATTTTCAAACTAAACTTTCCATCTGTGATTGCTGCCTTGCATTTAATTTAAAAAGCTTTACAGTCATTCCAGTTGCTAGTTTCTGCTATTTCTCAACTTTTGTGCTGATAAAGGCATTATATTTCTTAAATAGTTTATATGTGTTTTTCTTTTAAGTGAAACATACCAGTTCTCAGATCTTTAGGAAATGTTTCCAAGCTTGAGCCTTCTTTGCAGTCCAGTCCAGCAGTATCCCTTTCTCAACATTGAACATTTTCACACACTACATTCCAGCTTCCCAATAACTTTAAGACAATGGGGCCAAGTCCTTAGCTGGTATGAATTATGTAGCCCCTTTGCTGAGGCCAATGTGGCCTAGTAGTTTCAGCTGAGAGAGCAAAGCAGTTTAGGTTTTTGGTATCCATCCTGCTCAAACTAATCTCCAGGAAGTAATGAAAACCATTTTTTAAAGCATACCAACATGCGAAAATGTAAATTCTAGTCACCAGGATTAATACAGTGGTCCTCAAATGCATTTTTAAAGTTACTGCAGGACCTTCAGAATAGTTTTTTGAAATACTGGTTAATATGAGAAGCAGAGAAGTAAGGGAGGGTCAATATTATACCAAGTGGGCTAACTTGGGAGTTCCAGCAATAATCTTCAGAGTGCTCAAGGGAATGAAATGCTCTTCTGAGAATCCTTTAATGAATTAAAGAAATGCAACCTATCCTGCTTTTGTCAGGTGATTCTACTTCAGATTTTGACCAGACTTCTACCTGATATGGGCCTGCAACTTCAAAAAAATAATAAAATTCAAATTCTTTTAAGAAACTCTTAATAGCCTTTTTATTGGAAAAAAAATAAATAAAATGATGCAACATGGATAGTTTCCAGGCTCCTTACTATAACTTGCAAGTTTCATCAAGTGAACTTTTGTATTACCATATAGCAAGTTTTAAAATTCAGAGAAACAGCTAACTGCTACAAGAACAAAGAAGAATTTTATGTGAACATACATTAAGAGAAAAAGCATGTAAGAACTTGGTATATGTTTTCAGGTTTCACAGAGTGGGTTATTTTAATAAAAATTCATCTGGACGTTAATGGCCTGTTTCTCCTCTCACATCACTTTTACACTGACATATCTCAATTAAGTTCAATGGAGTTATTTCTGATTTACAATATAGTATCTGAGATGGATCAGACCCTGAGACTTTAATGGATCTACCATCACAATATAAATAAGCCTAGGAGTTCTCACTGTATATCAGAAACATTTAAAACACATAGGGATCAGCATAATGTTAAGTCTTTGGAGTTTCAGCAGATTTAGTGGTTTTGTTCTTTTTTCTATGAAAATCAAAACAACAAAAAACCCAACCCACCCCAAACTTCTGCAATGCTCTACATAATTGTAATAACCTTTGTGGATTACTTCTTGGTATGCAATTTTAATATCTTTCTCTCTTTGACAAGGTCAGGTCTGCTTTCTCTTTTAGGCAGCTCAGAAGACTCAAGTTATAGCTAATTGCTTTGATTATTGGTTCTGTAACCTCTAATTCCCCATGACCTTTTTCAATTTAATGAGCCAAACTAGTAAAGCTTATACTGGACATTTGATAAGAGCTGCCAGAATAACTTGACAAATTATGTGTTCCCCATACAACGTTGCCTTCAGACCAAATGAAACTTCAGTGGTAATGTTATTTTTCTTTTAAATGATATCATTCATCTGTAAAGAAAAGTTACTTTTCACAGAAAAAGCCCCTCATTTTTTTATATTTCATTCTGTAACTTTAAGCTGGCCATACTTTCTCCATACTGTATGGTCTTTCAAAGGTTAAAAAAAAATATATATAACTGTATATATATATATATGAATCCAACATTGTAACATTTAAAAAAATCTGTTTCTGTATTGGATTAGAGCAACACTGACTTATTCTACTCCACCAGGGTGGATACGGTAATAGATATGAAAACATCCTTACAGAGGACATGAAGAAACTTCCATGGCCACTTCATCCAAAGCAGGGCTATGACATTAAAAGCATTTTTATTCTAGCTAGTTTGCAGCACTCCAGTTGTGCCCACAATTGTCAGGGTTATTTTTTTGCAGGTCTTCACTGCACTGCAGCAATGAAGTTTTCTTGAAGGTTGAATGTGGCTGGAACTAACTGGACAGCACACAAAACCACACTGCCTTGCCCTTTGGGCTTTTTGTGGCAGGATGCAGGATCAAAATCCAGATTTACTGTAAAACAACACTAACCGGGCTGTAAAGAACAAGGCATTTGCCCTTCATGCCTATCTTGGACATATTATTTCATGCTTCTTGTTTCTTTAAAGCCAGGCTCACTACACTTCTGTCCATCATTCCTTGTTCCACTGTGATCATGTCCCTATTTATTCTTTTTCATAAAAAGTTCAGGAGTAATATTTTGTTTGCCAGTGTATTCAGATAAAGTAGAGGTACTGTCAATATTAATCTAAATATTCATCTACCAGCATTAAGTTTTAAAACTGAAGAACTTTATATGGCCAGCCATTGCATACTGTCTTATGTACACACTTGCCTTTTCCATCTGCCTTTGAGGGATCAGAATTATCATAAATCTTAAATATTCATATATCACATCTGAAAATGTGACCCTGTAAGGACTTCAGGCACCTGAAAGTTAGCATATATCCTTCAGATAACTGATCCTTAAAGTAGACTATGGATACCTCCATCTCAAATTCCATCCTTTTCTACATTGTGTCTTCCTGAAAAGTATCTTTCTAGTTGAGATCTGTATCTGCTCTTCAGAAAGGACCAGCTATATATATATATGTTTAATGTGGTGATCATCTTTTACACTGTGGTCTTTTTACTGATATAGTTAACTGCCTAATTCTCAGCAAATTGAAGGGTGCGATTCCTTCAGAAAATTTAAAGGGCTTGTTTTCAGCATTCACAGACCCTCTGAACGCTGAAATATTCCAAGCAATCAGAATTCTCCATTTCTCCGGTAGAATGAGGATCCAGACATAAAAGGGACATCACACAATTTGATCTTTCAGCCTAATACCTTAAACAGTTAAGAGGTTCTTTATAAAGAACATTGTAAAGAAATAAAGTGTTGACAGTTATGCTTTAAATTTATGGACTGACTAGAAAACAGTTTCAGTGAAGTAGTACCTAACAGTGGTAATTTCCTTAGAAGTCCTGCTAATTTTATGTATTATTTGTTAACAATGGATTTGATACAGGGATCTTGTAATCTTTGCAATAAGCAAAATTTACAAATAATGAACAAATAATCACTTCTATAAAACTCTTAACACCTTTTACCATTGGTCCGATTTAGCTTTTGATAAGTCCATCAAAAACAGTTCATTATTTTAGACAACTCCAAATAATTTAAAATCGCCTTCAGTGGAAGGATGAGTCTTAGACATACCTAGGTTTCCACTCCCCTAGTCTCATTTGTTATCAAGAGATTTGCTTGGATACCAAAGTTCCAGGTAAAAAGTTAATTAAAGAAAATAAATCCAAATAATAAGAAAACATGTATGAAGAAAAACTGGATTTCTTTTTCTTAAAATAAGTCATTGTTATCTGTCATGAGCATAAGAGTAACCGGTTTTAGTTTTGGTTGGTTTTTTTATTTAGCTCCTATTTTACTATTATAAATTCTATTGCTTCCCTTTTAAACAAAACAAAAAACAAAGCTCCTTTGCCCCACCCTGCTCCAGTTCCAAAAGTGGGATGAGATGTTGACTTGTTTCAGGAAAACACTTTTCTTTCTCTTCTGCTTTGAAAGATGCACATTTGTACACGTTTCTATAATTTTTTTCATCTGAAGAAAAATCCCACCAACTCTCTTATGTGGAATAATGAATGGCTTGGATACACAGTATGGTAAGAGGAAAGGAAAATAAAAAGAGGTACAGTGGACAGACAATTAACCCCTACTGGATGGTGTGCCCTTACTGTTCCAGTACCACAATATAAGACACTACTGCTAGTTTCCAACCAGTCAGATCTAGTTTATATTTGTATTGCCAAGAGGGCAAAAGGATCAGTCAGGTTTGCTGTTTTGGCTCCTGTTTGTTTGCTCTAAACACCCCCCTTACCCATTAGAAAAAGCAAGCTGTGAGGGCCTCTTCACCACTCTTAAAGAATCACTTCTATTGCATTAAATGTAAGCATTCACTTCAGTCAAATTTGAGTATTTTTCTACAAATTACAGCCACATGGTTAGTAGAAGCTTTTGTACTTAAACCTATCAAGACACCTTGTCTCCATAAGCTTCTTGCTGTGATGCTATCATTTACAACCCGTACGTACTATCCAGCAAGTGACTGAAGAGACTGAAGTGTTTTGGTTGAGTATTTCTTTCTGGGTTATTTAAAATCTTCAAGCCTTTACTATTAATTATCTGAAAGATTATATTGTTTGAGAGATCTATGTAATCTAGCTTTAAGATGAACAAAGCTCAAAATAAAAACTGAAGCCTAATTCCTTGGTGACTGTGAGCCAGACTTCAGACTTGTGTATTTTGGATTAATCCTAGCCATTGAATTTTTTATAATTTCTTTTTCTTAAGTGAGATACTGAAGCTCTATCTGGTCTGTTGTATGGTAGTCATGTATTGTGTTGGTCAATTTTTTTCTTCTACTTTCAAGCAATATTTTTCTCATTCCAAAATATGTTGTGGCACAGTCTTAATCAAGATAAGGAAGTATCAGTATGTTTCCAGAGCAGTCAAAGTCAGATTATAATCGGAAGGAAAGGGAATTTAATATCTCAGATTGTACAATATCAAAGGACAGAGAGGTAGAAACACCTTCCAAACAATGATATCTGGCCCACTAGAAGGAACATGACAAATATGTTTGCCAACTCCTTGCGTAGACAGACATGAGATCATTCCCTGGGAAGTAGGAAAGAAATAAAGATAATAGCATTCAGGCTACCTGGCATCAGTTATCACTAGGAGATGCTTTGACAAAATTTTCATTGTTTAATATGTGGTACTATTTATCAAAGAATCCCCAAAACGGTGGGGAGATTACCATTATTCTAGGAGTTTACAGAAAGATATGTGAAGGCAAAGGATAAAATGCAATATGTAAAACAACTGGCAAAACAGAACAGTGAGTAATCTCAGTACACAACCCTATCCACTGTGCCATACTGCCTTAGGGAAGGAAGAGCATGAGGGACTATGCATAACCATCGCTTCTACTCTTGACGTTCAGTCAGCACTAGACAGAGGTAATAAAGTAACTATACAATGTACTGAGGGCTCATCCGGCTCACTGGTGAGGCTACCAGCATAGTGCTTTTGCCCTGAAGGGGCTGAAAATATTTGACAACAACAACTTGATCTACTGGGATTGTGACAGCAGGTCTGTATCTTTTTAGTGCAGCATGTCAAACTGAAGAAAATAGGGAGAGCAACGTCGGACAAATGTTTTGACCTTACAGCACTGTGCTGTGGTGATGAGATACTGCAAGTGTTATCATTTTCCCTGCTAACACTTGCCAGGAGCAATACCTTCTGCTGTATTTATGACTGGTCTTGTTTATGTACATGCTCTGTTACACGTTGGCAGAAAAAGTCATTAACGTTAACAGTTTGATTCTAAAAATTCCATCTATTCCATTCAGAAATATGAAAACTGTTTAGAAATAACTTTTCAGATAAATGACATTTAAACTTAAAGATTTTTTTCTTAAACTTTGAAAGGACCTTGAGATACAATAAGTGCCAAGGAAAATAGAACTCCAGTGCATTATCCACAAATGAAAATTACAACAGTTTCCTTAACAATACTCAACACACAACTATCTGAGAGTGCATGTCCTCATGGGTCAGATAGAAGGTATTAAATGATTCTTGTTGTTCTTATAGTGTTAGAAATGATACCGGTCTGCTCTACAAAGAAATACAAAGCTCATGAAATTGTGGGTTGGAAGGGAGTTTTTAGGGTCATCTAGTTCAACCCATGCTGCAATATGCAGGGACATCTTCAGGGAGATCAAGTTGCCCAAAGCCCCATCCAACCCACTTTTGAATGTTTCCAGCGATGGGGCACTTGCAGCTTCTCTGGGCAACCCATTACAGTGTTTTACCACCCCCATTATACATCCATGTAACTACCTACAAGCTACCTATCATAACTATCATTATTACAATCTCCAGTTCAGCAAATTAAATAATCCTGAAATAGATCTAATACAAATTTTCTAAGGCATTAATTAAATCCAGGAGGTATGTGACTACGGTCTACTTCACGAAAATATTCTGGATAGAATTGAAAGCACATTTTCAGTTTATATTATAATGTCCCATTGTTAGGCAAATCAAAACAGTCAACAATAAGAAAAGAGTTTTTAAGAATCTCAGTAAGTATCTAAAAGCTTTTTAACTAGGATTAAAACACAAAAACATTATAAAGTGCATAATAGTAACTGGCATACACAGTTAATAACACTAAGCTATTTTAAATACTTTACATACATACACTGTAAGTCTCTTCGTATCACAATTGTTCCATGGTATAGATGATCTTTAAAAAAGTATTTTAGGAATTTTGGGACAGAAAAGTAGATTTCTTTTCTTCTAAAGTCTTCATATATCAAATGTTATTCTATTATTATTCTATTGTGCAACTATAATTAATGTGATAAGTTCAGAAAGCTGAATCTGCTAATAGAAGAAGAATGTGTGATATTTACACATCTTTTAGAGAATTATATTGACAGAGCAGCATCCACAGAAGTGCAGGACTGTTGAATATTAATAAAAATATGGTGCTCAGTTTTCTAGATACATATACTGAGGTGGATCTACTGTTAAGTTCAGCGTGAAATGATTTGTTAATCATGAGCATACAGCCATACACTCAGTACTTCCAACAGAGTCTACAACTGACAGGAATTTATTTATAATTTGGCTTTTTTTCTGGCTAAATTAATCAGGAGAACACTCAATACATCATTTGTGGTTTCTTGCTTCATGCAGTTTTTCACAGATCAGAAATGCAAAAATGTAACTTAAGCAATAAGTCGCATGTCATCATTAGCATCCAAGGCTAAAACCCCACAAAATTAAAATTATTCCATCACATCATTAAATATTTTCCTTGGAAGCACTAGAGGAAGTGCTTCCTTGGGGAACAAAGACTAGAAACTCAACAGAAATAAGAATTGGTGAATTAGATCTGATATTTGTAACTAATAATTCAGCTTCTTTTAATGCAGAGGAATTTTATCCCCCTTTCTAGGGGTGAAACAAGGCATTTTAGTGATTTTGCTTTCTATCTCAGTGAATAGTTATATTTCCTTATAACATGAAACACAATTTTTCTTCCCTAAGAAGAACGTGCTATTCTTGCTATTTACCATGTTTTTAGGTTGACATATTTTATTTACACGTTGCTTCTCCCCATCTGAGGTTTCACACTGATGGTCCTTTGAGGGAGTTAAGTACCCCAAAGCACTACCTCTTTCAGTGTTTTGTTGAATTTGAATTAAGATTCCCTGTAGTAAGTTGCAAAATTGTTCAAAATTGACTCTAGGCATCCTAAGAACCCTAAAGCTTCTCAGGGACTTGTTTAAAACTAAAAACCGAATATCTCCTGAAGGAAAACTACATGTCAGATTTATATTATAATGTGTTATTGTGCTTTTTGTTCTAATTGGGTTTGAAGCCAAAATGCTGTTGTTTCGCAAATGCTCCTGAAGTATTATTCTGTTATTATTTCCACAAAGAAAACCAACCAAAGAGCATAACAAATAATAGCACCAGAACAATAGCAATTGAGGAAAAATTTCCATCCATTATCCATATTATTTAATTATACAGTTTTATATTGTGTATGAGTAAGAAGTTTTAATATTTACGGTGAAGCATAGTGACAAGTTACACTTTATACAAATGAGGTAAAATTACTCTAACCTTGTCTAAGAGGACAGTATTTCATTTTGAAAATTTTTAGCTTAGCCTCAATAATTAGATAAGGAATATGAAAAAGTAAATCTTACCTGACAATAAAGTGTATATAATAATCATCAAACTTGCACCACTACTTTGCACTTCAGCAATACTAAAAAACTCTTATTTAATGCTCACCACAACAGTGAAAGCTGTCAAGATATGTGTCTTTAATCACAGAAATTTCTTGATAACTGATACTTCCTTTGAGGACATTTAAATCTTCTTCAGACTACAGTTGAATTCATTTTTTCCTCTGTATGGCACCTAAACATATACTCAATTCAAATATAAGTGTAGAGCTATTCATTCAGGGTTAATTTTTTTTGATGTAACAGTATGGGGCTGCTGCATATTCCTAATATTACAAGGGGTAGTAAAAGTATGGCACAACAGATTTTTGTAATGATAGAAACTTTCATCTTTGAGATTTAATCTTGAGACAGAAACATAAGTTAATAATTACTTTAACTTTGTTAAACCTTTTCCCTTTAAAAAATATCCCCGATTAACATTTATCATATAATATATGTATACCTACATATCTAAATGAAACTGACAGGCAATCACAACTTCCCCAAATCAAACAGAACCTCCAAATGAACCCACAACAATCTTACATCTTTTTTAAAATAATACCATTAACACTTAAAAAGTGTCCTTGAGCTTTTGTGTTGCAAAAATTAAAGTAATAGCTTATCAGAATGACATACACTTTAGATACAAGTTTTCTGCAGATTAAAAAAAAAAAAAAAAGAGGCTCAGCTCTTTTATCTTAATAGTTTTTGTAAGGCAGATTTGGCCCGTAGCTTTGTAACCCATGTATATTGATAGATGCACTTTAATCATTGAAATTCTCTTCCACTGATTTAGTTTCAGATCAACTTTTTTTGATTTTGTGCCCCATTCCACTCTACACAGCTAAATCAAGCCAGAGTTAACTAATCCAGTTTAGCATCATAAAGTTATTTCATAGCTGTGGTACACCATATCAAGTACTTCCTCTAAAGTTTGTTACCTGAGAGTTCAAAGTTTACCAGTGCATATTTAAATACAGGAACAGCTCGTTTCAGATTGAAGGACTATGGTAATGCTCACTCAGCTGATGGGATATGGGGAGTTAGTGACCTGGATCCTCAAAATGGTCCAGCCTTCTAGACTAAGACAGCTAGCTATTACATAAAGGCTGTATATACACCTGTGAAGCAAAACAGTATGACGAGCTTCAGTTGAACACACCTTACTAAAGGTCCTCTTTCTGAGTGAAATATGGTTCACACCATCTAGCTCCTTCACTCAAATGGTATCTGAGATTTAGATACCCTCAAGAAGTCTGAAATGGCACCAGTACAGGCAGAGTCTCACTATGCCATGCTTCATTACTTTGACATATATCATAACACCCAGACCTTGAATACATAAAGCAGCAGAAAATCAGTGCACTCAAAATTCCAGTGTCAAAACTACTCAGATTCTTGAAACAAACATCTAAATTGCAGTTTACTGGACAGATTAAGGTTCTGTTCTCTCAATATCTACGTGTTTCTGCACTACAGGAAACAGATGGCCTTTGACATCAACCAACCTTTGGAAAGAAAAAGGAAGGGAGTTCAAATACAAGTCAACGTGCATTTCAAGTTGTCCGTTAACACATAAATCCTTTACAAGCTTGCATCTTGACCCAGTCCACACAGAAGGAATACCTTCTCTATATTCACTTACATTTAATTCTCAGTAGCAAAATAACAGAAGAAGGTCAAGTACCAGTTATACCAAAACAGTAATGCACTTCAACTGCATAGAAAATGCTACATTAGAGGAAACCAATTTTAGTGCAGCCAGCCATACCAGTTACCTCACAGTACAGTTAAAGAATCCATGGAACAGGTAATTGAAAACATTTGTAATCTAGGTTATGCCTTATAGGGACAGTATTTCAGCTCACTGCATACTGGCTAGCACAGATTCCGAAGATCCTTATTCTGTGGGTTACCAATATTTATCACCATGTTAATATAATTCAGGATGCTCGCATTTTCATTTAAACATCAGACAGACTTCGTTAGCTACAAAAAATGTTTACACTATAACATTTGTTCATATTATAGTAACCATATACAGGGACAAGCAGATATACAACATGAAGATACCAGAATAAAAGTAAGCCAATATGCTTCATGCATTAATCAATTATCAGTTGTTTGCACAGTCCACTGATAACTAAATCTGTTATCAGCTGACAGGTTTTCCATGTTTTCCAGGTAACTAAGTATTTACTTTGAAAATGCAAAATCACTTGGATATGGATGGGTTTGAATGCATTAAAATGAGTATATATTAGTAACAGAAACAGGATTTAACAAAATTATACATATATATGGTGATAAAGACACTTTTGTCTAATTTGGCACCTTCTATAAAATGCTTGTTCTTTCATTTAATTACCACAGAACTTATCTTTCCTTGTCAGCTTACATGCAGTAAGAATAAAGCATGATTTCTTATGATGTTTCTTTTAATTAAAGTACAAAAGGACTTTTCTCATTTAGAAGCTAAGCACAATAGGAAGGAGGAAGTTTACATGCTTTCAATTTCAAGCAAGGATCAAGACATTGTTCCTTAGTGTGACTCATAACCAGGAATTCATATCTAGATTCCTGTTAGGTTGCACATCTGACTCATGTCCTCTCACAAGGTGTGGTGTAGAAGCTATTCTGAAAGTCATAAGAGAGTAATTTTCCAACAGACCAATGACACTTATAAAATTGAGCTATTACAGCCTCCTGGAAATGTCTGAGAACTCTTTCATCCATTATTTGTAAATTTACTTTCCAAGGCAGAAGGCCATGATTATCAAGGTTTTAGCAACAGAAATACTGGATAGATACACTGCTCAAGGTTTTGGCCCATGCCACATCATGTGGCATAAAGATAAGCCACTACACAGCAATCAGGTTTCCACGGTGCTATGTACTGTAAACTCCTGGAAATTAAAAAGATACTCCTTGCTCTAAAGAGCACAGAGCCTTCTAACACAGAGGTACAGCAAAGACATAGGAAGGAAGAAAGTCTAACAGCAATACAAAGGGGAGAGTAGCAGGAGGCAGACAAAAGCATTGGATGTATGCTTAACCCATGAAAAAAATCTGAATTATACTTTCTAGCTACTTTTTATAGTCTGAAGCCAAACACTCATCCCTCGTAGCTTCAGCCCCATAATGAACTCCACACAACACACACCACAACAGCCTCTTCATAAACTAGGTTTAACTCTGTAAATCACAATCTGTTGTACTTTCTTTGCTGTTAATGGCAGCTTCACGGTACAAGAAATTGAAGAGTGTATCTCAGAATAAGTGAAAATATTCCTTACAACACACAGAAAAACAAAACAGTCTTGTAGGAAATCCACCTATTTTCAACAATGTTATATAAGGCTGTGCTTGATTTTCTTTACCACAATGTAATTCCTTAAAATGAAGTTTTTTCGTATTAAATTTAATCTTTGGTTTAAACAGCCAATGACACACAATATAAATTTCAAATCAAGTCATGCCAGAAGAGGAAGTACAATATTTATGGCAATATTTTACCCATATCAATGATATGGCCAAGCATTTTAGCTATCCTTTTGTAAACAGGATTTCTTTTCTAAAGGCTCCCCAGACAAACAGCTTTTCCTGATCAGAGGCTGATTGTTTATCATCTGTCCCTGCATTCAGGTAAACAGGCACCTGGGGCATGAACTTCTTTGTGCTTTGTGGTAGTTTCCATTCAAAGGTCAAACCAATTGATTAACATGGCAACTAGCAAGCCCATATAATGCGGTTACACAGTGGCCCAATCGTCTCCACGTGCACCTCATTAGGTCTAATTGCATTGAAGTGAACTGTAATTCACTGTGAATCTGAAACAGCTGAGAGGATGAGTTCTTCACACAAAGTGCAGTCAGGTAAGTAATTTCAAGCATTCTTTGTGTCCTTGCAAATTACAGCAGAGTTAAGAGAAAGCTCACATATTACTGACAAAATGAAAAGACTAGTAATCAGTAGATCAGGCTGGAGAGACAAAGGTTTAATACATAAGTGCAATATCATTTTTGCTACCAAAAATTTCAAGGATGTGCATACATCAGGTTTGATAAAGTTCTTCTCAACTTATTCCTTATCTGTTCCAGGTCTTACCCCACTCCCCAGTCCTCATATTACCAAACAATTATTCCTGCATAGAGAACAAATAGAAATAGCATTATCCTCTGCTTAAAACTCCTCTGTGTGTTGTAAAATAGCAACTTTATTGCCAGCTATCAGAGAAGCTTTATGTTCCTGAGATAGCTTTCATCAGATTAAGGGAAACAAAAAATCAAAATCAAATCAAACCAAACCAGCAGGCAACTCCCCAAAAACCCCAAACCTGGAAGAAAAGCATAGGGATTTCAAGGCTAAACCCAAAAATCTAGCTTTTGCAGTAGCATAAAATTTTTAGAGCACTCACCTTCTGTATGCCTGGCTTATGGGACAGAATCCATGATTAAAGGGTACAATGCAAGGTGTAGTGACAGTGAACCACCCCAGACATCCACTTTGGCTGACATGGAAGAGAAGCTAAAGGAAACACCTCTAAACCTGCACACCCAAACGAAGAAAGGGGGACCTTAGAGAACAAAGCATATATACTTACTTCAGCTAACACCTGAATATGTTTGTATGGTTCTGATTGGACCTTGCAAATTAGGTATCTTTGTGACAGGTGAATCTCATAACCTAAGCTCTTTCTGTTTCTGACCTCCTAAGCCTAACTGCACATCCAGCAGGAGCAGAACACCTAAAAAAGATGTTCTAGTTTAGCCCCTGCCAGCAACTGAGCATCATATAGGTGCATGCTTGCTCAACCTCAGCTGGATGGGGGATGCAATTGGAGAAAATGAGAGAACTTTGGGACTGAGATAAAAACAGTTTAATAAGACACACAAAACCAGTAGTTAATAATATATATTAATAATATCTACATAAAACAAGTGATGAACAGTGCAATTTCTCTCCAGCTAATGCTAATGCTGTGTGAGACACTCCAGTTGCTGTGAAAGTCCCCCAGACTGCTCAGCTTGTCAGACCACACATGCAAGCAAAGCAAAACAAGGAGTTAATTCACTACACCAGCAGCAGGCTTGTGTTCAGCCATCACACCAAAGTCAATGCTGGACAAGACCCTCAGCTGCCACTCACCCCTTCAGCCCATCCCCAGTTATAAACAGGACATGAGGCTGTATGGTATGGAATATCCCTTTGGCTATTTGATCTGGCCATGTCCCCTCCCAGCTTCTTGGGTGACCCCCTGCCTTCACATTGGCAGGGCAGTGTGAGAAGCTGAATGGTCCTTGACTGCTTGACAAAAACTAAAAACATCCACGTGTTATTAAATTTATTCTCATCCTAAATACAAAATAAAGCGCTATACCAGCTGCTAAATCAAAATTAACTCTATCCCTGCTGAAACTGGAACAAAAGAGAATGAAGATTTGTTAAAAAATTCAAATGCCATCACATACGCCAATTTTATGCAAGACTGGTAAACTTAACCATCTAAAAATTTTAACCAGTCTAGCTGAATATTCATAATTTAGTTTCTAACTGTATTACTTATTAAAGCAGCTCTCTATTTAACTGCATTTTGAAACCCCAAATCGAGAAGTGGGACTTTGCTGTGCTAGGTAGCAAGAGGACAAAACCCAGACATTTCCCAGGGACTCAAACAACACATCAGGCTGGAGAGGAGAGAGAGATGTAACCAAAGACAGGTACTTAGAAAACTAAGAAAGTAAGAAAAGCAGCATCCCCAGACTGGCATTTCTTCTCCTTTCTTTCATAGGGATTATAACAAGGGAGAGTTTTAAGGACTTGAATTTAATGAGGTCATCTTTTAAACGTTTATGGCAAGTTTCAAGTACAGGGTCAACACAGAAGAAAGCACAAAAGTGCTTGTTTGAAAATCTAACAAGTGGGCAACAAAGGTATAATGGAAGGCAGGAGCTGACAGCTCAACAGAAGAGGAGAACAGACTATAATATACTCATGTATGATACAACAGAGGTACAGGCTTTGTTGCAGTATTCACTTGATGAACTTGTCTAGGCTAGAAAAAAGATTATTATGGCAATTGAGATGCAAGATGTTGAGAACTTGGACAAGAGTTTAAAATATTTTCCTAACCATCCAGATATTAATCTAAGAGATATTACTCAAAAGGGAACTAGAAGAGTAAGATGAAATTTAGCTAGGAAGAGGTCCTAGGTGACCACAGTGAATCTAGGCCCCCATGGAAGGCAAGGTGGCAGAAAATGGAAGCTAAAAGGAAGGCCTCAGGCAGGGGAAAATGTCTGCTAAAGCATTCTGGTTTAGTCAAGCACATTTGGATCTGTCAATTTGATTGATTTAGAGGTGAAGGTAATCAGAAACAAATATTTTATTACAAAAAGAGAGAAAAAAGTCCACAGGTGACATTTTTGTTTAGATCAAGAGTTTGGAGATGGTGGCTGAAATTAGAGTTTGTATACAAGATTTTTGCGCGTTTTCAATTAATATTTTAAAAAGTATATTACTTAAGAGACATTCTGTACACTTATTCTTGTTCTAAGGCAGAAAGTGGAGAATACATTTTCCAGGTTTTCTCACTGATTAGATGTTTTCCTGAAATCCGGAGAGCAAAAGATGATGGAAAAGATGAGGCTATGCATAATTTGTCCATGAGCCTTCAACTATATATATGTTAATTATTACAATATAATATAAAAATAGAAGCTGACCATACTTAACATCCATGCATCTCCTGGACAGATGGGCAGATAATTAAGTTTGTAAGTGTTTGATCTCAAACTACAGGAAAACATTTCAATTTACTATTTGCCAAAAACTTATTTTTTGCTTTACTTATTTATTTATCATGATGAGATTTACATGGAACTATTGGTAAAACCTTCTTTATCATTTATAGCCGGATATTTCTTGTGACAAATAGAGATGTAAAGTGCTGCATGAAGATTCACAGGCAACAGAATTTGTACTAAAAATGTACATCTGGTGATAACTTTTTCAGTTATAACTTTTGATTCAATTTTAAAACTCTGAAAAAGGGAGTTAACTCATAGAATTAATTTGGTCCAGGATGCAACCCTCCTCTGTCCATGTTTCTTTACTTTAATCACATGTCATAAAATGTCCAAAATGTTTTTCTCGCTGCTTCCAATCAAAGTCAGCATAACAGTCTCACCTAACTTCGGATGAGATTTCTTGTCCTGGAAATCATCTGTAACAAACTCTAAAGAGGGTAAGGAAGAGCTGAATAGGATCTATTTCATTAATAGTGGAAGAACAAAATATCAGTGTTACCAACGGACTAACCACAATTGTCTGATACAGGAAAGAAATCCCTCTCTGCAGCCCTCCTAAAGGGCTTTGATCCATCCTGCTCCAACTGACCTTTTTTAATAATTTTTCACCTACGAGGTGGCTCTCTCATCTGCTCAGTTCATGTTTATGGGAGAAACAACACACTTATACACACTGACACCAGAGCTGATCCTGAAGAGTGACAGTTGCTATCGGTGGGAAGTTTAAGCAGCTAGCATTACTTTCTGAACCTTGGGCTCCTTTAAATCTTATTTAAATTAGTGTCAATTGTATTACTTCAGGAACAAACACAGGGAAGAAATTTGCTATCTTGTAGAATATGCACCCAACTGACCAAAATTGCCATCTATCTGTGTAAAGCATGCCACTACCACTGTTGTTGCATCATGCTATAGCTTCTCTGTAATTTTCCCTGTTCTGATCTTTTAGGTACAGATGCTTTAGTTGTTAAATGTCCCTGAAGACATTAAGTAGCAAAATAGCTAAATACATAGTTACCTAGGTAGTCCCCAGGAAGGATGTGCTTTGCATTAAGCACTCTGATTATAACCTCTGCATTCATGATTTTGTTTCTTTGTTGCTGATAAGAAAATTGCCAATGCTCAGTAAGAATGCTTCATTAATAACTTTAATTATATATAGAATAATCACATGTTCATATAATGAACATATGATTATGTTCATATAGGATTAACTACTCCAGTCAATGTAGAGCATTAAAGCACTAAGACACAGATGGTATGCAAAAATAATAATTTGACTCATTAAATTGTACTCTGGGAGAAGCAGAAGCAACTTACGCACAAGCTGTGCTGCTGATTGAACCGTACATGGGTGTGAATCAAAACTGTCTTGCTTTCTATACCATTTCAGCAATTCAAAATCTTTAACTTCGATGAAATTACTGTCCAAGACTTTTCTAAGGCTCCCCTTTGAAGGCTGACCCATCCACTCTTTAGAATCCCCATCTCTTCACTAGCTTCTCCAGTACCTTATTTTTGCTTTGAAGGCTTGCTTTAAAGCCAGGTCTCTTTGCGATACTTAATGATTTGGATAGGGAAGTACTGGTCAGCCCTGCAAGTTTACTCACATCCTGTAGTTGAGTGCTCTGCACTCAGATGTGCAGAAGGCTATCACCACACATAACAACTACCCACATAGAATTAATATTGCAAAGATACTGAGAATGTTTATATATTAACGGAAAATACCAGTGTCTCAAATATAAATAAATGCCTGATCAGTTTGTGATTTCCTTGCAAGTGCCTGCTTTTTATAGTCAAAGGTAAATCTATAAATTCCTTCCTCTTTCTGGGACAAGTCACCATTTAATATCTTTTATTTCTCTTTTTTTTTTTTTCCTTAATATTAAAGAAAAATACCCCTGAAAAGTCACTTGATTGATTGTAATGGCCAGCTGTTACAATCTTAATGGAAGTATAAGAACCGCTGCCTAAGGTGCACTGAAGAGTGCCAAGCCCCATAGCAACTCAGCTCATCCTAAAAAGCACCACAGTCTAGAGTGAAAACAGCAATTTTAAATTCTCCCAGAGACCCATTATTTGCAAACCATTGACACAAACAGCTCTAGTCCCCCCATCACTGCATGCCTGGGGAGCTCTTCATCCGCAGAGCCTTGCATGCTCTATAACTTTACATACTAGAAGTCCTTATGAAATTTTGGCTAAAAGATGTTCTCACATACGTGAAATGTTTCTTCCTTACTGTCCAAAAAAAGCCATCAATATATTAAAATACACATTCACTCCCTCTCCTTACAGAAAAATTTCATTCTAGAAAACAAGTCTGGTATCCAATAAAAGTATGAAAAATAGGAAAAGCAAGACAACTTTACCAAAACCTCTAAGTAGTTTCAAAGAATAGCTTAATATATTTTTAAACAGTTGGAATTAAAGGAGACAAATGATTCTAGAATGTTGCCATTCCTTGAAAATTTAATTCCAATGGATATTTTTTGTAACAATTTCTTGTGGAAAGTGTTTGTGTGTAGATATTATACATTAATTTTACTGGACCATGGAACCTGCTACAGTATTGCCCCTCATTTATACTAACTTTCTGTAGAAGTGAAAATACCGACAGCTTTTAAGAACAGACAGACTGATTCTAATCTGATTACCTGATGATAACCAACATTCAACACAAACAGCTGGTGCTCCTATCAGCAATGAGCCCAGTGGATATCCAGAGTACTGCATGTTCTTGATCTTTACCCATTTTTATTTAAATCTCTGTCTACCTTAAAACAAATGATAAAACTAATTCTGCTATAGGCTTAGCTGTAAAATTACAGAAAGAATACAAGATTGAGAAATTGAAGATGTTTGATACTTTGTAGACTGTGTACTCTTCCCAGTTCCACTCAAAGAAATTACGATTGCAATATATTTCATAAGCACCTTAAACAGAACATTTATTAAATAACTTTATAATTTGATATGATTTAATATCTCTATTTAATTTATTTATTCCCCCACCCCCAGTTTTATGGGGTTTGCTGCTTCTCTCCACTTTATTTTGGGGAATAGTTTAAATTCTTTAAAAGAGTAGTTTCTTTTTTTATTTTTAACCTATTCTCTTTTTTCTAAAAAGCGAATGTCCCTGAATGGCAAAACCCACTACTCTTGTTAAGATTTTGCGGCATAAGAAATTGAAGTATTGGCTTCTTCAATGCACCTCAGAGTTCAGCTCTGTTCTGTAAATGGACCACGCAATATTAACACTTTATGATGCAAAGATTTTGTATGTATAGCTTAAGTAATTCACCCATCCCTTGTGATGTTTTAGTAGCCTTAGTGTATCTATGAATGTTTTTCCTTATATTTTTCAAAAGCTCTTCTTTGTCTTATCAGTCACACTTTATCTTCTGAATGGTTTTTCTAATAGTAGAAACACTGGAGAAAGAGGAGCATAATAGCAAAGAATCAATAGGCTTATTCATATTCACTGACACTCCAATCATTCCTTTCTTTACAGGGAAACTGGCTCTTTTCCCCTACAATTAGAAACTTCTCATAGCAGCAGCCAAGGCTGTTCCAAGTAAATCCAAGAATGAACCGGCAAGGTGGAAATTAACCAACTCCAGGATGGCAAATAACAAACAATAAGAGAAACATAAAACTCATGCAGAGCCAAAACACTGCATCCAAATCCAAACACACAGTGCATATATGGCATTGCACGTGCACACACTGTAGCAGTTGCAGCTGCAGCTGTAGCAAAATACCTACTAAAATCCAACTGTGAGCAAGTATTAACAGGCTCATTGCATCAATCCCATGGCAAAAGTGACACTGAGACATGAAGTTGTTGCTAATTATCCACCAGCCATTAATATATCTCCTGCTGCTGAGTCCTATCTCCTAACATTCCATCTGTGATGCTTTTTTACCTTATTTCCAATTCAGCTACTGAAAATTTCATATGTAAGACATATTTCTTGGTAAAAGCAAAATGCAGCTCTGAGAAGGCTTCAATCCACAGCATCACGTAACAGAACAGGAAGAATCTTCATTGTAATCTTTAACAAATATCTTCATCAAAGAACTATCAAAAGATTTCAGATGACAGCATGCAGCTCTGCAGATGCTTTCTGTCTGTCTTTTTTTTTGGTGACAGAACAAGAGACATGTTGTAAAATTAGCAACAAAATTAACTTTTACAGGGCAGAACCATTTTTTCTATCATGGAAAAAATGTTTCCATAATGTTATCTTTTATATTTTCCTCTAAGGATTAATTAAGAATATTTATTTTCGAGTACACACACCAAAAAAAGTATATTTGAGGGGTGGGTGTAATATATATCAAAGACAATATTAAAAATCGGTAAGTTTATTGCAGCTTAAAGTATTTGTTACTTAATGAATTTTACAAAAATCTGCTATGAAAACAGAAAAAATATTAATTCTCTTCCACCAATTAATTCGCTCAATGGTCAGCTCCTACTAAATGGGCTTTAGCACAGGCCTACAGCACCATGTCTAACAAAACGACACGCTCAGCAACCTGTACAGAGAAAACACAGATTTTCTTTATGGTTTTCTTGGAGTAAATGGGAAAAAAAATTATGACACCCCATCTTGACCATAGAGAGGGAACGTAAAGGTTTCTGATCTGTAAGGCCAAAATGGGCATGAGGCCAAGTTAATAACTAGTAGGGAGGCTAAATCACCATTCAGAAGAATAAGAACTCAATCAGTTTTATTTTTCAGATCTCCAAACATGCCACAGCTAGAGGCCTGATACACAAAGTCTGAATACATGATGCTAGTGGAAATCATATGTAGTCCTTTTAGAGCTGACACATATTCCATGCAGCAATGTCTTACAAAAGATTAGCACTGGCATATAATGTACTGCAAATTGTATGTTCACACTTTGTATTGTTTGTATTTCATTGTGCAGCATGTTATGATGGAATGTGGTGTTTTATGTAACAGCTCAATTTAGCTTTCGTCAGTACTTTCCACACCTCTGGATTCTGTTCAGACCTTCCGTTTAAAACCATTGGCAGAGATAATTCACCTTCCCACTCAAGACTTCCCAAATCTCTAGTCAGTCATCTTGTTTCATGGCAAACACTCCTTATATTTCTCCAAGATTCTTAACACTTGTCTTAACTCTACCTGTCTTGTCTTACATATGATGCCTTTCAAAGGCCTTTTCTTACAATGTCCATAATTTTGCCTATTTAACATTAAGAATTGTGGAATCCATTTCTTTCACTTCCTCTTGAGTTTGTATGGTGGGTTTTTTCGATAATATAAAGCTCTTTACAGCAGAACATCTAGGCATGGCAATAATGCTGACAATGCACAGAAGAAGCAGACATTAAAAAGCATTTTTATATTTGGGACTCTACCTTGAAAGTATCGAATCGGTCAGAAAAATACATTACATTGACACGAGCAATCAATTCTAAACCAGGTAATTTTCCCAGTTGGAGAATGAGAGAGTCTGTATATTATTCAGGTACAATATGCTAGATCTGATATAAAAAAATCAGCACTTACAAATATTATTGAAAAAAATATATTGAACATTATCAGAAAGGCTATCTAGATAGTATGATCATGACTTTTACAGATTTTTTTATGACTCTCCATCAGTACAAAGTCTATCATCATAATCCACAGGTAGGGAAACTTCTATTTTACAGATGCATAAAAATGTTATAAACATTGAGGAGGTCTATGCTGGAGCCAAGAAATAAAACCACAATTCCTGAGTCCTCTCTCTTGTCCAAATTACAAGTAAGACTTGTATAAATCAGTTTGCTACTGTAGCAGCTATCATCAGAGGAGCACAGAAGACCAGAACCAAGTAAAGAACTGTATAGATATATCTTTCATGAGCTATATATATAAAAGACCAAAACCCAGGGTGTCCATAAGGTTAAAAGTTAATGTTTACATTACACATTTTCAGTAGACTTATGATATTTTAATGAACTACTGAGCTGGTATGCTCTACATCTAAGTGTTCTAATTGGCATTCTTCCATTAAGATCTCTTGGCTATGCTTTTATTTTAAAATATTAAAAAAAAAAAGCATTCTTGATACTAATAGATAGAGGATAAAAATTTGGAGTGTTGTTTAGAATGGAAGCAGGACACTAAATGTTCTCCACCTATTTTAGCAATATTGTTCCCTAAAAGTAGCTTCACCCCCACTTTTCATGTTTCTGTGTTACAAATGCGTCTTTGGACAAATATTCTCATGTTTGGCCAAAAGCAGAAAACTGAAAACAAGTCCACAAATATTTCTGTTTTGTCAGAATAAGGAAGTCAATAGCACAAGAATTAATGAATGCACTTACAGTACATTAGCAGATCTATAGCTGCAGAGAGACAAAAAGGGGTATACACACTATCTCATATACCTAAGTGAAGATTCCTTTTGAAAAAAACATTTTATATTTTTTTAATGTCAAGAAACACCGATGCTGTGACAACCTTCTCCTGCCACTGATCATTGTTTCTGCAGTATTTGACAAATAAGACAAAGATCAGATCTTTGTGAAGGGTTTTGCTGGAATCCTTCATATCTGTTTCTGGTACCCCTTGCACATTCCTATTTGTTTTGAAAAACTTTCCCATATAACAGCAGAAATATTTTGGATAGAATGAGGCTGCAGGGTTTTTGTAGCCTTGTACTATGCCTACCCTAACTTAATAAACTCATAATAAATTTTATAAAATCTGAAAAGCAAACAAATAAATGATACATTATATGGCTACAGGGTGAGATGAATTTCACTGCTTGTATCTAAACTGGGACAAACCAGTTCCATGAAGTTACTTGAGTGCTGGTCATCAAATGAACAGTGAACTGGATGTAGAGTGAGGTTCCTTGGTGCCCACACCCTTGCAAACTCTCTCTGCCTTTGGAAGAGATCCAGTGCTCCCCTGGTATGGACAGTCATGGCACCAGGACAGCACTTAACCCTCTGGAGCACACCTGCCTCAAAATGTGGAAACAAATGAGGAAATACTTCTACACCTAGTTTAGCGCAGCCAAACAATTCCTTAACACCATTGCTGTGCAAAATGTATATTGCATCACAACGACTGCAATATCACAATCCTATTAAAATGCATTATTTCTAAATTAAAGCAATGTAATACTTTTTGGCCTTTTAATACTTTGGTATATAATATCTTAACCAGGGAAAAATGTTCTGTTGAAAAGGAGGGTTTATAGGATGTGCTGTTCCTTCTGTATTCTTTTAAAGAATCCTTGAAATTAAGTAAACGGATAATTACTTGTATTTAATGCAATAGTACACATGGAGAAGTGTGTGAAATAGGAATCTTTAACCTCTAGTTTAGATGGTGAACTAATTACACATAGATTCATTTTAAAAAACCCCACCTATCTCTCATAGATGGAATCAGTGACCATATATAGAACCAGCTGATAAGAAGAAAGCATACTATAGGCTAGACTTTACTCCCTCCCATCCCAGAAGCTTTACATCACTCAGGAGAGTTTTTTAATAAGTTATCAGAGACCAAATTTTTCAATGACACTTTTCAACTTTCTTCTTTCCAAGTACAAACTTAGTGTGCACACACAACCTGAACCTTGGATGAAACCTTTCTACAAATTTACCTTCTGGTGTTTGAACACAGTTAGGTACTGAAACTTGACTTTGTCACTAAATACAAGAGAACACTGAAGGGCATGACTTCAAACATTAGAAATTACATACTCACCATTTTCTTTTCCTCAATAGTTCCAATTACCTCATTAATATTTGTTTCCATGCTACAGAGAATATACTTTGGAACATCTGTTTGTTGAACTGGGTATCACTGAATCACAATTGTCTACTAATAGCTGCAACAAAGAAAATTATGGGAAGATTGTTTCTAAAGCACAAATGTTTGCAGTTGCTGTTTTCCAGCAGCGAATATGCTTTTGGAAAAAAGAAATAAACATTAAGAAGGGAATCACTGTGGTCTCCCCGCTGTCAGTATCACATATTCCGTGAATGGGAGCATCATTTTGTTACTATGTAGCTAAACAACTGCTTAAGTGATCGATAAAGACCATTATCTTAAATCATAGCATGAATTCCCAATATCATACATAAAATCAATAAAACACACAAAGAAAAGGACTAAAAATTTCCACTAAAACATAGCCTGCTGCTTTGGAAAATAATATTTAGTAGGTTGGGTTTTTTTGTTTTACTAATTATGAGCTCAGTGGCAGTTTATTCTGCAGTAAATCTGCTGGTGTGAGATTAAACCTGTTATTGAATAGAGTTTTGAATCTACTGCAAGGCACTCATCACTGCTGGAGAGTGAACATTGCTGTTATCTCATTTAAAAGTTGGCCAGCAAAGCAGCCCATTTGTTTAAAATGCAATTAAGCTGGTGTCTTGAAGAGAAATTAGCAAGGAGTACTTCATTCTAGAGGCATAAGAGGTCTGTTCATAGACACATTAATCCTGTGATTTGGGACATCATTACGATTTGGGACTGTGTTCCGAAAGGATGTGCAGTACACACAAGCAGAAAAGAGAAAAGCTGCTCATTAAGATGGGTCAGATCTGCTACAGGAGCTCCCAAGACCTTCACCACTAGTTCATGCATGTTGCATGTGCTTGGTACGGGGTGGGAATTAATGAAAAATATTATTGCTGTACTGAAATTATTGGACAGTTAGCAGTTTACAGCTCACTAGTTCAGGTTAAAGAGAAAGTTGAAATCTGTTTTTTTAGAAACATACAGTAGGATTATTACAGTCTTATGGCAAATATTCAACTGTTACTTGATTTCTTAGATGCTGATCAATATTATATGTAAACAAGGTAATCAATTATCTCAAGTAGAAAGACAAGTAGAAATAAAAACAAAAAAACCTCTGAAAAGTTTTGTTTAACTACAGTTCTTCAGGAAGCAAACTGGCACACCTGGACGCAATATAGTCTTCTGAAATAACAAATGTTTTAGAAGTCTGCAAAGTGGAACAGCAAAGGACACATTCTTCCCTGATGTAACTTGACCAAAGTCAAATACCAAGCTCAGTCTTTACCGAAGTCAGCAGAGTTAGGGCAAAGCAGCTCACTTCCTACTGACCTGCGTAACACGAGAGGACAGTCTCACTTTTTAAGAATGAGTAAACAACTGCAGGCACATTTTCAAATCCATGTGTCTAAACGTCTGTACATTTTTTGCACAGAAAGCATTTTGAGGGTTCCATGTCTGGGCTCACGTTCCATGTCTGATGTACACACTCAGCTCTTCATGAGCAATTTATAGAGAACACATACTGACTAGATAAACGGTGAATCAGAAAATTGCTTTGGGCGCCATTTTCTCAACTTGCCAACCATGCAAATGCCAAAAGCATTTTTGGCTGTTCTTTTTGTTCAGAATAGCTTCCAAGATGCCCTAAAACCTATCCTTTGTTTTACTGGGACCCCCAGGGCCTTTCCAAATGCAGGACTTTTAGAATAAGAGAAGTAGTTTTATAACTCTGCTTTTCCCCCACCTTGTCCTGCAAACAGAGATGGCAGAGGAAGCAATTTATATGCTGTGAACTTTGTGTCAGTGCTTTATTACACTGGCACACTCATCAGATAAAAAATTAATCTCATCTGGCCACTGGTTTATGTTCTCTGCATTGCTCCATAACGTTCAGGAGGGACCAGAACCCGAGTCTGGTCGAATGTTTATTTTTATATTGCCTTGGTTTCACAATCTCTCACCAAAACTTCATTTAGCATTTCCAGTGAAGTAAAAAGCACCGGGATGCTGGCAGCAGAATCCAGTTAATATGTGCACTACTCTGGGAAGAAATTATTTAATTCTTTTAAATTGCCGGTTCAAAATAAACTCAGTAATGTAATAGTTTCTGGTATCCCTCTATGATCTCGCTTTGGGAAAAGCTGGTGAGACGTGGACACCGCATGAACAGGATTTTGATGATCAGGATTCACTGTCTTATGGTCACAGTGCTTAAACCTGAGCATAGCGACATCTAAAGCACAGCAGACCCTTAAAACATATGCAAACTGTCCTGAGCAGCGCTTTCTTTGTAAGTGCCGGTTGGCAAATACTCAACAACAACAAAGCAGCAGTGTGCTATTGGGACTTAAGCAATTTTTCCACAAAATTAAATTTCTGAAAGGAATCAAACTATCAAAACATAGTCTTTTGCTGTGTTGTGATTTTGTCCTGCTGTCTCTGAACTAAATGAGAGTGAGGAGCAAGGAGTAGCCACACACTTGGAAAGGACTCCACTATACTTCTACTAACTTCTGTCCATTGTTACCAACTAACACTGGACTGTAGGCTGTCTGAATTTTCTCATACTGAGGAGAGCTCCTGTGGGGATACTTCAAAGTTTTCAAAAGGCAGGAGAGTCTGTGGAGAAGGCAATACCCTTTCTGTGCAGTCTACAAGGATGGCATCAGCACAGATATGTGGTTTTAAATACTAGACTTAAATTCTACTTGCAGGCAAAAATTAGTCTTTAGTGGCAGTGAGGAAATAGGCAGAATCAAAGTCTAGCCTCTGAAAACAACTGTTTTTTCTCTGCCAAGGGCGCTTTCAGCCCCAGCTGCATTTAGTTCAAAGACAAAAGAGTCCACAGCTGGGGCTCAAATCGAAAATGCTACTTTCAAATGACACTGGAGGCTTTAGGTCTCCAGGGTTTTTTACTCATTTAAATGAATAAATAAATAATAACAAAACCAAAAAGAAAAATATTTTACTTTTTTTTCTGCTGCTCTTTCATTGGATATAATGATTCAGCTAGTCGGAAATAGCAAACAAGTTCCAGCAACATCCGTACAGGCTGGAGCCTTCATTAGTTAATCAGATCATTCCCTTTTTTTGTATTCCATAATACAGTGCTTCTACTGATTTCTTTAACCTTTCATTTTGGACACAATTAATGTAATCACACTTCTAACAATTTGGAGATGATTTCTTGCTAGCAAACTGCTACATACAGAGATGCGCTTCCTATTTCTGGCTTTACTCTCAAGCAGCCAACAGAAATGGGAGTTTGAAGTTAATTTCTTTTTAATTATCTTTCCTTTCTTTCTAATTATCTTTTGATCACAGATAAGAGGAACAAATTACAAGAGTTTTTTCATTATCCACAAAAGCTGATGATGTCTGCACGTCTTGTATAACATATTGGTTATACTTATTGTTTCCACAAGATGCTTTGACAACATTTTGGAAGGAAAGTATGTGCATTACCCTAGTACAAAATAACTTTTAAAAGAGCATACAGCTACCAAGATCATGAAGCAACTATATCCATGAAATGACTGATTGATTTTTTGATTACAGACAAGTCAGACAAAAATTATCTTCAGTCAACATTGATTCTCTAATTTTTACTTGACGCTGCATACAAGCAAGCATAACATGAAAGCTACAGTTAAATATTCTAAAGTTACTCTCAAGAAAGCAGTGACATTCTTACCTAATTCCCCTAAATCCATGTTTATTACAGGGCAAGTCACCACCTTACTAGAACAGCACATCTCTACGGTACTTTACTAGCTTTCGTCCAGCCTCTCTAACGTGCCAAGCAATTTGGCACCTACTTCTGCCTTTGGGAGACTATTCCACAATCTAATAGATCTCACTGTCAGGAAATTTTTCTGCACTGCCAAGTTGTTCCCAAGAGTGCCACTTTTATTTAAGGGAGGGGAACTGATTCTGGCAATAGTGTAGTTGCTCCTCTGATATTTTCAGTTAGTGGGTGCAAGTAGCCAAACACCATCTGGTACCCAGCTGGTACAGTATATTTAGAGGCACCTAAAATCTTTCCAACCCTCCCTGGCTCATCTTTGCTTTTGGAATCAGCTTCTTAATCATTTTTAATCATTGTATTGTTTTGCTATCTGGAAAATTCCTTTGTATGTATACAATTATTGGAAGGAAGAATTTAATTATAGTTCAGAGACTATTATTATGAACAAAGCAGTGAGGCAGGTTTTTTTCCCTCCACTTCAGTTTAATTATCTTTAACAAGTTTTAATTGTGTATCTTTTTTTCTGTTTACAGGATGCAAAGTGTCTCATGAGATGAACAAATCTATGAAAGTGGGGCAAGGTTACTGGCCACACTTGTACATAAACATGAGCAATAGTAGATCTTTTATATGTGTGATAAAAACATGAAAAAGCGAATCTATATGGCAGCTTAAGCAGTTAAAATACTTTTAAGTATTTAGAAGGCATGTTTCAAAGACATGCTTCTGCACAGAACTGTACACATTAACTTTGTTCTAATTAGACTTAAGAAAAAGGTAGACAAGTTAGTGATATCTTTTAAATGAACAAGGTGGTTAATGCCTGTCCAGTTATAGGTCCAAATGCAATCCCTCCCAGAGCAAAGCCCCTATTTAATATTTTTTCCTCTGACTCACTAGAGTGAAAAATGTGTTCAGACTGTGGCATACTCCTGCAACATAAAAACGCTACCTATTCTTCATGGCCTGATTCCCAAGCCTGCTGAAGTCAATGAGAGTCTTTGCACTGACATGAGTAGGTTTGGATTAGACCCCAACGCATAGCTAAATATTTTACAGTATCGTAATAAAAATTGCAGTAGGAGACAGGGTAGAGCAGGGATCTGATGCAAATCTTCAGTAAAGTCATCGGAGTGATATATCATGTAAAAGGAAATGTGTGCTCTGTGCATTTGCTATTTAAGTCACTGGGAGTTGTGCCTCAGAATTAGATAAAGGATATGGGGCGTCCTCAGTTTGCTTCAGCAGTGCAGGCAGAAAGGTAAAATCTTTCATAACAAAAATAAATTACTTGTCTGTTCCAGAGAATACAGGAAAGCAAATGTGGTCTCTATCATCTTCAAGATGCAAAATGAATATGCAAAACCAAGATCAGCCACCAGTGAGAAAACAGCTTATTTCCCCATGTGAAACCATTTAAAGCAAGAAATGGAACTACCCAAGGAAAACAAAATAGTCTTTCATAGCATATCTTCCTCCAAAGAAAGTAAGTTCCAATGACTAGAAGAAAAAAACCCACAACTCTCCACAAAATTATCTCTATAAAGGACATCTGAAGTAAATATTTTGACCCCATCTGTCAGATTAGCAAGGAGTCTTTAGTTGAAGTCCTTTTTCTCAATTGGCATCTATGATGCCATACACATAAAGCACACAGTCACAACAGACGTGCCAGGACCTACAGCACGTACATGAACTGAGAGCTCAGAACCTGCCTGGCTCACTTTTAAGGCTTGAAGAGATAGGTTTCTTTCAGTCCAAGATCAATCAAAGATACTGCCATGAGCAAAATCTGCAAACATATTTTGCTTGCCAGGGAACTGCGGCGTGTATATATGAACAGAAGATTTTCTGTAGGTATTTTGTAATGAAAAACACCGACCATGAATTCAGTACTCAGATTTGAAGGTTGGTTTTATCTTATTCCTTTGATGTATCAAAATGCAAAGACATTTTGGAAGATCAAGAAACCTGAGAAATTGAACACCCTCTAAAAATTAAAATCTATGAGTTACTGGCATGGCCTTCATCCTCCTCATTCCTGGGTTGTGTCCATTCTCTACAGTAGGAATGGAACACTAGAGGTGCAGTCCATAATGGGTGAGCATTAAGATGATAAGTACCCATAAACTAGACAAAGTCTCCAGTGAGTTAACAGCTAACTTCCTCAAAATTCTCTACATAACCTGTATGAACTGAACTTATTTTCAGAGGCTAGTTGCGATTCACAGAGCAGTTGTGATGAATGTTAATTGTGAGGATGAAGAAAGTGGTCCTCAATACAAAGGTAGTAATAGTTTTGCATGTTTTCTCTGAAGTATGGTGACACCTTTCTTGAATCTTCAGAGCATTTTAAAGCATCTCTTCCCTAGCAGTGCTGCTGAGATGGTGTTAGCTGCAGCCTTCAGTAACTAGCACTCTGAAACACAGACTTCTGTGAAACATTTCTGCCTGGACTCTTAAACGTTAGCAAATTTACCTGCATTTGAAAACCAAATCTTATACAAATTATAAGGCAACCTTAACTATGGACAATGATACTAGGTCTGCCTATAATAAAAATTTTATAAAAGGAACCAGAAAAAAAACTATTAAGAAAAGAATAAAGAGCAAAGCAAATGGGAACACTAACTACACACTGGCACACAGTAAAAAACTAGGAAATTGCTACAGCATTCATCTCAATGGGAGGAGAGAGAATCCAACCCCATCAGAGCAGGACTGCAAATCTTACAGCAGCAACAAGGCCTGCTGGCTGCTGCCAATTTTAGTGCTGTCATGAGACACTGTTCCTCTCACCTCAGGTACACTGTACTTCAAAAAAGTAGTCATATTAGTAAAATGAAGTAGTGTTGCCTATCATCCTCATAGGCAGGAAAATAGACTACCTGATAGCCTACTAGATGTGTGTCGGATGACTGTTCAACTGATTCCATCTCCTCTTACAAACAGCAGGCCTTGCAACTGCACCACCTCCCATCCAGCACTGCATCAGTGAAATAAAGAAAATACTTTTTCACTCTCTTGGCTGGAAGGGAGACATCAAGGCAGTCAGATGCTGTTGTGATGTGGTGTGAATACATGCATTTAGTCGGGGCTCCAAAGGATAGGAGATGAACTATTTTAAATGCTAACAATGAAGCGGCAGATTCTTGCTTTTTTTGTGCGTCTTGTGTTACAAAACTGACAGCCCTTTTATCTTATAATTGGTCCCAAAGTAGAATCCTAGAACTCAGCACTGCTGAATTTGGGAAAAAATGAAAATGTAGCTCCAGATTTACTGCAACCCTTTCTATGACCTCTGCTGGAGGACTCTTTCTCCCACGGTCACTATGCTCATCAGTGGGTCTCCACAGCTTACACACTTCCTTTCACTATGCAGGCCCACTTCATGCTTGTGATATCCACCAATGGGAAATAAAGTTAGTGTGATACTTGTAATTCACTATTAATGCTTAAAAGAACATGCTATTACTTAGCTAATACACATCTAAGAGACATATGAAATTTGTGAATTTTTTCATTTAAGTTTCAATACCTTTTGAGGCACCAAAATCAGAGGGTTTTTTGGCAGTTTTTGTCTCCCTGTGCCTCCTACTGTAGAACATGCACATTTCAGTCTACATGGGAGCTTTTTCCCCATGAAACTACAGCCAATTTTTATTTTTTAGCCGCTGTATAATTAAACAAAACTGATTAAAAGCTAAATATTATTTTTTCTCACTTTTCAACATTCTAGTCAATTTTTTTCTTCTCTTAGCTATTTCCAGCAGTAAAATCCATTTCATATTCTGAGTTCATTTCTGAAGTTCTTCTTCTGCCCTGGCCACCTGATAGTCTAATAAGCAAGCTTTTTACTTTGAAACACCATATTCACAATTGCATACTGTCTGCTATACTAGGAGAAGCCTGGAGGATTTGGTAAACTTCTTAAATGCAAACAATATTTCAGAGAGTGTAATGGGCATTATCTACTGATGGTCTCTCAGATATTTTATCTACAGCAGAAGAGACTTGTTCTAAATGACAAAACATATTGCCCTGGCTGCCTAGGGCATCCACTTTACTAATGGTTTGTTTCCTGACCCATTTCTATTAAGCACACAGAGTAGCTGAGGATTTATGTCCTTTCTGTTCACTGTTCATTTTGGAACCTCAAACCTGTGTCTCAGTAGGAATGTCTATTGTGTCATCCTTTGTGGTCAAAGAAAAAAAGATAAAAGAGTTTTAGTTACAGGGCCACATTTAAAATGATCAGCAGCCCTTCAAACTATAATGCTCTATTAGCATTTCTATTAAAAGCACCATATCAAGGAATTTATTATTTGGGAGGAAAAATTTATGGTTGATCAAACATTTCAGTAATGCCAATGCCTCAGTCAGTCAATCAATAAATCAATCTAATAAATAAAATCCCTTGCGTCTGTTTCAAAACTGACAGTGGAAAAGGAGTAGGGGAGAAAGCAGCATTTGGGGACTGGTTTCACTTCTATTTCTAGTGGAATTTTTCAACTGGTACCAATAATTTTGGTTTTGCAAGAGAAAAAAAAAAGTCTTGCTGCTTATTAAGTTTTGAAGGATAATAATCCAAAACTGTTCTCCTCTGTGGAGTCCTCTGCAAAGATGAAATGTTACAGGTATGTTCTGTGGTTACTCACAGCATATTATCAGCAAAGGTTTCTTTACTGTAATGACTTTTAAACCAAACTTATCTAATAAAAGTTTTAGTTAGAAATTGAAAGCAGGAACGAATATAGAGACCAAGATAACTTGAATGCTCATACACTGTTATCTCTCATAAATTGTGACATTTGGTATATCAAACATAAGCTAAGAAAGTAAGAATTGATAGGTAGATGATAGCACAGGAATAGAACTCAACTAAGAAAAGCCATATTATGGAAGAGGATTATACAGAGCTTTTGAGAAGAGAAGAGCGAGGAAAGTCTTGGCTGTGAAAGCATCACTTGAAGAGATGTTACCGAAGGAACAGAAATATTGTAAGACAAGATCTGACTGGGAGAGACAATAAAGCAAATGAACTCCTACGGAAATAACCAAGTCGGGTATTACTTTGGTAAGACATTTGCTGTTTATTCATCATAGATATTATTTCTGTTTGTAGCAGACAGGGCTGTTCTACAGAAAGAGACCATGATGAATATGATTCATCCTTTAATGAATGCTTAATCCTTAGCCTTTAATATGCAATACCACCACCTACATGCTAGACAGATGTTATGTATAATGTCAAGCAGGGACACTGAGTATCTGCTTACAGGAAAGCAGTTCGTTAAGTTATCAAAGAAGCAGTCAAAGTACCATATAATCATAGCTGTTCTCTCTTCACGAGAAACTATTTCTTTATGTTAAAGTTGCAGACTTACAGATATTTCCAGGTGACACCTTGGTACAAAAGTTGAACTTTCTAATTGTTATTGTTATCCCATCTCTAATTTTTCAGTGTGTGAAATAGCTTTTGAGAAGTTAATTTTGGAATCTGCTTTGCTAATTAAGGACTAAATATTGATATAATAAAGAAATTCACTGCCCAATATCTTCATTTGGGTAATGAAAAAGGTGGCATTATTTTTATCTGGAGAATTTAGAACCATCAAAAATAAGGTTTGATTTACTAATCTATAAGTTGGGTGGTTTCTTACTTTCAGAGAGCTCAGACAGGAAACTTCCTATGTACATCACAGGTTTTTTTCAAGATTTGCTTATCTCTGTTTTTCCCCCTAATTCTTTGTACATGAGATTTAGAATTACTATCAATAGAAGGAGTTCCCAATTTACCATCAGCACACCAGCAGTCACTTAAAACCAGAAGTGTTTGAGTCTGGAGATCAGCGCTGTCCGTGCTGATCTTTAGGAAAGACTGCATGTTCAGCATGGCTTACTTAGCCCCTAAAAAAAATAAAAGTAGTAGTATTTATAAGATTCAGAGATTACATGTAAAGATCCACAACCAAGTTGAAAACCCATTTATACTGCAGCCTCAATTTCTAGAAATCAATATGTACAGAAATCAAAAGAATCAATAACTTCAAATAGCTTTTGAGATCTAAGTGTCAAAACACCAATATTCTGCACCTTTTAAAACATAACCTATCCAATTCTGAGGGAGGCCAGACCCCATGTACTATGAAAGTAATAGGCTATCTCAAACTCCTTTAGAAATCTGGGAAATTTAAAAGTAATGTTCTTAAGTCACTTCTAAAAGGAAGCAAACTACTTATGGAAATAAATTGGGAAGTTTTAGAATTACCTTTCTAATCTTGTAATTCTTTCAATACTAAACTAATAATCTTAATGTTTCAGCATGCCAAAATATCTTTACCTGATGTTTTATATTACCTGATGGCTTTGAAAATGTATTTTAAGAAAGAAGCAGCTGACATACAGAACATTTCGGTTCAAGTCAGTTTCCCATGGATGAAATACTGAACAGTAGTAATGGAAGAGTACAAATGATGTCTGTAAATCCTGATACAAGCAGTCATCTACAAAATGTAGCAGGAAGAAAAAAGGCTTAATGATTCTAAACCACAGTGGGCCTGCCACCAAAGTAACGGAAATTAGGCAGAAGACTCATGAGTAACAGAAATAAGAATTAAAACCTGATTCACTGAAATCAGTGGCAAAACTCTTGGGGGTAGCTAATCAGATCTCACACTAAGCAAACTGAAAAAGTAGGAAAAAGTGAGAGAATGAAACTTGCATCAGGATAGGAACTCAACAGGAGACAGTATTGCCAGTATTTCTTTGTTATTGACTCTTTTTTAACACCAACCTATTACAGAAAAAAAACTATCATACAGTGGATGAGGGGATTTATAAGGAACCCATCCTTTTCACCCAAATGATTACTTCTTCCGTGAAAAAGTCACACAATGTGTCAAGAAAAACACAAATTTATATTTGAATTAATGCATTATTATTATTTTACGGTCTAGTTTCACTCCTTTCCTAGACATTGACAGAGACCTGAAAAACCTATTGATTCATTCTGCATGTATCCATTCATTTCATATTCGTTTGCTCCAACTTTTAATCACCAGCAGGAAAACTCATCTCTCCTTAGCAAACAAGGCAACATTTTCATCTTTAAAACCCCAGAGAACCTAAATAATTTTTCATAAGATTGAGAAGTAGAGAGAGATTCTGTCTGGACTGATTCTTTTTCCTACGTTTGCACCTGCATTATCCTCCTGGATTATCCTGCTGTCAGCTGCTTCTGCACAGAAAACACTATTATATATGCACACCACTGACAGAAGTCTCTTGCTTTTTCAAGCCATGCTCACCCACTTCAAAGTTGATACTGCGCCATCAGCACTATTTTAGTACAGGTTTCAAAAAGCATTTCATTATTTAGGCTTCTGCAACAAGGACACCCTGTATATGTATACTGTGGCAAGAGAGGTGTAGGAAAGAAGGAAGAAAGAATAAATAGCTGCCTAGTGTAGAGGGAGCGGTGACAAAAGTTCCTACCTTTGTTTGCAGAGAAGTCTGCAGTTGAATGGATAACGGCAGTGCTCAGAGTCCTCTTGTGGCACCACATCCCTTTTAATGTGAGTGAGGAACAGTTGGCACCTGTAAACTTTGTTTACCTGGATGCAAGATCAAGCTGATGGAATACTTCATCTGTTAGAATTGCTGAGAATTACAAGCACTTGCAAGTCTATTTCAGAACACCGAAAAGAGTTTTCTGTAAGTAGTGTATTATTTGGAAATAATGAGAAGGTAGTTGGTGTTTGCAGAGGTCAAAGATATTAGCGAAAGTACCTAAAATTTTAGCAAAATGCTAGGTGCTGCAGCAAGGAGAAATTGTAAAAAAAAAAAAAAAGAAAAAAAAAAAGAAAGAATAACATTGCAAAAAAAAAAGGCCTGTGGGGCACAAATAGAACATCTGACATTTTCTGACAGTTTAGCTAAATCCATTGTAATGAGAAAAGAAAGATTCTGTATGAAATCAATTCTGCTTGCAATACTTATCCTTGGATGTTGTGAAGAACCATTTCACATCTCAGAGATGACATCCTTTTCTTTAGGGCCTAATCCAAAAACCGTTTAAGTTAGTGGGCTGAAAATGACTCAGCTCAACTAGGAATGATAGCATCTGCTATAAGATTTGTTTCACATCTTTACAGTTTCAAAAGCATCACGGAGTTATCTCTAGGAATTGGAGAGGGAGGAGGGACATGTCCAAATGTCCCCAAATCTTTGTTTATCTTCTCTGCTGTTTGAAACCATTCCAGGATTATTTTTTTTTATGGTGGTAAAAAATGATCCATCCCATCACAGGACACAATGAAAAAGGAAGCACAAATAATTGTTTTTGCAATGTGCTGTCTGCATTAGTACAGTTCCATTATCATTCTTGTTAAATTAATTGAAACATTTGATCTAAAATGTGTAAATAAAATAGAAGATACAATGGAAACACATGTAAACATGTCACATTAAAGGGTTTCATTGAAATGAATAGACTGGAGAAAAAGGAATCAAATAATGCATATTAGAAGAGATAAAAAGAGAAGAAAGTAAAAATAAAAATGCTCAAGCCAAGATTCTTACCCAAATAAATACATTGTGGTAAAAGAGAAGGGGAAGTTTTACATTTAAAGTTTTCTATACAATTTAACTTTGTATATTTAAACAATGAGGAAACAGGAAACTTCCTCCACAGAACAATCTGGATGGCAGTTTGCTCCAGTGAAGGGTAGGATGAAGTAAGGATATAAATGCTGTCATAGTGACACTTTTACACACCACTTTGTTACCAGGTTGAAGTCAAAGAAATCAGAGGTGCATTTGGGAAAGAAATTACTACAAAGATGCCTGGAAGATTAACAAGTAATTCACTTACTATTAGTACCAAATGTAAGGAGAGAAATTGTTTGGTTTTGAGACTTAAGTAAAATGCAAAAAAACCCCCCTCCTAAACCCAACACCAAAACACAGTCCTGAAGCTGGGTCTGATTAAACTGTGGGGTCGTTTGCCAAGCCATATGTCACACATCCCATAGCTTAAGATAACAAAGACTGGAAAAAAATATCCAAGGGAACTGCTGTAGGAAATGGGCTGGAGGATGGCCAAAATGACTAACAAATCTTTACTACTACTAATCCAAGTAAGGAAGGAATAGAAAGATAAAGGAGAATAAACATTGCTCTCCTTTCCTCCTCTTACTTGAATGGTCAGCAGTACCCTCCAGCAATGCTGCGGTCACCACATCTTTCCTCCTTCCTCCTTGTTATGGTACTCCATGAGTGCTTCAGTGACCCCTGAGGACAATAGCAAACTTCTCATTTACTTCAGCTAAGTAGGATTCAGACCTAAGGGAAAAGGCTGAATAACAAATCGTATCCCCTATACTTTACTGCAGTGTCATGTCTTTGTTCACTTCAAATATAACAGAACTCTCTCCAGAATGGTTTGGCTTTTAAACAACTGATGATGGAGGCAAGGAGAGGCGAGGCGAGGTGAGGAGAGGAGAGGAAAGGAGATCCATGAGAAGAATCTATGGTGTGCGTTGGGTTTTTTTTTACATACTCTTATGTTCCTTGATTAGTTATTAAAATTCTTTATACACTCAATGAGGAGAGCAAAGAAATTGGAGATCTAGGTTAAACCCCTTATTCTGCTTTGGCATATTCAGGATCACATCTTCTGTTCCCAAGTCATATGCATTATGCCATAGGCTGCTTGATGCTCAGACATCAGCAACATCACACTTTTAGGAAAAGAAACTGAGACTATTTGGGCCATAGGCACAGAATGGAAAAAAAACCCAAGGTTTTAAATTCAAACAGGTTAAGACAAGTGGTTATATTCAGATTGTGAGTTAGAGTCTCAATTTCCAATCCATATAATTAGGATTGCTTGTTTATTCTATGCAATAATCATTTAAGTCCTGAGATAAGAGAATATAGGGACAAACAAGTCCTATTTTTTGCTATTTTTAGCATTTTTTGTTTTCTGTTTTACTAAGTCACTTGCCAGTTTTCCAGCATCCATGGCATTCAGCTTTTGTTGTGCTGACTCTGAAGTGAAGCATTAGATGAAAAGAGGGGCAGAATATTTCATATCTAAGGTTACTCCTGGCAGTGAAGCCACACACAATCCCCATTTCAAGCAAGAAAAACTTCAAAAATCAGCTTTCCCTACCATCTTTACCTCTGCACCCAGTGAAATGCATATAACTGTTTGGAAATAAATACACATACTGTTTCCCTTCTGTTCTCACTACCTCTAGTATAAATCATGAATGCACCTAGCAAAGTCAGAGAAATCACTGTGCTAAATAACAGTCTGAGGACAGAATTCATGGTTTGGACTGTTTCTTAGATACCTGTCTCTATTACTTGCTTGGTTTACAAAATTCCTCAAGAAAACTCCTTAAGACTAGTTTAAGACACTTTCTTTCCCTATGCCATGTTCAAAGGCAAGATTGGCTTTTTTGGGCCTAAACTGGTTTACATTTCATATGCAGTCATTTTTGTGTAAATGCGTGAAAATTATTTAATAAGTAATACTTTTAAAGTAGCTAAAATGCCCAACCATACACAGAGTCTACTCATGAAAATTTGATGTCAATTTTTTTCATATTTCCTGCAATCTGTACATATTTTGTCTAATTATTTTTGGAAGTACATCTGCTCGGACACCTGCAGAATTACTGCAAGCTGTCAATTTCATTCTTGAAACATTATTTAAATTTTAAATTTGGCATCTGTCAAAACCAAACAAAAAATACCAGTGGATATTCTAATGCAGCCACTAATATTTGCCAGAATTTGCCGAACCACACAGAATGACAGACAATGTCTTCAAACTGGATCTTTATGTCAGCACTATGGAGCAGAAGAAAAATCACTGTGAATTATTATATTTCTAGTAAGATATATTTTATTCTGATTAAGTCCCTGCAAAATTGATTGGACAAGATAACTTGTAAGCACTGACAATATGTTTTTTTCCCTCAAAGTACTGTCAAAAACTTTCACATTGGTCCCAGTAATATGAATCTCGGTAACAGGCCCTGTTTGACAGACTAGGACACAGAAAGCTGTCAACCTAAGAGTAGACCGAAGATGATTGTTAAGGGGATTTGGTACTTCGTGTATTTTGCCTAATAGGGGAGACTGTGCTCAGCATTTCCTGAAGCAAAAGAAGACAGATGAAATCTCTGGGCACTTCATTGCTGCTGCCTCTCAAAGATTTCCTGTCAAAATGGGCCTATAAGGGAAGAAAGGTTTTCAATAACATATTTTTTTTTACCTGGCAGGATTTCCAGTCTTGCTATGAAAGAGTTTGAAGGCGCTGTCTTTGTAAAAATACTGCTGCCAAACTACCATATCTAGTTCTGTTTAAAAATAAAAAAGCAATATGACTCACATTACCATAGTGTATACTGTAAAACCAGTTTTGATTGACACTCTATCCATATTTTATATAGTGCTTTTTTCCTTCCGTCAAATGGAGCAAGTGACCTTGATGTTAGTGTGCTTTGCAACTTAAACAGGGAAAGCATATTTGTTGTCAACTTCTTTAGGGATACAATTTTCAACAGACTACATAGGGAAAAGGAATACAACTCCCGTTATTAATAACAGGAGTTATTCATGTAATTCCCTGTTCACCTCATTGAGACTTCACCCTTTTATGTCAGCCTTCTTAGAAGGTTGCACCTATGTAAATTTTAGCTGCACAGAATTAAAAGGCACAAAGAAAATGATAATTCTTTTTGGTATCAATTCTAAATAAAAAATGTTGTACATGACTGGAAACCTACAATTCCCCCTGGAATTTAATCTTGGGTGCTACACACAAGTGAATCAGCTGCATTAAAATCAGCTACACATACATAGCAACTGCAACCATAAAAGCAAAGTGATTTTCGCTACCTCATCATTAAAAATAAGCAAACAAAAACTTTGTACTCAAAACTACCTAGGAATCTGGAGACGGTTTGAGAAAATGAAAAGGACATCAAAAATGGCCAAATCCTATAGAACTTGCAGTTTAAGTATAAAGAGTTCACTGTCTATTTAAGGAAGTGATGTGACAAGTTGAGTGACGTGGCTGTGTATTTACGGCAGTTTGAGATAGGGGACTTGGCTTGTCCCCTGTTGAACAGGCCTCACCTCTTTAAGGTTTGGGTTTACACTGGTCTTCCTGCTAGTAAGGGGCTACTTAGCCTGCTCTCATGTGAGCTTTTCTCCTAGACATTGAACAGGAAATTCAGGCTTTGTAAGTTTGAGGTGTTAAATTAACTTGATTTATTACAGAGTATATGGAGGATTTTACTTTGTGGTCTGACAACCCCCTGCCGTCTGAGATAACTCAAGTGATGCACATTAACTATGTCTAAATAGACTGTGGAGGATAATTTAGTTTGCTGCAGAATGGTTTGCTCCAACAGGGTATTGAACAAGGAAAAATAGGGGATATAAGGCTCACTGTCTGTTATAGGTACGGATGACTTATCTGATTGGAAAATGGGTAAAACTTTACTGTATTTAAATAAAAGAGTAAGAGGAAGCATTTGTCAAGTGGGAATGATGAAGACTTTTTCCAGGACACAGGATCAGCAGATGTTCCAGAGAAAAAAGAGTGGAGGGGACTGGAGGGGACAGGATGCAGCACTAAAAGCAAGGCCTGAAACACAGAAAATTCACTGAAATCGGGAAGAATAGTCTTTTAAAAGTGACTACCAAAAGGCTGAGGAAGACTTTCAGGGTAACAAGGGTGAATCTGCATGTTCAGACAGCCTGCCTGGCAGAGTTGCATAGGTGAGTGACTTTGAAAGATGAGGGAGGACTTAAGACGTGCAGCAACAAATGCATGAACCAACTGTTCAGCAAACTGAGCATGAAACTTCAGTAGAGGTAGACACAGATGATATAGCAGAAGCCTGGTAGAGAGCGGACCTGGAAATTACAGCATTACATAGTAATGACTGGGAAAATCAGGAATGGAGAAGAGCTACATCACCCTGAGGCCAAAAAAGAAATCAGCATGTCATCACTACATCGAAAGACATACAAGTTAGATGGAGTAAGTAAGAGATCCATTTGAAGGTATCTCTTTGTGCAGAAGAGATCTATGAAAGCAGTTCATAAAGAGACATATTGAAACAGTAGAAAACTTCAGGAGGAAAGAGCCTACACTAAAATATTAGGTGTTAAAATACCTAAAGCAAATAGGAAACTCAGAATTAGATTTCACATGTTTACAAGCTCCCTCAGCCTTGTCTCTCCTCCAGGAAGAGAGTCACAGAGGTTTAAATAGAAAAATATTCCAGGAGAGAGTAAAGAATGCAGATGCTCTTCTGTGGCCTCAGAGAAGCACTTCATATGCAGGCAGACTCCTTCGCATAGTTTACCAAGAGCTCACTGTGGCTGTAAAGGCAACACTGTTTTGGCAGGAAATATGGGATTCATATTGCTCATAGTAAGACTGTTTTGGAGACCACTGCATGGAATATTTTTAAATGCACTCTCCAAACACATATGTGATCTTTTGATATAAGTAATCACTGTGAAGTATTTTAATAGCCCATTAAATTTTGGTTGACAATAGGGCCAGCCCTGAGCGAGGGAAATACCACAGAGCTGCAAGAGAGCTGTTCATCTGTAAAGTGCAATGCAATAGTGGAATGGGAGCTGTTAGCACTCCTCTTCATTCCACGCCAAATCCACATTTTGACAGGTATCTGTAAGTATTTCTGGGGCAAAGGGTTCAGCTACAAGCTTTTTTCTTGCAGCAAATTTTCATCAGATAAACCTCCTATAATTCATCTGCAGAGGATCCTAGTCTCATGGGGAAAAAAAACAACAACAAAACACAACACCACCCCTACCCCTTCCCCCCCCACCAAAAAAAGGGGGTGGTGTGGGCGTGGAAATAGTTCACCAAACTGGGAAGACAGATAAAAGAAATGTCTTTGGCGGTAGGGTTCAGTCTGTAGCAGTCATCCTGCTTTGAAACTTCACATAAAGATGCAAATATCACGCTTTTTCTTAACAGACTACCAGAATTTCACACAGTACTTTTGAAAGTAAAGAATTGATGCTCTGGATCTAGACAGGCTTCTTTTGCTGTGACTTGGCATAGACACGGAGTTAAAACTTATTTAGGCCCAAAGAGATTAATTCCACTTGTGACATCTTCCTTGTCCGGCTTCAAGTGATGAAATGCTGAACACTGTCTGATGAACTACAGAAGTAGCTGTGAGAATGAGTCATGAGGCAGTTTGTTTTTTTCCCTTGCATAACAAGATTAGAAGTTAAACAGAATATTCCCTCTTCTTTCCAGTCCAACTACTGACTAATGAAAATGGACAGAAAATGTCTTTAAAGCCAGAGTCAAGGTTTTTGATACACAAGTTCTCTATTACATGTACCACAAGCAGGTTTGAATTAGCAAATGCAACCAAACCCAAACTTCTGTTCATGGCCAAAAGTAACTTTACCTTTATGCCATAGGTGAAAAAACCATAAACCCAAAAACCATTACTTCACCTCTTATAATATTTTTTATACAAAATGTTGAATGGAAATGCAGCCTCTAGTGAGATTCACTTTTAAAAATGCCATTAAGATTATTCACCAAAACCAGATTATGTACTATCATTTGTTTCTAAAATTATCTTCCCTGGAAAGAACAACACAAGCAACTGGAGGATTCGTCCCCCCCACCCCCTCCGTCCCCTTTACCACAGACAGAAACTTGTGAATCACAACAATAAATTCCACCATCCCAGAGAATGACATTATCCTGTACTACTTTCACAATTTAATACTTTTCTCATTACAGGATCCTTCTTTCAGCAGGTATTCCTAACTTCCTTTATTTTCAATGTAATATAGTCCCACATAGAACTCTCTTTTTTTCTCATCATGCAATATAGTGCAACTGACTAGAAACCAATCACATCATTAAGAACTTCCAAGCCAACACCTGCTGAGATCTACAACACTGGCTAGCGCAGGGAATAATACAAGATGGGTTGTTACAGCAACCTATATCTTGTATCATCTGAAACTGAAAGTACATTATTCAAGTATTGACACTACTGAAAATTTTCATGTGGAGTATCATAAAATTTGTGCCCATGTAAATACTTCATTAAGCTTTCAGACCACTCAGGTTTAAGAGTCTACCTATCTACAAGTTAAAAGCAAAACAACAAACAGCTAGTTGGAACGTGATTTTCTCAACTATACAAGTAGAAGATGCAGCAAAGATGTTCAGGACATCAGAACAAATGCATTAACATTAGAGAGAAGCTGATCTAGCCACAATGATGTAGAAGCCTTTTTGTCAGGTGTAACCCTCTGATGGGACCACACGACAGGAGCAAAATACAGAGTAGTATCAGCTAAGTAACACCTGCACTTAGCATTTAAGGATTACATTAAAATTTTAACATGGAGAGTTTATAATATGGGCCCTGATTTTTAGGTTTAGAAAGTCCATGGTCCAAACAACTTGTCATCTAAACACAAGCAAAGAAGCAAAAGAAGTATGACTGTGAATCATAAGGGAACAGTGATGTTCAGCTATGCAGAAATCATTTCTGCATACAATGATTGCAAGTTCAGTCCCTGTCCTAGAGAACAATATGCCAGACTGCAAACATAATAATTTGCCTTTCACATTTGTGTAGGCTTTTAAACACTTTGATGGTCTTGCTGTACTGTTTTTTATATCATTTCCAAGTATTGTTCTTACTCTGCCTTTGTTTTCCTTTCTTCTTTGTCTTTGCACTAACATTTCTGAGAATTCAGTTGGTGAATTTGTGGTGCCAAAAACACTGAGACTGCTTTTAGAATAAAGTCAAGCTTGAAACAAATAAGGCAGAATGCAGCATTGGCAGCTCTCTTAACAGAAGTAATGGGCTTTAAAAAAACAATCAAAGAACCAAACAACCACTCCCCCTTAAACAACAAATGTGGAATTGCAGCAGACAGCTGGGTCCAGATACTTATCACACACTCTTTTTTCCATCTTCTATCTCCATGGCATTTCTTTTTCCTCCCATCCAAATATAGGTTTGACTGCTGAGTATAGCCAGGTAGTAAAGCACATCGTTATTAACCACTCTTCTAAGAAGTCATATGTAAGCTGTTTTGGTTTTTACACAAAATACTGTATCTGCGTGTCATAAGCATCAGGGACTAGAATAAACAACTAGATAAATATTTTGTAGTCTTCACTATCAAGTCAGGCATTCTCACTAAGTCCTACTGGAACCATCGCCCCATGCTCCCAATTCCCCACTGGGACCAGTATACAACAAATAGCCAGCATGGGGATACCAGGGCTCCCTCTGTAGCCTCTAAACCCACCTATTCAATGTAATATCTCAAAGCACTGCACTCAGCTGATTAAAGTTATGTTTGCTTGGGATATAAACATCACAGCATCACCAAAGCGTCAACACTGACAAACATTAAGTTTGGAAGTATTTTAACACAGTATGACTACACTAACAGTTCATCAGGTTATGTGAACTAAAACATTGCTATTAACTTGTGTATATATATATATATATATATATACACTATAAAATAACCAGTTAACACATTACAAAATCTATTGCTCGTTTTAACACCATAAACAGAAACCATACATCCTTTCCCCCATGACAGTATGCCATTACGCACTTACATCCAAATTCCAAGACATTTCTGAAAAGCTGAAACATCTCAGCCTGTTAGAGAAACTAACAAAATAGTTTCAACAAGCTTCTCAAAATCATTATGGATCATGAGCATCAAATTTCACAAAGTTTTACTGTGAACAGCATGGGAAACAAACAGTGCCAGACTGATGCCTTTGACATCAGAGTACAGAATGATGGGGGTGACAAGGTGGAGCAACTCTCTGAGTGAGCTGGCAGCAGTTATAACCCCATTAGACTTTATAAATCTTCCACTGAACTCCACTACCTCAGTGGCTATTAAAATTAAACCATAGAGGGACAAACCCAACTTTGTCGTTGCTGGAAGGGGGCCCTACAAAGACCTAATAGAGAAAGAAAGCCTTTCCTGAGATCATCACAATATGCATACTGGGAAACTTTGTAGCCTTCTTCCATAAGCAAGGCAGGGTGAAGGTGTGCTCCTCTGTATACATCATTTTTCTGTCCCCAGAAACTTGCCAACATTTCTTCCTATTTCCAAAATATCTGATGTAGCTATATAGATACTAAGCTTCCTTAAACCTTGTGTGAATAGGCTGCTGTTAAAAGAATAAGTAAAAGTGAAAAACCAATTAGGGTGTTTGCTCTGGGAAAGGCTGCAATATGAGCTCATCTTTCCATGGGCACCAGAGATTCCACAGGACAGAAGGGACATTACACATGTCCCAGTTTCTGGGAAATCTTCAGTTTCAGTTGTGCTTTATTAGCCTTCACAGAATACCATCACTAGATGCAGAGCTACAGCACACCAGGTTTCATTAGTTCCATCGCTTGCAAACTACTTGTTTATTTTAATAAAACATGAATAACTGAAAACAGAAGCCTGCCTGCCAGGTGGGGTTTTTTGTTTGGTTGGTTTTCTTTGAAGAGCTTTAGAAAAAGCCATAATATTAAGAAGTAATTTTCCCTGTGTTTTAAATCACTCCATCAGCAGAAGAGAGAGGTACCTAAAATGACTGCTGATGCAGAATTGGTTAAGCCTGCCATCTCTACCCAAGCCTGATACAGACTGCTGCCACTCTAATAAAATTCTTCAGGTTATTGTAGATTCTTGCATTCAGTACTGCAAAAGTGACTTTCCTGGTTAATGCTATAAAGCTACACTGAATAAATACAAATAGTTTAATCTTCCTCTGCAGTCACATCCTCCCACACTGGTAAGTGTAATTAGGAAAATGCTACATTGCATGTCCTGAATAGTGAATGTAGCTGATTGTTAATCATTATATTTACATAGTTTATATGAAAAATATTTAAATTCATGAATGCTCCAACTTTTCTTTGCCATAACATTAATACCTGAACAGCATCTGAATGTATAATAGTGTATTTGTAGCTTAGTAATTCTTCTGCAATGTCCTTGTAAGAAAACTCTTAGACAATGAACTTCCGGGTGCAGAGAACATTTGCAAGTAAAAAAAGAGTATTCTTTGATAAAAGCAATGTGTGCTTGGAGGGAGAGGGCAAAGATACACTGTTCCAAGCTGACATGAAAGTGTGTTCACATAAACAAAAGATAAACTGGGGAAGCACCTTTTATAAATCCTATTTTGCAGAATGAATTGTGAATAATCTTTCATCTGCATTTAACATCTATAAAATAATGATTTCCCCCAAAACAGAGTGATAAAACGGTTTATATGAAGCACGGAATTTCATTTTGCCAACAATAACAATCTTGTATCCACACAAACCAGAAATGTATCATATATTTTGAAATATATAAACCCAAGAACATTATTTTAACAAATAACTGTTTAGAAATTTGACTAGGAAGTAATGTATGTTTGCTAGCAATATCTTTGATAGGATTTGTAAAATGATAGAATGAATGCATAGGGTATTTTTTTTTTTATTAAACCTGTAGTGGCAAAAAAGTGAAACTAATATTCCATAAAATCTGTTTTATAAAACAGAACATTATTTAAAAAAAGGTCATCTTACTTTCTGTGTGCACACTCTGGGCTACCACGCATTCAATTTTCAGAAAGTGAGTGTTTGTGTCTTTAAAGAACTAGGGAACTAGGTTCATTCAACTCAAAGTGCCAGTCTTTTCACATACACACACACACACAATGCATAAAAATAATGTTCGTACTAATTTATTTCCTTTTCTCTCTTTTTAACCTTTTGTTCTTTGTATTCTCTATCTTGTCCAACCATAAGGAAAATTTTTGTTTAAAGTAACAAAAGAAATCATGAATTACTATATACTGTAACACATCTTTGTATTAAGGAAACAGGTAAATACAACACAGTGCCCATTTGATTTGGGCATTCAAATTTGGACACGTTCTAAGCATTCATATAGATACTTGACTATTCAAATACATGCACAAATGAGAGTGACACTGTCCACTTGTATTACAACTTTGCCAGTCTTAAGAAATGCTTCATTCAGAAATACTGTAGCTTCTCCTCCTCAGCAAATTCCTGAAATCACCTTACAGCCTCCCTGTAGGCATAACTACTTGTATTTCTCTCTCACTCTTAATCTGTATGTCATGTATTCCAATTAGGATTATTCCTTAATCTATCATGTACTTTATACATGTTCACTTACTGAATGCATTAAATGCATCCCTTTGTGACCAAGGTATATGTGAAAATTTATTTCTTGATAAGAAGTAGAATACTTGGCGTACTTGGGTAGTGATTAGATTATTAGTAAAGAATTTTAAAACTCACAAGCATTGTGAATGAACTGACACTTTGAATGGTTTAAAAGCTATTTTTTCAAAAGTTTTAGTATTTACACAGTGAGATCGCTAGAACTAAAATGCGAGACTTGAAACAGTTTCAACATATACACATTTTGTGCCATAATATTTCCTAGAAAGAGTACATGACAATCCAGTACCTCATGCAAAATCAGTTCCTTTTTAGTTCAAGATCCTCAGTCACTAAACAGGATATTATTTTGTGTCCTGGACAATATCTTGTTCCAGTTTCTAGGGAAACCAGCAGCAAAAAAACTAAGTTTACAATGCTGCATCCTCCAGAAACGGACTACAACGTCAGTCTCCAGGGTATCATTATCAAGTGCTATTTACATTTAAATTTCTATAACCCTTAAGCAACCGGATTGTTTGTTTATACGCATGGTTATAATCTACTAGGTATCTAGGTGCTATTCCTCACCTCCCTATATGGGGTCATAGGCTCTTGGTGTTTTAGAGCTTACAAAGCTAAATTTCATATCAAGGACACCACTTGTCAATTCTTACTTTGGAAACTTCTCTCTGCCACGCTCCATGAGATGGCTGTTCAAGCCTCAACATCTGCATCATTAATGGATGTCAACTCATTTGACTCACACATGGGAAGAAACAGGTGAAGTCATGTTCCTGAGCAGTGGTACAAACAGCCAGAGTCCAGAGGAACAGTGTCTCTGTTTTGCACAGAAGGTTTTGAGAACTGGCCTCAGGGAACTATGTTACGTGTTCCTAGGGGAAGTCAAGGAAAATCCAGATCTTTCTTGACAGACACTTGCCTCTTTTGTCAGAAAAGCTCAACAAATACTCTGATGAGTTACTGATGCTTTTATAGTGGAAAATTCTCCTGACAAACTACTCCGCTGACCAGAGATGACAAGGCCCTGACATCAAGTTTCTGTCTTCAGAATATACAGAATTGTTATAAAATCTGTTCACAGGGGATGCAACAAAAAATGATTCAGGGGCTGTATTTTCCCACTGAAATCAACATCAATTTATCATTTAGTAAAAACCCTCTTCCTTTCTATTGCCTTTTAAGGCTCTATACTGTTAACTTTGCAATTATTTTTCGTAGAAAAATTCTTCCATGAACTTCTACAAGCTCTAAATTTGTTCTGTATTTAGTGATATAGAACCTGCTGAACAGGATATAAAAGATCACCCCTATGACTAAGAAATCACACTTAGCTAAAGAAATAAAGAATATGAATATAAGAAGAGGAAGATTTCTGTTCTGAATTGCAGACAGGTACTTCCATCTGCAGCCTTCCACAATCAAAGAAGTTTAATTAAATAAGCAATGTTTTAACCCTGGCAGGTGCAGGGTTTATTTATTTATTTATTAAGATCAGATTAATTAATATCAGATTTTTCTCCAGAAAATTATTTCAGCAAAGAAATTGTTAGCTGGTCTCTTTTCTTACACTATGTTCCCTTATTCTCTATTCCACTCCCCTTGTTGAGAATGTTTAACCTGTAATAAACCAAAATGCCTTTTATTTTTTTTTCCAAACTTAACTAAAATCTAAAATAAATTTAACAATATGGTACTTGAGCATTGTATAGCAGTACAGAAACAAGAAACACACACTTAGAATGAGTTCTAAAGAAATCCTGGGCTGCGTAGGAAAATGTTACTTACTGGATGAGTGCTAACTATAAGCAGCTCAATAACACAGCTTGTTTACTGTGTTTTCAGTAGAGTATATATGTGTTATTACTATAAACAGTGGGTTGTTTGATTTTTATATTCTAAAATCATTGAAGAATTAAAAAGATGCATCCATTTGCAAGTTATTAGTCCTTAAAATGAAACTGAGATATTGTGTTCACAGTAGAAACTAAGGCACACTATTTAATAAAAATATAATTCATATAATTATAACACTGAGATCACAACACAAATGTTTTTCACTATAAAGTCACTTTACAGTGTGCAAAATAGTAATAAAAGTAAACTTATACATTACATTTATAGTCAGTTATACTTTTTCTTGGAAGCTGCTGAGTTTCCTAATATCATTTTAAAAAAAAGAAAGTGATGTTACTATAGGATTTTTAAAGTCAAATAAGCAATAAGTAAAAAGAGATGTTGAAACCACTAAAAATACGTAAAAGAAGATTGAAAAAAAGAGAAAAGCAATGCTTCAAGGTGATAAATACACATTCCCCACTGCTTGGATGCAACCTAAGTACATCTTTAGCTAATTATGTAATGCCTTCTGTGCTGCATTTCTTTGATGTTCTATCTTCCTTTTATTGTAAATAATTAGAACAGGCTTACTTGCAAGATGGATTACTATTTCATGAGTGTTGAGTTCATTGGACACTGCTGTTGATTTTATAAACTTACTGCACTGGCTTGACAATAAAGAAATATCCCTATTACAGGCTTACTCAGAGTAGCCCTGAGCACCTCTTAAGATGCAACAAGACCTTAAATCAGCCAGTGAGTCAAACAGAACTTGTGACTTCTTTGCATCTCATAAGATCAGTTCTCAATTAGAAATGAAAGGCCGCATACTGTACTAAATCACTCTTTGACTGTAGTGAGCATCTCTCACATATAAGTCAAAGGTTGTGTATGGAGGATGATGTTTGACCAGTCTGTACTCTGAAAGTAGAGTGAATGTTGATTCATTTGCCTACCAAATAAGAAGCAAAGGCAGAAGCAATGCCAAGGACACGCCTTGGCAACATTACACCTGTTGGGCAGAGGTTCCCAAGGCCGCCACAAGCACTGAGTCCCAGCACACAGCCAGGCTGCCTCTGCAGCACTGCCATTTCAGTTATCCACAGTTTGGCCCATACTTGTTTTAGATATCAACAGTGTCTTACTTCTCTGGTCAGCTGAAACAGGATAACTTACTGAGTCCAAAGAAATAAGAAAGAGAACAGTTCAGATGAGGAAGGCTAACAGCTGATCTATCTAAATCCAATAAGCTACACATAGAAAGCCAACAGACATTAACTGTTGGAAAATACTTAGACATTCAAGAAAAACCCCACGGCATACTGATGGATGTTTCTGAAGACCACAGTTAAAATGAAGAGGACGAGAAATGCAAAAGTAAAACAGAGTGAGGGTATGTTTGGAAGATCTCTTAAACTGTTTCTCAGATGGAGAGGTAGGATTAAAAAACAGGAACAAAAGTTAGGCAAGAAGCGGCTATTCTAGGGGTGGGAAGGCTGCATGGCTGTTCCCCAGCCACGTATCACAATGAAAACAATTCGGATTGGGCAAGGAAGAGAGAGGCGTTTTGCATCTGTCAAATACGTCCCTCTGAAGTTTCTAACTTTCCCTCAGAAATATCCCTAAAGCCCTACAGCCACCAAGAGGCCAGCCAAATTCTGATGAGATATAAAGTTAGGCAAAGTCTTTGGTGCTTTAATAGAAACAGAAATAGTGTTTGAGTATGCCAGTTTACAGGAGACTACTACTTAAAACACAGTAGAGAAGGAAGCAAAAACAAAGGGTACAGTGAGTGGATATTTTCAGAGATGAAAATATGCAGAGTGTCATAAAGGATGCCTGGAAATTAAAAGTTAAGGATAAGAATGAGATATGGAAAGACAGAAAGGCAATAAATTAGAAATTCCAGGTAGCAGAAAGAGAGAGAACACTTTAACATCACTAGAGAGAAGATTGCTGGAAAGAAAAAGGTGCTACAAGAAGAGGATAACTAGAAAAAAGAAAGGGAAGGTCATGGAAAGAGATGGGAACAAGACTACTCAGGATTTAAAAAATCTGTCTTAAACAGATGTGAAATGAAACCCCTGAGTATTCAGCACAGCTACTTTATTTCTGTGTCACAGCTGAGCCATCTATAGGAAATACCGTATCACTGGTACTTAAACAAATAAAAAGGAAGGAGAGTCCAATGTAAAAAGAAGAAACAGGAAACTTTCATTGCAGAATGAAGAGGGTCCTTTTATTTCTCACTCCTCTTTATTTCTTCCCCTTCTATTTTGGCAGCTTCTGCGGGGTAAGCCCTGCTACTGTGACAGGGATAACACCAAAAAGCAAAACACTCTTCAGCTAGCACATTTCTGCAGAGCTTCCGGGAAGGGCTCCTTACAAATGCCTGGCTATTTTATGTACTCATGTCAGGGCAAAATTCAAGCTCAGAAATACAAACCAAAATTGTTTAAAAGGTTCTTAAGATACTCCCTAAGAATGAGATAATCATTCATGAGAATTGATGCAATCCTTACAAGTAATCAGCTCTTGCCAAAGAATGAATTAAATTAGAGGGACAGTGTTGAAGCCTGCATCCTATTAAGAATATACAAGAGGAAAATGTTTCATACATATTTTGCATACATTTTTTCACTGGCTAATTGGGCTGTAGGAGTGAGATAACTCATAGCCTATTGTTCTGGCAAGCCACAAGTGTAAAGAGAGAAGGGGATTGTTAACAAGCTAATATTAGTCCAGTAACATGACTCGATCATTTTATTTCTATCTGTTGGATGGATGTCACAAATTCTCATGTAGGAAATTTGCTCTCCCTTTTGCCAGAAAGATTAGCTACAACCTGTGATACCAGTACTTTGCTGGAAGGAATAGTACAGGAGCTTCACTGCTGTGTTATTATCTGGGATCTATTATGTTTTACATTTTTCAAAAATCTTTAAGCTAAATCTTTGACATTCAACTGCCTATAAAGACATACACCACCCGATGAGAAGCTTTGATGTGCATTTTGAGGATTAAATAATCTAGATGGAAGGCAATGTGTTTCCAGCCAAGAAGAAAACTATGGAGGAAATTTTGCCTCCTGCCGTTTAGCACTGCTGGCAGTCAATACCTTTTAGCCTACCCTCTAAATTTGATTTCATACATATTTACAGACTATTTTTCCTCTTACTACTAATTCTTTTGAGACCAAATTAAGAACAAAGATAGCAGGAACAGGCTTCATCAAATAAAAATGTAAATATGCTGCATCTCATTTTTGGATGAAGAAAGTTTATTTAAATACTTTCTCGAGTGGAATATCTTTGCAGTATCATTATTGGTTGCAACTGGAAAAGTAACAGTCTTACAAGGCAGAGTAACCCATTGAGGCTTAAGCAAATTTATACATTTAAATAATGTAGTTTACTTAAAAAAACCCCCACAAACCCTAGAATTTTCTGCATTTTCAGACAAGGAAAGAATACTACTAATAAAATAATTATAACAGATACTAAAGAAAAGATAATTTCCTATATTCAAGGTACATTTCAGGTACCTTGATAGTTTTTACTATGAAAGAAACACTGAAGTAATTACAGCAAAGTGGGTTATTTTCACATTTTTGAAAGCAAACTGAAAATTCTGGTGCTTTTAAAAGTGAGATTAATCCATAACATATTTCCAGTTTTCATTTTCTTAAGGGAAGTTTAAAACCCATTTTTTTTTATTATTAGCAGCCCACTTTACTGTCTGATTGACTTCACCAGTAAATAGGTGACAGGGTACTGTATCTTCATCTATTTGATGAAGCCAGTGAGGTTACAGCAGAGACTGGTGGGGTCAAAAATCTTACCAGAGATATTTGATCTTCTTACTTCCAAGTTTATGTTCAATAAAAAAAAAATAAATATACCTTGTCTGACTAACTGAATGCTCTGATATTTTTTCCCCAGTTATTACCTCTACCCACAGCCACATAAGTATTCTAAAAGATTCTGGGAAACCTGCTAGGCATAATAGTTGCTATAAAGAATAAAAGTCTTTACATTCCATCATCTTCATTTTTCAAAATATATTTTGAAACCTATTTTCATCTATAATGACAGCCTTCAGTAAAGTTCAGTACAAAAATAAAGTTAGGTACAAAACAAGAAAAGAGTAAGTAGACATGTTTGTCTGGCATGGCATCCCTCACAAGTTATTTTCACCTCGAGACTTCCCTTAATTTTAAGATTCTACTATCCTATCCTACCCAAAACCCACACAGAAGTTTCCATATGGGCTTTTTAGAACTAAAGTAGCCCTGGAACTTGTGATTCTAGCTTTAAAACACTGTTAAGCATCTTACTGCATCATCTGCTTTCCTACATATCCTACCAGACATTACCTACATCTGCTAAACAGTCAGATTGAGGCTACTAAGGCATTAACATCATGTGTGTGCTGTTTAGGGGTGCTTGCAGGCCAATCTGTGATTTATATTAGACATCTAGGAATGTTCTGGTAACCAAAGGTAAGCACACTGTTTCTGGAGAAGGTGTCATCCACAGTGCCACGATGGACGTGTTAGAGAAATTAAAGGTTGTAATGAGAAGCCCACTGGGTTTTTCAGTTACAAACAAACTTCAGCTTCCTCTGCACTCCCCAGCTTCTAAGGAGAGCATGCAAACCAAACTCACTGAGCTAAGGATGTCAGGATTTACGTGGGAATCTGTATATTATCCTTGCCTGCAGGTATTTCTTCACAGAAGAATATATTAGGGCCTGCTACCTTGAATCATTTTCTTTTGAGAAACTGAATCACAGTTCTACTACTTCTAAAGTGGCGTATATTCACAGGCACAACATTAAACTGATATGTGTTTGCTATACAGTATATAGATATCCTTTGTTGACGTCTCATGATATTTCTATATAGGGCAAGATAAAATCTACTTGAAAGAAGAACAAATATGTTAACTGGTTTTCTCAAGAAAATTCACAGAGGAAGGAGAGATTAATCTTTTTTGTAAGTGCTGGCAACCTTTCAGAGATGTATCTACAAAGAATTGTGACAAGTTTAACAGTGACATTATGTAGAATAGTGAGAAGACTAAACACTAACTTTAAAAGCCAAACTTGCCCATTAATTCTCTGTCTACATCAATCAGCAAACTGCATGATGTTTAAACACAGCCCCCTAAGCTAGTAGGCATGTTCATTACCTGTAGACCAATTCCTGCAAGTCTACAGTAGGACACCAGGCATTCCTGGCTCAGGTTTGTCACCTATGGTTTTATTTAATTTCTCAGTTTCTTCAGGGAAAAATGTCTGCAGCTTGCTCTCTGCAACCACTGTGCCTACTGCTTCCCCCCCAGGCTGTAGGGCAATGGTGACACGGGTCCTCGGAACCTGCCCCTGCTTGGGCTTGTTGGTGACTGTCATACAAACAGCCTCACATTTCTTTATTTGCTGAACTCCAGGTGCACAAAAATATCAAGAGTACACAAATCTTCAGGGAGTTTTCAAATTTTCCTGGAGACTAGAAACACACCATTTGAATGTTTGTGATGGAAAAATAAGCTAAATCTAAAACAATAACATTACAAACAAATTTATATAATAATTATACACAAAAAAATATGTTCTGATAATGCAAAAAAGAGAATGGAAAGATTTTAGAATGACCTTTAAAAGAAAATATTTCTTAATAAATGTTTTTCTTTAAAGTTCTGGCATCTGATTTCTACAGGCAAAATGTGTTCATGACAGTAAGTGTTCTCTTAGAATTATATCACATAATTTCTGAGAATTAAAAAGCCACAAACTTTTTCCCATCTGCAAGATTATATTCAAGAAAGATGTTTAGCAAATTCTCCTGTAAGGACTGTATAAATCAGAATTATATAAATGAATGTTTTCACAATCTCAGAGGCTTCACCACTGTAATTAGAAGGTGAATTTTTCACTTTTATTTTGTTATTCCTGTCTCCTGGGTCTGATTTATAACTTTTGTTACACAATTATATTCATTTATTTCTTTGTGCCATGTTGTATGTTATTTCAAAAGTAACATCTAGGGTGTCCTTGCTTTAAAATGTAGATTTAGCCTCTCTGGATGAAACTTGGTAGAACATCTGTGTTTGAAAGTATGAAAAATTACCACATTTTCTGAGTGAACCAGGCTGAGTGCTCACATTATACCGTCTCTAAGAGAAAATTAAAGTGCTGCTGATAGCTGAGGGACTGGATGGCTCAAGGGAATCATAGTGTGACACAGTCTTTCATCTGATGAAAACCAGCATGAATTTAGCCCATGCTGATAATGACCAAAAGTCATTATCATTTGTTCAGTAATTTATTTAAAATGAGTTAGGGGTCCAGCTCATGTCTTGGTGGTAAAGAGTCCAAATTAGAACTGAGCAAATAATGAAGAAATGTCTCTGCAAAAATGATTTCATATTTTTAAATTAGTATGCTTAAGCTTCTTTGTATTTATTACCTTCTTAATATTTTAACAAACAAGTCTAGGAGGAAGGATGTTTGTGAATTTAAAAGATGTATCAGCAAATTCTCATGGAAAGCAAATCCTGAATTTATGAAGACAAGTATTTGCACTGAAAAAAGATCTATTTTTCAGGATTCTGCTTATTCAACTAAATACATTAAAATATGTCCTACGCAGTCTCTGTGCCTGGTCAAAACTAACAAACAGCTTCTATTTCATGAATCAGATGCTAACAAATGAAGTGTTCTCAAGAAAGCTACAGAATCACAGCTATTTACAAAAACCACTCACCAAAGAAAGCTGTCTCACTAGTTAAAAAGAGTTAAACAGAAAAAGAGACTCCATAAAAATAAATTATGTTGTATTAACTTAATATTTGGGATAAATCGAGGCCTGTTGGAAATGAGAACAGAGAATTTGAGTCTCTGCAGAAGTGGAACAAAGACTGGTGTGTGAAGTCATTCTGGCAACATGGCCAGGGGATAAAAAATCGGAGTGGTGTAAGAGAGAGTGCAAAGTCTAGCAGAAGCATTTACTGGGCTCACGTTCCCAAAAAGGGTGTATTAATAAACGTGGGTATCTTGCAAAAGTACATCCAGTGAAGGTATCCGGTGCCTGCTAGCAAAACGTGTAAGTGTAGGGATTTTATTTCTGTGTGACTAACAATATGGCACAAGCCCCATAAAGGTCTGGACAGACTGTTGCTGTAGCAAATTCTCCTCACTGAGAAACACCATATCTAACTGGAATAAACAGTATTACTCCTGATTTACATCACAAAGTCTGAGAGGAGAAAAACACCTGGAAGAGAGCAGCCATAAGCTTATTTCTATTGTTGCTAAACAGAATGTCAGCAACATTTCCAATCTGTAATTTGTACTGTTTGCTATGTTCATCTTCATGCCATAGGGAAAAATGATGCTTAAGGCAGAATGATTACACCACACTAGCCTTAAGCTAAAATGCCATCATAAATAAACAGTGCAAGAAATTGTAATAATGACAGCAATCAAGACAGCTATAAAAAAACAAACCAAAGTAGAAGTGTGGCAAAGTAATACATCTTCAAACTTATAAAATAAAACTAGCTAGGACATTTAAAGATCCACTTAGAATAATAAAGAGAAAAAATGGCAAACTAAAATATATTATAATACTTGAAATTGTCCTTTTAACCTTTACTTGAATTAGCAAAAGTTGCATGTTCATACCCGATGGCAAAATATAGTCCTTTTCTAGAAAAACATGGAATTTTGTTATTAATACTGAGCATGTAATATTAAAAACGTCATCTATTATAAAATCTAATGCATGACTATATTGCCAAGTATTGAGCTTAGCAAAGAAATATTAATTCAGCTTAAATTGGTCCAAAACCCAATAAAGCTATCAAATGAAAATTTGGGTGAAATGTCCATTTGCAGACCAGTAGCTACAATAAAGAAGCCAACATCTTCACTTGTTGAAAGTAATATGCATTGAAGTCCTGAACACAAGCATCCTCTAACAATAAACCAAATGAGCTCTCAATATAAAATATGTCTTCCTTCTCTGAAAATCTGTATAGTGAATACAGCCCGAGGGAACTTTTAACAAAATGTTATAAAACTGAAAACTGACATTAATAGGAAGTACTGATATATCCTTAGTGACAATGAGTTCAATTCTCCTGCCACTGCATAATGGAAACACCAATTGGCTCCAATTTGCTTCGATTGGATTTGCTCCGATCAGTGACAGAAGAACGAGGCCCAGTCCTGCTGAGACATCATTATGAGAGACAGATTTAGCAGAAAGTATTGGCTACAGCTGAAATATGTGACTCTTTAACGTTACTTAGGCTTTGGTTGAAATCCACGGGGGTGGATAGGACATGGTAAGTGTGGTCAATGCATTCCTTAGAGTCAATGACTAGTTCACATCATGACCTCCATCAGTGAGGTAAAGCACATGGCATTTCTCCTTCCCACTGCATAGATCAATCCCAGGTCTCCCTCTGTGCAAATTTATCCTGACCCTTTATTCTGAAAAAAAGCATCTAGCGTCTCCCACTTCCTTAATTATTATTCTGCCTTTTGTACATCTTTCTTCTCTATCTACCTAAATACACTTCATTTTCATTCTCATTCTTGTCTCTTTCTCTCTTCACCAATCATCATCAGATCTCCTTTACTCCCTGTGCAGCAGGGGGGCTGAGGTGGGAGAGCTGTCCCAGGACGCCTGCACAAAGCAGCCCTGAGTCCATTCTGCCAAAAGCACCTGCCCACTCCATTACTCCATCTTTTCGACAGTATGCCAGAATTCTGAAGGGAAGAAAGAGGTACTGCAGTCCTCTTTGCGAAAGCTAGGAAGGGGAAGTGCAGTCTGTCCCCTTTCCATGACGATCTGACCAAGAACAGATATACCACACCAAGGAAAGTTTCAAGAAGGAATTTACTCTGTGCTAGAAATATGTGATTAATTTTATACTGAATTCAACTGAATGTTTCAATTGATTTTTTTCTTCAACTCAGGATTGAAAGCCTATTATAATACTACTTATCAATAGAGAATGTTAATTCACACTTTGAATTAAGTGGCTAAAATGGGGATTTAATTTAGATTTACTAAGACAGCAATTGCATGTTAATTAAATAGCAATTGATTATTAAAATATTTTTACTGAGGTTTAACAGCTCCACTACATAAGAAGATTTGCTAAATTACTGTCCAAATTGTGTCTTTAAAAGTACTGCAGTGAATTCCATGAGGTTGCACAGACGCAAATGAAACAAAATTTTACTAAATCGTTGCTTTCTCTTGAGTTAGTTTTTATTTAACTCACTGAGACTAAATCAAGTGCTACAGATATTTAGGACAGTTAAAGTGCTAAGGAATATCACTGACTATGTCATATGTTTTGAAGCTGTAAAACATGATAGTAAATGTCTAACAGCATTTATTTGTTTTCAAAATAATGTTTAGTTCAAAAACATATCACAGTGTTGCTACTTCTGCATGTAAGTCTGGAGCCAGACATATAAGATATAAATTAATGTGATATATAGCAATCCAGGCTATTATGGCCATAATACACTTGAGTTAACAGCAATTTGGGAATCTCAACTTGAAAGTGAGGGCTGAATTGGACTCAGTTACACATCAGCAAACAGTGGAGTGGTAAGAACCGTCTCATGCTGTTGTGCAGTGTCTGGGCACACAACAGTAAGCAGGTGCTGTGATCATTTTTTCCACTTGATTCTGAAATCTGGGCTTGGGATATGCATGAGCATAGCCTGGGTTCTCCCTCTGCAGCTGAGGCAGCCCAGGGGGGAATGCTATAGAATATTCACTACCAATTAACATAATCAATAGAGATCTTTGCCAAATTAGAAGGGCAGAATAAAACACTACAGTTGTATCAGTAGTGCCCTGTCAGTCTCTAATTCTGTACAGGTAGATGTTTTTCTGCATTTTCCCATCACTGTTTAAGAGGCTGGCACTTTCAAGGAGGAAGAAAAAAAACATTTTAAAGCCTTGCCTACCTATACAGTAAGAGTACAACTGATTTTTTAATCACTTTTATCCAGTTTTAGATTTTTACCATGTTCTTCCCTCTTAAGATAACTCTTCTCCTGAAACAGCAACAAAATGTAGTGATTTTTCTTGTGGATGTGGGTAAAATTCTCCTTTCTCATTATGATTCCTTGGACTTTTTCATACTTTTAAATGCCATTCTAGCCAGTCACATTCAGCTTTTTATCCATGATTTCAATGTATTTACTAGACCTCTTCACCCCATTTTATCTGTTGCCTTTCAGGAGTTCCAACTCTTCCTGGGTTATAGATCACCAGTAGAAATTTCAGCAACACTGCTCATGACCATTTTTGCCTTCCATCTTTCACAAACCAGAAATACTCTTCCAGAGTGTCTTCTTCCCATCCTCGGACCTATCCCAAGTCTTATGAAATCAAACAAACCACTACCTTCTTTGGTGCAAGAACTTTCATTTCCCATTTTGTATGAAAATGCAGTTATCAGAAAAAGGTCTTTGGAAGTTAGATCTACAGAGTTTTTTTTCTCTACACACTCAACATAAACACCAGTTTACGGAGAGCAGTCTCACAGAGTAATCCTCTGGATGTCATCTCCCCTCCCCAGCTCATCTAGTACAAACCTCCATTGTAGAGGAGGAAAGAAAAAAGCTAAATCACACTGTCACACCCAAACCAAAGATGACTTTTAAGTCAATTTCCTTTATTTTGTCAAGCACTGTATCAGTGTCAGACAGACAGACCTTTATCCTTTCATGGCAAAGTGCCCACATCCAAGGAACTCAAACCTTCCTGTCAGCATCAGCCTCTGCCTAAATTTTTATGCACAGACAAGTTGACTGACAAAATAATCCCCTGGTTTCCCCTCTCCCCGAGCCTGAAGACTTGCTCAGGGTCACACCAAACACTGCTGCCAGGCATGCTCGGACTCTGGTAACCATGGGGGGTGTGTTCAGGGTTTCCTGAGTTACCAGATCCAGCTCATATTCCTCCCCTTTTTGATGCCATTCCAAAGCAGGACCTGTCTGAAACATGACCCGCTCCCTTCTCTTCCAACCCTCCAACTCAACCTACAAATGAAATACTAAATTCATAACCTAAGAAGAAACGCAGTTTTGTAGCTGGTAGCGAATCTTCCAACAGAAAATATGGAAAATTTAGCCATTTAGTTTCTTAAAGTGAAATATTCTGGAACCACATTAATAAAAACCATACACTTTGGTGTTCTCCTGAACTTCTTGTGCTATTATAAACCAGATACAAGGGATTAAATTACTTACTCTCTATACAAGTGCTCAATTTACCTTTTTGAAGAGAGGGTCGGGGGAGAACTGAAGTGCAGCTGCACAATGTTGTTACAATTTTCATTACTACTCCTACCTACTGGACCCAGAATACTCAGTCTCCCAAAGAAACATAGACGTTCAAAATATAAAGCAAAAAAAAGTTGATGTTACTTTTATCTCTATTTCTTGCTCCTCTGCATTCACACTTGTGTGACTGATTTGTGTGTGAAATGGTTTCCAACTTTTCAAGAAAAAAGCAGTTAAGAAACAAAATATTTATGCTCTTCTAACTTGTGCTTCCTGCCTAGCTAGATCCAATACAGATGCAAAGTCACTGGTCTGCAAGAACCTTCCACAGATCCACAATAAAATAATTAAATTAGTGAGTTGTGTTTAGATCAGAGATTCTTGGCTGCCAGCTCCTAAGAACTCGGGGAATTCAGAACCGCAGAAGGATCATTTGGAGTCCATTTGGCAGAAACGTCAGAAACTTGCTGCTCCTGGGAACATCCTTTTCCAATAACATTTATAGCTCTAGATGGAAGTGAAAAGCACCATATGTTAAGAGTTTCCTGCAAAGCTTCCTGGTAAGAGAGGAAATAAATTCAACTTGTCACATCTGCTCGTGGGCCAGTCAAGTAGGATTTTATCACAGCTTTAAGTGGTTTACAAAACTGTCCTGTTATCGACTGAAGGGAGCTTTACTTCTCAAGGTTTTTTTTCCAATATGCATGTTTATATAATCTCAATCATTAAATGATTTATTTGTCAGTGGAATTCAGTAACATGTATTATTATTTATCTCTAAACAACAAAGAATACTCAGTTATTCAGCTAACAGTAACAATTCAGTTGGGAGTCAATTTGCATGGTTCAGCTGAATAAAACTAAGCAGTCCTCCTCTGCCCTTCATTTTTTTGACCCCAGCTCTGTATATTGTATCAGATTTTCCATTACAAAGTACATTTAATTAGATAAAAGTCAAGCTTCTACCATATTCAGAAATCCTAGGTCCTAAGCACTGTAAATGCAATGCAAACAGCTGGCTTCAAATTCCCTGGGAGTCAGGGATCCCAAAGAAAATATTATGAACCAATACATATTGTCTCTGCAGTTGCTCAAGAAATCATTACTCCCTTTGCAGAAAGCAGAAATTTCTTATGTGAGGTGCAGAGACAGCACAAAACAAGACAACAGTATTCTGTGGCAGGAATTTTTGTGAAACCCGCAGTGCTGTGAAATTAGGCATAGCCAAACTCCACAAGCTACACACGCGCTTTTTGGCATCTTGTCCTGTTCCCATTGAAGTCAGCAGGAATACTGCCACTGACTAAACAAAGAGGAGGATTGGGCCCAAACTATGCAGCTATTTGCCAAAATAATCAAGTTACAGGAAATTGCTCCTCAAAAGGTAGACGCGTTTCAAAATTCCAGATGCCTACACGGAGCTGATCTAATTTACACACCCTGGGCCATATACTGTTCTCTGCCTCTGCACACAGTTTGCTTTGATGTTAATGGGAATCTGATGCAGCTTCAGGGCAGTACAGTACATGTCCCTTGGAGCCCATTCGCTCCACTCTACCAGTACAGAGCGAGCTCAAAGGAGAGTGGCAGTAACACATCACATTACACCCGATATTCATGCAATTACTGAAGAACACTGTATGTATTACATTTGCAAACTGTCCATAATAATTTAATTTTCTCTCCTCAATTTATAATATGTTAATTAGGCATGAAATTAAATGCTTTTTAACATACAACTGATTACGCTATAATATATCCAACAAAGATTGATTACTGAATAATAAATCAACATTTGCATAAATATTTATATGATTTATTTTAAAAAATTCCTCACTGTATAAACAGATAACATGGGAAAATGACAAACACTATGACAAAAATTGTACTTGGACTTTTAGAGATCTTTTCTCCTTGAGACTCATCCAGACTTTGCAACATATTAAGGACACACAGTGCACTACATACAACAAGGAGCACTGCAGTCCTTCTTTAAATGTTGTGAGAACTCAATAACAACTTGCTGCACATGATTTTTGCATGCACCAAGAAACAGGAAAGCTTGCCAGAAAATAAGAAAATTGAGCTTTAATTAAGATACAATGTATTTTACCTCTATACAAAGTGGAATTTTCATTAAAAGCTGATGTTTTATTTGGGATCCATCCTTGCTCTTGCTCGTATCAATGGCAAAACAGCATTCTTTCCTTGTACCTATTGTTATCATATCTGACCCTCACAAAATCTTATTGCAATCGTTTCAACCTAGGCTTCTCTGTGAGAAAATGACAGTTGTACTTACCACATTAACAAGGAGCTAAGGGTAGATCATTTGTATTTACAAGACACCAAGGAAAACTTTCAAATATGCGTAGAAATCCACAGAAAGTCTATTAACAGAGGCTGCTGAGAACTTTTTCAGCACATTTCCCAGCAATTCTGGCCACACCTTGTCTGATGGCAAAACTCTTTGTTTATGGACTACTTGTCCTTTAGGGACTTTCTAACAGCAACAGCTCAGATACATACTCCCTCCTCTACACAGTGCCTGTTCCAAAGTTGACGAAGTAAATAGAAAGACTCCCCAAGGCCTGATGGGTTTTGGATCAGCTTCACATTTGTATGATCTTCTCATAAACCAAAGCTCATTTACAGGCGAGTCCCAACATTGGACTCTGTCCTGCCCACACTGAGTGAGAAGGAAGACTCAAATTTGGGTTCAGTAGGAAAGAAAAGACAAACTGCATGTAACTGGATAAATGCCTCTACCTTGGCTAATTTTGCTTATGCTTCTTGTTGGCCTATTTAGAAGTGTCAAAGATACTTAAAAATAACATGCTTATTCAAAAACTGCAGCCAAAACAATGAAGTAAGTTTTTTTGGACATAGTAACTTGCTGCTTACAAGCCAGGAGTGAGAAAGGGTTTGGGAGAAATGACATTGGCTACACCACCAGCTTGTAAAAGGAAAAACTGAATTTAATGCCTGATTTAAGGTGACCAATTAAAAAAAAATTTCCATGATACAAAAAGGAAAAAGTTTAATGAGAAAAATATATCCAAAAAAACCTCCCACAAAACTGCAACTGGGTTTTTTCCTTCTCTGCTTAAAAGTCACCAGCTAGCCAGAAGCCAGTGCCAAGGAGATGTATTCCACACAGGGAACAAGACTGAAACAGAGCACAGCTTTGGTTCACTGCTGCAAGCTGTAGTATACCTTTGAGAAACACAGCTCTACAAAGAAACCAGTGGGACTTTTACTGACTCAGACTGTTATATCATCAAATTTTTGGATATTAATGTGGATTATGTTTTAAAAGTCTGTTTTCTTGCCCAGAAATCCTGTGATGAATATAGTCTTCAGTAAGTTTTCAGGAAGTACTCATTACCAGTGGAAGGACATGATATAATATCAGCTTTTATGTGAAGTTTTGAGATTATAGTATCCCTGGCTGCTGCAACCCTACATCTGAGTAAGGAGGTTAGATTCCCCACATGGCTGAGAGCCGGTGGGAGAGAGGCATCTGACAGGCTGCCCAAGAGCTCCTCCTGGGTTCCTCCAGGGACTGCATAGAAAACACCTGGAAGATGAGTCTTTCAGGCAGTTTCAGCAAAAGTAGTAGAAGTTTCCTTTTTCTCTTCTACTTCTTCCTACTCCTCTTTCTTATTCTCAATTACTTTCTCCTTTTTGTTTTCAAGGTTGTTTTTTTTTTTTTACGAAGTGATGCTCTCTTAGTGAATGTTTCATCACAGCAAGTGGAGAACACCAGAATGTCCATGTCTGCTAAGCCACACTCCACCTCCAATTATTGCTGCTCTGTGTTTGGCACCAGCTTCAAACCCCATTTCCTAAACCACACAGAACTCCGCGAGCTGAATTCCCTCATGCACAACCTGGTAATGCTACTTAATGCACTGAATCTGAGAGTGTTCTTTCTGTGATCTCAAAATACTTAGAAGCATCAATATTACTTCTGCACACAGAAAACCTAGGGCACAAGAACATGAAACTATTTAGAGTATACACCCAGTTGGTGACAAAGCTACACACTGGTCACCTGGCTGATGATCCACCATAGCATCTGAAGTAACCAGATTAATCTTTCCCACCTCACAACATTTGACTAATCACCTCATTCTTTTTGGTTCATTTAAAATTGCTGCATCTCTTCCTTTTTAAAGATTTTTTTGCAAGTCTGGGTAACTGATCTTATCCTATTCCCTCCTCCATCCCACCATTTGGTGTAGGAGTGCCTCAGCCAGGTTTAAGGAGGGCAGAGTGCTGCCCTTCATGACCCAACTGGTGTGCTCCAGACTTGCAGCACTTGTGCGCTGCTAAATCCACTTTTTACTACCAAATTTTTACATGCAGCACACTGTGGAAGTGATACAGAATGCTACATGAGGTGTACCGAAATGCTTTATTATTAAATATTTTAAATTAATCATGTGTGATAGTTAATTATTCATTCAAACAAACCATGAAAAATAGGGACTGCAGCAATTTCCTCTCTCCAGTATCAGATTGCTACTAAATGTATGGCACAATAAAACACTCAAATTAAAACTTCCTGATGTGACACCAAATTACTAAATATCCGAACTGCTGAAAAATTAGAAGTATAACCCTTGCACAACGCACTTATTATATTCATGTCCTACTTAAAACTGCATCTTATTTGGAAGAAAAGAATATTCATGATCTCTCTTCTGCAGATTGGAAAGGAAGTTTCTTGATTTGCCTGAAACTTCTGAACAGCAGCATAAGCCAACCTTAAGGAAGGCACATCGTGTGCAAGCAGTTGGTGGTGCATGGTGAAATTAAATAATTACACAGCAGAGTGTAACATCTTGAAGCCAGTCTTTCACTCTTGAGCAACTTCATTTTTATTATTCCTAATTATTAAAAATGTCCTTCACCAACAGTGAGGAAAAGTTCACCGTCCCAAAGAACTTGAAAAAGCAAATCTGACTCATTCTCCTTGAGACAAGACCAGCGCTGGTGTAACTAGTCCATGTAAAAAGCAACATGCAATATAAGGGAGAACAGGAAAGAAGCTGGGAAGAAAAAAGGGAAAACAGAACACATAAGAAAGAAGTCTCTAAGTGATGAAGGGTGAGTTGCAAGGAACAGTTCAGCTGAATCGGAATACGGCACATACCCTGTTAAGTCTCCAACGCTATCTTACATTTACACATTCACACCTCTCAGAGTTAGAGTGAGCAGCCCTTCAACAACAACTAAAGCCATAAAAAATGCCAGGAATATAAAAAAAAAAAGTATAGAAAAGATTAAAGAAGCTAAATCAATCCCAATAGTATTTTTAGTTATGATTTTGTTGTAATTTTGTCATAAGTACTTCACTGTAAGAATTTACCTCCTATATAATTCTGAAACCCTTCACAATATGTAAACGTAAGGCTTTTGACTGAACTTAATGATTCTATTTTGAACTGCCTGGGTTCTGGCAGAGATATCATTATAGTATATATTCCTGAAGACTCAGTGTAATGATCAAAGCACTCTCAAAGTACAGTGATCAATGAAGAGCTGTTTGTCTGTCAATCCTCCAAGAGAAGCAGGAGTGCCCGGCTCAGCAGAACAGCAGGAGAGCACGCTGCTGTCTGAGAGAATCACACTCTGGTCATGGTCTCTCCAAGGTAATAATATTTTGTCGGTATTATTTCTTTTCTTACCATACAAAGAGATCTATCTTCTGTGAACCCATTTGTTAGATTGCAATTTACAGGTTTAACCTTTCATTAGTCTCTATCCACTTTCATTAAAGCCACTAATTTGACAAGTGAATGACTTCTTTTTGAGAGGTTTGTCCTTTCCTTTCCAAAGAGTTTTTTTTCACCTCGCCTATCAGTGTTTCCCAGGCGCTGGGTGTCATTATTGCCTTCTCTGCTGACGGAAAAAGGTTGGAACAGGAGACTGCCTAGGCAAAGGTTTGCAGAGGTGAAAAGAGATTACACAGATGAATTTTAATACTGGTCATCTTTTAACCACACTCATCCATCCTCTGTTAATCCTGGCTCCCTTTCCCCTCCAGTAAAAGCCCATGCTCGCCCTTCTCTTCATGTTGCTGATATATTCCAACAGCACCTTTGAATCTTTTCCCCTTGCATGTCCTTCTTCTGTACTTTCTCTTGCTTTGATTCTCCTTTGCTTTCTTTTGTATCATCTTCTTTCTAGTCAGGTCTCCCATTATTTGCTTCATCTTTTTTTTGCTCTTATCCCTCCATACCGTTGCTATTTTTGTGTGCTGCTGACTTAACATACTTTCTTTTCCCAAATCTTGAAACCATATTTGGAAAACTCTTCTCCTTTGTCTTTCTCTTTTTTTTTTTTTTTTTTCCTTTTTTCCCCTAAACCACTTTTCCAATATTTCTCTAAAGCAGAACAATACACACAAATTACAGCATTTTGTTAATTTAATCCAGCACCTCTTTGGTGTTGTCCTTTTCTTGACCATCCCTCATGCTTTTCCTCAGGCAAGGATAGATAACTTTTTCTGATTGAGGTCTGAGAGAGCAAAAGGTTATGAACATGTTCCTTTTCACCTCTCATGATACTTGCCAGACCCATTTGCTAATTTTTATACCTATTATCTATTTGATTGCTGCTGCCATTGCAAGAGCCTTCTCCTTTAAGTTTCCAAATGAGCCAGATCGCAGCCTTTCACTGTTCTCCATCATTTTACGGCTCTCCAATCTTTTTATAATTGCAATCTAGAAATATATTCTTCACAGCATTATTTGTAGGCTTCCCTCTCCCTATCACTGTCAAGTTTTTAAGTGCTATTTAATTTTTCAACTGTCAAAGCTTGGGACACTGTATTTGAAAAATACTAGTCAGCATCTCCACACTGGAAGACCTGTGAGAAAGAAGGAAGTACAGACCCTCCTGAAAGCATTATGGTTCCCTGATGAGCAGCACATTGAATGTCTGAGAGTTATTAGGTTTCTTCAGCCGTTACGATATGAGTGAAAGTTGGCCAATACATAAGAACTGTTTGGAAATAGCTGTCATAAGTGGGGTCAGAGAGAGAACGGACTCCATTCTGCACTGCAAGGTTTGCTCCCATATAGCCTCTGCTTCATACCTGCCAAAATCAATGAGCTGCAACAGGTTGTTTCTTCTCAGGTCAGGTTATGCATGTGGGGAACAGTGCATGAAGAAGAATTGGTAGAGAGTCCAGAGGTTATTATACAGATGAGGCACAAGCAATTGGAAAAAGGAATTAAATGCAAACTGCCATGACAAAAAGAAAGAACTGAAAACATAAAATAGGAACAACATGCATAGTACCAGGTCAGGTAATAGCAAGAGGTGGAGAGAAAAAGAGGAGAGAGGTAGGAAGTAAGACATTTTAGCTCCTATCCACATGGTAAAACTCCTCAGATTACTCATAATATGTGAAATTACATTTAATTCTCAAAGTTGTTGACAGTAAAGCTTCTTCTACCTCAAGGATGTTGTTTCCTCTTTATTGACATCAATATGTAGCAATAGTTTTTGTCTATGATTCACAAAAAGGCTAGTGTAACGTATAGATGTATACAGCATCCTTATCCAGAAAAACACAAGCACTTGTTTAGAATAAACACTCAAATCCCCAGTTAGAAGCAACACTTTTATCCCTCTAATTGCATATATGGGGTTCTTGCGACTGAAAGTGTTATGTCTTCGACAAAGCACCACAGAAAATCAAAAGCAAACCAGGAACAGAGTGTCCTGCTTTCAAAGCCTTTACGCTTTCAAGAGTGAAGCCATTCACCCCTTTTCAAAAAAAAAGACAAATTTGAAGAAAAGACTCAATTTCTAGCAGGCACTAACACAACTGGACAAGTAGCATCAGTGAAGTCATCGAATGCAACTGGGATGGGAGACAAGACAAAGAGGTAATTTATTGATACTTACTTGATAGTTACTGGATGTAATTTTTCTCAATACTAAAGGATAGAATCTTAACTATGTGGTTCTCCACCTGGGAAAGTTTAGTTTCCCAAGCAGATAAACCCTAGCTTACAAACAATATCAGCCTTAGAGACACCAGAACAGCAGCTAAACTACAAAACAATACACAGACTTCTGTGAAGAATATCAGGAAGTTGCTTCACTTAATATCCAACAACCTCTTTTCCTCATTAGATTTTATAGATTAGTATTTTAGCAATCAGATTTGGAGACTTCAGCTGCAGGCTGATTAGATTCACTTTCTACACACATAAATAACCCAACCAGTTCAGTATGGTGCTCTGCATTTCAGCAAAGACAAGATTCCTGCCTTGAGCAGATTAAACTTCAGATAATCCTACAATCTCCAACTAAATTAATGAAGGGACTTTATGGCTCACACTGTCATTGCTCTCTTTTCTAAGGAAAATAAGGTTTTACTTTATTTTATTTGTAAATGATCAATTAAGGGAAAGTTATCTGGTGACAAGAATTCTTCTAATTACTAAGTTTTCACAGTATTAAATACTTTAAGTTAAATCAACCAGCATTTAGCAAACTGCTGCTCCCCCCTCTTCCCCCTTCCACATACACTTTTTTCCTTCTAAAAGCCCTCTACTGAATTAGCTGTTAGGTGCTAATTGCAAATGATTAAGCACTCACCAGTCTTACACTTCTTGCTTTAATATTAATGAGATGTATTAGCATGGAACATGGCTTGTATTAATATTATAAATGGAAGCCTGCATGGATCACTGCCTACTGTTTTGCATTACAAGGAGCATGCAGCTAAAAGAAAAAAGTCCAATTTAGACCAGAAAGAGCCTAGTACACCATATATTTCAAGTGGCAACAAAGAAGTAAAAGGACTGAAGAAAATAAAGCTAAATGTTATCTATTTCTATAAACAACATATCATTTTTTCCATAATCATCATCAGCAAACATATAAATAAATAAATTCCTCTCATTCATCTCTAAAATAACTGGAATATATGAAGGTAAAGTTAAATTTAAATTACTCCATTAAGCATAGCCATGCCAAAGAGAAACACCTTTTCTACCTTGCGCTAAAGAGGTAACTTTAAGTTCTATTTTCTGTGTATATCAGGTTCAAGGATTGTACTATATTCAAACATCTTACTTATGCTTTCCTATTCATAGGAAGCCAAAGTACATGTAGTGGATTTTTTATGTGTGTGTATATGTAATTATTTATCCTTCCTACAAGGTAGCTTTCCTATTTCTTCATCCCCCATGGACATGAAAACGATAGGTGTGTTAGCATGTACAACTTAACTAGCTTGCCTCATATTCATTATACAAAATAAGTCACACGCTGAAATTGAATCCAATCTGTTAGAAATTAAACCATTGTTTGCGTTCTTCATTGCTTTGTGCAACTATAAATAGACATAATATGTTTATACAATAGGCAAATGAAAGCTCCCCATACACAAGCCGTGCCAGTTCTAAAGACAAATGCCTTCAACAAGGTCTATGCATTTTCTGGGGATCCTAAAGAGTCTCCTCCAGGATGAAATCTTTAATGCTAGTTATTGAGGAAATATGGAAAGTACTATGTGTGCACTTGAAAATAAATGGAAAATACAATACTTCTTTTTTAGCTTTTCTCTTGAAGTTGGTTATGTGAAAAAGCTTGTGGAGAAAAGGACATTATTTATACGGTATTCTTATAAGTTGGAAAGATCAATATAAATGTGCCTTTAGAAGGAGAAATCCTGAGAGCAGAAATATGAAACCAGCAGCAGAATCCTGGCATAGTTTTGTCATTGTGATATTAGCAGAAATAAGTTGCAAAAATCAAGAAAGAGCTGATATCAAGCTACAGATTGTAATGTCACGCATACATACATCACTGCTGTGACATAAGTGAAAGGCATCCATGAACCTGTAAAGGAAAATCTAGTACAGAGGATACTCTCAAAGAGACTGAGCAGCTCAGCCACATCACACCATGTAATTGAGGACAGTACTGCTCATCAACCAAGTCCCATGGGAGACTGCTGCTCCACTAGCCATTTAAAAACTATTCCCGGATCAAGAAGCACCAACACAGAAAGCACAGTGGAGGCAAAAAACGTTCACACAGAGGCAGCAGGCAGTGGCACAACAGAGCCAAGGAGTGATGCAAGAGAAGGTCCCTTTTGGGCAAAGCACCACCACTATTCTACCACATCTAAACTGCCTTCTACTGTTGCTCTTGTGGCACTTCCAATTCAATACTGATCCCGCAGTAGGATCCACTGAGGTTTACCTCAGGGATGTAAGCCGAGTCCCATCAGCTTCAGTGGCCAGCACAAGGCTGGGCACAGGCCAGCAGAGAGGACAGGCTTAGTACAGAAATGAGAGCTGACTGCAGCTACACAGTATCGTGTGCTGCCCTCGGTGACTGACGCATCACCAGCTTGTAGCTCCTTACTAGTCTTGGATGTTTTGGTTATTTGGATTTTCTACATCTATTTCTGTTTCCAATTGCTTGTTTATTTTGACTTTAAAACATGCTATGTGGGAATGAGTAGGTTAGCATCTGGTAGCTGCTGATCTCAGCTACAGGTTGAGTTAACTGGAATTTGATGTTACAGTCAAAAACGCATTTGCGAAACACTGTAATTAGAAAAATATTCTTTTTTCAACAATAAAATGTTTGACTTTTTTAATCATTATTAGATGTTGTAAGGGATTATGAGGATGTGCCCCTAATTAGTCTAATGAATGTTTTGGTTTTGTTTTCTATTGTATATCATTACAGAAAAGCAACAACATTGGCACAGCGCAACTTCACCCTTTAATGATTTCTGCTGTCATCATCCTGAAGCATCTTTTGCATAGGAGACTGCTTTCCCAAAATTTCTTTTTCCTTACCATCCACCTGACAGAGAGACAGGACCTGACTGAATTACCCACTGTCACAGAGTGACACTATGGCAGAATCAAGAGTTAACCCAGTTTGCTTGAATCCCACCAACTCACCTTCTGTCACAGAAGCTAACATATATTTGTTCATCTAGGAGGGATGGAGACATACCTTACACAAGTATCACTCATCCATATTTTGGGGGGGATAGAAGTTGATGAAAATGATCCACCTCCCTGTGAAAAGATGAACAAAAAGTTGTTTAGCTTTAGCTTCTTCCTTAGTCCAGAAATGCAATATTAGTAGGCCTTAATTTGCATCTCTGTGTGTGTATGTATGTAAGTATGTATGTATGTATCTATCCATCTGTCTATCTACCTATCTATCTACTAAGGTGGAACCTTAGGAAAAAGTAGTCATAAAGTTCTTAAAAACATTAGCAAAATACATGGATTCTAATACAAGTCTGGTATCAAGTTAAGGTCGCTCTCCAAACCTTGAATTCCAGCTCTTAAATTATTGAATTTACAAACTTAATGCCTGAGATTTTCAATGTATAGCTTTGTTTTGACTGCATATACATAGAACCATCACAGAAATTCAGCGTTTGCCCATATTTATCACACACTGTGACAGAAGTTTCTCAGCCTTCTGTTCTTAGAATTTGAAATAAAACTATCACTAAGAATATAATTTTCCACAGAAAGTACTTCCCACAGGAATATGAAGACTGATCATTCCTTGGAGTAAACACTGCCATTTCTGCCCTTGAATCAATGAAACTGAGCAGTCATTGCAAGTCAACTCCATATCCAATTATTATTCAACTTGGCTTTCACTTCTAATGCAGGACAGGAAAGCACAACAGAAGGTTCCCATCTCCAGTGAGGGCTGTCCTCTGGGAATTCTGTGCTTCTCACTAGTAGTGGCTAAATCATCTTTGCAGCTGCAAGACAACCATTTATTCCTCAGTGCCTCACATAACAAAAGTGATGAGCAGACAGACAACCCAGATGCCATCTTCCTGGGTGCCACAGCTCACCCACACAAGATTCTGCCACAGCTCTTTCATTTATGTTCTTGAAGTGATTTGGGATAATCGACAGTGGAATGCTGATAACATGAACTTTGGAATTGAATTGGTTTAGATTTGTGAAAATTCCTATTGTGCTTTGGTGACTGCCCATGCAGACATGCTAGTGAGGATTTTTCTCTGACAATGAGTGTTTGGAAAGAAGAAAAAACAAGGGGAAAAAATAACAATAAACAGTAAACACAAAAATTCTTGTGGTAGTAAGAGAATCAGAGGAAGCAGTAGGTTGGTTTTGGCTACACGCACTGCTGAGTTCAAGGATAGTGCTGTTACTTGGTGTTAAATTTCAGTTTCTGGTGAACTTTTATAGGAGATTTCCACTGGTTTTCCTTCTGGAAAGAAAACGTAAATTAACTGCTATGTGGTAAAGGAGCTGGTGTGGTGTATGGCTTTATCAAGTAGGATGACTACAATATGTCTCTGTGGTGTAAGGCACTTTAATGGACGTACATCATAGAATGCCGAAAAGTTCTGCTACTGGCCTTGTAATCCATGGGATGCTAGTCTCAGCAAACATACACTTCAATTACTCTTCCTCTTACACAGCAATGACTTGATGAGGAATTAGGACAGAACTGTTACAACAGTTCACTTTCAACAGTTAGAAGGGTTTTTATAATTTCCTTTGCAATTGTGTATTAAAGCTGAAATGCCTCTCCTCCTCAGTGTATTTCATTCCTTTTTCAGGTGAGAGAGCAATACTGAAAGGACTAAAATCCTACTTTTGCAATATCTGCTATGTCATCCAAGTAAGCAAAACTTATTTTAGTTAATGAACATCGTGGTAGTCAGGGAATTTTCATTGAATTATGTAAATTGTTCATCTTCACAAATTTCCACATAAATTAAAATTCTCTGGTTTTCAGAATTCAAACTGCATCTTCTGCGCTACACGACTGGACATCAGGAGAGTGGGAAAAGAGGTGCTTGCCTTCACTGCTGTTTGCATTGCAGTGGGATTACTTATCTTCTTTGCTGCCTTAGCCCTGCTGACTTCTCCAAACAGGTGGAGAAGTGGTAACAGAGTCTCTACAATGTTTGGTCCCAACAAATATATATAGTGACTTGATCTGACATGAATCTGAATTGCCAAGCCTCAGCTCAGGAAAACATTTCAACCCTTGTTTAGCTTTAATCCAATAAATTACCTAACTGAAGTCCACTGAATTACTTTGGTGACTAAACTTAAGCACAATAAAGCATTTAAGCATGCACTGGGACAAACTACTCCAGACTTTTTTCACTCTTAACTGAACAAGTCTTAACTGATCACACTTAGGTGTTGTAGAATGAGTCTCACCCGCTTTGCTTCCTTTTGTCTTCAGTCCTTAACAACGAGCACATTATTCAGTCGCCTCTCATTGCACCATATCAGGTCTGCAAGCACTACAGCTTCAAAGAGGCAAAGTGCTAAAAATGAGGCAGGCTGATCATATGACATCAAAAATATATAAGAATTTGGGTAAGGAGGTGGGAAAAAAAAAAAAAGGAAAAGGGAACAAAAGCATGTGCTTACAATCCCTGGACAAGAACCGCTCTTTCATAGGCAATGTACTATACATATGTTATTTATATGCCACCATCTTAATGGTTCTTCAATGAAAAACATCTTGTTACCATAGTAACTGCCACATTGCATGCTATGTCTGAGACTACTACATCATCATACTAGACACACACAACATTTCACACTGATAAGTCATGAGCATGTCTGGTATTTTACAAATAGAATGACATATACATATTTTTCCTACCTTAACCCATTATTCTGCATGCACTACACTGAGACAAATTTCACAATATGAATATGGAAAATTGCATTCTTATTATTTCCTTTTGCAGATAGCAACATGCACTTATAATGGCAGATCACAATAGAGAGGAAAACTTTATTTTCAATTATTATTTTAGCTTGTGGATGCTTGGAGAGGTATTTGCAAGTTGAAGCAGAATTTGTTGAATTGTTTCCTTTCAATTTAAATGTGTCTACTTAATTCCTTTTGGCATTTCTACAACACTTTGCAGGGAGTTACACTTGTTTGAAACAGAAATGCCATACAAAGACTCACTGGGTGGTGCAAGTAGAGGTCCATCTCTATCCTTCACCACTTCTATATTGTAAGATACTGTACATCTTACCTAAGCCATTGAACAAGTAATGTTTATTGCCCTAATTGCTTCCATATTCCTATCCACTGTTATATTCTTTGTCAGTCATAACCATCTTAATGATTTAAAGCTGCAGAAAAAAGTGGACTGAATTTTCCCTTTGGGAACAGGTAAAATAAACATGCTTTGCCAGGAGCCTAAGGAAATGCTGGGTGTCCATATACAGCCTCCACAGGTAGAAATTCAGAGTAAAGTATGCAAGAGTGTCTGCATGCTGCATACAATAACAGTTCTGAAAGCTGTGAACTAACATCCACTCAGTGGCACAGCTGAAGAAAGCACAGGTAAACAGACCGTTGTTTCTAATTTGATCAGTACAATATCTTCAGACATTGCATTCCCTTCACACGGGCAAGTTTATTCATTTTGAATGCATTACCACATAGTAACTTCTTTTTTTCTTCTTTTAAATCAAAGGAGAATTAACCCTGGAGCCTACCTGTGGCAAATAAAAAATCAGCACTGTTGGCTACATTTATGATACAATTAGCAGAAACACCAAGCTGTTAAAATTACATCATTACAATGTTGTTAAACATAGTAGCAGATACCACAGCGGGACATTGCTTAAAGATTTCTTGAGCTAGGGAGGAAGACTAGGAACCATCATTGCCAGACTTCAGGCTCCTGCTCTGCTGTGCAACATATGGGTGATAAAGAAATACGACTATTTTTCACTGGAACAGCCCTCCCTCGCAAGATAACAAGGACGCCAACATTCAAGCCAGCTTCTTGCCATGCCTTCATATTAAAAGCCTCAAAATCTCCTAATTTGAGGATAGATGAAAGTCAGGCAAGTTTGCTCTATAGTCCAGGAAATTACCTAGAAGATATTTATACAGAGGTCTGAGGAGAAATTCCACCTTTGAGGACTGCTGTTAGGTGACCATCACTACCTTCCTACAGCTCTACCTCACAGCACAGGCTCAGCAACAAAAAGATATTTCTGATTGTGTAACTCATCCTCACACCAGTAACCAGCCCATCTCTCTGACTTATAAAAAACATACATAACCAACATATTAAAAGTGTGGCTTATCTGAAGATTTTTTTTTCTTTGAATATTCAGGGATGGTCACTGATCGGGACAGAACTTGCTTAACTTAAAACTTTTTAATTGAATAGAAAGTCTGGAAGCCCTGAGGCCACGTAGGCACATTGCACAACACACTGTTTCTGCTTTCCCACTAAGAGTCATGAGCAGCCTTGCAGTATTTCCCTCTTACTCACGAAATTGGAACTGAAAAAACAATGAATTTCTCACACTATATGGAAATGAGCTCAGCTTCACGACAGATACTGGGAGCTTTAAACCCTCACAACAGAAATTATTTCAGACCTGACAAAACAGACTTGTTTATAATATTAAGCATAGGCTCTAATGGCAGGAGTCAGCCTGCTTGCACATTGTGGGCTGGGCTGCTGTGCAAAAAAGGTGGGGGGTTGGTGTTGATTTTTTTTTCTAGATTGGAAGGAACGTCTTGTGACAACTGAAAGTCACATGGTGATCTGATATCCAAAGAAAAGATAGAAGCCACAAAAGAAGAGCTCAATCGAACAAAGCTAACATGCCCATAGTATAAGCTATTTCTATTACCATTTCTCAGACATGGAAGAAAGACAGTTTTGGAAAAGGACAGGAGAAACAGCATTGAGAATTACGAGCCGTTCAAATTTTCCTTTGGGCATAGAAGTCAAGAAGAATAAAAGGGAAGTCTTTAACACTTAAAAAGATGTAGATACTACATTAGTAGAATTTTAAGTTTTTAAGTTTTATAGTCCCCTGACCTCCCCAAGTTGTGCTGATTATTTCAAGCTTCTGTTTAATGTCATTATTTCTCAGTTGGCTGTTCTCAAATTCTTAAATAGCCTTATGCTTTGGTCCCCTTTGCAGTTTTTTTTTCACTAACCTCTTGCTTCCCATTCTACTGAACTACTGAGACAACTTTAAAAAGCTTATTTACTGTAAATCAGATTGCACAGGCACCAATGGCATGTTTCTTTGCTGTTTAATATCCTTAAGTTCTATGCTTTAGACCACAAAAACAAGCCAGTTCTGTTTGCTCAGAAATCATTATCTGCAGTGTTATTGATACCAGCAATAAGGGACCAGACTCTGCAACAGCAGAAAAAGAATTTGTGACAGAGATGGAAGAAAGTGAAACAATTGGAAATTACTTGGGATTTGGTTTCTTTATATTTTCAAATTGTTCTGCGTTGCGCAGGAGCAAAATGGTTTAAAGAATAAGAAAGGACAAACAAGAGACCACTATTTCCGGTAGTTTGGTCCGTTCGGTGGAGTTCTGCCTACCCATAACTCTCCAGTGGCATATGGGAAGAATAAAGGGACTGTGGGAAAGCGATGGGAAAGGGAAATGTACATTGGTTATTTCAGAGGGCTCTTAATAGCTGCTAGCAAACTATCTGGAAAAAAAATGAACCCGTTCCAAATCTTCATATGTTCTAAAGCCAACTTGTAATAGAAGGTTTTCAGTGCTGGAGAGAACTACTCACTCATTTAGGCATCCAAGATCCATATGACCAAGACCTAAGTGTGAATTCTGTTACCCATCCTCTGCTACCCACAATTCTAAACTTTTTTCCGCAGCTCATTGCATCAAAGAAAGAAGTGTAGCTATGATTTAAAAATGTGCTGAGACAGCAGTTATTAAATTAGGCACTGAGGACTTATTTGTGTTTGAAATCTGTCATTTCCTAAATTTTAATCCTACCTTTCCAGGCATCACTCATTATCACCTGAAATTCAGGACCACAAGCAAGGAAAACTGTCTGAACACATGGTTACAAGAGAGTGATTTTCCTAGTAAAGACAGACATGTGAAAGCTTTTAGAACTTCTTTTCCAACTCTTGTGAGGTTTTAATGATTTGGATAGCGTGGGTAGTGGAAACAGATGCTATCGTCTCTACATTTTTGGCAGAGGATAAAGCAGCAAAGGCTAACATATTCATGCTGTTTGCAAACTGATGTATACCACAGATCATCTTTCCAAAATACATTTGGGCAGGACAGAAAATTTCCAGCTCTTGATGATACAAAATTATACCATTAATGTCTAAATATACCATTACTTTTTAAAAGAAAATACCGCCCCCCTACAATGCATAATCTTTCCTGTTCTCAAATGGATAAAGGATACGTATCTGGGCAGCCATTTAGATTCTTTCCCCTCCCACAGAAGAAAATCAGGCTTGCCAAGCACTTTAGGATCCTCAGATGGAAGACACTTTGTATGAATGAATTCCACTATTTATTGCTACCATGCAGCATTCAGTACATCCATAAGGCTTCCTGCAGCCTGAAGACTATATTAAGACCTAGTGCAAGCAGATGTAACTCCTCTGACATCAGCAGAGCTGCACTTTCTTAAATCAGGCCTCACCATGGTCTAAAAACTGCTGCCTATGGTTTATACATTGTCTATTCTTACCAGAGAAGCCTTCGTAATTTAATAACAACACTAGATCTGATCCAGAACTCCATATACTCAAGCAACCCAGAAAAGGTGACTAACACAAAGTAAGCATCTGTCTTTGCTTCACCCTGTCCCAAAGCAGCTTGGTTTGGAGCCTTAGAAATTTAACCTTCTGTGATCACAAAGCAATAAGGCAGTTAAATATTAAGGAGGGCTGATAGAGGGCTTTAGGCATTCTTTCTGTTTAACACACCACACTACACCACAGCCTCTGCAACACGTATGTATTCCTGGTCTTCACATTAGCCCTTTTTAACTGGTTTTAGGCTGAGATGCATCATGTAGATTATTTTAAAAATAGTGTCTGTCATCCAATAACTTGAAAACACTTCAGTTGTGTTCCTGCAAGAGATTAAATTGCATTTAAAGTGTTGAATAAAGAGGAAGGCAAGTCTGGAACACATGCAACGTTATCATTTGAGAACCTAATTCTATTGAACCTACTTCATTTTGCTCAGGCAGATCACCGTGTAAGTATGTGTCCTCCTTGGGCTCAATGGAACCATATGGATAATATGCCTTGAAAGGGATTGGTTTTTTGAGGATGAGATTTTCTAAGTATTCCCATAGTGTTGTGGCTCAGGAGAGACAACAATTCAAATCAAATAGAAGGCCACGAAGATATTTTGGACTTATGATTCCTTAAAAATTACAATAAAAAGCAGGATATTTGAGGCATTTCACAGAGGGTTAAAAAAGAAACCTTGCCTTGAGATTGACTACTTGACCTTTGATCTGAATTTGATCTTACAGGAGATTACTTTGGAAAGCAAAAGTCCCATTCCTAGAATCACTGACAGCATCATCAGTGATTCTGATAAGTAAATCGTACTAATGTTGTCTTGACTATATGAAAAACATGAGGGGGGAAAAGAAAATAAAAAAAATTCCTCATTTTGGGAAACAGAAGGCCACTAAAAAGGGAATGGTGCTTCTATTAGCCACGTCTAGCAAATGTCTTGTTTCTAATTGTCTGTTGCTATCAACTCTTTCACGGTGCAGTGAAAATATTGCAGTATGTTTTGCATTTTGGCTTTAAAAAATGACAACAATTTCATTTTTATAGTAAAGTAATGACAAAACCTTTTTGAAAGACAGTGTGTCGTATTTTTTGAAAAACAGGCCAGGCAGTTTAAAACCAGACTTGCTTCATAACAGACTGATACTTAAAACAGGTGGTGTAAAAGAAAAAAAAAAAGAAAAGTGGGCAAGAATCAAATTTCAGTTGTGTATTTTTAAAGTTTTATCAGCAATGTCCCCTGTCCCTTTTAAATTCTGATGTTATTTCCATATACACTAAGAATTATCAGGCTAATCTATCATGGATCTACAACCATACTCAGTTACCATAAAAAACCTAGGATTCATTTCCAATGCATTTTCCCAATAATTAAAGAAGCCATATTAAGTATACTTTAAATAAAAACATAAACATGCTATTGTGGTTTTTTAAAAGAAAATTCTTGTAATGAATTGCCAGAAAAAGACAACAATGTAGCATAATCAGGTATTCAATTAAAACAGTCACGTTTCAGAATACACATTAAAGCCGCATACAAGACTTCCTTGTTTTCCCTCTAATGATTAATGGTGGTTGACCAGCCTGGAATCATGGTGGAGTCTTCAACCACTCTGCAAGTCCTGATTACAGAACCTGGTTTCACAAGCAGCTACTTAGGCCTGATGTTGCTGTGTTTTGCTCTTTAGAGAAAGCTGTTTTGGTAAGGTACAGCTGTGATGGAGAATATGGGGAATATAAGATCATTTTTTCTTTGGATTACTGTGTACCATATCTGATGCTTCTTATTCCATCTGTATGCTTGAGGCAATAAGCCCTACCAGTAAACCTTTCACCTTTCACATTTTCTATTCAAAGACTGTCAAGACAGATGGCAGTAAATGCCATCTTTATTGAATTATGATCCTTAGTACTTTACCAGAAATAAGCAAGTATTAATCAAAGTACAAAGGTTTGAAAAAGGTAGAGTTGTGAGAGCTTTGGGAAGAAAACAGCTTGGCAGGCATGCTCTCATTTTTGACAAAAATTAAAATAAAGAAACGTTACAGCAGTTAGAAAACTTGCCAGATACCAAGCAGAGTTGGATGAGGCATCTCTCAGACTCCCTATAAATTTTCAGAGTATTCTGTCTTTTGTTCTGTGCCATGTCTACGTGCCTAATAAGTTTTCCTGGGACAAAGCATAATTTTTTTAAATTGTAATGTCTTTTGTTTTAAATTTAGATCACCAATCCTTTTCAATTACGTATGGTTGTCCTTAGGCCCCTTATTGGTTTTGGGGTTTTTTTTTAGTGTGTCTTGTTCTGGGTTGATTTTGAGGTTTGGGTTAGTTGATTTTTTTAACCATTTTTCTCTTCTTGTGGTCTTGCTGGCTTTTTGTCATCATAACTTCATGCTTCTTCAATTTGTTTTGGCCAAAGGACAAAACCAACACTAGGCTCTCTCAGAGCAGAGTTGCATTCTTTGCACTTTGGAGAGAGGACACTGCAGTAAACCTGCACTCACATGCTCGGTGTAGATCCACCCACAGCCTTGCAATTTCTCCCCTGCCTGGGAGGAGTTGTGAGCTAGCAGGTAATCTTGTAACCCACAAACATTTATTAGAGTTTGAATTCCTTAGTAAAGTCCAGCTCTGGAAATTCAAAGCAATGACTTCTAACAATTATCTTTCCTTCTATTTGCCACAGACTATTTTCTGTAATAGAAGAGAAGCTCTGAGACAAACAGATATATGATCGAGTACACCCACATACAACCTAGGTCTAGCCATGACGATTGGGAACACACTAACGGGACGCTGTAGCCCTTTTAACCCCGCTCACTACTCCCTGTGAAGGCAAACTCCACAAATAGTCCCAGCTGTCCCATAGCACATCAGCTCTTAGAGCCACTCCTAGCTCAATGAAAGACCCAGCTATAGAGACGTGGGAGAACATGAGCACACATCAGAAGAAGTACCTGTGAATGACCTTTACTCAAATTAACTTTCTTTTACGAGTGGGGTTTAAATACTAACCAGCAGGTAATTTGTTCATGTGCTTGCATGCTGAATACCTTGAATCGAAGAAATCAGTTAAGTCGTACCCGACTTTGAGGAAGAAACTCAGACTTAAAAATTCCGTTCAGTTCAAGTTGGAGCCAACAAGCTGTACACATCTACTGCAGATGAAAGTACTTTCTCTAGTGAAATCCCACTAGGTGCTTTTCCAATAGAAATGCTCATTTAACAAGTGCACTCTGCCATGCAGGTGGGACCTGTTAGGAGCAACAGCACACTGGAACACGAGCCTTGCGTAATTAATATTTATTGCTTACGAATATTCATTTTATTTACATCTGCATAGCCAGCCCCATGCTTCACAAACCAGCATGGTAGTAATGCAGCAAAAATGTTCACTAGCTAAATGCAGCTTCTACTGCACAAAAACATCTCTAAACACCTAAATACATGCATTTATGATGGTTTTTTTTAATAGAACAAAGTTTCAAATGATTCATGCTTGTCATAAAAGAAATCAAAACTGTGATTCCAGATCACAAATACATGGAAAATGTCAAAAAGAAGCAAATTACAGTCTGAGCGAACAGCTCACAGAGCTGACTTGCCCACTGATGTGGGCTTACTTACCTGCTAATGAAAGGGAAGTGAGTTACCCTGCAAATTCAGGTGGGCAAAATTATGTGCAGCTTATGCACTGAGGTAAGAGCAGCTGGGAGACTGCTAATTACTCATGTTGTTACCTCACAGTAACTCAGCAATGTGTATGCATTCTGGACTCTGAAGCATAAGTACCTTGAGGCACCATAAAGGCTCTCCACTTGCTAACAACAGGCAGGGGCTCGTAGCACAGGGTGGTTTCTTTTTAAGGCTGGTTCTCTTTATAGGGAGCTACGACAAGACCTGAAGAAAACGTCATTTTATAGTGCCCACATTTTGAACACACCTGATTGGACACTCAAATAACATTTTAACCTTCTTTGTAATCTTTCTTACTATAACCTAATCTAATTGTTATTCTTCTCTTTTCCTATATAATAGTCCATGTTATTTTTCATAAAGAAAAATATTGATTTATCTGCTATTCATTCTTTGTTGTTACTGGTAGCTTCCTACCCCTAATAACATTTTTTGTGACATTTGTCTGGTATGTTGGCATTTAAAGAAGCCATGGTTCTACTGTGCAAAGCACTTAACTACTTAAATTTGTTTTTGCTGTAAGTGGTGAAGTAAAGCAGCTGTGTAAATGCTTTGCTGAATGAAAGCATAACTTAAAAACATGAATTTTATAAATTGAAATTTCTGTTTTATCACCAAAAGCACAGTATTTTTCTGAAAGGCCAGAATAAATCCTAGGTACATCCTACTCCATGATAAATATTTTTATTTTTCTTCATATATATGTAAATAAAAGTATATAAATATATAAATACAGAACGAAAAATATGGATATTTAAAAATTAACAGTGACTCAAAATAAAACATCTAGTGTTTGTTCTCTCACTTGCTCAACTATTTTTAATGTAATATTCCAAGGATATGGAAAAAACTCTCTAAAAATTAAGACATACATACACACACTATGGAAAGACACAATAAAATTATGAATACCTCTACCTTTTAAGTAGGATGTTATAAGGATTCTAAATAAAATTTTTACTTCAAAGGATACTAACTCACATCGAGATTTTCTGTATGCTTCAGTGTCAGATGGCAAGTTCTACCAAGTTACCACCAGTTTTGAACTGCAAAGAATTTCTATCATCTATCTGTATTTCTATTATTATTTCTGGTTGACTTTTGCCAGATCCATACTAAATATAGAAGAAAGGAAAATTTGCATTATTTTTAAGTAACACTTCTGCACTTTTTAAGACAAATATTTCTTACAGAAATACGATAACACCATTCTATTAGCAAGATTGCAAAGCTGTGATATGATATAGTACTACACATGGAAATCTGTTCCATAAGGGTTTAGAATCTGTGATTATCCTTGTTTTTTTCTGAGGACATTTTTATCTGTTAGAGGACAATGGGTCAAGTGGCAAAATCTAAGCAGTTATTCCAATATAAACTTCTTAGTTATTTGCCATCTGCAGTTCTTGCCATCTGCAGTTATTTGCATTCAACACTAGGAGCATGGAAGGCTAGAATCTAGTCCATGGTAGCTCATGAGATAACTTACTTGGGCAATCGTATGTCAGGGCTGCAGCAATGAAAGATGGGGGGGGGGGAAATTCCAAATTTGAAATGCCTATTTTTCTCTTTCTCCTCCTATTTCAATTCCAGGTTGTTTATTACTAAATACAGAGTGCAAGAAATCGGAGACACAGTAATGTAAATTCAACCTTAATGATGCACTGAAAAATGTCTTACTGTTACCACGATCAGTGTCTTTCTGGATATAAGAGAATTTCCAGGATTTTGCAATAAAGCCCTAAATCCATTATACTTTTCCTACAGAAAACTAAAGGCTGATTGCTAAGGACAACTGTAACAGTACTTTGGTGAACAACAGACCCCGCATGTCATTAGTGGTCAGAAACTAAATTAGATCTCCCAATATATTTTCCGTATATATTCTAAACAATCTTCTTGCTATTTGACCCATGTAATTTCAGAAAATAGGCTGAACACCGGTAAGTTTGACAAAGCTGCAGTAACACAGACTGCTCTACAGCTCTGTTTCTGATATATGCCTAGATTAAAATAGCTGGTAATTTACATCCAAAGATGTAAAATAAACAACTCATGAGGCATTCAAGTTGGAAGCACAACTCCTTCTGCAAAACTATGAATAACTTATTCACTAGCATCAACAGTAATTTCATCTCGATTGCAGTCTTTACATTGTAGGCACTGAAGGGATATTAAATACAACAATATTAACTTCTGCCTTTGTTATCTAGCAATACCTCTTACTCTTTGAAATTGAAAACAATAGCACAAAAATAAAAGTAAAGAAAGAACAACATGACCAAAATTAACTCTGCAAATCCAGAGGATGTGGATGTTTGTGAGTCTACTGAAATGCTTAAATGAAAAGCATGTAAGCCTTAAAAATACAGCAGATTGTAGTCCTACTTATAAAGGAAAAATGACATTTCTGATGCAAAATATTAGACCATGCTGATTGAAATGTATTACACACTTGTTCCAGGTGGGAGATCCATAAAGACTGTTTACTCTTTACCTTGTTCAGATACTTTTGAGAACTCAAATTAAAGGGGAGGGGAGCAGGAAATCGTGAAAGATACAAACATCGAGTATTCAATATTTTACTATCAGCCACTTGGTTTCATTTAGTGTTAATGCATATATGCTTTGGTGCTTGCAAAGAGTTCCAAGGAACATTGGGTGTTATTAGATTGATAACCAACTCATATTCCCAGCAGGTGGCTCATAAATACTTTAACATATGCAGAACAGTTGGGAGAAGATAGTCGTCGTTTGTGGTTTTAGGTCATACTAATGTGATTTTCTCTTTCAAACAGAACTAAATAGATGTGTCAGAAGGGGTAAAATTCTTAATGGAAGAGAACACAAATAGTTTCTAACCTGCTGGTAAGGTTAGAAATGTCACGGGTTGTTGTCATTACCATGGAACAGAGAGTTCTTCATCATTTCAAATGCATTTTCATATCCACAGGTAGTCAGATAAGTGACCATTACCACATGTAACAAAAGGACAAACAGATGGGATGCAGCTCATTCATTTTTGCCTTTCCTGTTCACTTCTATTGTTTGCTAAGTTTGCAGTCATCTATTGACTGTATGATGGGAGTGGTTTACTCTTTCCTTCACTGAACGAACACTTCTGTGTGCAACAGGAAGTATTGTGCCTTTTAGAAGCAACTTTTTTCCAAATTTAAACAAACTCCATATTCATTTGGATCTTTGAGACAGCATTTTCCTGTCATGCTACTGATGTGGGAACAGTTCTGTCAGCGACTGCAGGCAAAATCAAAAGGAAGATTTGGGAAAAAAAAATTATGTTTCTCCACACTTATTATTTTTAAGCAAGAAAAAAAACCCAACAGAATGAAGTGAAACAATGATATAATCAGCAAATTTTTAACACTGACAGATCATATCAGAATATCAATGGTGAGCCATGATATGATCAAGGCAACTGACCTGATGCATCACTCAAAATATTTAAAGGAAACCCATCATGTTCAGTAAATCACAGCTACTAAAAAGAAAAATCCTAACAAATTTACATTTTCAGCCACTGAATATGATTTTCATGATTTTTGCATGCAATTTATGCAATATGCCTCTTCAACAGGTAAGTGACCTTTGTCAAGTCCAGCATAAGACTGTAAACAATCCATCTTTTTGCACATCTGCTTACAAAATTATAGAGCAGGGAAGTCAGTGGTGTGCACAGCTCATATTTATTGTTGTTGCTGCCTAAGGACAGACAAAACCATCTCTAACTAGACAACTGGGTTCCTTTAGGCACTAGCAGCATGTCTTCATTTAGTTTGATTTCAGTAAGTGAGCTTTCAACAGTGACTGCAGTGCAAGGTTGTAATTACGTCTCAGGAGTGGAAAGACACTGAAGCCCAGATTCTGCAAAGGCTTAGGCATGTGCTTAGCTTTCTGCGCTGTAAGAAAACACATTCATCTCCATGAAAACACTGCTCCCTGTGTACACAAACACATACATAAGTCCTTGCTGGACTGGGGTGCAGGTTGGAATTTTATTTCAGTCATTTAACTGTGCAAACTTGCCAATTTTGATCAAATTTTATCAGATCAGTAAAAATGAAAAATTGTTGTCACCCCTGACTGAGACTAATGCTATGAACCCCTCACTGCTCTTGGTCCAGCGATAATTCTAGCCCAGAATGACAGTTTTCATACCACTCAAAAGACAGATCAATAGGGTAATATTCACACTGGCACAGATGGCCAGAGAAAGGCCTAGTGCACTGTATTTATTGGCATTGAGGACTGATATGATCAGCTGTTACCAGGAGCTCACACTGGAGCTGCCATGGAAGAATACACAGTGATGGACACAGAATAACCAATCTGTTAAACCTGTGCCAAATGACAGAAGGAGCAGAGAAGCAGGCTGAATAAAGGGACACACAGTTTTACATCATACAGGACTCATTATTTCTAGCCCAATTTGGTGACTGAGTGTGCTCCACTAATAGGGCAAACCAGACCACCTTTCAAGCAAACCAGCAGATTTTTAGGACAGGAGGTCATCAGGGCAGCAATTTGTCAATAGTTCTCCAATTTTTTCTTTGCCACAGCCCTGGGGACCTACGTTTACACTGCTGCTGCACCCCTAGAAGCAGCAGTAACATTTGTGAGTCTGAAGTAAGTATGATATCAGGTCTTTCCTGTATCCATCAGGGATTTCAGGCTTTACTTCAAATGGGCTTTCCATCACAAATCACCTCTTCTCCTTTTTTCCTTTAGACAAATGCTTTGGTGGCAAGCATCTAGAAGCTTCCAATGTGGAGAGAGCAAGGAGAGAATCTCAGGTCTCAAAATGTTTACTCAGAAGTAAGAAACTGCAATATGTTGGTTATGACTTACTGCTTATAACAGTTCCACAGGCTCAGAAAAGTACCCACATTTCAAATAAAACCAGATCATCCCACCAATCGCTTTGATTCTCACTGCTGAGCTTCTGTTTAGCCCTCTCCTTGCACATGTGCTGCACTTCTGCACAGGCACCACTCACATCCCCTAGCTTCCCACTGTGGTGTTTTGGCCCTGGCCAGAGGCCAAATGCCCACCACGCCACTCGCTCACTCCCCCTTTCAGCCAAAAAGGGGAGAAAATATGTATTGGGAGGCTTAGAAATGGAGATAAGGACAGAGGATCACTCTCCAATTAGTGCAATGGGCAAAACAGACTCAGCACAGAATTAAAGAAAGAAAAGTGATTTATTACTACTACAACTATTCACCCAGTGAGTGGCCCAGAGTCAAGATAATGAGAAGCAGCCAGGTCTTAAAGCACCTTCCCCTTCCCCCCATCCCTCCCCATCTTATTAGACTTAAACTTCATCATGATTTTACTCCCTTCTTCCTCCCTCCCAACAAGGCGCAGGGAGGGGCAGGGAATGGGCAGCAGGGTTCTGGCGATTCCTCACAAGCTGCTTTCCTTCCCCAGATCTTAACACTCCTCCTTCCCCACACCCCTCGCCTCTTCGCACTCTTGACTTTAATCATAAATTTGCTCCCTTCTTCCCTCCCATCGCAGCACAGGGAGGGGCAGGGAATGAGGAAGGGGGGGTTTCAGTCCATTCCTCATGAGTTGTCTTCTGTCTCAGCTTTGGGGAGGGGGGGGTGGCATTCCACACACACCCACACTTCCCCTGTGGCACCGTGGGGTCCCACCCATGTGAGAGTCATATCCATGAACTTCTGCAGCGTGAGTCCTCTCTATTGGGGAGTCATCTCCTCACCACAGGCCTCTCAGCAGGACTCCCTTCCACTGGTGCTGATGTTTGGGCCCAGACTCCCCCAGCCTGTTCCCCTGCAAAGTCACAAGTCCCCCAGCAAACCTGCTGAGGCGTGGATCAATCTCTTCACAGGGCGTAGGTGTCTCTGCTCCCCGTCCTCATCCATGGGCTACGAGGGGACACCCGCTCCACCATGGTCTTCACCATGAGCTGCAGGGGAATCTCTCTTCCCCCATTCTTCCCCCCCATCCTCCTTTGGGCCTGGCCTTGGTGTCTGCACAGCCTGTTACATCTTCTCACTCCCCTCTCCAGGGGCAAATTGTGTTTGCCTGAAGTTTTTTTTTCTCCTATATGTGATTCCCAGAGGCGCTGTGACCAGCTCAAATTGGCTCGGCCCTGGTCAGCGGCAACTTTGGCGTTGAATTGGGCGATGTTTACAGTCTGGGGCTTGCAGAAAGCTGTAACTGAGGCTTACAAAAGCCATCTCAGCAGCACGGCTACACAAAACTGCAACACCCATGAAGGCAAGTTACCCCATCCTTCTGCAAGGAAATGGAGTTTCATGCCTATGTTTTAGGAACTTTCTTGTTATGTTTGAAGAGGAGTTCACAGTGGCCTAGGTTCCTCTGTGCCAATACTATGTGCTCCGGAGGAAACAGGAAGAAATTCTGGGAAAACTATGTTCTAAGGAAACTTGAGAGTTTCTCCAAATCATCAGCTGACTTCTAACTTCATAGATATCTCTTAGCATGTACTACCCAGGTGTTACACTGGAAAATCTGTTCCAGAAGCGAGCCTGCCATTGAAAGAACTCAAATATAACATCCCAGCCACCTATAAGACAATATGCGCCTAATCAAACGTTTCACTGAAGGTGAACACACAAGCAGACTGATGTATACAAGACCTCTTTAATTGACTCTTTAGAGGCACTGAACTTTTCAAAAATATGCTCCTTTTGAAATGGAAATTGCGAATCAGCGGTACTTAAGTTGCAGCTGGGACACTTCTTGTGTCCAAAGCCTTACTGCTTTACAGCAAAGTAGTAAATTGTAAGCATTATTCTAGCTTTCATGGTAAGGCAGTGCTATCATTATGGCCACCGATAGAGTTCCACTTAAAAGTTCTGTTTTCACTAATTAAATCTGCTGAGGAAGATTATATGGGGCGTTGGAGGGGCAGAGACAGAGATGGTGATGAAATTGTTGATGCTTTGCCTCTGCAGGTAAATTACTTACTTTGCTAATTTGGAATACATACCTTACAACCGCTTGATTTCTAACTGCCCAAGTAAAGGATAATTGCTCCTGTTTCCCTTCACTACACCACCATCCCCATTATCCACACTAGCCTCTTAATTTTCTAATTCTTATTAGTTATAGAGAGAAGAAAACTTATAAGACACAGTAACAAAATAGCAAGTAAGGTGGTTACAAAACATAAGCAATTTAGGGGACCGGTATTGCACCACTACCCTGTACTAAATTCACAGACAGGAATTTAATATACACACAGAAAAACCTAAGAAATTTAAAGTTTAATAGAAAAACGTTAGCAGACCCTTATCTGTAGTTACAAGTAGACTGTCATTAGTACACATCCCCTTCAACAATAGCTCTAACTTTTTTTTTTCTCCTTAAATTATGTGATTTCATTCAGAGTTTGAAGAAAAGAGCTGAAGCTCTGCTAAAGCATTCTAAGGGCTTCTAAGATTCTGCTGTTTTCTGTTTTACCTATCACCACTTATAAGTAAAAAGTTATTTTATGCTGGTCACGTAGAACACATCTCCATTGCATGTTTCCTCCTTTTCTCTTCCTAGTTAATAACTTGGAGTAGGGATTTAAGTTAAATGGTTCTACACCTTGACCTCCATCTTGATGTGAACCATAGGTGGCAGAGACTGTATTAGAGCTGTCTCTGGGGTGTTATGCAAAAGGCTTCAGTGCTTACATAGTAAAGAAAATTGTGCCTTAGTGCTAGCCTGCTGAGTATGCATTATAATTCTCTAACTATTTTCAGCAATGTGTTTTATGGGATTCAGTGCTTTCAGTTGCCATATATTTGGTAGGAGGTGGCATTAAATTTTTCATGTAAGGTTCATTAGCTAGGTTTACATGTTAAATTTCTTTTTTTTTTCTTATATGTTATACAGAAGTATGCCAACTGGTTGACAGAAAATCTAAATCTCAGACCCTGAAACTAAATCCACCCCCACCCCTTCTTTTTTATTTAAATAAATTGTCTATACAGTGGAATTCATTGTAGATGTGCTGGAAATAATGTATCACAGAGGAAAATATTACCTCTTATAACCATGCAGACCGTATAAACCCACTAAAATCTGCTAAAAACATTTCCGTTTTACTGAAGATCAGTCTAGTGACATTGCTCCAGACCCTTACACAGCAGCGAAAGACCTGACTTTAACATAAAGGATTGAGTTGGCCTGGAGTTATCCTTCAGAAAAGAGAAAGCTAAGTGTGAGGCCTTCAGAGCAGCAATTGTGTGTGGGGATGTACCAGCACTGAGCTCAGAACCACAGAACCAACAGTTCAGGCTGAAATATCTTATGATACTCTGATGCACACGATAGTGATACTTTCTACATCTATCTATATATACTATCTCCAGTCATGTGGTCTTTCTGTGTGCATATGTATGTATACACACACACACAAACATGCACCCACACACGTCAGGCAATGCACACCCCTGAGCAAGAAATCCAAAATCACAGAATCATTGTGAACCATCAGAATTAGGACTTCAAATTTGCCAAGAGACTTTCCCTGAATTGCAGTTTAGTGTCTCTTTGTGTCTTTTCATATCTAGCTGTTACACTGTTGACAAAAATTTGAAAATTTAAAAATTTCATACACAGCATCCATACAAACAGAGCTGTTAACACTTTCAAAGAGCAAGTGCCTCTACTCTGCTAGTTGTGGCATTCATACATTTTTTAGCTATTTCTGATTCCCAAACCTCTTATGGTGAAATATAAGCCAGGAAAAAACCAACAACTTGCTTAAAATAATGTTGATCTTACCCAGCTATGAGAAAAGCAATTTTGTTTCTGGTCTTGAGCTGAAGAATGAAACATTAAGGAAGTTCAAGAAAAGAAATAAAGAATACTCCTTTTCGATTTCTTTTCAAACCAAAATTAGAGCTTTGTGCCATTCATAAATTTTCATGCTTTTTTTTTTTTATAAAACATTATTAAAATGAGTTGCACATATAATTCCTCTTAATATTCCATTAGGCAACTGTGCTGAATGCAGTTTTATTTGCATGTGCTATTTACAACCTACATGCACCAATGTTCTCTCCAGTTCATTTAACACACATTTAGATAGAAGAAAAACATTACAACTACAACAAGGCAGTGTATTTGGAGGACATACCCAACCTACCAGCCCAGAGCAAGTGTAGAGCTCTTTCCCAAAATGGTTTAAGCTGAGTATTTTACAGAAGGAAAAAGAAAATTAAAAAAAAAACCAAACAAAAACCAAAAAAAATCCAACCCACCAAAAAAAAAACCCATCAGAGTGGCTTCTGCCTTTGATTTTCCCATCATGCACTACATTAGCTTAACCATCTGATCATAACGAAATAATAAAGTGAGCTTATGAAGTACTGATACAGAATACTGGATAGTCATCACCATCTTTTGCAAAACCATACTGCAAAAACCCCTTTGCTTTAGTTATTTTTAATTCTTCTCGTGTTCATGTAAATTCATATTTCGAAGGAACATTATTACTACCTACATCGCTGTCTCTCTTCCTCAACATTATTTTCCTCCTCTCAATGATCATTGTTTCCCCAATCTTTTCCTGCTTTGATCTGTGTGTTCTAGAAATACATTCATTCAACTACTGTTTTTAAGTGTGTTTGCTAGTCCAGAACATTTGGGTGTTTTATATCTAACTCTGCCACTTCCCGGCACAAGCATTTCAGAATTTCTGAGTAATTTTTAACCTTTGTTCAGCTTTTACTGCCAGGACATAAGTCTCAATACATATCAGACATTTTATGTACCATTAAAATACCATACTATTAACTTCATCTGAGTGCACCAGGTTTTCAAACCACATTCCACATGAATGGTAGTTTTGGCTGTCTTCTCACTAACTCTACAATAAGAGTTTCCCCCACTATCCCAGAATAATTGCATCTTAAGGTTTGACTCTAGCATGCAATTCTGTATTCTATTATCACATTACCCTGCAGGTGCCATACTGAGAGGAAAAAAAATAATTAAAACCCTTAGGCAATACAGCTAGGAGTAAATAAAAATCAAGGGAATCTCCAAAAACATGATGGGTGGCACTGAATCCTAGTTACTAACCGGTTTAAGATTATATTTTCAACACCTCCTACTCAGAAGACACCCCATTTTGTGGGACAGAGGGAGGAGAGGACCTTATGTGGGTGTATGCCAGTGACTTAGACCAAAGCAATAGAGTAACTAAACAGTTAGTTCAGTTTTAGAAACATGAAACACCAATCATGATTGAGATATAAAAAAGTAAATTTTAACTGTTTCATTAAAATCACTGGACATACTATGCATAACAATTTACCATAGTTAGCTAAGACTGTGCAAAGCTGTGTCCTTAATAAATGAGGTTCATCTGCAGTAAATGACTTGGTACAACACTGGTGTCTCTAATCAAATTTGGGACAGATGAGTTCTATAGATTCACTTTATTTCATTAATTTACAACTGCTTAGTGCTCATGGTAGATGGTCAAATGATATTATTTGTGACAACACTAAATAAAATAAGCAAAAGAAAATGAGGCACATGATGTATTACCAGGATAAATCATACCACAAAATGTAGGTAGATGAAAGCCTACAGCAGCAACACTTAACACACTTCATTTGATTCCCATCCGTCAGCTTCAGTGCCAGTGGCTCAAAAAAGAATGCAAAGGTAAATGAACACCAAAATATGATTTACAGCACTTGAAAAAGAATCACACAGAAATAAATCAAAAATCCAGTGTTATTTTAGGCCAAGATTTATTCAGAATATGAGACTTTTATAGTAATATACTGCTAGTATAAAAACATCACCGTACAAACACAGTCATAAAAAACCCAAATAAAATAAACCCCATCCACAGCTAAATCTGGGTATATAAATGTTGGGGGTTAGATTTTTCTTTTTCTTCCTTTTGCTTTTTTAGTAGATAGTTATATTTATTCTGTCCTAAAGAGGATGCACTATCACCTAAAATTTCCACTGTAGCTCATGAAGTGTCTGGACGATGCACTCAGTCCCAGGCTCTGACTTGGCTGGCCCTTTGTGGAGCCAGGAGTTGGACTTGATGGTCCTTACGGGTCCCTTACAAGTCAGGGTATCTTATGACTCTATGATGTCGAGTGCCTTCTCACTTGCCTCAGTCTTTGCAAACAAGTGGTCTTTTCTTTCTTTTTAAAAAAAGAATATTTTTTAGCATCAAGATAGGCTCCTGAAGGGCTCAGAAGTTGTGGCCTGTGGACCAAGGCTCAAGGATGTACAGGAAGGGGACTTCACCAGCTACAGAGCTTTCTCAGCCCTCCCATGTGTCATGCTGGGTCTCTCCAGCAACCCCTCATGCTACAGGCAGCTAGTTGACAGGCTGGTCAACTGGAAGTTGTGCAAGGGACTCCTTGCTACAGGGTGAGGTTCATGACACTGTGGTAAAGCTAACAAAGAGACCTGCATAGAGCACAAGACCTGAAAGATCTCAGCATACAGAGAAAGGAATTTTCCAGCAGCCTGCTTATCCTGAAGCAAACTCCTCTGCTTCCGGCAAGAGTCATGTGGCAGCACACAGCAGGACAGAAAACAGCAGATGACCCAGGCCCACAGATGGAAGGAGCCATCTGTGGAATGGCCTGTCCATCCTCCACCTTGCAAGTGACACCAGAGCAACAGCCTGAGCATTGCCCTAGAAAAGTGCTTGCACATTGCTCTACAATCCACGGGGGAGGGTTCCTCCATCTCTTCTGACACTTTTTATGAGCCACTGTTGGGACATACTAGCCTAATTAAATGCATAAAAGCTTCAGCAAAGCCATCAGGTCTAAGAGAAATCTTAGGGGAAACCACAAACTAGACACATATTGCAGACTTGTCCTGCGTGAAACAGCAGAAAGAAAATGAACCTTTGCATGCCACTCTGTAACCAGGTCAACCCTATCTAGACAATCCTCAAGTAACCACACCATACCCAGTTTTTGTACTAGTAATATTTCACAGGTACAACAGCATTCATTATTACACTAAGCTTAAAGTGTTGATTGTTTCCTCTTTTAATAATCAGAGCTCTTTCTCAAGGTTAACTAGTCCACAACTGCAGCTTGAATGTCTGATTTCCTTTTTTCTTAATTGCATGTAGAAGCAACACATTGGAATGATTTTTGACCACCCGCTGTTATATCTCATAAGATTTATATCCAGTACTTTTATTAACAGGCTAAAAAGCAGCAAAGAAAAGCTTTGATGATAATAATAAAAAACCCTAAACCTTATTCATACCTGTAACATCATTCCCAGAAAGATATTTTCCTAGTGTTTGCTCCACAAATGCTTTTTATATTACTGAAACTTAAATTGTAATGCTGTTGCAAGTAGGGATGAAACATTAACAAATCTAGGCTACTAGAGCTGTATGAAGTTAAGATTATACATTTCAAAGGTTTAAATAGGTGTTTGCCTAAGAGCAGCAATCTCTATGGAAAACAAGTTTGAGAAAGAAAACACCAGTTGGATTTTCATTCTATTATCATTGAAATGGCATGGGGCTTTTTTTGTTAATGACTGAATAAATCAGAATTTCAGCTTTATATTCACAACATTTTCTCCTAGTTATTCCATGTTTGATTCAGAACTGAATGGCAGCTGAAGAAATAACTCACTTTACAATAAAATGTAGAGTCTGCAAATGTAAGCAGTTTATGGTGAAAGAACTCTCAGTTTTATTATGGTGAAATAGGGGTAAATTTTATGAAATAAAAATAAAGAATTAAACAATGAATCTTACAGCTTTTGGCATGAAAGCTATTAAGTACCATTTGGGGCCTGAATGCACATTTAACCTCTTTCCTTTCCTTTACTGCCCTGAAGCAGGCAGTCTCAGCACCGTATGCTTGAGTCATTAGGTTTATCTTAGGCCTTTATAACCCTCAGCTTCCCACAATCTTTCTCCAACAGAACTTCAATGTCTTTTCCTGCTCACTATGAATTTGGAGGAAAATTTCATACAGTTCCTCTCCCACCAGCAATAGCCCTAACAGATTTGTAAAGAATTGGGTATAAAAAACACCCCACCAAACCACCATACCAGCACCACAGAGACACAAACACTAATTTAAAGCTTACAGCTGGTGAGAGAATCTCTTCTAGTGCTCATCACACCCTGGTATTACTTCCTATCTGCATAAAAATGTTGCAAATAAAATGCCTGATGTCTATGAATCAGTATTCCTGCTGTCAACTGAACTGGTAATTAAATGTGGCATCCAAGAAAAATTATCTATATGTACAAAGGACTAGTAGAAGTAATTAAGTAGTTGGTTAAGCTCAGAGAATGTAAAAAAACCCCTTCCCAAGGTGGTTAACACAATATGCACTAGGCATCCAACAAACCTCTGCAGGCTGAAGCTCTTGGAGCCAGGTTCTCAGCCCCTCCATAGCTTTTGCGGTTATTCACACCAGCTCCAGGCAGGTGTAAAGCCGCTGCTCAGATCTGGAAGTGTTTACATCCACGCAGTACAGCTGTGAATGTCGACAGAAATCAGCTCAAAGCACTGTCTCATCCCAGCTCATCTTTCAGTTCAACTTGCCACTTTCAGACTGAAAAGCTGCAAAAACCAACTACTGCCTTAAAACTCAGTGATTGTAGACTCAGAATACACTTTAATGTCTTTCTAACTGTTTTAATAAAATCTATAATTAACTGAATGAGGATCATAAATGTTTTCATAGTTTAGATTAAATGTGACCTGATCCATATATGCAAATTACTTGTACATTTTACCCTTGGAGAAACATCCTGAGGTTCATGGAAGTATTAATAGCACTTGGCGTCACTATAGTTTCCAACAGAGAATTCTGAAGGAGGAGAGCTATTTCATCATTTTAACCATTCACATGATTTACAAATAATCTGCAGAGCCCAATAAATCTCTGATCTGTTCTATAGTCTGCATGATACTGAAAAGTGTGAGACTGGCCACGGCATACCAGAAAGACTGCTAGGGACTCTGGAGTTATCCTTCCTTGGTGCTCTTCCCATGGCTGCCTGCACAGGGCTGAGACTGGAAGGCAGAACTACCAGTGCGCTCCTGCATTCACCAGGACTGCATGAAGTTGGAGGTTGGCCTGGAGATTTCATGCTCTCCTGCACCTCCTTCCACATACAAAAGTAAGCAATGATGAAGGTGCAGCTAACCAGCAAAGGTTCCTGAAAAACCTGTGATTTTCACCATCCGGAGCTAGAGACGTGGAGCTGCAAACAAGCAAAGAAGCCCTCTGCTCATAGCCATGAAAAACATCTGAACTTGAACTGATGATACCTTCAAGAACAATGACAAATCCTAAACAAAGCACAGGCTGAACCAAGAACTCATAAATTTGTCTTTTTCAAAATATTTATCTCTGTCAATTCAGAATTTTTTGCACGCAGCATGGTATGGTAACAGTTTTATTCATCGCTGCTGTCACGCTACTGGCACCTACACCTTCCTTACAAGTAACTGGGCACCCAAATTCAATATTCAAAAGTCAAAGTCACATATGGCACCTGCCCATCCATAGCATGGAAGAACATAAGTCTCATTCTGTGGCAAACTCCCATTGAGAACAAATTAACTCGATGGTTTGTGTGAATGTTTCCCTTTTTTTATAGCAATTTTCTGAAATGTTCAAAGGAAAAGAAATGACAAAACAGTGATGAAAAGTTCATTAGGAGAGTGAAAGGAATAGCTGCAGGCTACACAAATTAAAGGTAGCGACTGTTCAGGTCCAACAAAAATATCCATAAGCCACCGAGGTGTTCCTAGGAGTAGGAGACCAGGGTTCAGTGTGAGGAAAAGAAAGGGGTGAAAAATGAACAGTAAAGAAAATATTCATTCATTCTATCCACAGTTTTTGAAGGCAGGAAGGGAGCAGACTATTTTAAAATAAAGAGATCATAAGAAACTGTTATTGACCTCAAGGGATGGAGAAGAAAGCAGATCAGGAAATGTGTACATAGATAAGGGAGGTATGTAAAATGGCTGGTCTATTGCCCATGAGAGGTTTCAATTACTTCTCGAATTGGCACAAGGGTGGGCTTACAAAGAAAGCATTCATTTTCCTGGAGTTGGGACAGAGTCAACAGGTTTCAAAAGCCATTCTGGAGTTAGTTTAAGGAATTAAACCAAATAAAATGTGCAAACATCTATAGTTTAGTGTTGAGACGCAAGTTTCAAATATACATAAGTAATGAAATTTTGAGATAAAAATATAGGAAAAACTTGTGCAGAGTAACTAATTTAAAACAATCCACAGGTCAAATTTACTTTCAAGATTAGTGAAACTGGATGTTTTTCAGTTACAAGGTAATTTACAACCTGCACTTTGCTTTCATTTGTACTCATCCCTGGTACAGTATTTTGCTTACATGTGAATCAACACATAGCTGTTGAAAACCCTAGGAATACCTTGTACTCTTCAGCAACATAAAAGGTGGGCTACCGATCTTTCAATGCTAAAATAAATGAATGGAAGATGCTGATGCTTTAAGGTCTCAGTACTTTAGAGTATGAAGCATGTAACTTCATGCAGTCTACACAATTCCAAGAGGCTCCTGAGAGCACTAATGTTTACAGTATTATAAATAACACATTAGCAGCCTATCTGAAGGCCACAGTATAAACTGAATTAGCTAACCTCATGCTAAGGGAATTAGGAGCATTTGCGTAATGCAGCACCCAAGTTGAGGGCTGCTAAATTGCAAGGAAGAGCCAATAACTTTTTTTAGCTCTACCAGTTAAGATTCACAACTCCATCTACATTTTATAGATACTGCTAAACATGAGTTAAACAGCTCCAGGAGATTCAAATTATATTCTTTTTCTTACCCCAAACTTTCACATATCCATACACTTAATCCACTCTTCACTCAAGCTCCTGCCCTCCACATGTTTCTCTGTTTCTCTGTCCCTTTTCCACCCTGGATACATCAGTCTAGAACAAACTTTCCAGAATTATACTACATTTGGATACAAATCAAGCATGCAATACTTGCGCTGAAAATGACAGGTTGTCACAATTGGCAAGTCTTTCCTTATTGTCAGCCTCAGTTACTCCTTTCCCCTCTTCAGCCTACTGCCTCAAATAGCATTTTGAATGCTTGTAAATTTATCTTCAGATTCAGTAGATTCAAATGTATCTCTCTTATTCCTAGTTTAGATAAAGTCCATGCATTTCTCTCTTTGTAAACCTTTTGTTGTGGTAGTCGGCTGCTTACTAGGCGAGCTGGCAAAGTCTAGGAAACCCATCCAGGGGAAAAGACAAGCAGAAAAAAATAAAAAACTCGGAGCTAAATAACATTTTCTCTGTCTGATGCACTGGGTGTCCATCTCCAGTAAAGTTGTTCACTTCATAAACTGATCCAAGGCACCGAGTTTCATTTTAAGTTCAAATGGACACCTGGCTACTGCAGGGAGAGTGCTGAAGCATGTCCAGGCCTACACACCTCATACATTTGTTTCTTTTAGTCAAAAAAGCAAAAAGAAATCCTAAACTGTGAAACAAAGGAATTCAGCATAAGAAGTAAATAAATAAATCAATTTTAAGCCATAAAATAGAGGATCAATTCTGCATTGATACAAAACAACATGGCTGGTTTATTTTCTAAGCATCACTTTTAAAGTTCAACACCAATTCCCTACTTGTTTTGGCAAAGTGAAGTGATAAATTGTGTTCTCATGGGTTGTGGTGATACATTTGCAGTTACTGGAAAAATCTTATCTTGTAACTTATAGCAACCAGGACTCAATCTCCCTTTGCCTGAAATCCTGTAAAGTGTGCTTAAATGGGGCTGTCAGGGCTTTTCACTTGGCAGCTCGGGGCCGTATCCCTGCTGCAAAGGACAGTCCAGTAACGCAGACAGTCAGAGAAATTATAAAATTAACCCAGCTGGAGCCCAGGCTGGGCTCACTGCCAGGGCTACGGAGGCACCCTGCCTGAACAAGGGCTTAGAGCTACTGGCTACAATTGCGCTGACGCACTCGTGATGGTAGCACGGGACATCTCATCATGGGGTGAAGGTGAGGGCAGGGACTGCAACATCCTTCAGTGAGGTACCCCAGAAAGGTACCCCAGGCCCTGCCTGTGGTAGTGGGTAGGGAAGCACTGGCCTGTGCAAGACCTCCCAGTGTGAGCTTTAGGCATTGGTCCACCATCTTGGACAAGGTAGGACTTAAGGCTGGTGTTCTGTTACCTTGCAGCCTTGTCCCTGCACTGGAGATGGGGGGAAAGTGGAGAATGGGCAGCAAAATAAGAAAAAAAAAAAATAAAAAATTTACAATCCACTCAGTCCTCTCCAGGTCAAAGATCTTCATGCTGTTCCACAATCTAAGGCAATTAAAACACTTGCATGAGGTTTTCAGGGTCCAGCCATCAATGGTAAGCAGATACATGTTCAGTTCTCAGATGCTCCCAGAAGTCTCCACTGACAGAGGCAGGGATGAGGGGCTGACACAATTTCTAATCTTTCGGTATTTTCATACATTGTATTTTTCAGATCCTAGGCACTTTTCCAGATTCCTGCACCACCGACAGGAATGACTGACTTGCTCCTTCTGTGAAGGTGTGCTTTTAGATATGCTGACCAAAGCTCAAAGGACTCTGTTTTCACTGAACACATACACCAATTCCTCTGCTCATCATTGCACCCCTTTTTTCTTCCTTTGTTTTTCCCCTTCAGTACTGTAGAAAAGTTTCTTCTTTTCAATATACTTCATGCAAACATATTGCTTGCATACTTCCAAGCTGAAACTCATTCTGGTATTTACAGGGCATAGTTTGATTTGCTGTACATGCTATTTCATTATTTCCTTGTCTTTCTGGTATTTGTTTCTTCTTTGCATTTTAGCATCCTCCACAAATTGAATTAAAAAATGTAGATTTATTCCTTCATCTCTTTAATGAGAAAAGATGTTGAATATGTTCTTGCAAGGATGAGTGTCATCATATTACAAAAGTATAATCATACAAGTATCAGCAAAAAGAACACTTAAGAATTAACAGCTTTTAATGGGTATGAGAAATAGCTTATAGAAAACAAACCGTAGTTAAGAATATCTTGACCATAGCCACATGAGAAGATATATTTTTCCCTTACATCTAAATGGTATTCAGTAAAAGAAAACAGATTTCTCCTGAATTACAGACAGATTGTATTTACTCCTTCTCACCAGTTGTTGTTTCTCACCAACATGTTGCTTCCCCCACATTTTAATCCAAAAAAAGACCAGCTGTTTATCGCAACAACCTGTGACAGTGACTTATACCAGTGTGCTTCTCACAGGCAGCTGCAAATTTGATTTTTGCACCATAATTTCGACATTTACATTGGTCAAGATGTACTCTTCGTAGAACACAGAGAGGAAAAAGGTGTTCACAAAAAGACAGAACATCTCAACAGGATCTGAGTCACAACAGAAAATCCAACAGAAATTATTCCCGAGTCTAAATTAAAAAAAACCAAACAGATCTTCAGAAAAAAAGTCCTGCATCAAGGGATTAGACAGGGCACCCCATGGTGTGCCCATCAGCCAAATGACCCATAAAGAGCCTGGTCTTGTCTCAGCTCATTGCTGAGAGGCACCGGGGCTGCCCTGCCATTCCTATACTGGTTTTGTCCCAAGGGCAGGGGCTAGCCTTGGTGTGGCTGTCAAGTGGGTGGCACAGAGGCCCTGCAGCAGCGATGTGGTCGGGGTGACCAAGGATGTCACTGAACACTCCTGCCTCATTCACACAGAGGAAAACAGGATTTAACCACCACAAGGTACAGTGAAAGCTGGGAATGTTCCCCTGCTATAGCTAGTTCTTCCTTGCACACTGCAGATGAAGGAAAGATGGCATGGGAGTGCAAATCCTTTTTAATAGCATGAGGCATAAATAAAAAAAAAGTTAAGTGTGTACTGTGGTCATCTTTTCTACAAAGGGGTCAGGAGTTTGCTTTCAAAGGAGGAAGATTTTTTCTTTAAATCTGCAATGCTAGTAGCAATATTAAAATGGTTAGACAGTCTTAAAAACCATGTCCAATATCCAAATGTGCGAAGGAAGTGAGGAGAGAAACTAAGGAATTAGCAGGCACATTCACAAGTTCATTTAGTTTAGAAGAGACCCCTGGGGACTGGAAAGTGGCTAACATAACAAAGTTATTTTAAAAGTGCCTGGAGACATAACAGGAATCCATAGACCAGTTAGCTTGATATAAAGTGGGGAGAAACTCCGAGAATATCAAATGGGAAAACACTTGAAGAAGCACAGCTTGATTAAGGATTGACAGTATAAGAGTAGAGAGAGGAGGGAGATCAGGGTTCACGGCTCGCTAACTTGCTGGGATTCTTTGAGCTTTCTGCCACAGTAGTCAGGGAATGCAGTAGGCACCACCAATATAAACCTTTATCTCTATTAAGGAAAGCATATGCTCTATTTCAGATGAGGATTAACCCTTTCCTCGATAGCACACCACCACAGCCGCTGTGCAGAAAAGTCCAGAAACACCAAAATACTCCATGACAAATACTGTGGCTTGTGGAAAGCTTGTCCTCTCATAAATACATTTCTTACACAGAAATAATCTAAAATAAATCTAATGAATCTAGTGATACTTCTCATCAGTTGTTTCTGGCAATATCAGTGGCAAAGCTGCTTATCAGAAATCCTTATTAAATGTTGTAAAATACATCACACAAAAAAAAAAAAAAAAGATAAAAATTAGGAATTGGGTCTTGGTTTTAAATCCTCAAAATGGAAACAGCTTGAAGTTTGATTTCTTTATACTTTACATGAAAGCAAGCACATTCTCTTGATATGCCACAGTCTGTAGATAATGAACCAGGCAGAAAAGACAGCACTGAAAGTCTGCTTTGATTCATGGGCGAGACAGCACAATAATGGCAATGAATATGAAGCCGTCTACCACTCAGTAAGCATTTCAAATCAGTTTCATGATTATAAATAATTGTTACCATATTTGTAAAACTGAACACTAAATTCCTCTTTTTGTTAAAGAGATAATTGTCCAATTCATGTGAGCAGAAGTTATTCTCTTTCCTCTCCCCCTTTTAAGTAGCTGTTACTTGTGCTAAGTTTTATTACATGAAATAAGAGAGCCGAGATACTGATCAGCGCAGTTAACCCAACTGAAATGTTACCCAAAAAATGAAATGTTGCTGCAAAGGAAACATTTGGCAAATGCAGAAGTCAGATTGTGGTCATGCAGAAGCATTTTATGATTAGAAATGTCTCATTCTATTCTTCTGCCCACCCTTGAGGAGTCAAAATTAACTTGGATTTTTGGCTATAGGTTGTGAGCTCCCAGCCTGCGACAACTCCTTCTAGATTTCAGAGAAGCAAGTTGGTTGACAAGATTTGCCATTTTCAAACAGAAATAGCCTGGATGTAACAGCAGATCCAATACATCCAAGTTCACATGCCAGAAGTGTATCTGCATTACCAGCAGGAAGGCTGCAAAGAATGAACTAAATGTGTTTGCTTAATAATTATTTGGATTTATTACCCTCACAATCAAAAGCTTCTACATTTAGAAAAAAAGCATATGGTGAAAACTATTTTTAAGGACTCATTTTACCAAATTTTCATGACAAGGCAACAGAGTAACAGTTTACTGAAGAGAATGAAATAAAAAAAAAATATTTAACTTGCATCATTGGTAAAGCTCATCTGAGTCCAGTTCTGGTTGCAGGAAGGTGCAATAAACTTGACATGGCAGAATTATCCACTGAAAAATCCTCTGTTTTGGGGGCAGCTGATGAGAATCTCTGATAAAAGGGTGCATCATGAACAGAAATTCAACAGTGAAGGGTCATGAAGAGATACTGGGATCTAAGACCAAAACTTGAAACAACCACAAGAGTTGGAAGCAGCTGACTAAACAGATCAGTTGAGAAGAATCCTGCAAGCTGTTTTCTATCCCGCCTTCCAAAAAGAAGTATGCTAGGGAGTGAAGGGGCTGCAATCCATTGCTGGCCATCCACCACATGCAGCTAAACCAAATAAAAATGTACAAGTGACCAGTAACAGGGGGTAACAACGTAACCTGGAATTAGAAGCTCCATGTGACAGCCTATGTGCCTTACATTGTAGCCCACCAACACTACTTATGCTAGGAAAAGACAATTAAAAAAATGCAGCACAATCTGTGATGGCTTAACTCATGTCTCAAGCACTGCGAACACAGCAAATGGAGAGAAATATTTTAAAATCATCTAAAATATGGCATTCATAGCTACTGGTATTCATCCATTTTCTCAGGCTTTCCTTATTCTTTCACCACCCTGGAAAATATCTGGTTCCCATTCAAAGAGCAAGTGTCATCACCTTCCCTATATACATCAACAGCAAATCTGCACATATGATATGGGCTGCCATGGTGTGCTTTGTAACAGTTTTTGCAGCCAAACATTTTCTGCTTCATGCTCTACATTTGCTTGCAGAAGTGCCAACATGGCTTTCTCCCCTTATCTGCCTCCCTTCTTCCTTTTATAATAAAGGTTGTATTACTAACAATGTAAATAATTTCTCAAGATAACATATGCCAGTCAAACCCTTTATGTGATGACCTTCATGATGCACTGCATATCACCTGGTTTCTTTCCTTTTCCCTTTTGCAGAAAGAAAAGAATCGCCGTGTCTCCAGCCTGATAAAATAACTGAATCATAGAATCATTTAGGTTAGAAAAGACCTTTAAGATCATCAGTTCCAACTGTAAACCAAACACTGTTAAGTCCACCACTAAACCATGTTCCCAAGTGCCACATCTACACATCTCTTGGCTGAAAGTAAAACTAACAGGGTCTGGCTGTACCTGCCCCCAGATCTCTGGATGTCACGGATTCTAGATGTTGCTGAAAAGAAATGAGAATTCTACTTCAAGTCAACCTCCTCAGAGCAGGCAGCTCAGTTCAGTCATTCCCAAAGACAGTTTGCTCATTCACCAGTTTCCACGGCACTGGTCACAGCTCCATCCAACACTGTGCCCACCAGAGAAAGCATACCTCTATCTTTCCCTCTTCCTTCTTATATCCAGAGTTGTACCCAAACACCTTGGTATCCATAGCACTGCCCGCCTCCAAGTGTTCCCAAGCTAGTTTCCAGGTCCTATCACTGTCTGCAAGTTGATACAGTCACAAGCCATCAAGCCAGCTCTTGTCACCTCCTGCAGAAAGCAGAGGCAGGAGACAGCTCTTAATATCTGACTGTTCATGCACACACGTGTTGCTAGAAGCTTGAAGCGGACTCTGTACCTTTCCAAGATGATTCACATAGCTCAGCCTGAAAATCTGTAATTGCAATTACTACTAGCCCTAGCTAAATTGCTAGTTTGCAGGCTTCCCTTCCAATTATATTCCCACACCTCATCACCAAATTACACAATATTACCTGAAATGTCATCTAAGACTTTGGAAGTTTATCGAAGTTGGTTTAACTGGTTAGTATGAGAACTTTTTAATGAGATGATTAGCTACATAAAACAATGACAAACCTTGAACCTTTGTATTTGGCTGATTCAATATATATACACAAAACATTAGTAGGAGTTTTACGCCTAGTAAATCAGTAAGTGGATAAAACTGGCAGCTGCTATAATGAGATAACCACCTATCTGAGCCTTCTGAGGAACTTTTAAATATAGACTATGAAAATACCACCTTTGTTCACTCTCTTCTTTACCCCTTTGTGCAAATCTCTGCATTCTTCCAAGTCCCGGTGACAGGAGACAGCTTTCTCTGCACAGCTATCTTCTGCTTTTAAACTTCACACTAAACTCTGAGAAGAGTTAGACAGTTTTTCCAGATACAGCAAAAGACACCCATCCTTTCACAGCTATATGAAAAACAATCCCAGGGTTGCTGGGTCAGGTTGTTTTTCAACTGCTATGTTGTAAATAAAGTAGTAAATCAAACAATATTCAAACAATGTAAAACACTGCATTTTTTAGACTGGCATGTCTCATAAACACCTTGTCCATTTCTCTCACCATCCTCTCTTAAAAAAAAAATAAATACAAGTCCTCCTGTGGCAGAGGAGAGCACATGAGAAATGTCTTGGCTGCATAGTGAAGTTGAAAATTAAATCAAACTCAGATTTATGGCAAAAAAAAGCTAATTGCTAGCTTAAACATGGAAACAATTGTCTCATATAATATATTGTGATGAATCAGCAGAGCAGTCACAGGTCATCAGGGACAGTGTGAGGAATGAAGCTGCTGCTTCTATCAAGGGGTCATATGTCATTAAGAGACAGATTACTTGGTGGGAGGCCAAACAAGCCAGAGCAGCTGCTAGAAGGAGCTGGCCAGTCTGGAATAGCGACAGGACAGACCTTCTTCAGAAAGGCGACAGGCCCAGAGATCAGGGAGAAATGCCTTGCATCTCACGGTCTTAGCAGGACTGAAGCAACAGCCCCTTGTGCTGCCCTGTACACCCTTGGCATGAAGCTGTGCCAATGTGCTGGAGAAGCCTCACGAGATCCCCCTGGCACCAAACCCTGGCTGGCAGAGACATGCGATGCCTGCTCGCCTTGCACTAAACAGCAGACTGATGGAGGATAACCAGCCCTTGGTTGGCTCACTTGGGCTAAGCTGGAAATTTATTAATTGCAACTGTTAAATCTAGCAAGACAAAGTGTATCTGTAGCTCCGCCAGCTCTACTTTATCATCTTTCTTTAAGACATGTTCCAGGTATCTACCAGAGCCCAAAAGGCTGTAGAAACTGTGGGCCTGCCAGCTGCCTCCCCTGCCTTGCACAGATGCTTACCATGCACATGAAGAGAAGAGGCTGGCATGTCCCACCAGTCCATGAGCCTCTCTGAAGAAACAACTGCCTGAATAGCTAGACATGAATGCTGATACAGTCACCAAGTATTTTATAATAAGAATAATAAGAGGGAAAGGGGAAGGAAAAAAAGAAGAAAAGAAAAAGGCTCTTTCTACTTCATGCTGCCAGTTTACTTTATTTCCTAAATGTTGCTTATGCTACTCCCATGTCCACTGCCAGGGGCATTCAGGTACAACCCATCTACTCCTACATTCCTGGGGAAGCTGAGACCTATCTTTGGTATTGCAGGAGGGCCCATTTGGGGGCTTTGTTTCAGCAGGGTATTTGCTTTTTTCAGTCTGTAAATGAAGGACGCTTTGTCATTTGTCAATGTCTGTCTTTCCCATTGTATTTTGCTGATTTTCAGTATTTGCTTTATTCACAGGTGAGGTGCTGAATGACAAACAAAAGTACTCCCTGTTCTAAAATTGGTTACATTCTCAGGGAAGTCTGCACCTTGCCATAACTATTCCTGCCATTGTGCAGCTTCCTGAGAGACCCCACTGACACCTAATAGAATCCCAGCCTGACAGAGTGCAGCAAAGTACATGAAAGAGAAAGGCTCTGGGGAGAATGGGTGAGAGGCTGTTGTCTTACAAAAAGGAGGCTGTTACCATGTCTGTTCATACACAGACCGACCAGCTAAAAAAAAGTCATGTCCTGTTAGAAGACTCATGAAGTACCTGACACTTATGCCAGTTTTTCAAGGAGCTGAGCATGCACTGCCCACCGAGTACAGCATGAGGAACACCACACTGCCTGGAGAGCTCTGCAAGACGACACAGCTTCTGACCTTCCAGCTCTATGGAAAATTATACGGCTTATTTATTTATTTATTTATTTGTTTATTTGTTTATTTGTTTATTTATTTATTTATTTTTTAAATGATGCACTTTCATCCCTTTCACACATTTTTGGTTTTAAGTCTGCATAGATTTAAAGATGCTTTATGAAACTCACTCAAACTCTGGACTTCGGCTTGTTTTCAGTCAAAGGAACACAAAAGACTTTACACCAGTGCTGCAGCAAGACCTCAGGGAGCTAAGAAGAAGTAAAGGTTTTTTGCCTGCTTTTAACTCCTTAAATCTGCCTGACATTACTCTTCCCCTGCTCAATTTTATTATACCCCTTAGCTTTATTGTCAAATTAGCAGGAAATTCCCATGCCTCATACCAATGCCACCAAGAAGAAAAACTGCACACTTCATTTGATCTGCTACAGAGCGAACTCTCACACAGAGACCAGAAACTCTGGGCCCTCTACCTAGACATAGCTGTATGAATATTTGTGGTACTGGTAATTACATGAGACAGAAAAAATTTAGTATCTCAACAATTCTTGGCAAATGTGTTAACTCCAAACCCCCACTTTTTTGGGGCATATTTTTGTAGGTAGAGAAAAATCTCACCAGCTTTACTACACCTCTCAATAGAGAACCCATTCATTTCTACAGGACAGCCTTTCCTGATGGAAAAGTCTGTGTTAAGTGTGGTCAAAACCTACTTTTTCTGAAGAAGACACGAGATTCTGAATGAAAAATAAAATTTAAAAAAATATTCTGGAATGCTCTTTTACACAGTGTGGTGGTTTAACCTCAGCGTGTCACTATTCTAATATAGATAACCTTAAGAACTCATTCTCTTTAGAGGCCAGCCATCAACGTGCTCCAAGATCCAAGATCCCACAAAGGGGATGTAACTACTGAAAACAGGATTAGCAATTGGGAACATTCCAAAATGTATTCACATATACCTCCCCCAAGAAAAAAAAAAAAAAAAAAAGCATCCCATTAAGAAATATTCCTAAATATTTCTAAACTAGGAAATTGTTCCCAAAAGAGTAAAGATCTCCTGCTGCAACACTAGTATGAATGCATTGAGGCTGTGTGTCAACTGATCAAATAGTTAAAAGGCTTTCCAGTCAACTAGTTTGCTTGTGAACTGGGAGAAAAACCACGTGAGCTTGCAGGAGTTACTGTCAATACGGATTAATCTCAGGAACCAAACACCAAATAGCACCATAAGGTATCTTACATGATAATTATAAGTGATTTATAAGAATGGACATTCCAGTAAAAACAAAAAGGTGAAAAAAGTGATACAACTTAGCTGTTTTATTAACAGAAAAGCTTGCATGCAGGTATCATCTTCCTTCCTCCATTTCACATTCACAGCAATTCAGATATCTGGAGTATAGACTGAAACAAACTAAGGCATCACTTCTGACACAGCTACAGTTCCATAGAGCTGTTCCACCTTGTTTCCCCAGTATTTAAAATACACAGAAAATTTAGCCTGAATTTTTACAGATAATACTCACTGACTGCATTCAACCCCAGCTCTCAAATTTTAGAAGACTGGATCACCAGTAACTGCACTGACATCAATTCCAAGACACAGATTAGTAGTGGATTTTGGCTGTGTTATGTTTATGGTTGGAGTTGATGATCTTAAAGATCTTTTCCAATCTATATGATTCTATGATTCTGTAACTCTTTGGCTTCCTGCTGGTCTCATAGTTTTCAACTTTCTCCCTGCATCCAATTTATACACACAGCATCTCTGTCTCTGCTCATTTCTCACAGATACCCATATCGAAGATTCTTCATTTCACTATCCCATTTATTGTAAATAATCTTCCATACTATCATACATTTTCCACCAAATACATTTGGAAGTTACGTTTGCCTTTCATTTAGCTTCAGCTCTATTACAATTTTCTGCAGTCTATCCCCCCGTCCCTTCCTGATGAGCCAAGGTCCACAGCAGCAACACTGGGCTGTTACTGTCCTGCCCCAGAAGATGTTCGCAACTGAGGTAGAGAGCTGAGTAGGCACAGCAACTTTACCAGCCTCAGCCTAGCTTCCTGCATCCAGCCTCCCTTTTCCATTTTTTACTGCTATTCATTCTTTCACCCCTGGTTTCCATGGACTTCTATAAATAAGAGCTTGCTCAGCTGACAAAGATCTTCGTATCGCACTGATTGCTCCTCTGCACCATGGCTGATGCAAAATAGTCCTGTGCTTTGTATGTACCACACACTAGCATGTCTCCTCATATTCCCATCAGACAGAAGACTACATGCAGTGATACCCTTTTCAAAGAGCACACATAAATCTGGAACCTGCATTTCCTATTTTCAATCCATGCTACTCCTTTGTTTATACTTTGCCTAGTTGTACTTTCTTGTCCTCAAGGAAAAAGAATTACACATTAAGATGGGCAGCAAAAAAGCTTCTGCTCTTCTCAACTAAATTTATCGTTTTCCTCAAAACCAAAAAACTGTTATTCTTAACATCATTTAGAAGACTGTCTCCTGCTGACAGAAAAAGTGAATAAAAAGATGTTCTCAGTTTTAGTTACTACTTACACTTCAAGTAGTAGTGATGGGGCTACCATGATGGGCTAAGGGCATAGGTAACAAAGTTCTGTAGGGAGAAACAGCACTATCCCACTACTGCAGGTAAGAAGATAGAAGCAGCTCTTCAGACACAAAATACAAGTAGTGAACTTCAAGCTAACACTCACATGAGGAACAGCTCTTCTGAATTAAATGGGCTATTCTAGGCTCTCTAACACCTGTACCTGAAACTGGCTTTTAACAATTTTTAATAGTCTCTTTTTTTTTTTCCTCCTCTTTTTCACCTCTTTTAAAGAGGTGGAAAGGCGTTTAATGATGGTTAGTTACCATGGAACTAAGTAGTAGGCAAAGATTTCTAGAATCCTTCAATCTTGCTTTAATGCCCAATGTATAATATTCTTGGCTTTAACTTTCCAGGCTCATTTGGCCCGTGAAAATTTACGCACAGACTCCTACAGAAAATCCCAACTGTTACAGATACACAGAAATCAAGCTGATGACTTAATGTTAGGAGTGACTTGAAAAAAATTACGTGCCAGACTTGAGTCTGGTGCAGCGCGCTATTAGAAACAGCAGCTCTCTGACAGGATGGCTAAGGTCTAGCAAAGGACTCATTCTTTCCCCTGTGAATTTCAATATCAAAACTTCCACTGCTCTTGACTGGAGTAGTATTAAGTCTGTTCTGGCATGTTAGCTAGTATATGAGCAGATGACTGTTCTGTTCACCTACATTTTTCCATGCACTTTCAATCAGAACGGCTGAACTACAAGAAGGAAACTTCTTTCCAGCAGTCTATAAACTACCAAGTAAAATAGGAGAAGAGTTAAGAAGGAAATAAAGTCCTCTGAGGAAGGAGATGGAGGGGACTGAGCATTCTCTGAAGACATATTTTTATTGAAGTACACGGTTATTGATACAGTCTGGAGCACATAGCAAAAAAAATACATATGTGCTCTCTATGATCCAAAGTGATCCTTGGAAGGGATTTCTCTGCTGTATCCAGAGCAGAGGATAAATTGAAACAGATGCAAAAAATTCCTGCCTGTTCCACCTACACTGTGTAATTATGATATAATCAAAACAAGGGTTTATTTACCTGTATCTGCTTGAAATATTTCAGTTATATTTTTTAAAATTGGATTTTATGGAACAGAATTTTCTTTATGGCATTACATTTCGTCTCATTTCCTTTCCTCACTTCTTTTCTTCCTTTTTCTATATTATTTTGTCTCTTTTTGTTTCACCTTTTTGTCTTCTTTCTGCCTTTTAATACTATAATATTGTGAATATCATGACTTATTTTCATTAGAGCTCCAGCATCTGGAATCAAGTCACAATGTGATGATCTCCATTTCCACCTAATATAAACAAAATGGACTTTCTAGGTTTTTACCTTTGTCTAATTCCTAGCCCTAAAACCCCAAAATAATCCCAGGTTTCCCTTTAGACAAGAAAACGTAACTGGAGAAGAGACAGCAGTTCTGAGACTAGTTTTGATATGCAAGTACTAACCACTCAACCAGCTGCTATCTAGACAAAATCATTGAGATTGAGTAACACCTGCTCTCTTATCAGAAAAGATACTTTAGGAACTTTTTTTTTTTTTAATTATTATTATTACTACTATTATTTCATATCTATAACTTCTTCGGTTTTGCTCTTAGAAAGAAAGCTTGAAGAACAGGCAAATTGTAAGAACTGCAACTACAATTATATGCTACCATCATCTGAAGAACAGTTTGTGAATAACTGGGATTCATAGAATCACTTGATTGCTAGACAGACACACTTGTGTGTATATGCACACAGATACTCCCTCCCTCACCCCTCCACTGCTATTAGAAATATTCTTCTGCCTCACAAACTCATACAGACAGAAAAGTCCCCTTCCCTCCTACAGGTAGGTGCTGCTACCTACTCAGTCTCCCATCAGGCAAGAGAAAGCTCCCGGTATAGGGAGGGCAGAAAACTGTTATTTCTCTGCAGGCAAAATCAGGCAGTGTAGCCTTCCTACCCACTGCCACAGCACAGCAGACCTACCCTGTACCTCAAGCAGTAAGACAACCACAGGGCAAATAAGTAACAAATAGGGGCACATGCTTGACCCTTACACCTGTTTTGGGGGATGTCCTTTCTCCACCCTCTCTGATAGGTAGCTGCTACATTTCTCCATCTATAGTGCAAAATATAACAACGAGAAGCAGGTGAAGGAAGAGCAGCTCTCTGCCTTGGAACACAAGATCTAAATGTACCCATCTGTTTATCAAGTCCTTTTGGATATTCTGGGAAGAATGGTGATAAATATATTCATACACAAAATAAACTATTGATCATTGTTGCTGCTATGAAGGTTAGTTTCCCTGTATGAAGAATACTTAATAAACTCAGGAGTACACTTTGATTCTCAAGAAAACACGACAAAACCCTGCATGAAGCTGAGAATTCCTTATCCTATGGAAAACACAGTGTAATACAAGTTTTACTTGTTCCACTGCACAGATTTTCAACAATGAATTAATTACATCTCACATAAATGATAGTAGAATTCGCAAGGGAAATCAAGTAGTCCTTAATTTGTTGACTCTCCCCACTGATTATAGCGCATTCCAGTGCTATAGTAATTCTCATAGCAAGCTTGTAAGCATTTTCCAAGCTAGAACAGCCCTTAGACTCATCTTGGTGTAAGCAGAAAAAGTAGGGGTTTGTTTGGGGCTGAAAATTACTGTGAAGAGGAAGAAAAAAACTCTAGAAGATAATTCCAAACAAAGAACAGAGGGAAGCAATAATAGTAGCAATAATCTTCTTTCATTTTTAACACCTTTCACCTTGAAACTTTCTAAAGCTCTTTTAAAATTATGTATATCGGAGTAGCTTTACCAGCTGCTGAAAAGGAGTAGTACTGAGAAGGAACACAGCTAGAGAAGAAAGGACTCGGTGTTTTCTTCCACTGCAACCCTCCTTTCTCCCTCCACAATGCACACCCCATACAAACACCTTTTTATGACGCATATTTCAAGGCTGATATCCCATTCTCTAAATCCACTTTCATGACCTTTCAACATTCTTTACAAGTGTTTGATCATTCAAGACAGTTAACACAAAAGTAAAACTCCCTTTCCCTTCCTATGCAGACTGTAACATCATGGTGCTGAAATAACTCACACCATGCAGCCACAGCATCTCTCCCCTTGTCCTCTACAGAGTCCACCTCCAGCAGCAGATTCCCCCAGTGGTTTGGAGTGTGTTGTCTGCCTTGGAGGCCCCCAAATGCTCTGGAGTTACAAACACCTTTACTACTTAGGTCTAACTTGCCAGCTTTTCAGGGCAGGACTGATTTCCCATCCTGGTGTTGGAAGCAACTCATTCCAGCATGCCATCAGCTGTGGTGCAAACTTAACAAGTACAAAGCCACTGGATCAATAATAGATTAACACCCAGCTAAAGTTTATTTCTATGTAATATTTGAGCATATCATGGTATTTCTTCATACAAAAGACAATTCTGTCATTCAGTCCTTTGTCAAAAGGAACAAGGGTTAATTTACTGAATAAATTATTTTGTACAAGGTCTACAGTAATACTGACATTCCTTTTGCACAGAACTATAATATTTTATTTATATTCTCATACTGCCTTCAAACCTCAGTCAAGAATGAGATTCCCATTATGCCCTCTCAGCATATAAAGAGACAATCCCTGCTAGGAATATGTACCAGGTAATTAATTTTTTTAGGGACTTTTTCCTCATTTTCAGGGTGCCTTTGTAGAAGCAGAGCCTGCCAAAGACACTAACCGGGATTTTCTCTAAAGCCACCCAACCCTTTCTGAAATGCAATTTGCTTCACAACTAGAAATTCACCATTTTCTCCTTTTCAGACTTACATCCAAGGACAATCCTCCTTTCCTAGTACTTTAACCATGCACAGCCCATCAACTCAACACATCACGAAGCATTGCATTACCAGCCAAATGCAGACGAATAAAAAAAGATACAGAGTATTATACCTGATACCTTATTTCATCCTAGCCCCACAATTTTGGACCTTTATCAAATTTCATCAGTAGACAGTAGTGCAGGATGTAAAACATACAGCATCATTAGCTAAACTAATAAGGATCAAAAGATAAGTCTTCCATAATGAGGGTCATACTTGTATGGAAAATCCTTACACGAAGGAATCCCAACCTAGAGAATACTCATCTCACCCACAGCACTTTACAGGATTATTTCTCAGGTTATAAGTTTGGAATGAGAGAACTGAAGGAATTTTCAAAGTTCTTTCATTTGCCGTAATTGGGTTTTTTTGGTGTGTTTATAGATCTCGTAGCAGAAACCACAATGTTCCCACTGGAATGTGACCTGACACTGTTTAAAGTAGAAGAGAGTGTGGCAATGAAAATGTCCCAATTTCCCTTTCTTTCCAGCAGAGGCTTTTCACAGCTTTCCTCATAACTGCACATAAATTATGTAGCTCCTTCGAAGTCAAGCTGTCCAAAAGACCACATTAACAACTCATGCATCTTCTTTTCTTTCACCTGCTGTGCTCTTCTTTGGACCAACATTCACCTCCTAATGTGATGACTACACAATGCTCCTTTCTTGGATTTTTTTTGTTTGATTCAGTCCCAGTTCCCTACAATGAGATTTCCTCTTCATTAATTATCCTGAATTAACGGCAAGCGGTCATAGTGTAGTACCCAGGATCTATCATCAACAGCCAAGTAATAGCAGGAATCCTGACTTCACACACCCGCCTCTTAAAAAATACAAGAAAGCAGAAATTTAAAGAAAATATTTTGAAGTTATGCCCCCATGCATCAGCTCATGGTGCAAAGGCCATAAAGACTGAAGTCTTGCTATGATCAGTCGCAGCAAGTACCAGTTCCGAGTAAAATTTTATTTGACTCTGCATTTGATGTACAATAAAGTTTTGTCAACATATCCTTCTTCTGTTGACAGCTGACTACTTTTTGAATGAAGAAGTGGTGGCAGAAGTGCTTTTCACTGAATTGCCTCCATCATGGTTGCTCAGGTGAAGCAGAAAGCGGAGAGCAAATCCACACTTTTTTTTTCTCCTAGCTTCATTTCAGAGATCCTTCCAGCCTGTTGCCAGGGCTAAGCATGCTCTGTCAGCTCTAGCTTAGAATTTCACAGAATCTTCTCTGCAGATGGATGTCTGCTTCCATATTATCTACAGGACTTTCTCAGTGCATCATCTGCTGCTGGGCCAACATATCCACTATATACAAATCAGTACCACAAAAGGAGGGGGCCTGTCTAATCTCGTTGTCCTGGACTGCATCATTTGCTATGATGAGACATTCATCACAGACAGTGAAAGCTAAGGGACTTAACTAATTTACATGCAGTCATGAACACTAGTTAGACTTCCTCCCAAGCTACTTACCAATTTAAGTCTGAGTTTGGAATTAAATATTACTTTGGAAATAGGAGCATAGCCCGAAAATAACAGATGAGAGATTCTAATACAGAAAAATCAATGATAGTTACCACACAATCATGCTTTCAGGAAAATGAGCCCTTCATCTCCTGCTGCATGTAATCAACTGTTAGATATGTAGCAACTCTCTACTTACAACATAGCCAGCCAATATCAATATTAATTAGAGTTGAGGAAGCAGCTCGTAACAAACAATTCATTTGATGAGTTCCACATATTTTGCAAATGTCACTGCTCTCTTAAATTTATAATTTTTCATTATTTCACAGAACGTATATTTTCTTGCCAGCTAACTAGTGTTGGAATTGTTACTTAATTAATTGTGGTTTGTCACAGAGATCATTTAAGAAATCTTCTCTTTTAATTTTGTTTTGTATTTTATAAACATCTCTCATAGAACACAAGATTAAATGAGTTTATTTGGAGAACAGGAGCTTTCAAGATGAAAATGAACATTTTGTGAACATCTGCACACACATATTTTGAGTAATTGGGGAAAGCGCACAGAGAACAGAATGATATGACTAAAAACAATACACTAAAATGCTCTGGAACATTTTGAGGAAATTTTGATTGCATTTAATAGTACCAATTCCAACCACATTCTGATGAATAAAAATTAAACTGTCAAAGGAAGGAAATACCTACAAAATAGTGTTTCTCAATTGTTTTACTGTTTACAAGGCCTTTCACAGCCTCTGAAGTCCTGCCAGGGAATCCTAGAGATCTCCAGGAAGCCAGAGGCCACTGCAGAGCAGCCCCTTATCTCCGGGCCAGCTCTTGGTCACTATCATTTGCTAATTGACAACATATTCCCCAGCGAGTCACACTACAGATTTTGTAACTGATTGAACATTGCTGTTTAATCATGCTGAAACCACAGACGTACTTTCAGGCAGGGCTGGGGAAGCCGTTAAAGCCTTATGTTGTGTTACATTTCCTAGCAGACCTCATGCAGAAACGAATGGTCTCAGTCCTCTCTGTCTTCTCCTCCTGCTCAAAGCCTTCAGACGTCAGAGTCTGAGGCATGGGGAGATGGGTACACTTCCTGGAAAAGTATACATTAGACTTGCAGATGGGGAAAAGCGTGCAGGGGGGCAGGGGGAGAAGAGAATATAATACCTAAAACTTCCACCGATTTCCGAGATGAAGTGAAATACACAGCAGCCAATTGTGCCAGAGGAAAATCACTTTAGAAATGTAAAGTTCTGTAATCACAGTCCACCTTACTAAGTATTTGACTTCTTCCAAGATTTAAATAAAAATATCAATACTGAAAATGTTTTCTATTCTGTTTATATTTGAGAACGCTCAGCAGCATTTTGAGATTTAGAAAAACTACAGTTTTCAGTCAATTCTTATTTTGAATAAAAATATCCTGCACCACTCAGCAAAGATTTCTCCTGCACTATCGATAAAGTTTTTCAGAAAAGACAACTACCATTTATAAAAAATAGACTCAAATATATGTATTCTTCTCAACTCCTCGCATCCTAAAGCATTCTGCAATTTATTTCCCCACTTTCATCTACTGAGATTCAGAGCAGCCATGGTGTGATCATATGTTTTTTCAAGAATAGCTGATGAATACCTGAAAACTCTCCCACTGTGGGACATTCTGTTTTCTCAGGAATGAAAAAAGCAGCCAGAATGACACATTTTCTATTTCTAAAAATAAACTAAAAGGCCAGAGAAATCAATGAAAAAAAAAATCACTGCTAAGACAGCACAAAACACAGAATACCAATTACATTTTGGCAATGTGACTAATGAGATAGCCAGCTAATTACCTGATTGTGATAAACTTTTTAGCAAAAATCTTACAGGTAATTCTGGCTTCCTTTCTAACAATGTCATTTTTCATAATGAGAAAGCATAACTGATAACATATGATAAAATCCCTCCCTACCTAAGTGAGATTTTGGTTCTATGCTCTTAACTATCTGAAGACTTAACTAGTTAAGCAGATTATTGATAGATAAAGAAATTTAAAGATGGGGTTTGTCTGGGAACATGTATTGCCTTACATGAAAAGGTAATTTCATTTACATAGTCTTCTGCAAAGATTTCCTACATTTCCTGTTTCTCCTCTCAGGAAGCAGGACACCTTCTCCTTCTTCCTAGGAAGCAGGAAAGAAAAGAGTCTCTCTGTAATCCCCACTTTTTTGCACAGGAATTCACCTCAACATCCAAGTCTTCCCCCCTAATTTGGTAATCACCAAATACTACAGAATGAAGGGGAGGTCAATTCAACCAACTCACGCTGTTCCAGAGAGATAAGAGTAAGGGTACGTTTTCTGCAGGTCCCAGTGCCTGACTCTGATCCATGAACTCAGATACACATGAACAGTTCCACCAGCTGGAGGATCTTTCAGAGCACTGCAGATATCAGCATGGATCTGCTGCCTTCATTTAGACAGATGTATCAACACTGGGCTACAAGCATTATTTGGAACTTTAAAACTGACCTCTTACCATGTTTCCTCCAAAGATATAAAAATAATTCTTCTGATTTAGTCCTTGCTAGTCCTTGGGCAATGTCCACCTGCCCTGGGCAGGAATGCGTGTGTTGGGGAAGCACACAGCACTCTGGGATCCTAGGCTGTGACAGAACACCTACATGTTTCACCAATACACTTCACAATATGTTTTCTTGGCTATCCAAAGCATCCTGCAATTCTCTTTTATTCACCTGTCTTCAAAGCTGAGATTTTACTGAGCTGGCAACAACAACTGAGAGTAGGTATTACAGATCCATATAGTTTTTTGTCACAATAGTGATTCCAAATAGCAACTGTGCATGGAAGGTAAGGAACTTCAGTAGGAATCTTGCCCTGCACAGTGAACAGCTGTTTATCATTGGCCTAATTACCAAGTTAATGAGATACTAATTTCTATATTCATAAAGTATGCATGAGCAAGCATAAGTGTATGCAAAACAGAGCATAGTGACAAATTTAATAAATAAAATAACAAGGTATTGGTAAATAAACATTAATGATCTTTAAACCTAAGAATTAGGTTATGCTTTATGGGAAGCTTGTATGAGCAAGACAATTCTAGTAGGACTAGATGTTTGTATATTAACAGCATTGAATAAGTATAAAGTACTTAATTTAGAAAGGAAAAATAGCAAATGTACAAATATAAGCAGGAATAGCCACGTTGGCAGTAGCACTGAAAAGAGGTTTGGAAGTTATAACACAACACTAAAATAAGTCCAATTAATTATATGCAGGTGCTGCAAGGAAAGAAAAACTTTCTAGGAGGTTACCTATAAGTGTAAGCAGTAATTCTACTCCCCACTGATGATGTCACGGCCAAAGCGCTTCATTAGGAAAGAGCTAGAGGAATTAGTGAGGACACAGAGAAGGACAGCAAAAATGCTAAGAGGTTTGGAAAAGTTAAGCTTTTCAGGAAGGTTGAAGAAAATTGAATTCTTCCATTTAAAGAGTAAAACTCCAAAGACTACAATGTAAATTCTTCAATCACACAAAATATTGCAAAGAGGAGCAAAATGATGGATTTTCTCCATGCTTCCCTGAGGAATTATGAATACTCACTGACAGCAGTGGGGATTTAATATATTAGGAAATCTTTCTCAATAGTCAAGTCCTGGACATTTAGGCACTCAAAGACATTTAAGCTCTGAAACCCTTGCAACTGGCAGGTTTTTAGGAAGCAACATGACAACCATCTCCCAAGAGATTCCTGCTTTAGAGCAGGAGGATGTAGGATGAGATTAGATGACTTGGTTTTCCTTTCCAACCCTTCATTTGTGTGACTGGCCATTCTTTGTTGATTCTGTATATACGAAAACTAGAGTGAAATAGTTCCCTAACACCTACCTTCTACAACACATCAGCTTCCCCAACTATACATTTTTGTGTCCCATCTCTGAGGAAGCAGTGTATTTTTAAGGAATATTGTCTATGAGATACAGTCTACTCCTTGCAAATAAACACGCCTGCATAAGCCATGTCCAGGAGAAAGCAGAGAAATTGATTCAGAAGTTTGCTCTGCTGACTAGTGCAGGAGTTTCAGTAGGATGATCCATGTATTTCCACAATTGTATTGGAGAGCATGAAAAATGAACAATGTGAAATTAAACGGTGCAAGAGCTCAGGACCATGTCAACTCTGAGAGCATTCAGACTGGCAAAAACTTGATAAACAGCAGCTCTTAAAAATAGTTCCTGTTTCCCCTTTCTCTTCCGCTCCCCTCAAATTTGTTTTAAAAGTAGCATATGACAAACTGACACCGGGCACAACATTACAAATCCTGGCCTGTCAGTGTAAGCCTGACAGCAGCTGGCTACCATATGCCTAAAAATAGCTTGCAGTTCTAGAAAATGCTAGAACTAGGGCTGGTTTCATCTTTGTCCTTGTCCTTTTTAAGGAAGGATGGGTAGCCATGGATCCTGCTACTTTGGAGATCATAACTTCCCCAAAAAAATATTTAACTAAAAATGAGATATCAGTGGCATTGAAGACGATGGGTTTGACCCGATTTTCTCTGGGAAATCCAGAGCTCTGCATCATCCCTTCTCATCTGTTATCCAGGCTTAGCCTCCTTCTCTAGGACAAAGGAAATTCAATTCCCTTCTCTGCTCCCAGGGGAAGGGAGAGAGTGAGTAAGTCCATGCCTCTCACATCGTGCTGAGGTGTTAATGAAATATCAGTAGAAAAGTTCGTCACTTCAATAATCTATTTCATTTTTGTTTGGGGTTTTTACCTTTTTTTTGGTCTGGCTGCTAAACTGAAAAATATGCTACACACATAGATCTGTAAACTGCAGGTCATGGATTCTCACATAATTAGCTACCTACTTACAAGTAGCTCGCTTTTTTCAAAAGTTATGTGATTAGTGGTAGTTAATAGTGGGTTGTTGATAATTTCTTCTTAGATTCAGCTGAAACTACCTCTGTTACAAACCTTTTTACTCCCTGTCAAATTCTCCCCATATTAAAAGGACATTGCATCTTGGAAAAATTCTGGAAATCAGATTTATTTTTCTAACCATTGTCACAATTTCAGTCACAACATTATTTGAAGGAAAGCTTGGATACTGGGTTTTTTCACCTAAAAACTTAAAATCTTTTTTTCAGTACATATTTTGACTAAGATAAAAGGATTTAGGTGCAAAGTCCTTATACTATACAACAGCTTACACATATGATGTATTTTGTGCCTCTGAGAAATCCCACTAATTTCTCAATATCATGCCAAACTTCTAATCTTGATTTCATTAAGGTTTTACTTACGAAAAAATAAATAGGAAGGTTTCTAGACTTTCTACTTCACACCTACATTTATATAATATTTAGTCAAGTAGGTAACAACTGTATAAAGATCAACAAGCTACTCAAAACATTTTTACTTTCCCTTCAACCTTTAGGATGTTTTTGTCTTAAATGAAAAAAAAAAATCATATGGAAATACTTTTTAGATTCCTATCATGGTGTTAGAAAGATTTTCTAATTTTAAAAGTCCAGTTCTGGTTTCAACATCACAGTGTTCATTCTGTATTTTTGATGTATGGAAATCTTGTTTTCAGCCACGCCACAGCTCTCTTGACAGAAGTTACTAGCAAACCTTTTTTTGCAGAAGATGGAAAATATGCTGATCTCCACTGGTTGTTGCAGCTGTCTGGGTCTGAGGGTATCTGCATTTTACTTTTCCCCTTTCAGAAGGTCTCTAACACACAGGTTTTATTAAAAAAAAGGAAAGTATTTTTCTGTGGCTGTTGGTTTGTTCCTTCATTCTTTAGGTTGCCTCCTAATGGTCAGAAATTGCCTTTCTTGTCCCATTCCCTTTGAAAATTAAATATAACTGTTCTTCAACTTAATTGAAGTTCTAAACTTGAACATCACTGATTACACTAATGTTTCACTTTCTTTTTCAATTATTTGCTTCTCAATCCTAAATGAACTGTTGAAATTATAGGGACAATATATTTTAGACCAAATTCCTCCCCCAAACTATTTACAATGTCACTAGTTTTCAAATCAACAATTGGTTCACTTCTGATTTAATTCTTCTTCTGGCTAAGAATATTACATACATTTTAGAGCAGTCACATTATCCAGCTATTTCTATATGTCTCACATTTTCCACTATTAATTTTCATAGTTTTATATCTTACCTGAGATTTCCAGGGGAGTGGGCACCATCTCCCTACTCGGCAGCAGTAGCTCATTGTTATTCAAGCTACTTGCTATGCAGCCTCTAAGCTTCCCACCTCAGCTTAGCCCTGTGAAGGATCCTGCACAGCCTCACTAAATTCTCATAGTTAATAGACTGCTTTCTGCTTCTTTTGTGAAAAGGTCTGTCACCAACCCAGCACCACTTCCACCTTGACCGCCCTCACCCTGCCTCTAGTCATTTGTCAGTCCCTTGCCATCTCCTATCACCTAGATGAAGCTACTACCAGTCTTCTCCCCATTATAAATAAAGTAAACCTAGTTTCTCAACCAGAACCCGAAGTACGGCAGTAGTGACCATCAGTCATTGTTTACTATTGAATATTCATGTTCTCGATAACTACCTGTAATGTTGGGAGAGCGAGCCTGTGACTCCTTTTTAAAAGGCCCACTGCAATATGAATTGTTCTGAAATTACAGGTGTCAGGAAGAGACAGATGCAGTCCCCTGATGTGGATCTGCCTCCCCTTGCACACTTCCCAGGGTAGCTCACGTGAGAGGCAGAGTTTGGCCCGTGGCTCCTTCCAGGAAGCAGCTGTGATATTCAAGACCCCAGTGCCAGCTTCCCTGCCTCACAACTTCTATCCTGCTGCTTAAAGCTCATAAGTTTTGTTGCGAAGTAGAAAAGAAACTGGTGCTGTGCTGACATGCTGAGAGGTGTTTGCACTGTAGCAGAAGAGGAAAGATGGAAATATGTAGATGGGCCTTCCCTCACCTCAGAGAATCAACAATGGATAATGTTAAAGCATGGATCAATATGCAATCTGACACAAGTGTCTGGTGGCTTATTCAGACCTTGGCAAGGAAGAAAGAATTTCCCTCCCTTGCTTTAGGGAGAGTGTTGATATAAAAACAATTTTCAAAACCTCATCATCCAACCATCTGATATTGATCCTTTCATGTCAGCCAGTGCTCTGGATCCTCCAAAAAATCAACACACTCTTTCTCACAATTGATCCCACACAGTACAAAACTACTACACCACTGTCTTAAAACATATCCTTTCCAAAATGTGTAGCAATAAAAATCTAACTCCCTGTAAAGAAAGCAGAGGGAAAGACACATTCTCCCTTTTCTGAAATTTTTTCTTGAGCATCCACTTAGGTTGGTTTCTCCATGGACCTCAGTGGAGCGTAATCAAGATACAGTGCTTCACAGGGCTGCAGTAGTCCATTCAGCTGCAGCCTTTGTAATCCCATCCAGTGCAGGAATCTCATTGATCAATCCTTGTAACACCCAGCATTTGCTCGTTCTCTTATTCAACAAAAAATGCTCCTTGTCCTCCCCTAAAATCACATGAAGTTAATTCACAGGTGGTATCCTGATTTTAAGTCTAAGACCTCCACATGAGAAAAAAAAACAAACCTACCAGTGCACCTCAATCCTCAAATCCTCTGTCATGGAAACACAAATAGGAGAACATACAGACTGTGCAAATTCTCACTCTTAACCTTCTCCTGACAAAATAAGTTAAGCTTGATGGCCCTGTTGTTCAGAATCATATTTAACAGGTATTTGAAGTGAGGCCTAATTCTGAAAGCTCAGGATGACACTTTTCAAAGCGTACGTATTTTCTGCTTTTTGGCACACAGGAGGGTCCATGTACCCATTGTCTTTTGATGGCTGTTTCGCTGTGACATTAAATATCCTCTTTTCTCTCTGCTTGCAGCCTTTTGTTCATCTCTTAAATACCGCGTTTCATTTTTCATAGCCTCCCGCATGTGAAATAGACTTCTCTGCTACTCCCTCCCTGTGTGGTAATCTTGTTTCACTAACATTACAATAATTTAAAGTCATACTGGTAAATCTTCTGCTAAATACCTTGACAGCTGAGAACAGACAACACCATGCTAGTAAAGAGTCCATCTAAATGACTTAAAATCTCTCCCAGGTGTGACAATAACTATTAGTTACTCTTAATTTAATATTTTCTCTTAAATTGTATGTCCAAATTTACTGCCAATCTACTAAGCTGCATTTGAAAGCCTGTTTAATTTCCCAAATTCAGAGAGAATAGTCCACAAAATAGAAAGAATAATATCCACAAATTAAAAGTGAACCACAGAGAAGACATAATAATATGAACAGTTTAGCTAAGGGCTTGTGCTGTGAAAAAACCTAAAAAATCTGCATTAGGTGAGAGGAGAGCGAGGTAAGCAGGCAGTATGATTAGGCTGTGATAGAATAAAGTCTGAAACTCCTGTGAATCTGCCTTCCTCTAGCATGGAAATTTTGGAAGCTCATCTACAGGATCAGTTTCTGTAGGGCAGGAAGATGCTTTCAGAAAAAAGTTGCATAAAAATGTGCCCCTGACTGGAAAAAAAAAAGACAAAAAAACTCCCCAAAATCTTTAGGGTTACAATTTTCCTCCCTTGATTCATCATTAAGGGTTTGTTGGGCTCAGTAAGACCTCATGAAATCACAAGCTGAGACCATTGTGCCACAGACAGGGACACCTCCTGGCCACGTCTGTAAGTACTATTTCATTGTGCTTTCCATCTGGAAGATGTTCTGATGCAATGCTAGAATCTCCAAAGGCCTAATTATCCCAAATGGTGTGTACAAAGGCCTCCCAGTGAAGCCAGTGAGAGATACAGGTGCTCAATATGGAACGGAAAGTCAGTTCACTTTTAGTCACAGATAAATTGAAGAGCTGAGCTTCAGGAAGTTAGATATGACTGTTTGGAGCTTGGCTCTCTCATGAGATAAAAGACAAGGGATAAGGAGGAGGCTCAAATAGATTACAATGAGAAGTCTCCCCATTTGTTGTTTTAAAAGGAGTGTGAATTAGTCTAGTTATCATTTTTGTTTTCAGCCAATGTTCCTTGGGGGCTCAATAATCCTCAGAGGAATTGCTGCCTGGTGAGTGAACAGTGTTCTGAAAGACACAAACCAGAAGTGATGGGAGAGTCATCGTGGAAGGTGGCAATTCAAAGCTCAAGCATGAACACTAGGCATGAGGACAGTATTATGTACCAAATCCCACTACACTCCCTCAAAGGCAGCTTGTGTGCACGTGTGAATTACACGAGAAGAAGTTTATCCCTATGTCCTAAAAATCTCTGTTGCCTTGTTAAGTTGCCTGCGCTCCCATCCCTGCTTCCCTCGGACTGGCCCTCTGCAGTTCACCCAAGGTATAATTTCTATAGTTGCAAGTTTGTTGGTTATTAGCTTGACATTGTGAAAGTCTTCTTACATTACAGCTGTTCACTATAAATTAAGTTAGCGTAAGAAAATCGGGTGCACCAGTAATAATTTGGCAACTGGTCAATAAGTAATCCACGCACAAACCATTTCTATTATCTGACATGATCTATAGACACTGGGATGCAAAGAAGTCTATTTTCTTCAGTCCTTGAGAAAGCAGTAGCCTGCACTGGTGGAAGATTGTGATGCGTACTTCTAGCCCCCTTCTCTGTCAAGCAGAGGGACTGTTCCCTATCCCTGTGGGCACATCAACAGGGCTGCCTGGGCAAACTTCTTTTTTGAGACTGTTTATAATCTGTCATGAGGAACACAGCTCTTTTTCCCTATGGACTGGAAGAAATGAAAGACACTGCTCAGCAGCCAGAATGCAAAAAATCTTTTGGCTCATACACAGAGTTTAGGGAAAAAGTGTTTCTGAAGTCATCTTTTTCCCCTCTTTTACCATCTTGCCCAACACGTCTTTGTGAGTAGTCTTGCGGATGAATATGCATCAGAAACTTACAGGTCAGTGAGTTTACTCTGACAGCTGCATTATAGGACACCGGACTGTCATTTTGGGAGTTTTTCTGGGTTTATATTCATTCTATCTGTTGTCACAGTTGTCACATTCATAGAGAATTTCAAAAGACAGTTATAATTATTTATAGAAGGTGACAGTTTACTAATTTTTTTCCATTTAGTTTGCCAGGAATCATGAGTGAGTTTTCAAAACTGCTTTCAGACCAAGCTCTGGCAATGCAGTGTTTAGTACAGGTTACCTGAACATTACCTAAATGGTAACGGTAGATGTCTGGCAAAAAGCCAACAAAGGTAATGCAGGCTGAGTCTGTCTGCAGAGCAGTAATGATCTAATGACTAAAACCGAGAAATGCAAGGAAAATCTGGACCCCCAGATCTAATTAAGGAGTAAGCAGGCTGAGATGCAGAGGAGTAACCCCAGAGGGAGACAGGCAAAAGAATGATGATTAATATCAGTATGGGTTATACTTGATAGGACGAGTCACAGCAATTACACTAGTGATTCTAAAATGGGGGCGGGGGCATATGGCTGCACACAAGGCTCAGAAGTGCCATTATGTCCGGATATCACCTAGATCATTGAAAAATACTACCTGTAATGATTGCACCATGAGCTGTCCAAGAATACACATGCATGGAAAGCACTATGAAGTTTCTTATGCCAAAATTGCTGGATTGCCACTAAAAATACAATTTTTACAGTCCAAATTCCTCTCTGGCTATTACAACAAAAGCATCTGTTCAGTGTTTCTACTCAAGACAAGACTGCCTGCCCTTTAAGTGAATGGGATTTTTGGAATAAACAATCAGGATGATTATGCTTTCCACTGCTGCAGGGATTTTTATTTACTTCTACAGCATATTAATACAGACAAGAAAAAAAACCCAGATAAACATTTTTTTAGTTGTACTAGATGGCAAAAGTATATAATTACATCGCTCAGAATCTCATCATCTCCCATCAGTCTAAGCTACTTTATGAACATATTTATAACTGCTGAGTATAGAGCAATTACGGGAAAACATTCTCCTTTCTGAATGCCTCTGCACATTTAGTATGGTCTGTTCCAATTAAAGTCACTTCCATTAAAGTCAACTGGAGTATTTCCACTCCAGGTTAAGGCAAAGACTCAATAGGCACTAGAGGACCCTGGTTCCTACAGCCAAAACTCCTATTTTAACCAAATAAGAGAAATTCTATAAATCATCTGAAACCTGGCCTGAATATAAACATCAAGCTGAGACTTTATTTTCTCAATAAGCATCACAAACTTTCCTATTCAGTGTGAGATATCATGCAGGAAACTGTACTCTAAACAAACACCATTTGGGGACAAGAAGGGGAAAAAACAAAGATGGAAGCTCCTTGTTCCATTATTTACAGGCAGTTGAAATTGGTCGCAATATTTCACTCAAGTACTTTGTTTTCTGAGAGACAGAATGAAAACAAAGTGTGCCCTAAAAGCTCTGTCAGTGGTAATATCTGGAAGACAGTGGAAAAAAGTAAAAAAAAGAAAACAAACCATGCGTGCAGTCTGTTAACGCTATTAAGATAGACTATTTGTTTTTAATGGAGGAAAGGGAAAAAGAAGAGAAAAAATCTGAAGCACTTAGAAAGCAAAAAGTTAACATGACAGGCAAGCTAACAGGCTTAATTCGTAATTCCATATTAAATTCATATAGATTTTTTCTCATCAATACTCCCTTTATCTAAACAACTTTTGACTGTCAAAAGCCTGGGGACACTGCTGAAGATCACTTCCCTAATATATTCAATAGGAATTGTTGAGGCTCACAAATATAACTAGTTTATGTTTATTTCAGGACAAAATGTGCAATTAAATATTCCAGCTTGAGCCAGCTGGGCAACAAAATTTATGTCAGAGATTTGTCAAGAGGCAAAATGCCTTTGCTCACATAACTGAGAATACTTAGCAAAAGTTTTTAATAGCTAAGCTGAAACTACATACAGTGGCATTGACTTCAAAGGCCTTTTGCTTACTTACATGGAAGGAGACGCTTTATCCAATATGCTGGATTTGTTTACTTTAAAGGAAAATCCATGGAATGCATCTATTGACCAAATGTCAAGGTAAGTAGAGATGGAGATTTTTTTCTTTACACTCTAAACCAGATTCTTCAATGATAGACTCAGTTTTAGGTGTAATTAGAGATGGGTGTCTAGTGACAAAGCAAGTCCTGTGTTTTAAATAACTAGATTGGTGAGTATCTTTTAACAAAACTGATTTGATCTCTAGTTTTCAAAATTAAGAAGGCAGAGAGCATATCAGTACTATGTCAAAGCACAGGGCTGAGCACAGAGATTAAGTAGAGAAACAATTTTGGACAATATTTAAGTCATTCAAACTTGTAAAGACTTTAGTGACAATTTAAAACTGCTTTTCAGGACACATCACTATCTCCACATTTTCTCTGTACATTGCTAATAAAACATTTATAACATTAAGTATGCAAGCAGAATTTGAAGGAGATGTAATTAACTGCCTGGCAGACCAGAAAAGGCACAGTTTCTCTGGTTCCTCCAGAAAGGAAAGGAGTGCCCAGCGAGTTACATGAGTAGATGGTCATGAGCATGAGAAAGCTTCTTTATCCTTGAAAACACCACTGCAGAGTGAACAAGAACTATCACAGTCATGACACAGACTGTGTCACGACTAAGAGAAAACAAGGATGTCACAGGGAACAAGCAGGAAAAGAGTTGCCACATGAGCACCAAGCTCCAAAACGAGTACAGGTTGGTAGTTTTACCAACAAGCAGAAAAAAATCCTCTTTCTCCTTCCGCTTGTCCCATTTATTTTGCATTTGAAGGGATTGCTGAGTTTGGGGCATATTGCCTTTTTCTTCTTTTGACTAAGTATTAGGTAAATTTATGTCTTATCAACAAACGTTAGGTAAACAAATATGTAAATAAAGGAGCAAGCAGTATGATTTGCATTCTTATACAATCACATTACATAAGCCAGCTTTACATTTAAGAGCTTCAAATAAATAAACCTAAAGATATATGAAGAACATGCACGGTGCAACCAGAAAGCTTCCTCCCTCTTCGATGCAGATATATGTGCATACTTCTACACACCTACAGTGTCTTGACAGATTCTTACAATTGCTCTAGCCTAATTGTTTTAGTTACACACTGAAACAGCCACTTTTCTGCAATTTCCGAGTAGCATTGACTTTCTACAAATTTCCACCAGAAGAGAACTCACAAGTCTTTACAGCAGGGAATATCCTACTCCACCTTTGTCAAAAATTACATAAGACAATTTTGCTCCAAAAGGAAGGCTATCTCATGCTTAAGACTGGATTGATAAAAGAAATTGGGTTGAGTTCCTGACTATTTCACAGTCTTTCATTATGGCCTGAGGCAAGTAGTTTAACCTCTGTGTATCTACTTGCTATGACTAAAATGAGTATAATAACATTTTTTTCCCTTTATTTTTTGTCTGCCTTGCCTTTGGGTATTCTCCAGCAAGGCATGTTTTTCACTTTGACTTCAGCCCCACTAAAGTGTGCACACTTCAACAGAATTACCCATGTTCTTGCTGTTGCACACATTTAAGGCAACCTGCTGCACTGGGAAAAGCATCTATCACAGCAAAGTTCTAAAAACGCTGTGATATAATAAAATACCTACTTATCTATACCCCTCATGGTCATCACACATTGATCCTCTATGAAGAACTTACTAAAATGTTTATGCCAGAGATATTCCTATATTATAAAAAGAAGTGTAGAATTACAACTGAGAATTGTGATATTTTAAAATTATGCTTAGTTTCAGTGGTTTCACCCACTGTAGCAAAGTGTCTCTGCAGGAGCATGGTTCTAATAGGTGTAAGTACTAAATATCTTGAAAGAAACCAAAGAATAATTAATTCAACAGGTCTAAAAATCTCCTGCACCAACAACTGCACCTTGCAAAGCAAAACCTAAAAGGTTTCAACTTGGTGTACAATCAGTATTGTGCAAAATCACCTTTTCAGAGAGAAAAAAGACTATTCCTGTAATGTAAGATTTTAAGTAGTTCTTATTAACAGAATAATAATGTTACCTCATGTTATTGATATGAATAATTTAATGTGTTAAAAATAATGTGTTATAGGCATCACTCAGCTCCTGCAGCAGCAGAAAAGGTGTTTACATGAAGGACACTTTTTTCAGACTAATATAAACCCGAATGTGTGGGTATGTCTCTAGCCTCTGGGTAATTCCTGACCCAGAATATGCATGACTTGATTTTTCCCTCTTCTTTTTTTATAATGGGCTTAGTTTGCAAAATACCTGCAATATAATTACAAACAATAGTTGGTATTTATTACATAGCATCTATTCACAAAACTGATTTTCTAGTTGAGAGGGACTCTACTGCTGGTCATCACTGCTGCTATTACTAGATTCCTCTAGTGCTTTACTGCTGTTTTAAGTATGCTGCCCACACAAGCCTTTTTTCCTCACTCTCCCCCTCCTGTGCTACCTCAGACCAAACGTCTTTTGTCTCTCCATTTTCAGTGTCCCATAAAACAAATCTGCTGTCAATCTGAGGACACCTGGAACGAACTTAGCAGTGGATTCCTTGACCTTTTTAACACATGGTGGTCAAAAATCACCATCAGCCGTTGAAGAGAAAAACGTGAAAGATCAAAGTCTTCCACTCCCACCACTGTTCTTGTTTTCCTTTGTTGATATGTGCACTGCTGACAGAAACCAGCAATTTTTATCTTGAAAGTGCAAATATTTGATAGGAAACTGAGGCCAGATGTATAAACCTAAACCAAACAGCAAATATTTCTGTGATTCTTTTAACGGCACTGAAAAAGGTCGTTTTTAACAAACAAACTCTTTCTCCTGGAGGGTTTGTAAATCAAACATTGTAGCTTTTATTAGTTGATAGACTGTTGATACTAAATAAGAGCTGACTTTAAGCCCAAGAGCAACTGCATAGACTCCTTTCATTGTTGAGCTGAGATATGCAAAAAGTAAACACCATAAATCATGAAAACTTTCCTTTGTACAAGTATTATTTCATGATAATAATATACAACATTTTGGTAGAATAGGCAATGTTTTCTAAAAAAAATACATTTTTTAATCAGTCTCTCTGCAAATCTCTATCTTACAGAAAATTATTCATTCTCATTCACTTTCCTTAAAATAATTTTTTCTCTTTTGTTTCCCAAGTATTATTTTTCTCTGCTGACCTTTCTGTGGCCCAAATTTTAGAGCCACGTAATGAAAATGCCTCCAAGCATCTTAACAGTTCCAAATTCTTTATATTCCAAACGGACTCCATCCCAAATCAAATGTCAATATATATTTGGTCTTTTAAAAAGGCACAACATTCTTTTTGAAGTATGTTCAGAGAAGTATTGAAGAAGGAGAAGAATAAGAGTGCAGGATCAAAAGAACATGGATTTGGTCTACAGTTGTACTTAATTTGTCTTCTGAAGTCAGACACTGAATTCCTTCAGCTGTGTATGTTCCTTCCATTTTTTGCAAGTCAACATAAAATCATATGAGTATAAGGTATGAAGTTGCTACTGAGGAAGTAACTGATAAAATTTTAGGGCACCTATCACAGCTACTGGAAGGTCTCCTCTGGTACAGTTTTACTGTAAAGTCTCTTACTTCCTCAAACCATTTTCCTTTGCACTACAGTCCCTTGGAGTGTCACAGCCTCTAACTGCTAATAACCATGGGATCTTACTTAACCTCAATTAAGAATTCTACCCATGCAATTACAGTTAAACTGAGTATACAGGAAAATAGTGTAACTTAGGATTGAGGTTTATTAAGGGTTTATTGTTTGATGGCACAAGTATCCTTGAAGGAGCCAAAGTCTTTGTACATGCCCCTTACCCTCTTGGTAGGAAAACTAGGGAGATGCTGCATGCCATCTCCTAAGTGACTTAAGGACTATTCTAAAGACCATTGCTTCTGCTTCAAGAGTCCTTCCATGCAAGTGGACCTGATACTGATGCAGGGGTCAGAATATATGACTAATTCATTAAAAGGGTACAATCGAAGAAATCACCTGGCTGTTGCTTTCCCTTTACACACTGCATACGTAGTACCTACAAAACCAGGTGATGTATGATGTAAAAAGCAAACTCTTAAAATGTGTGTTTTAAGTTAAAGTACCAAAACATTGCACATGTTGAAAATCACTAGATGATTTATCAACTAACCAAAATGCCTAAACAGGTCCTTAGAGAATCTTAAGGCAGAAATAGTCTTCACACCAACTTAATAAATCCCCACTATGATTTCCATGATTTGATGTTTTTAGATAATTTTGATCCAGTCTTAATTCCCACAGCTTTACCATCTGCATGGCATTTTTATGAAAGGTAATTTTATTCCCTCTGCCAACCTGTTAAAATTTTGTCATGGGAGAATTTATTAGTTTCCATGACTCCAGACAATATTTTACTTTCCCTCCATTTTCAGCTGACAGAGACAAGTTCCTAATTTTGTCAATTGAAAGCACTGAAGCCATTCATTAGTGAAAGGCTCTAATCTACCTGGTCCGTGACTCAAGACCAACACTTGCCCTTCAGCCCCCAGCTGACAACCTCTTTCAGAGAAAAAAGTTAAAAAGTAGAGCATTGATGTAAACCTCTGCAAGTTAAGAACTCTAGGTAGAGGTCTCCTATTTTCTAGTAAACAAATCCTTCAGAAGTATGAACATATCAGAAGTCGAATTGCCGCAGTGTATTGGAGAAATGCAATATTCAATTAAGGTCTAAGCTTTTTAAGAGTGCTGAACTCATTTTACTCTTAAAATTCTACACACACTACTGATGATCTTTAATTATTATAGTGCAGTGATTAATAAAAGTAGCAATGTGCCCAGCAGTTAAGCATACACAAGCTCTTTCTGCTTTAGAGAAGCCTGAAATGCACAACAGTGGATTCTTTCCAAACGTATTTATCAGAAAGCTGTTTATCTTCTGTAGTAGAGCTTGATTCATAGTCATTCCATTCGTGTCAATGAATGCAGCACAAGGCCTTTAATACTCCCTGGTTGGGAGGTAATGCCTTTAGCTTTCCATTAGGTAATTTGAAAGACCTATTCATTTTTTTTCACAGTCAGCTAACTAATTCTTTAACACTTCATTTCAATACCACTAACACTTACTAAGGGATTGACTTCACTAAGTGAACAATCTCAGCTGTCTCAACATTTCATCGTTACCTGACATATATAGCTGTGTCTAAATCAATGAATCACACTGAGGTAGGTCTATCCCCTTGAGCATTTTTTCTTTTCTTTTTTTTTAAACATCTAGTCCCAGTGTTCCTCTTTTGTGTTCAATGCAAAACTTGAAAGATCTGTGGAAAGTACAATACACTTGCTTTTTTATCCTTGTTTCTATACTATTCATCTACTCAAATTATAGACCAACAGTTCACCACGTTAAGAACACGGATCACATTTCAAAAATCCTTCATTTCTGTTGCACTTCGTTGCAAATGTGGCAAAGAAAGACTAAGTCTCTTCCTTCTTTTTAGTTTTTTTCAGATATGATGACAGGCAGAATGTAGGAAAGGTGAATTATGTTCTTTTTTAACCCCTCAATTTGGCAGAATTCATTCTCTTCCAGCACAATTCTATCACATACACCAAGGATGAGTATCAGGGATAAATTCATGAAAGTTTTTAGGATTAATCAGTAAACACATATTGAGCTTAGATTTCTGTTGGCATCAACTCTGACTATTAAAAAATACCAACTCAAAATGCAGCATTTGTGTTTTTCCAGGCATGCTTAGACAGTGCAAACATGATAGCATTTTATCTCCTGGCACACTTCATCAAAAAAAAAGCAGTATAAGTAGGTTACAATAGAAAACCTCATTAGAAACAACACATTTCTAAATTTAAGCTAAGCTTATTCCAGTGCTTCACTAAACACTTCAAAAGGACCCTACCAAGATGCAGATCATGCAACTCTTCTAGCCAACCTGTTTGAGCATGGTGTCTTTGCATCTTCTGCTGCTCTGAAGAAATTATTGCCCCACATTACCAAATCACCTGTCTCTCAAATGCATCACCCAAGAGTATTGTAAGAAGTTACTTGCTTTGAATCTTTCTTAATCAGGTTTAGAATGGAATAATGTCAGGCGTTTGGTTTTGGGCGGAGGGGTTTTTTTGTGCACACTATGTAGCTCATCTATTGTGCACAAGTATTATGGAACCTTGTTCTTGTCATAAGCAGGTTTGCATTACTCTATAAATAGACCCCCACAAACAAATCAACAGAAAACCACCAACAGTCTCCTCGAAGGAAAGTAATCAGATGAGAAAAAAATGTCTCTGGAAGCTTTTTAATATTACCTTTAGTGTTCTAAATCATCAAGTGAGCTCTGTCTTTCCAGAGGAATGTTAGCTGAGAAAGAAAAGCTGGTGTTTGCCTGTAGGATGCCTGTCGCTGTGGTCTCTCCAGGGCAGCTCTAAACTCCTTTGTGAGTTTCATTTCTATGAAAAGCAGAAGGGGACCAAATCTCAAATAATCAGCTGGTTTCATATGCTGAGGATCAACACTCACCTTTCCACTCAAGTCTGAGTGAATTCCCTTGCCAGCAGAAAACAGGTGTCAACTTTAATCCTACAATTTCTGCTTCTTTAATGAATCTTACAGCAGCTATAGTACACTTTGATGTTTTACTGCCATAAAAAGTTATGCCTTTACAGAATTCAAAGCTGGCTTCTCCACATTTAGAGTTGCAACATATTATTATGATAACTAAATTATTTTCAAACTTCTGTACTTTAACTTAAACCCCATTTAGGTATCTAAAGGAATCCCAGTTTTCAAAGATGACTGCAACTTAACTAGGAGTGAGTAATAAAGAAAAATTAAATAAATTCAAATAAATTACATAAACTCTTTTTGAGTACAGAATAAATTGCTACTGTACTAAACAGCGGGCATATATTATCTTGGAATCTGGTCATTATGATGGGTTTTTACAATGAAAAGGCAATGAAGTCTCATATAAATCAGAACCAATTCACTTTCTTCACGACTGTAAAGCCTCTTGTTACTTTTACTGTCAAAAAAAAGAATCACTTCATAGGAAATGGTAGAACCAGCTACACATGTTCAGCATTGTAACAGAAATCACACTATAAGATTACTATTAAGTTCTTTTAACTCAGACAAAGCCCTCTTGTTAGCAAATGATACTTCATATTTGGCCCTGATTTGTAAAAGCAGATAATATTTTCCATTTGTATCATAAATTTCATCACTGGATATGAAAGTCTGCTAGTGCTTTATTGGCTGCTTATGTACAATATGATTCTTGAAAAAGTATCTGGTTTTTTAGATACAGAGGTATCACCAAATTAACTGATATTCCCTAAATATTCTCAATGCCTCTTGAAAAACATGGGAGAAAAGCCAGTCTTCCTGAACTCTGAGCTCCTGTGCCCTCACCAGAGCACCTTTCCTACCTTTAAGCACCTCTGTTATCTTTTAAATGAGAACAGGGAGAAGAAAGAAAAGACCTAAAAAGAGAGGTCACACATTGGACAAAATAGTAAGGTAAACCAATTTTGAATGATGGCTGATTTAATTCTCTCTTCACAGACCTTCCCAGAGTAAATTTTAAGAAATTAAAAAAATATCATCACTATGATAGTCTTGGGAAGCTGGAGCCCTTTCACCAAGATAAACCTATCTGGAGGGTGAAGAATTAAAAGTCACTTACATTATTTTACAGAACCCCTGTATAAATAAAATAGGCTTAGAAGAGAACACGCAACATCAAAAATCTAGCCTCCAGTCTCAAATAACTCTGTTCCAGTAATTCTGAAGACTTCATAATATCTAGAAAACAAAGCTGAATCTCAATTAAGGACTGCTGAAGGGAGAATGGTATCCTATAACACTGACATCTGGACTACTGCTAGCACATGTAACGTGTATCTGTCCCTGACAGCTTATCAGGTTATATATAATTCTGAATCATTAGTCATGTCTTTCTCAGTAAGCATAGGAATCTGCAAAACTGACATCGTCACAAAAGTACATTTGGAGGACAAACCCACTTACATGTAACAATCTTAAAAGTTAATCATAAGCCATTAATATAGTGCAGACCATAAATGTCAATACAAATGGTTAAGCAGTGTACAGGCATGACTGACCTAGGCTTAATAATGCAAATGATAGCTTTGTAAATATCTCCAGCATCGAATGCACATTTAACCTCCACCTGCTAAAGTTTCAATAGGAAAAAAAGAAAATCCAACATCATTTCATAAGGGAGGAGAAAAAAAAAAAAAATCTGTTCCTATTTCCATAGGCCTGTAAAAGAACTTCTGAAACACGTCCAAGAAGAATGCAGCGTGCCCCAGTGCAAACTTATTCAAGATGTAGCGAGCATAAAACCCTACACATGACACCGACTGGTTAAACAGAGGCAGGCTCTACATGCCCTGTCATTTGATCATGATATTGATTGATCATTTCTATTACTGGACTAGACTATAATGAAAAGCCTTGTGAATGTGCTAAGACCATTTTAATAGCTCACTGGAGGCCCAAGTGAGGAAGGAACATGCCTAAGCCAAGTTCTATATGCAGTCCATATACCGCCATGAATAATGAAGTGTTTTAGGCAAAAAAGAAGATATTACAATGAGCATTTTTTTCTGTCACTGAGAGTTTTAGGAGGAAGTCTGCTGACAATTGATTGAGTGTTTTAGGACTGGGGGATATGTAACTTAGCAGAAGAGACAGGAATTTATATACTTTTAGGACCAAAAAATATGAAAGACTCTGATAAGAGAATGCTGTAGGAACAATTGTTTGCAAACACTTAACTAGCACAGCTATTAATTCCTTTGAAACCATGGCAGTTTTCTTTCCTGTAAAAACACGGTGAAATTGCTGTGAAGAAATGTGCAGCACATAGGCTTCCATTTTAAAAAAGTTAACTCAGTTCTTTTCATAAGAAGCTGCAGTACTAAATGCATTCATTTAATTATTAACTGCTCCTGTTAGCATCTGAATACTCAAATTAAAACTTTAGAAATTATGTATAATTGTACAGTCAAGTTAGAGTTACAGTTCTGCTTAAAAATCTCCCTTCTGGAGCATATGCTTAAAAAAGGGGAGAGAAAGAGGTTATCAGAAGAACAAGACCTCACAGACTCTATTCTCCCAGTATCATTATCAGCTCACGACAAAATTAATTCTTTAGTTCTGCCAGGAATGACAGTCTCATTATCCATATTAGAATGATGACAAAAAAAATACGAAAATGTAGAGACCACTGGAAATTCTAAAAAATCAAAAATTGTTTCAAGCTGAATAGTGTTTACGTGTTCAGGATGTATTACTTTATTAAACAATATTAAATGGGGGTTTTTTAATAGATCAACATATTTTAAATAAAAACGCTACATGAGATTTTTTTATACGTTTCAAATGAACCATTTGAGGAAAATAAACACGATTTTATTAAATATTTGCTTGCAGCCAAATATTCCTTATTGGAAATGCTGGAGTTGAAAATTTTTTCGGGCTCTGTTCCTAGTAGAGGGGGAAAAGCGGTTTCAAAGCAGACACATTTGCTGATGGGTGAAATAGACTAGCAACACATAACGGTTCTGGAAGAGTCAAAAGATTAGGCTGCAGTAAATGTATAGATGATACGAATCTCATGATATTTGTGATGCATGTATGAAACAAACTGCCTGTCTCCAGTTCCCCAGAATAGACCAGATTGATAGTACCACATTTTTGTAATACAATGTGTTAGAATTGATGGCTTAAAGAACTGACCCATTTGGATTAATGATCCTTATCACACTGTTACACATTTGAACTGCATGAAGCAGCATGCTTTATTTGCTGACAGTATTCAGAACTGAGATTATGATTTAATTTTGAGCAGAGTTTTGTTTTGGTGGTTTTTTTGGGGTTTTTCCAAGAATATGAATTACAGCAACAGAAATGTTAAGAGAAAAAATAGCATATGGCTAATTGGCTGGCTGAATAAACAATTGCCCTTTCTTTTTAAGAGCCTTCTACCAAATATTCACTTGATGCCCATTAGCAGCAGGCATTCATGGAGTGTCTGCTCATGGTATCAAAGAGAATGCAATAAACAACTGTTAACGCTTGCCTCAATGCAGGCAAAGACCCATTCTCTTAAATTTATCCCATAATATCATGTGGATTAAAAGAAAATTCAATATGTTTTTTACATACCAAATGAATAGAGCTTAAAGCAGGAAAAGGTTCCTTTACAGAGACCTGGGATTTGAGCCAGCCCCCTTTCTTGAGGAACATCTTAGAAATGGGCAGGTAGAGCAAACAGCTGAAGTGTGGGTTCCCCCCAGCCAGCCGCAGTCATTCATTAGGGGCTTTCCAGAGATAAGAGAAGTACTGACACGCGTGGAGATAGCAGCTAAAATTACACACTCTACACTCCTCATATATTTGTCACCAGGAGATACAAACATATATGTCAGTGATAGCAAGCCACTCGCCTTATTTAGCTGTTCTGAACACCCGTGGTATTTAAGGAATATCATAGCTACAAGCTATGTTTGTGCTAGAGAAAAACTGTAACACCACAGTGTTTTCAGATACTATAAATTAAATTGTACACTCTTTGTCTTCTCTCATCCCAAAAGAGCATGTCTCATAACTACCACACAAATATTCTTGATCACCGCAGTGTAGTAAGTTGCCTGTAACACAGTGATTAGCTTGCTGTACAGTTAGCATGTGGTAGAAAATTCAATATTTTCATCTTGGCCAGTGGGGTTGATGATCAGCACTCTAATTGTGTCTCTTAATTGCTAACTTTTGAATAATTCCTAATGCTAATTCAAATTTTCACACTTTCCTGCTAAATGAAATCAACACATACGAAATTTAACACATTGCAGCTTATGCCAGAACCTTTCTCTAAAACTTTGAGCAAAGTCAAGTAAAAGTGTATTTGAGTGACATGGTTTAAAATTAGAAACATAGCATTTGACTTCTCACATTTCCGAAAGGATTTCACCTACGAACACCAAACAGGATTTTCAGCCTTGCAGGATATATGACAAACATTTGTTGAGGAAGTTCATCTTGCAAATTCTTACCTATAAAGCAAGTTTGTTATGACTGTGGGAACTTTGTATTTACAAGGAAAAAATATAATTCACTTTCAAAAAATCCTTTCAATTCAAAAATAAATAATGTGAACACTAAGTGTCTGTATGGTCTGGAGATGCTCTGCGCCTTTAGTATTTGGGTGACATTTCCTGTGTATTTGCTTACTCTAAAGTATATTTGAATGTTGGAGGTTCTACAGTGTTCTCTTAAAATGCCACTTCTCTGAAAAGGGACTTCAAAAGGTAGGATTGTTTGATGTTTATTGTTTCTTAGTGATTTTGGTACCAAATGTGGTCCTGTTCAAAGTTACAAAGATTACTTGCTTTCTGATTATTAGATCCACAAATTGATCCAAGTTTCAAAACGTCAAGAGGCTCCTGTTGCTGAAATTTCTATAGGATTTCAACATTTTGTATTTTGCTGCAATTGTATTAATTGGGATGACACTGTCATTCAATAAATGCGCAATCTATCAATTTTATTTATTGATGCCGACAAAAAGAATAACAACTGGAATAGCTGCCATTCTTGACATCAACAAAAAGAATAGCATCTCTATACCTTAAAAATCTTTTTTTAAAATAGTGGCTATCTGTATTCTGAGCAGAAATATTCAATTATTTGCACGGCAGAGTGGAAAAACACTGAATTTTTAAGTAACTATGTGATGCAACTACTAATTTTAGGGTTTTATTGGGACAGCTTTTAGGCAAATACAGCACAAGATTAAGATACATTTTCTTTCACTAATGATTTCTGGATTAGACAGAGGGGTCTTGAATACCTAATTAAGAGTTAAGGGAGATTCCACAGCATCACAGGGTATATTTTCATCTTTGCTTTCAGGTTGCCCCATGCCTTTCTAACCATGTCTGATTCCTCAGGACGAAAGTAGAAAACACTTAATTACAAAACTTTATTTTCCTGTACTCTTCTTGGTCCAAAGACTTTTAGATAAAGTCAAATTCTACTTTTAGAAAGGAAACAGTTTTGACTTATGCTTTTTCACTCCGCAAATTTGATAATTGAAAACTGCAAGAAAATTAATCAAGCCCGTATGTTGGGACTGCAGATCACTGGGGCAGCATGCTACCTCGTTTGGCATAGGAACAAGAAAAATAGTGCCAACTGAATTTACATTGTAAATGACTCTAGGTCTGTCCTTGATAGCTACACCTTATCTATCATTAATGATCTGCTTACTATTTGAACAAAGCTAAAGTACTCAATTTACATATACAGTAAACATCTCTTCCCTTAGCAAACAGATTTGACTCAAGTCTGTCCTAGACTGTACTAGACTCCTTAGTTCGCATAAGTCTCTCAACTTGCTATACAAAAGAAGGTTATTCCCTAAAGTCTATCTTCTTGGTACAAGAAACTGGGATGTTTGAAGAAGTATCACGATCTCTTTGTACTCTCAATTTTTACTACTTGGACTCCTACGAAAGATAGAGCAGTCCAATCGATTTATCTTAAAAAACTCCTCTTAATACCATGTTGCTTAGCAGAGTTCTGTGTCCACAATTGTTAAGTACACATTCACACATAAAATATTATTTGGTGATTACTCTTTCTCTTCCCACATCCCTGGGTCTGCTAACTCTAGTCCATGTTCTGCGACAAAGGTGACAGTAATTCCCTGACTCTCCGTATATAAACAGTTAACCCATTCACTGTTGGCTGCTTTTTTAAATGTTGGTGTCTAGAGGTAACTAGACTTCTCAGGTGCATCATATCTAGGTTGACTAGATGATTTTAAAACTTTTTCAGCCTAATTATGCAGGGATTTACACTCATTAATATGAATGCCAGACATCAGTGATATGCAAGGACACCCAGAATTTTATGGAAGTGAGAAATCAGCACGATGCAGCTATAGTAAAATGCAGGCATATCCTCCCCCACAAAGTTTAAAGAAATATTGTGAGAAGTCAAGGTTGTTTATGAGTAATTTAATTATAAAAGCGCTTATGGAACTGTTGAAGCTAAAAAGAAAATCTCAGAGGCCAAAAAATGCAGAATTGATCTTAACTTATATCAGTATTCCTATCACCTAATCATCATTTATCATTGTCACATACTCTCAATTAAAATGCTAAAGACAAATCTTAGAATGCAAAGTATTTTTCAGAAGGTAAATCCAAAAGGAATATGAAGAATTAAATCAACAGGTGAATTAATTATTGCACTATTACAGCTGTTACAGGCTGCCCATCAGTCCTTAGGAGCATAAAAACAGTAGATGAAAAGAACATGTAATTTCAGAGTGAGAGAGCATTTCCTGTAGGATTGCTTTTATCCAATCCTTTAAACTCATATGCACCAAACTCAACATTATGGTGAATTAGGATTATACGAAATCTTTCCTTACTTCATGAACACTGGTTCAGTTTCTCAGTGTACACTGTAATATTACTACTGATTTCTGTGGTGCCACACCAGCTTCATTTAGCTTAGGCTAGCTAAATAAGTATTAAAACTCTGTTGGTTTTAATATGTTATTAGTCTAGAGGTTTCTCTGTATTCCCTTTTCATCTGTTAATTGAGATAATTTTTATTATCTGTTTCTCACTATAGCTAATGACTCAGCACCTCTTTCATTCCCTTCCCATTAACATTTTATTGTTGTGAATATTGACATAGAACATGTTTATAATTGTTCAATAAATACCATACCATATAGAAAAAACAGTACAAATAACTTCTGGGAAAGAAAAAGACTATGACTCCTTTATGGAATCTCATTTAAAATGGATCACAGCATCCTATTGTATCCTGTTACAATATCAAAGGCATTACACTTAAATTAAAGAAGCAGAAATAAGGGAAACCATCCAGACGAATGGAAATACTTGCTCAAGGGAATAGCTTTATTCTAATCCTGAAACTGTATATATATGAAAATCTTCATTATCAAGTAAAATCCAAGACCCCATGACAAGGCCTCTTCCAGTAATCCACAACTGAAATGATTTTTGGCAGTCCTCTGGGTCAAGAAAAGGCCTCTAGGACAATTTATGACATACAACTATGATCGAGAAAGAAAAAAGACTTTGAGGATTTGAGGATTCACACTACTTTAGTAGCTGTACACTTCAGCTTTGTTTTCCATGTCATCAGCTCTGAGACAGAGATTCATTACCCTTTGTTCCTTTATTAACGGTGCTATCAAAGGCTTACGATCCCTGCATGACTTCCAGATCTTACTTCAACATCAACTTGGTTCATGATCCATTCCACTTTTTGTCAATATTATTCAAAGACTCTGGATGTGCATGTCATCTTTTATTTAAGGCATCTATGTACTTAGTCATACTGAGGTAAGTACAGGTCTGATAAAATAGGTACAGTTCTACTAACTTCAGCTGAACTGAATCTACTGGCATTAGAACTGAACTTGCTCAGTTGGCATTCAAATAAGAGTCCACCCATACGGGTAAAATCCAAGTTTATTCTATTGATATCTCCAAATGATACATCAACAAGTGTATTTTTATTAGAAAAATCTGATAGTGCTACTAATAATTAGAGGGCATGACCTTGTAACACCTTAAAAATTTAGAGTATTAATGATTAATGATAGGCAAATCCAATTAATTCTCGATCTTCTCTATAAACTCTATAAATCAAAAAATCTATCAACTTGTATTATTCAGCAGTTTCAAATCCTTATTGGTGTGGAAGGTATGCATATAACATGCTTGTTTAATAGACAAAAGAATAAGTCAAAAGGATTTTGACCGAATATACCACCCTCACTAGATTTTCGTTTTCTGATTAGAGAGCCTCAGAGTAAAATTTTCAGCATATGCTGACATTCCCAATTGTAACATCATCCCCAGCAGTCACTTCAAACTGGCCAGTTCCTTTGTTTTTCCTGTTAGAGATCACTTCTACTGTTACAGTGTCTTTCAGCAGAGAGTAAATTATGCCCCAAAACAAGAACAGCAAATAGGTCAAAAGAACAACAAAAAACCAGAACAAAACCAGTTTAAAAATTCAAGTAGCAGAGTCTTGTAGCATTTGTCCAGTTCTAGCAAGAGACTCACAGGATCACACCTGAGAACACTGTGCTCTGAAACTGTAACAGAGGGATTTAATAATACAGCTGGTTAGACAGGAATGAGCCCCCTAGAATCTTCCTAACAGGCTGTTGTTAATTTAACAGGTTTCATTCTTCAACCTGGTCCTGATCTATCCCATTTCAATGCTGGGATAATAGAAGATGTGAGGCTGAGAGCTGAACATCCGCACTGGAGATCTTTTGCAGCCAGCCCCTCCCTGCTCACTCCCACATGAGCCTCCTCACTTTATTGCCATCAGGAGCACAATACAGAAGAAGCACACACAAGACTGTACAGACAGCCTTGGCATCTGTCCGGGACCCTGGACCTCTCCCTTTGTGCTGAGAAATAAGCTATCAACTTAATGAAATCATTGATGGCATTTCAAAGGTTAAAATAGCGCTGCAAGCATTCCCTCTTACTTTCTCTCATCTCTCTAGAGAAGATACCACTAGTTCTTTGAAACAGTAAATAAACCTTAAACCTTTACGTGTTCAAAGGAAATGCTGGCTTGTCTCAGAGAGCATTCCTTTTGACACAGCCTCCAAAAGCCTGCTCCCTGGCAAGTTCATCCTGTTCCTCAAGCAAGACCTGGGTATTCCCTGCTGTGAAAGAGCAAGCCCTTCTTCCCCTTCTCCCTCTGTGGAAAGTACATCTTCTTTCTAGCCAGGATAACCTTTGACTTTGTCTAGAGCATAACAATATTCTCTCCTTTGAAAGCTTCCTGGAGGACTTCTTCCTTTAAAGCACAGAATTGCCCTAATTGGACCTCCAAGAACGACTGTCATCTTTTTTTCACATTGCTTTACAAACCCACCATCCTTCCCACCCCTCTATTCGGTGGTGTTAGATTTTGTTAGGTTTTAGATTAAAATAAATTAAAGGCAACTGCATGAGGTTAAAGGCACTTTAGGGTTTAAACCACTGTTATTGCAGTAGCTCACTCTCTACCGTGGCACTATCATGCATCCATCACATTGTCACTTCTCCTTTCAATGTACGATTGACAAAGAACAAGATGGAAACAGTCCATCAATCTAGTGTCACAGCTGTAATAAAAGTCTACAGAAAACCTGTAAAACTGCTTACATTCTCAGCTATAGCACCAGCGTGCTGGCTGGGGTAACGTATTCTGCAGAGAGGCAGCATCTCCTATGGAAAAACTGCCATTTGAGTCATTTTGCAGTACTAACTGCTTGTGCATACCGCACTACCGTGACAGGGGAGAATGAGGACAGCACAAACAAACACATCTGCAGTCCCCACACTTAAAGCATGGATAACGCCACTATGCTTTCATCACTTGGGCTGCATCTACTATACCGGGACAGAGTCAGCCAACTCACAAAGCACTCGTCTAAGTAACCCACTAATTACAGTGAGTAAACGTACAACTCTTGTCAAGGGACAGAAAAGCATTGATGTGCTTTTTGAGGGCAGTATGTCTTTGCCCCACTTGGTAAATTACAGACAACACACCTGAGTGTGGATTTCTTGTACAAAAATACTGAACGCCACAGTACAGAGAGGACTGGAAGCTTTCAGAATAAAGAGCATGTCACAGGCAAGTCCTCATTTAAAGTTCACAACTTACAACAACATTCCACAGAATGAACGCTTTAGATGCTCTTCTTATAAATGAGAAGCATGTGCAAGAAATGAGAGACATGAATCCCTCTACCTACTAGCGTTCCCATTCCTGTGAACTGCTAATTTCATGTGAAATGCTAATAAGAAAGTAAATGAAGGAAATTGATAAGAGATAAAAACATTCAGAAGGTGCACATTTAGGATGGAAACAAAGATGCATCGGAAACCAAATAAATAAGCAATATAAAGACATCCCAGTAGACTGGATCTTGGGGATTATACATGGAGTAAAATTTTACTTCAGAACATAGTAACTTTCCAGAAATACATTTACAGCTTTTACTGATATTATGAAAAAAAACAAACTCAACAAACCAAACCAAAACCCCAAAACCCCACACAGCCCAAAAAATCCCAAAACATGTAAAGTCCGATATAATTCTGTTTTTAAAGGTGATCAGGAATTACCCCCATCATCCTACTAACTGACATGAAAAAGCAGTCAGGATATTAAATTGCTCCTTTGCCAGAGTGAAATCCAGTCAAAGAATATCTTTACAGACATTCCAATAGATTACTTTTTCTAATAAAATAGAAAGTCTTTAAATTGTTTATTTCTTACTCAGTTTTTAAGCACTATAAGACACCACAAAAAGGGGGTTACAAAGCAGTTCAATTCCACACTTTTGTCCAGCTTTCTTCATAACCTCTTTACCAAAAATTCACTGAGGAATGGTTTTGTTTATCAAATCATAATCAGATGTTTGCAGGGTGACCCAGAATATGAGCAATGACAGATGTGTCTCAGTCTTTGTGTCACAAGATAATGATTTGAGTTAACAAAAATTGTTTTGGTGAGGTCACGGATCTTTCTATCATCAAATAAGAGTTCAGCAATCTGGGTAATGAGGAGCAGCAGGAAAAGAATGTAAGAGAATAAAATGAAAAATAAGATTTCTACTTTTTGATTCATTGAGACTAAGCCTTTAACTGGTCTGAGAAATAAGATTTTTCTTCTCGGTTTTAAATAGCAGTTCCACTTCATCATTTATGTGGACATAGAGAAACGTGCTATAAAGCTGAACACAGAGCTGCTAAAATCTGAGATTTAGGATAATTCGTACCATATTGGCAATTGCTCTCTTTCAGATAAATGCAAAGGCTTTTCCTGAATGGGATTACCAAGAATGACAAGAGGAAAGGTGAGGAGTCTTCTATCATCCCTGCAAACACAGTGGTTAAAATTCTACAAGACCCACAGAGTGAAGAAACCCTCTACAACATGAACAAAGCTCACACTGACATTATGGAACTGACTTCTACACGTAATCCTCCTCCCCTAGAGCCACAGTGGAAACTACATCCACAGTCATGCCCTTGTTCTTTTGCACTGTAAAACACTCTTCTAGCATTCTTCTCTTCCTCAAGATCAACTGCCCTTAAGTGCTGCAAAATCATCTTTATATCACACCTCCAGCTAGCTGAATAGGCATGGAGCAACGGGAACTTAAGGGAATTTCAATCAGTTCACCTCCCATTATGTTAGAGAGCATGTGGATACACAGTTGTGCAGGACCTTACCTTAAATAAGGGCTGAATTCAACTCCCCTACCAACAAATATGCAGTGGCTACAGGCATAAATTACTCGATGCTTTCAAAGCCAGGAGACTAGTAAGACTGGAGCACCATGTTGTTAGCAAAGGCATTTAGACGATGGAAAGAATCCACTAGGTTATTGCTACCAGAGGTGAAATAATACCTACATGGCTTCAGGATTAGGGATTTGCAAAAATGATGCTAGATTTCTCTGATATTGCCGCTTAATGAGAACACAAAAGTAAGGCCGTCACAGGCCTCTGCAGGAAGAATTAGTGTGCTTGGGCTTGCAGAGTCTCTGCCTGTCTAAGCACCCAGGTGTCTAGGTTTGGGACCTGGCACTGTAGTCCTATGCTCTATCTACTGTGACTGGTCCCAGTCTCTCCAGCACAAGAGATCCCTATCTATTCTAAGTTCGGAGGATCAGTACAACTCCCCTGGATGTTGCATGACCTTAAGCAAACCCTCTTTGAGAAAGATCAGTACCAAAAAGTTATTGCTTTTGCATACCTCTCAGAGCAGAACCACATCCAGATGCATGCATACCTGTCAAAGGTTCATCATTCCAGTATAATTTTACTTAGATAGCAAACAAGACAGCATAGATCCATTCAAAGCAAGAGAATTCATCTGCACCCTATTCCTGCCCCAGTTATCTTGAAAAGATCTCTGACCATAATTCAGTGTCCTATAAGGATACTTCCTGTAGCTCATGACTTCCCTAATCATCAAATTTCTCTTTCTCTACCTAGACTGGCTTTCACTACCCATGTCTGGGCCATGCTGTTTCAAAGCTATGCTCCACTCTTTTCTGTCCACAACCACATCTTCCTCTGTGTGAATTCTCCTGTCTTTACTCAGTTCCTCAGTACCTGTGATTTTAAGGCCAACCTTGATATAGTGTCCATCTGTAAAGAGATTTCCTTTTCTACAGTTTCCCTACCAGTGAAGCCAGAGGTTTTTTTCCCCCTACAGCTGGCAATGTTACAGTTCTGTTTTTTAAGATTTGGCAACCCTTTAAAACCAGTCCATGGATAAGTACACAGAAACTATTCCATATTCCTAACACAAAGTGCTTGAGACACTACCCAATAAAAGACAGTTCTAAGACACAAGAACACAGACAGGTTGATGAAAATAGATTGGAAGGTTGGGTATTTGCAAACTTCTCACATGAATAAGTTTAAATTTATACCAAGATGACAGGCAGAGGTTTGATGCTTTGCAAACAGGCTAAAGATCTAAAATGTTTGGCCTACCTTAATTCTGAACAAGTGGCATCACCTCAAGCACTTAAACATTAGCCCTGAAAGCCAGTGGTCACTGTCTTTATGAAACGTTATCTTTCATGAAATCAGATATAAAGGATAATTCACAGGAATTAGTGGATATTGCAGATTGTGTATACATATTTTGCATTATTTCTTTATTTTAATTGTTAAGTCTTACCCAAACAGGATTTTGCAATTAGTCTTTTATCTATTTGATGCATTCTCAGTACAGTGTTAAGCAGGACAGCTTCAGATAAAGAATGTTCAGATGTTTTGTCTTAGATTAAGTAGGCGGGTGTTAATTGGTAAAACAGTCGCTGATTTTGATATTAAATATGAATATTATGCAGCATATTTTCAAGTTTATATGGAAGCAGCACCTAAGCATGCTGTGTTTCCTTTGCAGGTCTTGAAATGAATGATATATGTTCTTGCTAGTGTACAGATGGTGATTTATCTCCACATCAAATTAAAGATATTTTTTTCCTTACCTTTTCACATCTGCCCTAAATTGATCTATTGTTGTGTTGCATGTCGCTTTCTTAATTAGAAGAGAGAGTGAGTGCAATTCAGAGGTTCAGCTGGGATGCATTTTCCAAACTACCCCATAGAGTATGAGTCTTCTTGGCTCTTGGGAAATCCAAAAAGCCTGATGTTATTTTGGCAGCTCCTGTTTTCAAAGTTCCATACTTTATCTTTTCAACAGACAATGCCTTCCTCCAGGTCTCCCATATGGACAGTAAATGGAATCTAACATCCTGCATGGCTGCTAAATTCTAATTCACTGACTTCATGGGAACACCATTTGTTCTGCTTGTTTCCACAGGTTTTCAACAGTTTCTGTGACATTCCTTACCTCAGGACCAATGCATTAATAGAGTTGTCAGCAATCTCTTGTGTCCATTAGGTTGAAAGATTTAAATCCATTAATATACTTGTTTGATTATATAAACGTTGCTTTTCCTATTTCTGGATTTTATACTTCAGTTGTAATTTTTTTAAAATACAGTTTATTAATTCTCCCAGTATTCCCCTTTAGAGCATTGCATTAACTGGTACCTGCCTGATAACTAGCATTGACTTACAGCCCCAGGCTGTTGTAAAAAGCATCCTGTGAGGACACACTGTTTGGTTATTCATGGAGCTTTGTGTTCTGCAGATTGTTCAGTCCTGGTTTTTCAGAAACAGTTTAATAAACTAAAACTACATTAGAAAGCTTAGTCTCCACTGTAGCAGATGATTTAAAGCAAATTATCAAGTTATTCTGCAGCATATATGAAAAATATTTAGGAAAGAGAAAAGTAACATCTTTCCACCCAGCTCATAGAACATTGTAGGCTCTACTAGGAAGTGCAACAGACTTCTTGTAAAGTCCTGACAGCAACAAATTTTGATCATAAATTCCTGCGTACATGTCACAACCCTAAATGAAGGGATTTTGATCTTTGCAAAGTCAGTCTACTCTAAATTACCTTAGAGGTACTGGAAATGTTTATTATCAGTATCAGTTTGCTGTTGCTGCTTATTATTTTATTTAGATTTAAAGTGCTCAGCCATGGCTCTGCTATATTATTCTGCTATTCATTTCCCTTAATCAGAACATTCCGTAAACTGTGTTGCTATAGCAACACTGTAACTTTTCATATGACCAAATTCTTGACTACTGCAGTCTGTGCAAAGAAATTTAAAAATAATACTATCAACAGTTAAAGTGGCCCAGGGGTTCACCTAGGAAAAAAACCCTCTCTCTCTCTGAGCACCAGCTTGCACACTGGTATCAGTTAAGGGTACACATAAAGATATACTTTAAGTTTACTATTCACCCTGATATATGATGTGCTTAAGTGGAGTGATAATAACAGAGCATGAAAGGTGTTTCTCCACCTTTGTGCACCACAGAGTATGTTTTTCATCCTCAGGACTTCAAGGTAGACTGGAACAGCCCAGTGTTCAAGGCTAGAAATAGGTCAGAGATTCTCCATTAAATATGCAGTGACCCAAATTTCTATGTGCCAGTCCCTGTTAGTCCAGACTAGCAAGTGCCGCAGAAGTACCACTCTTTGGACCTAGGTGCACAGGGTAGAATTTGCTTCCCCATTTTCCTTGTGCTTGACCCACATAAAGCCCTCTCAGTAAAGATTAAGTATTTGAATTAAATTCACTGATCCACAGTTGTATTTCTCCAGTGTGAGTTACACTGACATAAAACGAAGTGGCGAATTAGGCCCTGAGGGCTTTCGGAATGATGGGTCTTTTGCAGGCCTTTTGGCTTGGGATGAGTTTTTGCCCACAGTGAATACATAAAATAACTAGCAAAGTCTCTTACTTTGAATATCAGTTACAAGACCAAAGAGTCTTCATTACTCTACTGGCTGGGGATTGAAAGTTCCAAAATTAGAAAAGCTACTCAAGGAAAAAAAAAAATTCTCTGCATGCTATAATTGAACTGGTTATGAAAAGAGCTGTGAAGAGACTATACAAGTGAGGCAGTGAATGTACTACTCAACAGAACTGCAGCAGCAAGAGGAATAGACACTGTAAGCCATTTCTAGGCCAATGAGGCACAGAGGGGGATAGCAGGCCAAATAATGAGAACAAAAGAGAATTAAAAGCGCTTTACCAAAAGATTAATTTCAAATGTTTATAGGAAAGTTACACAAATACTTCAGTTCAGTAAGTCAGTCTTAAAATAATGCAAATCAATCATAGTTTACTTTCAGATCACATGTTCTCTAAAAAGTCTGTGGGTTTTTTGATCAATTTATCTTAATGCAGCGATTCGTATAAAGTCGTTTTACCTGTGTGCATTCCTGCTAATCAATGAAGTTTCACTTCCCTTTGCTCCCAAATAACTCCCTGGGTCCTCTGTGATTATTCAGGGAAGAGGACAATGGAGGAAGAGGAATGATGCAAACTTTTTTACCCATACTGTGCCTGTAGAAAACAATAAAAATAAAATTAGTCTCAAGAGAAAAAGTACAGCAATGTACACATCATAGGCAGATGATGACAGTCTTGTCACAAAGATTTCATGTCTTGTTCATAACTCAAATGATACAGGCCTCCTCCCCAGCTGGCTTTACTGACAGAGCAGTCTGAAGGTTGTTCCAACAGCTTGGGATCTGGTATCATCAATTATTAAAAGAAAACATGTATTTGGTGTCACTATGCTCCCTTAACCTTGTTATCATTAATTATTGTGTTGGAAATCAAAATATTCTCTCTTTTCTTGTATTAATTTCATAGAGATATCTAAAGCTGGGTGGTGTGCATGTACTTCTGCCAAGCTACTTGGCTCAGCCTAGAGTAACTCTGTTGCGGAGCAGCAGTCTTTCATGCTTAGCCCTCCTACTCCATACCAGTTGAATATTTTCTTCTGTGCAATAGTTTGCTTTTTCCATTGCATCACCTATTTGCTATTCTCTGTGGTTGGCTTAAAAGTCAAGAAGACATTAATCAAGTAATTATTTTCTAAAATAAATATCCCCAACCATGTGCTTTCCTACGTTTTAGTTCCATTCGTAGTGAGTCTACAAGCAACATCTACTGCACACACTCTGCTTAGCAATGAGGACACTTGCAGCAGGAAAAGGGCTTTCAGAGCATTTTTGGTTCAATTTTACCTCCCAAACAATTTGAGGGAATAAGTCCCCACCCATTTGTAATGACTTCCCATGTCCATGCATAATGATTTTTCCTTTTGCTGATCTGCATCCTAGAAACTGTGATGAAAACTATTGGCAGTGTACAGGATATATAGGAACACACACTGGAGCAGGCTGGGACTTATATTCCATTTCTCTTTGGGATTTTCATGTATCAAGCCAAATTTCATTAGTACTATATCCCCTGACAGACTCTACTTCCTTGCTTCTCTTACACACTGCAAGTATTTATAATGCACAAGCAGTGCAGCATCTGAGCACCACACAACTGGCATGTGGAATAAATCTATTGTAAAATATGAGACCAGCAATCAGCACAGAAAAATAAATGCATTCTGAAGCATAGCTGTAAAGCCCATCCCACAGAGAACACATTAATAGTTGTTAAATCTATCAGTATGCATACAAATATCCCATTACGGTGTATCTACAGTCTTATTAAATACCTATCTTTCTTCCTATCAGTTAAATCAATCCCTCTTTCCTTTTCCTGAAACAAAGTACTCCATATTACCCGTTGTTGGCACTCAGCCTAATTTTATGTAAATCTGACAGACAAAATAACTTAATTTCTACTATGTACTGCATTCAACCAAGGCTTTGGGCTATATTTGGAATGGCACCCATCCCCGGCACCCATTCATTCATTAATCTGTTTTCCATAAATCTTTTTGCATAAATAAAGTAGGTTCATTATAAATATAATTAATAATGAATCCAGCTCCAAACTATGAATAAAGTATATGCTCAGGAGTTTTTCCAGTTTCAAAGAATAAAAATATTGTCTGAGAAATGGTTGAAGAACCAACCATTTTGATCTGACACAACAGAAAATTAATATTGTAATAGGAAACTTCTAAAATCAATATAATAGACAGCCTCTGCTGGATGCATATAAAATCCCTGAGTTAAACGACTGTGTCACCGAAGCACTTGGAGACAGGGGATGGTTGGAGGCCCAGCATGTGTTTGCTGTAGTGCTCTGCTGAAATGCAGCTTTTATTAAACCACATATCTTCTAGAAAGTTTCTTTATAGCACTTATTTTTTCTTTGTCCTAACTCTGTTTTGCAGAATATATGCTCAAATTTCAGAGGCTGAGACAGAATACTAGGTAGGGGAAAAGAGAAAGCACTACATGTCCCTTTACCAATATCAAATGAAGCTTTGTAGTTGGGAATTTTTTTCAAAGTTTAATGAAAAAGCACAGATGAAAAACTACATGCAGAAGGCCTATTTGTCTGTTCATGTTTAAAACACTTAACCTAGCAAGTTATCTTGCCATGAAAAAAAAGCAGTGAGAGTTGCATGAGCAAGTAACAAGCATGAAGTTTTCAACTCTGGCTCCAAATTTTTTTCCTTTACCTTCATTCAGAATTAAATAATTACAGAACTTGTATATAGTGTATTCAGCTACTAGTTAATAAGAGATTCTACATAATATTAGTATTCATGGACATCAAACAAAAAACTGGCTGAGGAAGGCATATTTCCCTTCTAACAGGAAAATTGTTGTGTGAAAATGTACACAGTTCAAACAACTTCAAAAATAATGTTTAATATTTAAAGAAAAGTACTAGTCAAGGGTTCCATAACTTCAGTAGATTTTATCATGTATTATTTACCTATTGGAGACTCTGAAAGCTGCTTTATAACAAAAATGTAAAGATGGGTGCTGAAGTAGCCCTTCTAACTCCTTGAGAATACCTGAAGGAGGGGGTTGAGTTTGTGATATCTTAATAGATAGAAAATATGTGGATGATTATGTTAGCAAAGAAAATATTTGATGGCATTATTACATTATTTATTCAATTAGATTTCTTTTTTGTCAGCCACATCAGACTGGCTTAGAAACTTCTGAACTGAAGCCTGAGAACAGAGAGGAAAGAAAAAATTGTGCCCCCTCAATGCCCAGGTATGGTATAACTCTCTACCCTGTCTGGCCACTGCTCTTGCAGACTGAAACACAAGCCACTCAATTATACAGCATCAGCTGGACAACTTTTGGTGCTAAAACATCAAAATACATGGAATTATAATTTATTTTAAGCCTTCATACATAACTGTCCAGTGAAATAGCACTATATTTTAGAGGGAAGGGAATACAATAGAATTTCAAATCCCCCTGGCCAGAACTGACACAAAGGAAAAATCAAATGGAAAAGGGGCACAAGTTCTCAAGCCTGCAATGAAAAGACAATTAAGTTTAAACTTTTCTGCATGGCCTTACAAATGCATGGCCTACATTTTCTATGAAAGAGTCCCTAAGTCACAAGGGCCTAAAGACCCATCTGAAATAAACAGCACCATTTATCTGCTCTTTCCTTAGCTGCTGTGCCCCCAGAGCCCCCAGGCAGGTCCCAGGAGCAGCAACAGCAGATGCCTCACAGACTCAGCCCTCCCTGGCAGTGCTACTGTCACCCGGGCAGAAGGCAGTGGCTACCCTGACACGCATGTGGAATTTTTTCTGCTGGTGGAGCACTCCCGAGCAGCTGGTTTTAGCTACCGTAGTAGCATAAGGGATACTGTAAACAGCAGATCTATCACACCACTAAGGTACGATAATCCCACCTGACTTGAAACGTTATACTTCATCTGAAGAGGAATCAATAACAGACGTTTTGCTTGCAACAAATCTTCAGCACAGTTTCAATATGGAATCTGAAGCAGCAAGAAGGGAACAGATTTTCTATTCTTAAAATTATTCAGAAAATATCAAATAACTCTAATTTTAAAGACTTTGCTATTTGTTCAGTTATCCTATAAGCAGAAAGATCTTTTCAGCATCTATTCATTGAGTAAACTGCTGTGATTAGTTTTTCAGTCATCAGTGGTTTTTGCACAGAGACACGTAAAGATCATGTGAACACTTCATGAGTTGTGTGTTATTTGCCCAGGAACTTGGACGAAAGGAAGATGACTTTGCCTGACACAATTTCTTTATGAGACCATCTTCCCAATGATCTATAGCTCCACCGAGTAGAATTATGGTTTCAATGCTGCCCTTGGAACAAGGGTCAAGTAATGCTGTGAACATACATTCTTCCCTGTCAAACATCTAACTGATCCTGTGGTTTGCCTAGCCACTACTATTACTTCCAAATTTGATTTGCATGTTTTCAACAAAGAGGTGCCTATGCCTGTACATGGTAAGTAGCTGCACCTGTCTTCAATTTGCTTTACTACATCTAATTTCCTAAGTGAGCAGTTCAAATACTGTAAGATGGCAATCAAAGACTAGCCAGATTGCAGTAGTGAAGGTAAGGACTGAATTACTCTCAGCTTTCAACATGTGTTTCCCTGGCCTTGTCCAATATCTTGACTAAAACTGGGAAATAAAGACTCAGTTCTGCTAAATAGAGTTGTTGTCTGTTCACTGGGAAGCTGCAGGGTAGAAAAATGTTTTATTAAGACATGATGCTTCATTCTGGTAACTGAGCTTTATGACCCCTGTCTTAAAACTGACAGAGAATTGATTCTAACTTATAAATACAGGGAAGGTACAGTTAATATATATTTGTGTAAATCCCAGAAAATTATGTCTGCTCTTTTGTTTTTAACCATTCTTTTTTGGATAAGAACTAGTGTGTTTGTGGTTAAAAACAAACTTTAGAGAAATAAGGCTTTGATATCTTTTGTCCAATTCATGTCTAACATTTGATTCAGTCACTGTTGCCCAGTTGGAATATCATGTTTGAGTCCCAATTGGAAGCAATTTCAGCCTTCAGTGTGAACACCCCTCACAGGATCAACACACCACAATATAATCCATGCTGGAACATTAAGTTTGGTCTTCTGAGGGCAAAAATTTAGTTTTGTCTGCTGCTTTCAATCGGAGTCTGAAATCACACAAGCAATATGTGATTTCACAAAATATGAAATAACTTTTTTTTTCCTAAGAAGAAAATTGTATTTATCAATAAGAACGTTATTCCAGTGGAAACAGAAAGTTCAATGGAGCTTTCCAACATTAATATATAGAAACAATCATCCTCTCAAGATGTTTTGGGTTTGGATCTCTGAATTGTTATATAAATCATATGTGGTTTCTTGCAAAAGAAATTTCATTCTGAAATAATCTAAAAGATGAAGAGAAATTATAGAGACCTAAAGCCAAAATATAACTAACGAGTAACATGCACGGTAGATATATAAAGGGCCAAATATATTTTTTACTACTTTATATTAATGTATTATCCTTTTGTTTTACATTATAGCATTACCTTGTACTACACATTCTCAAATTTCATACGGTATTTGGGCCAACCTGAACACTCTATGTATTTACCAAATCCTGATTTCTGTCATTCCCTCACAATATATTTCAGGGCTGTGGATATTTAGGTTAAATGTTACATCAGACAGAAAAAATAAAATGTAGAAAAACAGAATTAGATAATGTATCTAATACGATTAGATATAATACCTAGTAAAAATGTACCAGTTTAAATGTACAAGTCTTCTGAAAAACTTAGGAGTGCAAAGAAGAGAGAGAACACTGAATACAAGTTTGTCACTGTAATATGAAATGTCTTATTAACTGTAATTACTTGATTAATTTTTCTTCATACCATTTAGATTTAGTTGGGTGCAATAGTCACCATGTAATAGCAGAAAAGTGATAGAGAGCATACTCTACTGTCTGAATGAGCATATCTGCTTTTCAAGATCACGCTACCATTTGTCACCCTCAAGCTGGAATGCAGTATGTGATGTTTTGCCCTTAGAACATCTCCTTGTCTCATATTCTATCACTTCCAAGCTTAGAGCTAAAGTCATTTTCTGAATATGGCGCCTAATGCAACCTCGGTGCTTATAAATGGACTCTCCTAGCAACTAATTCTTAAAAGACACATAATGCATGCTTGCACAGAATTATCTTCTAAGGGGCCTCATGAGTCGTCCAAGTTAAGAGAGCCAAGAGAGATAATCCACTTGTTAAATAAACTCAGAGTAGCAGAATAAATTTACTACCCACTAAACTAATAGCTTTATTAGTAATATGATTCTTTTGTTAATTTCTGTCGTAAGAACTGCACAATGGCAGAAAATATTGCTGAAAAAACATTTTGACAAACATATTCATTCCAGTATCAGATATCCATCATGACAGAAGGTCAGTACCTAAGGCTTTCCTGCAAGGTTAAAGGAGAGAACATACTTTAGTACCAGGGCAAGCTAAAACAGGACCGGAGACCACACAGAGAGATTAGTCTCTAGAAATTGGCCGTAACCTGAATACCCACAGAAATAACCCCTTCATGTTCGTGAAGCTGCTCAAAAAATTATTCCTGTATTTCAACAGAATAATGATCACAATTAATTGGCATAGGTATCTATCTTTTTATCTTGGGAGAGAAAGCAAACCAGTTAAATACTAACCTTTCAAACTCTAACCAGAAAAATGCCTTTTAACATTGTAAACACTTGGGCCGCAGTATTATCAAGACAGGAATTTCCCCGCCAGTAATAAAACACACATCACACGTGATATATACGGACATTTTCATGACAAAGTAGTTGCTACTCAATAAAACATTTGTCCCCAAGAGATACAAATTTAGCCCTTTTTATTCATAGTAAAAGACAACTCGATGTTTGAAAAAGTGGTATGAGGAAATTAGCTACGAATGCAACTGTTTGCTAAATGCTTTACCCAGCCGCTGACGTCAGAACAGCGCCAACCTGCAACAGGCCATGTGGTGAATGCAAGTGCCAGGTCACTAGGGCAACACTACTCACACTCCAACAGAAAAAAAGCATTTCAGGAAGTGGCCCAAAAACTGGTGGTTCAGGCTTTTGTTTCTAATTAAAATTTCATAAAAATATATTGATATTGCTTTATTAGCAATTTTTTCACCCTACTATTTTCTCAAATGTCAGTTGCTTGAAAGGGACAAACTTCACACATTATCAGCTCTTTCAACAAATTAGAAAAACAAATATGAACATAGTATACCATATTCCTATATAATGAAAAATTGATTATAAGCAAAGAATTGCATACTGTGCTAGTGTTGTAAATTACTTCCTCTGTGGCTTTTACAACATTGCCTATGAACATAATTGAATGTCACTAGTTTATGTTTGCAAATACAATCCCAATGACATTGCACCTGGGAGCATGTATGAACAGTCATCTGTTATGGAGAAGGATCTAAACATATGGCCTGTTGATTGGGGTCTGGCCCCAAAGCTATCACAAAATCCTCCAGCCAGTTTTCTGCCAGACTAACCCATCACAATAATTCAGCTCTATCAAATAGGAGCTTCCCAACAACAACCAAAAAAGCATATAGTGTTTGAAACAGCCACTTCAGATCTAAACACTACACATTTGAGAAAGCAAAGGTCAGAGGCGTAGCTCTTACCGAGAGAAAACTATATTGGGTCCAATCCTACAGTTTTATTCATCTTACTAGGCTGGCCTGTTAAGGTAAAGTTTTATTTTCTCCTTCAATTTTCCAGTAACACCGCTCCAGAGCAAAACTTTATCAGTGAGCTTATCTTTTACGTATATAGGCGGCATTTGTATGTTCAAAGTTAAACTGAGTCTTTAAGGTCCAGTTGGACCTCATGAGCATGGTTCCCATCACCTGTTAGCAGGCAAGCCAAACTTGGACAAGTCTTCTAAGGCTCAGAAATGCAATGCACATGCTCTCACTTAAACAGGCAAAACATGCTGCTTTTCTTCATTTCTGCATGTGTTCTTCTGACCAACAAAAAATGAGAAATTAAACTGTATATTTCTATTCATGAAAAGGAGCAAACGTTCCTGGGAATTCAAATAGGGTAAGATATTTAAACTTTAAATAAATACCTTTGGAAAGAATATTTTCCACCACTAAACACAGGATTTTGATGTATTTTAAATGAGATACAGCTTCCGACAATCACTAAAGCTTACTGCAGGGTTCCAGACTTTCAAAAATAAAGGACTACGTGTACATTTTTTGGAAGGAACAGCAATCAGACTAAGAACTAAGCACCTGTTGGCAATGCCAGAATCTATAAATTAGGGCACTATCTGTTGGTATCTGTTATTACATTTGAATTTGAAACATCTACCCAAAGTAAATTGCATCATTTGGGCTGCTTCCTTTATCATATGTTCCAGTAAAAGCTGGCTTAGTTTGATCCTGCAATGCTTTTAAATTGATAACTGTAAGTGAATGTGCGCAATGGCCGTGGTCATGCAATTGTACTTTGTATAAAATAAAATACCCAAAACTTGGTACTGTGTGTGATAGCCTGCTGCTAGAACATATTGAAAAGAGAAAGACGTTCTTTCTAATGAACCCTTAAAGTGAAATGTTCTGGAGGACAAAAATATTCAAGTTACTAGCTGACCTTTAGAGTCATATAGGAGAGGATGTGCATAATGCATTATTCTGTCGGATATGTATTACTTATTATAAAATAATAGAGGCTTCAGTACTTTACATGTGACCATTAGAGAGATCAGAACATAACCCAGCCTTCATAATATAATTGAGTGCTGCAAAAATATCTCTAATGATTAATATACCAGACATTATGCAATGCTCCTACAAGGTAATTTTGTCCTGACACAGAATAATGATTGTTACAGTACTTCTGCAGCTTAAGACACATTAGGCCTCCGGGCTTCCACAGCCAGTCATAAAGCTGTATGTGGGTGTAGAAATTCCTCATTAACATCAGAGTACCTCTGACATCTGTTTACGTTAAGCCAACAAAAATTTTAAATACTTGTCTACACATAACTGCACAATCCTCCCTTCACTGTGCAAGAGGAAGAGCCTTGGAAGCTAAATCCAAACACCCTTGTTTGCAGAGCATGGCTTTACACAGCTGAGGCCTTGGCCTTGCACACACAGGGAAACCAGCACAAGGCTTTCCCCCTTATTATGTCCCCTGGAAAAGACCAAAAGAACCCAACGGTTTCTAACATCCCTAAGTCTACTATAGTCTAGGTAGGGGCAGTTAACTGGTAAGGGTGAGCAATGAGGGACTACACACTGCCCTGTCCATGTCATCTTGCTCTCCACCATAGAATCACAGAATCACTAGGTTGGAGAAGACCTTTGAGTCCGACTATACCTGTTCACTACTATACCATATTCCAAAGCACCTCATCTACCCATCTTTTAAATACATGCAGGGATGGTGACTCAACCACCTCACTGGGCAGCCTGTTCCAGTGACTGATAACCCTCGTCTAATCCAAACCTTCCCTGGCACAGCTTGAGTTCGTTCCCCTTCATCCTATCACTTGTAGCTTGGGCAAAGAGACCAACACCCATCTCTCTACAACTTCCTTTCAGGTACTTGTAGGCAGTGATAAGGTCTCTCCTCAGCCTCCTCTTCTCCCAGCTACATAACCCCAGTTCCCTCAGCCGCTCCTCATAAGATTTGCTGTCCAGCCCCTTCAGCCAGCCAGGTTGCCCTTTTCTGGACACACTCCAGATCTCAATGTCTTTCTTGTAGTGAGGGGTCCAAAACTGAACACAGTACTTCAGGTGCGGCCTCACCAATGCTGAGTATAGGGGCACAATCACTTCCCCGGACCTGCTGAACACACTGTTTCTATACAAACCAAGATGCCATTAGCCTTCCTGGCCACCTGGGCTCACTGCTGGCTCATATTCAGTCAGCAGTCAACCAACACCCCTAGGTCCTTCTCCACCAGGCAGCTTTCTAGCCACTCTTCTCCAAATCACTATAATGACAATAAAATTTGAGTTGCTAGTCCTTTAAACCAAGATTCAAGATGATTTCAAGTGACAAAATGGAATGTTTTTATTTACAAGCACCACAAGTTGGAAGAACAACTGAAACTTGGTGTGGTGGGTTTGGCCAGGAAAGAGTGCAATTGCTCCACAGTAGCTGGTATGGGGCTGTGGTTTGGATTTGTGCTAAATACAGTATTGATAATTCAGGGAAGTTTTTGTTACTTCTGAGCAGTGCTTACAAACAGCCAAGGCCTTTTCTGCTCCTCACACCTCCCCACCAGTGGGTGGCTGGGGGTGCACAAGAAATTGGGAGGGGACATAGCTGGGACAGCTGACCAACTGACCAAAGGGATATTCCAAACCATATGAAGTCACGCTCAGTATGTAAAACTGGGGAAAGAAGGAGGAAGGGGTAGACATTTAGAGCGATGCTGTTTGTCTTTCCAAGTCACCGTTACATGTAATGGAGCCTGCTGAACTGGAGATGGCTGAACACCGGCCTGCCCATGGGAAGTGGTGAATGAATTACATGTTTTGCTTTGATGGCATGTGTGGTTTTTGCTTTGCCTACTAAACTGTCTTTACCTCAAACCACGACTTTTCTCACTTTTACTCTTGCAATTTGCTCCCCCATCCCACTGGAGAGAGTGAGCAAGTGGCTGCATGGGGCTGAATTGCTGTCTAGGGTTAAACCTAGACATTGGGAAATTTTGCACCCACATACGTTAAGTATGATAATTAATGTTGCATTACATGACACCACTTTGCTTCCAGCTAGTAAGAAAAAGTTTGTTATGACTCCAGAATTTACATGTAACATCTATTCTTCCATTTTCAGAGGTGAATTCTGAAAGAAGGCGGCAGTGATTATTTGTGCAAACACAGAAGCTTCAAGAAACCGAAGTAAATTTATTACAAAAGCATACAGCAACACGTGACAGAGAAGAGCAGGACCATAAGAAGGGAATTGAGAACAGATACCCTAAGACAGTTCTGAGAACTGAAAGAATCCTGAAAGCAGAAGACAACTAATAACCAAGACACAATTTCCAATGATATCTAAGGCATTTAAATAAAACAAAGGCTACAAGTTTAAATTAAATTGCCCAATTGACCCCTTCATTCTTAAAGCCGTATGCTTTTTTCAGCAGAAGACAAAACAAACCCTTCTTTGCACACCTTGATTCACAGTGGAAATGGTAAAGCTGCTATGAGCTAGGGTAGCTTTCACAAGGAACTCAGAATTGAAAGGAACTGTTTAGAAATGTGTGTGTGTGCGTGTTTTTGTTAAATTTTCTACCCCCATGCTTTGATATTAGCTAGCAGGCATGAACATCACATAATAAGACCTAAAGATTGAAAGGACAATGTGTTTCATAAGACCACATAAACATCATGAATAGATAACGCTAACATGTGCTGCTGCTGCTTCTTCCTGTAAAACAAAGGACTCCAAAAGTCATCACAGCAGAAATCAGAAACTACACAATATGGTGTTAATATAAGAAAATATTATCAGAAACAAAATGCTTTCTTTGGAAAAAAATTACAAAATGCTTTGACCAGTGATTTATTTTGAAAATCAGTGGAGTGGAAGAAATCCTTCACAAAGAATTAACAACCTTTTTTTTTAATATAAAACCTCTGTACACAGCTGTCAGGGTTGTGTGGTATTCCCAATGATCAGTTCAAGTAATCAGAAGGAGGCAAAAAAAGTAGCTCTCCTAGCCCTACCGCTCTGTGGCTTGATGAGCAGCACTTTGTAGCAGATATTCCAGTATATAGATTAGACCTATAGTCCTAGAACATGGCCTCTTGGGTATGCTTGGGGAACAGCATTTACTGATCGTCAAATAATCAGAAAAAAATTATAGCTAACAGCATCAAAATAGACAAAAGTAAAGCTATGATTATTTTTTTTTCTCTTTTTCTGGAACAAGTTAAGAATATACCGTTACCTTACAGTTTGGGGACAAATTGTAAGCTTAGACACAGCAGACATATCACAGTTTCAGTGTCTGCTCTGTTCTACAAAATGAACTCACTTCTGTTTCTTAGGGAAGTAACCTCTGATTAGCATTTACAGCAGGTCTAATGGAGATCCTTTATATTGAAAGTGTAGATGTGCCAAGAAAAATAAAAAGATACTGAATAAACTTCACTTGTTCCTGGCTGATGGGAAATTGTGCTTAAATGTTGGCATTGGAAAGTCCATTTGGGAACTTTCAGACAGCGCCTCTCTTTCTTGCTTTTCACTTGAAAATTTTATTCACTTTTCCTTTTTTCTTGGTATTACAACATGGATGGAGTCTTTCAACTCCATCTTCTCCTGGGATTAAATGATCCAAAGACTAAGGGAAGAAGCCAAACACTAAGGGAAGAAGCGCAAAGGAAAACGTGCAACATGTATTGCAACAAGGATAAAAGAAGTGAAGATAAATACAATGAGGAGACTTCTGTTTTTACAGAAGGCATCTCTCTCTACAGAAGCAGAAATAGCTTGGGGACATTTTGCACAGGTCTACTTTGATGTGCTTCTAATATGGACATGGATTGATTAGATCACATTTGGCCTTTTCTTCATTATCCACAGTTCACAATGGCATGGATGCTCTTTATTTATTTATTTATAATTTTTTTTAAGTGTTAGAAATTGCATGATATAACATACTGGTAAATTAAACTTTAAGGGTGCATTTGAAAGTACTGCTTTCTTGCATAACTAATACAGAAGATGTTATTAGCATTTTCTTTTTAAGTCTGTAGCTGTTACCACATAAACAGCAGCTATAGTGTACTCCCTTCTTTCATTAGCTTATTCATATCACTCTCCTGGTAAAAAAGCCGGTACATCTCTGCTTCTTTAAGTAAATATTTTATGGTATCAGAGTCCTAAATTCAACTCCAGTATTGATTACAAGGTGTATTACATCTGAGTTCTGTATGCATAAAATAAAAGCAAGATCTCACCGTATCAGAGAAATTTTAAAACCAAGAGATCAACCATGTCCTGTGACAGTGGCCAGGTTGCAGACACTGGCAATAGGCATCAGTTTTCTAAGGATTTTACTGTGCAACATTTACATTTTGAGATACTTTTTGTCTTTAGCTTACACTTCGCCAAAAAAAGATCACAACAGAAATGTTTGGAGACTATAAGATGATATATTTACATGTGCATTTATGTATAAAGTAAGAGGTTTTGCAAATAAATCACATTAGTAAATCTGGAACTACAGCTGTCATTGCCATCCCAGTGCTAAAACCGCTGTAGTCACTTCACAGAAGAGAACTTAACCATGATATTCTTTTCAGTCATAACAACTGACAGGGCTGACTGTTTTATTTTATGCTGTCAATGTGCACTTTCCTAGACAGCAATGCTGAAGAATGAATGTATGGAGAGAGGAAAATCGAACCACAAGACTTGGGTGAGATACTAGGTCTTGAAAAGCTGGGACACAGTGGAGGGGCTTTGGGGTGATGTAAAATAACCAACAGAACATAACGATGCTTTAGCTAATGCACAGCAAATGCAATCCTTAGACACACACAACCAGATCAATACAGAAACTCCCAAATATCACTGAGGAATGTATCACCTTCTGATAAAACCAGCATTTGTTTTATTATGTGTTTGTTTCTCATTTGCAACCATATACATTAGGTCTCACACAGGTTCAGTGAAATGTTTCTAGACTTCATAGCCAAGTATGTGCCAGAGAAGTTTAACATAACTAGGACTTCCCAAAACACAAGATCTCTGCCTCCATAGTGGGGGTGGGGGGAGTTAAGATTTTGTAATCAGAAACCAGAGGGGTTTTGACTGGATCCAATTAGGTGGCTAATCCCTACATTGCTGTTTCATTTTACTTATTTCTGGACTAGAGAAACTCCCCAAGTTGAAACCTCAGGTAAACAAGAATATGTTAAAATTGTATTTTTGATGAATCAATATTTTAAAAAAAAAAGTCTCATCAGAAAACTCCCAATTTAGTCTAGATATACCTGATGTTTTAAACATATCAGGATTTTAGACAGTGAAGCAGGGGAAAGACAGTATTAAAGGCATTATTATTATTTATGTTTTGAATATATCAGAAAGCTATTAAAGTGTTATGCTTAACTATTTTCAGTAGATTGCCTTATTTATCTAGGCCAAATTTGATATTCCTGCTAACGCATTTCTAGGTAAATGCTGTGTATGAGCCAGAGTTCACTGTATTTAGGTGTCTACAAATTTTAAGTATGAGAAATAGAAAACGCTATTTATTTGAGCACTTTAGAAATGCTAAAATCCAGATCTACACTCTGGAAATGATGTGTACATTACAGTGATGAGAAGGCTCCCCTCACTAACAGTCTTGCAGTATAACAGAAACAATGGCCATGATACTTTACAATTCAACTTAAACAGCATCTGTGTATACTGCAGCATATTCTAAATTTACAGTAGGAATTACTGAACAAAAGAGAAAGCTAAAATATCGAGCAAGATTTAATAGTGAAATATGTCACAGGGCAAAATCATTATTCAAAGTAACTCCAAAGTGAAAAAGAGCAGTTTAGCTAATTTGAAGACTGGTCTAGCTCTAAAGCACTAATCTCCAGCAGTGTCGTTACCACTCCTTAGCAGATGGCTATGGCTGTATTAGAGCTCCAGAACATTAGACTGAAGGCCAAGTGCCCAAAAGAACACACCAAATGCTTTTATTTACTCATTTCCAGTTTCTGCCACACTATTGCCATAGTGCAGATATTAAGTCATTGCTGATGCAGTCACAGGAGACTTTAGAATGAACTGCTGCGTACTTTAGCTACCACAGCAGCTCAGCTCTTTGGTGAGTATGACACTGCCGGTATGAGAATTGAACTTTACTGAGTGTTTGAGGAAAACAGGTAATAGCAGTTACTTATCTTCTCATCAAATACTTAAGAAGGAAGGAATGCAAATTCCACATCAAGACTGTTTCTAATGCTTTATTTCTTCAGACATCACATGAAATGGCCAATGCCACCAACAGTATTCCATCCCACCTGAACAAACGTTATCACATCAGGAAAAACACTGCAATATTACAGAGTCAGCTCTAACACTGCTAGGAGCACTTACCTATGTGCAGGCAAATAATGGTATTACCTCTTGAGGCCACATTTGCTGGTTTGAGTTTCTCTGAGTGACTCTACATTAATTTATGTTAATCTGCAGGTTGCTAGAACGTCCCAGCTCTTCGGTGATTCCCATTCATCCCCTTACATTCACTGCTTTTACTTCAAAAAACCCAGAATTCAATCTCATTGAACCACGGTGACACCTCACATGTTCTGATCACTTAACACAGCTTCCACTGCACATATCTTATGGACCCTACTGCCAAATCATCAATTAGGGGATAAAACCATGTTGGCCCACTGAGTTTAATGGAGATGTAACAACATGTTCCAAGAACTAGTGAAGAGCAGAAACAGAGTGGTTTGCAAATCTTGTAACACTGTGTGTGTTTTCAGATTGAGAATGACAGGAAAGAGATTTTAAAAGGCAATGCATTTAAAACTTTCAACAATCAGAACCTGGTGTGGAAAAAGCTCAGTGGAGTTTTTTAAGAAATATTGTTAACTCTCAGTACAGTGCAAAATTCATTTGTTCAGCCCTATTCAGAGCATCACTGACAACAGTTTAGAAAAGACTGAGTGAAATACAGACTTTGCAAAGCTCACGGTGTACATGAATTTAGCCCCACCAATGCTCTCATCATACAGAGTTCAGTCACATTTACCACTTATGAAACCGGTCTGGTGAATTCAATTACTGAAGGAAGTCTGGTTTTAATTCCTAGAACTAGTACTTCTTTCAATTTAAATTGATTAATAATAAAAGTTACAGCATTTCAGAGGAACAGCATATAAATTAACTATAAACTGAAGCCCTAGCCCATGGCAATAAGATACAAAGCTCTCCTTCATGTCAGCTCAGATGCAGCTTTCAAACATATTCTAAAGGTACTTCTTCTGGATAAATATTTTACTTTATAGATATAAATTACAGTTTATTGCCAGCTGTTTAAAATATCTATGATCTGGTAAGATGAGTCTTGCTAACCTCCAGCTGTCTCCCATTTACTTGAATTGGAAAAACACTGGGTAAATTGCTGCCCATGGAGCACAAACATAAGCAACTGAAGTACCCATAATTTGTTGGAGTTTTAGATCATCCTAATTTAGATATTTTTCAAAAGACATAATGTAAAGTAGACTCCACTTAATAGCCACCCTGATAAATAGCTCTATTGGGAAGATAATACAGTTAGTAGAAGGGTAAATTAAAAGCAAAATGTAAAAGCTGTTCTGCATCCATGACATACCCAATGTGTTTGGACTGAAGTTGTTTGATGGGCTGATCATAGAAGTGTACAGTGAATGGCCATTACATATGGCACAGCTGTTTATTAGCTATAGGGGACTTTCTCATGCTCTTGATTTCATATTTACACAACTAAACAGATAGAATTAAAGAAAAACTAGGAAGTTTCTTTCTTCACTCTGCTCTTGGGTAACAACATGAACACAATATTCCTGTGCTCTCAATGGGGCATTTAAATATCTTTTTTTCAAGGGTTTAACATATGCAAAACTACAATAAGTGGGGATGTAGTATACAGCTAGGATATGTACCTGAGTTATGTGCCAAGGTAGCTGCAAGAAGAGAACCTCAAGAAAAGAGAACTGATAGCACAGAAGAGGATATCTTATGTCTCAGCAAGTCTGTAGCAATGTCTAATTATTTGTGATATATTTTGTGGTTCTTATTTCTATATGTTAAACAGAGACAACACATGGGGTGAATATTGGTTCATATTATACTATCTGTCAAAGATGTCTGTAGACTGCTAGGTACTGTCACCACTAAGCAACATTCACAAGCTCAAGAAGGGAGAAATAACGTAGCTTTTCAATACATTACAGATAGAAGTATTTTATTCTCCATTAAAAGATACACAATATTTCCTTGTGAAAGCTATTTATAACCACAAAGGCAATTTTGTCCTCTTTACCTAGGTAAAACCTTAATCTCTGGCTTTGTGGTTCAGAAGATCTTCTCCACAGAAGGATTTTTACCATCCCTTTCTATGACCCTTAGCTGGGGTTGAGCCTTCTCCCTTTTTACAGGGCACACTGAAGTGTGGATGAGGAGAGAAACAGAAGGCAGTGGTGGCAGGAGAGAAGCAAAGGAAGAAAAATGTGCAAGGAAAGGAGACAGAACTGCATAAGGTAGAAGTGTGGCTGACAGCCCTAGAATCCCCCAGGATCGCAGTCAGCAGTGAAGAGAATTACCTTGCGGAAAAGACACAGCTGGCAGGAAAGATGTCAACTGCAGGAGGTAAAGAAAAATGCAGGCAGGAGGAGAAACCAGTGAGCCACTCTGGACAGGAGTGCCTTGGGAGTGACACGACGTGGGTAAGATGGCCGATGACTTACATGGGCACGCAGCCCACAAATTAATATAACACTTGATTACCCCTATCAATCCAAAATGGTTTCCTTGGACACCAGTCCAAGAGAACACTCAAATTACCTCTTCTCTTACTGACAGGCATGGTTCAAGAGCAAACACCTTATACCCTCATGCCCAAGGGTATTAACCAGTCATTACCTCACATTTCCTTGTTTCCCTAATGGGCCCTGTTTCATCGCCCTGGGTATTAAGAGCTGCTTCACAGCAGATCCATGCAAGCAATCTGTAACAGTGCACTTAACCAGTCAGCAGGGGTACTGAATAATGAGCCCATCTGTACTGTCCTCCCAACCCTGTCCTGAAAGCATCAGTAAGCTCAAGGAGCAAAATTTTCAAGGTATCTCCATCTAACCAAATTTCTAAGCAGCAGAGGAGTACTCTTATTGTTAGAGCACTTCTTGTACAGTACATAAAATAAGACTTTTACTGTTTGGCCAATAAAAAGGTTTTCCCTTTTTTTGTGTTGGGAGACAGCTAATGAAACCATGTCTAACTCACAATAACACCATTATAAAAGGGAGTCAGAAGCAAATTGAAATCTTCATGCTTTCCTCTTCCATATTATGTCACAGGACATACCCAATTAGCAGCAAAACACTTGGTAATCCCTATGCTTGCACTCAGATTAGAACAAGAAGATTAAATAACAGTATGGCAGAAAACTTTTTAATATAGGTGTCCAGGAGTATAAACCTTGTAAGTTCTGCAGTGAAAAGGAAAAAGAAATTAAAAAAAGAGAGAGAAAAACAGTCCTATGATAGTGCACTACCTTCCTCTTCTCTGTTCCTCCAAAAACAAAATACAGCTCCTTTTCATACAGAAAGAGTAGCTGCAGTTTTATACAAATTAAATGCTTGGTAGTGAAATCTATCTTCTATTCTGGATCAAGACCTGGGTCAAGCAGATTTCTGACCAACAGGAAATAATAACTGCAACCATATTTTCACTTGCCTCAGTTCCTGCTAGGATCAAAGCAAGGCTGTCAATCTTCACTATGTTTAGATATTTATAATATTTTCAGTATCATTCTGGATTTTTTAAGCAGTTGGCACCAAGCAATATATGAAACTGTCCCACTGTACTAAACTGGTACTATTTTTTCCCATCAGATACTAGTATGGCAATCCTCTTCATGTCTAATTCTTTGACAGCAATTCAGTTTTAGATGGCTTATAATAGGCTCTGCCTGAATTCTGCCAGGATTGAATTGTTATTGATTGGTACGAGGCAATGGTGTAGAAGGGTGCATTTCCACAGCTTGTATTTGGATGGGTCAGATCCTTTGACAGCTGATTTTGTTAGAAAACCTGAGGTCATTGTGGGCACTGATCATTACACACCCTTGCATTTTTTCCATCGCTGCAAGCTCAGCTTCTTACTCTTGCAAAGGACACAAGTCATTTTCTTTCTAAGGTCTATATGGAGGGTTTTTATATAAGACATTATAATTGGTATATCTTTGTACATAACTGCTTCATATTACTCTGAAACAGTACATTAGGTCCATAAAAATGCAACATCTACTGTTTTAATTGTTTATCATATTACCCTCCCTGGGCAGAATCCAGCCTTCAGTGAAGCTAAAGGAACTATCCCACAGGAGTAAACATGCCAATGCTCTGTGAATGCTGCTTTCTCATAGAAGCTCCCATGTGTCAAAAAGGTCAGGTCAAAAACTCTGTAAAAAAACCCTACCTCACCCTGTGGGCAGCAACTTACTGTATTTTTTTGCTTCTTTTCATCATCAGAATTGTTCTCATTTGTTTGAGGGACATATGGCTCTCACTAATCAAAGTAATTCCCAAAACCCTCCATAGATTGCACCATTTTAGGCTTTCACAAAAAGAGGGAGGGAGGGGAGAAGAAAGAAGGAAAAAAGTGCACAGACCTCCCTCTACTATTTGTCTAAATGAATACCGTGTTCTGTTTGAAATCAAAGCTGTCACAGACAAGTTTTAACACCACCGAGCTTCAATTCTGCTGTTGTCAGTCATGTTGATGTAGAAAATGCTAGCAATTATCAAACACAGTCTGAATTTATCAGCTGGGAGTTTTAATCAATCCACTGTAAGAGAGTTTAGGAAGGAGAAACAGTTTGCAGGCAACGGATGCCAACTGCCAGTTTCCTACCTCAGCACAGCCTACCAGCCTCAGTGAAGCTTCCTTACAAGCATATTTTCCCCCATCACTGCAGGCTCAGCTTCTCACTCTAGAGAAGATGTACTTTTCTGCACTGATGTACATGTCAAACCCATTCACGTTCCATTTCTACTCTTAAAAATGCCAAAATACACCAAGTCAACAGAAATCTATCTATTTGACTTTAGAAGATGAAATGGTGTAATTAGTAACATTACACTTATTTTACTACTGTTGCTTTGATTTAAATTGTTAGTGGTTTAAACATCTTAATTTCAGAGTGAATTATATAATTGTTTTTGTTGCCCATTTATTGATTTTTTGTATAATTAGGATGCAGTAATTTACTTTATATCTCTTTAGTTTAATTGAGTTAATAATGTCTGCTGAGAAGCATGATGTCACACTCTCAGCTACTTGGCTGGAAAGCTGGAGGAAGAGCTTTCATTGGACTAAGAATTTCAAACAGCAACTTTTCCTGCAGAGCTGTAACTCTGCAAAAGTTAGCTCTGTTGAAATGACACAGCTGCTTCCATATTTTTGTGCTGCTGTTATTGCTCTTGTGATAGATCATATTAAAAAATCTTCCTTGACATGGCATGGTTCTCCCTGATGATATTGTTATCACAAAACTCTATCTACTGTATCAATAACAGCAAATAGGAGCAAGGACAGTCTGTATTGAAAAAGAAAACCTTAGCTTTCAGTTAGTGTCTAATAACTGAAATTGCCTCCCTTGAACTCTACCAATACAGCCAGTATAGTACATCCATCTCCACTGGGGAGTAGCATTTTATCAATCCTTCAACTTTTCATGATCCAGACAGTCTGGAGGAGATCCCATCTCCACTTGGACCATGACAGAGAGGACAGGCTCACTTGGGGCTGAGTCCCTCAATGGAGAGCATCTCTGGCTGGCTCATAGAAGGTGGCTCATATTAGCACTTTGTGATCCACAAACAGTGATGAGGTTCAGAACAGCATAATCTTAGTTTAGACCCATCTGTTGTATAAAGGGCCAAGCACAGTTTTAGCCCTGAAGGAACTTTCGAAACTCAAGATGCCCACAATCTTGGGCTGAGATTTACCCATTAAATATGGAAGTGCTGTATTCTGAATCCGTGCAATATTCATTTTGAAAGAATCTGTACAATTTAACCTTCCAGTGCCACAGCCAGCAGCAAGACTTCCTAAATTAGCAAAAGTAATAAACAAGAGCCTCATTAAATCTTCCTCTTCCCTGGTTTTTTATCCCTCTAATGAAGCTCTCTGTCCTGTAACTCCTCTCATTTCCCTAATTCTCTCTTCATCACCGATTTCTTTATCCTTTGATATGACGGAGTCTCCTGTCATAAGTAATGATAGTGCTACGTTTTCTAGAGGGCAGAGTATGCAAAGGACAGGAAGGCATGTTGTTCTTAAAACTGTGGCCCAGCAAGGCAGATGGCTCATTAATGTACCAGTCTTGCCCTCTCAGCAAGGAAAAAACACACACTCTCTTACACAGAGGGGTCAGCTTGCGAGGCACGCTCCCTCTGCTACCTCAAGTCTGGCTGCTTCTGTTCAAGCTGTCTTCCACACTACTTGGGTTCACCTTTATGCAGCAATGAAGTGAAAGATTCTTTAAAAGATGTCGGGACAGCTCTTGATGTGCCCCTTACAGCTCTGAGTCTGGCAAAATCTAAAAACTTGAGAGCCCCTTGAGATCAGCAAAGAAAAAAAATCTTCCCTCAGTATCATGTTTCTTTGCAGACATCATTAACTCAATTAAACAAAAGAGAAATAAAGTAATTTACTGCTTGCTAATTACACAAAAAAAAAGTTTAATACAAGCAGGCAACAACAAAAAACTAATATAATTCACTCTGAAATTAAGTGGGTTTTTTAAAAACACCCTCGGCTTCTATCAAAGCAAGTAATAAAATAAGTGTATTGTTACTAATTATAGCAATTCATCTCCTAAAGTCAAATATATACAACTGTGTTGACCTTATATATTTTGACAAATGAAACTTGAAGGAACAAACAGGGCTCATCAGATCAGTTTCCCCAACAAGGAAACAAGGACAAGGCTACAGGCATAGAGTTTCCCTTGCTTTTCTATCTTTAAAGAAGGTGTCAAAAGCACATTGACAAAGTCTGACAACCACAGATGATCCCAGGAAAAGGCTTTGCCACTTTATTTTTCTTATTGTCATTTGAAGAACGGAAATAAAATTCTGTTATGCCACGCATTGCCCCATCAGGACTCCATCAAGTTCTTGCTAATGGAAAGTGCACTGCTCCCTGCATTGCTTCCCCGTGGCTCTCCTTCCACAGTACCTTGGAAGCAGGTGAACCATTTCCATACTTTAATACTACCATCTTTTTACACTGGACTTCTTCCTTAAATAATAAGGTTTACTTGCAGTAGTCACTCTCCTATCTCTACTGCTGAGTAGGTACTCCAAATCTACTTCAGCAACGGCAAGGACATAATAGCACACTGATCTATCCCTGAAACCTAAGGAGCGCTTTATGAGGGAAAGTATAAGGAATTCAGGATGGAGAAAAAAAAATAATCAAAGACTTGTTCCATTTGATGTTAATTCCTCAATGCCAAAATTGCTATTGGGTACACCAGCATCCCCAGACCCTCATGACTGTGATGGATTATTGCTCTGTTTACTACCCCACACACTGTGTTAATTAGTATCGTGCCTCCTGGTTCACAACATCATTTAATACCAATGCTTTTCCAGGTTTTGTATAACTTTCACACATTCCACTTCTCAAAAATTCACTTGTTAATGCATTTCAACTGAAGACAAATTCGTATTTGTTATGCTGTCTTCAGCAATCATTGCAGTTCAATAAATGAAGCTTTACAAAAGGCTCAGAAATTAGGAGATGCTTGCAGAGAGATCTCTGTGATTCTGAAGGCTTTAAAATGGAATCATCCTAATTTCTAATGAGAAATTCCTCTGAAGCTCCAATGAGAAAGGAAAAGAAGGTATCGAGGCATAAGGCCTGTGTTTCTTACATCTCTTTCTATGGACCCCTTATCTCTGTGTCTCTTCTCGAGGGGCAATCCTAGGGATCACCGAGGTTCACAGAAACTGTGAAGGTTTCCAGAATTTTGCAGGAAAAGGCTGTTTGGGATTTTTGTTTTTTAAATCAGCTCAGCTTACTGATAAAACCAACCCTATCTTTCTTAGCTACTGCAGATCAGAATCCAGACAGGCTGATAGGACAGTGGGTAGGGAAAAAACAAGAAGAGAAGAATGGAAGTGAGCATGTCTCTAAGGTCACACAGATCCTGTGGTCTGTGGATCCCTGCTGGGACTCCCCTTCCTAATTGATTGTCTTGCCCAGCAGGAACCTGCAGACTCCCCAGGAGCTAAAGGGATGGGAGCTGCACTTTTTAGCAGTAATAAGTGTCGTTAACAAGGCAACTCTGCCAAAAGGGTTGAAGGCATCTGTTATTTTGTAAAATACTTAAATGGATGATATATGCACTGTACCTGTTTAAGTGTGTGCACTGACTCTTAGGGATGCAATGTATCAAAGCAGCAAAATTACTGCCCAGTAAGCCTAGATAGAACTCTTGAGCAAGAAGAAAACTGATCTTATTTTACTCTGTGTTAAGGATAGTTGACTTTTTGTCTATTAGTGTAGCTTTTGATGTTATAGTGTAATTAAATTTGAACCCAATGTGCCCAACTTCTGCAACAAATGATATATATTTCTCTTTCTTCTCTTTGTGTTGAAAATATATCCTGGCTGACTGGAACCACTGTGGCAAGCTGTAAATGATGTATGAAATGAAAAATCCCTGCTCACTGCAAAGAGAGAATATAGACAGGGCTCAGCAATTGCTGCTGGGCTATGCTATTTGCTGAAATATTCAGCTCAAATACAATCACACAGGCTTGCCAGTGCTGACACCGGGCAGCAAGTTGCATATATCATTTTTCAATCTTATTCAGGACCAAATGACTAAGTGATAGCTTGTATGATAAATTCAGAAAAAAAATACAGATCCTAAACCAGCTTCACTTGTTGTGCTTGTGGGTTTTTTTATTTATTTACTCAAATGACTAATATTCCACTGCTTCAGACTCACTAATGCTCTGAGCTTTAGAAATTCACTAACACCAAGAAGGGCAAGACAGCTGGAAAAACTATTAAACAACAAATGGTTTGACCACTCTGAAGCTATCTGTAGACACTAACTAATAATACTGACCAGTGGCATGTTTATTAGGGAGCCCTGCAATAAGGAAGGTTCTTTGAAAATCTTAGACAAAGTCAGAGGCAAAAAATCTCTCCATACTATGGTATCCAGGCATGAAAATACATCTGTATCTCAGCACAAGTGAAAAACAATTTGCCTTCTTGCACAGGATTGTTTGTACATCAGAGATATTTGTGTTAACTCTTGGGACCAAGGCTATGACTTAACAATCTACACACTTCCGCAGATTATGGAGCTCCTTTTAACCCCACACCTCCCCATTGTTGTCATCCCACAGTTCACAGTTTCCTCCGTTTTACCAAGGCAACTAAAACATAACCATGCTGTGAACTGCATCAGGCATCTGACCTGACTTTAACAAACTCTGTCTAAAAAAAGAAAAGAAGGGATCAGAGTATTTTTGGTAAGCCGAACGAACTCTCCCTAAAGAAAAGAAAGGACAAGATGAAACATGAGATAATGTAAGGCTTGGCTGGGGCTCATTCAGGCATTAGAAGCATCCAGGGTGGATACCCAAAGACCACAAACATTTGGAAGAGCTGTCAATTGCAAACCTAAGAGATGGGAAAGGGAAGGAAGAGGGAGAGGGAAAGGGAAAGGCACAGCAGCTAAAAAAGGAGGGGACTGCCTTGGCAGTAGATCTGTGACTTCTGTCTCCTCTGATGATTGTAAGCCTGACTGACAAAATGCAGATCATGTAGCACCTATGGGGTTCTCTTTAAAGATTTTTATTCTTGAGGCCCTTCAAAGATCACACAACAAGTTGAAATTTGAGATTTTTTTTCTGCTTCTGTGTTCTTCCTTCCCTCTCTTCCATTGAGCTGCCTGCAAAGGTTAGAAACTTGTCTCACCTCCCCTGAAGGCAACCAGCAAAAGGGAACCTCAAAAAAGGCTTAAAAATCCACATACTTTCAAATGTATTAGCTGTTAAACTTTGGTTTTGTTCAGACATTTTTTACATACACATTTTCATGCATTATGGAAGTTTGGAAGTCTAGCTTTACATACTTAATGTTTAACCTTCCAGGCATATTTTTGACTTCTTACCCCCTCTAAGTGGGTGTTAATTCAAACTAGTCAAAAGGGCATGAACTTGAACAGAAGATCTCTTTTCCAATGTTATTTTCTCCAGACCTTTCAAAGATAAGGTTAGATATATGTGTCTGATCCAAATGTGGTGCAAGCAGTTAATGGCCCTCAAAGCACTAGTATAGCACCTTGAGGCCAGAGTTGATGAACTGAAGGAGCACAGAAATACGGATGTCTCTACAGAAACAGCAAAGCAGTCCTACATCAGAGCTGGCTATCCCTACCATGCAGCAGGGAGCACAGCACATACAAGAGGAGTTGGGGGGAAGGTCACTATTTTAAACATACAGAACTATAACAGAGGGAGAAGACTACACTGTAAAATCTACTTAAATCAATTATATCCATATGGATACAAGCCCAAATGACAGAAAACAAAGATGTTAGAAGCATCATTGTGTTAATCATCTCCTGATCAGGGAATGAACTCTGACTGCACATGGTTCTTTATCTAAGGTCTTTTTCCTCATGTGTTTAAACAGTGACTGGTACAATGACAGCATGTTCTGCAAATAAGGCTGCTGTGCATTACTGTAGCCTGAACATTTTTACTGCACATTATTTATTCTGAGCATTGTTCTAACATCTACAATCCCCAGTCATGGGGCAGGACCCCACTGAGAAAACCAAGTCTAATAAAACAGCAGTAACAGGCAACTTCAGCCCTTCGTATATAAATTAGATCACTTAATACTGTTACAGCCTGAAGATGAGCAGAACTCCATCTGTGCCCAGCTTTGTGCATTTGTGTGTGACCAGGTGCTTAAAGCCTAAGCCATCATTTGCTGCTTCCTGCAGCAGGGAGGGCCAGCTGGGAGCTCCCACTGCGACCAGCGTAGCATTCCAGGGAGATCTAAAAACCAGGATGCAGCCTCTGTGGCTAACAAATTTGGACAATTCCAACTGAATGTTCTGAGAGGCTGGGAAAGTTCAGAATTTTTTGAACAGTCTGCTGTGGGGGCATCGCTGCCTTTACTCTGAGCCAGAGGAAAAAAAAGCTGATACAGAAAGATGGACCCAAAGAAAACTAAGACCAAATTTGAATAAAGAAAACAAAAGATGTAAAATGAGATAAAATAAAAATATTTAGTTCTAAGATTGAAGGGGAAAAAAAAGGAGGCTGATGCACTAGAATAGCAGAAAATAAAGGTCACCAGAAAGGGACTGAAGCCAAGTCCAAAACAAGTGAATTAATTTGTCAGGAAGCTGCACTGAGTCAGTTGCCAGCTGCCTCTCCCTAAAGTACCTGAAGCAGGCTGCACCTAATGTATGAGAGGTGTGTCTGGGGCTACCAGCTGCCTCTCTCTGCTTCTCCTGCAAGAGCAGGCATTTGGAAGCAGAAACCCTGGCAGTGCTCCACAGCACCTTGACAGGAAAGATTCCCCAGTGTCTCCATGAACTGCCTCAGACTTCTTGCCTCCCTGGAGATGAGAACACTCCAAGTTTGCAACTTGCACTTTAATTAAACTTATCAAAAAATGATATTTGTTGTAAAACAAAGAGAAAATTTATTATCTAGTCTCAAGATCAGACTGTCAGCTATAGCAGTGGGTAGAAAAGGTCACAAGTAAAACCCAATTTTAGTCTAATCTTGCTTCAATTAAAGTTTTCTATTTACCAATGGAATACTTTTCTAATTGCTTACTCTTGTTACATGGGATTTCAAGATGTATTTGACACGCTGGAGACAAAGTTTAAGGTTAGCAAACATAACCCGTCTCCTGAATGCCACTGCCAGTGATCAGCAATTTTATCTTACCTCATGCAAGAGTATGTTAATTTTGAATTCCAGTCTGAGATGAAAATATGAATGTTCTGGCTGGCTGTGCTGACCAGCTGTCTTTGGTATCATCTCCACCCTCATACCTATCAGCCAAAAGATGTGTGGGTTCTCAAAAACCTGTTAATGGCTTCTTCCTGATCATTTTGGGTGTAAAAGGGTTATTACCTCTTAGTACCTGCCAACTGGCTGTTTATCCTCAGCCTGATATGTACGCTACACATAGGCTACTGACTCATTCATATCAAATATCATCAGATTGGCGATACATCCTTTCTGTTTGGTTCATGACTGTATTCACTAGCTCTCCATACTTGTATACGTGGCATTTGTAATAGTCATTTCTAGAGTGCTTGGCCTATGCATTCTACAGCAAATCCCACAGTTCTGGTCCTCCTGCTCCTCATATTTCCCACCTATAGGACTTGGGATGGTGCATGTCTGATCCATGTACATAGCTAGGACAGTGCATCTGGGAATGAGAACATCCTCTCGGAAATAGCCATATCCATAGACTGGGGGCGGTTACAGGAGCAAATGCATATTAAGTGCCATAGCACATGGAGACAAGCTAATCTTCATGCAGATATCCTACAGGAACTTCAGAATGAAATGGCTGAGCTGAATACAAAAAAAGTTATCAACCTAAAATTATCTACTACTGCAGGGAACTTGGGGGCATGGTTAATTTGTGGTTATCCTTCAGAAAGGTATTGGGGTGATTCTGGAAGCCAAGCACTAGTAAGGTGGGTTTTTTTTAAAAAGTGCTGAAACAACTGTAACAAGAATAAATTACACATGTTAGGGACAAACAAGCACAGCTCCTACAAAGGAAGATGTGTCACTGTCATCTATTTAGCACTTTGGGGATTGTAAACAAAACTGAATGAGGAAGAAACAGCAAATATTTATATGAGTTTCCACAGCTTTTGACATAAGAAACTAGATCTTAAAGTCAAACAATGTCATAGATTAGATACTGACTTGAAGACAAGTATAAATAAAGGAATAGTTTTCAATTTGGTAACTAGATGATACTGAAACCAACTGGTTATTCTGTTTCCAGTCTTAATTTATTCTTAAAGTCTTCAAATTAAGCATATTATTCTAAAGCACCTGATTAACAAGACATCCCTCTTGACAGGAATTTCCATAAAGCTCATATGAGTGAAATTTAGATAATCAACTTTAACCTAAGGTTTGATAGTTACTGATTTTTTGTGCTGGCAAGGAGAAAGCTCCTCAAACTATGAAAGTCACCTTCCTCTTTCTGGAAGTACTGGAAATAGACCTTAAAGGTAGGGGGCAGAAGACAGCAGATGGAAACCGTAAGAAGTACTGCCAGTCACAAACTCAGGGAACATTAGAGAAGGTGTTTCCAGGTTAATTCTGAGTCCTGAACATCAAGGAGAAGACAAATGCTGAAGTTAGAGCAATGTTAGGGACTTAAGAGTTTATCTGAAATATATATATTTTTTTTTACTATTTTGGTTATCTCATGATTATTGCTTTTTTTGGATTGCCCTAGGTGCCTGCTTGGTCAAAGGACTGATTGACCAAAGGACTATGTGAAGAAGAAAGTAATGGATAATTTTATGAGCAAAGAGCAGAAGTATGAACTCTTTCTCCTTGTTTCCAAAAGCATCCCCAGTTTTAAATATGAACCAGGAGAATGAGGTGATGAAAAGCCATGTATGTGGCAGTACTATGGTCTCTGACAATATGTTGGGCTGTTTATAATAATAATTGATCACTTTGATCCCTTCAGCTTCTATCAATTCATTTGCATTAAAAATAGTTAAACTTCCTAAAAGATTAAAAAAAAAAAATAAATCAAGAAACTCGTGCTGAAACATAAGAAGTCATCCTAAACTCGGTCGTCTAGTGTTCTGTGTCTCAAGCTGAGCGCACAGAAAAGGCACTCACTGCACAGAAAGAGAGGGGAAGATGAGAACTGTACAGCAACTGCAAAGACAAATGAAAAGTAAACCAGAGCAAGCAGCAGCAACTGTGACCTGAATGAAGGAAATAAACGATAGGGGTGCCTCCAGTGCTGTTATCATCAACGCAGCAAAGAGGAGAAGATATATCTTGGATCTTTTACTACATGAAACTATTCAATCAGCAGGCCTGAAACATTCACACCAGCCATATGACCGTGTTGCACTTACCAGAGATACTCACTGCTGTACAAGAGAAGTTTAAAACAGTCAGGAGTATATTTTGCTTCTCTGTCTATGCAACATCAAACATTTCTTTAAAGCACTGTCTTTCTCTCTCAATAAGCCAACCCTTGAGACAGATGAAGACCACAATCCCAAAATAGGCAAAACACAGAGAAAATGGCATGCTGTTTTCTGTACTAATATTTTGGCTTGTCACTGCTCTTGGTAACTTTTGTAAAGCAGCTAACTGTTCTTTATACCTCTGGGTTTAAGAAAGATCACATATCAGAGCTTCATGACCAAATTAAGGTAAGGTCTATCCCCTTCCCTAAGGCCCCTTTCCCTGGCATTATTATCGCTACTAATATTGTACGTGTAGCGTGAAATGGCCAATTCACACATGTGCCATGTTTTGCACATTGCCCGAACCTGCTGGAACATGATTTTCGTAAGAATGATGAGAGTAATAAACATCTTCTGGCAGAGGCTTGCAAAATCTGCACACATTTTACTCACGCAGTAATGGGCCATAAAACTCTTAGAGAACTGCGGGAGAAAAGCAATGCACATACACATGCATAAATTAAAAGGAGAAATGTGAATTCAGTGGAACGCTACTCTTTCAGACATTTAGAAAAGGCACGTATAGCAGGGGAAAACTACACACATACCCAGTAGCATTCACAACAGTCAGAGAAACTAAAGCATACTGATTTCTAAAACCAGATTTAATGGGAAAGCTTTCAGTCATCCAGTCTCAGCAAGTTGCTACAACTGAGACGAGTCCTCTGCATGAGCTGCAGCAACGTTGCAACATCATCTACACAGGCAGAAGTCCTAAAACACACTCTCCAACTAAGCTATTAGATGGATTACTTGTACTTCCAATGGATGGCCAGTAGGGAATATCCTCAGGATTTTCTCTGCTCCACTAACCTAGTCTAAACCTTACTAGAAGGGTTTCAGACTTTTTACAGCCTTTAGAGAAATGTAGAAATAATTTGCTTTTTAAAAAAAAAACAAACCCAAACAGTCTGATGTCAGCTAAAGCTTTCCAACTGTTTTTCCACTAGCACTGAAAATCAGAACTGTCAAATGTTGTATGTATGTGTGATGACAACATGGGAAATCCAATGCCTCCGTATTCTCCTTGTAGCCTTGGCCCTCTCATTTGACTTCCTTTTGGAAGAGCTACTGTTAAACTGCCATGGTCCATCCCGAAGCACAGGTAATAGGAATCGCTGTCATGCAAACCTAACTTTCTGGGATAAGGAGGTATCTGACAGCATTAAGTTACTGACACACAGTTGGATTTCATCCAAACCAATATCCAATCAGAGGGACAATAGAATTGCTGTGGATTTTCCAAAGCTGAGGGACAAAATTAAACTTTCATGCCAGAAGAATTTCACCAACAGATCAGGAAGGTCTTGGTAACTTGTGTTTAAAACCAAGCAAGAGCGGACAAAAGACTTCAATTTTGTTTTAAGTGAAAACTCTGATCACTCCTTTCACTTATTCAGATTACCTACTTACTGTCAGCACAGCAGGGCAAGTTTCTGCTTACCAAGGAACCAATTTGAAGCCTGAAATTGTAAAGTAATTGACATTCTGCATGCTGCTGCTGCTTCAAAGAGACCCAAGGATTGCAGCTCCTGGTGTTGCCAGCAGTGTGTAGCAAGCACTGCCTGCATTTGCTGGGATGCTCTGAACATGCAGAGAAACACTGACCGGGTGACGACTGAGGTAACTGGGGTAAAACAGCACAGTTTTGGCATGAAGTCAATAAAAGCACAGTCTTAAGTGGACAGGAAAACAGAAGTTTGTTCTGCTTTCTCATTTTAGGAAATTAATTTGGATCATGAAAGCAACGCTTAACCAGGATTAGTTCTGAATACAGAACAGCAAATGAATGGGAGAATAAAAATGCAGGAAAATGGAACTTTTGGCAGTGAAATGAGTGCAATCAACAGAGCTTAACCAAATAGGACCCTCCCCATTCTCCTACTCTGTGAGAGATGTGGTGTTCAACCATGGCCTTCCTTACTTACTCCTGAAGAGCTTTTAGTCCTTGCTATCTCCAACGGAATTTTGCTTTGAGTGTTTTAACTACTTGTGACTAGCAACAGGTCAGTTCAGTGGCTAATTCCTGGTGTAGAAACAAACCAAATGCGTTCTCTTCAATGAAACGTTGTGTAGGACACACACACAAAAAGCTGTCAAGGACATCGAAGTCCCATACCAAGTTTCACCCCAAGCACTGCTAGATGGAGGAACTCCTCCACACATCGGTTTTCAGAAGTTTCTCCAGCTGCCCTGACATGTGTGCCATGGTCTCACCTGAACTGTCAACTATCAACAAACTCTAGATCTTTCATTGCACTCCTTTCCCAGCAAGTCTTTTGCTGAGACTTGCTGTGCCTGATTTTATTTGTGCTTTCTCTTGTAATAAAATTGAGGGCTGTGCCACATAATAGAGGTGTTTGACAGTGCCATGACCCTGAAACATGGACTTTTCCATACTCCTGTGAACTCTTGATCATATCTTTATTTCTCTTTTACATAGCGCAGTATTTTAAGAAGTTCAGTTATGACAACTGTCAAATATTTTCTTTAGATCTATGAAATGCAGGGGTAGATTTTGTCTTTCAGGGCTCCTCTAAATACTATACTTAGAGTGAAAATGAATTAACATATGCTTTTCTGAAGTCTAATATAACTTCCCTTAATATCTGAAGGGTTTGTCTTTGTTCAAGATGGTATTACAAAGACATAATTATAATTGAAAGAACTGCAACACCTTTGCAATCATTCCAACAAGTTACATCAACTTTAACACAGTACTTTGACTACAAGGACATTATTCTAATAACTTTTTCCACTCCCCTTCTTTACTGACATGTTCGTAGAATTTAGCAATGATAAAATCATCTCAGACAGTCAACATTTTCCCAGTGATAAGGCTTCACTTGCACTTTTCTAAAGTTTTATCTTTTTATTGCATCTTTAAAAAAACCTGCAAAACTATTAGAAACCAATATCAGTTGAAAAGTAGAAATGTTGCCACAGTCCTCCAGAGAACCTAGTTTATCTTCTATGGGGCAGAAAAGCACTGTAGTTTATGAGTTTTGCAGGTTCAGAAATAATTTCCTCAGAAGCTTCAGTATCCTACCCTACAAGAACACTATTCTTCTGGGGGTATGGTGATAGGTAGTGCCATACACAGGATTTTCCCAAGAATATATGTATGATGAAAAGTTATTTAATGGTGAAAAAAAAAACAACCAACAAAAACCCATCATGTTTTGGGCTTTAGAAAAGAGAATTAGTTGTTTATGATTAAAAATCTACCTGCTCATTAACTATAGTACCAGTGTAAGGAAGGAGCTGACTGACAATAAAAAGAGTAAGAAAAAAATCCACTTTTTCAGCACATTTTTCACTAAGTTTTTGCTGCTGTATTTATATTAATAATAAGCACCATATCAATCATATACAGAGAAACTGTTCTGAACATTAGGAAAAAAGAGTTTTGGTTCACATGCTCTGAGGTTCTCAGTTTCTTTGTCTTCTGACTCTAAAGTATTCTGTCTCTGAGTCTCACACTCCATTTTGTAATACAAGAAAGTTCTGTCTTATAGAATTTCCAAAAGAAAGACATATATTATTTACATCTGTAGCAACCATAAGAAAATGCCTTCCCCCCCACCCCAGTATCTTTTTCGTCAGTATTTTCAGTGCAGAGTTTCATGAATAAGCACATACTATGAAAAAGACCCCTACCAGGAAATACCACAAGAAAGCAGGAAGGTCTTTTCATGTTAACTAACTGTTAAGCATGTTTAGTCACAAAAAGGAAAAGCCCACAGGAATGCTTTTTGTTGTGGCGTTCATTAAGAACAAAGGCATCAGCCAGTCTCTCCAACAGCCCCTTTGGACAGATCTGAAACCCAGGCAGTTTCATTAACCCCCAACTCTTGCAAATGTACCCACTGCAGTAATGCGCAGTGCAGTTGAAGTCTATCCATCAAAACGATGATATGTTTAAACCTGGATCACAACTCCTTTAGATTAAGAGGTTCCTTTATATTGCAAAGTGTTCCAAAGTACAAAATGAGAAGTATCACTGCAAAAGGATTTGTTCTAAAGTGCTTTTAAATATGCACTTTAATTGCTATTCCTACTTTATCTAATCATTGCTAGAATTACTGAATCTCAACACATTTGATAACGTTAAGAAGCCCTGTGGTAATGAACTTAGGTAATGTTTCATGTAAGTCAGACAGCTTGTCAAAGAGCAGTATATTTGACCATTAATTCAGCTATAGGGCAGTTAAAATATTTTAATCTTTCCAAATTTGAATGTCTAAAGTAAACACAATGAAAGAACACTCTGATTTTCAGGGATGAACTGCTTTGTAAAAGCACTTGTTACTAATTTCTGCAGAGGTACCGAAGGAGTGATATTTTGAATCCATACTGTATTGGGTTTGCACAGCAAAGTTTTGCTAGCAGAGGGGCTACAGGGGTGGCTTCTGTGAGAAGCTGCTAAAAGCTTCTCCCATGTCCAACACGGCCAATGCCAGACAGCCCCAAGGTTGACACACTGCTGGCCAAAGCCAAGCCCATCAGCAACGGTGATAGCAACAGAGTTAAGAAGGTGGGGGAAAACACACAACTGTGCAACTACACCTGGAGAGAGGTGTGAGGATATGTGAGAGAAACAACTCTGCAGACACCAAGGCCAATGAACAAGGAAAAGGAAAAGGTGCTTCAGGAACAGGAGCAGAGATTCTCCTGCAGCACCTGGAAAAGCTCATGTTGAGGCTGGCTGTCCCCCTGCAGCAGCTCACAGAGGATGATGGTAGAGCAGATATTCACCTGCAGCTCATAGAAGCCATCAGGCTGGAGCAGGTGGATACACCTAAAGGAGGCTGTGACCCCATGGGAAGCCCACACTGCAGCAGGTTTGCTGGTGGGACTTGTGACACTGTATGGGACATGTGTTGGAGCAGTCTGTTCCTGAAGGACTGCACACATGGAACGGACCCATTCTGCAGCAGCTTATGAAGAACTGCAGCCTGTGGGAAGGACTCACACCAGAGGAGTTCATATAGGACTGTCTGCCATGGGAGGAACCCACACTGGGGCAGAGGAAGAGTGTGAGGAAACCTCCCCCTGAGGAAGGAGCGGCAGAAGCAATGCACTGCTGGGGGGAGTGAAGTTGAGACTGGGAAGAAGGCAAGGATGGGGGAAAGGTGTTTAAGGATTTTTTAAAATGTATTTCTCATTACTCTGTATTTGATTGATAATAAATTTAACTGATTTCCCCATGTTGGGTCTGTTTTGCCCTGTCATTATCTCTACTTACGAGCCTTTGGTTATATTTTCACTCTCCTGTCCAATGTGGAGGTGAGTGATAGAGCAGCTTTGTTGGGCACCCGGCCTCCAGCCAGGGTCAACCCACCACACATACTCAGCAATGTTAAAATAAAATTTTCTAGCTACTGATTAAACACCAAAATCAAGTAGGCTGCAAACTACATGCATAGGCATCTAAAGTACAATAAATGGTATCAGACAGCCCAACATACTATTGCAGTGTTGAACAATGGCCAAATTGGACTGAAAACCTTTGGCTGCCCTCAGCTGTGTGGCATCACTGAAGTTGTGCCAGTGGCTATGTAGGATCAAGCCCTTATTGCTGTTAAATGGTAATTCCATCTCAGAAAACAAGAAATACTGCTGCCTCAGAATGACAGGGCAGGAGACTACTGGGTCTACAGTATGTATATAATATAGATACCTACATTCCTTTTAAGTCAACATGTCTACAATTTCCCATGGGCTCAGTATCTTTTAAGGTCTAGACAAGAGCCAATAGGCACAGGGACAAAGGGAAATTTAAACTGTGTGAATTTAAAAGCTATTGAAAACAGGTGATATTATTATCTTTTCACCTGTGTAATAGAAACATTTTCTGTATCTTCTTGTTTGACATTAATGGATAACATGTATGAGAAAGCCCACTCCATCTGTATGATTCGTCCCAGAGGTAAGAACTGAAAGGTACAGCATTTACACATTATGGTTGCAGTGACTGGCACATGAGAAAGTGTAAAATACAGATTTAAGAACAAACTCCCGGTAAAGAGATATACTGGATCTGAAACACAATATGGCCTAATTCTAACACTGTTGAGTAAAAGATTTTTCTTGCCATGAGACAAATAAACAGAACTACATACAGGCACAATACAGCCCATTTTGAAACATATGCCAACTATTTTCTTAAGCTTCCAAACCCTGCAAATTTCTAAATATGCCCAAGGAAAAATAAAATTTACCATGCATCATTTTTTGGATAGTAAATTTGTAAGCCATTATTTTTTATAAATTGAGACGCTTTTCCTCAGAACACAATTGTTTAAATGTTATGCCTGTATACTAGATCCTGAGAGATTTATGGACTACTTGAACTCACTTCTAGGAAGGACCACCCTAGGTCTTTATAGGATCTGTTTATTGTAAACAGGTAGAATGGCTCAGTTTTCTGTTGTTGCAAAATCTACTGAGCAGGTTCTTGTTTCAAAGAATATATTAATTATTTACACACATTTGCTGAATAAAAAACATCTCAGACTATGCTGATGAACATTTGTTTCAGTGCTTGCTCTTTGCTATTCTGGGCTACCTAGACAAATTTTCAGATCCTGAAATGCCCAGATGTGCATCAGCTTGTTTTAACTTCAAAACCAGCTTGGGAAGTAACAAATGTTAAGCAAAGAGTAACCAGTAGAGATTTTTCTATCTGATGCAGAAATATTCCTTGTCCTATATGAAAGACAGGATTCAAATGAGGTAAATCAGAATCCCAGCAGAAGACTACACTTCAGTCCCTGAGGAAAAGCACTTCGGCGAGACTGGGAAGCTGCTGACACCACATAGAACTTAACGACATTGTTGTTTGTGTGAGCAAAAAGCAAGTGGAATGGGACAAAGAATACAATTAAAATATAATAACAAAAATCTTTAATGAATGTATGAGTATTTGATCAAATCCCATAAAAATAAAACAGCAACAGCTGCCAGTTTCTTTCTGGCAAATTGCTTGATGTGAAGAAAACAGCCTGAAGTAGCTTCATGAACCTGAGCTGTCATGCTGGCAAATCACAAAAACACTACCCTAACTTGTTATGAATAGTGCCTTCCAATTCACAACAGAAAATGCACAGTCCCTAAAAAAGGGCAATATCTTATTCTTTAAATCCTTTGATTATCAAAGAAACAAACCCCAAACTGTCTCTACGTTGTACTGCAGCCATTAAAATCTTTCAGTACTTGTCTGCGTAGCCTCTCATGTCAATGTGAAGTTTCCTTAACATGTCACTTTCATTTTATTTTAAACATTACTTTTATTTTAAACACTACTTCTATGACAGTACATATTTCTAAGTGCTGGCTGAGCCAGTTAAAGCATTAGCAGGTGATTGATTCCCATCATCATGGGACTCACTCTAAATACATTTGGTATTTAAATAGGAACTAGCCATTGACTCTGTAATCCCTTGTGCCACACTTGTCCTGCGAAAGGATAATGACAAAAGGCTAGTACAGTATTTGTCAGGATACCCTGGCCATCTCCTCTATCCCCACAGGCAGTGACTGTAAATGTCTGTGACTTCAGGCAAGTTCGTGTTGTGATATTACTGTGCACATTCCCAGAGGGAGCTCTGCAAAAGGACGTTTGCATTCACGTTAAAACAGAGAACTCAGCTGCCTTCCACAGGCAGAGCCTGCCCAACACTAAATGACTGGCTGCCACAAGGAGAGAAAGCTGAAGGACGTAAACATACTGTGTTATGTTTGGTCACAGACTAAGGCCCTTTTCACAAGGGACTGAACAAGAGAACCAACTGAAACAAGAGATATGCGTGCTGAGGTCTCATTGCTCAGGTAAACGCACTGATTTTCTGTTTCAAAACTTGCCAAATACATAACTTCTTTTTTTTTTATTATAAAACCTCACTAAAAAGATATTTCTTTAAATGAGAGGTTATAAACTAATCTTGATCCTGATGAAGTTCTGGGTTACTTGAGGTTAAGGATAGGCAACTTCTACAGGCATAGGTGCTGTTCTCTTCCCCTCAAGAGAGCAGTCTGGTAGCTGAACTGATATGACATCGGGACATATTTGCCTCTGCAAGGTCGATGTGGATCAATTTAAGGTTCTCTGAACTGTCCTTCTCTGGGTCAGAGGTAGAGAAGGGCTCAATGCAGCAATGTAGGGAGCCAGCCCAAGACTACTACTGCCCACAGGGCAAATCCAAGTGAGTATACACAAAGCCAGCTTGGATATCTCTGGAATCATTAGCTTGGGCATTCCTGTCACCATCTTCAGCTGAGACACAGTTCACTATTTTTGCGCTAGGGTCTCAACCACTGTCACCCTCTACCTTTGCTTACCCCTAGCTGCTCTCCCATTGTACACCACTCAGTATTTATTTCCTCACCTGTGAGCTTTACATCTTCTGCCACTGGAGTCTCCTGTATTATTTGCTATCAGTCCCACTGTAAACACCAATCACAGAATCACAAGGCTGAAAAAGACCTTTAAGATCATCAAGTCCAACTGTTCTGTCCTATGCTAAACCATATCCCTAAGTACCTTATCTACCCCTTTTTTAAACACATCCAGGGCTGGTGACTCAACCCCCTTACCAGGTGGCCTGTTCCAGGCCCTGATAAGCCTTTCAGTGAAAAATTTTTTCCTAACATCTAATTTGAACCTGCCCTGGCACAGCTTGGTGTCATTTCCCCTTGTCCTATCTCCTGTCACAAATGTCTCATGTCTTCCTTCAAACACCTGTAGCAGAGCATCCCAGGACAGAGAGCAGCCGCTCAACACTTTGGGGTGAGCCTCACTGCCATAACCAACTACCTGTCACTCAAACACTGCTTTCACACCTACCTGGACACAGAGTCCCTAGCCTGTGCTGCTGCCTTTCAGCTTACAGCATATGGATGCAATGGGCACTTGAATTCTCCCTTGCAGTTAAAAGCTTGTGTCTGTTCATCTTACTGCTACGCCTTTTTAACCACGCTAAATGAAACCGAACCAGAGCTACATAATCTTCTCTGTGGAAGTGTGATATTTACTCACAGGGCCAGGCCATTTTAGCAGTACAACAACTGCATGTAAGTGAGGCCTAAATATGGTAATTTTACAATATCAATGAAATTCCAATAAACTAAAGACTATATTAAGATTAAAACAAAAACCCTAACTATTGAATGAGAGGAAAAAAACACACAGATAAAGGCTGCTCAAATCATGCACCTAAAGCACCCCTCTAGCACGCTGCAGTGAAGAATACCATAGTGATAAAACAGCGCAACCATGCTCAGTCTTGATTCTGTAAAGACTTACAACCGTATTTGTATTTTAGATGTAAGAATTTGAAGGGAAAAATCCTTCTTGTTAAAGATGCAAGCACATAAAGCCAGTAATGATTTTCATGATCATTTGATATTTGTTTGTTATTAAGAATCATATCAATATCTGCCTTGAATCATGACTCGCTGTTTAGTAAAATTCCATTTTATTTCCCTATAGAACAGAAAGACTGATGAGAAATTGCTTAAAAGACCATCTCCCCCAGTAACCAATTCCAGACAGCTTGTATGACATTTCCCTGGGAATGCAAAGGAAAAACTGAAAAAGAGAGTAAATTCACTTGGGGCCTCTCCTCCAAGCTATGAGCGAATGAATCTCTGTTTGTGGTTCCGCTGCAGGCTTGGAATATGGTAAAGTTGTGGGATTAGCAGAAATCAAACATTCCTGTCTCAAAAATGAAAACTTTACTTAGTATATTCAGAAGAAGAAAAAAAGATGCAAGTGGAAAAGGTTTTGAAAAATACCATTCTGTAATTTAAAGCTGTCTGGTGTGGGTCTAAATACACAGCTCAGGCCATTTTCAAAGAATGTCAGCAGGGGTGTTTACCACGGGCACATCTGCATAAGATTATACACAGACAGAACATCTTTCTTAACTAAAAAGAAAAAAAAAAAGTGTTATTATGGTCTTTTAGATATATTTTCGTTCTGTATTAATAGAATGTAACAAAATATTTGTGAAAGCTCAATAATATACACTTTTCATACAAAAGAAAAATTTTGTTTCTGAATTAATACCGTAACACCAGCCTGTGAAAAAACTATTGCTTTGCAGACTGGTTTTTGAAGGACAATCAGCAAGTTATTACTTTTAAACCTCCAGAAAGTACTCTTAATACCATATACAGCTGAATACTGAATGGCATAAATGACACTACAGAGAACAAATAGTAGCATAAAAAGCCAGCATTTACCAATTAGTCAGTCTACATAAAAGCATACACTGTGATATGGCAATTACAGAAGAAGTACTTACTACAAGGCATGTAAGAGGGATAAAACCAAATGAAAATGCAGTGCTAGAAAGTATGAGAAACATTTTAATATGTACACCTACAGAGAGCAAAATATACACCAGAAGTATATAATCAAACGCTGTTTGCTTAAGACAGCATACTGAACAGACCAAGGAAGGAGAAAACCAGGAACTAGCATATGTAATCTGACTATATAATAAACATAATAACTAGTGTATTTGAGATTTGCTCTTATTACCTCTAATTTGCTAGCCAGACTGTCTTTTCTCTAACACATTCAGTATGTGACACTACACTGGAAGTATGCAATATTGCAAATCCTTTAAATGGGCTTCTTAGAAGTTTCTTATAAAAACAGAATCAGGGAACTTGGATTTTAATTAATATAGCATAGGTGTCATATCTTTCCCACAGATTCAGGCACTGGCAGGAAATTCAAGAGTTGGATCTTTTTCAATTCAAGCTCTGTACCACTGAAAATATTTGGGTCACAGAAAACCTTTTTCTGGATAGCAAAGAATTTCATTTTAAAAATTATTTTAAAAATCTTCCAAGTATTTGGAGCTAAGAGAAAACATGTTTTGGCCATGGCTTTCAGCAAGCTAAGCCGTTTTGAATTCTGCAGGCTTGGTATGTCATTGCAAAGACACATCAGATTTGATTATATTGTCGTGTTGCATCCCTCAGCAGTTCATTGACAGACTGCAGGCTCTTGATCCAGTTTTTGTGCTTCTTTCTAAGTTTCTCTTTGAAAGCTCCAGGGCCAAACAACTGTGAATACTGACAGCATTTATTTTCATGTGAATAAGCCCTTCACTATTTAACTGACTCTTGGACCCTGTTTTGTGGAAGACACAGGACATGGAGAGCCAGCCCATCAGTGCTCCACAATAAGATTATTCATTTCCGTCAGTATGTGGTTACATCAATTCTGGAAACACAAAGTCTGACGTTATAAAATGTTGAGGGTGAACCCCCACATCTCAGATAAACCAGTAGTAGAAGCAGCTCCTTTAGGTAAGAATTTTCAATTCTATTTAAAGCTTACTCTCATTCAGGCTTTAAATAATATCTTCAGAAATCAACCCTTCAGTATGCCTGAGTAGACTACTTTAAATACTTTTGAAGTCGCAGTCAGTTTACTGGAAATTAATTTTCAGATGTCTTTATATGAAGCCAGTAGGGATCATCTAAACATCCACACTGATCTCTGCCCAAGAGACATCACCATTAATGAACTGTGATCACGCAGGTTCTCTTACCCTGTGCCATTTGAGTTTTATGAAATAAAACCAATACATCTGGAGTTCAACAATAATTTCAACATAGTCAGGACATGGAGTTATAAAAGTTGCATGGGCCAGGCACAAGAGAGGCTATTTTAGCTATGCCCAAAATGCAGGCATGGTACAATTTTAAAAAACAATTTACCCCCAGCTAATGTCTCAGAGATCATTCAACACAAATGAAAGACTGATACCTTCCCAATGTTTTTTTCATTCAGCAGAGTACAGCTAATGTAACTGCATCATTTTCCACAGGAAAATGAGCTGTATACCCTCAAAGATCTTTCAGTCACAATACGCAGCAACATAGAGGTCATACTTCTCTAGATTTCCCTTTAATTTTGAGGCGATTAAATGAGTGTGGGATCCTCAGCCAAACTTCTTCTATTGATTAGTAACAGTTCCTGGGGAGATTCCTCTTCAAAGGCACCTGGAGTTTCCCTACTGAGCCTGAGTTTTAATCAGAATCTAAAAGTATGAATGCTGCTATTAAGCCCCTGCTATAGGGCCTTAATATGTGTGGCTTTAGTTAAGCAATATTATCACACAAATGTTAGCACTTACCCTTATGTAATGGGATATTGGCTCGTGCCTGCTATGAAAGCCACCTATCTTTTTTTAAAGAATTTTGCCAAAATTAAATTTTTTAGAATCTTTTAAAATTCATTAAAGTCTCCTTCTTGTTCTAAATGAAATGTAATCAACCAGGTTATTTTTAGTTTGGGGGTGGGTTTTTTTTTTTGACATTTTGAATTTCCCCTTCTTTTTATCTTAATAGTTCTTATTATGCATTATATCAATTAGAGGCCTGCAGTATTATGTCAAATCAAACAGTATCCTTCCAGTGTTTAAGGGAGGCATACAGGAAAAATGGGGAGGTACAGCTTACAAAGGCATGCAGTGATAGGACAAAGCATAGCACTTTTAAACCAAAGGAGGGTAGATTTAGATAGATGTTAGGAAGAAATTCTTCACTATGCGGGTAGCAAGGCACTGGAGAAGGTTTCCCAGAGAAGCTGTGGCTGCCCCCTCCCTGGCAGTGCTCAAGGCCAGGCTGGATGGGGCTTTGGGCAACCTGGGCTTGTGGAGGGTGTCCTTGACCATAGCAGGGGGTTGGGACTGGGTGCACTTTGAGGTCCCTTCCAACCCAAACTGTTCTATGATTCTATGAAGTTAATTTTACAAATAAAGAAAAAGTATTTGTGGTCAAACAACATTATTGAACTAAATTCATCACTATGAAGAAATGTTTAGAACAAGCCTTATAATCTCTGTTTGTCCAGCTCAAGATGACATTCAGCTATTATATGGCTGTCATTCAGAACAAACCAAGGGTCTACTTAAATCTCATTTCTTAGCAGTATGTTTTACAATACTAGGATGGTTTTATCTGAGCTCATCTAAATTATGAGTACTGAACGAGTTGCAAAGTAGAACAGTATCTTATCTCCAGACACTATTTAGAAGACTATTTCAGATTTAATTTCTTACCTAAATTCTTAACTTCTTTATAGAGATTAAATTAATATGTGTGTGTATGCATGTGCAATGACAAATAGGATACAGTTTTCTACCTATTTACCTTCTGCCAAAAGCTTAGGGCTCAATGTGCCTTCTTACAATGTCAATTTAATTAAGCACACTATTCAATTAGGATTAATTCACCTAGGATATAACATCTTTTTATACATTTATATGGGAAGATGTAAGGGTCTCTTATATGTTTCCTCCAACTCTTTCCTGTACAGACTATGGCTACACTATCATACAAGTTAGGTTAGAACTTTAGAATGCAGGGAGTCTGTATATGTTTGAATTCATATCAGAGAAAAATTACTTGGAATTATTAATTCATTGGGATCAAGGATTCTTTTCACTCTGGCATACATTTCTATTTACACAAGAATTTCACATTAACCTCTATAATCTGGATTCTTACCTTTCTGGTCTCCACACATGATGGCAATATAAATGAAAACAAACACTGTTAAAGATGTTGACTGTTAAAACATCATCCACTGATGGGAGTCAACCTTAGAGATCATTATATGCCTATGTGTATATGTATGTATATATGTGTGGGGAGAGAGAGATATGTATGTGTGTCTGTGTACATGTGTACATAGACATACATTTGCAAGCATAAATACTGAGCTGGCAAGTCATATGTCTCACTTTATGCCATGTAATGATAGCATCTGAAATACGTTGTGCTTTGCAAGTCCTGAGAAATCACAAGAAAGCATGTTTTCTTCCTGCTTCATTAGAGACACTAGTAGTTAATGTTTATAGAATATCAATAATGCAGTTTAAAGTTCTGCATAATTAAAGACACCCTATGTTAATAAAATAACTTGGAAAGAGAATGCAAAACACGAGATGTAAATCCTCTGATGCCTTTGGCCTAATCTCAGACAAGTTTAATTACAATGATGTCGCTGTACAGTACTCTACAAAAATATTTTTTTGTCACTTAAACCTATCGAAGTGTGCACCCATTTATGACTTTTGTGAGGAAGAGCAAACATTATAATGGCCCACAAGTGGATACTTACAGTTTATGGATTACTAGAATGCACATTTGCAATAAAAGCTATGGAAATGGAGGAAGCTTTCTGACGTAAAGAGCTACAATCCATTATTTTAAGGATCTCATGATAAACGAAAGAAGCCAGGAAATTCGGAGACAAGTAAAATGCCATCTTTATGCTTGCTGCCTTAGACTCCAATGTCTATAAGGAAAGGAATCTTTTTGTGTGCATTAACAGAACTTTCTGTTGATTTCAGAATGAAAATTTGTATCCAGTGGGAAAGTGACTGGACTTGTCCCATGGAAAATGAAATAAGCTGAGTTTCTGAGGCTCCTCAGTAAAGAATAATCTGCAAAACCTTGGTACTGTGTTTTGTCGTTTCTTTGCAACAGTAATATTTTACTGCCATCCCCTGTAACCAGAGACAATACTTTAATGTAGCTTTCTGGATCATTGATTTAATCATAGTTCAGAAGTTCACTGATGGTTTGGGGTTTTCTTGAGGAAGGGGAAAAAAAAGCAGAATGGTGATGGATTCTGCTCTGACTGTTTCTGCTTCTCCCAAAAGGAAGGAAAAAAAAATCCCAACAAACAGTGCACCTGAAAGGCACTTTTTGTGGGCTATACTTTGTTCATGTAGAGCTTTTTCTACAGCCTCCATAAGTCATTAACAAATAATCAAACTTTATCGAGAAAGTGTCCCAGCTTCAAGGCACACAAAGCAATGTGATGATGATAATAAACAAAGTTAAGTACTGTAATAATGTCACAATGCCTCACATGCTCCACCATCAAAGAGATAAATAACAGAAGTTGTCAAAATAAAGAAAAGTGAGATGAAGGAAGTTACTATGCAGATGGGGGAAGAAATTAGGGAAAAAATCATGAACAAAAAATAAGTGGTTCTTTTCTACTCATGAGTAGTTGAAAGAAATTTACTGAAGAAGTAAAAGCAAGCTGCCTTTTGATAACACACCCTCATATCCCACAAATTGTACAATAAGTTGTCTGTACAGGCCCATGTTTCTGCAATTTATGTCCTCATTCTCACTTTCCTAATTTCCTCTTACTGTTTGTTACACCTATTTATTATATTTGTATTAAGTTAGCTTTGATCTTACAACTGAATTCTTAAGTCTTCTGGCCCACTGCCAGCTGCAAGCTCTAAAACCCAGGCTGTGTGATCCCGAGGTAAAAAATCAAGTCTCCAGGACATCTGCACAGTGTCCCCTGGGGGCCTCTTTCTAATGGGGACCCTTTGGCAGTACCACACTGCACACAGGAGCAATGACGATCAAGGCCCGTAGGATGGGAGGATGTGTTGAACCCAAGGTTACCTGCCAATGCGATTCCACAGAAGGCAATCAGGGTTAAACTCTTAGACTCTTGCAGTAATGTAAGGGTAGGTATAAAAATTCACTCCACTAAATCGGGGTTAAATTTCACCCTTGCAAGCTTCAAAACAAACCTTCTTAACAAAGCAGGGCATGGAAGTGGGAAGGGAGTGGAAACACACTGAAATTCTTTTAGTATAAATGAAAAATAATTAGTAGATACAACTCCATTCTGTTTATAACAGTACGGATTTTCACTCTGTTTATAGGTATGAGTAGATCTATCAGAATAACAGAATTATTGTACTTTGGATAATATGCAAACAGAAGAAGAGGTGGAGATGACAGAATTGGTGTTTCAAGTCAATGTGAAATTGCACCTTTTGCCAAACAAGAGGTTTTGAATCAATCTGACTGTCTAACTTGAAACAACTGGAGATTCAATTGATAATTCTTAGCAGACAGTTTAAATGGTAGGTGTTCTTCCTCTTAAATGCAGAATAATCTTGAAAGTGTTACTCTTGGACAGAAATATTTATATTTTAATTTGAAAAACATTAATACAAAGCTTTTGTAATTTCTCCCATTTGCAATTTCCTGAAACTATACATTAATTTGGGTCAGATTTAATACTAGGTTTCTGTTTCCCTAAGACTTCATATTCACTTTCCTTGGGGGTTGGACCCGATGATCTCTTGAGGTCCCTTCCAACCCCTAAGATTCTGTGATTCTGTGATTCTACAATTTAATACCTGCTGAGGAAGAAAATTCACTTAATTGTACTTATGAATGGGCAATCAAGTTCGGCCTTCCAATATTAACTATGCCTTTCTTGTCTGCATACTACTCATAGATACCCATGCTTTCCAAGAAGATATGCAGTCATGACATGATACAAAATTCAGAGCAATTAACCTTCTATACCACAGGCAGTGCTACGTACCTTTTTGGGTGCTTACTCAACACGATCAAGCTGAAGTGATTAGAGGTTTGACAGTGGGAAGCAACAGCATGCAATTCAGGCCGCTGCTCCTTCCAACTTTAGCCCAAATCTAGCCAAGGCTCCAAAAACTGCCTCTATCCTATTTCCAGCTCCATTTCATAGCTCTGTCTGTCTACAGCAACGAAACTGCTTTACTCCACCTTAGCTGGATACAACTAAAAGCCACCTTCTGTACACTGAGTGCAGCTGGGTATGGCCTGTAACATCCCTGTGCCAGGAAGGTAAGGGATACACAGCAATTAAGGTTAAGCCTGTACTTTCACTTCTAGTAAAAATTTTGTATAATTTTTTTTTTCCTTCACACTGATTTGTCAATACTGCTGGAAAGTCAGTAAGATTTTTAGGGATCTGCCATGCAATTAATAAAGGATGAATCTGTAAAACAGAAGTTAACTTGTCTATTGGGATTTTTTTCTTTGTTCTCTAAGCTTTCCCTGGATTAATGCAGGTAAGCAGTTGTTCTATGCTCGTGCTTTCTTGTTTCTCTTACAACATAATCTCCTATCAAGTAGAAATCACTGCAATGTCCATTAGTGCAACAAGAAATTTTCAAGGATAATTCTAAGGCATTTATATCACTTACTGAAAAAAAATCCCACATCATGCAAGCCTTTGGGGCTATTTACATGAAAATATGACTTGATGTTAAGGAATTAAGTTCACAAACAGATGATAATGAGCAACAGAAAGTAGAAGGATTTTCTTGGAAAAATGGATAATACTCAATGTATATACACTCATTAACATGCTTTTACAGTACAAAGCTTAGTTATTTTATATCCTTGAAACAAAGCACATATGTTTACAATACAGTATTCAACAATTCATTGGTAAATGCACTTTTATGATCAGAGGTTTTATACTCTCCCTGTGCTTCCATTGTTGAAATGACTGAGAAGAATATTACTTTTGAGCTAAATGTCCAAAGGAAAACATATTTGCTCAAAGAACTAGGTGGATGCTATAAAAATGACCAAGACTGAGTTTGAACTGGAACTGTAGAAAACACTGCTAATCCAGAGGTTGATGGTCTTTGTGAAATGCTGCTAACTCCTGCTTTTTTTACAAATGGAGACACCCCAATAACTGCTAGAACAATTCAAATTCTATGTCTTTCTGTATATTCTCTAAGCATCACAGACCTCAATGTTAATTCACTGAAACAGAAACGATTCTTTGGTGATGTGGACTATAAAAGGACATTCAAGCAGACTGCTGAAAAAAAAGAGAAAGATATAAACTTTCTGAGATATAGAAAAAACAAGTTAAGAACAGAGATCTTCAGCAAATCACTTAACCCCACCCAATCTTCCAGACCATAAAGTACTTTTTTTACCTGTTCTTTCATTTCAGAGTTTGTGAAGTGCTGTAACACTATAATGTATTCTAAGATATACCATAAGTGATTAATGAAATTGTATTTATCTGGCATGGCATACCTTATTTTACATAATTTTTTTTACACCCCCCCAAACATTCCCTCTTTATTGCTGGAAAGGAATAGATATTATACTTCAGAGAGAGATGAGAGGGAAGAAGTAAAAACTGCTAGAGTTGATTCACTGAAGCAAAACATATCAAAGTATCTGAAAACACATTAAACAGTGAAGTGTGATCTAGCAAACTGCAAAACACTGAATGTTTCATGTGGGTCAAAGATAATCTAATGAAATTGTATTTCAGTAATGCAACATTGTTTTAGAGATGGAACAATTCATTCATCGATGACCACTGCAGCAACTCTCAGTTCTATCCTTCTCACTCTTTGTTTTCTCTATATCTACGCTTCTTTCAACTCTTTACTTTGCCCTCACAGCATTCCCTACATGCTGTCCAAATACATGGTTCTTACACAAATGAGGTGTGTCTTTAGAGAAAACACTTGTGAAGTGCTTTATGACCACAGATGTCAAAGCACTTCAGAAAGGAAAGCAAGCACTATTAGTGTTCTGATCATGCAGAGGAGGGAAATGAAGCAGGCAGAGGTTAACTGATCAAGTAAAAGCCACACAGTAAGCCAATGTCACTATCAATAATAGTGATAGCATTGTGTAACCTAAGACTGTGACATCCATAGACCTCCTCTTAATCACTTAGAGTCTTATTTCAACACTACAGATAGCAAAAGGGGAGCTCACCTGAGGAAAATTCAAATATTATCATGGAGGTACAGATCTGCTTTGCAACATTCCCCCTACTGAGACAAGCAGATGTTGTGCCCACCTCCCATGACATGACACAAGCAACTGTGTTGTTCCACAGCATCCACCTAGACTCAACTGCATCTGGCCCGATACTAAGCTTTGGAAAAGAAAATAGCCCAAACCAGTGCTGATCACTCAGTGTCTGACTAATACTGATAATATTTGTCAAAGCATTTCCATGTTCACAGAGTTCCTCTGGGAAATATAACTATTCCTCAACACACATTGACTAAAAATTATTTACTCATTTGAGGTCTCAATTGAGTGAACGATACCATGTCATGGAAAGGTAATATATTAAAAGGAGATATGCCTCCCCTTGATCATATCTCTTTGAAAATCAAGAATTACCAGCAGTAGAAGAAAGTCATGATGTTATAATTTATAATATTACACTCTAGTGTTTTGGGATTGTATCTCTCTAGTGAAGCTTATTCACATGAAACACATAGTGCTAGGGACGGCGTCTCTTCCTGACATTGGAAGTACTAATAGTAGTGATGCTAAGAGTGAAATCAAGGAGAACTGCATTCTTGACAGTTAAGAGAACTGAGCTTTCAAATGTTTGAGCAGCTTTATTTTCACTCAAAGCATCTATCTAAACATAGCAAAGGATTAATAAGTTTCTGCTCCTTAAATTAAAATGAGAAAAAGACAGTCTGAAGTAGTCTATACTAATCTGATACTAAGCTATCATATCAGCTATACCTTTTTATTTAAGGAAAATTTCAAATTTAGCTCAGATGAACTGGGTACATTGCACAAAAAGAAAGTGTTATGTAATTCAAAATGCATCAAATTCCATGTAAAAATCAGTGGGAATGCTTCTATTTAACTATAGTGGTCTTTGTATCCCTCCCATAAAGTCTCATGCAACTAATACAATATTCTGTTTTAAAATCCCCAGAATAAAAATACAGACTTAGAATTCTGACCTGGGGATTTCTCAAGGGTGAATCCCCCTTCTCCTTTAAGCACTGCATTACCTGAAAGCTTCACCCTATGCTCATCTGAATAATCAATGCTGCATTGTTTGGAATTCTGTCACAAATCTGTACGATTCTTTGCCAATTCTTGTTCTTCTCCATGCATGGCATGTCAGGTTGATGAAGGAAAGCTTGTATACTGGGAAAAGATTTTAATTAATTGCAAGATTAAAGTATTGTCATGAAACAGATGAATAGTTCTCATGAGTCCTCACTAGGCTTCCAAAGCAGCAGTGTCAAGCACAAGCTTTCATATCTTCAGTGCTTCTGCTCAGTTTCCCAGAAAACAACCCAGCAGTGCATCCTGCTCGTACTGTTACCAGCCAGCATCCTCTAACAACTATCACACAGGCTGCAAGCAGAATCTTAACCTGGACCTTTTCTCCATGCATTATGGACAAGACACAACACAGTATTTTTCATTTAAAGGTAGAGTACATCTAAATATGCAAATCTGGTTAGAAACAATATCCAGACATATTGTATTACAATAACTTTACTCCAGCTATATTGTAATAATTCCCAGAGCAGCTTTTTTGGGTTTACACTCTCTCCCTGGATATATACCCTCTTCTTTAACATATGTATTTTTACAACTTTTTTTTTTTTTTAACATCCACATATTTTAGGTATTTTATTACTGGATGCAGCACTGGATGGCAAAAAGAGAGAAGAACATTTATTCCCATGAAAATGAAATCAAATACATCAACTTCATGACAGAAGATGCTGATGAGAAGGAAGGAGTTTATGAGCTTTTGGCAGTTGGATGGGAAACAATAGAGCTGATGATTCTCTATTTGATATTTTTGTCAAGGGAGTGACAAACACTGTATTAGCACCTTCCTTCAATATTTTGGGGACGAGGAGAATGTTATTAAATTCATAGCAAATAAATTATTAATCACTTCTTCCCTACCATAGATAGGCTAAACAAAATGAGTGGTATCAATGGAAACTGTATTTCATTTTCTTTTATTAATTATCTCTAAAAAGGTCAGAGAAGGTCTCTGGTTGTTTGCTCCTGCGAACTCTGTCAGCTGAGAAATAGTTAACAACAGTGCTTGCCTTAGGCTTCCTTCAGAGGCAGCACCCCTCCTGATGAAGTGGGCAGCCCATAGTATCATTTTCTTGAAGCTACTGTTTCAAGCTGTCTGCAGCTGCAGACAGACATCAACGCATCTGCTTAGGTTCATTTGACATTTTGAAGGTTATCTGTGTAACCATAAGGTCTAGAGGCTTAATTACTCTTGCAATGAAAGCTTAGATTCTGAAGCACTATTATATGGCACATTGAAAATGAACTACAATTATGTAGCAATTTAGGTGACTGCATAATCACATTCTACACTGGTCCTTTTCAACATGCTAAATTTCTATCTCAGGTTGTAGAATAAAATCAGCGGTGTAGGTCTCTGTGTGCCCCCCCACAGGACCACAGAGCTGAAGACTACATTTCCCAGCGCATACACACAAGGAGGCAGAGCTAAACTTGCCAATCAGGACATCTTCTGTGTATTCTGATGGAAAAGCTAAACCCTCTCGGCAGAATCTCGTAGGGTATTTCACAGAAACTGCTTTGAGACTCATTCTTTGGCAACCTGGCATGACTCAAGAGTGCTGTTCAGCTGCTTCATGACAATACTGTAACTGTGCAATTAATTAAAATCCTCTCATCAAAATAAAACTTCTTCAGTATGTCCCCCAGCTGTTGAGTTTCCAAAGTCTACTAGAAGACACTAGAGGACACAAGACTTTGTCCCTGTCTGCTGGACGCCCAGGCCCTGAGGAAACTTTGCTAAGCAACAGTTTTGGTATCAGTCAAGTCCTAAGAAACATAGCTCATGCTTCAGCAACTTGTGCATGTATTTACCACCAACCTCCCCCAGAATCAGGGGCAGAGATCTCCTAAGCATTCAGAAGACTAGTTCTATGGCTGACCACAGATATGGTTAGATTGTTAAGATCGCTGTGAAGTCCAGTAGAGTTTTCCACAGTCCTCAGGTGTCTTTGAAATTTGTTCTGTGATGAGAACCAAAGCATAGTGAGGATAATCAGGAAATTTCCTTGGAAAGCACACCTTTTATCTAAGCTCAGATGCTAAGGTAGGTTCTCCCATGCAGATGATGGGGCCAGTTTGAGGTCTCACCCCTACATAACAGTATACTTCTTCATGATTACCATACTACAAGCAGTAAAATATTAATATGAAGAACAGAGACCAAACTGGTTTTAGTGTAAGAGAAAGGCAGGCACTGTTTCCCAATCTGTAAGGAACAGCTTATTCTGAATTGTGGCCTTCAACTTCTGCTCTAGGAATGTTTTTTGTAAGGGTTTTGGTTTGGGTGTGGGGTTTTTTTCCCCCTCTCATTACTGGTCATGATCTAATGACAAGCATTGTGTTTATGCACACATCAAAAAATTTCAAAGTTAAAATTTTAACAATTTCTACAAAAATGAAGAGAGTCATAGCATAGAAATTGTCAGACAATCTTATTCTGAGAAGTTTCTAATGGCCTTGATTGAAGAGGAAACACTACTGACTTTGAAAGCTATCATCTCATCTTCCCTTAGCATAAGTCTAAATGTTCCCTAAGGAATTAGGTCTCACAAGCCCCACTTCCTGAGTGTGTTGAATGGCTTACTAGGATTGGCCACACACTTCTCATACAAGCCCATCATCTTTCAATATTTTTTTTTCATATTAAGGTAATCCTTTCTAAAATTAATAGCTGTAGCCCAGCATGGTTTCAAAAACCCTAAAGAAAGATTAAATTACTTTGTCTTAAGTTGAAATACAAAAAAGAATGGGGCAAGGGATGCTAGCCCATTTAATTCCTGTGCCCACTATTTTGCTCTGTACAAATCAGTTTCAGTCCTCGATTTTCATGCAGCAGTAATAAAATTACCACTTTTATGTACAATATCTTAATAACTAGTGGTTTTCAGTCTATATTAAACTAAGAAACTTACACATGACATTACATTTACAAGCTGCTTTCCTGAACTGGAGATTAATCTCTTTCTTAAATTGGATATATTTTTAATCTTTAATTTTTCATTTACTCATTAAAATACATACCTAAAGAGATAGCGACACAAACTTCTCTTTACCAAAACACTCCATAAGGTCTGATCCTCCTAAACTATACAAATTGCTTAACTGAATTGTTACACAGACTTCAAAAAATTACAGTTGTATATAAAATTTAAATTATGTTCAAATTTTTGCAACTTGCTACCTCCTGGCTGGACTTTGACTGATTCTTTAATTCTGCTACAATAATAGCAGAACAATTATAATAGTACTAGAAAGCCATGTAAAAGATTGTGAAGAAGAAGATCAAAGGGGGTTCATATGTAAGATAAGACAGAAAGCTTCTAAGGTTTTGCATGCTCTGATCATTCACCAGTATTCATAAATCTTTTAACATTTTTTCAGCTCTTTTTGATTTTGTGTATTCAATTAATTTCAACAAAATGTGTTCTAAACACTTCACAGGCATTAGGAGGGCACAGAATTACTGAGCCTGAAGCATCTTGAGAGAGAGGAACATATCCCCAGGATGCTCAATGTCCAGGTGTAGAGCTACCAGAACTATGTTGCAGGTGTAATAATAGGATGTAAATATTCATACTTTACATTTCAGAGAGCACTCATTTCTCTGTTGTGGTCAAAGATGGAGCTTAAGAGATAAAACCAGGTTCCAAACACTTTAATTGCCTATGTGTTTGAACAGCTATGGTATTAGTATTTAATTTAACATCCTTATAGATGCAACAGTCCTTTTGGGGGGTTTGGTCTGTGCTTTTGTTCTCAGTGCATGCTCTCCTAAAGCCTTCGATTTCAAATAGCTTAAATATCTGTAGACTCTGGGGCTCAAATTTCCATTACTTTCCTCCATTTTTACTGCATCATGTCTGTCTATCACCTTCCCCATCACTGGTTCAAGAGCCTACATTCCTCAGCCAGCAGCAGGACTTGTTTAATTTCTACATTTAAATAAGAACTACTTATTTACAATTTCATACTGATAATCCTAAACAATGTCAGTCATACCCTTTAAAAGAATCCCACACTCCCTCTTGTGATATAATTCTCTGAGATGCTCAGCACCTCCTGGAAAATACTAGAAGTCTTCAAAATGTTTTGAGGGAAGAAATTCTCAATGGTATTGGAATTAAACACTGTTTATGCATTGTATACTTGGATCAAAGAGAGACACAACCTTCTTGGAGGACAGGGCACTCCTCTTTCATTTGCAGATTGCCCCATTAACGAGGTAGAATTTTCTTCATCATTGAATGAGACCAATACTGGACACTAGTTGTCACATATCATGGAATCCACTACAGCAGTTTCTCAAACTATGGTTTGTCACCAGCAACAGCTCAGGGAATGGTAGAAAGGTTAAATAGGAAAAGGAAGAAAGAACACACTCTCTTTGCTCAACAAAATCCCATCTATCAGAACTCCACAATGCCAGGAAATGGAGCCCGTACTCTGTGATTCCCAGGTGATATACAGTGGGTGGCAGTCTAATCCAAGAAAACTTGTTTTGCACCTGTGCTGAGTGAAACCTTAGACATCAATGTTTAGCGATCATAATGATAAAGTATGATCATACCAAGTAACTTCCTTGTATATGCTAACATAAGTTGAAAGAAAATAGAAATAGAAGGATGTGCTAGAGAACACTTGACTTCAATTACAATGAATGCAATACTTGGGAAACCTAAATTACTAAATTATTACAAACTTTAACACAACCTGTTACCTGATTAGATAGTCTTCACACTCATAACTTAACAACCTTCAAGGAAAAGCCTGTTTCAAAAAAATTGTGGCTAAAAAGTAGTTTAACATAAAATTCTATAAACAGATTACTTAAGTATAACAAATTATATGGGTTTAAGGGCTTGAATTATGACCTCAGACACTCAAATTACTTGATAGGGATGTTATGTGATGAGCATCTTCTCAATTTCATTAGGTTATAAAATTGCTACCTAAAAAGGTGTCAAATAAGCATATGACAGCAAATGCACTTCTAGCAGTTCAGATGGTTCAGTATGGCAAGAAGTAAATGACAATGGAGAGGTAGCTGTGTTAGTGGTGGAAAACTTTTTGAAGGCAAGAGAGGTAGGTATCAATTAGCCTTTGATAGGAATGTATGGCACTGTTACAGATCTAATGAAAGTACCAACTACTTAAAGAAGAGAGAACAGACCAACAAACCAATTAGCTATGCAGTAATTGGATGGAACTGATGTTGCTCTTATGAAGTTACAATCTTTTTCCACCTAGCAATGTAGGGTTTTCATCAGCACTGACGTCTGAACATTTGAAGAACATGATCTCTTCTGATATCCATCTGCAATATGAGATGAAGGAAAGCTGCCTTTGGATGTAAGATGATCACTTTATCCTAGGATATCAAATAGCAGTCATAGTCTTGGAAGGTAAATGATTAAGAACATTAAGCCCTGCTACTGAAACGGTTTTGTTCAGGCAGAAGCTATCATGATAACATTGGCAACATCTTGTCTGGTCTTTCTTGGAAACCTGGAAATTGGAGGAACTGGTATCAGCATGTTACAGACCGAAGGGCCAGTGAATAAAGAAAGATTCTGCCAATGCTTCTGGGACTTGAAGGAAACTTCAAGACAGTAAAAACACAGTCAATAAGCCAGGCTGTGTGAAGTGATACACAATCTCCCACTTTTTCCATGTACCCTATGGAAACCCTGCTCCCTGCTTAAAGAGCCCCTTTAAGCAGGGGCTCTTCCTTCTGGACTTCAGGTTGAAGGCCAAAAAAGAGAGGAAGATTACAAGGAATGACCTTTATAATTGCTACAGTAACTTTCACTACATAAACCAGGCAGATAGTTCAACAGCTGAAGGACTGCAAAAGGATCAAAAGGCTGAAGCCCTTACTGCCTCTGACAATTCATTAGTTAAATCTTCACAGGTTTTGTATATAAACAGCTACACTGAACTCACAGCAGGATAAAGTTTTTAACAGCACTTCTGAAAACTAACCTTACAGTCAACATAACAGAATTCAGGAATGTTTTCTAACCAGTGCTTTTTAATTCCCTGCAAATTTAGAATTTAAAAATTAAGTTAACTTCAAGTGCCATTTTTGCATCTAGATACTTAAAGGTTTAATTCTTGTAAATTCCATATCATGCAGTCTGTGAATGTCTGGAGCAACTGAAACATGCCACCACCAGAAATAAAGTTTGAGTTCTTCACTTGAGTTTGCGCAGTATAAAATCCTCTCTTTTTTTGCAATAACATGCAAACATACAGAATGCTGTCCAGTGACACCGAACAACACAGGCATACTTTTCTCTGAAGATACAGAATTGACTCCTAAGGTGTGCTCAGTGAACCAGAAACATTGCTTTGTTAACTGATGGATATTGACAATTTTACAAATGCTTGTGAGGACACAGTTTCATAACAGCTCACATTTACACAGCATTGCTCACTTGCAGCAACATGCTCCTTAACAGCCCTTTGTCTCTGCCTCTGCTCCCTTCAGTGAGCTGTAAATCATGTCATTAAACAAGTGCTTCCAAAGCACAGTGATCTGTCATGATCCAGTGAAGATACCAGTTATAATGTGGGCACTTAATCTGTCAGAGCTTGTGGTGATGCATTCTCAAGCAAGGATCACCATGTTTTGCTGCCCGTAAGTATTCCGTGGCAGAAGTTGAATGATAATATGAATTAATTCCGTAATCATGTGGATATATGTGACCATTACAGGGATTATTCCGTAAAAAACAGAGGGTTGTTCTCAAACTTACACTCTTCCTTCACCGTGAAATGTATTTGTTTTCTTTTTAAAATAATATTCATGTGTTCAGATTAGACTAAGTATTTTTACAATGGCAATTTCTGGACCTATTATTGTAACATTAAAGGCAACAGAGAGAAGTTCCAGGCATTTTTCACACATAAATTTGGTACTAGGAGGGCACTGGGCGCTACCCTTGAAATAAAGGTAGTCTACCAGGGACTTTTTTTAACCATCTCTTTAAGCACACTCCTGCCTCTCAGGTCCTAATGCAGAGAGGAAGGAAATTTGTCAAAAGCATCTGTTCAGATGAAGCTTCCGTTTCAGTGGGAACCACATGGAGGATGGCTTGGAAAAGAAGCACTAAAGTGTCTTTTGATTTTTCAGCTCCTGCTACCCCATTAACCTGAGTTTTGTCAAGCCTGCCCACTTCAGTCAAAAAAGAAAAAGAAAAAAAAAAAACCAAACCAAAATAAGCATAAATGACATCTGTTCCATAGCGCAATCCTAGTGTATCATGATAATGTAAACCAATGTTAGGTTACAGTGTATGAACTGATGCTATTTTTACTACCATTATACTTTAACACTGTGCTCTGAACATGGTATGTTCTGCTCAGAAACATGAATTGCTGGATTTTATCATGAAGCTTGCTGAAAGATAAAATAGCTCATAGGATTTGGATTTAGAAGCAGTAACACAGACACATTGAAATAAAGTGCAGAAAAATTGTTTCCATTCAAATTATATTTGGTATAATGCTTAATTCTGTTCTACAAGCCACAACAAGGTGTGAAAAGGAATATTTACCAAGTATAATAGGAAATCGGGATTTGGGGAGGATGTAAGAAATATTTAATAATATGAAATAAATTGGATTTTCAGAATCCTAGACCTATAAAACCTTATGCACTGTGGGATTAAATTGTAAATACTGTATAGTGGCTATGGACTAAGGGATCCAAATAGGATTAATCAATCTAAATTATCCTTTTCAAATGAAAATAAAAATATTTTCAACATGATTACAAAATTACTTTAATAACTATAATTACTAAAAAAGTAAAATAAAATGAGCATTACAGACTTTTTTTATGCTACGCTCATTAAAACTGCATTACTGGAGACTCTATTTTGCCACACAGAACAATTAAACCACATATTTTAAAATAGCATCTGCTAAAATTCAGAGGTGTACTAATTTAATTCTGTAGAGACATTGCAAAATATTTTTCCAAACATACCACTGGCAAAAGGTAAATTTAGATTATTATATTTGTTGCTCAAAGGTCTCATTACATGAATTTGAGCAAGGATATAATCCTTGAAAAATCAGGATTATACTTCACTGTGAACATCCTGTAAATTCCTTTTAAAGTCATTTGAACTTTTTTTAATTTACATTTTCATTTTAAAGGATGATAATTTCCAGTCATTGGAACACTCGAACAGGTATGAACTGTACTTTTTAGAAGCAGAAGTATTTTCTCCCAGAATTTAGTTTGTGACTGAAATTGCTTATGACCAATGCTAAATTTGACAAACATTTTGATTTGTAGAAAAAAAACACAAACACACCTTCATTATTTCTACTTTTACAATTAAGCTTCTTTTTTTCCAAAACGGACTGAAAAAAAAGTACCTAATGTGAATTAAAGCTGACTATACATATATACAAGAAAATGAAAGAAAGCAAAAAAGAAATTCTATCATTCATTTGCATGAAAATTAAATTCTGAGGTTTCTGTACTGATGGAAAAATACAATTACTTTTAAAGTGACCACAAGCAAAATAATTTTCAAGTTTTTAATTCAGCTATGAAACCAAAGATTAGCTACTCATACTATTCGAGTTGGGTACTGATTTTAACTATTTTTTAATTCCTGAGTAGTTAGGCAATTTAGTGCAGGAGCTTTTTCAAATCATGTTTTCAATTACCTGAGTGTGTTCTATCACAATCAATCAAACTGAGAGAAGACAAAGGATCAAAATTTATTTTTCAGGTTCTAATTCCAGTCTATGTTAGAGATTTTCCAGGTGAACTTTGTAACCCGTGTTCACTTTCCCATGCAAAGGTCTATAATTATTCATTACATATATATTTTTTTTAGATCAGTTACAAAAGATCCAAGCATTATACATCTGAGTAAACCTGTGGTGCAGTCTTCGAATTTCAAAACCTGTCAATGTATTCTTAAATCTTAAATGCAAAAGTGAAAAGGGTGACGTGTACTTTGTGTGGTGCTGTCCACTTTGGCACGGATTTACCAAGGCCCATGCCAGCCACATGAAACACCTTCTCTAAGCAAGTGATCTGTGAATCCCCTGTGAAAAAGTCAAAAAAGCAAGCACCTTTGCAGAAGCAGATATGGGGTAAAAAAAGATCAGCAGAATAACCCTCTGAACCTATCTTACTCTCTCCATTGTCCACTACAGGTTCTTCAGTGACAAACTTTGATTAAGCACTTCCTTTTGGTGACTAAAGACAGGTAAGATTAATCTAGCTAGCCCTGAGCATCTAAATCAAATCCACTGAGGATGGAAGAAGTTGAAACACAACTTCAAGGCAGTGGCCATTCTACTGAACCGTGTATTATGTTTCTGCTTTTTTCATTCTGCCCATCCACAAATCAATAGTTATAATACACATAAAAACATTTTAATAAATATTTCCAAGGGTCTATGTTTCTTATTATATAGAATCAAAGACACTTCACCATTAGAACAGCTCAGCTACATCGTAATTGCCACGGCCATAGATTTCTTTTCAACAAACAGGCCTTTGCCTTGTGTGAATCATTGGCATAGTGTACTGGAAATCTGCAACAAGCATCCACACATGCTGTTGATTTAGATAAAAGAAACCCACTGGCACAGTTTGGATGACGGCTAAGCAATATGTACCTCACGTGATGCCTTCTAATAGAAAGAGTACTCCATAGTACATACACACAGACCAGGTATAAAATTAGAGACAGACTGGGGCTGAAACACTAGACTGTAATCAGAGTTCACACAACTTCAGACATCAAACTTCAACTTCAAGACCCTGCAGTCTTCTCCAGTTCTCCAATACTCGCCCTGACAATCCATACTCAGTTATCAGAGAATCTAAACAGTGACTTCAAGACTTTACAGTTTTGGGGTTTTATACCAGTGAACAACACATGTGAAGAAATCTCTTCTCTGTGATCCACCCAGTTCTTAATCTCTAATTTCTAGACAAACTATTTTTACTTTAGTTTGGATTAATGGCAGCCAGGCACTATTAAAAGATGTGTACAAGAGTTTGTTCTGTGAGTCAGGAAAACCTCACAAATTCAGGTACAAAGAAAGGAAATGTAAAGGTTTAGAGTAAAACAGACTAACCTTTGGACTTTTTAACTCAGATATGTCATGTCTTTTACAGAAGTGCTTCTCTTGAATTCTGACAAGAAAGTCTGGTGCCGTGCTTAATGGATGAGACTATGCTGAAACCCCAGGCTGACTATTTTAATTGAGCTAGAGATGTGACAGTCAGATGGGAGGTTATATAATTCACCTTCTACCTGTACGAGCTGTAGTGTGACATGAGATTAAAATCCAAGATTTAAGGAGTATCTATTTGTTTCTAAGTAAATGGCAAGAAATCTCTTTGTCACCTACAAGCAAAGGACACACCTGAGTTTCTCCAGTTCATTCTATCATGATACCCTCTGGGCGAGGAAGGGTGAACAGACAAAATAACCATTCAGAAGGAATGTAGAAAAAGCATTCATCAGCTATCGCTGCCATGCCTGGGGCAGCTCATAAGTAAAGACCTCATGAAGTCAAAGTCTCCATAAGGAATGCTTTTGCATATGATATATCCATCTAATTAACAAAGGGAGGAAGTTCTTGTTTGTTACTTAAACCGATCTTGTAACATAAAAGTGAAATTGGAAAGAACGCTCTTGTTAGGGGTTTTCTTCAGTTTGAAAGCAATTTCAAAGTCAAGTTTTAGAGAAAAATCTGCCCTTTATTCCTTCCAGATGCAACTGTGTGTTCCTCAGGCTGCTACTGTCATTTTTTCTTGCCTCTGCCTTTCAGCTACCCAGTTGGGGTCTCTCAAGTCCTGCAAATATGCCTCAAAGTACTTAATTCCACGTGTCAGATTCTCCTAATGCTTTCTGAAAAATATTCAAGACACTATGTTTTTCAGTCCCCAAGTAGTTGTCTTTCCTTATCACACATATATGATGTCCATTCTTAATCATCCATTCATGGTACTTACTCAGAGTTCACCTTATTGCTAGTTCAAGGCTACATCTCCCGTGTGTTACTAGCACAAGGATTCTGTAAAGGTTGTAGATGACTATCTGCTTTATTTCTACTTTGAGTATTTCTGCCACTTATCTGTGTAAAATAAATTCACCTCATTTGGCTCTCTTTTACCTTGGGTAATTTTGGATTTGGATCTTTGCTTCTAAGGACAATGGCTCTTATGAAACTATTTTTAAGGCTTTTTTACCTTGCTGAGACTTTTGCATTGTATAGTGCTTTTTTTTTTTTTTTCCCTAGCCTTTTTCTTCACTTTTCTCCTACAGATTATTTTTTTCTTTTAGGACTCCCTTTCTTCATTCTGTTTTTGAATTTAGTCTTATTACAGGTCTTTCAATTTAGCTTCCCTTACTTCTTTTCCAATCATAACTAAAACCAAAACCCAAACAAACAAACCACAGCAGAAAAATATCAGGAAGTCCTAACTATACAGTTTCTAATCTTAATCCAGCATGTCAAGTGACTGTAAGTGGTATGAAGAGCAGTATTTTCTTAATAAAGCTCTTAGCTTACATAGCTTCTTTACCACTCAGGGCTCATAGAGCATTGGAGCACTGAGTCACTCAAGAAGTATGGGACGGTGTACGCAGGGACAGAGGATTATATCCCCACACAAAGCGAGGACTGTAAAACTATTTGGAACTAACAGTCTGATGCACACCTGTGGACAGAAATTCCTCTCCCAGGTGCCTGTGCTGTCAATTAGAATGCTTCACTCTCAGTGAGCATATAAACACATTTAAATTACGTTCATTCTTTCAAAATGTAGGGTTTTATTCCTGTACAGTACAACATCCGATTTATAGGGGGGTTTTTTGGCATACAATGGACTCTTAGAAATTCAACCATTCCTTGTAAATGTGGCCCACCTGTGGCTTTTGTCTTGTATATAGCTAGAATACTTAGAATATGATTTTAGTCTAATTGCTGAGATAGTACATCTATTTTTTTTTTCTGCCTAGAATTCCAGGATTACTATTGATGATTTTGGGGAGATAAAAGGGAAAGCCATATTTGGGCTCACCTTCATTTCCTTTCAGCAACAGTTTGCACGCTAAGAAGTCCAGTGAAGTCTCTGTGCCCCTAGTGAAGATACAACCTGTTACATACTCCCTTGCTCTCTGAGTTAACTAGCCACCAAATTACCTGTTCTATGTCATTTACTCATATCTTTTAAGCACTGATGTATTCTAACTCCTTGCAAATTTTGAAGTGATTGTCTACAGAAGAGTGTAATTAATTTCTGGTGTCCTTTCAGCTACTTGAAAACTAAACCTTAAGAGGTTACTCTACCACTAGCAATAAGATAAACAATGTGACCTTGGAAACACTTTTGTCAAGAGAGTCTTGAAGGTTACCTCATGAATCCTTAAGATCCAAATGATTCTGATAAGCTTTTTCAACATTTATTGCTCTTTCAGGTTGCTGTTACAAGTGGGACAACCTAGTTTGTTATTCTGTCTTTTTATCTCTCACATGAATAAATTACAGGGTTCTGCTTCTTATCAGAGAAAACATTCCACTGATCATCTGGGGAACACAAAATATTTTTTTCAGTCTATAAATTATTCTTAAAGAAACTCTCAGAACTAGTGAGACAGTGGGTTGGTTTTGTTTTGGGTTTTGTGTGTGCCTTTTTTGACAGCATTTGTCTAAAATAATCACATGTGGTCTATCAAATTTTAGCTTTTTCATAAGAGCTGTCAGTCTTTCATAAAAACATAATTTTAAAAACATATGCACATGCACACACAATAAACCCTTTGCAGTGTCTTGGCCAATAAGCGTGAATGACAAATCTACCTGGCTGCTCTCCTATGGCGTTTTCTTACTGTTCATTGGCAGAGAAAGTGATTTCATGGTAGAAGGTTGGAAAATGACCTCTTGTAATGATGAAATTTGCATAAATAAATGCTGATTGCACAAAATGAATAATGTGCAGTGAGTATCATCACAATAAGTTGTCTCCTACTGACACAGAGTCTAAGTTAGAGGCGTACAATTATGCAAATCAAACTAATGCCAGTTTCTCATTACTGTCATGGTGGTAGAGGCAAACACATATCCTCCATAGACAGCTTGATGCTGGGACACAAGCCAAAATGTTTGGTTTTGCTGACATAGTAACTGAGTCAACAAAAATAGGATATAATAGTAATACATCAGAGGAATCCATATCAGGGCAGACCTGAAACTTAATGGACTGTGAATCTTTTGTCTGCAGAGAGGCCTTTCACTGGTATTGACCCATAGTACGTCTGCTTCCACTTTTGCCGATTTTATAGAAATAGATTACAGAAGCAATTGCTTTTTGGAGCTGAAATGTCTGCAAAACAGTCTATTAGCTTTCCTTATAACAGATGAAATGACATTTATAAATACTTAAATAATGTCATATATCCCACGTTTAAAAACTTCCCAGAATAATTCACAGACTGCTTGTGGTTGCTTGATCTAATGTTTATGTGAAGTCTCATTACGACACCCCTGGGATTTTCAAACAATGCCACTTCTCTTTTACCATCTTAAAAATATTCAGACAAAAGATATTCTATTTTTCTTTTAGGGGAAGAAAAAAAAAAAAAGATGCAGTAGCAATTACCATCAATATGAGGGACTGAATATTAAAAAATGTTGATAGCTCCAGTCAGAACATTGCTAACCCTTGGGAACATGCACGACATTGGTACTGTGAGTCACTGAAAAAGAATCTTGTGCTCTATTGCTTCAATTTGTCACCTTTCTTATTCAAGTAACTACTAATTGTTTGTCTTCATCAACATATTTGTCTATACCTTTGTACACTTCTACACACATACTGGAACACAGTTCAGAAACGCCAAGCTAAGACTGAGCTCACAGTTTGAGATTAGCACCACCCTTCCAGGCTACCCAATGCACACATAATTCCAGTACAGGAATTTGCCCCTCCAAAAAATTCATCATTAAAGGTCATTTCAGAAATATGACTTTGCTCAAAGTCAAATTGGTGGATCCTCAGTTTGACTAAAAATGATTTTAAAAAAAAACGAAACAGACAAAACCAAACCAACAACAGCACACACACAACCCCACCGCACCACCCCAACATTTTACAAAGCAATGGTATCAACCAACATCAACTGAAATACGTTGTATCCTGTGAGAACAGGCTCTGTGACCTCTTCTCCTTGGAAAAGTCACTCCAAACTATCCAGCATGTACATGCTGACCTTTAAATATACTCAGATCACAGTTGATGATGAGTATTTAAGTTATAAAAGTCTCATGAAAGAGGACACCTCAGGAAAAAAATAATTCACTCTTCTTATGCACAATCCTTTGAACTCACTCAAAATTAACACCATGCTGTAGTATCCAACAAACTACTACGTACATTTTTTTCCAGGGCAAAATTATTTCAGCAAGAAATTTCAGCATACGTTTATGAATCTTATTACTAATGCCTTTTTTTATAGTTAAAATTCCAGGAAAGCACAACTATAAATGAAAAGGAAATATCTAAATATCCAGCTCTTCAGCCTTTCTTCAGCTGTGAATCCACAAACACTTTAATGGAGTTCATCAGAAATTGAGACATAAAATATAGGGAGGGGAGTCCAAGTTATAAACTGGTGATGAACCTGTGAAAAACCTGAAAAGATGGAGTGATGAGGGTCAATGTTTTACATAATAGCACAAGATTTTTATTGTAGTAGGTGTGTATCTGTGTTCCCCATTAATCATTTTTTCTAATTGCTGCCAATTTCCAGAAATTGTATCCCAGAGATTTTCTGAATATTTCAAGAAGCCAGGTTGTCTAACCAGGAAAAGTAAACCTGTGAAGGAACCAATATTAAAGGAAACTTTCATATACACATCCAGATTTCAGGAAAAGTTTCCTCCTCCACTTCTGAACCTCAAGACCATCAAAAGGCGCAAGGTTAGCAGGCTGCATGGGCTGTGCTTGCAGCCTCAGGCAGGTGCAGTCCCTAGTGCGGCGGGCAATGTGCTCCTGCCAGCACCAGGTTTGATAGGCCCACTAGGTTTCTCTCCTATGCAGATCAGAAAGTGGCCCTCAGGGTATTTCTTTATTCTACTGGACAGCTTCAAAACAGACATTTTGTTATGGGCAATTTACACCTGTTCTCAGAAGTTTGGAAGTCTCCTCACAGAACCCATACATCTTTATTTTCGTGCTGTCAGTTTGAAACTGGCAAGGTTCACCCTGGCTTACAATAAAGTTTATAATAGAGTATGTGTACTATGATTTTCTCTTGTTAGGATATGGACATGTCAGTATTCCCTCCTCCTGCCTCCTTCTCATGGCAAACAACTTCAACTCTCGCTTTTCAAACCTGTTTTCCTCAAGAGGAAAGAGGATCTCAAAATAAAGATGTTTGAGCATGAATTGATTGGAAGGAAACTGAAAGGAAATTTGGGTTTACTTAACAGAAAAGTAGTATTTGTGAGACTTCTCATAGATGGCATATCCTTTCTATCCCCCAAAAAAGCTTTCTGATGTCTCAAACTTATAATAGACATGTATGGCTAACTGACTTTTATTTTGCTTGTGTCATATTGATCTATCAGTGAATCCATAATAAAAGATAGCAGTCTGAAACAGTAAAAAGTAATAGCCATTGAGATGGATAGCCACAGGTAAAAATGTAGTTTTGTTGGGACACTTAGCACAAAGAACTGTAGATTCACGTCAGGTGGGGCATAAGTATCCCCTTCAAAGCTCACTGTTACAAACACCCCGTGCACAGATGACCTGCCTTCAGAATATATGTTTCTATATTGATTTTCACAGTTTCAGAACAACAGGAAAAACCAAGTAAAAGTTCCTTTGCAGAACACTAAAAGTAATTTACCTTCTTCTTTTGATTCCTTCTCTGTATTTTGCTTTATGGTTCACAGTACAATTGCTTATTTTAAAAATTCATTCGTGACTCAGAAAGGAAGCACAGAGTTGAAGATCTTTGGGAGTGCAGAGCAAGAAATGAGCCACAAAATGAAATGAAACAAAACAAAAATGCAATAGGATTTAGTGGTAAGTCATTACACAACAAAGTTTGTATTTTAAACACAGACACACTGGTTATTCTGGTAGCTTATAATATTATAAATCTGGCAGCAATATGAAGAGGAAAGTATGTTATGAAGATCCTCTTATTACAACCATGATAGCATTGACTTCTTACGGTCCCTGCTCCCAGAAACTGACAGGGTCCTGAAGCCTACCTTAAAATAGTTTCCTTGTGCATAATAAACCCATGATTTTAAGATTTTCCAGGGTTATGACCAGGGCCTTGCTTAAGTGACATAAATGCAAACACTCTTCTCCTGCAGCATTATGATTCCATCACTATACATCTATTTTGAACACTTAGTTTTCCTTCTCTCTTTAAAAATGGAAATGATGATAAAGGAAGACGCACAGCAGTTACTCACTGTGAAAAGCCTATGTGTGTCAAAAGGTTCTGTCTGCCTCTGCCTCTCCACAAAGAAATCTCTGAACCTCTGTGTTGGGCAGAGGTGCTCAAGTAATGGGACTTGGGAATCAAACCTGAGCTGCCTGGTAAAAATACTGTTATTCAGGATTACTATTTCAGGCTATCTCCAGAGCCAGGCAAATATAACTTAATTTGTTACAGTTGCTTTACAGTTTCAAGCATTCCTTCATTTCTCATGACACTCACTTTATTTGTATTTAATTGTACTTATGGGGGTTTTGGTGTGTTGGGCTTTTTTTCAAATAAAAAGATAAAACATACAGTGAATGTCACCAGGCAGCAGAATAACATCTCATGCTGTGACAGCACTCCAGCCTCCGCTAAACACTTACAAGAACAAGAATTACTCCAAGAGCTGAGATTCTATACACAAGCTTGTGTTTCCTGTGCCTACTGCCGGACGCCTGATTTGTTGCAATAACGGAGCCAGTTATATTTTACAGTAAATAGACTAGCTGTCCTATCTGAGAGGCTGGCTTTTCAAAGGATGAAATCTTTGAGGACAATTTCTCCTAGTAGTTTTTGAAGGATTGTTCAGTGTGCTCGGTCTGCCAGCCGTTTTTGCCTTGTGGACCTTAAAGAAAAGACTAAAAGCTCCAGAAGAATGAAGGTGCAATTTCTCTTGAAGCTGCTATGGAATAGCATTAACAACAAATTGTTTTTTAAGGTAAAAATGCGTGGAGTTTTTCCTCAGTGCCTACTAGCAATGACAGAGGACTATACATTGAGTTCCTTGCAGTCTTTGCAGGATAACATCTCTTCTTTTTTTGCTGGCTTAATCACTCTTCAGCATTCATAAACATTGTAACCTGTTACTCTCACTTCTCCTCTCCAGAGTGATCTACAAAATACCTTCGAACAATGTTCATAGGAATTGAAACTCATAACCTTATTGAACATGAAAAAAATAATCACAGATCCAGCTGAGACACTGGCTGTAGCCCACCACAGTCTTCCTCCCACTCCCCTCCTCCTGCTGATAGCTTCTTACTCCCCTCTTCCTCAGCTGCCTATTTCCCTTCTCTCTCAAGCTGTCCAGCTTGGTATTGATGCCAGGTGCTAACCCACCCCGTCACAGAGACAGAGGAAATGCCTGAGCTGATCACGCCTGGCTGCTGATGATGGTGCCCTGCTCTGCTGATGCCCTGCTCCGGCCTCACCACCCGCTCCTGTTGCCCTTCCCCTTCCTCTCACAGCGTGTAGTGTTCACCCGACCACACAGGGAGCCTCGTCGGCTCAACAGTAAACTGTGTGCATAGTTTTCCGTTGTTGCAGTATACAGCATCAGCTCACTAAGGGATTCAGGGGAGCTGGGACAAGGGAAGAGGCGAGGCCACAACCCAGCAGGGGAGAGCAGGACCTACCAGTGCCAGAGCTGTTACACTGACTCTGCCAACAGTTGTGTCTAATGACACTTCACTGGGGAGTTTATTTCTTCTCTTTCAGACTTGATAAAAGGTCCAAATAAAACCTATTAACTTTCCTTAGAACTGTTATTTCTCTGGAGTACTCCAAAACCCTTTTCCTTTTATAATAGCATGCAATTGCTGGATATCCTGGAGACTTTTGCTATTAGAGCAAATTCAGCATCTGCGAGCAGGATGAGGGAGTATAAACTCGCGCCAAAAGCCTCTCAGAGTCATTTTTGGGTTTATACATTTTTAAGGCAAGCTGTGATGGTATGGGATGTTATTTTGCCATCTTAGTGAACTCTATACTGGGGAGGACAGTGTGCTCATAGCAACCATTTAAAAAACAATTCACATATTTTGTGCCAAACTAAATTCATATGATCAATAAAAAGAAAGAATACAGCTATTAGGAGGGAAACATTTTCACAAAACAGCCCCTCCCCAATGACCTTTCAGCCTGCACCCCCACACAAGATTTACAGAATACCTTCCAGAGCTAATCCAGGAACTCAATAACTAATGGATACTAAAAATCATGGACTCAATAAAGACATTAGTTTTATGGCCCATTACAGTCTTCTTACTGTACATCCTACTGATCTCTCTCCACTCACTGGTGCTAAATCACAGTTTCTGTCTCCACTCCACAGGAATTCTCTCCAGCTAACACTCATCCATACAAAACCCCCTTTCTCTCAAGTTGTCAAATCAATTAACATAATTAAGTTACACTAAAAACAATTGTTTCTGTCATTAGCTGGAAGTTTACTGCTTCTACAGCCTTACTTCCACAGCTACTTTAACTTAACCAAAATGAATGCTGCACTAAAAGGCGCCTTTTCATATTTTTCCTTCACCTCCTTGATTTCTTTTCTTTCCACTTAACACCACAAAATCTAATTGGTCTGGATAAAACCTACAAGAGAAGATGAGACAGTTCACAATAGACCCTCTTCTGGCATAGGAGAGATGTGGAAACCAGACAGCTAGCTAGTCAGGATAGGCAGAGAGCACCCTAAGCCAGGGAAAGGAAGCAAAGTTCCAAGCAAGACAACAGGGGCCCACCATAGCCGGGCAGCAGTCTGACTGCACAGCACTGCTGAGGGCATCCACAACCCACACCACCCTCCTCTGCTGCTTTCCCCACTGCACTTACTCAGAAATAAATGAAGTACCCACCAAGGACTGCTTGAGACATGTGAATACTTTAAGCAATGCCTTCTCTCTAAAAGAGAGATTTTTCATCAATTTCAATTAAAATTTATTTTGCATATCCACTCAATTTGAATTTCAAGCTGCTCCATATCCAATTCTCTCTCTACAGTGCATCTCAGTCAAAAAATGTCCTAATTTCAACATTAACTCTCTGATATGTTTGCCATCAAAGCTGGCCATGGTCTTTCAACTTCAAAACCAGCATCCTTTCTGAACAGCTATACCATGAAAAGATTGAGTATGTTCATTCCACCTAAGGTAGCACATGCTAACCTGGCTGAAATCACAGAATCACAGAATCACAGAATCTTAGGGGTTGGAAGGGACCTCAAGAGATCTTCGGGTCCAACCCCCTGCCAAAGCAGGCTCCCTATCTCATATTACATAGATAGGCATCCAGACGAGACTTGAATATCTCCAGAGAAGGAGACTCCACCAACCCCTGGGCAGCCTATTCCACTGCTCCGTCACCCTCACTGTGAAAAAGTTCTTCCGCATGTTGGTGCGGAACTTCCTGTGCTCCAGCTTACAGCCATTGCCCCTAGTCCTGTCCCCACTGACCACTGAAAAGGGGCTGGCCAATTCCCCCTGCCACCCATGTCTAAGATACTTGTAAACACTAATTAGGTCCCCCCTAAGTCTTCTTTTTTCCAAGCTGAACAGACCCAGCTCACTCAGCCTTTCCTCATAGGGGAGATGTTCCAGACCCCTAATCATCTTTGTCGCCCTTCTCTGGACTCTCTCCAGAAGGTCCCTGTCTTTTCTATACCAGGGAACCCAGAACTGGACACAGTATTCCAGGTGGGGCCTGACCAACGCAGAGTAGAGGGGGAGGATCACCTCCTTCGACCTGCTGGACACACTCTTCCTGATGCATCCCAGGATCCCATTGGCTCTCTTGGCCACCAGGGCACACTGCTGGCTCATAGCCAACCTGTCATCAACCAGGACCCCCAGGTCCTTCTCCATAGAGCTCTTCTCCAACAGGTCATCCCCCAGCCTGTACTGATACAGTCGGTTATTCCTCCCCAGGTGCAAGACTTTACACTTGCTTTTGTTGAATTTCATTAGATTTCTCCCTGCCCAGCTCTCCAGTCTGTCCAGATCTCGCTGGATGGCAGCGCAGTGTTCCTGCGTGTCAGCCACTCCTCCCAGCTTTGTATCATCGGTGTACTTGCCGAGGGTGGATGCTATTCCCTCATCAAGGTCGTCAATGAAGATATTAAACAGGACTGGACCCAACACTGAGCCCTGGGGAACACCGCTAGTCACAGGCCTCCATTCAGATTCTACTCCACTGATCACGACCCTCTGAGCCCGGTCTGACAGCCAGTTCTCAACCCACCTCACTGTCCACTCGTCTATCCCTTGTTTCCTCAGCTTCTCTATCAGGATGTTGTGGGAGACAGTATCGAAAGCTTTGCTAAAGTCGAGGTAGATGACATCCACTGCTCTCCCTCCATCCACCCAGGTGGTAATAACATCATAGAAGGCTATGAGATTGGTCGAGCACGATCTCCCCTTGGTGAATCCATGCTGACTATTCCTCATGACCTTCTTCTCTTCCAGTTGTTTGGAGATGGCATCCAAAACAAGCTGTTCCATCACCTTTCCAGGGACAGAGGTGAGGCTGACTGGCCTATAGTTACTGGGATCCTCCTTCTTGCCTTTTTTAAAGACTGGAGTGACATTGGCTATCCTCCAATCTTCAGGCACTTCTCCTGTAGTCCAGGATCTGTCAAAGATAGAGAGCGGTTCCGCTATCACCTCCGCCAGCTCTCTCAGCACACGTGGGGGCAGGAGGGGGAAGGGAGTGTAATTTTAGGATAGGCACTTCATTTATTCAAGGAAAGAAGAAAATTTAAATTACAATTTGAATTAAAAGGTGACTGACTGAAAGTATCACTTTTGAAGGGACAGCCCTTAAGGTGATGAAGCCATGGCCAAAGCATATGAGATCACAATCTGTCAGCAACATCTGTATTTAATCACACAGGCAGGACCACTATGTGATCTCCATCATTCAGATAAAGCTTGTAAAGGTCAAGATTCTCAAAATTGCTGGAAAACATCTAATATACCCTCAAAGATTGAAAATGGCATAGATACAGTTTTCACCACTTCTTTTACAAAAAAAAAAAAATCACTCTTCAATAAAATATCTGACTGATACATATACAGGCTTCAGTGTGGCTGTTGGTGTTGCCTATCCCTTCTTCTGTGTATAATTGCACAAACATTTAATTTTTAGCATTTTGTTCCTGACTTGAGAGTTCAGCATAGTAACAGAGCTAAGAACAATCTTTTCAGGAATGGCATCTGAAAGACTATTTCATTTTGATAGATCTTAGTATAAGTAAATACTAAAGTAGCACATATGCACAAAAGCAAACTATGGGAAATTCATCATTTTGGTGATAAAATATTGTTAAACTCGCTCCCTCCCAGCATTCTTCTTCTCCATGGAGGAAGCAGAGGACACAGAAGAAAAGATTTTGCATGTTCAAGCTACTTAGGGACACAGCATTTTACCCTCTGTTTAGTACTTTCTCAGACATCACAAGCAAGTATACCCACAGCATCTCCAAATGGAAACTCAGAGCAGTTCCTTGAACTTGGAAGTTTGGGAAGTACATCAACTAGCACCAGTTAAAAATGATTCACAATGTATTCAACATATTATTACTACGAGAATTAGTGTAAACAGAGCTTCAAGGCTAGAGTTGGTGCCCCTCCAATTAAAAATATTTCCTCACTGCTCTAAAAGTCTCAAGAAGAATCCAAGCCTATCTATCAACACCTACACCCACATGCTATCAGCATATTGCTGGGAGCAGTGACTTGACAGCAGCACTGAGAAGAACAACATCAGAATGACCTTTTGTAAGATAATATATTACACCCTTCATCATCATCCTCACTGCTGGGATTTCTCTGAGATGATGCATCAAGGTAATGAGCCTATGTCTCCACACAGCCATGTTTCAAACAAGTTATTTAAATTATTTAAAATTAAAAACTAATTTAAAATGTAAGAGGAAAAAAACTCACTAAGAACTACGAATGCTGCTCAAAGAACTGAAACTGCATATTTGTATGATGTGTAGTGCATCATTATTAAAGTAATTTCTTTGCTGGCAGAGCACTCTGAAGAGGTGGTACTATAATCAGGGTAATTTGAGTTGCTATTAATGAAAGAAGGTTTAAATGATACACAAAATCCAAGCTGGGAGCCTAAGCTGGGGGAGGCAGGAAACAGAACAAAAACGAAAGAGGAAAAAAACTATTTTTATTTTTTTTTCCCCCCTCCTTCAAAATAAAACTGATTTGATCATGTAGCTATAAGTTTTCTCTCCTGAACTGCCCTGGCAGCCAAAGTCTAGATTAAAGAATAATAGAATAAATTAGCAGAGAAAAAGAATCTCTGAGACCTGTACTGCATATCCCTTTCTCAGTCCTTTCACTCCTCCCTACCAACTTTCATGAAGTCACCTGAATTCTTCTTCCTGACTCATGTGATCATGCTTCAGTCTTAGCTCCCATTAAATTAACTTATTCTTGCTATTCCCATGGTCCATTACTTTCTGCTTTGTTCCTATGAAGCAATGATGAGGCAGTGGGGAAAGAGAAAATAATCAAAATTATAACTGCAGGCATATGATGAGGATCAGCAAGATCTCTTTTCCTCCTCTTGTTCTCCCAACAACTCTCTGATATTTTCTCATGTTCTAATTCTCCTGGATGATCGATAAAAGAAAAACCCAGATAGCACTCAGGCCACTGCAGTCCTGGTAAACCCTGGCTCCATTCACTTCAGCCCTTCAAGGAATTCATGTTTATATCACCCATGTCCCTGAAGTTTCCCAAATGTCACATTTTGACAAAGGGAAGAAATGGAGAGATGAAAGACAAAGTACAATCTCTACTTCTTCTACAGTTGTTCTACATGTGAAATGAAAAAATAAAGAGTATTTATGCTAGAGTGAGGCCATGAGAAAGAGCATGGGCTTCTTGTGTTTAGAACATTCGCTTAATACTCCCAGGTCTAGCAGTTGAGTCACTACCTAGCAGTCTATGCCCCCAAATTATATTTATTTAACAAATGTCATATAGAACCATCAGTGCCATGGAGCACTGACAGAAATCAAGTGTTTCCTCTCTTCCTGGCAATGTCCCAATCCCTAGGTTACAGGGCTATGATCTCCCAGGCTTTCCTAGGTTCCCTTCTATGCAATCAGTCTTTTAACACTTTAACAACATGTGGTCTGAAAACCAGGTCAGGTTTCAGGCATGTAAAAAGATTTGAATGTGAACTAAGATTCAGATCCTGCATAAGAGCACTAACCAGTGACGTATGATTTAAAGGGGAATAAGGGACAAATCATTTTTCAAAGGAAAATATGTCTTTAAAAATAAAGAAAAATGTATAGGCATATATGTTGAAGTCAGTACTCCAAGTTGTGAAACCTGTGTGAAAAGAGGTATCTGATATATACTCACCACCAATCAATTCCCCTACTGATTACTTTACATGGCTTCTTGTTCCCTTTGCATCCTATTAGGACCCATCTGATTCCACAGACATACAGAATTTGTGTACCTACTTAGAAGTCTCTAGCTAAGGGAATATAAATGGCTGTTTGTGCTTCATCGTGAGTGTTTTGCTTTTGCCTCTTCCTTGGTATGCCTATCCTTAATTCTGTTGTGATTTATCTGATATTTAACAATCTGTACTTATGGATAGAACTATTTCAGGTAAAAGACACTGAAATCCTTGTCTCAATGAAATTACTGCAAATTGCAGCAAGGAAGGTTGAAAACCAATAGCTTGGAAAAGATGCCAAAATGATAAACAAAGATTGTAAGGATAATAAAGTGGATTTTGACCTGCAGATTTCAGTTCCACAACTTACACTACAGTACAAGTCCAACAACTTGAATACAGTTGTTCTTGATTTATACAAGTGTAGGAAAGATCAGGAGAGCACCTCATAAAATTCTTTGGGGGTAATACTTTTCAGATCTGAAAGTTTTTCAGGATTTTGCCTCATTAACATCCATTCTAAACAGAAGATCTTGGCAGTGCTTCAGAAATATGAAATTACCTGTACTCACTTGTGTGTCTGGTTTTCAAAACAGCCTGACAGCTGCAGGGAGAACGGTTATCTGTTTGACACGCTGCATGTAAAGTTGGTCAGCTGAATATGTGAACCATGAAACACCGATGTCTGCTAAAAGAAGCATGTGCTTCAAATTAAGCTGCTGAAATCCCAAATATTGTACTTTATTGTTTTAACACTTTATAAATAACAGCCACTATTTCTAGTCAATTCTCCCATGCAACTAGAAAATGTCATTAGCCATGTTTTGGCAGGGTTCTTTGTCTAATTTCTACAGCTAAGGTGGCAAAAAGGTTATTACAAGTAATAGCAAATTTAAAGTTTTATTAGCAGTAAACTGCAGAAGCTAATGGTGATGCCAACGCTAGATAAAATCATTGTCACAGTTAATTCTGAACTCTTTATTTCAAGCTTAATAATAGGAAACTCAATGGAGAGGATATTACACGGCCCATATCACTCATGAGTGCCGCAGGCCTGAGTAACTTGTTATTTTGCTCATGAGTGAAATAAAATGCAGATTATACTGCCTGCTATCAGGGGCACTGCTTTAATTGAGGGTGCATGCATGGTGATGAAGGACTACCAAGTAGGTTTCATTTTCTCAAATGTTAGAGGAATGATCCTTGTGGTTCTAACTGTGGCTTGTCAAATCACCTCTCCGTTATTGTCGAATTTTTAAAGATTTTGCTGTTCCTTCTTAGATCTTGAGAAGTGATAGTGTTTGTTTGTCCCTTTAGTGAAGGACTATATGAAACTGCTGCTGTAACATGCCAGAGCCTGTATCCTCTGCCATTCACTTGCTTCAGAAAACAATGGAATATCTGTATCTTAGTCAGACTTAATCACGTATGCCAGCCAGCACAAGCTACTTCTCCACCATGAGACATATTCCCAATCAGAAATAAATAATACAAGATATACTCCCTCCTCTACCTCACATTTACTCAAAAAATAGGTGTTTCCACGAAGTGGTAGCACATGGGAATTTCGGTTCTTTTTCTAAAGTAGGTTTCTTTTCTATTCATCCACTTCTTGTACTAATGCACTGGGTGCCACAAATCACCTAGAAATGTCTCCCTGTCAACTGGATGTATTTATGGACAAGCTTTTTCACAATATCTTGATGATTAACCAAAATCTAACTTTTTTCCTTTCTTCATCCTGTATTATTAGCTAGGAAAGTGTCATTTCTAATCAGATTGGCTTTTTCTAACACTTGTTAAAACTTGCAACCTCTTTTCTTCAGCAAGAGCTATCTGTGAAATACAATCCAGTAACTCACCTACCACTGAAATCAACAGAACTTTTACTGATGTTCACAGACTTTAGGTGACACCTTTAAATAGAAAAGGCTGTGAATACCCCTTTTATTATATGAATATATAACAGAAGAAAATGCCCTACACCTTTTAATCAACCATAGTCAGGAGTATCTCTATTGCACTTCTAGGTAATTGCTGATGGCATTCTTGCAAGGATACTAAAGAATTATTTATCAGCATACATTATCAAGCTCCATATCCAGCACAGAATTGCTGAGAAGTAAAAGCAGCATTACATGGCCCAAAGTGTTTGACAAATTGAAATCCTGACTATAAACAACTGCAAGCACAATGCCCCACCAAACAAGATGCTCAAACTAGCTTTTTGTAAATAGCACAGCTAGATTAGTGTGGTGTTCCATGAAAGCTAATTTAGTTAAGTGAAAAAAAGACTATAGCTTCTATCATAACATTGCATTGCTCAGTATAGAGGTGTTTTGAGGGACAATTTCTGATCTGCCAAGAGTGAAAAAACAGATGCTGAGCTAACATGGGGGGGGGTTTAGTTGTTTCAGAGTTTTTACTATTTCTCTAGTGCAACCAAAAGCAGAATTTAGTAATCAAATCCCCCATTTTTTGAAAGGAACACAATAGCAATACTGCAATAGCTACTTCCTAAATTGCTGAGAGTCTACATTAAGTCACTAAGTAATTAAGTGCTATCAATCCTTGATAACTAAATTAGTCTTAAAATTACAATTCAGATTTCTCCTGAAGTAACAACTATAAAACTATTTTTAGTGAGGACACTATTTAAAGCCCTGAACTGAAGAGATTGATATGGATTTTCTACAACCCAGCACATGTGCATCGACCAAGGCAGACAATCATCCTTCTAAATAAAATCCTACCATTAATAATGGCATGAAGGACCATCTTTTGTAGCCATGCCACCATGACTCTCTGGCAAATGACTCACAGGGTACAGGTATATGCTCAGAACTCTGTCTTTCCTCAAGAACATTTTTCTATCCCCACGATGCGTAGGAGACAAGATGAAGAAGATGGCTCCTTTTCAAACTGCCTTTCTTCTAAAAGGAGACAAGATATTGACACGCCTGAAATCAAAATTTCTCCTTCTTCAAAAAGGACAGAACAGAGTTTAAGAGGTTACCAGAGTGTCATCTTTTTAAATTAAGAAGGGAGAATTTAGTCAGGAAAAAAAATTTAATCCATTGTTAAGAGTTCATTTTACTTTTCATTGGTGACATGTGCTGATACTGGGGCTTCAAGCTTTCAGTGCTTCATTTCTCTTGGGACCTATTGCAGACTTCAAAAGATAAAAGAAATCTATTGTTCAGTAAGCCACTGAACAACCTAAAACCGTATTGTCGTGTAAGTTTCTTTGACAGGTTGACCTCATGAAGAGATTTTAGTTATTTCTTTTTATTTTCTTTACTGTGGCTTTGGTGAATTAGGCTAGGATATTGATTTTGTGGCAACACTGAAATCATAATGGTTTTTAATTTCAAAGATGACTGTTTGTCTTATATTACATGTCTGTTTCTGAGCAGTTACATGAGAATTTAAGCATTACTGCCCTTAAACTTTACATCTGCTTCCCACTTTGAGGTCTAATAAAGCCTTTAAATCTGCTTTTCCTTTTTTTTTTTTTTTTAATCTCAACTAAACATGTGCTCAAGCAAAGGACTGCAGATCATTTCCTCTTAGCCTCTTAGTCCTGACTTGTTTCAAAGTATTTGCCATATGCAGTTATTCAGCACAGAACACACCATCTTCTAACTTGTGATTATTAGAGACTCATGCTCCAGTAATTTTTTTTCTAGATATCCTAAGACACACAACCTCAGATATTTCAGATAAAATAGGGGAGAAGTGGCTATTCTAAAATGAGAAGTTGTAATCAATGTAAAAACTTTATTGTATAACCTAGGTTTGAAGAACATTGAACCACTCACCAGCATTCTACTGAAAGGTTCAGAGTCTTCTTAACCCCAATAGACATGAAATGCTTAACTGAATTTTTCAACTATTTTTGATCTATATACAACTCACAAGACAGATGGGGGAGAGAATTCAAAATAAAGAAAACACCAAAGGTGAGATTTAGAAATACCATGAGGAGAGATTCTGTAGGAAATATTCAGGCACTCTGACACTCTGATTTCTGTCTCAGCATAAAAAGTAAAAGAACAGATAATTCTTTTTCAGAATTCCTCAAAGGCTTTCATATCACAATTTATAAACCAGACAATCATACAGTGAATTCAGAGAATAATGTGAACCAAACATGAAAATACTATATGACTTTGACCAAAAATTCCTCCTCTTCCTCAGAAGTATTTGCTTCTTCTGCATGATTTTAGAATCACTATGCAGCCCAAACTTTTAAAATGTTACAGGTTGTATTTCTGACAGAGACCCTATGCTATGTGGAAATATTTTCAAAAGGAAGAGACATCTAAGAGAAGAAAGATAAACTAGCAAAACCAACCAACAAAACAAAAAAACCTGTTCACTGATAAAAGCACTGAAATTACTTTTCTGACAAAGATATATATTTTCACAAAATTACTGGGGTTTTTTTTCTGTACAAATAAGTCAAGAGTGCAAAATGTTAAACAAAAGCAAACAAAATAATCAGGAGCTGACTTTACACCTATCCATAAATGAGTGGGTTAGTAGCAATAAAAATGCTCACAGAGGTCTGAATGTTGGTAGTAAAAAGCAGAAAGACATGAAAATGATGCCAGTTTTACTACTCAAGTATTGCCTTCAAATGTAAATAAAATCCAGATAAATACATTTATTATTTTGCTGTAAAATATCTGTAAGCAAGAAATTAAGACAGTTTTAATGCTCACATTAGTAGCTAATTTTGGAATGGAAACACTGAAATACTTTTCTTACATTTTTTGTATTCAGAAGTAACACAAAAAAGCAAGATAATTAAAACATTAGAATTAGTTATTAAAAGTTCATTTGTTGAAGTTGTCTGTCTTATCTTTCAATTGTAAATACAAATTATTCCCAGTAGACATTTATTAAATAGTTTAACCTAGTAAAAGAGATGAAAAAACAGGGCTCTTTTCCTGCACTTGTGCAGAAATACTACAAAATAAATTTCATATCCCACTACTTCTTCAATCATTGCCTAATTTACTGACTAGAGTGAATATTTTATGCCATTAAAAACAGGGGAATATGTTTAAAGGTTTAGATCTATATTTCAGTTAAGTTCAATGTGTATTATAGTAACTTTTTTGCCTGAGGTACTTACATTGCATAGGAAAAGAAAGTTTATTTTTATTTTTCACTATAGTTCTTCTGTATCTTTTTGCATTAATATTGAACATATCTGTCCTAGTTTTCTCTCCACTATTCTGTACTTGCCAGTTTCAGACTAATAACCCAGGATTTGGGGACCGCTAGAGGGTTATATGAGCATTCTACTGAATTTTAAGTCAAGGTAGTCATATGAATCTTAATTATCATGTGTAGGAAACTGATACCTCCCTATGAAATCCCTTGTGATAGAAACAAAAAGGAAAAGCCAAAAGAAAATTTTAGCAGTTTCAGTTCATGGTTCATGCAAGCTTTTCAGTTTTTGACAGCAAGTGCTTTACTATTTACTGCCTTACCTTACTTAGATCTGTTTTGAGTAAAATAAATATTTTTTATAAAAAGTGGGGAAAAGAAAGAATAATTATCATGTCCATTTTTCAGTTGAGAAACAGGCAGAAAGTTTGGGGGATGTCAGTAACAATGTGAATACACAGAAACAGACCTGAACCCTAAATCCCTGTATATTCATTTATCTCAAATTTATTCTCACATTTAAATTTGGTCCAGGCTTGTATGCATGGCCAAAACATCTTTGAATCGCTGGGGACATGATCTAACATTGCTTTGAAATATAGGGTTTTAGTTTCATCTCCAGTTTCAATGTACTATTAAGTGGTCACTGCTTAAAACAAGATGTGCGCAGATCCTGGGAACACTTGTCATTCCTGTTACAGCACTCTGTGTTACTGGGTTGAGCAGAAGCTCACAAAAACACCAAAGTTGCCTATGTTCTCCTAAACAACAAACTTTTGCAATGCATTAATTTGTTGTAGTAATCCCCAGCATAAGACATGCAAGTCGTATATTATAATGTTCTCTGCATTACAGGAGATCATGATTTTGTTCTCTGCTGATCAAACAGTTCGGTGGGTTTTCAAGAGGCTGTACCTTCACAACACTAGGCATGGCTGAATTCCAGCCTCCCTTAGTCATAAAAGTATTTTTTTATTCAATCATCAACCCCCAGGTAACATTTGTGGATTGGAATCCTAACGAGTCAGAAGCTGATGGTTATTATCCAGTCTGGTCATTATCACATCCTTTGTCAAGAGCCAAGAAATCACTGATTCATGCTCTGATTTTCAGGCAGGATTGATTCTACTTAGACATCAATGATGTCCAATTCTGTGGCAGTTTCAATCACAGGCATCCATCTAATATCCAGCAAAAAACACCCAGTTCTGCTACTAACACAGTTCTTAAGTGCTGCTCTCTGCAAGGTGTCCAGACCTGGATTCATCTTCGAGTGACTCTCATCTGTGTTCAAATACAGCAGCTGACCTCTTGGCAGTGAAATATCAGGGAGTCAGCATAAACGATACTCAGACACTCACTTAGTGAAAACTCAAATCATTTATCATGATGGCAAAGTCTCTGTGCATTGCTGCGAGTTCCAAACCATCCAGGGTCAAGAGTCACCTCCTCTTTGCCCATTTCAAAGGGTGCCTTCAATTACCTTCGGCGCATAACTCTGTGCCTTCCTGGATCTGAGCTAGATTCCATTTAAATGTATTATGTCTCTTTCAAAAACAGTTTGCTGTCTCTAAAGTTCTAAGAAAAATGGTCAACCATCATTTAATTTTCTGGTTTTTTTTTTTACAGTTCTGCCTGTTTTCAGCTGTGTGCTGCAAGTACATTAAATTTTTGAATAGCAACATGTCATCTACCTGGACTTGTGCAAGGCCTTTGACACAGTCCCCCACCACATCCTTATCTCTAAACTGGAGAGATGTGTATTTGATGGGTGGACCATCCAGTGGATAAGAAACTGGTTAACAGACCGTAGCCAAAGGGTGGTGGTCAATGGGTCTATGTCCAGGTGGAGGCCGGTGACAAGCGGTGTCCCCCAGGGGTCTGTCTTGGGACCGGTTCTCTTTAACATCTTTATCAGTGACATCGATGATGGAATTGAGTGCACCCTCAGCAAGTTTGCAGATGACACCAAGCTGAGTGGTGTGGTTGACACCCTTGAAGGAAAAGAAGCCATCCAGAGGGATCTTGACAGGCTGGAAAGATGGGCCCGGGTGAACCTAATGAGGTTCAACACTGCCAAGTGTAAGGTGTTGCACTTGGGCCAGAAGAATCCCAGACATAGATACAGACTGGGAGAAGAGCTTCTTGAGAGTAGCCCTGCTGAGAAGGACCTGGGTGTCACCATGGATGAGAAACTTAACATGAGCCAGCAGTGTGCTCTTGCAGCTCGCAAGGCCAATGGTATCCTGGGCTCCATCAGAAGAGGGGTGGCCAGCAGGGACAGGGAGGTGATCGTCCCTCTCTACTCTGCTCTCGTGAGGCCCCACCTGGAGTACTGTATCCAGATCTGGGGCCCCCAATACAAGAAGGATGTAGAACTGTTGGAGAGGGTTCAGAGGAGGGCCACAAGGATGATTAGAGGGCTGGAGCACCTGCCCTACAAGGAGAGACTGAGGGAGCTAGGCTTGTTCAGCCTGGAGAAGAGAAGGCTGCGGGGGGACCTCATTGCAGCCTTCCAGTACCTGAAGGGACCATACAAACAGGAGGGGAATAAACTATTTAAAAGGGCAGATAATGGCAGGACAAGGGGGAATGGTTTAAAGCTGAAGGAGGGAAGGTTTAGATTGGATATTAGGGGGAAGTTTTTTACAGAAAGAGTGGTGAGGTCCTGGAACAGGCTGCCCAGAGAGGTGGTGGATGCCCCATCCCTGGGAGTGTTCAAGGCCAGGTTGGATGTGGCCCTGGGCAACCTTGTGTAGATCCAGGCCTGAGGTTGGTGGCCCTGCCAGTGGCAGGGAGGTTGGAGCTTTATGATCCTCGGGGTCCCTTCCAACCCTTGCCATTCTATGATTCTATGATTTAATAGCTAGATATTAATCATGATTCTCTCTCACCCGAGACTGGTAAAGCCAGTAATTCCCACCATCAGTTCTGAACGCTCAGCTTCCTTCTACCACATTGAGCTCCACAGTGAGTCTGGAAATGCTCTGTCTTAGGGTCCTGAGAAACTACGGAGTATTAAGTCAGCAGCTCCTGCTAAATTCCTCTTTGTCCTCTGCTCTTACGTATCTAAGCTAGGAGGCTCTCTGCCTAAGCCTTTTTGTGGAACAAAAGAAGGTTGATCAAAAATCAATGAGAGTTCCTGTGCCAAAATTAACACCTGTTAATTATTCCAATACAGACCCCAGAGTACAGATGCAATGCATCATTGCCCAAGCAGCACCAACAACTACACAAAATCTACATTGATGACAGAAACTACTGGGAGAAAAGAGCTGGGGAGCAGATAGCCCCTCCTTGGCTTAGCCCTCCCACGCTGCTACATATGTGAGACTGGACAGTCACACAATCACATCCACTCAGTTGGAGAAAAGTAATCTCCCCAGGTGAATCTTAGCTTAAATTCTCAATCAATATTTAGACATCATGTGTTGTTTAAGTCCAGCTTTCAGGCGACAAAAATGCAGTTGTTTCTTAGGAAAGTGAAATCTTAACAAAAATTTCCAAACATTTTACTCAGGAGAGGCTGGAAGGGGTAGTGGCTACCAGTGCTATTATTTGTATATGCACTGGTAGTGGCTACCAGTGCTATTACTTGTATATGCAGAAGTTTAGTTACATTTCTTCCTCTGTAGAAGAGAGACAACAGGTTAGAAATTTTCTAATTCCTCCACTGGAGAATCTTCAAGGTAAACAAGCAATCTCTTTTAATGATCTCTCACAATCTCTCAAAAGGGAAGGATTAAAAACTGCTCAAGTGTACTTCTATCCATTTTTTTCTAGTGACAACTCCTCATGCATGGTATCTCATCACCAGTAATAGCCAAAGCATCTGTAAAACAATCTGATGGATCATCGGAGGGATTTCTGTATCTTATTTTTAACAGGATACTGTAAAGAATGATTTTTCCATTTTTAAAAGTCTTTCCAAATCTGATTAAAAAGCGGTAATACAAGTATCTCTAGACAAATATATCATTATAGAAAATCATTAAATATTAATTGACTATATTAACACTTAGTTTATTCATATATAATTGAATGTATCCTCAAAGATCTGAAATTTTTCATCAATTTTTTATATAGCAGCAGTTTGGTAGATAAGAAAAACTGATAAAGAACTCAAGAAAATGGGAATAATTGGAGGCAAGCACAGATAGGTAGATATCTTTGCATGTTAATCAAGAGAAGGATTAGTGACATCACCTTCAGGAGATGAGTTAAAGTTGCCTTTCTCAGAAAAGGTGGTGTGGACAGTATTAATTAATTACATACACTGGAGATGAGCAAGGCAACCTCAAGAAAAAAACCATTCAAAGAAAGTAAGGAAATCAAACAATTTCAAATGGGTAATTTTTCATCTGTTGAGTTTAACTATGCTAGGTGAGATGAACATTTAACAAATTTAGCAATTGGCCATTTTTAAAGAGCATCTTTTTATACCCGTTTCATTTTCATTTTAACTGAGGTAAACTTCAAGGTGAGCTTTAGTCACTCCTCCCATCTTTCCCCCTCACAAAAAATGATCAGTTAGATTAAGGGAAAGCATCTCCTATGCCTGAAAACTTTTTATGTGATGGGACAGACTAACAGCAGTGACATTTCATTACTAAGCATCAACCTCAACAAGACACAAACGATGACAAGCAACGATTTAATGCCAATACCTAGAGAAGGGCTTGAATTAGGGTATCATTTTGATGATGCAGCTCTAGTCACATATCCTAAAAAAAACCTGAGGAATGTGCTGCAACAACATGAAGCATTTGGTCTGCATGAGGAAAACAAGTTTTGCTCCTTTAAGCTGGGAGCTAGAGGAGGAATTGACTCAGAACTGTTCACCTTAACTGGACAGACTGCACACAAAAAAATTTAAAAATAATATTGGCGTTCCAACCTAGCAATAGCAACCTGTGCAAAAGGGTGGAATGCTGTGAGGCAGCCAGCCTCCAATGAATAGAAAGCACATGTGCAAATATCAGTGGCAATATTGAAGGACAAGTTCTGGCCTTCATGAAAAGCAAATTCAGACCCACTTAATACTATTAATCTGCATAGTTAGACAATGGGAGCTATAAAAATGTTGTTACATTTCTGTGCTGTTACACAGAAATATGTGCCTATACAATGTCCCAGGGAAAGATACTCCTGCATAATGTCCAAGACCTTTCTCTACTTAAGTAAAAGCATTATTATATTGCTTTAACAAATGCCACTGAGGTTACTTCTTGGTTCTTCAAACTGATGTCAGGATAGGTCAGGAGCAAAAGGCAGTTTTAAGATTATGGATTGGACCATGGAATAGCCAGTAAACCTTTGTGGTCCTGACAGGACAGAAATATTATGGATATGTTAAAAAGGGAGCCTGAGTATAACTGAGCCAGTCCCTCTGGCTCCAAAAGCTGAACCCCAGAGTATATTGACAAATACGTATTTCTTCCTCTCTCCCCAGACAGCACTTTCTAATGACCATAGTATGCCACAGGGACTGACACTATCATTCTGCTTTATAGAAGACCAGAGACTAGCATGACTTGAGTCCACTTTTCAGTTGTACTGCTCCCTCACCACACCACAAACCAAGGGTGCTCCGGAAGCTGCTTTCTGTGCAACAGCAGAACACTCTCAATTTAGTTTCACCCAAAAGTAAATCTTGGCACAATGGAGAATCCTCTGAGTGCTTCACCCCTCTTTTAAATACCAGTATATGACAAAATTCACTCAACCTGACCAGGAAATCTTAAAAAAACCTAACAAACACAAATCTTATCCTCTCTTTATGTGGCAGAGAGAGATAAAATTTAAGTGGTAAATACCCATTTTGACATGTTCATTCCCACCCTCCCTAGGTTGACTGACAACCAACACTACATTCAAAATTATAAAAATTTCCATCTCTTGCTGTACTTTTTCACAGAGAGCACCATCATATAGTTTGTTCAATAGTTTTTTCAGAAATTAAAAGCCCTTACTACCTCTTTCCCATTATTTCTGTAAGCACTTCAAATACTTTTTGATAAGCCACTTTAGTTGATAACAGTTCTTATAGTTTTGTCTTCCTGAACACATTATCTATGTATTGCAGGCACAATTATTAAAAAAATTAGAAAACATCTGGTAAGCAGCCTTTCAGTCTCATGATTTTGATTCCAAAACATAGGCCCTAATGTAAGCTCCCATCTTGCAAGTAAACTCAATAGCAAAGTCTCCACCCTCTGCTTTTGAAATCTCTCCTAGCTGGCAGCAGCACCTTATTCTCACTTTCCAGACAATTTACATCACTTCTCTACCTTTCCTTAGGTCATCCTTCACACAGACAGAGAACACAGTCATAAGGTTTATGGTTCTGGACCATATCATTAATCTTTTTTGAAGAAGTGTTTCACACACTGTCTTGAATGGATATCAGAAAACACACCAGCTGTTCTCAAAACAAAATAAACTATAAATTGTGCAAACAAATGCATCCCAAAGATGATCTCTAAGAGTAGTAAGTAAACTGAAAGGTATCATCTGTGCTAGATCACTTTTGCCATTGTTACTAGGCTTGCTTAATAGTAATTATTGAATAGGGATGTTGAACTATATACTAAAGAGTCTCATGACCAGTGTTCTCTGTGGTGATTACAGTAGCTGTGTCAAAATAAAAAGTCTTGTGAAATTTCAAAGGTTTTTTTATATCTGGAGAAACTCTGGATGAAATACCAACTCGATAGGCTCAAGAAGCAGCTCTTGAAACACAATAAACTTCTCTCTGAATAGCTGGGGCTCACAGCACTGGACAATTGAACTGGAGGGCTCAGATGATTGTTTCTCTTAAAGGATTCTCAGTACAGCTTGACTGTAGGCTTGAAACAGAAATGCATTATGTTTATTTTCTTTGAAATCGTTTAATATAAATGAGATAAAATCACTATTTTATAAAAAGTGAAAGGGAGCAAACTATACTTCTGACTGCCTGTGATTCAAATGCAGATATTATCAAACTAATATTAAAATTTTATAATAAATATCTGAACATTTCTAAGCCACAAAAACTTACTTGGCTATGCATTGCAGTAGAACTTTCTGTGGGTTTATTTCAAGTCCTTTTGCCCAGAATAAACAATATTTGCATTGGCAGACTTCATTAATCAAGTAACAATGGTCATGCATTTTTGGAATTGCATATTTCAAGATCCAAATGTTAACAGAAACTATTGCATTGGACAGAAGCAGATAAAGTTTTTGTAAAGAAGCAGATGTTTCCCAAGATAAAACTTTACATAAATATGATTGTGTAATTTCCACTACATTTGAAGGTTAAGTGGAAACTTTTCCACATCTTTAGCCAGAATTGCTCCTCCACAATTATCCTCTCTGTATATCTGAATGTAATTCATATAATAACCTAATATCATTTGTAAATCATGCAATTTCCAACAGAACTATGATGAATACTCATTCAAATGGAAGAAAAAAGTGGTGGAGCAATATAGTCCCTGGAATTTAACACTCTGTGGTCAGAAGGTCACATATGTTAAGTTTCTTATTTATACCCCTATTAAAGCTCTGATCTGTGGGAAGCAGGATAGAAGCAATGTGACTCATTTTACAAATAAAGAATGTATTGTTATACTGTACATGTTTTGTTTCTGCCTACTTAATGATAACAATGTATGAACTGCAGGTGAATATAATAAGGGGAAAAAAGATCTTCATCAGGAGGCATAAATATTTGTTCCTACCACTTCTCTGGTAAGTGCTTTGTTAAAAGTATAACAAAAGACATATTTTATGAATGAGCCATGCAATTTACTATTCTTCATATTTTTTTCTGACTTTTATGTACCTCTTGACATCAAATTATATATAGGCTGACCAGACATTTCAACTGCAGTTTATGCTGAAAAACAAGCACATAAAGAAGAAATAACAAGGAATAAATGTACTTTACATACTTCAAATCAAATTAGTGAATTATTCAGATTTAAAGATTAACCCAGGTAATCTGAAACCAAACTGACAAGCCTTTATTAACCAGAAGAGCCTCTCCATGTCACATGAGCAAACAGTACTGTGGCTTAGTATTTGTCCCAACTATTTTGACCTGTAATATTAATATTGCACTGCTTTACATCACATAGGCACATAAAAAAGGACACACTGAGAGTTTTGTATCAGCAATGTATTAATGTACCCTCCAAGAAATTTTCTTTAAGTAATAATCAAACATATGTTCTTAATGGCCAAGGGATTAGGTAATAAAACCAAGTAATAACAGAAGACAAAAGAAGATGGACAGATGCTAAACTGCTGAAAATTAGAGAGAGAGAAAAAAGAAAAGAAAAAAAATAATCCCAAAACTGAGATCTTTATAAAGAGTGTAAAGACTTGTTTGGGAATTTCAGGTTTGGGTGTTTTGGGGTGGGGTTTTTTTGATGTAATCATTCTGCCTCTGGCCTAATACAGTACAAAGGTCACTATTATATGTACCCAGATACCTGAAATACCTACGCAGACTTGTCATAGACAAAACTCTTCCCATTGTTTTGTTGGGGTTTTGTCCCGTGTCATATGTGTGTGCATGTGTGTATTTGTATCCCAATTGAAACTGAACTGGCAATGGTTGCTGAGGAAATGCTTTTTCTTCTTGCAGTTTCATACCATAGCTGTGAATGTGCTTGGCATGAGTTTGATAGGACAGCATTACCTTGGTTATGGCTGCTTTCTTCTGGCATAAATATATTCCCTTTGAGTATATTCCTTTTTAGTTGCAATAAAAAGTGTGAGTCTTATTGTTTGTTTGTTTTCTTTAGGAGAAACAGCTGCAAAGTCATAATTATGTTCACTTCCCACATTGGCAACAAGCAAGCTTCACATTTTTGTGCATTTGAAATAACCTACAGGGAGGGGCTGAACCCTTTCACCTAGATGTTTAAAATTTTCCCAGTATACCTAAAAAATATTGTTGTTAAAAAGGGGGTTTGTTGTATTTTTAGTTATTAAGAATGGCAAATAAATCAGTCTGAAATAAAATAAATAATTAGAAGTGCAGTACAAGTGGAAAAATATAGCATTATAGTAATGTTATTAGTTCAATTGTTTTCATAATTTCAGACCTGAAACACAGCAAGCACAGTTAATGACTCTTTTCTAGACATCAGGAGCCAGGCAGTGACATTGCAGTTAACAAATGGCCTTTGAGGTTAAAAAAAAGAGGAGCAAAGAAAGAGGAGCAAAGAAAGAGGAGCAAAGAAAGAGGAGCAAAGAAAGAGGAGCAAAGAAAGAGGAGCAAAGAAAGAGGAGCAAAGAAAGAGGAGCAAAGAGAATGGAAGAAGTAAAGGTTGTAAGGAAAAGGAAGGGTGGCAGAGTCCCTTGAGAGTTAGAAATGCTGCAAAAGCTACAATACTCACTCTGCTTGCACACCATAGACCTCCTTAGACTTCTGGTTTGGCTTGCCCACTTAAAACTGTACTTGGAACAAGGCCCATCTCTTGATGGAGTTCCTAAATAAAAGTTAGCGTCCTGCTTATTCCTTTATCAATATCCAATAAACAAAGGGCAGTATTTAACCAAATTGGTGTCACCCTTTTGACCTAAGCATCTATCCAAACTTCAGGTTATAAATCCATGTTTCTCTCAAGAGGAGGAACTGATGATGGAGTCCAGAATTTCTTTAGTGCAATCTACAGAAAGTTGCATGTTAAAGCCCAATTTTCTTAAACACATCAGGAATCAAGCAGCAGGAGATAGCTTCCTTGCTTCATGTCTCTTTTTAGCAAGTACTTAAGATAAAAACCTCCTAGCTAGTGGTATAACTGTTCTTTGGTTGCACCTGGAGCTTCTCTGTTCCTTTCTAGGGTGTTCCAGTAGCCTGACTGCACTTTTCCTCATATGCACTGACACTCAGCAGCAGCCAGAGCCCTTCCCCTACCTCTGCATTTAACCTCCAGCCCACCAACAAACTGCTCCGACAGAATAATGAACAACATTATACATTAAGTTAATTTTTAGGGGTTGTTTCAATATTTGCAACTATCTCTAAACACAGATGCATTTAATTGTTCCCTCATTCAGCTTGAGGGGAAGGTGGCTGTTACATTTAGCAGCTGCATCCTTTCTTCCCATCCTTAATACAACCATAACACCACCACCCCATCATTTCATTCTTTGCTGAACATTGGTATTTTGCCTTTTTATTTTCTGCTCTACAAAGAACAGGACATCTAGAATGCTCCTTTTATATTCCTTTTCATAAGTGGAACAATCTTTCAAAAATGACAAGGTTTTTTCTTCTCATTTTTCTTTCTGTGTGAGATCAGCACACACAGAGAAGCTGGAGGCATTTTCCAAGGAACTAGAAATGACTTGGCAGGAAATAGATCATCTTCTACACTGATGACAAGACATTGGATATTTCCACAATCTGCTCACCAAATTGTTTTTTAAAAGTTGCCTGGAATTAGACTGTCACCCTCTCTACTGCCTATACATATATATATATATATATATACACACACAATACAGATTCACACAGCTACTCAGTCTCTCCAGATCACACCACCATGAGTTTTCATGATTGCATACTGGCCACGACATCCCAACTCTGAGAGCTGCTTTCATCTGACAGGTAGGCTTCATCCCCTCTTGGGTATGGAGTTCCTAAATTTAAAAACTCAGACAATGGCAAAGCAACAGTGTTTGGTAGGAATGCAAAATCTTGCAAATAGAAGTTGATCTTGTTTAAAATCCTTCAGCCTACATGTGGAAGCTGGCCAAAAATACTATTAATGAACACTCTTCAGTTTCATGGAGGCTTTCAGAAAGGTCAAAACAGAACTACATTATTTATGTTTTATGGGAAGATGTATTTAATGTTTATAAATCTATTGAGTAATAACACTGACTTCAACAGACTGATGGATGTATCTTCTAATACACGTTACAAGAACAATCACCTATGTGTATAAAAAATTTAACATTTTCTTGTTGATAAGTCTTATTTGTCTCTGTCACTTAACAAAAGTTTTCAAAAGGGTGCCCTGTGTAAACCTTTTCTGCTTTTTCTTAAACATGTTAAAAACCTATGGATGTCAGAAGAGTACTTTCTCCTCGAGCTTTGGAAAACATGTGAAATGGCATCTTCACTCTTCTGGCTTACTGAATTGCTGATAGGACTCCAGAGAATGGATCTTTACTCACTCTTAGATAAAGCAGCAGCAGTGTTCAGTCTGCTGTAAGAGGGAGGGTCCATGCTAACGACATGGTGCTAATATGTAAATGACTGTTTTAACTCTTGAGTTCTATGTGCTCTGTCTTTTCCATGGCCACAGAATTCTTATGAGCTGGAAAACCAGGAATTTAAGTAAACCTTATGTCTTCAGACTCTCATCAAGGATCTAGAGGGAGCCTTACAGAGTGCTAAAAGCAGCAGACTCTAAAGGAGGCTGGGACAGTAAATAAATAAATAAATAAACACATACAGCAACAGACATAGAGCACCAAGCAGAACTCACAGTGCACACCAACTTTGTGCCAGTAGATTACACTGCCTCCTGGGTGCTCATGAACTTTAATAAAAGAAGAAACTGAAATCTAAATCTCTCATAATGACAAGGAAATACTTTTCTTTTGACCTCAGTAGTGTGGATGTATTTAAAAGGTCATCAAACAGGCCTATGGAACTGAAAGCTACATTATAGTATAATAAGGATTACAGATATGGATCTTTAAATGCTGTATTTAAAATATGACAGAATTTTAGTAGATATAAATTCTTTTTCCTTTGATATACTGTAAATGTGGCACTATCATGGAATGCAATCATACCACATGCAAAATGGAAATTACAGACAAAACCCATAAAGGCATGCATTAAGAGATACTACACTTAATATTGTCACTTTCTTTTAAAGATGAAAAGAGCATAAAGCTTACAGAATTTGCAGTGAAAATATATATATAGGAAAAAAAAAGAAGATGCTGCTTCTATCAGAACTGAAAACTAGACAGAGCTTGGTCAGAAGATGTATAATCTCCGATGTCAAAACACAAAACTAATGGTGACAAGCAATCTATACCAGAAAAGAAACACACTGAAATGCATGCTGTAAATATATGTCAAGAAGCATATAAACGAATCACAATTTCAAAAAAAGGACCAAATCTCTGCAAAACAGTCCAAATTGTTTCTGTGCTAGAAGTGACCCTTTCTACATCTGCTAGCAGATCTGACAGCTCCAGTTGCCAGGATAATATATCTAGCATAAGGAAGGATTTTCAGAATCATAGTAATAATCTCTTCACAACTATCAACACCCACAGAATTCACTTTTTGACATTGACAGAGACATACCTAAAGGAAATAGGATTTACTTAAAAGCAAAATGGTAATATCTCTATTTATGACTGTTTCCATGCTAAAACAGATCAAGGGAACATTGTTAAATATTTAAAACTGGAGCGATGTGAAGTTTTGCCTGCAATTTGACAAGTCTTGGCCACAAGTCCACAACTTGGTATCTGGGAAAGTAAACTCAAACATAACATTGTCCTCACACACATTCCTAGGAACTGAACCCAAAAGTTTTGAGATATCTGAATCAGAATGTAGTTTAATTCTGTGTACAAATACTCATTCTTGGCTTCTGCACAGCGTTCCTTACAGTAATGATTAATGATATGATAACTTGCCTTTCTTTCCCAAATATATAGCACATCTCCTTGCATAAATTGCTTTACTTACATTGCCATAACAATCCTATTGTTATCATACTCTTAAAACATATTCTGAGACTTCAAACAAAATCCTAAAACCTGTGGTATATTCACAGTACATCTGTCACTCCCAACAAGTCTCAGGACTTGGCTCCAACAGCTCATTACTTACAAGCAAAATGTTACTTACCTCTCACAGGCAAGCAGTCAGTAGAACCATGCTTCACAATAAAGGATTTGCCTCCATTGTTTGAATTGGTATCAGCATTTTCAAACAGGATACTCCCAACATGAAAAACATGTTACTATAGTTTTATTTTTAAAGCAGATATAATTTATTCAAAATGGCACTAGCCTATTTCTTGGTTGAATTAAAAATTCACTGTGAATATTCCTAATCTGTTTTTAACACACCAGCCATTAATTAAAAAAAAAAACCAAAACCAAACAACCAAACAAAAAGCCAACCACAAAACAACAAACTGCAGTGAATTATCTAAAGACTGGAAAGTCTTCTCTATGACTCGTATTATAAATCCAGATGTACCTCAAAATACAATTAAAGCCAGATTATTTTCACTAAGACTCCTCTTTAACACCATGCCTTTTGTCTTATGCGTCCTAGCACTCCCAAACAAGAACATACAGTACAAATAAGCAGGACCGTCTCTCACCAGTTCCTCTCACACAATGCAAAGCCTCCAAACCATGGGTACCACAGCAAATATGATATCTGAACCAGAACTCATCTCAGCTAAATAAACTCTCCTTAGCGACTAATCCATTAGGCAGACAACATTGGTTATGTTCTGGCAGACTAAGCTGGAAAAGTCTACCAGCAAGCTCTTGACACAAAGGAGACATGACACCACTCATTTTGGAAGTCTTAGAAGGAAGAGAGTGTGATTTAAATATTTCTGCACAGACTAGACTTTACAATGGACAGTCTGAAACTATTAAATAGACATTTTCAGGTACATTAAGAGTTTAAAGGGATACTCAGCAACCTTAAGAGATCTAGGAAGATCCCAAACCAGCTCAGCCTTTTCCTTATGATTAAATAAGAAATAGCCTTCCAAGAAGCTTCAAATCATAAACCAAGAAAAAAATTAACACAAACCTCTAAAAGAAATTGATACATTTAAGCTATTATGACATAGACCTTAAAATTGCTTAACTCAAGATTAGCCTATTCCAAATTCAACTAACATATAAACCTCTTCTAAATTAAGACTGAAAAATTCAATGCTATGAATGACCTATACATACTATGAATTCTTTCCAAATTCAGCAGGCATTCTGATGATCTATTTTGATTTCTGAACCTGTAAAGGTTAATTTACAATACTGGATTTATCTGAATTGCTATTTTCAAGGACAAAACCTACATAATTTAGATGGTCACCAAGTTGGTTTTGTACTACTGAATCTGGATAGGTGAGTATTTAAGTCCTTGATATCTACCACCACGCTATTAGACCATAGTTTATTGGAAAGGATGACACAGAAAAGAGAGAAGAAACAGCAGCTTAGAGACGTAAAATAACTTCAGCTTATATATGACTGGGAAGGCTTGGCAGTAGTGCGGTTCTTCAGGTCAGAATAAACTGACAACAGTTACCAGGGGAGAAACTGTTGGAGGTTTGTTGTTTGGTTTTTTTCTTTCTAGGGAAGTCTTAAGTTCTCCCAAGAGAACTTCGGGTTTTTTGATGGCTTGTGTAATGCTTTACCCATGAGGCCATAAACCTTCTTGTAACATGCCTGTAACATGCAAAGTGTGCTGTTATTGACAGAGGCATAACCATGGGCAAAAAGCAAAGCTGTGCACATTCTTTTCAATGTACAAAGTGCAACTTAATAAACCATCGAAACTTCTGTGGAAACAAGCATGTGGTATTCACCTGAAAGAACCTGACACAAACCTTTGTGGTATAGTATACAACACAAATCCTTTACCATTTGGTATGCATGTCTGCCTGTGTATGCATTGCATGCTCTTGTATTAAAAATCAAAGCTTGTGCCAGAACTATACAGACTGAGTTACTTTAAAAAATGAAAATCTTACCTATTTGGAGATTCTTTACATGAAATAGAATTCTGAATCTTTGCTCTTTTTTGGGGGCTGAAGATGTAGAGCCAGAAAAGAGCATGAAAATTATTAAACTGGAACAAAATTGCGCTACTCTGCCTTTCACAATAATTATAATTGAAGCAGTGTAAGAGTAACGAGCATTAGGTCTTCTAGAAATTACAATATTCTGAGGGAATGAGTCACAAAATAACTAGGATTCTTTGTGCAGAACAAACTCTTTATACAAGAACACAGAATATGAAATGCATAGATACAGCCCAGAAAGATTAAGATGTGAGACCAAATTCAAACCTAACAAAAGAAACATCAATGGGATAAAACCATATGAAAATTAATTTTGACACAGCAATCTACAATGGAAAAAGGCAGCAGTGGCTCGCACAATGTATTTCTCTGAAACAACAGAGCTCCCCGCAGCCACAGGAAGGACAGATTCAGAAATATCTGAATTTTAGCCTATTAAACTGTTGAATACAAAAGTCATTCTTTCAACATTATTCAAAAAGAAAATAAGTAAATGCCAAAGAGAAAAATATATCCTGAAGACATCTATTAAGAATATACTATATTAGAAAGCTAAACCAGTGGCCACCGAGCAGTATCTGGACAACTTCAAATTCCCAAGAAACTACTAATGAGGTGCACCAAAAACCAGGGAATTCTTGTTAAGAGTAAAATGCAGATTGAAGTACATCTGATCAACCTTGAAGTAAAATACAGACAGCAGACAAAAGCATTTAAAAGTAATTAGAATTTTTAAATCCATACTGAGATATGAATTTTCAAATAATTTAAACTGCTTCCATTTGCAAACTAAGAAAAGAGTACAGACTTCCACTGAGGGTACTTGAGAGTGATTTACTGATCACACACATTCACAGTGAGCTACTCCCACGAATGTGTTTGTAAAGCACACAGTAGAAAAGGGACTATAGAAACTACAATTTTACATCTAAGTTTAAAAATAATGTGATTCAAAGCTAATTTTATTCATTACTCAGACAACATATTAGTGAAGACAATATTCTTTCACTTCCTCTGGGTCTTCTTTAATCTTATCTGGATTTATTTTCTGTGTATTTCTGAGTAATCAAAAGTTGGAGGCTTGATATCTCTTGAGTTAAAAACATCCCTAGCGTTCCTGCTGTTTCTTTTGTATGTATTCATCTTTTTAGTGAGTTTCTAAAAAAGAGATTAAAAACCATAATAATAATACTTAAATCAGAAAGAATCAGTAACTTGGGGTTGTTCTTTTTTTTTCCAATGTATTAAGTAAACGTTCCCGTTAAGACAGCAATTGATCCAAGTTGGTGTTAATAAGGGCAGCTGAAAATTTCATCTTAGGCATTCCTTCAGCAGATGTGCACATTCAGGACTATGGTAATGAAGTAAAAGTAGAAAGCACTTCACTCATCTTTCCTTTTAATAAGTAAAATTATTCAACAAAACCTTAATTTAAATTATATACAAAAAGGAACCTAAAGATATTCACAAGGCATTCATAATAGAGTTGCTGAGGAATCTTCTGACTAAACTGAAAAAGACTATTTGTCAAAATTAAATTGTTTTTCAGAAATATCGCTGATTCAACACACTTTCCTCAGTGCACTGGCAGCAGGTCCCACCAGGGCCTGGCTGGTTTCTGGCTAAGACATAAGTTCCTGCAGCTCCAGCCAGCCATACTACATGGGATTTTCTAAGAGCTGAGGAACTGAAAGTCCTGGGAGCCGTGTATCACAAGATGTGCCAACACAGCTCCTGTACCTGAAGTAAAGCACAGTATGGCCACACAACCCTCAGATGAATTCACTGCTGTCACTTTCAGATTTCATGTGCTACCACTGAAAGTTTTAGCTTTCTGGATGTGCTTGCAACCCAGGCTGTACACAGATACTCACTGCAAAATTTCTTCAGGACAGGCATCCTATTTTTGAACATACGTTTATAATCTTAAGTCATGTCTGTGAATATATCATGACTCCTTAGCATAGTCTAAGCTTATTTGAGCTAGGTTTAAAACTACCTAGCTCAGGAATTCCTAGCAATATAAGTGTGGTACTACTGGCTGACCAGCCACTTAGCTCCTGAATGCAATTTAGTTTGCTGTAAAACCTTGAAGTACTAACACCGATTTGAACACCTAACTAACAAGAAAACCATAAGCTGCTTTGTTTTCACTTGATTTCTATCTCTTGTTAATTAACATTCACTCAGGATGGCTAAATCAAGAATATAACACATTTTCCAGTGAAGGCAAAACCTTATGTATGAAGGTAAGGCTATCTATTTCTTGCCAGAACAAATACACATGGAAAAAGCATGGAATTTACAGGCAGGTGTGAGGGGAAATGAATGGTAGCTGCACTATTCAGTGCAGAGAATATATATATTATGTGTCAACACATGGCAAAGTGTGAAGAATGTATGTCTGCGTGTATAAAAATATATGCCTTCACAGTACTAAGCAACTGGCAGTTTAAGGAGTGGCTATTATAATATCTGTTGAATCCACAAGGAAATCCCTGGTTTGGTTAAATTTAGACTTCAAATCAATCTGTAAAGATCTCCCTACTCTACCAACTTATTTATTGTAAATAAGAAAGCTGACAGCATTATGATTATGTTCTGTGGGATCTATGTGAATGACATCAGGATGTTCTTGTTTCCCAGTTGACCAATTTGCAGGTCTTGTTTCCCATTTGAACTTAGTCTTTATCAGAGAGACAAAACACAGGCATAGAGGAATTTCCCCAAACCTCCATTAAATCATTTTTTTGAAAAAGGATGTTGTTGCATAAATATCAAAAGTAATTTCCTAATTGGCCCACACTACTTCTATACAATTTCCAAAAAATCATCTATGTGAATTATTATAGCAATATGAAACTTCACATATCATTCAGATTGGAAAGTTAGGAGCACTATAATACTGTCTGGGATTTAAGTTTATTTTATTATTTTAGGCAGGCAAGGTTTGGGGGTTGGTTCTGTTTCATTGAGTTGTTTTGTTTGTTTTCCCCCTTTATTATTTCCTGGGACCCTAAAAGACTGACTGCTTGACAGAGACACTTGGTTCTGGGCACTTGCTTTCCCTCATTATCTCTGAAGAAGAAAAAAATACCTCTTTTGTTCCCCTTACCGCTTCACTAACTTATCCAAATACTCATTTCTCTTTTAAGAAGAAAAAGACAACTGAAATCATGCAGAAACTATGCCTTATATATTAAGAAAAACATTATCATTCAGGCAAAGTGCTAAGCACTCAGATAATAAAACAGAATAATTCTATTTCGAGAGGTTTCTATTTCATGTTTTTTCATTTTCAGCTTAACTTCAGCAATTTAAGACAGACATTGTGTGATATAAAGGAAACATTTTCTGCACCAAACTTTGGGATTATATTACAAATAATTTATCTGCATTCAATCATGACATTTTTTATACAACATCATTAGCAAAAAATAAAATAAATGGTGACACCTCAGATGGTGTGAACTGGCAGAGCAGTTCTGACTCCAGTGGAGTTCTGCCAATTTCCATATTGGCTGAGACTTTGGACACTAAACTTCTATCATTAAATACAAAAAAATAAAAAGCAAATTATTACGCAGCCTCAAAGAAAACAAAAGTCTTCCATCCAAATAATTTTAAAAGCATCTGATGAAGTATACTTATTTACCAGTAACTGCACCTGAGATGAATTACTGGCAAGATATCAGTGTCAGAGGTGAAAAATTTGCATTGTAATAAATGCAATGAAGCTTTTCAGTTTGAGAAAGATTTTAAAGAAACTTGATTATTTGATTAATCTTTCCTTTCTTCTTTTCCATAATGAAGTGAAAATTCTACAATCCCATGAAACACACATAATTGTTTTCTTTTCTCATCCATATCCATATGGTACAACAAGCTTGGATCCAAAACATTTTCTCATGAGGGAGGGTAAAAGCCTGATCATTACTTTGAGCATATGGTATGATTTTATATTGTTCTTCTATTTATAAATACTTTATTATCATTTATTAAATGATATAGAATATATATCCGCCATGGTTCATGTATACAGCAAGCAGGAGTTATATGTACTCTGCTTCAGCAAACTGCATAGTGTTGCAGTTTTGTGTAGCCGTGCTGCTGAGATGGCTTTTGTAAGCCTCAGTTACAGCTTTCTACAAGCCCCAGACTGTAAACATCGTCCAATTCAAGGCCAAAGTTGCCGCTGACCAGGGCCGAGCCAATTGGAGCTGGTCACAGCGCCTCTGGGAATCACATATAGGAGGAAAAAAAACTTCAGGCAGGCACACTTTGCCCCTGGAGAGGGGAGTGAGAAGATGTAACAGGCTGTGTAGACACCAAGGCCAGGCCCGAAGGAGGGCGAGGGAGAAGAATGGGGAAAGAGAGATTCCCCTGCAGCTCATGGTGAAGACCATGGTGGAGCAGGTGTCCCCTTGTAGCCCGTGGATGAGGACGAGGAGCAGAGACACCTATGCCCTGTGAAGAGATTGATCCATGCCTCAGCAGGTTTGCTGGGGGACTTGTGACTTTGCGGGGAACCAGGCCGGGGAGTCTGGACCTGAACATCAGCACCCATGGAAGGGAGTCCTGCTGAGAGGCCTGTGGTGAGGAGATGACTCCCCAGTAGAGAGGACTCATGCTGCAGAAGTTCGTGGATTCGACTCTCACATGGGTGGGACCCCACGGTGCCACAGGGGAAGTGTGGGTGTGGAATGCCCCCCCACCCCAGCTGAGATGGAAGACAATGCAGGAGGAACAGACTGAAAACCCCCACTCCCCATTCCCTGCCCCTTCCTGTGCTGCGATGGGAGGGAAGAAGGGAGCGAATTTATGATTAAAGTCAAGAGTGCGAAGAGGCGAGGGGTGGGAGGAAGGAGGAGTGTTAAGATCTGGGGAAGGAAAGCAGCTTGTGAGGAACTGCCAGAACCCTGCTGCCCATTCCCTGCCCCTCCCTGCGCCTTGTTGGGGGGGAAGAAGTGAGTAAAATCGTGATGAAGTTTAAGTCTGCTAAGATTGGAGGGGTGGGGGGAAGGTGCTTTAAGACCTGGCCGCTTCTCATTATCTCAATTCTGGTTCACTGTGTGTGTAGTTGTATTCTGTCCTGAATCTGTTTTGCCCATTGCACTAATTGGAGAGTGATCCCTCTGTCCTTAGCTCAAGTCCTAAGCCTCCCAATATATATATATATTTGCTCCCCTTTTTGGCTGAAAAGGGGAGTGAGTGAGTGGCTTGCTGGGCATTTGGCCTCTGGCCAGGGCCAAAACACCACACATAGGTATAGCAGTCATTAGAGTCATCCACAGCAACTGCATCTGTGGATTATTAAAAATTAAGTATATTACATAGTCTTAATTACTTATGAACTTTTATCACTTAACATTAACTATTTTTCTATTTCCAATTCTGAGATATTTCAACATAAGCAAACACTGTATCTCTCTTCAATGCATGATATGCTTGAGAATTTTCCAACAGTTCAGCTCCGTGCCCCTTTTCCCTTTCAGAGTTCAGCACTTCTCACAGGCAGGACCTGGCCCAAGACCAACAAGCCCTGGTGTGGTAGAGACCCAAGTAGCCAAAGGGTACCAAATCAATATGCCAAACCTACAATACATTGCAAAATAGCAAATTAAAATAACCCTCTGGTCACCTAATCATAAAATTAGCAAGTCCAAGTTGTTTTACATTTAAAAAAGTGGACTGGGGCTTTCCTTTGAGGGCTCTCTAGTCAAATCATGAGAATTCCAGAGAGCTTCAGGTCTTCATTTAAGGGTTCCTAGATGATTCAGAAAAAACCCTCAAATCAAGTGATATTTATTAAATGCAAGTGACAAAAATATCACATCATAAACCAGAATGGTGACAGAGTTACTGCACATCCTTAATTATTTAGCAAAAATGAGGCCTTGGTTTCTGTACAGTCAGTGTAAAGACTCTGGCCTGTCACTCAGATGATGGCAAAGGGTATCTAGGGCACAGGTTACTCATCTTAGATTGCTCACATTGGGTTGTGGGAATTTCCTCTCTACATACAAAAATGTATAGAATTTAATTTCGAGAGGAGCTGCCTATTTTTTTGGAGATCAGGAGAAAGGCAAGAAAAATGGTTAACGGCAATGACCTGGGAAAAGCAATTTTGACGCTGCAGGCAAAATTGTCAGCTCATCTAAATCAACATAGCACTTACTCTTTCACAGAGTTCTGCAGACTTGTGAAAGCCAGAATCTGGCTATATACACAGCTAGGAAAAACTATGATTAACAGTTAATCTGGGAAAACAGCTATGTGGAAACAAAAGGGCCTTTAGAGAAGGCAGATCCACCCAAGGTGAATTCTATATTTTTCATCTTTAAGATAAATGTGTGCAACGTTTCTAGCACTAAGGAGTAGGCACTTGTTCTGAGCCTGTCCTTCCACGTCACTTTCTAGGTATGTTCAATGTGCATATTCAGTCACAACACGGGCATTTGGCTGTTGGACTTTGTTAGGCTGCCATTCTGCATCTGTGACTAAGCACAAAAGGCTACAAAAGGAAAATACCTTATGGGCTCAATCCCACCCACAGCAAAGCATCAGAACCAGAAAAACAATGAAATGAGAGTGCACCCTTCCTTTTATTTTTGTAGTACTCATGCAATGACTAAGTTCCTTTATGGGGTGGCCCAAGCAAACTTCATCAGAGGAAAAAATCTCAGTAAGTGAAGTCTATTAAATCAGGTGTCATTAGCTGAAACAAAGGATTCACTCCTCTCTCCCAAATCCTTATCCACTCCCCACAGCAGTGCAATGGCACAGAATCAAAAGAAGTAACAGAGAAGATTATTTTCCACCTCTAATTTCCATCTTCTTTTCTTTTGTTTTTCTTTAAATTCTTGCCTTTTGGAAATGTATTTCCATTCCTAATGAAAAACAATTTCTGGAGGTATGTTACAGATAAGCAACAAAAATGTTGGCAACCATCTCTAATCAGAAGAGAAAAAAATGAGTTAGCTCTTTGAAATACTATTTAAAAACAAATAAACCAAGACCAGTTAATTTTTACAAAGGCCCACAGCAATTTCAGGGTAGCTGCTGTCAAGAAAAGTCAGACAGGCTGTCAGAAAGTAAATGTACCTTCTGGCTGTGAAGACTGCTGGTCCCTGAGGAAGCCATGTTTCCAAAATTATTTAAATTTGAGAGAAAAATACTTTTTTATTATTATTTTTTAACTTTCATTAGAGGAGCAATATATCATCACAACATAACTGTATAAGTCCTTAGTGGTAATACCTCATATTACTGAATCTCAGAAGCAAAAACCTCTAGGTATCAAGGCAGGTTTTATAGGGTGAATTTCTCAAGAGCTTAGTTCACTGGTTTGATATCTGCAAGCCAGAGCTATTTAGGTTTACATTCAGTGTCTGACATGTTGAAGATTTTATTGCGTTCAGAAACTGGCAGAGCACATACTGAGAAAAATGTGTAAAAGGCAAGTGGAGAGTGTGTTGTCAGATTCTTAGTTCATTTAGGGTTACAAGAACAGTACTTAGACATTTCAGTCAAAAATATGGAATTCTTAACTGTCAGCTCAGGCTCATATTAAGAAGGACCAAAAGCAAAAAGTATGAGAAATTAACTTCTTTTCTTTTTCAGTATGTCCACTGCAGTTATTTACATAAATTCTAAATATATACAATTAGGTTACTATTATACTTAGCTAATTATATTAACAGCATTAGAACTGGCACAGGAAAGGAAGGAAAATTGTTATGAACTATTTTCTTAAATTATAAACAATTGCTATTATTACTAAAGTATTACCAAAACCTTTTCATTTTTGCAATCAAGTTGTACAGCATTCTGACAAGGATAAGTTCCCCCTTAAGTTCTGTGGGAATTTTCTTTTCTTATAAGCAGGCCAAAATATACCACAGAAATATTGCCCCTTTTTGGTAGAGAATTCCAGTAACACATAGCTCACATCTTGGCCAGATCCTGGAAATGCAGAGGAGCGTGAAAATGAAAAGTAATGAGGGTGGAGAGGAAGGAAACATTCCAAACTTGTCAAGCCTCAAGAAATGTTAAGTTTGGGCCCGGTTCAAGTTTTGGGTGAAGATTTAACTCAATTTTTATTTTCTTCAAAATGCCTGAGCACCCTCAGGGACTATTCTCTTCCTAGAGAGCTCTTAGAAAAGCATATTTTTTCACTGACAAAAGGATCAGCAAATGGATCCTGATGCCAAAAGTTTGAAGTTAAACCAGTTACTGTGGCAAGTCTCACTTGCATGTTTGTCCCTTAAAAAGGATTTTTTCCTTTAAAAGAATTTTAAGAGATTATACAGAACTTGTATATTCAGTAATTCTTCATATTTCCAAATGAGGCAGAGACAGTTGTCTATTATATTACATGCAATGAAGCAAAAATCCTTTATGCTTTAGTTTCAAAGTCTTTTACACACTGAAGTTGTTCCTTTAAAACATATTTTCTAAAGACATTTACAGCTAGAAATGTGCTGCTGATCCAAAACATCAAGAAAAGGAACAGAGGAAGAGGGAGGATCTCTGAATAATTTAAAGCAGCCTCCTCATTCAAAAGTCATTCTCTTTTTAATCTCTCACACTTTGTAGCCAGAGACTTTATGCTGGGCTCTGGCAGAAAGTCAGGAAACAATATATCTGCAGCTTTAGAGCAGGATGAAAAGAAACAACAAAAAGTACAGGAGACCCACTACAAGTTCTACTTTTCAACAAAGTTTATTTTTCAGATATTTGTCTGCATCCACAGGCATAGTCCACTGCTTGAGGACAAAATCCATCACCTGCCCTCTACCTACACAGGGTACAAGCATGCATGTACACACATGTGGAGGACTACACACAAGTTGCTCTGATAGAGCAGATGTCTTTGATTAGCCATTGATATCCGCACTATTTTTGATAACGAGTTCCCCTGGAACAAAAGCTTGAATGAAAATAAATTATCTGCATCATTAACAAAAACTACAACATTTAATAACCAACTGAGCCAGGACAAAATTCCCCTATCCAAAGTTTATGAAAATGGGTTTGCTCTAACAAACTAATACTTCCTTTTTTTGGCCATAATCACTTCAAAAGACCAGACAGGCCTATTGTAGAGGATCTCTTAATGGATCCAACATGGGAATAGAGGCCACCTGTCTTGAAGGAATACTTTACAAAATCCCCGGGAAGAATCATACAACCTGGAGAAGAAAAGTTTCTCAGACATAACCAACTTGGAAGCTGACTACAGAAAGCTCATCTAAAATTAGGAGTGCACTAGATGAGTAATTTTTCCAGCCTTTAAGGAGGTTTCCAACCCTTAAGGGTTCCCTATCCATTTTCCTCTTCTTCCATGGCATCTTTAAATGCAATGGATATGATGAGAAGCAATATTACAAACACAATTTGCTTTTCTTTTGCTTTGAATTAGCACTTAAGAACACAGCAACATCCCATCAACATTAAGCTTCTAAGAGACCTCCAACAAACCTTTCATGAACCACAGTGTGAGAGTCGCTAAAATCTTCAATAATTGTTAAGAGTCCTGACCTAGTACAGCAGTGATCAGATCATTATTTCCTGACTGCATCCTCAAAACTCATGCAAAAGATGCGTAAGAATATGCCATGCCACACTGGTGGGGTCTCAACTCAAGCTTCCATTTAGTGCTTGCAAATAAGTTCTTAGCACACAAGTCACTTCTAACTGCCACTGCTCATGACTACAACTAAGGGCACTCACACAGACAGGCATACATTGGTGCGAATGTAAAACAGAGGACTGGAATTCAAATCAGCCCAAGTGACACGTTGTACAGTTAGATCACAGGAAAGAAGCCAAGACACTAAAAATAGAAAGCAGATAGATAACTGTAAAAAGAAGAAGGGAAATATGTTTAGATACAAAGAAAGGATAGCAAGTACAATCATTTCACAGGCATGTCTATTGTTGCTAAGCTCATATCCTGCAGCTAAGCACTGTAGTATAAAGAGGGGCCACAGGAGAAAAGTGAACTTGGCAACCTGACAAGCCTTCTTTTAAAAAGAAAGAAATTCTGATTGTATGATAAAATTACTATTCACTGACAAAGTTATCCTCTCATAACATCCAACTGTTCTTGCAGCCACCTGTTCTCTTAGGTACACATATAAATTTTTAGCCTGAAACTTCATGAAAAACAGTTTCTATAAATCAATACAGAAAAGTGCATTAGAGTCAGACAACACGCTCTCCCAAAGTCATCACAGAGTCTAATCCAGACAATAAGCTTGACCACTCTCCAACCACACTCCTGCAAAAGAATTTTCCTCCTTCACTGTCCAACATGACAATCCCCTAGTTGTCATAAAAAAGGACAGGAAATAACTAACTGTATTCCACAGTGCCAGGCTGACTTTGGGAAATCAGAGGCAAAAGGCCCTTTGCAGTTGTGCTTTTCTTCTCAATCCAGAACCAATGCAGAGTAAGACTGAATGTTTTTCAAAACATAAGCGAAGACAACCATACACAATTGCAAGTCCCCATGTGCAGTAGCCAACAGAGGGAGGCTGGAGAAATCTAAGACAATGGAATGTGTCTTAACCAATAGCAAATCATCACAACAGTCACACTGACTTGAACTGCAGCCGCTCTGTGTTCTGTGTAACACAAGATACACCTAGAACTTTGTAATATCATTAGGATTTAGCTGAGTGCGCAGAGAGACCCATTTTCATCTTTCCAGGGAAAACCCATGCAATTGGTTTCCTAAGAAGCTAGGAGAAAGTCTCTGGTGTGGTATCTGAGAATGTGATAGAATATTTTAGCTTACTGAACTTTACCATTAGACCAGCCAAAACTTCAAAGACTTATTTTTTAAATATTTTTTCTTGCCTTTATATATTATAATAATTAAATACCTTTCCTTCTCATCTTCTTCTATTAGTTAGAGATTGCAAACAAAACTGCTCAGGGTGGAGGGTGCATTTTCCTGTGTCATCAGTGTGAAAAAACTTTTCTTTAACCATTTACCATTTCCTCTATTAAATTATTTGAATCTGTTTCCTCTGTTTAATTGTTGATGCAGTTTATCCATTCCTAGCTACTGTTCTCATTGATATGTTTAACATTAAGGCAAATGGCACTGTATTTTCAAACCAAATAGAATTTTTATGAGGCTATGCAATCCTAGTTGGCTTTATTTCTTCTTCAGTGGCCATGCAGTAGCAAATAGCATGCAGTATGAACAGTTGAATTACTGTCCTAATCTTTATATTTTGGTTTACCGTATCCCACGCATCTCATGTTTTGACTGAAGGGCAACAAAGATCACTGCTGATCAATGATACACTTAAATTGGAACATACTGATAATACTGAGTTCTGAAGGGAGTCCTTCCTAAATCTCAGCATATGTCTTTACGTTTAAATAATTAAGCTACATCTGGATATACAAAGCAGATCAGAACATCTCTCAATGGATTTTGCAAGGAAACGCACTCAGTGGACAGAATACTTCATAAAAGAAGATGACCTTGAAAAAGAATTCTATGAAATGCAATAAGGAGAGGGGGGTGGTATTCAAAAGCTCTAGAGGAAAATATTATTTAAGACTTTTCATACTTAGCAGATTTACTAAGGTTAAGCATGCAACCAAGCATCTATGCTCTAATAGAGCATAAGAAGGTATGGCATAACACAAGATTATCTCCTATGCCTTTTAGAGATATTTAATTAATCTTGGAAACAGCATATAATTCAACTTTAGTTTTGGAGGCTAGCAAAAAAGTACTAGCATACATCAACTTTGTTGCCTCTTCTCTTTGCAAATACTGCCAATGAATTTAATAGCTACTTGAAGGAGAAGTTTTCCTTTAAAGTGGGTAGGGAAGCCAAGCATCAACCCTATTTTTCAAATTCTGGATGAACCTGAAAGAAAAAAACCTACATTTTTTAATTTTTCAATGTCTTCCCTCTCCATTTTTTCAAGAAAATGACAATTCGTGACATTCTATGTTTCTTTTCATGACAACTCAGGACATTTTAATGATAAAAATAATGGAAAAAACCTACATTTTCTTACCATATTTCAACTATTACACTGTTTCTGAAACTTACTGTTATGGATCACTGTCACATTCTCACACATTTTAAGACAGAGTGACTATTTAGGCCGAATAAACAGGAACAAGAGTAACTAAACCATTTTTAATTTGTAATTCCCAATTTAATTTTAAAATAAAATTACACTCTCTTAATTTTTTTAAGTAATTTTTTGTGTCTGGCAAAATAAAGACGTTATTGGAGCAACCCATGTGAGCCGAAAGCCACAAAAGGTATCCTTTGCAATTGCTTGAAGCTTTTCTTGTGCAACTTTGTATCAGGCCTAAGTGATGAATCAATTGCTGTATCAAATCTAAAAAATGCACTGTTCTAGGGTGGAACACACAACCCAAAAGCAAATAAATATGATACTGAGAAGAATAAAGGGGAAAAAGGAAATTTTAACTCAATATATAATGAAAAAAAATGTAGAATATAATAAAGTATTTCAATGAAGTTGCTTCACTTGAAAGCTGAAATTTGTCATCACTGTTGTCAATAAGTAGTTGCACAGTTTGGGAAGAGTAATTGGTAGCAAGTGAAACAACACAGGCATCAAATATGCTAAGTATCTTGCTATTGCCAACTTTGTCTGATAATTTTCATTAACTTGATGATATAGAAACTTCTTGGAGGAGATCTTGAAATGGCAGACTATCAACCTTTAACATTGAATTAATACAACTAAAACAAGCAAGTCAACTGGTATGTGTTGTGTAAATCGTAACATACATGCTATTATATCCATACTTGGGAGAATAATTTTGATCTTGGAAGTTGTTTTCTTTTTTAGAAAATCTGATTAAAAGTGTAACATATTGAAGTTTTAACAGCACACTAAATTCAGGGAAAGCAGAATCTGGGCTGCACATCATGAATAACTATCAAGTATGATGCAACAAGAAGAAAATAAATAGGGGGTGACACATGGTAGGCAGCAATGATCAAAGAAGGTTACATAGAACTACAAATTTCAGGTGAAGTTTTTGGAAAACAAGTTACCTTTTAAGGGGCATGTGGCAGGGAGATAACCTGATCCATAGGGTAGTTTTGCCAGTGTGAGGCTCATCCCTTGCTCCTGGATATGCCCATCCCTGTTGCACAAAAATCAGCTATGCTGAGAGTAGTTGAGGACTATATTTCTGTTATCCTCTGAAAAACAAAAACAAAAAAAAAGGAGAAGTTGAAGGAATTTGAATATGCAGGGAGTTTTGTGGGCACCTGAAATCTGAAACCCAACAGAAGATGAGAAATATTTTCAAGAGGTTTCACATCATGCATATACTTCCCAACGCCATTCCAAACACTGGAATGGTGAGTAATCAGGCCCACAGTTAGGAAATGTAAATGAAACAGTTGTTAAAGATTTAGACAAAGAGTTAGTGCAGCAAAACACACTCTACTACACAAGTCCTTAGGCTTTACGATCAATAACACAATAAAATGTAATAGTTCCTCCACTCATGACACTTGACTAGAGGAATCTATGTCCTGTTCATCTAAAAGCATATAATTGCCTTTTCAGACCCATCCACTTTGTTAAAATCCAGCTAAGGATATTTTAAATAGAAGAGTAACTTGTTAACTATAAAGACAAACTTAACAACTTAAAAACTAGAAATCTTAAAAAAACCCAAACTGTGGGAAGGATGCAGGATGAAAGGGAAGTTTATTTCTTCTATTTTTATTTCATTCTGAAAACTCACATGTTGCATTCAGAAGAAATTTATTTCAGAGTTGTATACGTAGTTTGGAAAGGTTCCTTTTATTAAGCCTTTAAGTGATTCTTCCAGCCATTGCCAGAACCCCTGAAAACACTGAAGGGACTTCCCCTGGAAATGCTACCAGACCTTCTAATATTGATTTGCTAAAATTACAGTGTTTTCTCTATGTATTACTTTTCAATTGATAGATATAAACCAATGAGCAGTAAAATCTGTATTAATAATATGGTTAAAAACATCTATTCACAAGGCATATTAACACGTCTTTGGGAATCCAAAGCCTTCAGGAATATAAAAAGAACCACAATGATTAGAGTGACACACAAATAAAAATTCACCCCACCCAGAGAAACAGATATATTCACAACTGACCAAGTAACACAAATGCAAAGGAAATCTTTAGTCTTGTGCCTTCCCCTGGAAACACCATCCATCTACCCTGTCAGATGGAAAAAGGAGGTCAGAATATCCTGTGAAATCACTGTTCATAGTCTCTGTGGAAATAACCCTCTTCCTTTCCAAGACAGGTTACTATTTCTAAACATTCTCTCTCTTGCCAGATACACGATAGGACAACTGGTGAAGTTTAACTAAATTTAATCTTCATGTATCTTTGAGACTGGGATCCATCAGCAGGATGTCATCTCTGCCACTCAGCTAATGCATCAGCTGGCCACTAGCAGGAAGGCTCTTCTATTCTCTGAGAGGAAATGAGAATAGTGAATTAATTCCACTTCACAGTGGTGAAAATACCTGTCTGTGGTGCAAGGCAAAGGAGTATGTGATCCAGGATCTGAAAGTCAAAGAGTAAACATCCAGAAGGGGCACCAAGTTATCCATTTTCTGTTATTACAATATGGCATTTCAATTTTGTCCAGTAATTTTTATATTGAGCAGAATAATTTATGTTTTGCTAGACGAGATTTTTCCAAGTAAGCATCTGATTATGATTTAAACACATGAAGCACACAGAGATACCACTCCACTTAGTAAATTGTTTCATGGTACAGTTAGCACCTTTTAACATGTCTCACTTCAGCTCCAAGTCCATCAACCTAGCTACACCTTTACAATGTTCAATTTTATCCTGCACAAAAAAACACTTCTAAATCCCCTTTTGAAAAAAAAAAATTATACACATTAGGGTTTTTTACAGCTCTCACCATAGGTGTTTTCTTTACTACTGGTATAATCTTGGTAGTTCTGTATCATCTACTAGCTATATAATTTTTTTTTTTAATTCGAGATATCAGAACTGTATGCAGTACTCTACTTATGCCATTTTACAGAGATTAAAAAGCTCTTTCCATTTCCAGGCTGTATTTCCATGGGTGACACTAGTCGTGTTATCTTAATACTGATCGGGGGTCTCACAATCAGATGCTTGTCCACAGTAACAAACCCCTCCACCAGAAGTCCCAGTTTTCAGACCACCATTCTCTCACCAGTTTACTTACTATCAACAGCATCCATTGGGATTAATGCACATTTTTTTCTTACACCAGCAAATGATACTTCAGGTGATTGACTTCTTATGCTTATTTCTGAATTTTTCAGTCTTTTTGCCATCCTGTATCTCAGCAGCAGTTGCAGTACTGAGATCATAGAATCACAGAGTTGTAGGGGCTGGAAGGGACCTCGATAGATCATCGGGTCCAACCCCCCCTGCCAAAGCAGCTCCCCAGCTCATACTGCACAGACAGGTGTCCAGACGGGTCTTGAATGTCTCCAGAGAAGGAGACTCCACCACCCCCCGGGCAGCCTGTCCCAGGGCTCTGTCACCCTCACTGGGAAAAAGTTCTTCTGCATGTTGGTGCAGAACTTCCTATGCTCCAACTTGCAGCCACTGCCCCTTGTCCTGTCTCCACAGACTACTAAAAAGGGGCTGGCCAATTCCCCCTGCACCCCATACTTAAGATATTTATAAACATTGATGAGGTCCCCCCTCAGTCTTATCTTCTCCAGGCTCAACAGCCCCAGCTCTCTCAGCCTCTCCTCATAGGGTAGATGTTCCAGGCCCTTAATCATCTTTGTAGCCCTTCTCTGGACTCTCTCAAGGAGATCCCTGTTCTTTTTATACCAGGGAGACCAGAGCTGGATACAATACTCCAGGTGGAGCCTGAGATACAGACTTGGCTTGTGATTTTCCTGGTTATTCCACCACTGTGAGAATAACATATATGAAAACCAATCTATATGCATCCTAACATGATTTTGCTAGTGAAATCTTAGTACAGTCATACTATATTTTTTATGAAGTTTGGAAATAAAATACTGGCAACTATGAACTCACATTTTTACTCTTAATTACCAGGTGAGGAACACAACCACCTATTGGTTTTGTGGTTCTTGTTCCCAGTCACATTAATAAATTGTTTAATTTTTGAGTCCACTAGGCCTTCAGTAACTGGTATACATTGCTCATTTTGACAGTGTATTTGTTTCCCATTTGCTTCTGAGCACATAATAATCACTTCTTTCTCTATGTTTTGCCTTTATAAATAAAGCAGAAAAAGCAGTTTTGCTTGACTGAAACAGAAATTTTCATCAGTAAAGATCTTTGGGCTTGTATGGAAAAAAGAGCAACATCTCTGTCCATGACCTGAGTTTCTGTTATATGTAGGTTGCTTATTTACACTAAATGGTGGAAAGACAATATGCAACTAATTAACCTGTAACAATAACTTAATTGTGAAATTCCATTCTGAGGCAGAGTAAAAATTCAAAGAAAAATTGGGGGACATCAAGGCCGCTGTCACTTTAAAATTCTTACGTCTCATATAAAGACCAAATAACAAGTGCCCTGGTTTCAGCTGAGAAGGATTTAATTTCCTTTTTTTTTTAATATATTGCTGTGGTTTGGGTCTAGTATGAGAATAAAGTTGATAACACAGTGATGTTTTTAACTGTTCCTGGGTAGTTGTGTCTACACTACATCAAGGACCTAAGCTCCTCACATCCTGCCAGATGCACAAGAAGCTGAGAGAGCACAGCCAGCGCAGCTGACCCAGAATGGCCATGTACCTCAACCTCCATATATAACTGGGCAGGTAGCCAAGAGGCACATTTGCTGCTCAGAAACAGACTGGGCATTGGGTTGGGTTTGGTTTTTTCTTTCCCTTTGCATGTGATGAGCAATTGTAGTTATGCATCACTTGTGTGATTGATATTCTCTTGCTTTGTTATCCTAATAAACTGTCTTTATCTCAACCCCCAAGGCATTTTTTACCATTCTCCTCCCCACCCCCTCGGTGGGGGGAAAGGAATGAGTGAGTGGCTGTGTGGTGGTCAGTTACCATCTGGGGTCAAACCACAACAGTTCTTTTTAGAGAGATGAAATGCTTCACAAATTTGTACGTCACCTATATGCAACAGTCTTTGTAAGAAAACAGTCCATCCAGAAACGTAAAAGAAGGAAACCAGGACAATGGAATAGAGGAACATATGCCATTTAGATTTATGCAAAATGTGTCTGTTAACATAACATTGTTCAGTGGATAGAAATAGGGCACACCAATGCTGTGATTTTGCAAAGAGCTTAAGTCTGTGTAGGTATGGACTCCCAAAGGGCCAAGCTGCTACCCCTACCTTTTCCTGTCCTTTGCCATATATAAGCTCCACTGCATATGGCCATGACATCAGTGAAATTTGCTGAAAAGGATTCTTCCTTTTTTTTGCCACAGTAATTTCTCTCACGGATCAGTGGGTTGTGATCTAGCCCACTCAGCAGTAACATGAGCAGTACAGCTAATGCAGAGGAGCAGCAGGAGCATCTAGTTCAGAAAATGAGTGATCACCCCTCGGCAGTGTGGTCTCAGGTCAATAGGTAAGCTAAAGATTACTGTGACACTGCATTTGTAAAGAAGTAAAAAATGATCTATTTTTTGAAGGGAACAGCAAAGCTATCTCCTGCATTGCAAAAATACAGGTGAGTTTCAAAAAGAAAGATTAATTTTCTTTAAACCCCCTTGTGGACTCCAAATGAAAGAGGCTATAAAAGCTAATACGTTCCACCATGAAGAATTTCCTCCAAGCAATGTACTGTATAAGTAAGATATGAAGAAAGATGTACTCACTTTACAAACTAAACAACATAATCCACCTTGGAACACCACTGTCCCTGTCTCCATGGACACCATTCTGCACAGTGTCATGCCACACGACAGCCAGCCCTAAGTACCTACAAGAACAAAGCCACTACTGACTTCTAGCCTCAATGCATTATTGAAACCACACACTTTCCTTCATCCAAAACATCACTTTCAGCTGCCTGTGTTTCCTCTAAACCTTACGAACAAGCATAAGCATCAAAACTCCATTCCACCCATGAAGTTTGCAAGAAAAAGAATCTAGATGATTGCACCAAACAATCTCTTGTGTACCAGACATGTACACAACTTTATCATTGTGACTAAAATGAAGACTGCCTCACTGATATGTATCACAAATTAATAACTACTGCTCAGTCCTCTCCGGCGAAATAGCTCGTGGCTACTTTTACATCAACAACCTTTAAAAAGCAAAACAAAGTCCATAATGCTAACCTAATATATATCACAGTCTAATTAACTCAGCTCTTCAAACAAGAAGCTAGAAAAAAAAATCACAAACCAAAAATATCACAAGCACATCTTCCCTGAAGAAAATACCAGTCACACCTTCAGTAATCCAAAGGTGACATGTGCCCTTTCAGCAGTAAAACTATCCCTGACTGATCTAAAACACCTGGTTGTCACCAAACATACTGAATTTGAGACAGAAAATAATGAAATATGCAAGAACTGCATAAAGATCACACTTTGAAAACAATCTTCCCCAGTTTCTTCTTCCAGCCTCTAAGCAGTAACTTGCCAAACAGCATCAGAAACGGATGAACAAACAGATTCGGGAACCAAAGCAGAGCACTGGGGTATGTTGTGCATCTGTAGAATCTCAGTAGGTCTGTGAGGCAGCCTAGAAATGCGTAAGTACAGAGCAGAAATACTAGCACAGTGCATGACACACCTGAACCTTAGCTGTTCTAGCTTCTTTGAGCAAAAATTCAGTAATTTTCATTTTTAATGCTAATGGTGGAAGCAACAGTTACCTTAGCAAACTGAACACACTGGTGGAAAGACAGACAAGCTTATGCATTTCAGATCTACTGTAAAATCCCTGGCTTGGAAATCCAGAATTAAAGTGTCTGATGAAACCAGAGCATTTTAAGCATAATCCCACCACATTATCAACATGCATGAACTGTATCTTGGTCATGTTTACAGGGCTAATGTTATTGTTTGTTTGTAAGCAGACTACTTAATATATGTGTTGCAGAATATGAGCCTAAAATGCCATATATAGAATAGGCAACACAAGGATCACAACAGATACTGTGACATTGCTAAGACAAACCAAGCTGCAATGGCAGAGAAGTATAAAATACCAACTTACTTTAACAGGCAACTTTATTAACTACAGTGGGCTGGCATTACAAGAAATCAGCATAGTTAACCTGTGACATAGCACAGTTGATTAACCGCCTCTTAGGTACAATACCTCAATCATGCCAAATCATTTTTTGATGCAAAGAATTCAGCAAAACATGATTTTCTTCATTACAGTACATTACAATGTTCACCTTTATCTAAGAATGACCAAAAGTCAACAGACTTTTGGCTCTTGGTGTTTTAGTTCTGTTTTCATCAAATTTACTTATGTTCCATCAAAGATCTCACTCAGATGTTGTAAAGCACCACATGAAAGCACTGCTTAAGAAAGGTGCAGAGGATAACACAATTTCTGTAAGTCACTGAATGTGAAAGATACCATTTATGAATATCAGATAGCATGAAATATGCAGGGACAACACTGCAACATGAATAACAAACAAGTTCTTGATAAATTCAAGCTAGATACTGACCATATAATTCTTCTTTGGCTATGCAGGTAAGACTGCAGAGAGCATAGTAACAGATATTAGAATGCCTTCCTGGCTTTAGTGAAATTAAAAAGGAAACCAGGTAAACATTAGTGCACTGTGGCAATTTACAAAAGAGTTACCTATTTCAAAATATCTCAAATTATCACTATACTAAAAGAAAAAGGAGAAGAAGAAAGCAAAGATATCACAAAAAATGCTTGGAGAGGTTTGTACAGAGCACAAGTTAGTACAAATATTGCACTGTAATTCTAGCACGCAGATAAACTTCTTTAACAGCAGTAGTTGGTATTTGCAATTTTGTATGATATGTAATAAGCTCTGGGGTAAAACTTGCCCAAACTACCATTGGAAAAACAGAAAGAATTTTAGTTGAATAACATCTTCAGATGTATACTGTCCAGCAGAGCATTATTATTCATTAGTTACACTAAAAAACCACCACATGATGTACATTCTATCAGATTTGCATTACAGAGACCATATAGTTCAGTTCAAATGCATATTCTTTCATGACACTGTAAGTGAATTATTTATTTGCAATTACTGTGCAGATGTATAAATATTCAGGAATAACCTTCCTGTAATACACATGAACTGAAAAAATCACATGGATATTCACAACTATTAGTAACCTAATATTGTCAGGGAAAAAGAAGATATTTCTTCAGTGATGGTTTGTCCCTAAGACACAAATTTTTCACCATGTTAAGAATTTATGGTTGTTTCAGACATCTAATACAAAGACAGAATACTAATCATGTTATGATTACAGTATACTGTTGTACAAAAATACGTATTTAAAGTTCAGTTATGACTCTGAGACGTTCTCCTTCTATACATTAAACATCTGAATCATTTTTACCATTTCTTAAAATGACCATTCTTAACAAAAAACCCCAATAAAATAATAAAACTGTGATATAAAATAGCAAATATAGTAAGAGGAAACATATATTTAGATATGATTTAGCAGAAAGTCATGTGGATTTTTCATAGTCATTTGACCAGAAAAATTTAGTTCCTGAGGACCAATTCATCAATATATTGTTGCATAGCCAATACAAAATGGTCATTACACATGCAACTTCCCCAGAATTCATAGCCTGTAAAGCCCCTAAATCCTTTTTCAAAGCCAGAACACGTAGGTCACAATGTACAGTTAGATCAACGTGCCTAACAACACTCCTGAATTAAAGTTATTCCCAGATGGCTCAAGACTCCTTGGGTAGTTTCAAGTGAAAAGTGGTATGCAAGTTGAAAGAGCTATCATCATCATGAGTAAAATCGAATCACTGACACAACTTAAATGACCATTCTTGTCCTGAGATACATATAAACATGTTAACTGAATAAAAACTCAAGTTACTTGCATCTAATTGCAGCATTTTATTGAAAGTTTTATCATCTGGAACCCATATGGGTCACACTGTCTTAATAAACAATAACACATTTTATTTTGGTTTACCGAAAATTAACAGGGCATTTGGGAAAATACTATTATTGTAAAAGCCTGTTTCACATTTGTTTGGCAATACTCAAGCTATCTAAGTGGAAAACAAGAGAACTGTTTGTTGTTGGGTTGGGTTTTTTTCCTTTGTTGTTGATATTAAGAGAAAACAATGCAGCTGGTAACATTAATGATACCCTATATCCTCAACAAAGATGAAAGAGGTCAAACAAAGTTGTAATGGGCTTAACCATATGAAACAGCCATATTGGATTGATTAGCTTAGTATCCAGGCATAGTAAACCCATTTTTTTCAAACAATATTCCATGTTATAGTCCAATAGGTCTGCAAAGTCTCAAGACTTTGCATAAGGCAGTTTTCTTAATATAGTCAGCCCTACAGCAAAGTGCAATGAAGGGCTATTTCTGTTTTGGTCTGCCAGACTCGGGGGGGAAACACAGAGAGCAGACTGAATCATAGAGCATCTATCCCAGTATCACACTGGCTAGTCTGTTGTGAGAGCGCTGGCGGCAACCTTATTATACAGTCCTGTTTTCAGAGATTTACAATTAAAACTCCATTATAAAAATGTCATTTTGGCGAAAATGTAGCAAACAAGCTTGTTCCAAAAGGGATTTATATTTTAATTAGAGAAAAAACAGTTCAGCTGTCTTTCTGGAGAGTCAGGGGGCTTGGCGAAGGAAGACAAACAAAAACAGATTTTTGGTGGTTTCTCTAGTTCTTTTGTTCTTCTTGAGGAATCAGTACCATGTCAATGTAATAACCATAGTGTAATAAGATCCATACCAAGAAAGGAGGATTTCATTTAACAACTGATCAACACTGTCTTTTAACATAGTTAACATTATTCCTCTGTAACTCTGTAATCCAGATCTCTGTCTTTCATTTTTTACATTTAACAACAACAAAAATAAAAATCTATAATCCTGGAACTTAGAATTTAGTTTTCTTGGCTCTTCTACGATGCTTATAAGCCCACTCTTCTAACTAGCACTCTGGTCATCAGAGCACTGCAGATGCTAAAAGGCATGAAAATTCAGTTATCCTTTCCTTGAAAATCATAGGATTCCCTAACACTGGGCCATTACAGTGCAGCTGATTTCACAATTCACCAATTAAACTGAGAATAATTCAAGAAAAAGGGGTAATCAACCTACACTGACCCAGAAAGTAATGCCCGGATTGTTCTCACACTGCATGATGTTGAAAACCACTTCCATTCAGATTTGTTCTAGAGCCACTGTACCTTACCCTGCAAGATAAATGCATAGCTAATTGTGTTGAAGTCAGTAGGGCTGATACTGAAAGCAAACGCTGCTTTGTATGCTTCAGGTAACTATTTCCTTGAACTCCAGACAAAAATAGATCACAAAAAATATAGGCAACGCAGTGTCCATTCTGGTGCTGCTTTACTGTGACTCATCCCACATCTAGAGCACAACTTGTGGAGTGTATCAGTGTACACTCCCACCCATTTAGACACCTTACTTGAGGCTATTAAGAATAATAGTGTGAAGGCATCTGAGGAGCATATTGGCATTCAACTGTTCAATTTGCCAGTGTTGCAAAGAGGCTTCAAATAGCCCAATGGTTAGAAAGGCACCTATTAAAGCATCCACATGGTACCCTACAAAAAACAAAGGCTTTCAACAGAAACTTTTTAACAGCTATGAACTTCTACACTCTTGCTTTAAATACTTCTTTAACACCTTGTAGTACTACAGCAATTCAACAAAGAATTAACTTTTCTTCCAGGTAATGTAACATTCATGTTAGATATAAAGACAATGAGAGTGACAACAAAGGGAATTTTCCTCCATCATAGAAGGAAGGAGAGCAAAGAGCTTTTATTTGAGAAACAGAAGACATGACACTATTTTCATTAAAAAAACCCAAAAAATCAAACCCCAAAAAACCCAGCCCCACAAAAAAATACAGCTTCTCAGAAGTCGAAGCACCAGTGACCTTGGGTTCTCTGTTCAGGGTTTGAGGGGGGTGGAAAAAAAGGGGCAGAAGGAGGAGGGTGATGTGCTTTGTAATCCTCTGTTGTAACACAGTGGCAAGAGAAAACCAAGACAATAAACACCGTTGTAGCCCAGTACTTAAAAAAAGCTTCACCTTACTTTATCTGCAAAATAGCTAAACATATTTGTAGCAAAAGCTGAAAATTTTCAAGTAAAACTGAAAAATGAATGTTCATTAAGAAGTTTTAAGCTGGAGGGGTTTTTTTTAATCCTTTTGTCATTTGTGCAATATGTGGATCAAAGGCATTTCTTTTTCCCATTCCTCAAACGTTAAGTAAATAAGTGAGCTTAGAAAAGAAATTCATGTAATTCATAGCAGGACAGAAAGTAGTACTTGTTACATCACATAATTAAGGCTACAGTATTAGAGGTGGGAACGAGGGGCAGAGAGTCTGATTTTTCTAAACAAAGACATGATGAGATTTTTTTCAAAGACTAGAAAAAATTCCCCAAACCACTCATCTCTATGCATCCATATGTGCCAACTTCTCATCGCATTCATTAATTTTATTGGCCAGCATGTTCCCCATCTGCTTAAGAATAAGCAGAGGGGAGCAAATTAATCCATTTGCTCTACTTCAATGCTGTTCTTCCTCCAGCCCACCTGAACAGTGCCACTAAAAGTGTCCTGCTCTCATCTGGGGCTGCGGAGAGCCCCTCATCAGCTGCTAGGCTTTTCTGTCCAGGGTCCTGAGGCACTCATAGGCTTCAAGGGTCCTGACCAGCCTCACTGGGCATCCTTCCCATAACCACTGCCCATGGATCTACGGCCTCATTTTGGCTCAGCCTAGGGCCTTCAGCTGCAGCAGTGCCCCTGCCTGTCCACAGGCCCTGTGAGCTGGTGTCCAGCTTTGACCTTGGACCTGCCCCAAGCATGGGTCTGTGCCTGACCCTGGTTACCTGGCTGAGGCCCAGCCCTAACCCTAGCCTGAATAATAACTTCCCAGCTTGCCTTCAGACCTGCCTCATCACCATGAACTTAACCTGATGGAGCCTGGGCTGCCCCCAGCTTGCCCTGCTCAATGGCTGGTGCGGTGTGACTGGTTCCAGCTGCCAGGCCCTGCCCTGCCAGCCATGGGAAGCCCCCATCGCTCCTGGCCCCACATCCCTCAGGCAGCTCAGTAAGAGCCCAGCATGAGGCAGGTGCCTACCCACTCCAAGGAGACCAGTCTAGCCTCTGCCTACAACCCACACACCAGCACAGCAGCAGTCAGCATGAGCAGTAGTCAGTAACAACTATCATGATTATGAATCCTTCTCTCCACACAAACACATGAGAAAGAGGGGCTTTTACTTGTGGTTTTAGACTCCCTGACCAGAAAAGAAAAAAGTTAGGAAAAACTGTCCTTGGATCAGTGCCAGCACCTCAGGGAGCTCTGCCTAGCTGTGTACCCACTTGAGAAAGCTCCTCCATGGGAAGATGAACAGGATTTACCTCAGCTGCTGCATGGCCAGCTGCCAACTGTGCAGGCACATCCCTCTGAACATGAGAGCAGAGGTGAGACAAAAGCTGCTTGAAATAATGAGGCACCAGAGCTAGTCACAAGTCAACCACATCTGGGTATACTTCACTCCTTCTGTGGTAATTATTTCACTTTTGCATTACAGGAGTCCTCCTGTGTTCTAACTGGGCTGCCAGTCTGCTTCTCTCACACCAACAATGGTACCACCGACGTGACTATCACACAATGTTTCAGAAAGCCAGCACCATCCATACACAAAACATTAGGAGTGTCTGCAGAAAGGGCCAAAATGCTGGGCTGAGAGGGCATGCACCAGAGCATTAAATCTATGTCATGGATGTCAGAATGATGGGTCAGATCCACCTGGAATAAAAGGAAAGTGGTGGGTGTATCACGGCAGTATTTAGTGAGCAACTCGATGCTGCCCATCACAGCAGATCCTGAGACAGTTCCCATTCTGCATTCGGTGCAAAATGGCAATGGTGAAAAACTTTCCACTGATGAAAATCCCAATAATTCATGGAAAAAAGACCACCCACCTACAGATACACCAAAGGAATGGCCAGGGAGGAGAGTGTCTGAATTACTCTAAATCTCATAAGCAGATATATGACCAATGTGAGAACAAAGCCTCCAAGATACCACTAGGAAAACTCAATGGTGATATTACCAGAGGCAATTTCAGTTGAGCAAAAGGCCTGGCCGCCAAGCTGGATGTGACCAAGAATGAATTGAAGTTGCATTACCAGAGAGGAGCTTGTGGCAATAGTTGTGAACATCATACTTAGTGAGTTTAGATGTGTAACATCAGAGAAATAGCAGGATAATTGGGAAGATAGAAGGGGTCTTAATGAATGCAGGAGAGCGGTCTGCGCCTGCTTTATGACAGGGAATAAGCCAAAATAAACCAAGAACTGAGCAAGACTGAGGCAAGAGAGATGAGAAGGTAAGCCTATGCAATCTACGGGTGGAACAGAAACTACAAATGAATTAATAAATTAAAGACAGAGAAATCTTGAAATTAGAAGTAAGGTGGAAGAAAAAACACTGCAGAAGTGTTTTGCATCTGCTGTCAACATAAAATATACAGACTGGTTACAGCCAGAATATTTAAAAAAAAAGGATAAAAAGTATGCGTTGTGTCAACTATAATTAAATGGCAATGAAGTTAACAATAGGCAAAGGGATAGTAAATCTGAAAAAACAGCAAAAAGAGAGAAGATAAAATTTCTTTTTAATTAAAATGGATTCATAGTGTCACCAAGTAACTTGCTCTTTTAACTTTACCAGCCATGTTATAATAAGCTGCAAGACTATCAATAGATCTCTACCATACTTCAAACCTTTACTCTTCCTGCTCATCATTACAACCTGTAAGAGATCTTGAAACAGATCATTATAGCTGAAATATTTAGCTATATTTTTCTTTAACCCTCCTTTTTTTTTGCCTTAAAAAAAAATTCCTTCCCTTAAATTGTAACCTAGTCAGAATGTCTGTAATGTGCACATATTCTCCTTGCCACTGAATTGGCCTGAATGTTTTCTCACTTTCAGCTTGTACAGATTTGTGCTTAGTTCTTATTTTCTCCTGAAGCAACATTAGCACTGTCTCCATTTCCCAACCAGCCCGCTCCTGAATTCTCAGCACCTCCTTCTTGGGCAACAGCTGATGCTTTGCCTTCTGCAACACTGCAGCAGCATTAACTTCTTTCTCCTCCTTGGTAAAAGAAACATTGGAATTCTCTGGAGAACAATGATTCAGAAATTAGTTCTGTGAATGACTTGATGAGGTTCCTAACTAGATATGTTGGAGAAGTCACTGAAATCCTGGACCTATAATTACCACAGAAATCCAGGTCACTCACCTTTCAGCCCAAAGGAAAACTCCCCTTGCAAAGTCCAAAATAAGCAGCCCACAGGAAAAGGCAGGGTTTTTTAGTCACTGCAGAGATACAGAGTTGAGCTTGTCTGTCTAACACACCTGAAGAATAAGACATGAGAATTCAGCTGCATTGAGACTGGCAATTTTCATAGTTCTCTCTATTTTAGAGGCTATCACAGATATTAGGAACAATAATACATATTCCACATCAAAACACCAATAGAAGGATAAACGTGATGAATTTTGCAAGAAGGAGAAATGCTAACCAATTTTTCCTCAATAAAATGAGTTGCTGTCATTTTGGGGAAGCAAGAATGTATACAAATAGTCAAAGATCCAAGAGGGGCAACAAACTGGCACCAGAGGTTACAATAAATAAGAATAAAATTTTAAAGTAAGCAAGTTACAATGCAGCCAGTCCTGTCAGAGAAATACTGCAGCAGCAGTTAATCTACTGAAAAAGTCTCCTCTCCTTGAGACTAATGAAAATGGCAAAACCGGGCAGTTTCACACAAGATTTACTATGAAAAGCAGCCATGGAGGGTGAATGCTCAAGTTACTGCACAGGATCTCTTCCCTATCATCACCGAGGAAACCACAGGATATCCTCATGCCTGCTAACATAGCACATTTATAGTCTTGTAGCTTGCTCCATTTTTCCCTGTAAGCAGAGTAGGCTTTTATGCTCCCAGACACATTGGTAAGGATCCTATTTCACTCTACAAGAAACTGGTAGGCCTGAGACAAAGCTTCAAAATTGTTCTGGGATGAGCTGCATTTCTTAGCTGCTGCTAATGCCTTCTGAACCTCTGATTAATCTTCTTTGAGCAAAACTGCAGTCAGCACTTGTACCTCATGGGCAACAAACTCTGTTAATGCACTCTTTCAAGAGACCTATGATCAGCTTGAAATCTCAAATAGCAGACCCTCTCCCTGAGTAGCTCACATTACTTTCGGCTTTTCAGGCTCAAAGGGTGTGGTTTGATGATCAAATTAAATGGATCTAACGGTGGACCACCGCCAGCCAGAAAATCCTTAGCTGTGCCTATCAGGTTATGCAATGAGTTAGTATAACTGAGCGTCTCGCATTTGCCAAGGACGTTTTTAGTCAGATTGTTTCCCAGTCCAAGCCATGGCATGACAACAAACAGTATGGCACTAAAGAAGAGGCAGAAGTGTCAGCTGGCAATAAGGTCTGCACACGCAGCCCAGACTTGGATCTACTTGAACAGCCCCCTAGACTGGACATCTGGGTGGATTATTAATATGAGATGGAACAAAACATATTATAAACAATAAAATCTGTGTGTCTTCTTCCCCAAAGTATCCTTAATGATTCCATAGCAGCTTTGAGCAAAATGGCAGTATTATGGCTTCCATTATATACTTCTTAGATCAGTATGCAAAATGTTCTAGGAGAGTCTCTTCCACGACAGCCCTGAGAAAATCAGCCCCCAGTACACAACCACACTACAAACAGCAACAAATGGTACTCAGAGGTCCAGCTGTTCGGAATGTATTTTTATATTTGGACATGTCCTCTTTTTGTTTCATATCTTTTTCTCATTTCACCATGAAGCAAAGTCAATGCAGTAAAAAAAACTTTGGTCTATTTCCTACTCTAGTCAGACAAAGGTAACGTGAAAGATTTTTGATTAGCTTTTCCCTAAACTCTTCTTTAAGTTTATATGAAATGTTTACATTGTCTAGTTCTAAAGGAGTTAATAAATGATAGAATATGGATATATCTGCTTTATTCAGTAGCTGGATCCTAGTTATGCACCTGATAATTATGTGAAAGTGAAGCCTACCCATATTTTATATTATTCATTTAGGGTATTACAAGGACAGTTTTCCCCTAATGCAGCCAAAGATATCATGATTCCAGAAGTCTTTGCATATGGAGTTAACACATTGCCTGAGAGTCATCAAACAGAAACAAGTAATAAAGCTCCAAGTGTTTAGTTAAATTTAATTTACAACTAAGCAAAACAGTGTTTATTGGAACAAAAAAGGTCATTAGTGTCTTACTAGGAAGCAATTAAAATAACAGATCAAAGCTATTCATCAAATCACAAAACAGATGCTAAGCTTTACTGTAAGAGATTTAGAAGCAATGGTGTATGTAACAGTAGAAGTCCACAAACAATGCTGCACCTTCTGTGACCACAGAGAAGGTGCTGAAAACCAAGATTTATCTCATAGTAGATTTAACTGTGATTCTCCAGCTCCAAAAGTCATCTGGAGACTCAGATTGAAGGCAACAAACCAACTGAGATTCAGTTTGAAAGTTTTTAACATGAAAATCATCCTAACCCAAAGAAAATATTTGTCATGCTCTTGCCAAACTATTCCAACGTCAACACTGAGTTCTGTTTCAACAATATCATGGAAGTTTCTACTATCACTAGAGAAGAACCACGTTGAAAAAAAACCACCAACCACCTTCCAAAGTTTCAGCAGTTTGAACCAAAAACCTGTACTTTACATTGTCTCTTCAGCAGTGGACTGAACTGAAGCACTCTAGCTTCCTAAAGTGCAGATTAATAGATACTCTCATGTCATGGATTTAGGGAATCTGTCTATAAAAATCATAAATCCTCCGCTTAAAATAAAATAGGCACCCCATATATAGCTCGACCATTGTCTTCTTGCCACTAAATATATACAGAAATTACAGCGTCTACCCAAGCTGAACCAAGTCAGCGGTAGTGTGAATAACCAGAACTGAGTTGTAGTTAAAGAGACACAACTCAGTGCAACACAAGTAGAGCTGCCCAGAAGCCTGCATTTGTCTGTTCAGGGGCAACCGCCACTGCAGCTGCCCTTATGCAGCTCAGGTTCAGGTCCTGTTAACAAACCCCTTTGAAGATGCTTCTGAATGACTCTATTGGCATTGGGCCAAATCAGTGACAGGCATGCCAGAAGGAGACAATTCCAGCACTGCTACTCTCTGGATTCTTTCCACTCAGTGTATCCTAGACCACACTGCTCTGAATAAGAGAGCTGACTGCCTGAAAGGAGAAAGAGACCCACAAGGAGCAGTGTTTACACTGAGAAAAAAGATTTTCTCTTAGTTTCTGGGGTGATCAGCACACAGTCTAAAGCAAGTTATGTCACTGTGCCTGCATTTATCATACAAAGTATAAATATTACTACTGGTCATAAAGTTCTGTGATAACAACTGTCATTTCTACCCTTAGGGCAGCTCCTCTGTCTACCAACAGCCAGCTCAAGCCCCTCCTAGTGCAGATTCCCTGCTGTTTTTCACAAATTTTTAAAAATGGATTGGGAATTTGTTGAAGAATGCCCTTAAGCACATCAAGTGGGGATTCTCATTAACAAATATCAAAGGAAAACTCCATATGCTCTACAAGCAGCTTTTAACCAAACACGGGATTACTTACTGACTAAGAGAAAAGAGTAGAAGCTAGAAAATTCCTAACATCAGTCCTATTTCATCTCAATTTTCTCTAAGCAATACTCATCTATAGTCTAACCCCGCAGGACGAGATTAACCACGAGGGCTACATGGACAATACACTTCACTGTAATAGAAGGACACCTGACCCTGTATCAGATATCTGTGGGAATTAGCTTGGGCATCAAAAGCAGTCTAAACACAGCAGTATAAGTTCCACATAAGCTAATGTGTTCTATTTCTTTAAAAACTTGATTAGGCTATGCCAAGCGAGTGCTGTCGCAGACAGACTGCCTTTGGTATCCAGTTTGGCTTGTTTAAAATTAACTTGGGTATCCCTATACAAAATTGTGCTGTGTAGCAAGATGAACAGATAATACAGTTCAACTGTTATCAATGTAATGAGATACTTAACTTTTGCATCACAGGTTCTCAGTAACCTAATTAACGATTGCCACAGTTTTTTAATTTCATTTTGTAATGCTAGGAATTAATTTTGATCTGCATTAATGTAATCCATAGGCAGCAGATACCCTTACCAGGGTATCTTGTTACCTGTGGAAGGAGAAGATGATACAGCAGAAGAAATACCTTGCAGTAACCTAACTTGAGTAATGATTCACTTGAACAAAAGTCAATGGTGAAGGGAGATTCTAGGGAAAAATTCAGCCATGTAGCTGCTTTGTACAGAACCTGTTTTTGACAATGTTCCTCAACATCTCACTCCCAGAGAACTTCATTCCAAATACTTCTCAAGTTTTTTGTTTACCTCACGTTTTCCATATAGGACTTGGCAGATTTTCATATGCATCTTGTAACCAGCAGGCTGAATGAGCAGTAACTAAAGATGGGTTAAGAAGACAACAGTTGTGTTGCTCTTTTGGAAAGGTTACCAGTTTTGCTGCTGTTTAAGGATTTTGGTGTTCTCTGCATGCATCTGAAATTCTGAATTATTTTGTTGTATCTGTGGGAGCTCAGTGGTTTTGCTTATTGACTGCCATCTTGCATTTCAGCCCACTGATTGACAGAGCAACTAGAACGTACAAGCAGAAAATCAATAATGCAGGACCTCCAGACAGGCTACTGCTGCTCTTAGAAGTAACTGGTTTACTGGTCGCAGTGCCAGTTGCTGATCAGAAAATGTAAAACTAGCCAGCCATGAATAGAAACAATGTAAAGACAGATGCACTCTTTCTTTGCATGAAAGGGTTTTTATATTACTTCCCCATGCTTAAATTCTCTTCTCTTCTTCTCTAAAGGCTGGCTGGGGGAAGGATGAGCAGAAATAAAGAAGAGGGGGAGGGAACAGAAAGTTATTTTTAAAGCTGCACAGATTTGTATGCACTTGTTTTTCCGTCACCATGCTAACCTTCAGCACTCCTTAAGCTTTAGGGATTTTAAATGTAAATTTATTCTTTAACATAACATTTTACTTGTTCCTGAATGAGTGGCACTCCTGTAGAATCCAGACTTACTACTTACAAGTTAGCATTTTACTGCTAATACATTCTGTCACTCTTTACCTTCTAGTTTTACAGTACTACAGCCCACAGGTCATCAGGGGTCTTCTGCCACTGCAGCTGGAGGGCAGCATCAAGTGACCTCTACCTATTAGGACCTCCTGCTGAGTTAATGGTTATTAAGGTGATGCAACTTCACTCCAGCATAGAAACAGCAGAGAGCTAGAATAATGAATAGCTTTCAAGGAGGGGAGAAAGACTTCCCCTGCTCAAATGCATCTTCCTTAATAACAATTCTCAGATTTGTAAATTCCTTACTTCCTCTTCATTACAAAATCTGTAGCACTTCATTGTGAACAAAAAGAGGTTTAATAAATATCAAAGCAAAATTATAGATGCAGAAAAAAATTTTAGTTTTCTGAGAAAAAGATGTCTTTCTACAGATTGATAGCAAGAAGACATCAGTGCAAAGATTTCTCAATAGTTCTATTTTATCCTTTTCTAAGTTAAAATAGGCAGTGACCTTGGTGTCAATAAAATGTTCTGCTTATGGATATTTGATATGTAAAGAACAAAAGGGACCAGGAGCTAAGGACACTTTATTATTACTTAGAAAAAACAGCTCAAGGTTAGTACTATGGTAGCATTTCTGACTTCACTCTGTGAAAGCCCACAGAAGGCAAGTGCATAAAAAATGGGATACAGGAAACTGAATTGAAATCACCACAAATAAGCCTTTGGTAAGAAACCTCTGATCCAACAAAGTTCACAACTAACTTGACTTGGAATTTTCTAATTAAATGAAGGGAGGGGGAGAATACCATAATGGAATATCATCAAATTCATTAAACCTGAAAGCATATACAGTTAGTTTTCAGAAATTTTACTACCACAAAGATGGTTTTGAACAAGATGCCCCATTTCAGCATTTTCACACTTAAGTGTTGTTGGGTTTTACAGTTCAGAAAAACTTTGGGTTCAGAAGTAAATATTTTTAACTTAAAAATTAATTATTTGTAAAAGTTTTAATATGTGAAAGAAAATAAAGTTCTAAAGAAAAATAAAATGTTCCAAAGATTTTTATCAAGGATTTGGATTGCATGTTGTTTTACATCTTGTTGGATTGCATCTTGCCTATAAATATTGCCCCAGAATGCAGATACATTTCTTTGCTTATCTCACTTCTAAATCACCTGTGATTTTTACACTGTCATGGGTAACATGGCTGTGCTCTTGGGGCTTCTAGGTCAGCCATAAGGTGTTAAAAAAACTGATTTTTTAAAAATTTTTTTTTTTTACAAGAACTTGTCATTCACAATACTTATCCTTTACAAAAAATTCCCATCTCTTTCACAATTATGTACTCCAGTCAATCAATTTCCCTGGGACACTGCAAAGGAGCCCACTAGTGCTTAACATATCTAACTCTTACCTTCAATATTTGTATACTGATGCAAATTCAGTCCTAGGCTCACTCACAATTGTTGGGAGAAACAGCTAAGTCTGGTTTGCCTATGGCAAACTGAGCTGTCCATACCCAGGTAGCAGTTCATTTTAGCCAAGTGTACCTTTAATAAAAGGAACTGTTTAAATAAATAGGTGCAAAGTCTTTGGCTCTTGATTAAAAGCTATCTTTCTTCTGACAGCTGTACATACAGACTTTTCCTTCTACTAAAGGATGCATTTATTTTTTCTTTGGTTGTGAGGGATATGCTTTATTTAGCATCTGCGCCCACAGGAAGAAGACACAAAAGTTCACTGGAAGGCAAATGTTCAGGTTGTTTACACCAGAGCCACTGATTAGAATATGGCAATTCTTGTAGCTGAAAGATTAAAATCTTCAGCACATTTGTATCAACTCATTGCATGTGTTGCTTTTACAAGCCTCAATTAGCAATACAAAATTAGTTGGTTTAGTTAATTACACACACTCATTGAAACCGCCAGTATGGCTGCAGTATCACAGAGCTCAACATGAATTCATACATCCCTGAGACAGGCACAGGTGCCTCCTCAAAACTGTAGTATAGTTATGCTGCTCACAGTGAATACCATCACCTTTTCAATCCTGGTAGTGCCACATACTGCAACCGCACAGCTGTACAGTGTGGTGTGACTGCTGGATTCATCCATCAATCCATCACAGGTAAGATATAGCTCTGTAGTCTTAAGGGTCTGAGGTCTTACCAGGGAGTGAGATTACAAGTTTCTAGGTTTTTATTAAAAAACTCCCACTGGATCACACAAAATTAGTACAGGATTTAGACAGAAGAACCATTTATGGTTTTGAGTACGAGAAGCTGAAAATGGAAGTTCAAATCACTTGAAAGACTAATGCTTTTCTGAAGACTGCTGCTCATTCACATATGACAAAGTACAGTCACTTCAAAATACTGATCACATCTATAGACCTTTATCAAAATGATATACAGACTGCTCATTCTAAAATTTTTCTTTATTGTGCAACAATACATACTATAACATTGAAGCAATGCTGAATGCTGTAAGTGAAAATTATCTTGAGACCAAAATTCAAATTAATATCCTGTGGTTGAAACCACTTTTAAAAACTGAAGACATATAAAATCAGACCTCTGGTAACTACTAAGAGTTAAGAATATAGTATTAAATGCCACAAAATCCACAATACAGGGAAAATTAATCAAACTTAGAGGAAAAAAGCCTGACAGGGCAAGTAAAAGCACGTGCAAAAATAAATAATGTGAACACTGATAGCAATTAATATAAATTAAGAGCCAGGAGATTGCTAGAATGCTTGAGGCTAACGTCAATGAGAAATCAATGGCCAGCACAATTAAGGACAATAAGGATTTTTCAAAGTACATTAGCAACAAAATGCATTCTAACAGCAGTATTAGTACAGTAATAGATTAATATAGTAAAATGGTCATTAAAATCCAAGTAATGTGGAAAGGCTCACAAACTAGTTTCATTCTGAATTTGGGAGAATTCCAGCACGAGTCGATGCTGTCAAGAAAATATAGTGCAATACAAAAACGATTTAAGGAAGTAATACTGAAGAGCTGCCACACTAAGACTTCAGGTTTTTTAGATCAGCACAGATAGAAAACCGAGATCCAAGAGCTAGAGAAGAGCTTATTTTGTTGGTGGTAGCTCATGAAATTCATGGAACTTCCCAGAGAAAATGATGAAAACTAATACCATAATCATATCTTTAAGAGTGATATGTAAGACCTAAATGAGTGAGTGGGTATGACCTCAGTCACAGACAGAAGTAATGCTAGAGCTGCTCGTATGTCACTTAATAAAGATTTAGAAAAGTTCAGTGGAAGAATTCAAGATGTATTAATTTATAGATCTCAGAATACAACTGCAGACAGTGAATCCTCATTGCAGGTGCTTTTCAACTGAGTTCTTATAACCAAATTTTGGTCATATTATTATTTAGCATTTTTATCAGTCCTTTGTGGGAAAGCAACAAATCTTTCCTGATAAAGCTGACATGTAAAGAGGATTTTGGCACAAGTGTAAAATGAAGAGAATAGCTTATTGAGAGTGAGCAGATCACTGTAGTGAATGAATGGGGCACGAAGTAATAATATTAATTTCAACATGGCCAAACACAACGTAATAAATCTAGGAACAAATTATTATAGGATACCTCTGCCTACTTCTGTTGAGCAGAGAGAGGTATAACAGTATCCACAGCTGGAAGCTGAGAGGCAAATTCTAACTCAAAATAAAGTGCACATTTCCACTGCCAGATAAAATGAAATAGGGCAATGGTAGTGGATTCTCCATTGCTAGAACCAGTCAAATCACAGCTGGACACTTTTCTTTAGGGCATAGAGTCTATTCACAATAAAAATTAATTTAGGGAACATTTATGCTGTGCTGTCAACTTCCATACAAGCCTCTTCCAAATGCAAGGTGCGGCCATGAGCAGGAACACTCCTTGCTATTCCCGGGCATACAGCCAATTCAGGGGTCTTGATAGGATATAAATGGTGTGCAGCTCACAGCACTGGGCCAGCATTTCCACTGCGAGTTTTATTTATAGCCTTGCCACATTCATTAAACAAAGTCAGTGAACATCTCCAGCACAAGCAAAGTGACAGAAGAGCTAAATGTTAGTGGACATCACTCTGAAAGTTTATTTTCAAACCACTGCAGTGTTGTACATGGTACAATTCAAGAGCAAAAAAACCTGTCATCTCCATTTGTTCTTCACTGAAACAGATAAAACATCTCTAAAGACCAATGAGAGTTGATAGGTTATATGCAGTCACCCAGAACACAAACTGACACAGGTGCACCAGGAGGACAGAGAGATGTGAACAAGGAGATTTGCAGATTCAGGACCCGTATGTGAGAGGCACAAGAATTTGAAGATACATTACTACTGCAATGCTCACAGGGTTTTTTTGAAGTGAATTTGTTACCTGATAGTATTTCTTGCCATCTAAAATCAACGTGACTTACAAGTTGTTCAGTGCAAAAACACCAAAATATCCAAACATACTAAAATCTGGAATATGACTTACTCATTAGTGAGGAGTGACAAAGGAACATCCCTGTGCATGGTAGGACAGTATCTGCCCTTGTTCACTGTACAATAGCAGTATTAGGCTTTGCTCTGCAAGCAGCTCTGAAAGTATAAACTGACATCTACCTCACTGTGGTGCTTCAGAGTATTCTGATGGACACAGCTGGGAAGTTCAAACTGAGGAACAAAATTTTTCTTTGTTTTAAGAGAGATAAATATTATTTAGTAAAAGTCAGCCTTCAGGGTAAAACCACTCTCTAGTGACACACAGTTTAAACCTCAGTGTTACTCCCAGGGCACTCTGAAGACAATCAGATAGCTGACAGAATAAAAATATTCTGTGCTTTACAAGAGTCATCTGATAAGCTTCTTAATCCTAAATTTCTGTTTTTCCCACCACCATGAAGCATGCCTAATCCAAATTTCCCTTTTTCTTTAAAGAGGCATCACTTCAGCCATTCACCAATCAAACTGTTTAACACCTTGACACGCACTCTGCCTATGGGTATGTGCCAACCAAAACTACAACATGGGAATAGATAAACCCCAAGTACAAAATGCTTAGAATCCTTATTACTGTATTTATTATTGTAATTGTTTTAACAGATGTTAAAAAAGAAAAACACAGTAAGAGCTAGAAGAGTAATAAAGGGATTACATTTCACAGCCATATTCATAAGCCTTACATAATGAGTGGAAGGAAGGCAACAGAGGAAATAAAAGATGAGAGAAGAAATGTCCTAATTCCTCGCTGAAAGACAAAAAACCAAAAAAGAGCCATCCTGCTACAGCTTATTTATACCTGCCACTAGACTTTCATCCATCTTGAAATCTTCTTGACCTCCTCAAAAAGTGTGCCATTACTACCATTAAATGTAATCGATTCTGGTCAACTGAAGACAGATGGAAACAGGCAGCAAAAGACTTTTCCAAGCATTCTCCATTCTTAAACAGGTATAAAGGACTCTTCAAAACTACTGCACCATCCTCACTAGCTCTGGCAACAAAATATTTAATTTCCCACAGTTGTCAAACTACATGTTTAAGACTCGTGCAAGCAACGAATGTTAAAAAGAGAAGTTCTTTTCCAACAAAAGGAAAAGCTCAACTGTGAAGACCTTTGAAGGAAATGCTGCACCTCAGTGCTAGTATCTTTGATCTCCAATTGGTACCTCTAACAGAGGTACACCTGACACTTTAAATATTGATGAGATATTTGCTGAGCTGCCATTAAAAGCCAAGGCTTCACTTTCTAGTGAAAGAAAAACACAAGCTTCAAAGACTCTGTAGGGGTCCTGATCTCAAGAGCCTTTAAAGAAGCTGAAAGTATATCAAACCAAGGGAAGGGGGATCACCCCATCTTGGTCTGATACACTGTAACACCAGTTGTTATACACAATTGTTTTGTTGTACTATAAAGTGAGAAGCCTCTTTTGTAGTTATCATTCTCCTACCTAGGGTGCTAGAAAAGAAAATAATCCTCTTTTTATCAAGATACTACACATTAACAGATAGTATTTATACCACAAATAACTTTACATAGCTTTGTTCTTTGATTGTGTGGATAACCCTGAGTTATGTTTTACTGAGATACATGAAAAATATCCATCTGAACAGTTGTGACAGTCCAGCAACAAGATGATTTTATGTCCAAAACAGTCAGTAGAAGGTGAACTTTCACGGTCATACGCATCAGCACACTCTATGCAGATGAAGTAAAAGTGAGTGTCAGGGGCCATAAAGCATTCAGTTGAGTCTTCTTGCCTACTCCACTGTGATTTCATCCATATGTCCATCCAAGCTTCATTATGATTAGCGTAACTATCAGGAAAGTTGTGATACATACGGAAATAACTATCAAGGATAATGAACAAAAGTTAAGCTACCAGCTATCTTGTTGTTACATGAAAGCAGACAATGACCTTAAAAAGTAAAGAAAGCACCCAGAGGAACTTTGACCTTTGGTCCCAACTGTGTTACATTCTGTAAGGCTACCTAAAGAAGTTAGGAACAAAAACTTCCTGCGGCTGGACACAGATTGCTGCCCAGGGAAAATGAAGGGCAAGGAGATGCGATTTAGCATTCTGATCAGGTGAGCAGTAAAGAAGGGTGAATTTGTGGCTGTTCTCCCTATTTGTGAGCTGAGCAAGGAAGAATTAGAAAAAGTAGTAAGCTGAGACAGAAGAAGGCTAACACTATTTATTTCTCCACAGAGTAAGAGAAAATACAGATGAACTGTAATTCTACTTCAAAAGAAGGTTGCAAGGTGCTCCTTCAGCCATGTATGCTTTTCTTAAAAAGTGAGTACAGAGCAAGTCTCAATGCAAAAGACAAAGCTACAATCAAACCTTACATCTCTAATTTTTAAATTAGTTACAAAAAGGAAAAGTTAAAAAATAACCATTTAAGAGACAGTTGAATGTTTGTGAAATGCTTCTTCTAGCGCTGCAAAGTCCATTTGGCCAGGAGACAGTGCCATTTTTAACAGCAGGGTAAGGGCAGTAGAAACCTCACATAATTTCCAAGATTTTTTCCAGACTTCCACCCAGCATCTTGCATGCAAGCCTGGACATGATGTGTGCACCTGCTGGCAGCAATTTGCCTAAGTGCTTATGCACAGTGCTGTGCATATATTGTAGTCACCTTAAGACACTAGATCATAAAATAAAGACACTGGCTTCAGCATTAGCATGTGCTAGAGGATAAAAGGAAGAAAATTAAATCATTTTGACTGACATTACATTAGAAGTGAACTGAGAAAAAGTTCAATTAATAATTTACTTGATGATGAAATGAAGACTAAAATTATTTGAAATCATATCAAAGAAGAGACAATAATATTACCTGCATTTTATATCACAGTGCTATGAGAATGCTACCTGAATGAAGAGCCACTTTTGCTGGTTTTCTCTGTAGAACAGGAGAAAAATGTGGCCATAGTACAATTTGACCAATATATTATGAATCTTTGTACACTCAGAAGTGCAACTTGGCATTCTGCTTTCATAGCCCAAAAAATCTTTTCTTTAAAGCACTTGCAATTTACACAGTGTGCAAATACACATTTGCATTTAGAATTGGAAACAAAGGTATGTGGTATTTTAGGTAGCAGTCAATAAAAGCTATATATGTTTTCTTCAAAATGTAAACCAGCTGCATTTAACCCTGAGTCACACCCTGAGAATGGCTACTCATGCTAAAAGTTGCAATAGAGGCATCCTGGGACTCTTGAAAGGACATTCGTATCATTAGCTTTCCAATTCCAATCACAGTAATAAAACCAAGACCGCTGGGGCCAGATCCTCAGCAGATGAGTGGGCAAAACTCACTTTTATGTGTTAATCCAACAAGATAATCTTATTCCAACAGAAGACAGGCATTCTGGTAAAGATTTGGAGCATTTTTTTTAAAAAATCACACACACACACACACACCCTTGGAAAAACTAACTTAATTAACTCTGCTTAGTTGAGATTTAAAAATCAGGTCCCACGAAATGGATATCAGCCATTAGGTGAATATTAGACAATATGTGCTCAGCAGTACTCCAATCTAATAGCTGCCCCAGCTGAATCAGTATAATGCTTTCTTTTCACTGTGTTATCTCTTTAGTAATATTACATTATTATGACCAGATCATCAAATGGTAGAAACCGGCGGAGCACTATTGATTTCAGGAGAGCTATACTAACATGTACCAGCTGAGATCCTGGCTTTCTTTACATAAATGCATTACAAACATAAAACCGTAGCTAGAATCATAGACAATATACAAAATACCAGAGCAACTATAAGAGTAACGATGTGAAGAAACACATATGATAAAGCTTACACTGAAGAACAGACAAAGCAGCTCAGGACTCTGTTGTTTTAAATACAGGGGGCATAGCTGGAACGGCTGAATGTTGTTTCAGATTGCTCAAGAAGATTATCTTCAAATAAAAAGACTGATGCAATTCAAAGTCAGAGCCACCTGCAGCAACAAATTACAAAGCAAGCAGCAAGCACCATCAAAGTAGATCATTCAAACAATAAATACAACTAAAACTATCTGAATACCTTTCAAATACAGAGAATACGCAGCAATTCTCTTGATACAGAACAATTTAAATATAGACATTCAAAAGAAAAGTTGCAAACATTTTTGTTGAAGGTGCACACAATGCAATTTCAGAAAACGTCTCCATTTCCATACTAATTTCAAGTGATTTGGTGGAACTCCAATAGTTGTGATGCCATTTAGCCCATATAGAGCACTCAAATCCTTACTGAAATAAACAATATTGTTCAGCTTCCTCGGTACTGGATTCTAGTGCCTCTGCCCACATTAAGTAATACTCAGTTTTGCAGGTATTTCTCTGATGCCCTAAACTGAAGGCTTCTATACATCAGCACATTAATGCACAAATTCCTATCACTACTGCTGGGCCTTTAAAGTATAAATGAGCAATGTGAGGCTGGTGGATACATTTCCACATTCTAAAATGATCGATTTCTCATGAAACATTTCAGTGCCATGCTCGTCACAGACTTTGTTCTACAATACCATTTACTGGCTATACATGAGATTCACATTTTGCTATCACGAGATGATTGCTGTTTTGAAGAAGTGCTATATACCACAAATACCAGCAGTTATGGAAAAATCCTAAGTATAATTTTAAGTCTCCCATCTCATATCAGAAACGTCTGATTCACACATTCCTGGGTCACAGGAGGATCCTTATGGCTGTTTGCAGCCCCTTTAGTATGGGTAAAACAGCAGGACGTATTTTATACAACTGTTAACATGGCACATACTTAGAGCATCATGTGAGGCAAGAGGCCAAAGGATGGATCAAAACAGCAATAGTCAGCCCAGCAGAGGCATATCAGAACCTTTCAAGCTTTGTATTAAAACTAAAAATTAAAAAATTGTATATGGAACATTAAACTGCTCCATGTTTCTCTTTTCATTTACACTGTTCTTTGGAAACACAGAGCACACACACATACATGCATACACACATATGAAATAACCAACCCAAAGAGCCCAGAAGCCAGGACAAATGATAATCCTTCACCTTTCTACAGACAGGCATCAGAAGAATTTGGCATCGATTCATACCACCTAAAAGTTCAGAGCCAGAGTTAGTACTCCTAGCAGGACCAGTGCATGATGGAGGAAGTAGGCACAGGCCATAGTGATATAAGGGAAATACACAGTGTCAGAAAGGGGAAACATATGTGAATCTTTCTTAATTCCATGAAAAAATACAAGTAAATAAATAGTAAACATATATGAAATACTTAACATATATATAAAAAACATAAAATAGCTGGATGAAGAGCTGGACATGAGCCATCAATGTGCATCTGCAGCCCAGAAGGCCAACCACATCCTGGGCTGTATCACTAGAAGTGTGGCCAGCAGATTGAGAGGTAGTTCTGTCCCTCTACTCTGCTCTGGTGAGACTTCACTTGGAGTATTGTGTCCAGTTTTGCAGCCCTCAACACAACCTGTTAGAGCATGTCTGGAGGATAGGCCACAGAAATGATCAAAGGGCTGCTGCACCTTCGTTATGAAGACAGGCTGAGAGAGTCTGGGTTGTTCAGCCTGGACAAGAGAAGGCTCCAGGGGGACCTTATAGCAACCTTCCAAGACCTGAAAGGTGCCTGTAAGAAAGCTGGGGAAGAACTGTTCACAGGGGCATGTAGCAGTAGGACAAGAAGCAATAGATTTAAACCAGAAAAGCATGGATTTAGGTTGGATATTAGGAAAAAGTTCTTCAATATGAGTGTGGCAAATCACTGGAGCAGGTTGCCCAGAGAGGTAGTGGAAGCCCCATCCCTGGAGATATTCATGGTCACGCTTGATGGGGCTCTGAGCAACCTGATCTTGTAAAGATGTCCCTGCTTACTGCAGGGGATTGGACTAGATGACCTTCAAAGGTCCCTTAGAATTCTACAATTCTAAACAAATATATTTTAAAAATATAAAAATATTCTAAATTATCCTATCAAACTGGGGACAAAACTAGTAGGTGGAGTGCACTCTGTGGTTATACACCCACATAAAGAGAGCTGTCTAATGGTACAGCACATACGTATTCCAAACATATTAAATATAGTTGATCTTTAAAACCACTCAATGGAAACGTTTCAAGTACCTTTCTTCTACATACTTTATGTAACAGGTGCTTTGCCCTCTGCTAAGTGAGATATTTCTTAGAAATGTGCTTTTATTTGTATGCATAAAGCACCTATGAAAGTTAGGACCTCATTAGCAAAACTGACCGTTCTCCTCACAGAAGCTGTGGTTTGATGTCAGCTGAAGCAGGAGTCATCCTTTGGGTCCAATTCTATTAGGGCCCTCTTGAAGTCGGCAAAAGTCCTTTTATCCCCTCCATAAGATTCAACATATGACTGTTACCATGCCTACACCATTAAAGATGCCAGGAGATTCAAAATTCAGCTGGTGTAGCTTAGTTTCAATGGAAATGAAGAGCACTCAGAGACATGGCCATAGCCAGCCTAAACTGGCTAAAAGCTGATGACTACCCATGGATTAAAACCCATGGCCAACATCTGTCTGTACACCACTACTGCTCATATCAAAAAGCAAACAGCTATAGGCTGAGTAGTCAAGGATCTCATGGTTAAAGATATATCTGCAAAGAAATGTTTTTAACACAACAGAAAGAATAAATTCATAGTGACAGCTATGAAAAAATGTTTTGTCAAAGAATTACTAGTTGCAGTGCTTACTGGAATCCAGTAAAACTGTAGTGAAAAGGATGCAAAGTAACAATTACCTGAAGGTTTAGCTTAGGTTTTGTGGGTTTTTTTGAGGACAGAAGGAAGTCCATATTGGACTGAGTATGTGGACCACTTCAGACCTCCTGACTCAGCTCACTCAAAAATTGAAGCAGAAAAGCAACTCAAAAGTTGAGAGAGTTAAGGCTGTGCCACCTGCCCTCCTGCCCCATAAGAAACTACAGAACTTACCACATTGTTTCCAATACATCCACGAGATGGAAGTCTGCATGTTGCTCATGCACAGTAAAAACTGGGAAAAATCAGGAGGGTATAAATAATGCGCTTCCTAGCAGTCATGCTGCACTTATTTTCTGTTGCAGGTGAGGAAAAATATATCATTTCTCTCTACACCCAATCTAAGGAGAGACTGACTGACTTTGTAAACTCCTCTGGAGTAAAACGAATATGAATAATTTGACATTACTTTTAGAAACTGAGAAGACACTACATCACAGCAGAAGACACTAAATCAAAGTATTCAGAAGCTCTGATACTGGTTTTCAAACACAGAGTAAATATTTTTCTAATATTATTGCATAGGCTGTCATGTTGTAGCTACTTTATATAAATTTTATTCCTTGATTGAAACATGATAATTATCTAATCTCCAACTTCTGTGAAATTTACAGGGTCCAACAGTTCTGCAGATTATTTTTTTTACCTTTTTTTACTAAAGGCTTTTTTACAAAAGCTAATAATTAAAAATGGAAAGAAAAGGCAATGGATGTCTACACAGCTATCCAAATAATTTCTTCATGCTTCTAATATTTTTTCTCTGCTAAATTTTCCTTCTTGGATGTTCTGGCTTTGGCTCAGATATAGTTAATGCTCTTCATAGAGCTGGTATGGGGCTGTGGTTTGGATCTGTGCTGAAAACAGCATTGATAATTCAGGGCTGTTTTTGTTACTGCTGAGCAGTGCTACACACAGGCAAGGCCTTTTCTGCTTCTCACACCACCCCACCAGTGGGTGGGAAGGGGGTGCAAGATAAGTTTGGAGGGGACACAGCTGGGACAGCTGACCCCAACTGACCAAAGGGATATTCCATACCATATGATGTCATATTCAGCACGTAAAACTGCAGGAAGAAGAAAGAGGGGTATGTTTGGAGTGATGCCATTTGTCTTTCCAAGTCACTGTTATGTATGATGGAGCCCCGCTCACCTGGAGAAGGCTGACCACTGGCCTGCCCATGGGAAGTGGTGAATGAATTCCTTGTTTTGCTTTGCTGGCATGCATGGCTTTTGCTTACTTATTAAACTGCCTTTACCTCAACCCCAGGTTTTCTCACTTTCACTCCCCCAGTTCTCTCCCCCATCCTGCTGGGGGAAGGGCAGGAGGAGGCTGTGGTTCTGTGGGGCTGAGCTGCTGGCTGGGGTTAAGCCATGACATCCATACTACTGCATTCTCTGTTATACAGACAGTTCCCCAAACACTCAAATCACAGCTGTCATAACTTCTGCTTTTCATTTGGTCATGACCACACAAATACTTGGGCGAGTCCTGACCTGTCCTTAATCAAGTTCCATGATACACTACAGGTGACAAAAAAAAAAGGGGGGGGGGGGTAAGTCCCATACGAATTTCTGTAGCAGAAGATTGCAACCTTGGTCAGTTATCTTCAAGATACAATATGCTACTGCATCACACGTGAAGAATGGCTACACTCACCAAGAACTGCCTTGAACTGTACGTACAATTGTGAATTCAGTAGCCTCCAGACATTGATAAAAGAATTGGCAGTTCTTCCTAAATCCCAACTGATACTGGCTGATTTAAGCTTGGCATGCACTTTTCAACATACAGGGCCAAGGTCTTTACAACTGTACAAAAGAAATGAATATATGTGAGGAGATGGCAGGATGCAGAGGAGAAGGAGCATCTACCCTTTCTGCCAACAAATGTGATGTCAGCACAGCAGAATGCACTTTTGTATCCTGTCTCAAAGGAGCTATTATAGACTTCCAGTAATAAACTTCTCATTTGATGCTTAAAGGTTATTTTTTGTGTGACAAATAAATGTCTCCTTCCCAGACTGTTATGAATCAAATCATGTAATATACAACCAAGGCTGGAGATGACAAAGACCTATTAGGTCATCTGCAGCATGTTCCTTTGCCAATGCAAGATTGCTCCCTGTAGAATTCTAGTACCTTCTTCAATTTACTTTGAAGAGTCTCCAGCAATGGAGTTTTTGCTTCTTCTTCAGTAAGCTCTTCTAGTATTACAGAGATTCGAGTTACAGGAAGGAATATGCTAACATATTTATAGATGCTAAACCCCATTACTTTTATTTATACCACATATATTTACCTTTTTTATTATTATTATTTTTATTAGTCTACTGAAAAGCCATTTTTTTCCCTTTCCATCTTTGTCCCATGTCATTTTCCTCCCATACTTTTCTTGTCATAGGTTGTCTTCCTTCCCCAGGTAAATCTCATTTTATCAACTTCATAGATCATTAGGCTGATCTATATTATTCTTCCACTCCGAATGCTGCTTGCAACTATCACTTGCAACTTAGTATCATCTGCAAATTTCATTAACATGTTGTTTGCCTTCCCTAGACCCATTCAACAACAACTGGGTAATATTTTCAATTTATTATGGTAAATTTGTACCCAGATGTTTTGATGAATTCATAGAGAATAAGTACACGCATTCTATTTCCCACACAGTATTTGCTAATTCTGTTCAGTTTACTAGGCAGGTCAGCAGAGCTGCCCCATTAAAAAATTATCACAATGATCACAGGTAACCTACATAAAATATGTATTTGCACATGAGAGCCTACATATATCTGATATCTTTATTTTACATGAGTAAATAGGTAACTGCTTTTTGTTTAGTTGGTTTAGTTTTATCTCAAATTTAGAAGTAGAACGTACCACACACAGACTAATTATTACCAGAGAGGCAGGACATTTGTGAACACCTGTGAGTTTTCAGAAACAGTAGCTGAGTTTTGTAGAGCTTTTCATTTCCCAAGCTAAGCTGCTCCAGAAGAGCTTTAAAATTAAGCACAATACTGTACTTTCCTAACCTCAAAAGACATTTCTTTCCCTAACTACAAAACAACCACACTGCCCACTTTAATTATTATGAAAACCTTTTCTCTTGTTAGTAAGAAAAAGATGAGAAAAGTAACTTCACATCTGAGTGGTTGCAGCACATTGGTTATATTTTGGGGTCTAAAGTCAATGTATTCCAGAGAGAAGCACTGGTATACTGCTACCTCAGGCACAAATAATGCGTGGAGAGCAACTACCAAAGCAGCAAGTGACTTGCATTAACTTTCAAAATGGACTCATGGAGCTCCTCTTTAACATACCTGAACAAAACAATACTGGTTTGAATCTGCACTGACAGTTACAGGTTTCAGCAAAGGAAATAAACAATTCTTATTTCCTGGACATCGATATTTCTACTAATTTCCCAGTGATGACATTTATCAAAGAACTGAAAGAGTCAACATTGTATTGGATAAATGTGACATGTGAATTGGAAAGTGACATCCAGGCAAGGCCAGAGTGTCAGCGTTCAATTCCAATGCACTGTTAGAAAGCTATTAATGAGCTATTTAACAGCTTCATGTCCTCACACATTGCTACTGAACTCGCTCCAAAGAGCTCCTGTAATAGCCTTAGCAGCTTCCCCTAAGCAAGGATGCATGGCCTTTGAGGTGTCCTGTGGGAACAGTGTAAGGGACAGGGCCGTCACAGTATGCAGCTCTTTTGTTGCTTTATTCATGCTCTTACCCCAACACTGATCACACAGAGATCCTTTGAAGCCAGATGGTTTGCACTGCACCTGACCTTTGTGGTTTCATTACCGACTCCACACCTCCTTTGCTAATGGACTGTTCTTTAGAAGAGCATCTTATTCCGTTTGGCTAGCTGCTAACACTCCCTTCCTGAAAGCTAGTAAGCCTCCAGGGTTTGTCTTGTGTCTTTATCCTGCCTGGAAGTCCTGTAATCTAAATTAAATCCATTCCCACCTCTTCACCTTTCCCAGTCCCTGAACTGCTTTAAGCCTCATCCCTAGCCTGCAGAACTCTTCATTGCCTTCCCCATTCTCCCAGTCCCTTTCATCTTCTCATCCCTTTCCCACTGCCTCCAGCCTCTATTTTAAGAAATTTCTCGCCCAAAGACAGAAAAAAGGGGAAATTAAAACAGATGCTCAAGCAACTGTTATTTATACTTCCTTTATCCCCACACAAACCATCATGCAGAACCTCTAAACAGAATATGAACATCAAACAGCTTGATTCTGCTCAGAAATCCCTATCCCGTGACATTCTAACAGGTTCCGCACAGTAGGACTCAACGCTGCTGGTGGTGTTTCTGCTCAGCATGGAGGAGCACTCCTGTCCTACAGAGCATACATTTGAAAAAGGTAGCAAAGAAAAAGAAGTAAATTATCCTCATTTTAAAGACAGGAGACCAAAAAACTGAGCCAGCTAAAGAAAAAAAAATAATTCATTTTGTGTCTGAAATATAACATTTGTCTCCATGAAAATCATCACAAGGCAAACAGGAGTCCTTACTCTTGTTCGCTATTGTTCAATATTAGCTTTCAGTTTAATTTCTGGTGAAGACTTTTTAGATGTTGAAATGCAAATCTTTAAGCAATAAAGCAATGAGATAACTTGTACCAAAACAGCAACTGACAGTCACTTCAAGCATTTAATAAGATTGATTAGAAAGCACCCTGAAAGAAACACAAAAACATGCATATACTTTACAATGTGAGGCAAGTGACCCCAAAAGGTGCTTTTATTACCATTGTAATGAGTGAAGGTCTAGGACTCTCGATACTTAAACATGTCAATCTTCCATCATTTTACCAGCAGATGTATATCAAACAGAAAGAGCTGCCACAGATATTAAAAGAAGGCAAAACCTTAACAACATGGATCCCACACACCATTCTCTTTTAGTCAAACTGGTCTATTTAGAAAACAGCCTGTTGAAGGCAGGAACTGCTCCTAACTATAGGCAGGTTCCCTGCCCCGTACAACGGAGTCCCAGCCTTGTTTGGGGTCACTAGCAGGCACTGTAGTTCAGGTGAGCAATAACTGATGGCTTGCTCTGATTTCAAGAGGATTATAGCAAAGCTCACTCCATCTGCAGCTCCTCTGGGATGTTTATTACTGCAATTATTATTGTCTTTGACTTTAACCATGTCCCATGCTTACCCAGTCGGTGACCTTCACTTTTGGCTGCCTTGTTTTATGTTGTGCCTTCACCTTGAAATTTCAACTTACCATGTTACATTAATTCATCCTGGTTTATTTAAGTACAGTAACATGTGGGAGTCAAAATGGGGCATGAGAGCCTCTTTAGTCCCACAAAGGCAGCTGGCTCAACTTGAAGAAACAAGCAGCTGCAGTGAGGGAGGTGAGCCCATGAGATTCATTTTTAACTAGAGTTTTAAATGGGGGTGTGTTTCCCACCTCGGGAGAAGGTGAGAGAACTTCTGGGTGAGACAGAGAGGCAGGGAATGTGGTCCTGTTACCTTACAACATCCAGGAAAGGGATGTGCTATTATTTCATTTACCCCAAAATAAGAAATTCTACCTCTGTGTGTCTGATGCTCTGATATCTTGGCCATTTATTCCTTCCCTTAAATAAAAAATCTGCCTTGAAAAGAGCAGATGAAGTCAACTTGTTGAAATGTTTCTCATTTCCATGCAGCATATACAGTATGATAAGCAGTTAAAGCTAAAAGTAATATTTGGTGTTTGGTATGTCAACAACATCTCTTTCACTGCCAAATACTTCAAAGTCCAACACAACAAGAAAATTTAAGTGGGTTCCAAGATGTAAATATCTTGGGACAAGGTGAAACAAGGTGGCAAATATTTGAATGAACTACACATTTCTGCCTGATGAAAAACAAACAGGCGTGGATATTTATTTTTTTGTCAGTATGACAGTAAAGGACAAACGTGGAAACCCATCCTACACATAAAGATTTTCAGCATTTAAAAAAAAAAATAAATCTTTTTTTCTTTAACCACAGTACCAAGGTTCCTTAGTTCAATACCTACTGACTTCTGATCTGATTTCTTGTCATCCTCCAAGAACAAAGGTACATGCTGTCTTCCATTCCTCAGATTCTAGGAAAGTTCATCTATGCCCCATTAAAATCAAAAATAGCAGCACCACCTTTGCCAGCAGGGTCACTACTGACGTGCTCTAAGGGAAACTCTTGTGTATCCCCACATGGCAGTGTGAGGGACAGTATTATGACCAAAAAAAAATAAATCAGGCCATCAAGGTTTTTTTTTAAAAATACAGCAAAAATTCTGTATCTAAAATACCTATTGTACAAGTGGTGGCATCCAACAAAGGAAATGGGCAGCACCTGTTGTGTGATCTATGGTTCAAAGTGTTAGTTATTCAGCAGGCATAAAACAAAACTCCAGATTCACGGTCCATTGGTAAAACTACACTGCAACAAATAGGATTCTTGCCTGAGGTAGGACAAAACTGAGTCCTGTAATCTTTTGAAGCACAACAGCCTCTCCAGGATAAATGCTTAATTTATAAACTGGTGGACAAAATATTAAGTACACTGTCTGATAGTGGAATAATAATGTTCAATATGCCCGCAGCCATACCATCTACAGCTATGATCCCATCAGGTCACACAAACTAAGCCAGGTCAGTTTAGGTCAATGTTTGATTCAAACACCTCCAGAGGAGTGTAAGAGTGGCAGAAGTGTTACCATGATTCAATTCATAATAGAGATATTTGCTTCCAATCAGGCCACGTATTCACAGTAAACTAACCATACCTGAGTTAACTCTTTTAAAATTAATTATTCTTACTCAAGATACACAACATGGCAAACTTTATAAAATCATTATTTTAAAAATGTTATTATCAAAGGCTGCAGAATCAGATTACATTATTCAATTATTACAGGAACTAATGGACCAGGAAAAAAATTATTTTAAGAGCTGCCAAATTCTGCTAACTATAGCTGCTCTGTTTACTCCTTTTCAGCTAACCAACTCAAATGAGAATTATTAGATCACTCCACATCAAGGTTTCATGCTAGATCAAACTCAAGTTAGAGTTAATATTCAGGTAGTAAATGGAGTCTGTTCTTCAATGACAACAGGCTTTTAGTAATGATCCAGCATCTAAATAGAATGCTAAACAAAACTGGAGACAGTCAAAGATGTCATCTTTATTTTAATCCTCACCAACACTTTATCAGTAAAAATTATGTGCTGTATGTTATGCTGAGCCTTTCAATCTACATCTAAGCAGAGATTAAATAGCCCACCGATGAAGTTCTCTAGCACTGTTTCAATGAAAGCAAAATCAAAGCTTAGGGGCAGCTATTGGAGGTATTTCCTAACACCTCTCAGACACTAACAACCACATAAATCTCTGCTGAGACCAGAACTACCCGCTGGCACGCGTCTCCTCCCTGCTCCTAGGAGGCGTCAACAAGAGACAGCCATTTGCAGCTGGTAAGAATACCTGCCAGGAGTAGAGAGGAGGCACGTAGAAGCAGCTAGTTTTAACCCCTCCAAAAGGCAGCCTCAAAACTATCACTTTTCAGCTGAGCCCCGAGGACCCCTTCTCACCTTTAACAGGAGGAGGGAATGCCCACATTCAGACAGGCACTAATGCCACTAGCAGATGCCTTCTCCAGAAACCTGAGCCTGGACAGCAGTGCTGCAGGAAGCCCACCTGACCAAAGCCTAGAGCTCAGGCTTAACATAAAATCATTCTTACTAATTGCCAAAGGAGGAAGAGAAGCCCCCTCGATGTAGATAGTCCAACAGAGGCAATCACATTTTTGCTCAAACATGGCATAAGATCACACATACCAGGAGCAACAATTACAGGTAATTCTGATTTACTCCATCCAACCCAAACCACAATCAGACTACACTGGCAACAGAACTAGGCCCAAAGCAGCCAGATGTATCATGCCTAATCATTTAGCAAAATTGGTAATGCATTTCTAAGTAAAGACTATGATAAATATTGACAAGTTGTCCATGATGCATTTATGCTATACAGTTTTAATATGAAAAAGAATCTGAGTTTTATTTCATGGTTCTGTTGCGGAACCACCCGGACTCTAAACTGTTTCTGAATGATGAAAATAAAATGTTCTTACTGCTGCTGCATAATGCTAAATACAAACCAACAGTGCCCATTATAATTAAGTCCATTAATAGCTGGCTTCCCTGAATTTACAGGAAGATGAGCAAAATTGTCCTGATATTACCCTCACAGGAGAAGTTTTTTTGTCTCTTTTCAGACAGTCTGTCTGCAAATACCATCCTGTGGTAAGTGAAGTTGCAAGTACATTTGTCTGAAATTATATGATGGCAATTTCACTTAAAATAATATATTTTGCTTAGGTTCACTATTATTATTTCTAGCCAGAAGAGTCCTCCTCTGCAGAGGACAGAGAACTTTAATTTCAGTCAATACATGTGCACCATTTGAAATCAATATTGATAGAAGATATATTAAACTTCACTTGAATAATGCCAGTAAATAGAGCCAATTATCAGATTATTTTTTTTATATTCATGAAATAGGAACAGTCATTGTAAAGATAAGCAATCCATTAAATGAATGACTGATTTGTCTACCAGCTGGAAAGATTTAATCTCTAGAGCATGGGAAATCTATAAAAACTGTGAAGTCAACAATATATACTGACCACAGAAATTCATTATTTTTAGGGACAGAGCTATTCCACAAACTGAACAGCCTCCATGCAAGCCTCCCAGTTCACTTTATAAACATGAACTAATTTGGATGAACTTGAGATGTTTATGATGTCCTAAACTGTTCCCAAAATTGGCTACAAAAATGCCTAACAATCCCTAGTTTTGAAGTGGCCAATGTGCTTGAATTTCTGGGGGGTCAGTGGCATCTTCCAATCATTAGATTTAATTTTCCTAGTGTTTTGTAATCAAAATATCGGGCTGGTGACAATAGTGCCAGTCACAGTAGGGGAAAGAGAACACAAGTGAGGAGCTACAGCTGTCATTACTCACCCTCTCAACAATACAGTCCTAAATCCAACAACCAGCCAGTGTACAAGCCTCTTTACAGTAGGGAAGTCCTCATTTCTCTAGTTTAGTGGAGTTGCATTACAAACACTTTTTACTAACATCAACGAGAGAGAAAGGAATGAGATTTGTCTTTTACTTTCTCTAAGTAATCAGCTGTCAAGTGCTACTGATACAGCTTCCCCAAATGCAACTGAGCAGCACTTAGCCAGCATTATGAAACGTGGTTCTCAAGAAAGACACTTCATATATGCTCAGAGCTTTAAATAGTTTTACGGCTCTCTTCACCATAAAAGAGCTGCAATGCTGCTTGCTACGGAAGCCTTCGGAGTGACTGAAGCATGAAGACTGGGCTCTCGCATCTCAATGAGCTATTCTGTACCAGCCATATCAGCCAAATATAAGTAGTCTGCGTGTGCGAGGACAAAGGTGGGTAAGACAAGCTCTCCTGTGCACTGCTAAACCTGATTCGTTCTGGGAAAAGAGCCAGTACTTCCAACTGCGCCTACCTGCAATAAGGACTCAGATTTGTGAGTTGCTGAGCAAGCACAGCTGCCTCCGAGTCACCCAACACAAAAGGTGCTTAGCACCCGGGAAATCAGACCTACTCTGCTTTTAACAAGTGCTGAGTACCTGCAGTTCCTATTGGGCTTACTTGGAGCACCCTTAAGAAACCATAAAATCACAGGTAAAAAAAAAACAAACAAAAAAACCCCAGGAAAGGACATCTCCCATCCCCCTTAGAAGCCCCTAAAAACATAAAGTGCACTTGCACTTCGTCAGACCTGGCCTGATTTTCACAGACACTAAGGAAATGCTTACTGCCCAATGCTGCAATATTGTATTATAATCTCCAAAGATCACAGATATTTCATATTGAAATCCCTTATCAGTGCCCATGTTTGAAAGGTCAGGTCTTTTAAATTCTCCACTGTGAATATAACAACATCCCATAAATAATATTTTATTTTACTTTACTTTGAAGAATCCTCTCCAAGGAGCCTCCTCTGCCAATCACACAGAGAGCGCTGTGATCGATTGCGAGAAACAGGCACAGGAAGTAAGTGGTTAATACCCTAAGCCAGTGCATGTCTGATACCAGCTTCTAAAGCCAGCCTTGTCTTTACGCCTGGATCTAAGCACCACCACAGCTGAATTGCAAAGAGAATTGGAAACAAACATATTCATAAACAGAGAGAAAAAGAGGTAAAAGCTGACCCCTACATGTCACCTTGGGGCTTTGACTGAACGGAACCAGTCTGAGGTTGCAGGTAGTCACATATACAATGGGCTCCTCCTGATTTACTAATTCCTTGCAGTAAGATTTAGAAATACTATATATTTTGTGATGTCTCACCTTTAGGAGAAAAAACTTTCACATCTCATGTAATTGACTAAACTTTAGTTCATGAGTTTAAGTAAACTGTATATTTACAGGGTTTGTTTTTTTTTTTAAAAATTAATCTACCTTATGTTAAGTTTGCGCTGTACTGTGGGTCTGATCTCAGCAGATGTCATAGAACTAAAGAGAAGTGGTTATGTATTTTACTTGATTAGGTACCACACAGTACCAAGAAGTTACACGTTAATGAATAAAATCTCTTTTTCCTCAAAAATCAACTAACTATAGGAACATTTTCCCATGTTTATTAGTGGCACATGATCGTGCAATAACAGCTTTATACGTAAAGACAGTTTGCCCCCAATTTGAGTTCTGACCACATGACCCTCATGTGGAAGAGCTATAGATTAGGGTTGTTCCTAAGAAATGCAAAACTTCACCAACCAAAACATTTAAAAGGAATATTTGAAGATCCTGCTGCACTAGAAGTCTTTGCTTTCACATATAAAAACTGATTAGGTCCATTCATTCAGCTCTTATTCACATCCAAGGGGAAGAAAAACACAGCCAAAAAAGTCACTCCCCAGCAGCACCCACAATTCCAACACCAAAAACTTGTGACAAATGCCTTGAAAGGAAAATGGAATATGAGCTCCTTACTCCATCACCACAGAGGCAATTGAACACATCACATAAAAACGGGTCCTGTAATAACCATTAACTCTGCATTTTAAAACCTGTGAAAAATAACACGACAGCCTTATTCTATTTATGTCAAAGACAAATGCTCAAGCTAGTTCATGCTGTATGACCTCTTCTGACATGCATATATTGATACAGATTATAGCAAAAGTAGTATTAGGCATGACTGTATTACAGCTCCCTCCTTCTGCTTACAGCCCTCTGATGCAGCCAGTTTTCTTTTTATAAAAAAGCATGACACAACTAAACAGACCTGTTTTATACAGAATTCAACCAGCAACACAACACTTCCCCATGAATTCCCAGGACCACCATATTTTCTTCATGAACCATAACTGCATAAATACTACAAAATATTATCAAATGAAACATACTCCCAAAACAGAGTGGTATGTCTATGTATAAACTGTACACATGCATCAAATACAAGATTTCATAAGAATTAAGGCTTGAAAAATTCCAGCTTATAATTTTTTTTAGCCATGTTGAGTACAACCCAGCAATATTGCTGTCCAACTCCTCCTTCAGATACTGAATTTTGTTTACATTCACTGTAGAAAGAGAATCACCTTATAAGCCAAATTTCTGTAATATTTTGACCAACATGGTCCTAGAAATAATTTGGGTAAATCTGAAAGAAAATATTCAGATAATAAATCCAGCACTCCACATACCAGCTTCTTACCATTACTGATGTCATGTGCTTTACAATACAACAGCTATGGCAAATAATCCACATGCAATGATTTACTGAGTTACGATGTTTTAACACAATACATTTATAAATGCATCCTGTTGTCTTCTTGTAACCATTTTGGGAGAGGTTTTTTTGCTTAATAGTATGATTTTAATCCCCCTCCTAACACAGGGGAACCACACATGTTCAGTTTATTGGGACCTATTGCGAACCATGCAGCTGTACACACTTGGAAAATAACATGTGCCATCTTCTACTGTTTATTCCATGTAATGTCTCAAAAAATGAGCTTACTGCAGACTAACATGTTTTTTGTTAGGAGGACATACCAGGTTCCTGCTGTTTAGCAGGCACACAGCAGTCTGTGGAGACGAGGTAACTTGGGATCACTCACATTATCAATTCTCTATCTCAATAAATTTTACTCCATTATTTAATCTGAAATAAATAGCCAGTTTTAAACAACGACTCACTTGTTAAGCGTAAGTTCCACAAGTTGTTTCGCTTTCAAGAAATGTTCCCCTCTCAAATCCAAAAAGTCTGCAGTGGAGGACCAAACACACACCTAATGAAGGCCTTCCCTTGAGAACAGAGCTGAAATAACAGTCATTTCTACCCACAGAAACACAAGTATCAGGATTCAGCACTCTCAGCAGACGCATCCCTTGGTACCGAGTTCACAAGTTGGCCTTTAATGTCTGTATTTATCTTCAGTACCTTGAGTGACTCCTTTCCTGGAGACTGACAGACTGCAGGCTCACAAGGCAAAAACTGCCAGTGAAAACTTACACAACTTTTGCCAAACAAGTCTCTCACCTACTATATACTACTCCTGGCTTCCATTCGCTGAATCGCTCTGCAGACAGAGCCTTGCAGCCAACAAAGTGATTCCTTCCCATCACTTCACTGCAATCAGTGCTGCTGTATAAAGTGTGTTGGTTACAGCTACACTGACTGCAGTGATAATGAGTCCAAGCAAGGGTACAGAACAATGAAAGCCCTAGTAACTTTAAAAAAACCAAACCCACACACCAAACCGAAAGTTTTTACTCCCTGCACTCTTTACTGCTATAAACACCAAGTAACCAGCAGTTTACACAAGATTTCAAGCTCTAGAAGAGTGCAAAAAAGCTAACGTGAAGGGGCTGTAACATTATTCTTTGCTAGTGATGTGACTTAATTCAATGTAGAGCATAGCATCAGGGCCAGAGCCCACAAAGATTTAAATGCTAAATAGTGATAGCACATCTACGTGAATAAAGCTGAAACACAGAAGATGCGATTCAGTGTCTTTCTGAACAATGGATAAAGGGTTTTTTCTATGGGCAGCCCTATATTTAACATCTAACCTCTGATATGTTTTCTCCTGTTTCACTGAACCATTGATTTAGGGACAAATTTAATCTAAGAATTCCTCTTTTTTAAAAAATCTTCATGTTTTAGCCAGTCAGTTTTGAGTGCAGCATCACTTCAAATTGTTCAGGATATCTCTATAGGTTCAGCTTCACTCCATGTAAAAAAAGAGAAAAACAGTTAGAATGGGGCTTTTTCCCCCCTTTCAGCTGGTGCAGTCTCAAGTATTTATGGAGAAATTTCAGAGTTGTCTTATCAATAATTTGATGACGTGCTGATATAAAATGTTCCTTCCCTTGACTATAACAAGCACTGTGCCACAGAGTACAGGATTAGAAAAAAATTAAAATCAGAGGCAGGAGAATCTGTTCATTTGTTTTACTATTTAAATAGAAGTGGTTTTCCTAACTGTATCCCAGAAGGAAAGCAGCCCCCCAGTCAAACAAAAACATATTAAGCCACAGTTCTCTAGGAAATAATACCCTTCCCTTCTGAAGAAACACACCAAGTATGTTGCTCTTAAGCTTTCTAGTCACTGGCCATCACATTTTTAAAATGCTGACTTCTGAAAAAAGGGCTCATAAGCTTTTTGACTGCTTTTGGACCTGAGCTTAGGCTTTCCTGAATCCATCCATCACCTTATTTACATCGTCTACTGGCCTTTAACCCATCTCCACAATTTGCTTTCTCAGCTACGAAGGGCAGTTAACTCTACAGGAATATCAAATGCCGAGTTATCTCTATTTCACAAACCATTCAGACAGAAGAAAAAGCATCATATACACCTTGTAGGTAAGAAACCTGTGGCAGAGGTTAAGGACAAACTTTTCAAAGCATGCTCTCCTAGTTCTGGGATTCTAACAGAAAAGAGCAAGCAGTTCGGTGCATATGAATGAGTAATGCCTGTAGCTGAAATTACAGCTGCTCAGACAACCTCGAGTTGGGTTCACAAACACACAGAACTGCAAAATTAGAGGTTACTTAGGACCTGATCCTGCTCTGGTGGGGGGGGTGGACTATATGATCTTTCAAGGTCCCTTCTGACCCCTAACATTCTATGATTCTGTTTCTCTCACAGGCTTAACAATGTTGCTCAGACACAAGTCAAGAAAGGAAACCAGAACCTCAAACGTTCATTTCTATGTTCTTACACCAAACCACGGGGACAACAAAGGCAGAGAGCATTCGCAGAAGTGCCCACAGAAGGATGCAAAGCTTACATACAAAATCTATTTCAGTTCCTTCACAAAGGCGCTGTATAGAGGGAAGGGGAGACACACAGGGCTGCACACTTGCTCCTGTGCCGTTTGGTGGCACCACCTGGCAGGAGAGGTGGCAATGCTGGGCGAAACCCTGGAGGGTTGCTTTAACCTGTGCTAGGATCCAGTGAGACCTTTTGCCAGACCAGACATTATTTAGAGCAGGTGACTCAGTTCTCAAGTGGCACTTAATTTCATACCAGCATAGAACTCAAAACCATAACCCCATCCCCTTGCTTTTTTACTCTTCATTTTAAGCAAAACCCATGTTGCAACAGAAACACACCCCTTCCAATCCCATCCCTCTGCCTCTGCTCCACCTCAGGGGGTAGCTGAACATAGATGGCAAGTGACAGGGTTACAAATTTTCCCCTTTGCTTTGCAAAACTTAAAATCCTCCAGAAATTCCCTAATTTCATTTCACTTCCCCATTTTAGCCATACGCTATTTGCATGCCAGATGGGTTTTCCCCAAGCTCTCACACCACTAAGAAAACTGCTGTATTAAAAATATAAGTGAACCATACATAGATAAAATGAATTATAGGTATACCTCCCATACATTCTGTACATCATGCTAAGCAAAAGCTGTGTTGTGTTAACTGTCAAGCTGAGAAATAGCTGACATTCGTTATTTTAATTAATAGTTTACTTTGCTGAAATAAGCTTCTATGAGAAGCTATAACTTTTATTAAATCTTCACTACAGCATTATTTTCACAGATTGGGAGGCAAAAACTAATTTTCAAAACCGCTTTGCCCTACAAGGTCACCGCCAACAGCTTGAATGCACATGTCAAGGAGACATCTGCTTCAGAGATACCAATCTATGTTAAAAGTGCATTATTTCAAAAATTTAAGATACTTTTCATTGCAAGAAAATGATTATTCAGTAATTATGTAGCTTTTAACTGGTGTTTAGTAGTAAAGATTTTTATCCCCTGTGGATTTTTTTAATATTTCATAACTGCCACCCTGAATTCTTAGACCTCAGCATTTGCTTTAGAAATCACAGTACAGCACACCCATGGATGAATTCAGACAGACAAGCTGTCTGTCACTGATGTAAATCATTATACAATTACACAGGAAGTTTATATATTTTCTTTGCCCAATTATTTTGAGGTCATTGGTGACACCAGACAATTGCTTTTCTCTTTTCTGTGAGAACCGCCACCTCATTTTCAGCTAAGCAATTTTTTTCCATTTCAAACCAATGCAAGTACACTTAGCAAAACAAAAAACTTCTTGGTACACTAGCTCAGTGTTTCTCTGGGTACAGTTAAGTTCACAGTTTTACAGGCTGTACTGTCACTGATTTCAAAAGAGCTTCATGTGTAAAGAAGACATAATGTTCTGGAGAGCCAGACCTTTTCTTCTGGTTCTTGATGCACTTGAAGACTGTAAAGCAGGATACTGTTAAAAACAGCACTTTTTTTTTTTTTTTAATACATCAGTGTATGAAGATCGATAAATCAATTGATTTCTATGAATTATATTTCACTTAGCTTCTTTTTATTGAGGTCTAGCCTTACAATGAATAAAACCTGTGCTCTCAGGATTGATCTGTTGCTTCGTATTAATGGAAAGACTCCCATTGACTTCAAGCTCTCAGCACGAGAAATAGGAAGACCGAATGTTTATGACTATGTAGTGTAATAGCAGGCAGGTAATAGCTCACTCTGCCTCCACTCTGAAGTGATTAAAAGTTCTATTGTCAAGATTAAAATAGACCTGGGATTTTTTTATTTGTTGGAATGTAAATATTATGCTTTGAATTTTAGAAGATGGAAAGTTCTGCTCATCTTCTTAGATATTTTTTCCTTATTTTTCTTAAAGGAGGTGTTTAGGTTTTGTTGAAGTTTTTTTTGCTGCTCAAAAGTGGTAGCAGTAAAGTTGGTATAGCCAACATTGGTCTTAAGGATCCAAGAGAAGCACAGCTTATGGAAAGAAAGAGAATAATTATAGACCAATCCCGGAAACATGAGCAGGGTTTGGGGCTAAGAAACCTTCATCTGGGCATATGCATAAAAGAAAGAAATGTATGTTTGCTTGAATACAGATTCCCTTACAGGCATGTACAAAAGATTGTTTCTTCCATGCTTTCCCTGATGGGCAACAAATTCTGCTAATCCTGTGTGTTCTCATCTACCATGGTCCTGAGGATCTTATCGCTGACCCAACGGGACCACTAAGCAGCTGTTGGTAGCCAAGACTGGGACATCTAGTTCATCTGTGTTTACACTTCTTCGGTCACACCTGTGTCTCTTCCCACATTCCATAAAAACACTTTTCAAAATCCTCTATGCAACCAAGCACTTGGTTTCATAATGCACCTTTGAATAAATATTTGTTTTGCAGCCGGTATTACCCAGTTCCCATTTCTGGGGGAATTCTGGGTTTAACAAGCAGGCCAGATGTTGCAAATTGCACGGTTGACCTGTAACTGCATGGCTCCACATAGCTTCTGTAGCTTCCCGTTGCACACAGTCATGGATGAACTGCACTGGTGACAGGTCTGATTTTGTTTCTGCAGGAGTCAGCTATACTGTCCTGCCTCAGGCCTGAACCTGCTGCCACTGAATTGAGAATTTGCTGAGCCCGAGGCCGTAACCTGCTGCTGCTGCCTTCATCTTTTATTTGATAACTGCCTGATGCCACCTGTCTACCTCACATGATACAGCAATTGGGACCAGATAAGTCTCCACCACACAGAAAGCTGGAAATAAATGTCCCTCCGGGTGTGTTTATAACTCCACTGATGCAACAGGAAGATATTTTATCATGAAACCGAAGGAGCACAAAACTGCTCCCATCACAGCTTAAATGGAACAACTTTCAATTCAAATATCTCTGGAAAGGTCGAGTTATCGGGTTTGCAACATATTAGGAGCGAGTCAAACAGCTAAACACACCCTGTGGACGATCAAGCCCTGGGATTTCCTTCCTGACAAAGCCACATGACAATTTTATAATTCCTTACTGTAACACTATTTACCAAATACTGCACTTACTGTGCGGCAGCAATGCAGAGGGGTCTTTGGAAGAAAGAAAGATCAAGACTAAGGACTTACTGAAGCCCAGCAAACCATCTGTTCTGACCTCATCTCTACAATACTGTGATGCACCAAATGAAAACTGCAACCTGGTTAAGCTGGCCAGCTCCGAGTTTGAAGAAACAGGAGTGCAATTTGTTTTTCTAATCACTTCCTATAATCTACATTCTGCTACTTTCCACAAAGGCCACTTTTTATAATCTAAATTATCAGGGAGAAACACCCCCACACACTATTCTTTCAAGAATAAGTCAGAATTCTTTACATTAACAATGTCAAATTATGCTTTATTTAAACTTCTACATTATATTAAAAAATGATCGCAACTTAGAAACACTACACTGCTGCCTATATTCATATATAGTATAAAGAAGTAAAACCAGAAAAAAAAATGGAAATTATAAAGACAGAAGGAAAATTTCAGTGATTTGTATCTACTATAGATTTAAATTTGGAATCTGGGATAGGGTTTAAATAAACAGGAGGAATAAAACAGAGTTTATAATGCAAGGAAACAGTTACTTCAGTCTTTTATCTTTGTTTGTCCAGTGAACAACAATATATATATTTATTGCCTATTAACATCTGCCACCAACAAAACAAGATGATATCAAGAATTTTTATAAGTTATATAAAAATATTTATTGAAGTTGTGACATTTTGTATCTTTTGGAAGTTCATTTTCAGTTCCTGGCAGTTTATGAAAATTCAAACTATACATCATTGCTTAGTGATAATCCTGAATACTGGGAAACAAATATTACAAACCAGCGCTAAAGGAAAAGATAAAGCTGATAGCAAACAATTCTGACATTTGCTTTTAACTGAATTTTTTGTATAATTGCTATGTACTTTCCAATAGGATAAAAGGTGATACACAACCTACAACCTTTTTAATATAGGAAGACAATCGTCTTTTAATTAGCCTAAGAGAAAAACAGAGTAGCAACTAGCACATATATAGATACAAAGTGGATGAAAATATTCAAACCCAATATGGAGAAAAAGCAGCCCTTGAATGGTTAATCTCATGTATTTTTAAAGAAAAAATATTTACTGGTTTCGTTTTTCACCAGTTCTATCATCAATAATGCAACTCTGTTCTGTTTACATATTCCTTACAAGTCACCTGGGCTTTATTCTCCTTCCTGTCTCCTTTCCACCCTACCTTTTTAAGCTCATTTGTTTTGGAAAAAAAAAAATAAACCCAAAACAAAACAACCACCACACTCCAAAATATTAGAATCTTTAAACAGCTGAGAACTATCAGGATGAAATGTAACAGATATTTAACACAGGGAAGTTGTTTAAAATACGCTAAGACAAGTAAAATCCAAAAAACTAAGGTGTGTGAGAAGCATATAAAATTTCTTTACACATGTCCTTCAAAAAAGTTTAATACATAGTCAGGTCACATTATTGCACATCAAATTCTCTAGGTCTCTAGCTGCCAGTAGCAATTATCTGTAAGAGAACATATTTTCCCTCGTGACTAGCTATCGGGAATTTTTGAGTATACCTAAGCATAGCCTTGAGCAAAACTCCTACGGGGCATATTTGGAATAGAGTATTTCATTTGGATGAAATATTAAGGTTTCCATGCAATATGTCTATCTATATATTTATACATCTGTTTCAACATATTGATCTGTTTATCTGTTTACTTTAATTACATGAAATAGATGTATTAAAATGTAAATACTTCTGAATCTATATATTCCTGTGCAGCGTTTTCAGTAGTACAGCACCCTGGTTCCCGAGGCTGCTCTGTTCACTGACACATCCCGTACCAAAGGCTCCCACCAGTCACTCCAGCCCTGCAAGGCTGCTGGGGGTGACCTCAAGGCTTAGCTCTGGCTGCACCCCTCGCCTGGTACCAACACCCCTCGTTCTGTATCAGCTACTGGCAACAGGACATTTTAGTGCTTCTAACAGCAGGACTCTCGTTCATACATGCAACTGCAGGGAGAGCGGCGGGGTGCGGGGGTGGGGGGACATAGTGGGGGAAAGAAAAAAATTAGGTGGAGTTTTTAAGGAAAAGAAGCAAATTCCATCACTGCGAAGGGCATATAAAGTCCTGTAATTAATCATCTTGAAAAATGTATGAGGCAAGCAATCCAGCTTGCTAGAGGACTTTAAACAGTGCCTGCTGTGGTGGTTTACAAACCTCTGCATGCCAAGGGTCACACTTGCTCCCACAGGCTTTCAAACAAGTCTCTAGTTTCACAGTGCTCTAGATGGGAGGGTGTTTTAAAGTTTCTAGAAACACAGTGCCTATAAAAAAGACAGGAAAAGAAAACTGTGAGGTTGGATGATAATGGTCCCACAGCATACAAGAACCACTGGACTCTGCTAATAAGAAACAGAATGCAAATGAGTAGTAAACCTACTAATGAATGAGATTAATTTAATTTTTATCTTGTGAACGCAGGTGCAACCACCTGCTTTCAAATGAGATTATGTGGGTTTTATTTTGATACTGGCTGGGTCTCAACTGTACATTAACTGTAAGAATGATTCCTTGGTCCTATACTACACCCTCTGAAGTCTAGGTAAACTTCCCATTGATTTTAGAGGCAGACAGATCAAATCCTTAACATTTATGCATTATGCATGCGTATTTATTGTATAACAACATTCAAATGTATGAAAATATAGCTGTAAAAATTAAGAGATTATTATTCAAACAGAGAGAGAGTAAACTTTATCAGGAGGCTACCGATTTTTTAAAAAAAATTTCTAACAGCAGTAGACCATCAGTAATTTTCATCAACACAGTAGTCTGAATAAATACATGTGCAAGCATAGCAAAGACTTTGATAGCTTTTATATGCACTTCTATTACTGCAAAGGAAAACAGCATTACAGCGTTGACAAATGAAATATTCTGTGAGTCTTTATAGCCCTGGTAGAACAAGAATTGGTGCTTTCTAGCTTTCAAATGACCATGAAATGTATGAAAAAGCAAAAAAGCATAAATTCTCATCTCTCCTCATAATAATACATTCACGGTCTTAAATTGTGTTCTTCCTTCCTGGATTTTTCCAAATCTATCCTATTTATCTGATTGGATTTCTGTCCCATCTTCCCACATATTACAGCTAATTAGTACCCCCTGATGAGAAACAGTCCACCGATGGAAAAAGCAGTTGGATAAGATCTACATTAACAAATGTAGTTCATTTAATATCATTTGTACTGCTGCATTATTAATAATACATAATTACCCTGTGCAGGCTGCAAGGGGGAAGAATAAAATCATTCATTAATTTCTTGGCCTTTACAAAAGGAGTAGTATATTTGCCAGGGAGGAAAAAAAAGCATTGGATTTACAGACTGCCAATTCATCAGTTCTGCATGTCACACTAAAATAGAGTAGCACTTTCCACGCAAAAAAAGTTACTATTTAAATGAGATCCTTACACTAGCCCAAGATACGTTGGGCCACGCTGCTGCTGGAACCCTGAGTTGGTATTCTCAAAGCACTAAAGAAAGAAGCGTGACAGCTGACTGTCTGCAAGTGGAGATTTCCACACAGCTACAGAGGGATGTCTTCAATGCACATGAATTCCAAGCCAAAGAGCCAGACAATTTCCCATGAGTTATTCTGGGCGATATTTTCTATACAATCTATTACTTATCTAGTAATTTACTTAGTATTTTTTCATTTGCATGTGTAAGTTATTCCAAACTTTGCATACTACTGGAAGCAAGTACAGACATACCTTAATTTTGTCCTCTTTCCTCAGAATCAGCACAATCACATTTCACACCAGTTACAGAAGTGTCACAAAACAGAGTTGCCAGCTAAAAGTACCTTTAAGGTATAGGATAAATTCATAGAAACGTGAGTGAAAATCCTTTGTTCTCACTCCAGTACAAGTTTCAGAGTTGCTATGTATGCTTTTCCTGAAGTGACTGATATTTTGATGTTTTGCCCCTTGCTGTAACATTATCAGACATACCAGACTTGTCTCCATAACTACCCTTTCTAGAACTCTCATGTTCTCTAACAAACTAACAAAAAAACAAACCCAAAGACCCAAACAAAAAAGCTGGAGAGAGCACACATGCTAAAACATTTCTACATGTTCCCTGGAAGCAAGAGTCTGGTTGTCTACTATTGCTGTGAGTGGTACACATACCTGTAGTTATTAGAGGAAGAAGGTTCATGTCTCTAAAGCACTTTCCCCTCCAACCAGGGGTGGGACACACAGGGCAGGGACACACAAAGCATCTGACTTTTTTCCAGAAGATTTTGGATCACAGTCCAAATTGCTTTCAGAAATACTTGGCTTAGCTGAGACAGTACTTTTGGGAGTATTCCAAATACTTGCTCCGTATTCCTACACTAGATTGTGATTTTGTATGGGTTCACATGGCAAGACCTTGGTAGCAGAGGGGCTCCATGGGTGGCTTCAGTGAGAAGCTGCTAGAAGCTCCCCCCATGTCCAACAGAGCCAATGCCAACTGGCTCCAAGACCAACCTGCCACTGGCCAAAGCCAAGCTTATCACCAGTGGTGGTAGCACCTCTGTGATAACAATTAAGAAAGGGGGGGAAAAACAACTGTGCAGCTGCAGCCAGAGAGAGGCGTGAGGATATGTGAGAGGAACAACTCTGCAGACACCACAGTCAGAGAAGAAGGAAGAGCAGGAGGTGCTCCAGGCACCAGAGCAGAGATTCCCCTACAGCCTCAGGACAAGACCATGGTGAGGCTGGCTGTCCCCCTGCAGCCATGGAGGATGATGGTGGAGCAGATTCCCACACTGGAGCAGGTGGATACACCTGAAGCAGGCTAAACCCCATGGGAAACAGGCATTGGAGCAGGCACCTGGCAGGACCTGTGGTGAGAGGGGACCACACGGGAGCAGCCTGTGAAGAACTGCAGCCCATGGGAAAGACTCATGTTGGAGAAGTTCATGGAGAACTGTCACCCATGGGAGGGACCACAGGCTGGAGCAGGGGAAGAGTGTGACATGTCCTCCCCTGAGGAGGAAGGAGCAGCAGAGACAACCTGTGATGAACTGACCCCAACACAGTTTCCTTGTGCTGTTGGCGGGGGTGGGGGCAGGTAGGAGAGAGAAAAACTGGGAGGAAAATTTAACCTAGGAAGAAGAGAAGGGTAGGGGGAGATGCTTTACGATTTGGCTTTATTTCTCATTATACTACTCTGGACCCACCAGTTCACCTATGTTCGCCTCTAGAATATAAAGAAAACCATACAGAATTACCAATAGATCAAAACACACCATGCATGGCATGCTAGAACTGGAACAAAGTAACTAAGAAAAAATAAAACATTCTAGGAAAATGTGAATTAAAGTTCTTGTATGAAGTTAACAGGTGAGAAGACCTTGAAATGAAGACAAAGGTGCAAGAAGGTGACAAGAGAAAACAAAAGTTTTAAAAGATCAAATAAAGGTTGTGTATGTGAAGGGCAAGAACACTGGCTGTGAGACAAAACCACATGAAGAAAAAGAAAGACAACAGTAAAATGAATGCACGAGACAGAAAGCAGGGTATGACAGGTATCACTGAAAGCAGAGATTTTTCAGGTAGCAAGGGAGGCTGAATAACAGGTTATGTTCAGACTCACGTCGAGGAGAGAGAGGAAAAGCTCATGCATACAGGATAGAATTGAATTACCATACCTGTGGGACAGAGGACAGGGAGAGAGGCCCAGTGCCATAAAAGGTGATCAGCAGGGAATGAAAAAAAAAAAAATTAAACAAACCAAACCAAAACAACCCCAGTGCAGTAAATAGCTGCTTATCTTACTCAGGTAACCACCGAAAAGAACAGGAGGCATTGGGCCTAATCTACTGTAACAGAGAGGATCATCCTGGACCATCTCCTCTATGAGGAGAGGCTGAATAAGCTGGGAGTGTTCAGTCTAGAGAAAAGAAGATTAAGGGGACACCTAATTGGTGTTTAAAATTATCTTAAGCATTGGATGAAGGGAGAATTGGCCAGCTCCTTTTCAGTGGTTAGTGGAGACAGGACAAGGGGCAATGGCTGCAAGTTAGAACACAGGAAGTTCCACACCGACATGCGGAGGAACTTTTTCCCAGTGAGGGTGAGGGAGCCCTGGGACAGGCTGCCCAGGGGGGTGGTGGAGTCTCCTTCTCTGGAGATATTCAAGACCCGTCTGGATGCCTATCTGTGCAGTATGAGCTGGGGAGCTGCTTTGGCAGGGGGGTTGGACCCGATGATCTCTCGAGGTGCCTTCCAGCCCCTACAACTCTGTGATTCTGTGATTTGGACTTGTTAAGAGTTACAGATTATTTAGCAGAACACTTGGGAACAGACAGCCAAGCAAAACATCACAGTGATGCTGCTTTTCATAGGGATGACCTAACAGTGGACACAAGGTCACCTGAACCTATTTCTATCATTATACACAAGCTTGAGGGGAAAAAACCCTCTTAATATTTTATTATAGCAGAAGGAAGTGGGGAAGGGGAGGGGGGGTCATGCTTGACACTGAGCCGTCAGGACACTGCTTCCTTAGGTCCCCAGTTGGAAATGAGACATGAAGACAAGAAGAAACAGCAAGTATTGAGATCCATCTGGACCTGGAAATTTACACAAAATTGTAGTGCTTAGAGACAAACTTAAAACCAACAGCCTCCTGTCTGATAGTGCTGAAGAGGAAAAATTAACCAAAGTTCCGAAAGTACTTGAGACACTTGAATCCTTTTCAAGTCTCCTCCATCACCCCCCAAGGAAAAAAACCCCAAACACCACACAAAACCAAAAAAATCCCACAAAAAAACCCAAAACACCCAAAGCTTCCCACTTGCCTAACAGAGAGATATCCAACAACAAAACTGTGCAAGAAGGCAGAAAATCCTTTTAAGAGACCGAAAGATACATTTCCAAAAGATGAAATGCAGTGAAGCACAGTAATAGAGACTAACTCGAAGTTTGGAGTATAAAATGCATTCGAGAAGGATCCACAGTGTTTGAAATCAAGTATTTTTTGGTTGAATTCTCAAGCTACTTATTTTAATTCCACAAAGTGTGAGGGATCCTAAAGGTTTCAAGCGACTGTTAAGTGTTTTAGAGAAAATCATCTTAACTAAGATTTGATCAGACAGGACTTCTAGGATTGTTCACATTACTCTGTGTTTTGTAGTGGTCTTTTTTTTCTTAAGAATTAAAATATTGAGACATGTTCCTCATCTATTTTTCCACACAAAGCTACATGGTGGCATGTATGTCTGTAGCTCCACTTTAAATTAATAAAGCCATACAGCCTTAAACCTCCAAATAAAGAGCACTCTACACACAAAGCATATGAATTCTGAATTATTTGAATGCCATTATCTGACCAAGTTAACAAATAAAAAAGATATATTTTATTAAATAATGTAGGAAAGTGTGGTACATATTTCACCCTTATTTTTGTGGTCACAAAATTTCATTATTTCCCAAGTAATTTCTCCAAATGTTTTATATTGAACATTATATATATATATATATATATATATATATATATATATATATATATATATGTTCAATATAAAAATATATTTTAAATGCAAAAAAAATTTAATTCTATATAAATAATGTAATTTTAAGGGACCCAAATAGACTTCTAATTCATTTTAATTCATACAATACAACTGAATTCAAGGTTAACAGAAACTTTAGCCTAAGTAGTGTTTGCAGTTATAAGTCCTAGTTTCGTCGTATTTACTACAGGATGCCATACTGACAATATATCACAATATAAAATAGATGGTAACAAATAGAAAAAGCTAGAAAACAAGACAACCTACATAAAACAAAGGAAAACCAACACACAACAACAGACATTAACTTGACATTCAGTCTGAATCCCCTCAATATAAATGTCCTATAACTAATCCATCAGGACTCACTGATTTAAGTAAAAGCTTTAAGAAGAGGGGCCAGACAGCACCATCACTAGTGTAAACTGCTCACTCTCAACAGGCTGAGCTTTCAGGAAAGCTCACTGGGAGAAAAGATCTCTAACATGCTTGGGTATATTCCTCCCCACCTTCTTCCACGGCTTGGAAACCTTCCTTTTGCTCAGCCTAGCTGCTGTAAATGATTATCAGGAATTGTTGGAGAGGAAACTCATAGGATAAATTTAGAAAAGGTGAATGTCTCTTATTTTTATCTGTTTGATTAAGTATTCCAGAAGAATAGTCAAAGGATAAAACTTTGAAATTATTTATTCCCTAATGATCAGAGATGCTTCAGTTGTAATTCAGAGAAAGAAAGGGAAAAGGAAAGAAATTTTTAAAAAGTTAATCCAGGAGTTTTCTTCACCACCCTTAATCAAGAAAAGGGGGAAAAGGAAAGCCAGAAGTCAAGCAGCAATTTGTCATTCTCTCACTCTTCACCTCCATCACAGTCTGCAATGAATGGCTTGTGGGATTTTGCTGGGTTCTTTTTAAGATTTCTACAATGTTTCAATTCAGACAGGTTTGAGGAACACAGATCACATCACAGATTACAATTCAGCAGCTCTTGAAAAACTGATATGTGTATTTCTACAAACAGTATAATAGCATCCATAGCTTGACAGAGGCAGCTTTAACAAATAAATATTAAACATAAGCACCATTACACAAGTAACATCTATTTTCCATCTTCCCATTCAGGTAAGGCTGAGCATTTTACTACATCCTACCTCAAGTGTCAAAACACGGGGAGACCGTAGTCCTCACTACCACATCTGTACGGACCAGACTGTTAGCAATCTGCACTGACCCCTCAGGAGTGACTATACTACAGCACTCTGTGCCAATGAACTAGAGCCTCCACTAAGTAAGAAGTATAATTTGCTTCCTTCATTATAACTGCTTATAGCAACATGCATCAGCAGTAAAACACTGGCGATGACACCGCAAGGAGTAACGTAGCAAAGCATCCTACATGGATGAGCATAGTATGGATTTGCTGACCACGGTCTCAGGGCTATCATCTATAAGCTTCTGTAACTAGTTTCTTCATTCTCCCTTCACTGAAATCCTAATTCCTGGTTCTGTTGGCTGAAAATACTTTACACCTGCAGTTTTGTCTTTTTCTAAAAGCAGAAGGAAGAAAAGAAATGTCAGACCTCAAATTGCAGTAATGAAATTAGTCCCCTAACACATACTGCAGAGCGTTCACACCATGGAGTCAAAGCTTTTGTACATTTGGTCATGTTTTTTAATTTGTGCATTACCCAACTGGGATAACAGCATTTTAATGCCCTTGAAGTGAAAACATATTTTTACTCAAGATTTTTAAAGCTGTCACATATCTGAAGCATAAAGGAGACTTGGTGGATCTGTTCTCCCTGCCTCCCCTCCAAACACAAGCGTGGCGCTTGGGGCTCCATCTGCCCCCAGCAGCGCTGTGCTCCAATCCTGGCTCACCAACAGCGGTGAGGAGCGAGCTTCCTACTGCTACGGCTTTAGACTGGGGCTTGGAATTCTATCCTATTAAAACACAATGTCATTTCAACAGGCAAGCTATTACACAGAAATATTTAAAATGTGGAAAAATTTTTATAGAGAGGAGGAGGTGGCCAAAAATTCACTAAAGTTAGCATATAATGAAAACATTTCAACAACTGAAGCATAACAATGCAATATTAGGTCTAATACTAGTGACATTTTACAGATCTTGTTAGAAACTAGGGAGCAGGCTTTATTTGAACTTTGTTGCCCTTATATTAGATTTCTTTTTTAGAATTAATTTATTTCCTTGTAGTTCTCATTATGTTTTTATTGCATTCATGGAATAGTGGAGCATTTCTCTAACTAATTTAACACCTGTAAATTCCCATGGCTGCAAATGAAAGACTGTGTAGACTACCAGATAAATTTCTAATTCATATTTCAAAGGTTGTGAGTTCAAATCCTATTAAGGTTGTACTTATTAGTGTTTCTATTAACTCTTTTCCTTCTCTGAAGTTATAGATTGAATTAATACTTACAGGTTTTCTAAAGAAAGAAAACACATCTGCTCCAAAATGTCACAAAAAGAGGGGGACAAGGAAGGAGAAGGAACCAAACTTAGTAAAAGGACAGTCTGTGCTTTTCAAAGGGATGATGTCATTCTTGAAATTAAAGGGAAAAAAACCCCAGTGTCTTGCATCCTCCAGGTAGAAATAAATGCCAGTGTATAGCAAACAGTGAGAATCTGGGTTTTTTCTCATATACTGCACTTGCATTAACTGAAATTCTGGCTTCCATTCTTGTCCAACTTACCTTTTTTTAACAACGTTTATCATTTAACCTCCCACTGCCTCAGTTTATTCATCTGTAAAATGGATGCAATACTTACTGACCTTCTAGTTTAATAATCCTTAATCCTTTGCCCATCTACAACTATTTCCATTAGAATTTTAAAGCTAATAAATTAAATGCAACTCCAATGGGATTTTGACAAATTTAATTCATTAGTTATGAGATTCTTACTGGAACAGCTATAGATGTTCAAAGGATTAATTATAGCTAAAAAAACAAGCACTCTGAAAACTATTTAGCTATATCAAAAAAGAATATATCTCTGGAAATAACTCTGCCCAATGAGACCAGGAGCTAAGCAGCCTCCAAGATTGTCCTTCACTGACACAACATCAAATGTAGCAGCATTCTGGAACAATGCTCTAATTTATGCTGATAGAGTATCTACACCTTCTATCAGAAATAATTATGCAAAAGGTTTGAAGATTATTTTTTTTATATATTGTTTTGCATATTAGATAACATCTGAGAAGCTGCATTTTGCATAGCCATTAAAGAAAATAATTTGAGTGGTGTATAAATAAACGATACTTGATTAGCAAGCAGTGCACTAGATTCCCTTCTCATTTCTTGAATGGTAATTACTTTTTTTCAAAACCACATAATTTTCTCAGAGTAACATCGTGTTCTCCCCCTGTATTTGCAATTTACAAGTATTCAGTGTACTCTTGCATTGACCTCCAAGTCATAAAGTGGGTTGTTACCTTCATTCATTTCTTTAGTTTATTATGTTTCTCAGTCACATCTTAATAAGTTTATGGAATATATTTCGACTTAATGCACAACACCATTGTACTGAAGTTTAAAGTAGTCCATTCGGGCACATAAGTCCATATCTGTAATTTACCTGGGTTCAAAAATCCCTAAAAAAAAAAGTCCACAAACAACTCTTACAGGAATTTTTGAGTCAATCTGAATCATCATTTCAATCTGTTTGAGAAAAAAAGTTAAAATAAAAGCATCAGTAACATCTTTATTTATCTGTCAATTTAAAATGCAGCTTTGTTATCTCATTTGGATTTCTCCAAACCACTGTAAATCTGCTCAAACACATTAAGCTCCAGTTCAGAGGCAAAAATAACTATTTTCCCTGTGTACACTACAATAACATGAGTCACCAAAAATCCCAAGGCATACAGTCTCTGGTGGAAAGGCTTGTGAGCAGTACACCATAACTGACAGTACACACACGTCCTGATTCACAGGAGCCACCACGCAAGGTCAGAAACTTTTTGACCAACTTCTTGCATTAATTTGAGCGCTGCTTTACACTGTGCCTCACGTTTGGGCCACATTTATACCCTTAGCCCAATGACAGCTGCAGACTGTAGCTTCCCTGCCAGAATTTGCTTTCAAAAAGACTGACTGACAAGTTCCTCTTTGTTCATTTTCTGTGGGAAAAAAAAAAAAAATATATATATATATATCTATCTCAGGGTCATGCTCTTGGTATTTTCAGAGCTCTAAAAACTCTAGAGACGTAAGGGAGACAGAACTGACTTCTTGCCGTTGATCACAAACTCCATAGCAAGGAGAAAGAAGATTGAGGCCTTGATGTAGACTGTCAGGATTTATACCAAGGGGGGCTGTCTTCAAAAGAAAGCTGTGGATAAATAAAAAGCTGGATACCAGGCTCTTCAGACAGAGCGTTAGAATCAAGGTGCATGGGCTGTGGAGCCCCATCAATAGTATTTCTGCAACAACAACAACCTGCCAAGAAAACTAGGGAGGCTCTGAAAAATGAGTGAATGGGGAATGGGAGAAAAAGTTTGTTTATCCATATGGTAACAACATTCACACAGCTCCTAGTAACATGCAAGATGTAGTAACGTGCTTGAGAGGAAATCATTTTAAAATATATTGTTTCCAAATTCTTATGATTCATGCTAGCTTATAAAATCCTTAGGGCCAAATACCACAGTCCCACCTCAGCCCTCATTCAAGGAAAATCTGCTCAAAATCAATAGGAGTTTGCTTATACATGGAAAAAGTGAAAACTAAGGACAAAATAGGGCTATGATTCATGGCATGCAGGAAAATTATTTCAGCTGCTCACATATGCAGACTATACATCACCATAAAAAGATGCTGTCCCACTGACGACCTAGTTTTCAAAATCTGTGCGCATTTATTAATGGAACTGAACACAAACTTCAGCACACATGCAAAACCAAAGCATGTCACCTGCCTGACAGTTCACACATCTGAATGTCCTGGTTTGTTCTGGTTAAGTGTTCAGAAATAGCCAGGCCCCTGCATTGCACAAGCTTTCTTCTTCACACACTTATATACAAGTCTCTTGAAACAAGACTATATATGATTAGGATGGGAAACATCCTAATTTCCTTACGATGCTACTGCATAAAAATAAGAGTCTTATCCATTTTTTTAAATTTTACTTTCTAATAACACAATCTGGGATTTTGGGGGGAAGATTTCAGTGCTTCAGAATAATTCATCTCTCTCAAAAAGCATTACCATGACAAATATTTAGCTATTATGCAGGTCATGTTTAATTCATTTTACAAAGTAAGAATGTTATTAGTACAGACACTTATGAAAATAAGTAGATTGTTCTATTATTTGTAAATAATTTGTAGTGAAATTTTCCAAAAACAAACATGAAAAGGACAAAGACATTTCACAAAAGATGTAAATCAAACAACAAATTATTATTCTTACTCTTTTTACTTTTTCCTTTAAAAAAAAAAAAAAAGAGAAAACTCTGCTCAGCATCAAAGATATTGATGCAGCTTTTAGGGTTTCCTGCATTTAATCATCTTTGTGGAGAAGGCAGATCCAGTGGTCCCCTGGATTTCAGCCAGTTCTACAACCCTTTTCTCTTTAAATTTTCCACTTCCTTAATTCATCTTATCTTTTTTGTCCCACTGTTACCAGGTTCTTGGCTTTGACTACAAAATGTATGTAACACAATAAGCTAAAGCTGCCCAAGTTTCAGTAGTACGTGTACTACAGCTTTTCCTCTTCAGTTACCCCCTTTTATTTCATATTTATTCTCTACTCCACCCCTTCATCATCATTTTCTGCTCAGATACACCACTGCAAACTCCTCCTCTCTCAACCACTTTCATACTTTTAATTTCCCTTATGCTCTCAGTTTCTCCTATCAGCAGGTCTTTTTTCCAAACTGTTACAGGATACTTAAGGCTCTCCTTCCCCCGCTTTTCTACCATCTTGTCTCTTAAACACTTTTTGTTCCCAATAGTCTCCATCACTCACCCACATTCAACACAGGACATTTAGAAGTTTACCTTTTTCCCCTCCTTATCTTTCTTTCACAATACCTATTCTCTCTCCTGCATCTCGATCCTTCCCCTGCTGCAAAATTTCCCGATGAACTGTATTTTCTCACCCTCTCTTCTCCAAGATGTTTTCTGAAGACAAAGCTAGATTTCTCATCGGCTTCTTCACTGACACATTAGTGCATCTCTCCCTCTAACTATGCAACAGAACAGCCTGTGTGTGCATAATGGGGTGTATATTCTAGCAGATTGCAAGGATGGCGGGTGTTAAAATGCATATATGTGTGTGTATGTGCATGCCGGTATGTGTGGGTGTGCATATAGATGCCAATTGCCAGCTACCCTCCTAGACTCCATGAATGACTGTAACACACACCAGAGCTTGATCATTATTAAACTCTACTTCCAAATCATACTGTAAAAATATTTTGCCTGAAGCAAATTAAAGCAGATATAGAAGCCTAGTATGAAGTAGGAATAGTATCTATGTGGTATCTTTGAATCTGTCAGAGCCTGAACGCAAGCTAGAACATCAGGACAGAACAAATGACAGGATGATTATATTTTCAAACGTTAAAAAAAAAAAACCCAAAACATTAAAACCCGCTGAGTCTCGCTGCAGAGGTCAGAGAAATAGCCACCTGCTGACATGGGGCAGTTTCCCCTGGAAACCCACAGGAATGGTGTAGACTGAGTAAGAACAGAGAAAGGAACAAGAATATCCAGCTGAGGCAAGGACAAGCACAGAAACGTTGAAATCTTCTCCTGAAGCTGAATAAATCTCTAAACTGAGGAGACCCCATGGGTCTGATAATGGCATGTCCTCCTTACATGAACAAAATGTATTTTAACTACTTAACTCTTTCCTGGAACCAGAAACTGAGATATCACCATGCACATACACAGCTTGACAGTTCCTAAGGCACACCCATGAAAAAAGTTTGTTCCATAAAGTGAACTGTAATGAGTCAGGAATCTTGTGTGTAATTTTTCTAGATTCCTGAAGTTTTTATAGAGATTTCAAGCACCACTCAAACCATCTTTTTTACAAATGAAATCTAAACTATTGCTATATCTGGTTTTCAGTAAGCTATTTTTAAAAAAAAAAAAGTAATTTCTTTGCAGTGAAGCACCATGACTGAAGAGCCCACTGCTAACATCTCACCTCCAAATCTTGCTGTTGCCTCTTTACTCTTTTTTTACACCTGCTGTTTTTCAGTACAGACTGATAACTCAGAGGTCATGCTAATCTTCCCGTCTCACGCCAACTGCATTTCATCTGAGTTACTACTGAGGGAGGCACTTGAGTGCTACGATACTGCTTAAAAGTAGTATCTGTATGGTTGTCTGCACATGTAAGAGATTGTGTTTCCCATTCATTAAAAAGTGAGAGCAGGCAGAAAATGGTGTGTTTGGTCTTTTTCCAAAGGTAATATAAATTGGGCTACTACATCACATATTAACCCAGTAATACATTGACAACCACCAGCCATGACCAGTGCTGAACTGTCACTGCTTTGCTCCTGCAGATCTCAGTGAAGTGAGTTCACTTCTTGATTTGGAAACAGTAAAACATTCACCTTTCAAGTACTCCAAGGTTTTGAGGCCAAAGGTCTATATCAACAAAACAGATTAAAAGAGCAAGAACAGTTTTGCCCTTAAGATACACTCAGGCAAGCTGATGACAATCTGCAGCCAAAATATGGGGAAAACTGTCTCATCTCCCAGGTGCCTCATTTAGAAATCTTTTTCCCTCTTTTATTTTCTCTGTCTCCTTTCTTTCACAGAACAAAAAGAAGCAATGACGCTCACTGCTGACACTCTTCAGGAAGAGTAAGTGTGATAACCAGAATTAAATAGAAACACGAGACACTGGCAGAATAATACCAGAGACTGAAATAATTTCACAACTCATCTCACAGTTACCTACTCATCAGTTCTACAAATGAAACTTCATGCTAAGCTTTCTCTGTTGAAGCAACGGGTCTTCGTTACAGAAAGAAAAAATATATACATATAAAGGTAAATGCAAACCTCTCGTTCACAAGATCTATATATATATATAATAGTGCTAATGTTTGGTGGCACTTTTTTCATTAATGCAGCTATGTGCTGGCAACATTCAATTTAGTCTTCTGTCACCCTACTTCAGTTCCACAGACATATAATTTTTATTACATTTTCATCAATACCTAATTTACTTTGAAAGTATAACGGTCTCTGTCCACCTCTAGGTATGAAGTTATTTTTGTTTCTTATCCACCATTGCTGCAATAATAAAATATCTCCAGAATGACTGTCAGATGTGTTTCTTTTTTGAAATTACATCATTACACAGTGCCCTATGACAACTAGATATGAAGAAAGAATAACTTTTCAGAGCTTACATTTCTCAATCAACAATAGCTTACAATTTTAATAGTGCCATCAGTCAGATGGACGTAGAACTGACTGTGTATTTCATAAGGTTCCAGAACTACTATCAGCCAAGGAGCTGTGTGTCACATTCATACAGGAAAAATACTGGAAACACGAATTATCCTCCATCTTCTGTAACATAGTGCTACACTGACTCTACTGAACAGCATATAAGGAAGAGACTTGAGACTAAGAGAATACTAGCATGATCAGTATGCAGAAAATCAGGCAGAAAAGCGTATTTTTGTTATTTTCAGCTAGGAGACACCTAGCTCTTCATCTGCCAGTTCTGCCAATTTTGTCAGAGCTGAGCAGCAGCTCAGGCCACTCAGCTGCACTTCCATGCTTCCTCAAGCCATCAGCAATGTGCCACCATTCAAGCAGATGCAGAGGGCAGATGTGGAGGGCGCACAGCAGGAACTGGACTCACTCAGTAACATCACCGCCATGGCCACTAGAAGCTACGGTGGGCAGCGAGATGGTAGGTGTAGGAGGTGGAAGCACCACATCCGCTACTCCCATGTACTGGGTGAAAGCAATCTGCCCAACTGGATGTACTTATCCACTACATGCATTTCCTACATTACTGCTACCAAGAGATGAGTGGTTATGAACACTATAAAAATGCAAGGCAATATAAGCGGCGGGTAATGACTAACTCAAGATGAGAGATGTTATTGTTTTGATTAAGGTCTTAGCCTATTCCAGAAGCTTCTCTTGTATACTTGGTGCCTTGGAAACGGATTGCTAGCTTATGCACTTTAATAGTAGGCAGAAAGTGCCAAGTTTTCTGGAGACAGCAATCCAAAACCTGTGTTGCATAATTAAGTTTAATCATTTGATCATACTGCATTACTCCATGACTGGTCTCTAAGACAACCAGTGTCTCTCCTCTTTGCAGCCATTACCTATTTAGGCTACACAGAACTAATTCACAGGACTATACACTGTAATGTGCAATCATTTCAAAATGAGCATAAAAGAAATATTTTCTGGAAACCATTAATTCATTAATAGAACTAGTACAGCAAAAGAGCTTTGCCTATGAAATCCTACAAGAGTGAGGATCCCTTGTTACTTCTGGCTTTTGGGCTCCTCACAGCAGGAAAGACACTCGATGTGTCCAGAGAAGGGCGACAAGGATGGTGAGGGGATTGGAATTAAAATATTATGACAAGTGGATGAGGGAACTGGGGTGCTTTAGCCTGGAGAAGAGGAGGCTCAGGGGAGACCTAATCATTCTCTGCAATTACCTGAAGGAAGGTTGTAGAGAGGTAGAGGTTGACCTCTTCTCCCTAGTGAAAAGTGATAGGACAAGAGGAATTGGCCTCAAGTTAAGCCAGGGGAAGTTTAGATTGGATGTTTGGAAAAACTTCTTTCCAGAGAAGGTTGTTAGGCATTGGAACGGCCTGCCCAGGGAGGTGGTGGAGCCATCCCTGGAGATATTTAAAAGGTGGGTAGATTTGGTGTTTAGGGACATGGTCTAATGGTGGTTTTGGCAGGTTAGGTTGCTGGTTGGACTTGATGATCTGAAAGGTCCCTTCCAACCAAGAAAATTCTATGATTCTGATTCTGTTTTAGCTCATCAGATGTGTGGTAGCTGAAGAGTGAATATTTCTTTATTTCATACCTAGAAAATATTGACAAACTTAATTTTCACTCGAAATCCATGATTGGATTGTCTGGAGAAAAATAAAACGCCAAGTGTCTAATGTAGCTCTTTGCAGCTGCCTGCAGAAAACTAAATGTTGACTTTTTTTTTTTAATGGAAGCAAGGGAAAGGTTTTTTCCTTCATCTTGCGCTTATCTAACTTATTGCCATTAACCTTGCAGATAATAAGTCTTCCATCTTCTTCCCTCCTGATAGAAATGAAATAAACTCATCCCACTTCAACACTGCTTTGAAACTCTCCCTTCTGATGTTCCATCAAAGCAGTCCTGAACAGGGTTTAAAATGACAGGGTTAAATGAACTGCAATTCTGCAGCACTTCTTCCTCCCACCTGTTGAATACCATGACCTAGAAGTGAAAAAGCCACCTGCATCTGTACCTGCCAGCTTAGACTGCTCCAGGTGATTACAGCAGCTTTATTCAGGATGTGACAGGGGGATGCTGAATAGTAGGAAATAATACTGAGACAATAGCAACGCTACGGGAAACTGAAAAATGAGAACAATATAATTGGGGGCAAAGTAACTGCTGCCTGGACAGCCAGAACTACCTTCCTCACTCCACTCCACTAACTGACACGCAACAGTTACAGTCCTGACCTGGTAGCGTTTCGGTTTATTAAAATATCACTGGTCTTAAATTAAGTCAGAAGGACTCCAGATCTATAATTTTTCTTCCACTCAAAAGCATACTGCTGTTTTGGAAAACATCCCGATCTCCAAGGAAGATTATGAGAAATCCCGATCCATTAATACTCTTCCTTAGGAGTTAATTTCATCTCTACATAAGTCTATAAAAGGGTTCTTACATGGAGGTCAATAGAGTTGAACTAAAGCTGTGCAAAATGTTCAAAGAGCCACATGAAACTATATAAAACTCACCAGGTCTAAGGTGTGCACTAATAATTTGAACCAGCAGGGCTTTGCTCTAAATTTTATTGAGCCCGAGTACCTTTCATTAAAATCAGAAATGTAATTTTGAGCACTATCTGGAATTGTACACATTTCTGGAGGCTAATTATTTCACTTCCCCCTTCCCCCCCCCGCCTTCCCTCCAGGTTGAATGCTGTGGCTGTTGCACAAAGCCACCGGTCTAAGTTCCATGGTTAGACTCGCGGAAGCCTAATTGGCTCCGTGTGACCAGCATGACGCCGGCTGCAGCTAAGCAGAGAGCCTCTCTGTAGCTGACTTACATAACTCCTATTTCCAAAAAAGTAAAAATTCTGAAAGAATCCTTTTTAAACACTGACACATTGTGTTCCAGTCTCCTGCTGTGGCTGACCCAAAGAGAACAGCCGCCTGTCACTGCTCACAGCGAGCAGATCAGTCCTTCAGCTCAGCAGCAGAGGTCTGCGCTGCAGAGGGAGAGGTCTCGGGTTCACTCCCTCCAATGAAGCAATTATGTTGTTACAAACCTCTACTAATTTCCACACAAAAGTTTCACTACCTATTTGTCTAACCAGGGAGAAAGTGAATCAGTGTTAATGCTTTACCTAGCTTGTCAAAACCCACCTAGAATAGGGATTCAGAGTTGAAACTTTAAGTATTCCTTAGATAACCAGGCCACTATCCTTTCCCACTCTAATGCAGGTTTCAAGCCCGCAACAAATCCAATGGCAGAGAGCTAAGAAATGCTTGTTTCCAGCAACCCTTTTGGTAATAAGTCTACCTAACAGTATAACATATGCACTCTGCTCTGCTGGTTACACATGCAATAGGGAGCAATTTAACACCCAAAATCTGTTTATGAGTGTGCAAGTTCCAGATTCACACATACCGATGAAAAAAATTTGGATACATTGTTTATTTGGGAGAATCAGAGCTTCATCAATCTTCGACTTATATAAGTCTGATTTTCATAGCACTTGCATCAATAGATGTATTAACAGCAGCAGCAGAAGCAACTCCTTATGTACAAAAAATAAAAGAAAAATGGAAAGAGCTCCTTGGGAAGGGAAGAACTTTCACAGAAGATAGATAAGGTGTGAAAGTCATGGGGTGAGTTTGGCATTATCACTCTCATCACTGTAATTTTTATATAAGTAGTTTTAACTCAAATTGCAAGAGACTTGCTCTATTTAAATGTAAGCTGAACTAAAAATTTCAATAATAATTGAGCCTTTTAGACAAAATAGGATCAAGGACCTGGAAATGCTAGTATTGATTTTAGCGATCGCAAAATAAGATATCACTGAATATGATGAGGGCAATCAGAGCAAAAAGATGCAAGACATGAAAGAAATAAGAGAGATTAAAATTTACTGAGAACTGGATGACCTTAAGAACTCAAGTAGCAAGAGAGAGATTAAATTTGATAATAAGATATTATTAAGCTAAAAGCTTGGAAAATAATAATTAAAAATGACCATAACCAACTGATGACCCATGGTAATATTCAGCAAGCAGTCTGTGCTGCAAAGTTGTGGTGTCACATACTTCCAATATTCATGTATCAGTGTAAGGTTGGCTTAAAAAAACCCCAAACAAACAACACTAAGGGTATTTGCATTTTGCCAACAAATTAAGACCTTTATTGGCCATGGCTTAGCAACAGATATATAGCATTCGGTCTTGACTCCTAAATATTTGGAAGTAGCTGATGTGAGAATTTGCTTTGCTTATTTTAAGGGTAGGACATTCGGCATCTGTTTAAAAGCACACAACTCTACTGGTGAACAGTTTGTGATCAAAAAATCCCAACCATACTGTTCTGTGAAAATGACCCTGAGATCCACCAATGAGGAATACATAATTATGGAGAGCAATTAAATTTCCATCTTTGTTAGCATTTTGAAAGTACTTTTTTCCACACAGATAAGTTAAACATTGAACAAACTTAATTTTTTGTTATTGTCAAGGATTGGTTTTTGGTTTTTTGGTTTTGTTTTTCATTTTTAAAAGAAGTTCCCCTTTAACATGAGCAAATGCTCATGGCCTTTAGAAGCTGTGAATTATTTTCCTCTGCATACACTACGCCCTCCTGAGACATCGTAAAAAGCAATGTTGAGAACTGGGAATGAGCAGTGTGCTAATCATCATGTTTTCCTTTCCCTTCACCATTCCAGAAGCAGATTTTCACTGTAAACCACAGAAAACCAGACCCCACGATGTCTTCTTTCGTTCCACCCACATTTTCATTTCAAGCTGCAGCTCACAGAAACATTTTGCAGGTTTAAAAAAAAAGAAAAAAAAAAAATCAACTTTTCCCACTGCTTTTTTTCCAGTTGATTGCTACTCCTTGGCACCAATTATAAGGAACTGCTTCACAGTTGAACCAAAGCAGCACAGTCAGCAAAATCACAGCCTCCATCCTCAAGCAATCAGAGAGACTCCATGCAAAGGAGCAAAGGTGAGACAGACACCAGCCTAATAGGCCAAGGAGGAATATGCCTCTAGTTCTCCCCGGCTGGTCAGAATGTAAATTTCTGGCAAACAATGTCACTGCCTATCTGATAAAGAACTGCAAACCCGGTAGACAGTACAAACCCACTGGGACAAGGGGGCTGCAGATCCTGCCACGCTAAAGCCAGTGTCACGAAGAAAAGCATGTAACAAACTCAGTGCCCAGCTGGAGTGAGGCTCCTCAGGTTGCTGGTCAATAGTGACAGAGTAACAGAAAACAAAGGCCATATTCAAGGTATCTGCTTAATGACAGGAGACATCAAACAGCTGCCTGTACAAGTAACCTTCTGGGAATTTGCAGTCTGACTCAGTATCATTCTTCACACCTTGATTCCTGGCTCATGTCCTTGATCCTCCTTCCCACTTGCTCAGCCCTGATTCCCCTCAAATATTCTCTTATCCTGCCCTCTCGTCTTTGTGTTACAGCTTGTTTCTGGCTGGCCTACTTGACCAGCTCCAGCACTGCCGGCTGCCTTATGCCTCACTGCTTGGAGTCCTTAGTAGCCTCTCTCAGACCTAAACAATCCACTAAACTCTGAACTGATGCATTTTTTAATTGCTGTGGTTCCTTAATTACAACTCCAGAGCTGATTCACTGCTCTGTAGTCTACCTACACAGTTATCCTACCTGGGTAGTACAGGATTCGGTTCTTCAGGTCAGATGCTTTGAACTCCCCTAGAAGTCAGCACCACAGCATGGGGGTATCTTCACATCTCCACTGCCAGCAAGCTTTAGCAGAGAAGACAGTTTGATTTGATTTGACTCAGTCTCCTGTATAGTGCTCAGCCCTGCATGGTCATGTTTAACTGCTAAGAATCACAGAAGGTCAACAGAGACACATGATGAACATACATATGCAAAACAAAAAGCAGCTCAGACCACTTTGATACCACAACCCTGCTACCATTGGGAGGTGCTATAGCTTTAGGAGTAATTTTGGATACAGTTAGGTAATTTTTTGCATGGATCACTACAAAAATGACTGTCCTTACTATTAAGTAGTCTCCCCATCTGGTCTATCAACAGGATGCCAAAGGAGGTTACACTAACATATTTCTCTGTATTCTTAATATAGTGCTATATGGTCTCTCTTTTAAAAGACTGAAAAATAACCAGTGCACAAAGACATCTACAGCACAAGCATGAAAGCTACCTGGGGCAGCAGGCTGGTGTGGGCAGTGAAGTCACAGCCTCAAGTGAGAAACCATCAGTCCTACTGCTCCCCACTGAGCCACTGGGCTAAAGGGGAGAAGAAACTGACAAAGCAGGATAAAAAAGATCACAGCCAGATGTGGGGTGAACACCCACTACTAAGGAAGGGTACAGCATACCATACAACAGCAAGAAGCTTTGAAACCACTTGTGAAAAAATGATAGTCTAGCCAGATAATGTATTTTACAAACAAGAATGATCTAGGAAATCAATTCACTGCTAGCCAACTCCAACTATGGTACCATCACCTGGATTAGTTGTCTGTCTTAGAGTGATCAAGGATTGCAAGACCCTCTCTGGCATTAGGGCAAGGCTGCTCTGCAATCCTTGACCATCAATTAATAATAACTGATACTCTGTTGGTGCATATACAGGTCAGAAGTCCAATAGCTGGTGCAAGCCTTTGTCTCCACTTTCTACTTAAACACTGACCTTGCTGACTTTCCCAGTTCACTCTAAGTATACTAGCTGTGAACTGCTACAAACTACAGAACACTCCCCTCTCCCCCCCAAAAAAGCCCTTCCTCATTTCCGCAACTTACGTAAAGCCAATCAAAGGCTTACATCCACTGACCAGCTCCAGCAACTGCAGTTCCCAAGGCCAATGGTATCCTGGGCTCCATCAGAAGAGGGGTGGCCAGCAGGGACAGGGAGGGGATTGTCCCTCTCTACTCTGCCCTCATGAGGCCCCACCTGGAGTACTGTGTCCAGATCTGGGGGCCCCAATACAAGAAAGACATGGAACTGTTGGAGAGGGGTCAGAGGAGCCACAAAGATGATTAGAGGGCTGGAGCACCAGCCCTAAAAAGAGAGGCTGAGGGAGCTGGGCTTGTTCAGCCTGGAGAAGAGAAGGCTGTGGGGGGACCTCGTTGCAGCCTTCCACTACCTGAAGGGAGCTTATAAGCAGGAGGGGATTCAACTTTTTAAGAGGATAGACAATGGCAGGACAAGGGGGAATGGATTAAAGCTAAAGGAGGGAAGGTTTAGATTAGATATTAGGGGGAAGTTTTTTTACAGAAAGAGTGGTGAGGGGCTGGAACAGGCTGCCCAGTGAAGTAGTGGATGCCCCGTCCCTGGAAGTGTTCAAGGCCAGGCTGGATGGGGCCCTGGGCAACCTTGTGTAGCTCCAGGCCTGAGGTTGATGGCCCTGCCTGTGGCAGGGGGGTTGGAGTTCTATGATCCTTGAGGTCCCTTACAACCCATGCCATTCTATGATGATCTAGAAAGCCAGATGCAAACATGTCATCATGCACCTTGGAACAGTGGAGAAAAGTGGGCTTGAAGCACTTGTCCTGTGTTAGGCAGGACTGACAGTACTCTGGTAATCAACACTTCTTTGGGAGGGTAGTTTTTTGTAGAGGACATGCCTGCATCCTCCCCAAAGTAGACGTATTACATTATTGTCACACTTTCTTGATCCCCAATTCATCATAAAAAATGCATTTATAACTGTTTTTAAACATTTCTATCACTTAGCAATTAAAATTGCCATTAATGCAGACGTCATAAGCAGCACTTAAAGCAATGCTCTCTTCCAGGGGTTCCTCACTTCTCAAACATGCAAAACTACCTAACAACCAACCTAACAAACAGAGCTTTATCACTTTTCTTTCACTTTCAATAATTCATAGCCCTAATATTTACTCTATTACCTGTGCAACATAAATATTAATGACACACCACTGCAAACTTTAGAGTACTTTCTGACTAGATCAACAAGGAACTCTTGCCCTTGGCCTCAAGACAAAAGATTGTCCCTGTGATTAATAACAAAAGTGACAAAATCTTGTAACTACAATCAAGGAATATTATGCTAGGGAAATATTTTGCTAGTTTCTAAATGCATTTCATAAAGGCTTGAAATGTGTTTTAAAACATATGCCAGAAAACCCACCCTGGAATTACAGTATTGCATGGAAATACCTGCAATGTTTTTGCTGCATTGTAATGTTCTGGAAGATCTATGCCTTACATTTCCCAGGTTTTCCATTTCACATTACGATGCATTAGTAAAAATGAAGGTTACTCCCCACTTTCCCTGACTGATTAATTCCACCTCAGTTTTAGAGGAAAGAAAATTCAAATCTTGTTTAAGGGAGGGAGAATAGAAGGCGCTGTGCAACCAATCTATCCATCTATACAGAAATACATTAAATAGAGCTCATGCCTCCAGTTTCTCCTGAAGTAAAAACACCACTCATCTGTGATCTCATTGAGTTAATCTACTCAAAACCTAGAAACTTCTGATGACACAAACCTGATAACACATTAAAAAGGTCCTTGCATTTCCCTAATGCTATTACTAGTAATGCTTTATCCTAACTTTCTTTAATACACAAAACTCTATTCAGTGCAGTTCAGCCACTTGATGAGCCAAGGTTAACACTTGCACAGCGCTGACACAGAAACAGGTAATGAAAGTACAAATCTGCATGTCTTCTTTAGAGAGAGCCATAAGGATCTGGTGAGAGACTGTTACCATATACAGTCAAGGACAAGCTGGACTCCTAGCCTCTGAACCGGCACTTATTCTAGTTAATACAGGTATTTTCCACTCCACACACACCTTTCTCCATTTACTCAGGGAACAAAACAGTTATGCTTTATTTTTTTTCCTCCTCCCTCATGAAGCTGTAAATCCTTACATGAGTTTCTGACATTTTGACAATTATTGACAGTCCTCTGTTAACTGGGTGCTTCCTGAAATGGGCAGAATCGTATTCGCGCTCTCTTCCACAGCCATGAGGAAAGACTCAAAAACACAGTCAGATCTTTAGTAGCAGATAAGTGCAGTGTTTTGGCAATCTTCACCAGTCTTTGTTCTTCGATTTTGTTCAACTCTTCTCTCCTACATTCAGCTTGCTGATCAAAGTCCAAAATGTGAGGGCTACAATATGCCTTGCTTAGCATACAAATTCAAAGATCAAAAGCAGCCTTTCTCTTTATGAACACACACATGCTCTAAGTCAACAGCCATATACATCCCACTCTGTTTTTGCCACCGGGAATATGAGATCAAAATTAGATTCAGAGGACAGGAGAGAGAAAATTATTGGTGTGTAATTTCCACCAATTCCACAGTTAGCCATGAGCTGTGGCATAAGCAATGATTTATATACTATCAAGTATCAACGAATCACAGCCAATTCACATTAGATTCCAGTGCTCGCTTCGTTTTTACTTTGTCCATTATGAAAATACAATTCTGGGTATAAAACAATCTTCATGGATTGCTCAAGCATATGAAGGCATATGTATCTGGACCCATTACTCAGGTTAAGACTTGTTCTCCAAGCATGTTCTCCAAGAAGGGACCTACGATGACTATCTAGTCCAACTGCCTGACAAATTCAGGGCTGCCCAAAAGTTAAAGCATGGTACACTAAGGGCATCCTCCACACACCTCTAAACACTGACAGGCTTGAGTTATTGACCACATCTCAAGGAGGGCTGTTCCAGCATTTGACCACCCTCTCAGTAAAGAAATGCTTCCTAAAAGGCACTCTAAACCTCCCCTGGTGTAGCATTCCCATTCTTCCTATCACGGGATAGCAGGGAGATCAGCTACCAAGGAGAAGAGATCAATTTGCAACAAGTGAAGAAAAGTCATGGAACAAAGAAAGAAAACCAATAGAAAGAGCAACATCTGATCAACCATGGCGGTATTACACGACATTTAGGTGTTTGGGTCCCATTCCTGCCTTCCCTCCCCACAAAATGAATAGATAGGGAACGATGCATGAAACTGTTACTTCAGAAAAGCTGGGGACTTGGTGTTAACCTCAATCTTGTCAGAAAGCAGGAAGGATTCCTAAGAATGTAAAAAAATTAAAAAAAAAAAGGCCTTAACCTAGTCAACCATTTGGTGAGCTCCTGAACGGGTAAATAAAAGCATCAGGTCGTTAGGGGAGTAATGTGGACAGTTTCTATTGATCCTCCCAAGGCCATTTAATTATTTATAATTTCCTTGATTACATGTGAGAGGGGTCAAATCACTTTTGTAACACATAAGGTTTTTATGTCATTTTTCAGCTGGCAAGGTAAATGATTATGGCTTTTTCCCTCTAGCTCCAGATGGGCTATTGTTGTTAATGTCTGTTATGTTAATAGAGTATGCAATATTAAGGAATATAAGATATTTATAACAAGTTATAACAGAGCTATGACCCAAACAAATCAGACATAAAATTTTAATGAATTGGTCCCTGAGTCTATTAATTTAGTTCTAGGGTAGAAAACTAGCAAATATATTTTCTCTCTCTCAAGCACTACAACAGGAGAAAAACATTAGCCAGGGTCAAGCGCTGCTGTACACTACTAAAAGCAAAGAGTATGTTAGAAGGTGACAAGCAGTTTAATTTCAGGAAGATTTCCTAGTAGCATCACTAATTACAAACAAAATGCTGAACTACTTTTTCCACAAGATGTTCCTCTGTATCATACAATGCTGAAAACACACATATATAAAAACCCAGACTGTAAAAGCCTAGCAAAGGTCCCTCTTGAATTTACCATCATTTGTAGTGGAGCAATATTATATCCAGTCACAATATTTCCAGTTCCTTCTGGGAAGCAAAGAATGCCTTTTTGCATATGTGCATACATATGCATTTAAATACTTATTGGATTACTGATCCCAAGGAATATTTCCTTGGGATACATTCTTCACAAATTCCTACAGGCTAGCTTTAAAAACTGCTTAGAAAGTATACCATTTTTTTCCTAGAAAAATGCATTCAGCTTCTGTAGAATTCTTCTGCAGCATATTTATTAAGGTCTTCTGGAAAAAGCCTAAGAAAATTAACAATTATTAAAAATATATATTCTACAGATCATACTTGTAAACTCTAGGCTCTTTTCTGTGGCCCTATTAGGCTACTGATAGCATTTGGTACCAAGCACACGGGTTTTTTCCTAATAAATCAATTAATCAATGGACGAAAGGGGTTTTGTTTGGTTTTATTCTGTTTCTTTTAAGAGTATACTTGCTAACTTATTAACCAGGAACACGTAATAGCTCCACACAAATTAATTTGCTTAATGAATATCAATCCAACTATGTGATTTGCTATTACACAAGTCTTCAATCCAGTTGCTACGTTTTACTCTTTTCTCTCCCTCTCCTTCACTTTTACACTCAAATTTATCATTTCATCTTTACCTGACTCAATTACCCTCCAGGATAATCTCTCCATACTTTTCTACATACCCACTTAATTAATAGCTCTGACATTGCTCTATGACTGTCAGGAGTGTTACACTGGGAAGTGTTGGAGCTTATTTAATTACAGTGTATTAACCATTCATTCCCATCAAAATTATATTCCTGTACGCCCCCATGCCTACAGAAATAAACAGGAGATTTAGTTCTCTCTTTTCCTGGGCTCTCGATCACAACCATCAGTGCTGCACAACTGAAATTACACCTCCTTCCACCGAGCTGATCCTGATCTCTATCAGAAATACCAGCTGAGCTACTGCAAGTGATGTCACCACCACCACCTTACAAGCAGGTCTGAGTGACTCATCTGCAGTGAGCTAGCACATCTGACACAGCAATGACTTCAAGAAGAGCTCTAGATGGCTGCCAGAGGGCAATGAGTCTGGCAGCCTGGCTGAGGCCTCCCGCGGGCTCTGCGCCAGTGAGAGCTTATGCTGATAGAATTGTGGCTCAGTCTGTCTCGCGGGGGTTTTTTCCCTGGAAACCATGTGGATCGTAGAGGCAGCACTGGCAGTGTCACATCCATACCAATATGGCTTTTGCCTGTTCTTCGGGATATTCTAGAAATACACTGCATTATACTTTATACTCTAACATATTTGTTGTCCTTTGTGATTCTTGGCAGTCTCCAGGATATTTTTTTTAACGTTTCAATTGCCATATAAACCATTTAAAACTCCCATAAACACAAATATTAATGTACTAATAATGCACACTCCTCCACACTGCAGAATAACTTACTTTTACTACAGTTCTGCTTTGTACGGGGTGTAATAAAAACAGCATCTTGGCATTTTACATTCATATTCTCTCAATTACTTTAATACCATTAATTAAGTCCTAGCTTTACAAGTTAAACGTTGCTTACTTTTCTGCCTGCCAATGTGCAAGTATCATACCAAATCAGAGCCAAGGTAGGCCACCTTCTACTACATGAACAACAGTCGAGAGAAATTGACGCTATCACTTAATTCTTTGCTTAGTGTTATTCCTGGAAATTCATAGAACATTTCCCAGTTTAAATATGCTATGCTAGAGACTTTCCTCTTTGAAAAAGAACTAGAAATACAGGGGAAAAAAAATTCCCAACAGCTGCTCTTTTATGTGGTTGAAAAGGTATTAAGTAGATACCATGCTTCACAAGGTTCAACACTTAGAAACCTTGACTTGGGATTGCTTTCTCTGAAATAATTGCTTATTGATATCTCTGCACTGTTTCCCATTTGTCTTCAAGTACTTCTTGAAGGGGGAAGTGGGGAGGAGAATCTATTCTCATTTGTACCTCATAATGACATTTATAATATTTTTTCCATCATAATATTTGGAAAAATAGAGAACAAGCTGGATTTACAGGAGAACCATGTGTCAAGCTTGTCTGGATTCACTGCCTTGAACCAGTACCTGAATGAAAGTTTAATTCAGGATGCCAGGATCCAGCCAGCTACAGAGAGATTAAAAGGGAGGACCAGAAACAAAGCCACACGGAAGGGCTCTGGATGATATTTTAACAAGTGCTACATGACAAATAATACCCCTTTGCAGAAGCTTAAGGTAGCAGCAAAACATGGAAGCCAGCAATCTAGCAAGGAGACTATCACCTTCTACTTAGCAAGCTCCCTTTTCTGCCGCGTACAGGGCTGGGGTTAGACCAGTACACTTACTGTAGCTGGTTTCACGCAAAGAGCAAGTGGGAAGTCAAAAAGTCATGGTTACAAGGCTCATGAGGAATGAGATGTTCCTCCTGACAAAGTCAGAGCTCTTTGGCTCATATTGGGATGAAACTGATAACATTCCACATCCTGTGCTACTCAAGGGGAATTGTAAAGCATCTTTTAAGTTAATTTCTCACTAACAAGTACCTTGGAATTCACAACACTGCCCATATTTCACAAACAGTTTACTGAAAACTCAAATATTTAATTATTATCAGATTCCAGAGTTTACATTCTTCACCATTCTGAGGCAAGACATTTAGCAAGGAAACAAAAAAAAATTCTGGGAATGACAAAGCAACAAAAGCAACTAGTTGCATTAAATATCTCATTAAAAATTTTATAGTGTGATAAAGTGTAGCAGAAAGGGAAAACATCTGGATGAAAATTTAATTTATCAACTGCCTTCTACCCATTAATCTCAGGGCCTTTGAAATCTACTAGAATGTTCATCCCTGGACACTAAGTATTATCACAGTTGTTTTGCTGAGAGGTAAACTGGGATACAGAGATATTTTTATGTCTCAAATCTCTAGAAAAAGCAGAATGAAATCAGCACTTTGTTTTCTTAGCTACCCCACCACTCATTTTCTCAGCTCTATCTGAACAAAACAAAATTATCTTTTAAACTATCCTCATCAAGTTGAAAATTTCTGCATGTGTAACTACCACATCATCTCACTCACTCTTCCCCATCATGCAAGTACTGGACCTGCCACCAATAAACAAACACTGCATGACGGTGGTTTCAATGACCAGGAACTCTTCTTACTAGGAAGATATTTCCAAACTGGAGTAATTTAATGTAATGCTCTCCGTTTGTTTGTTTTACAACCACTAGAAAAGAAAGCTAGCTTCAGGTCTACAACCTCCTGTACATATGGCACTTGTTAGGTAAAAGAAACTGCCCATGTGCATAAAGTTAAGTAACAATATAAGTCCACACAAAGAAATAAATTTTCTTACATTGTCGTTGTGTTAGTAATCTCCTGATGAACTTTGGGACTGTTCTTATGTCTGAAGATTTACTTCTCAGGGAACACAATGATGGAGAAGGAGTTTTGTGTATTTAAAATTTCAAATAGATGCCCACTAATATTTCCAACCTCTGCTTGATAAAATGCATAACATAGCTACAAATTAAATTAAATCTAATAAAATGTTTTCACATTAGGCATGAAAACTCAGAAAAGGATATATGTACTCTTACAACAATTTAGTAGGCCAAATACTACTCACTGCTTCAGCAAATGGAAAGAATTAAAAAATATTATCATGTACTAATCAGACAGCGGCAGCCCTGGTGTCTGCCTGGGAACGCCAAGTCCTCCAGCTGAAGCTGCCTCTCCTCCAGGATCCCTGTCGTGCCAGAGGACTGGATCCTCCAGCTTGGGAAGGGGCAGCAGAAGGAAAAGAGGCCAATAGTGGCCACTGTGACACAAAATTAATTTTCAGTGTAAACTCTTGATTACTGAAGTACAACTCTTCCCCACCTCCCTCCAGCGGAGCCCAGCTGCAGAAATCAGGAGCAGTAACCTTATGAAGCTGTGCAGAAGTGCAGCGTGTATTTAAAATGACAGATTTTAGAATGTAACTTCTCTTTCTCTTCTCAGGCCTCAGACTGAAGGAGCATCAGGAAAACTGCAGACAAGAGTGTTGCAAATACTCCCCACACCATCCCAACCCAGGGATAATCCTGAGCTGCAAACTCATCTCTATGACTGCTGAGGTATGGAATACAGAGATAAAATAAAACACTCTCCTCTTTCTCCTCTCAGCACTGCCATTCACACTACCTGCTACATTTAGGTTTAAACCTAATTATGAGCAAACAAGCAGTCATAATCTCAAAAAGCAACTTTAACATATTAATGCCTATTAGCTTAACAAAGTCCATTCTCATTCCTCAAAAAAATCAATTAAACAACAAACAAGCCCACAGACTATGAGTTTTAATAATAGCTATTTTGTTCAGGCATTAACAGGAAGAGTGTAGTGCTGCAGAATTTTTACAAGAGGAAACAAATTTTTTTTAAAAGAGGTTCTGTTGTGAAAAAATGCTAAAGAAGCAGCAGGGTAAAGGATTTGGAAACTGTATGGCAGCTGTTGTAAATAACCATCATTTGCAATCCTACTACAGATTTTTGATTTTACCTTGATTAAGCGACACAAACCTTTATGAATCCTATACTGTGGAATTCTGGATTAAAGCATTACAGTCCGGGCCGTTCATTGCTGATATACGAAAGACATTAAAGCTCATTTTCAAATAAAATTATCCATGTATCAGAAAGCTACAAAGAAATCAAATAGCACTGGGTAGAAATTTAAGCTAGAGCGAGTTACAGGAGCATTGCCTTGCTTGTGCACATGCACTAGTAAGGGACATGTATACATTATGGCTTTTTGTATTTGGAGAGCATCATTAAGTGTTATATGAGCATCACAGTTCTGTCAAAATGCAGATTTTTTTCTTGAAGAAATGCAAACATGTTTTTTTCCTTTTGAGCCTACTGCTTTATTCATTTTTCAAACAGCCTTGCAGCCCATTGTGAGAGTACTGTAGAACTAAATACAAAGGGATAGTTGTCATTCCTCTTGCTTGCAGTGATGATGCCACTTTTTAAAATACAGTTGACTTGTGTTTTACATCACTCTCATTAGCTCATCTTGCTCCTCTAGGTTATCCTAGCCATTCATCACACCAAATTACATGCAGAAATGAGTCCTAAAGTCACCTGATTTGCCATCTCCTCATACTTGAAACATTGCCACCACAAAGCATGGGAGGGCACTCTTTTAAGGGGGCGTGAGGAGCAAAGTCACAGGCTCATTTCTGGTTCTGTCCAAACCTTTCATTCTCCTGAGCCCGTAAGGGAAGCCCCACATACTCCAAGGCATTTGCTTGTTCGCAAGTGACTCATGCGTATTTGCGAAGCTCCTAACAAGGAGCTGATGCAAAGCAATAGGTGTTGTGCCTCCATCAAACTTATTTCCGTGGCCTGTCTTATCTGTGAAAAGGGTGAGCTCCACAGCCTGACCCTTGCCACTCACCGGAGCCCTCCAAGCCTCTTGCTGGGGGCCGCTGCCAGTGAAGCTGGGCTGTAGAGCCCAGCTTTGCCTCTCAGGCAGCCACAGCCACAGCCACGCCATCATCTTCCCCTTAGAACTTCCCAAATCAAACAAGACAAATTCTTTTGAAGCCCCTATCCTTCTTAATGAACATTACTGAATGAAAATCTGCCTCCAACCATGCGGGGCTCAGCTCAAATCATTTTGATCTCAGCTCTCTGAAAGCAGATCGTAAAAGGATCCAACTGCCCACAGACACCTCACTCCTCCCTGGCAAATGAGGTATTTGACACCTGCTGTACTACCCCACATGACTTCATTTTTCTCCAAAACTGGGTTTGGTTCTGAGATGCCCAGCCTTTTTTTCCTCATGTCTATCTTTCATACAGAAAATGGCTTTTTAATGTCCTTTGTGCCAGAGTTTATCTATTATAAAAGTAAAATATTTCAGGCAGCATCGTGACTAACATTAACAAAATACTGAGGATACTGCACCATGGAAAGCAGTCAGGCAAGATACAAGCAACACAAGTACCTGTTTCCAAAATAGCAACATCTAACAAAAATAAAAATATCTTTTCCATCAGCGTTAATAAATGATGCATATTTCTTTTGCCAGCAAGCTGTAGTTTTTCTTTTTAAACTTTTATAGCTTTCAAAAAGATATCTTAAAACATAACTCAAGTTATAATAAATGATGGGCGCAGGAAAATAGTGACTATAGGGAATATGGTGACTTGAAGCTCATCACAGATGATGATTGCTGGAATGCAGTATTTTAAATTCAAGCATTCTGTAACTGTTGCAGATTTTTTACACTTCCAATAACATCCATTTTTAATGTTTGGTTTAGAAACGTTTATAACCACAAAAAGTGTTTAGTGCTTATGTAGGAATCAGAAAAATGTAATAAAAGGTTATGGGATAAATTAATTTGCATCAGAGTAACTAAAGATTTCCACAGAGCTTGCATTGTCCTTTTTTTTTTCCCCTCCAACAAAGCTATTCCAAATTTGTGATAACACTAGTGAAACCAAGTAGGAAGGAATAAAGGGAGGACCAAGGCATGTCTTGCTGAGTTCTACAGCCTTTACAGCTCACTTACGAGACAGAGAGTGTTCTCAGTAGTGCCTACATTTGATGAATTAATGTTTCTCGTCCAAGGACATACACTTTAAAACAAAAATGAATTAAATGTGTTGCCTGACTTTCCAGAGAGATACAAGAATTACATTAATAGTGACCATATTTAGGGAAAAACACCAAAAAAGTTATTTGTATTTGTTGCTCCTAAGGAAACTTGGAGTCAAGATCAAAGGGCGCTTTGATTTGTTTGAAAGTTGTAAATGATCCATTTCCAGATTTTATAAAGTTAGTGTGCAATCTGTGAGTACTTGTGCCATAATCGAGAAGGAAGGCTCCTCAGCTTCACATGTCAATGCTGTAAACATGCAAATCTGGAAAATATTTTCCAAGCAGGCAGCCATGTGTAAAATTTACAGAACCTGTCATGAAAGAACTGCAGCTGCAGAAGTGCAAACTTCTCGCTGTGTCTTGAAGTATCCAGATGGGGGGATGTGAGAGAGGGTTTTTTTCCCCCTCCATCATGGAGGGTTCCAGCTGGATTGAGTTGTTGGTGCCATCAACTTTTAAAGCAACACTTCAGCCAGTAATGAAACACTGATTATCCAATCACAAACAACAGAACAGAGGAATCTCTTTAAAAATAAAATAGAAAAAAATAAATAATCTTAAGTTAATTACACCAGTATGTGAAAGCCTGTGGGCTAATTTATGACCGTTTTGCAACATGTCCAGATGTCAGTGCACCGAGACCACCAAAGTTATATTACCTGAAAACAACAAAAACAACAAAAAAAGGAAAAATATCGATTCAGAATAAAACAGCAGCTCAGAGATGCTCTCAAAAAGCTGAAGTTCAAACCTGAGATTTGAAATACATGTACTTATATTGTGTGTACATCCATATATATACACACAAAAACCCACTGAGTCTCAAAATCACCCACAACTTAACAGTCCTTCTGTGGACTCCTAGGTGGGATAAAACTTAAACTACCTCTTTGCTCAAGTCATTTCATCACCAAGCAGAACCATGTTCCTCCCTTACTAATCCTGTGGTTTCACAGAACTGTAGGGGTTGGAAGGGACCTCGAGAGATCATCGGGTCCAACCCCCCTGCCAAAGCAGCTCCCCAGCTCATACTGCACAGATAGGCATCCAGACGGGTCTTGAATATCTCCAGAGAAGGAGACTCCACCACCCCCCTGGGCAGCCTGTCCCAGGGCTCTGGCACCCTCACTGGGAAAAAGTTCCTCCGCATGTTGGTGCGGAACTTCCTGTGCTCCAATTTGCAGCCATTGCCCCTTGTCCTGTCTCCGCTAACCTCTGAAAAGGGGCTGGCTAACTTGCCCTAAAGCCCATGCTTAAGATAATTTTAAACACCAATTAGGTGTCCCCTTAATCTTCTTTTCTCTAGACTGAACACTCCCAGCTTATTCAGCCTCTCCTCATTGGGGAGATGCTCCAGGCCCTTAATCATCTTCATAACTCTTCTCTAGACTCTCTCCAGGACATCCCTGTCCTTTTTACACCAGGGAGCCCAGAACTGGACACAATACTCCAGGTGGGGCCTGACCAGGGCAGAGTAGAGGGGGAGGATCACCTCCTTCGACCTGCTGGCCACACTCCTCCTGATGCACCCCAGAATCCCATTGGCTCTCTTAGCCACCAGGGCACACTGCTGGCTCATAGCCAACCTGTTATCCACCAGGACCCCCAGGTCCTTCTCCACAGAGCTCTTCTCCAGCAGGACATCTTCCAGCCTGTACTGAAATGAACGGTTGTCCTCCCCAGGTGCAAGACTTTACACTTGCTTTTGTTGAACTTCATTAGGTTTCTCCCTGCCCAGCTTTCTAGCCTATCCAGGTCTCACTGGGTGGCAGCGTAGTGTTCCTGCATTTCAGTTATGGTTTCACTGCACCCCTCTATTCACCCACTGCCACCCCCAGCATGTTTGAAAGGAGTGATGCAGACCGGTCACTGTAAGCGTACACAAAGGAGAATAATTCTGGGAAGGCCAGAGAGGAGTGATAAGCACACCCCACCTATTTCCCTGCATACTGTCTGGTCATTTGTTCTTTTCTAGCACACCTTCTTTGAAGATGCCAGGAAATACAAAGACCAATATGCAGCAGTCAGTGCTTATAACATCATTATACAATACTATCCACCAAAGCTCGGTGTCATTGGAGGAGTTAAGCAGGGAACTCAAGGATCAGTTTTCAAAAAGAAAAAGAAAAAAAAAGTTGAGGTAAGCTGTCTCAGTACCTTGGCTGTTTTACATAAGTGAGAATGTAGGTGAAAAAAAGGCTGAGCAGTTATAAATGAAAATCACTATTAAATCACATATCTAAAAGCCTACAATTTTCAAATTTAAATCCATGACCTTCCTATCATGGTTTAGAAAATCCAGCCTTTTGGTTTAAAGTTTGCTCCTTGACACCAAAGTCAAATCTGGGAGATGGTCTATAAGCAGAACTATGTAGGATTTGTTTTCCATTTATAGTTATATTAAAAACCTCTTAGGTTATATTTAAAAATGACATGTATAAACTACCAGATGGCACAGAAAACAACAACAATTTGATGAATATAGAAATCAGTGCAACTATTTCTAACACCACTAATATGTAATATTTGTGAAATGTAGTATTCTGGTATAATACACACTATTTCAAAATGAAATCTGCACTTAAATGCCAATATCCTCTCCTTCTGGCTTCTCACTTTATGACACTAACATAGGATCTCATTCACCAAGCCAATTGAAATTTTAATAAAAGAAAGCTGGAGTTTCTAATAAACTCCCGCAGCGAGCGGATAATACTAAACATCTTTAGCAGCATGGTGTTTTTTATTATTATTTTAGCTGTATATTAATATGCTAGTATTTGTAAACTCTCTAGTGTCACCAGATTTATTTCAAAAGGCTTCTCTGCATTCTTCTTTTGTGAAAAGCGTATGTGACGAAGAAATAATAATTTCAGTGAGTCTTTACTATATAGATGTCTAAACCAAAAGAAGATGCATGCTACCTAAAAAAAGGAAAGTTTCAAAGTTATTTATTTGCCATTTGGGAAGACAGTATATTGAGCTTTCTTGTTGAGGGTAAAATTATAACAGCAAGACTGCCAGCATTCACCACGTGAAGATTTATTACAGATCTTGATACAGATACATGTGCATGCTTTTTCCTGCCTCAGCTCTGTGCATATGGCCAGGTGAAATATGCATAGAATATGCTGCTCAAACACTGGCCACAACCTACAACTGCTCACAGCCAACAACGTGCCGCCGAGTTAAAGAAATACTGCTTTACATATTTTCAGACCTCATCAGCATCACTTGTAGCCCTACAAAGTGCTGTCCACCCACAAAGCACACTGGGAGGCATCAGAACCCAGACCCCAGATTTCACTTTCCACTCTGGCAACAAAGAGCTTTTCCCTCCGAGACCCAGGCTACCAGTCTGCTTCATCTCCTCTCCTGTCCTCTAGGCTCCTAGGATTTTAGCGCCGCTGGCATTAGTTGTTACAGGAGATCCAGTAAAGCCTTTGAAATCAATCCCAAAACAGCCCCTTGTCTTCAGCGGACAATAGGGTAAGACATCTAGGAATCAAGTGCTCCTATTTTGAGCACAGAAACCTGTCTACAGTTTAATTCAAGCAGGTTGCCTCCAGTATTTGTGTGGCAAATCAATTAGCAGCATGTTTAACAACATATACATAAAACCTTGTACTAATTTTCATAGCTATTAAAGTTGCTGGAAACACACACACGCAACCTTCTCATCTTGTTTCATAATAGCTGTGATTGTCAATGACAAAAAAAATTCCTTATTTGATTCCAGAGCTGCCTGTACACTGCCATTAATTCATTATCTCTTTCATCTTCTTATTTACGTTCTCAAACTGTACGGTGTGCAAGCATGATTTTGAGCAGTCACCTGCCCTTAAAATGCCAAAGTTTGTATCAGGTTTTGGCAACTTTTAAAAAAACTGCATTCATTGGCTTGCAAATGAAATGTATTCACAGAAAAAAAATCCTCCCATAAGCTGAAGCAGCTCATCATTAACATTCAAGGAATGTGAACACAGCCTTCATAGAAAACCATTAAAATAAGGCAGCTTTCAGCCTATTTTAAGAATTTCAGAGAAATTTTGCATTCTCTTTCCCATGATGCCATGGTGATGTCAGGCTGCATTTCAAATAAAATGACAATGAAATCATTTCAATTCCATGCAATGTGCAAAAAAAGTCAATTTTTCTCTTGGCAAACCGAAGTCTAAAGTAATTAAGCACTGCTGTGTGGGTGGCAGCTTCTTCCTCTGAAGTCAGCCTGAGATAATTACCATATTAAAGTCAAAACATCATGTGCTGCACTGATAGATGGATGGATGGAGAGATTGGGCATCTATTAAATGATCCAGTTTGTTATGCTCCCTGGGAAATGTGCCATTGATGCCAATTAAAAATATATATTCCAAGTGATTATTTCTAAGTGACAAAACTTCTATTCAGTAAATTGAATTTATTATTTACTGATCACGAAGTACTTAGAAACATAAAAATCCGTATAGATAAGAACTTAGGAGAAGAATTATATACTTTAGAAGTTTACAAACTCCTCATTACCCAATCAGTACATTCACATAATGTGCTCTACAACATCATTTTTAGCTAGGATACCAAGCTATTTCCCTTCCATCATAAAATCCTTAACTAAGGTGGAAATTCAATACAGGAGATAAAACAAACATCATCTAAGACTTCAGAACTCACAGTTCTATTGTTAAAAAAAAAAAGGTCTTTTTCAATTTTAATAAAATATCCCTCAGTACATATTCATAATTAAATGGTTTTACATCCACTTTTTTGCTGTCAGAAAAAATAAATGGATCAAAACTAAATCATACCAGCAATGATTAATCAGTGCTATACCAAAGCAAGGCTTAACATGATAAAAGCACCAAAAAAGTTCCATATGTATCTAGTATTAATGCAAATTACCAACACTGTCTTTGCTGCATACTGCTGTCGTTTTCCAACAGTAAAGTGCTGCTGCCATTAGGATGTGAATAAAATGCTTCCACTAAAATTTAAAGGGAGCACTTGTTTTTTGTGCATTGGATTTGTATTTCATTTGCAGTGATTCCAGAACATAGCCACCTGCATTAATCCTGCTTTAGCTGGCTATCAGAACACACTTATGTCACACTGTAACAGCAGAGGGCTGAAGGTGAGGTTTGGCTATCAGATGCGCTACAAAAAGAGCCCAGTCTCCATTCTACCTCCTCTGTAGGTTATGTTTGATCTCATTTAAATGCTTTGAATGAGATTTACTCTTCATTGTAGCTATGATAAAGGTCACAGAACTAAAATTATGTCTCTTTAAAATTAAGGATAGGAATTTTCGAGGCTCAGAAGAAGGGTTTTTTCATATTGACCAAACAGAAATTAAAAGAATGTCATATGGAAATACACATGCGCTGATATTAAAATGCTAATGAGTTTTCCCAGCAAGAAATCTAAACAATCAATATTTTATCTTTAATATTAGATTCAGATATTGCCCCGAAGCACCTTGCTGAAGACACTCAAATCCTGGCCTCACTGGAATCTGAGTAAGCCCAGTATTTATGCTACTGTCTACAGAAAACTCTGACAGACAGTCTTAAGACCTTTCTGTTTAACAGATTTAAGCTAAAATCCTAGGCTGAGTGAAGCTTTAAAATTATCCGGAGGAAAGTTTAAGAATCGGTAAGGGCTCAGTCTCACAGCAACTGCAATCCAAATATATGATTTGTAACAGCAGAATTTATTCAGAGTTTGTATTGTATTTTCAATATTTAATGGATGGTATCAAATACATAACATTCAGTATAGTAACATGCATATGTACCTTCGCTACCTCTTATGAGACACTGAGCACGGTGGCACGGAGCTAGGAGAGTGAAAAAATCTATGTGTTTATAAAAAAAGGACAAAACAGTCCTGTGATAGAGGGAACAAGCAAAGCAAGCAGAACGAGTGGAAGTCCTATTCAAGGTCAATAGGATTATTGCAGATATACTTTAGTTTAATGAAAACATTCTGACGACAAATTCAAATCCTTCCAAAATGAATGCTAAATACTAGTAAACAAAAGATTTATAAATAAGAAAGGTGAAAAATTAACAACAAACTGACTTCAAAAATCTGTACTTTAAAATAAGCTACGTAAAGCTTCTTATAAGTATCTCCTCATTTTGAACATTTTTCACAGTTCATTTTTTCACTTTTGAGCACAATTCTCTCAAGCTTTCCTTTGCAGCCTAGAAATTCTCCTTACAATTGATGACATCTTAAATTCTCTGCTACCATATGAACTCAAGGGGTGACATTTTGAAAAACAGAAATATAGCATGAGACAAACAATGAGGCAACAGAAGTGCATTTTGTGTTGAAAAAAAATCAGCCTTAAGCTTGAAAGGTGATTATTGCTGATAGCTTCCCACACTCACTTCTCCACACACTGGTCATCTTTGACAGCCAGTTTGGTTTTTTTGTTCCCCAGTGCTGCTACTCAGCTGCTGTTTAAGATAATGTAGAATGTTTAAATAATTGTTATATGCTTCCTTCTTATTTAAATCAGATTTTTTTTAATGTTAATTTATGATACTTTCATTAGTTTATGGATTTTGTTTTAGAGCAACCTGGTCTAGTGGAGATTGTTGGAGGGGGCTTGGAATTAAATGATCTTTTAAGGTCTCTTCCAATCCAAACCATTCTGTGAACATCCAAATGTATAAATGCAAATAATCTTTGATAATTAAAATACACAGAAAAATACAACTTTAATTAGTCTCCATTCTTCTCACCTTCCTCTCAAGTTCTACCCACAACCATAATACCCAATTAAAAAAGAATAATAATAAAATCAACTAGTTCTCAAATAATCCCCATGAACATTTTTCCTCCTATGAAATGTAACAAACAGCACTTCATTATAAATTTTAAGGAGAAACCAACTTTTGTCAGCACACCTCCTCTTTAATCCAACATGAAGTCAACTACCACAGGAAGCACAACCATTTACACACCTGTAGTCATCCTTCCAATTCCTAGTAAATCTTTCTTCCATTTGGGTCCTCGCACCTGCATTACTCATCAAGCACTCCTGTAGACAGGTTTTCCAATTCAGCACAAACAAGGAACTTGACAGGAGCCAGTCTGCTGGCAGAATGTTTTGAAGGATTTTGAAAACTGAAGTTCAGAGGTCTGACTTTCCCCTCAGCAGAATTTGGCACAATCAAAGGCATTTTTCATGTGTGCCATCATCAGGCACACTGTTACTATTCCTTTTTTTAGACCACCACATCCAGCCTCAGACTTACTAAAATTTCACTCTTATTCTCTGTAGACACAATGGTCTTGACCTCAGAGCTCTGGGAAAAAAACCCTGTAACATACAATAGATATAAGTGTGTACATTGTCCCATTCTTTTCAAATGAATACTACCTCATCTCTAAGAAAACTTGAGCCAGGACTGCGCTGAACATGAGGCTACCAGAGTGACTGAGATGTTGGGAGACCTCCTTTGGAGTGCACACACCACTCCACATCTTGGGTGCAGAGAATGGACCAGACCAAAGCCAGGTCTGCAAAGCCTTCCTGGTGCAGCGTACAGTGAAGAGAGAGAACTGCATCATTCTAAATCAGTGTGCTGCTTACCCCTTTGAGCAGGTTCCTTCCTTTTATTTCTTTAGTAGACACCTATTCATCAACTACTATATTCCTATACGGTTTTAGAACAAATACAATAGATATTCCCTATATGTCCTCATCATAACTAATTCTAAGGAGATTTTAAAAGTGTCTGCAAAACCTTCTGTTCCTACAGCATTCTGCCAGTGAAATTTATTTTAAATGCAGAAACATTTTCAATTTATAGAGAAGGACATGAAGTCTAAAAGAAATAGGATAATTTGTCAGCTGTCGCAAATGAAGAGTCGCTATTTGAAGCGGGCAGACAGCAGAGGTGTCCTATATATCAACCTCCATGACCTCTTCTAACCTTAGGTCATGGTTCCTTACCTTATTTATCTACCTGAAGCTCCTCAACAGTCACATCACTGACATGGGCATCACAGCAGATCCAAGGGTCTCTTTTTTTCCAGTATGTTGCAGAGCATATAGATGCATACTTTTCTCAGCTGCCAGAGGCTCAATTCTATTTTATTCTGTCTTACAAAGTCCAACAACTTTCTGTAGAGGACAACTTTACAAGCCAGAGTGTTCTCCAAAAACCCAGGGATTAATTTAAATTATGAGAGTGGAAATTCAGGACAAGTAACAGGTTACCAGGTACTCACTTGCCTCTAGCACATCCTACTAACTATTTCAGTGTTGAACAACAGAAGTGAGACAACAGATGTTGCCCATCTGGGCTGAAGACTGAAGGAATTCTGCAAACTGAAGCAGAAGACCAAGAGACTAACCTGTACAGCAAGAAAAATTGAGAACTTCAGATGAATGCACTCTTAGAATAATCAACACTGCATGTTAGTAGTCCTATTTATAATAGCAACACTACAGGTGCTCTTCAGAGTGTTACTTTGCTATGTTACTTGCAATTATGTTTCACTGTAACCCATAAATCTGTCAAAATGAAGAAAGCAATTAGGAATTTCCACATGAACAGGCAAAGTTTCTTCTTCCCACACAAATGGCACCAGCAAACACCTTAACCCATGTGCCTGGTGGGGATTAGGCACCGAAACCTCCTCCTGTCTAGTGTTGCCAAGTTTTGTGCCGCTCCATGTGTAAACACTTTCATGCCAGTTATTAAATGAACTGATTTGCAGTTACAAATAATCTGCATATTAACTAGGAACTTTAGTTTACAGACTATGTAAAGAGAGACATACCAAAAATAGAAACCCAACCCAAAGCAGAAGGAAGGAGCACATGCATATTGCAGAAAGTCTAAGGACAGGAGGTAGCTGGAAGGAAAGTGTCTGGGAGGGGGGAATTGAGGTACAGCTGAAGGTCTCTTGCCATCGCTGTTCCTCTCTTGAACAAAGGCCCAGCTTGTCCTTGGTGTCAGCAGCTGGTCCTTCTCCACTTGCAACTTTCAGGGGAGCAGCAAGAGGAAGAGCAGAGCAGGGCGGCCATATGGCTTCCAGCACATCAAGCATCAGTGAGCTCCCGATGGCAAGCTGCAGTGATGACAAAATGGCCAGCTCATGGTTTCTCTGCCATGGAGACAAAACAGTTTTCTGGCAGCCCAGTTGCAGGAAACACAAAAAGTGATTATTCTGCTATTGATTTAAAAAAAAAGTACATATGAAATAGTGTATAAATTCCTAAAGCCTGAGAGGCCGGACGGGTGCGAGGCAAGGTGCTTCCAAGGAGTAACAGGCCAGGTACAGAGGAATAAACAGCAAAATGCTGTGCTGCATCCATTTGCCAGAGATTTTTGAAAATCACAGCTATCAGCTAGAAATACACAGAGAGGTAGACCAGATAGTTTCAGCCAGCTTTAGAAAGCTCCATATTACTTGAAACACTCTACTTTTTCATTAAACAATTATTTCAATAGTTACAAAGAACTGGACTCCATATGTGTCTATTTATTACAATTAGTAGTGTTCAAAGTTCTCAATTAATAAAGCATTTTACTTCAATGACTATAATTTAGTTTTTTCCCTTGTCATAAATAGAGTAAGCACTCAGAAATATTTAGAAGTACAGTGTCTTTTATATACTACAAGACACAATGTTTATATTCTTGAAGACAGAGTGACATCTAAAGGGATTTTGAAATACTCAAATCTTGCACACTGAATCCAAACTGACAAAGTCAAGGGCATGTCATATTTTCGAAAACTGATGAGTTTTCAGGTTTGCTGTGGTTGATTGTCCCAAGTAACCATGAAAAGAGGATCAAATTCCAATTTTAATGACATGCCTCAGGGTGCCCTGAGGACAACTGCCATTTTTATCTTAGATTCTGCAGGTCCTCAGTGAACAAAAGGGGGAAATCAGCTTTGAATGGATTCCTTGCACTGTTGTCAAAAGTAATCCAACTGCACTAAATATCTATATCCTAAAATATTTTCTTACAGCAGCTTTTATTAACCCAAAGCATTAACAGAGCAGAATATTTAAATGGCATTTTTTAGCTACCAATTCTCCAAGCAGATCTCATGTTCCCTAACCAATAGGTATTAAAACTGAGTCTTTCATAACTGGAATCTCTCTCTCTGATACACATACAAAGAAAAATCAAAATGTGGTATCTAATAGCTGGATTTGGGATCCAGGGTGGTATTTGCATGCATACAAATACTTCTACCATATGTTAGAAATCTTTAAATTATATCATTCTAAATACACCCCTGAATATAAAAGCCGGGGGTGGGGGGGGGGGGGAGGGGGCAGGGAGATTTAAAATTCAAGTTTATGATATCAAAGACAACAGTCCAGCAGAAATAGTAGCATGTGTTTTGTGAACAGCATGCATGTGGTAATGATGAGTTAGGTACCCTTACAATGGACCTTTCTTTCATTCTCCTGTTAAGTATCTTCCTGAACTCACTGACGGGGGGGGGAAAAAAATCCTACATTAAAAACATATTTTCCCCTCTTGGGCTGAAATCATAGTAAACTCTTGTGCATTTGTTTCCAGGGACTTGGGGCGGGGGGGACGACGGGGGACGGCACTATCTTTAACTGTCTATTCTTTAGAAGTAGAATGTCTTCTGATGCAGTTTTATTTATTTATGAAAAAAATCATGAACAGTTGTCAGGATGCTATATCTCATTTACAGTCCCAATGCCCCAATGAACTACTTAAATGTGGCTCAGCAGCAAAGGGCTGGCAAGCTGAGTTAACTCTTTCCAACAGAAGAGACAATGTATCTCACCTCCAAACACAGGTATTTACTAGAGGGGAGCAAAACTTGCATTTCATCAGCAAAGTTAATACAGTGAACCTGTTTTAAAAGTGTGGAAAACATCTGAGAAAAACTGTTCAAAAAAATATTTGCTGTAAATCAGTTGTAGGAAAGTGGTGTCTTCTGCCTTAAGATATTATTTGCTCATGCAACGGATTTTGTTTTCTGTTGTTTTGGTTTGTTCTGGGTTGTTTTTATTTTAAAAAGAGACCTACTAAACTTTAAAAGGAAATACTGTAGTTCTAGTAAAGTCAGACGTAGTTCGCACAGCAAATGTGAAACAAAAAGTGGGACCTGAGGCACTCAGACAATAAATAATGACAGCCCCTTTCAGCAAGTCTTAATCAAGGAGATTAAAGCAACATGTAACTCTAGATGCATGTTAATAAAACAAGTGGTGAAAAATAATAAATGGAACATTCAGAAAGATACCTATCTCTCTGCTTCAATTAGTCTTTGTGAACACTATCGTTTTTTCTTCCTCCCCCAGCACTTTCAAACATATTGTAACTGTATTAATTTTTTGATAGTTTTCAAAGGAAGAGTTCACATGAAGAGGAGCATTTGAGTTCTTATTTAAAATATTATCCTCTAATCAAGTACATTATTTTTTCAGTAGGCTATTTGAAATGGCCTGTGATTAGCGCTGCTTCGGATCCTGGCTAACTTTCCCAAGGTGATCCAGGTTCTCACCCTGTCTGCCCAGATCCTGATAAGGATTCCCAGACACACGGAGAGGGCTATAAAGTCTTGAAGAAAGGACAGAATTAGAATGGTCTTTATTAGACCAGAGATGAGTGTCCATGGCTGCAAAGAAATTCATTTGCACTATATCTACGATGCAGTTTGAACTTTTCCTTTGTTTGGCAAAGCACATCAAGTCTGATTTAACAATTCTCTTTGTGGCTTTGCTTTTCTCTCTACAGCTTCATATATTTACAAAAGGATAGATGCATGAAGACTTCTGATAAAGTATAAAGAAAAAAATAGCCATTACTATACATCCTTGTATACAATTGAGAACCATCACCTTATGAGGAAGATAGTATTAATAGAAAGTATGATTTATAAAAATCTCTCTGCATATGGAAGTCACCACAGTGTCAGCTGCTAGCATTTTAAAAGTCATGGTCATGTGCTGCACCTAGGAAAAACACAAACTTCATTTTGCATTAGGGTAGAAAGCATTTAGCTCTCCAACTAACAATGTAAAAGTAAAAGCTGGTACCCACAAAGCCAAATGAGTCTCTGCCTAGCTGCTTACAAGTAGCAGGTACTACACAATTCCCAGGTGTCAATGCTGCCACTACTCCTGAAGCACTCCTAGGCAAAAACATCCACCAGCCAAATAAAAAAGGTACAGTTTGTTTGGCAGCAGCAGCCCGGAGTTTGGATAGAGCAGGACTGCGCTGGGAGAGGCACTCTCCGGGCCAAGGTCCATGTTCTGAACACCTTGACATGGAATTAGGAGGTGAGAGACAGAAATGGAAGGCAGGATTTGCTGAAGGTCAATGACAGGGAGCAGGGTTCCTGACTCCCCAGGAAGTTACTCAGCTGCTTCTTGAGTCTGCAAAAGGTAACACAGGACTTACATGATTGGGGAAAAGAAACAGAGTCCTGTAGGCAACAGAGAACACAAACTTATGCAGACTGAGATTACTTTTCCAGAACCAAAACTGAAATTTGGCAGATTTATTTTCTATCTATCCCAGGGTTTATTTTGTCATACTTTCTCTTTTGAAATGTAAAAGAATTAAGGTGCTATGGAGTCGATCAAATGGGGTTATGAATTTGATTTTTAGGAGGAAGCATACAGAAAAACATCCAGCAATAATTCACTGAAATTACCAAATTTTGAAATATAAAAATTAAGCCACAGGGGTTTTCTTTTCCCCCTGAAACGTTCTTTAATCAGAGGTGAGGCTTGTTAAATTAAAGGAAAAAAATATGTATCAATGCTTTTCTAAAGGGTAAAGAGGCTAAGAAAATAATGTATTCAGTTCACAGTAGAATGAGTCATAGATGCAAAAATCTCAAATATTCAGCTATCTTTGCTACAGCTTATGCATATATCGGTTTCAGCAGAAGAAAAAGAGGAAGCTCAAATAACAAGAAGATTGATCAGGCAACAAAGGAACACAGAAAATGAGACAATAGCAAAAAATTAATTAAGTAAATGTATCTGGGTACATCTCTTGTGTGCATGGAAGCAGAAACAGACAAACTTCATTAGTTCATGAATGTCCAGTTGTCTCCTCTGAGCACTCATCCTGCTGCCACAATGTTCCCCTTCCCCAATTTTTGTATAGAAGCATACACATTAGAAGTTACCTAGAGCCAGGAGGAGCTTTTTCTCTCTCAACTACACATCCCTGAGTTAAGATGTGCAGACATAGCAGGCAGCAAGGACCAGCATGCAAAACCATTGCACCTCAGAAATATTTGGAGAAAGGGGACAAAAATAGACATTCTTTTCTCAGCTTCCTTTCATTTTTGTTGAACCCCTGTTGTGTTCCTGGAGCCCAAAGAGAGAAGAAGCAGAGACAGAGGATACTTACTTACACATTCAAACGACACTCCACCTATCTGCCAGCATTAGTACCCCCAGCACGTCCCTACCCTGTCCCTCGTGAGGGGCAACCCTTTATTCAGAGCCAGGAGCAGAACAAAGAGAAGACCAACACTTGGCTCCTGCCAGAGCCACAGACCTTATTCCTAACTATCCAAACCTTTATTCTCTCTCTTGTCTTGGTGCGTAATCAAATAAAACAGATCTATCAGGAAGGGCTCTGAGAAACCCATAACAGAACACGGTATCACCAATGATAAATGAAGGTCATCTCAGTAAGTCTCCAGACCAGTTAGACATCCCAGTCAGACAAAGAAGTGTCTCTCATACATGTAAAAGAGGTGCCAAGTTTCTCCTAACTTCTTTATGGAGCTCAGGTCAGTTAAATATACACATCCCACATCAAGCACAAACACCAATGAAAATCAAAATCAAGTTGCAGCCCTCCAGTGACACTCCAACAATTCATTTTAAAATTAGTGGATCCATGCATGTATTAGAAAAAAATCAAAATTTTCCATTTCCCCTTTCTGGAATTATCTTAAATCTGAAGCACAAGGCAGATGCTTCTAACTTTTCAATTAAATAGAAGTAGTCAATAAGACATAAGTGGTAATTTACGTAAGGCATTTTTTCCAGTATTTCATGCTTCTCTCTAGTAAGCTCAGTAACTCTGATGTTTACAGATCAAGAGCAAAGTTAACCAACAAAAGCTATTCAAAGATTCCTAATCCTAAAGCTTGTGTTAAATTACATATGTATTTCAATTCACATGCTCACTCTTTGAAAACTGAGATCTCAAAACATTATTCTGACATTTTATCCCAGTCCAAGAAAATTACATGAACTCTACTATTTAGGAACACAACAGTATAGGAAATATACTGGAAAGGACCTCCTAGAAGATTCCGTGAGGTTTATACGACCCTACATTTTACACTGCCGAATACGTATGTGGATACACCAATGATGGTACGTGATGGTATGAAACCTTTTCTTCCTCATCTCATTGCAGGCCATTCTCATCTCTTTGTTGGTATTTGAACAATGCCTTTCAGCTTACAGAACTTTTTCCTTTGTGGTGTTTGTCATAAAATAGGCTCTTCACTGCCCTAAGCACCACGGTAGATTTCTTGCACCCCTCCTACATGGAATTTATCATTCTTCAACAGGTGTAATCAAGAACATACAATGGTTTTAATATTTACCTGTCCTTATAGGAAATGCAACACCTGACGACCACACTTACTGCTTCCCATGTTGGTATCTCACTGCCATCCCTGAAACCTATTCACATACCCTTTTTTTTTTTTTCCCCTTTTCCTGTTATCTCTTATTCCAAAGCCCTTCAATATTAATGCAAACAGGATTTCAACTGAAAAGCATTTTACGTCAGAACATGAAACTGTAGGCCAGGGCTCCCTTTAGTCTGTGTAAGGAAAGACAGGAGTGGAGAGGGAAGGAGAGGAATCAATGACCAAATGAAGGTGGCTTTTAACGGGGGGGGGGGAAACAAAAAAAACCACCCAACCCCAAGCATTGTGTAAGAAACCTTGGTGCTGCTTTAAAGAGGTCAGTTAAGGAATCTTTTTGAATATCAGAGGCTTTCCAGCACACAGGTTTCACTATATATAGTACACTGCCGGACTAGCTGGGTTGCTTTGTCAATGCTTTGCTTTCAGAAGCCAACTCAGATCTTTAGAATCACCGTATCCTTTAGCCCAAATTCCTTATATTAACTACCTGGCAGTAAGTGTAGCCTTTCTATGTTAATAAAGGTTATTTCTATTCACTTCCCACATCCACTTGTGTGCATTACAGCACTGGGTTTTTTTTGTCCCTTCTGAAAAATATATCAATAGTAAAACTCCAAAGCTCTCCCCCCTACACCACCTTCCAATCTCTTACACAGCGCTAAAAACCTGAGAAAAATCGCTTCATGTAAGAAGTCTGGAATATTCAGTCTTGTAGAGAAAAGCAGAACATAGATAAAAGTTCATCTGACATAAAAAAGAAGGATGGCCAAGACAAAGTGTGCTTTGTGAACAGCAAGCCTCGGTGGCCTTCTGAATGGAGAATGGTCCTTCCTGAGGTTAGGAGGCATCTTTTTTCACTGTGGGTGATCCAGGATTAATCTCAAGCAAAGAAGTAATGATTACAAATTACAGACCAATTTCTATCTTGCCTGCTGTGACAAAGATTACTGAAAAATTGGTTCACTCACCAATGATGAGCTCTCCAACATGGTACACACTAAAATTATACAGAACTATCATCCAGATTTTTGGCCCCTGATGGAATTCAAATGGCCCTAGAAACACGACCAGTAGTTTCTTCTGCACACAGATCAACAGTCCTATTTCTCGGCCTGTGGTCATGAATTCACAAGCCTTGGGGAATATGGTTTTTTTAGTTTTACTTTTTCCTGAATTTATCCCAGTACACTGTAGCAATGCTAGTGGCTAGTGAATGCACTCAAATTGCAGGGCTAGTCCTCAATGAGTGCCTCCATTCACTTTGTCACAATGTTCAGGTGGGTCTGGGTGGAACAAAACTAAAGTTGCATTTCATGTTTAAATTCCCTTTGGCACTCATAACAATCACATCTACTCACAGAACCATATTTATTTCTGCCAGACATACCACTGCATCAGAAGAGATGAATAGTATTGCAATACGCCAGGAGCGGTCAGGTACCAAATGGTGGAGACGATTTTTATAGGATATATGGTAACTTTAACAAGAACTACACAAAAAATGCCTCCTCCAATGCTCAGATCTCAGTTCTAATTGGTTTATAAACTGTTATCTTTGGCTGCTCTAAATGTGTTTTACAAGCACAGAAATTGCAGGAAGGCAATATTCTTCCACAGTGGCATTTCTTTCTAAGTAGTACAGGAAAGGTATGCTCTAGAATCGCTCTTTTCCAGCTCAGGGGCATTTTGAGTCACAGAAAACTAAGAATAAAATTCTCCCAGAGGAAAAAAAAAAAAGAGAGGGGTCTCCCAGACTAGCTGGAGAGGAAGGCAGGCAGATCACACAAATCAGAACGATTGTAGTAAGCCTGATAACCCTAGTACTGGCTGAATTTGGAAACAAGACAAGCGATAAAAAGTAGATCATGACACAAATAGTCTAGTCAGAGGTTACTGTATACTGAAATGGTGTTTGGGATGGGGGTTAACGCATCTTTGCCAAAAAAACATCTTCCAATTGAGAATATTAAAGCATTTTAAGAAGGGCAGGATAAAGCATTATTCGCTCCAGTTTATGGATAAGGAAAATAAGGAATGGAAAGGCAGACTACTCAGTGTCACACAGTAAGATGTAAAGAGGGCAGAAACAGACCCCAGGTCTCTTGATCTCAAAATCTCTCCATTTCATTTAATGAACTTGCCTCCCAGATGCAGAGAGATATTATAGTGCCTTAAGGAAAATCCAGATTTTCATAACTAAGCAGAATGTGAATCAAAATGGATAAGGAATTTCATCCTAAGTAAAACTCTTGCTTAAGATATAAAAATGCAAAGATATGTTTTAAAATGTCAAACAACTTGGAAAGAGACTTTTGTTCAGCAGAGTAGAAGAGTTTTTCTTCCTATCTCACCCCCTACAAACTCAAAGAATATACATTCACAAGTCAGAAAAAAATTGTGGGACAACAATTCCCAACACACGTTTCATGAGTAATCTAGTATCTGCCAGTGCCTTCAATACTGTTAATAGTCCTGAGATATTAAAGCATTAATGAACACAAGAGAGCACAATGCTAAGCATGATGCTGTCCACAGCTCATCACTTGTTCAGTACTGTCACCAGTGGACCTGCAAAGATTGTCAAAATGCTGCTCTAATTTCATTTAGCCCACTTAAAGACTTGAAGGAAACAGAAATACAGCTTTATTTAATGTTCTAAACCGCTCTCAGTGTATGAGGTGATTGGACAGCCATGCCAGTTTGTGTTCAGTCTGCACGTTATGTTTATGTGAGCTTATATCTTTTTAATGCAGCGTGGTTACACTTACAGCAGTTTGCAGCTTCCCTAGGAAACCATTGTAAATGGGACCTGTGCCCAATTGTTTTTATCCCAGTTAAGTAAATAAATGAAATATGCTAATTAGCACCCTATTAGCTCACAGCAGGGAGTAATCCAGGGCACTTTGATTGGAAATTATTCTGTCATCCAGGAAGCTGCTCTGTAACAGAATGTAAACTGGCCCAATTTTCTCTTTTTACCAACTGTGGATGTCATCCAAGTAATGGAGATGCCACTGAGCACAATCTATAGAACATGGTGATGTTGCAATGAAACCTCTTTTCAGTCTCCCACGAGCCTGGCCTAGAGATATGATGGCAAGTCTCAAGACTAGAAACACTGTCTGCATTTAAATTCAGGGGTCTTTTTGTCAAAATCACTTTCAGACACATAGTTTATTTTCCTCCCTACAACTGGCATTTCAAATATTGCTCCAGATACTTTCTGAACTTCTCACAAATCCATACTAATGTTAACTCTTCTCTTTTTTTTTCCTCCAAATGCCAGAAATAGTGAGGCTGGGACACACCAGAGGTACATCTGTACAGAACAGGAAAATGTGGGATAAAATAGCCATAAATTCCCAACTGTAGTTTTTTCAAGCTGTAAGCAAAAACAACTGCATTTTTACATAATTTATATAAAATATATGGTTTGAATATGCATAATTATACATGCATTTTACCTCTTTGCTAACAGAGTTGCCAGTCTAGCTAGTACAGATCCGTACAGTCAGCCTGGCAACAAGATGACACTGGAAGTAATACAGGCACTGAGAGAAAAAGCTTAATAAAAAAAAGCAGCATGTTTTCCAATCTGGTCTTTCAGAAACACCCATTTTCAAAGAGCTTTGGGGCTTTTGGGGATTAGACGCTATGACACATCTGTCAGGTTGCCACTGAGCATGTCAAAATCTCCATCATGGTTTGAGTTATGCAATGAAGCTTAGTTATGTTATAGAGATACTGGTAGCATGCTTTCTTTTGTTATCAAATTTATATGAAAAGTTCCAGGGATTACCTGTGGATTTTCTGCCTGCCATTTAAACCAGAGGAGGACCTCAATTTTTAATCTGCTCAACAGAGAGGCAGTTTGGAGTGAGTTCTCCATAAAACGTATAGGTCTTCCTTCTGAAAAGGCCCACAATAAAGCATTACTATATTGCCTGGACTTAAGCCTGCAAAATACAAATATTTTTTAATATTAAAAATGTAGCTATTGACAGCAAGCAATTTTGGGTTTATTTAAGCAGTAGTATCTTTCAATAGACAAAAGATCTAGTTTGGGTTTGTATGAAATTACAGCTTTAATTCATTAATAAAATTGTGCTGCATAGGTCAACTGTAGATTCTACCACCATTATTTACCCTGATATCCATTTACACTGTAATTGCAGCATTTACATATGTGAGAGCTAACCAATGGAACCAGTATTTTAAATTTCAAAGGTTCCATTTTAAAATTGGGAAATTCAAATTAAGAAAAGGAAAAAACAACAAGACCTTGAGTAGCACATCAGAGTCCCCTAGTGCTTCAAATCTATGCTAATTACTCTTTCAAAAAGAATTTTTTTTAAACATAAAGGAAGAGAAGATCATACTATCAAGTGGCTAATGTAATATGCGTCTGCTGCCTCCAACTTAGCAATACCAGTTAGGTCACCCAAGAATCAGGTCTTGCTCGCGCTCTCAGGAAGGATAGTTTTATACCATATGCTTATAATCCCTGACACAACACAACTCAGGTTCTCAGGGATCCTCTCCTTTAATAAGTAACAATATTGCATGTGGTGTATCCAGGACTGCTCAGAAACATGAGCAATGGGTTTGTTCATGATGAGTTTATTTTATTTTTATTTTTCCTTTACAACAGAGATGCTGGTGTCTTCACCGAAAACTAAACAGGAAACATCAGTGCCTCGCAGCATGATGTGAATGTACTCAAAGGACTGTTTATAGATCTGTAGAGAATATATAACACATATATCTCTCTAGCCGCCTTTTGGGGATGACCCCTTTTACCCTTTGAATATATGCTTTCCCTCATACATTATAAGACTTTACTTTTTTTTCAATATAGAAGAAAAAAAAAAAAAGCCCTCACAGCCCCCACAAAGTAGCTTGTCAGAAAGTGGTATTTAGACAAATGAAGCAGTTCAGAAAACTTCACCCCTCTGACCCAGCCATGCTCCTGAACACAGCCACAGAAGTACCCAGGGAGGCAGCCCCAACAGAGAACCTGCTGGTGGAAAACCCGCCTGTGGAGTATCCTTTAAATACCCTCAGCCCACATCTGATCTCAGAGCAGATCCAAGCCCATCTGTTCCCTTTCTACTGGCAAATGCTTACTGAGGGGAGACTAAAAAGCCACATGTGTTTCACCACTAGTTGATATCATTGAGTCAGTGTCAGAGAACACCAGAACATCCCCAAAGAAGCCCGGAGGACTGAAACACTGCACTGCTGGCGAGGAGACACTGCGGTCAGCTTAGCATTTATCTGCTCCAGTAACTGTGGATCACGTAGTTGAGTATCTGTCTGCTACATACATTTATTTAACCTGTTGAAAAGTCATGTGGAGAGGAGAACGAGCTCTGAATGCTTTTACACATTTACAGTTGCAGGGAAAAACATTTCCTTGAAATCCACATGTTCAATATATCCATCTCACTTTGAGTCTGGTCTTCTGAAAGGAAAATTCACAGCCTGGCATCGGGAATGAAAAAACAGAGAGAAAAATCCCCATTGACACATTAAATTAGACATGTTTGCAGGGCCGCCAGAGATAGCAATTACTCTGCTGCAGATTCTGTGGACGGATTACAGCAGAAAACACTGACTGCTACCAGGTAATTCTACCTGCTAATTACTTGGGAAGACTCAGGTACTAAACTGACCTGAATGTTTTCATGGGTCCTGGGACCCATTAAAGGAAAGAACGTTAAAAAGCCACACAGTGATGCTGACAGGAACTCTGGAGCTGTTGAAAATCCATCAAAAATATTCTTGCAGCATAATGATTAGAGTTTCAGTCAGCCCCAATCTGTGCAGACACTCACATTTACCAGCAGTTACAACAAAAAGAAGTGCTTTATTGGGATGGTGATTTCCATCCCCCCTCCCCATTTTATTCCTTTTCCCAAATGGTGACTATAAACAGCACCCACAGAGCCAGTCCTATGCCTGCCAAGCAGAGGGGCACGGCCGGTTCCGGCTGAGGGGAGGTAAGGTGGACTGGAAACGCTTCCATTTCAGACAGGGTGGTTGAATGCAAGAAGCGAAACTGCTAATCAAACGGGGTTTAAAAAAAAAAACAAAACAAACCGGTAGAAATTTGCGCAGTTTCATAGCGCCACCTGTCGCCACCGACACCACCCACCCCCCCACCCGGCACGGACAGGCCAAGGGAACGGTGACTCCCGGGAGGAAACACCCGTGGCTTTAATTGAAAACTGCTTCTGCTGAAGGCAGAGTCACGATTTGGGGAAGGGGGCACTCACTGGCCGCAGCACTGCAAAGGTGAGTTGCTCTAGTAAAGGGGACGGTGGGTAACAAACCTCCAGCGAAGATGGAGCCTATGCCGACACCCTGCTGCACGCTCAGGCTTCACCCAGGGCACACAGGGCCCCAGCACAACCCAGCCTCTCAAACAGGCTGCTCATGCCGGGGGCATTCTCTGCAGCTGAACGCCCCCAAATAGTTCACTTGGCCTTGCTACAGAGGACAGGTCAGCTCTGGTACAAGGGGTCTCAGCCACCTGGACTTGTGGGTTGCCACACAGAAACCATGAGCTGAGGTCCAGCACGGCTCTCGAGGGCTCGCTGTAGCAAATGAAATAGACTGTCAGAACCAAACCATTAACCCTCCAAAGACATAATGCCTTGCGATTTTTTTGGCACCATGCTGAGATGATACCAGCAAAGCTCCAAACTGGAGACCCAAATTGCAAATTGAGTGGTGATAACCTGCCTCTAGCCCTGTTGCCAAAGAATGCTTCGGCCAGCACATCCTCCTTCCTTTGGCAGCTATTTGCAAAGACAACTCCACTGTGAGATGTTCAAAAAGAAACCTATCCCAACGAGATGCAAGCGTCTGTCCATCACGAAGAAGGTTCTGTGTGCAGTCACTGAGGCCATAACGAGAACAGAAGGAATAAGGCAGCTTGTTGTAAACAAACCTGCATCTACCACCACTTCCCACCCAACACACTCCCCCCATGGAGGATTGGAGTTGTCCAGCATCAGACAGTAGATCAGGCAGAGGAATCATGGTCAGAAGCACATAACAAGCATAACAGTCCCACTACTAAATTCAAATCTCTTTGCAGCATTTCTTTCAGCACCTTCTGCAGTACAAAGGTGAGTGGAGGAATCTGATAGAGCTCCAATACACAGGCAAAGCCCAGATAATCCAGGACCAACATAATCTGCATTTCACATCTAAAAATTCAAATCTTCTACCACTGAGACAACCTGCCATTTGTCATTCTGTAAGAATTTGGGTATAATTAAATACTGCTAGAGATGCAAGGAAAGCTGTGTTATTTCCTGTGAGGAGAAAAAGGTGACTTAGAGGTTTTTAATATTATAGTTATTGCTTTTCAGAAACTCTCCTCAGGAAATGTTGGAAAATCCCTTCTCTCCAAATAGACAAACCTAAAATTACAGATTCATTAAATCAGTGTGTGGGTAAGAAGTTTCTTCATATAGTATCACTAGGTTTAAAACAGAGAGAAAACACAACCTCCTTTCATCTGCTGAGGGATGAGAAACCTATAACAAAAAGGGAATATATAAACAAAGCACACTGCTCCTTGGCATAGTCTTTGCTGTCAAAACTTCCTCCTGCTTAGGGTCCTTTTTCCCATCCTACCTACATTTAAACTATCACTGTCCCAAACCGCCCTGAAATGGGCTGCATTAAACACTTCAGGATTTACTTATTTAGTGAGCAGTGACGCCACCAACCCTTCAGCTTGACACTGAAAACATCTGATCAAGGCTCCACAACAGAATTTAATCCACTAGGCAGCTGCATAACGTGAGAAAATATTCTCTACACAATGAGTCTCATCACACACTTCTGAACAAAAATATTCTCTTTATCATACCCAACAAAGAGTCCGCTAATCTTTTTTTGAGATCATGACAGACATAAAATTGTTAAGAAGAGTGCTGCAGGAACATTAAATAAACAAGGCCCATGGAGCAAACCAGTTGAAAAGTACTAGACAGATGCAGTTCAGGTCAATCTGGTTATCTTCTAGCAAGCGTAATAAACTGTGCAGGGAGTAAACACTTTCATAAATGTAAATACTGTGAGCTGTGCTAATTTATCTATTCCATCAGACTAATCTAATTTATCTGAGTCAGTAAACAACAAAAGAAGTGAGCTGCTCACATTTTCCTGCAAATAATAGCCCACCATGTTGTCTGCAACCGCGACAACTCTCGGCTGCATTCCACCAGACTTTCACAAATATTACCACTAGGAACTAGTTTTTCTCCTCCAGACTTCACTCCTCTTCTGTAAAAGGAGCAGCTATTATCGACATGCTAGTTCTCCAGCTAGAAGGGGTACGAGGTGCCCAAATCAGGGCTCAGTGGGAGCTGATAATTATGTATAACCGCTGGTTTTCTGGTTTAGTGGATCCATGCTACCTCCCGAGCCAACACACAACTCTTGATAATGAGGCACAGAGGCAGCAGCTGCCCTCTGGCTCTGTACTTCTGCAGAGGTGAGAACCTTTTTATGGCAGCTTTGTTAAAGCCAGATTTCTAGACTTTCTTGCTTATGACTATACATTGCTTGAACAAGCTGCTTAGATCTGTAGTTTCTTTTAAATGGGACAACAGGTCCAATGGGTTTCAAGTTAAGTATATGCTTGAGAGCCTCACTCAGTGGTTGCTTCTTTTTGCAGTTCTCCAGATGGTTGCCAGAACAGCTTACTGCAGAGGTGGAGTATGATGCACATGCAGGAAGCTGGTGTCACACTACACAGATACACTGGAAAAACACTCCACTCAGGAGTATCATCTTGATGCATCTGTGAATGCAGGACAGGCAAACAAGTTTCCCTAAGGGTTACACCAAGTTCCAGGAGTGATTTTCCCTATGACTGAGAAAATCATTTTGTTTCTAAGCTCTGCTGCTGATATATAAAAGGGACTAATATTTGCATAACAACATTTCACCAACTCGTGGAATATTGCAACCATTAATGTCCATAAAGCACAATGAGCAGGAGACTGATAAGACTTACTGTTCCTACTCCAAGACTGCCTCCAGTGGCTCATTAGCAGTTGACTTTACAGTTACACATGCAATTTTCCACATGGGCCACCTCCTAGGGAAAACAGATGGTGAGAAAGAGCATACCTTCCCCTTACCACCATCCCCCCAAAGTAGTAACTTCTCTATTTCGACAGGTATTTTCCCACTTTTAACATTTAACTTCACAAAAAAGTATTGGTGTGCCTTGAACAAATAAATAGCTAAGCATAGGAAAAACTAACACACTGAAAAGGGCCATTTCTGTCATTTGGAAAATTATATAGGTATTCTTCCAGGAGGCCTGCTAATATTTGAGGTGTATTTGGTCAGTACTTCCACTGGCCTGTAACACATGACTATAATTTTATATATATAGTTCTCTCTAATATGTTCTAAGCTTTCCCAATTTTGTTCTCACAGACATACAAGAACAAGAGAGAGTTAAAATGCACAGCTAGTTCCAACAGTACAATTCTGTCACTCACACAGCTCAAGTAAAACTGTGACATACACAAATATTGTACTCAGTATGTGGAGAACTTTCTCTGTTACACACATCATGACAGCGGTCCTAAGGCTAGGGAAGGCAAATAAAGCCTCATGGTTCTCCTCTCACAATGCAATAATATATCTATAAGGTAAAATGACATAGGAATCACTGGGTCTTATTTTCTCACATGTTGATTTAGACAAAACCACAGAGACAAAGCTTCCTTCCTCAACATTGACACAAAATGTCCCAAAAAGACACTAAAAGATCATCCATTTCTGAAAGGTAAAGATGTTTTCCCCAGGCCGCCCGTGTTTTGTATCTGTTTCTCTGCTTGCGATTTAAAAATACTTTTAAATCAGTTACAAGACAAAGATACAGGTATTTTATTTGCAAAATCTATTGCATAGCTTTCAGTAACTAACTGCTGACACCTCTGAATGGAAAAGGATGCAAGAGGACCATCGCAAGTCTGACACCCCAGAAACTCTCTGCCTCCAGCAGCCCAGCACATACGCAGAAGCACACACGCTAATGAACTGGCTAGCTCTTCAATAACTGCTGATTTATATAAACTACAATGGTTTCTACTGAGTTAAATGTATTTTTAACACATTGCAACATATAAATATGCAGCAGGAGGGGACCCCATGCTTTGCATGTCTTTTGATCAGGCACTGTGTTTATTGTCACTCATTTTGAAATTAGATGCCAAAGTAGAAGGGACTTCAATCACAGTAACCCAATCGCATGGTGGTTTCAGAGAGCACCCTCCAGCAAAATGCCTAATTAGCAGCATTTTCTGAAGATTTGGGGCACCCAACTTGAGACAATCTGTGTCTGATTTCCAGAAATGCTGAATGTTCATAGCTTGCTTCAGATCACCAACGGCACAAGGTAGATCAGCCCGAAGAGGCAGAGATGCTTCAGGAGACTAGGCATTACAAGACACGAAATGGGTGGTCACTTCAGTCTGCATGCATACCCTGCAGCATCAGAAAAATGTTACATGTTGCCTGATTCCATCAGCATAAAATTAGGTTTCTCGTTAACAGCCAAGCTAAATGAAAAGGAAACTCTTTGTTTTGTATTTGAATAGCTGTTTCGAAGATTGTGGCATCTGTTGGTGTGTATCTGTTGCAGAGTTAAGCATGAGCAGCACCCCGTGCACAGACTCATTTATCTTGGTATGCATTCTCTACATCTGAAGTTGCTCTTTATTTTTTCCCAAAGCTTCCTTATGTATAGCATTGTGATTTTGCAACATAAGGTACAGCCAGACACTGCTTTAACGTATTCCTTACCTAAATTTCTTGAGTTTCATCCTTGCTACAAGTTTACAAAATGCCTCAATAATGGTCCAGTTAGAAGGGTGCAGTAAAATAATCCCCTGTGCCTCCAGCACTTCGAAGTAAAAGCAACAGGGGTTTTTTTCTTTCCTTTTTTTTAAAAAATTTTACAAGAAAAAAGAAAACAAAGTGTTAACACGGTTAAAATGGATAACAGAAAAAAAAAAATCATATTTCCTTTTCTTATAGAGTGGCACAATATAAACCAAATCTGTCACAAAAGTTTTTACATTTAGACAAGTCAAGGAAGAAAGCGTTTAGTTTAGAGAGTGTGGCAACTAAATGTTGGTGAGGGGGTAATTTTGGGTTTTGAAAGCCTACTGAATGGTATTTTTGCCTTGCAGTGTCTTTCACAGTTGCTGGTTGTGCAGCTGACATGACTGTCACTGATGGGAAGACATTACACTGATTCTTATTAATAAGGCAGGGAGCATCCAGAGGCTGACCCAAACAAAAATGATGTCATGGTTGCAAGGATTTGAAATTACATTTGAATTTAAATGCTTGCAATTACTCAACTGCATTTTTACTTTTTGGCTACAAGCTGATGTGGACACAATGTTAAAATAGCCCCACTGGGCAGGGAAAGCAGACTCCAAACCTCCTAATGGTGGTCTCCAACTGAGAACCATTTGAACCATTCCAGACGTGTGCTGATCAGAATCATAGAATGGCAAGGGTTGGAAGGGACCCCAAGGATCATAGAGCTCCAACCCCCCTGCCAGAGGCAGGGCCACCAACCTCAGGCCTGGATCTACACAAGGTTGCCCAGGGCCCCATCCAACCTGGCCTTGAACACTTCCAGGGACAGGGCATCCACCACCTCTCTGGGCAGCCTGTTCCAGCACCTCACCACTCTTTCCGTAAAAAACTTCCCCCTAATATCCAATCTAAACCTTCCCTCCTTCAGCTTTAATCCATTCCCCCTTGTCCTGCCATTATTCTCCCTTTTAAAAAGTTGATTCCCCTCATGTTCGTATGCTCCCTTCAGGTACTGGAAGGCTGCAATGAGGTCCCCCCGCAGCCTTCTCTTCTCCAGGCTGAACAAGCCCAGCTCCCTCAGCCTCTCCTTTCCTGATGGGAAAGTGAAGCAAGCCTCGGAATTCAGGCAACTGTTACTAAAGCTATAGTTTATCTAGCAGAGTTACTACTTTAAAGACAAACATTTTCAAACCTCAATTCCCACAAGCATAAACTAATCCAGTTGAAAATTTTGCACAGAAAAAAATTTAGCTCTTTGAGACAAGTTTCTTTGCTACGGCAAGTGACTGGCAGTGTGTTTATACCCTCCACAAAGAATCAACATCCTGTGTGCCCATCACAATATGCTGCTACCAAGTAAACCCATTTACTCTCTGTGGAAGTGGTAAAGGAAGAAGCAGCACTGCACTCTCCACTAAGTAAAAAATTATTTTAAAAAAAAAAAAAGAAAAGAAAAGAAGCTGCCAGCACCAACAGTTGTTAATCTCTTCCACTCAAGACTGATGAAGAGGAAAGCAGAACTGCAAATTGTGCAGCCAGCTCAGTGGCACTCCATGCCATGGACAGTCTTTATGGGATGCTTGGGCAGGAGGACAGTGATGAGAGAGATGACTTCTCCAGGCAATTCACAGCCCAGACATCTTGCAGCTTCGCATTCCCCATATTACTGTTTCTTTATAAACTTGCTACCCAAACATAAGAGTTTTTCTCACAGGTTCCCCAGTGCTTGTTAAAGGTTGCTTGGAGAGCAGGAGGATAGAGAAGGTACCCACTACACAGGCGGTTGCCACAGAACAGCTATAGACGCAGTCACATAGATGCTGAAGTAAAACAGTGAGGGTCACGTACAGAAGAAAAGGATCTCCAACCAGGAATTTCCAATAGGCAAAAAGAAACATGCGATCACTACAGAAATGTAGTGCTTTATCAGTCCAAGAGGTGCCCTGAAAATGTCTGTCTCTACTTGCTAGCAGCAAAATCTCCATATGGCTCCATCTTTCTTTGGATTAATTCAACAGTGAGTTCAAATGGATCACAACTTGTTTCTGCTTTGCAAGATGTTTCCCTATACTGTTACCCTGCTAAAACAAGCAGTATCATCTTGCTCCACAATTTCAGAGGAGCAAAGTCTGTCCTAGGACAGGATCTTCAGGATCCGGTTGGCAGAAATGCAGACTGTCAAGTTCTGCAGCAGCAGTGCTGTTCTAGGGTAGCATCAGTCCTTCTTTGAGAGCTGATCCACAGTTGTACCTCAGCTTCACTGGAGGGATGAGCACGCTACCTGCTATTCAGTCTCACAGAGATCATAGAATGTGTAAGGTTGGAAAGGACTGTTAGAGGTCATCTAGTCCAACCTCATTGAAGAAGCAGGTCAGTTCTATTGGGAGGGAGCAAAACATTTTCTATGTTTCTACTAAAATTAATAAAATGGGGGTTGAATTCCACATTAACAACTACAATCTGAAATAAAAAACAAAGGATGTACAGTATCACGATTCTGCACATCCAGGAATTGTGAAGAGAAGGGAAAATCCAGTCTGCATTGCTGGGAAAAGTTATAAAAAATTCAGAAGTATTTAATAATTTACGCAGTCGGACCACTGACCTTAAAAGTTATGTTAAAAAATTAAGAACCTCAAAGAAAAGTTATTCAAAAATACAGACTGTACTTAAAACGGATTATTAGTTCCCCAAAGTTATTAAATATGACTGAATTTAATAACAAATCACATATGAATGTAATTACGTGTATAAGTAAATGTGATCAGATCTGAGAACATCAGAGCGCAGCTATGCAGCATCAAGCTGAGGCAGGGAGTGAGCGTGACACCTAGAGAAAAAGCCTAGCTGAGGCACTAACAGCTCTCATCTGTGCTCAGCTGTTGGCTGGCATAATACCGAGGACATTTGCAGCCAGGCAAAATATTTATCGTGCAACTCATCTGAATTTAGATTTCATTATAAATGAGACAGCCACTCCTTTTCTCCATCATACTTCATGTACGAAAAATTATCTCTAAATGTCAGATTCTTCCCCTCATCTTTCTACTCCTAATCTATTTACCAAACAGGCCAAAGTAAAGCAGCACTTGAACAGTGATTTGAGAAACACGGATATGATCTGAAACCTGGTATAAACAGGGATGTATTTCCTAACTGTCACTACATTGCATTCAGTGCAATACGTGTTAACATGCTACCTGAATAAAATAAAATAATAAAATTCAATAAAATTTGAATAAAATTCAAGACAATTAAAAGGGAAGATGATATTCCTCACATCTCATTAAAACTGTTATGCAGATTTATAAGTACAGAATATCAGTATTTTAGTCAGTTGGCTAGTGAGTAATCCCTAGATATGCACTCTGTAAAGCACTTCATGATTTGCTGTGAAGAAATAAGCTCTGGACTATTATTTTACTGTACACACTGTGAAGATAACAAACCCTTCACTTGAGAGGAATACCTTTTTGGGTTTCAGGGGGAAAAAAAAGCAAGCAGTGTTAACCTGCATGCATGAGAAGTGCATCTTTGATTGTCAAGTGCTGAAATATCTTGCTCAATTTGCCTTGACTCAGGAAGTGCTCTCTGATCTCAAAATTGTTGATGATAAAAAAAGTGCATTGTCTTAAAAGAGCAAAGCAGACAGTACTATAAAAATAATAAGCTAGGAAGACTCTTAAGCCTTTTACATAATAGAACCTCTCACTACACTGAGGAAGATTCCCTCAAGGCCCAGTGTAGTTCTTTACTTTTATTTTGGCTTAAACAGGCAAACACCATAGCATCAATTAAAGAGGCCGCTTATTTACTAAGCATTCAAAGTCTACAGCAGTTAAGAGGATTAATTGTCTTCATGCATATAAAATTTAAACATAAGAGATTAAAGACAACCCAACCTGGTCACACACAACTAACTTCAATTAACCTATCTGCACTCCCTAAGCATTTTTGTTAATAAGCACAGACCACTGGTCCCAATTCAGATCCTGATCCTGCAACAAATTTTCTCCATGTGAAGTGTGAGAGGGAGCACTTTCAGAGCAGAGCTTCAAAATTAAAAGGAAGGGAAAAAAAAAAAAAAAGGCAGCAACTCTTAAAATAAAGAGTAGAGCAGCCACTGCAATAGTATGCCAGCTGAACCGCAGTGGAAAACACACCTGGGACATGCACAGCCACCTTCTGCTAGCCTCACCTGAGCATCCAAACACTGGAAGCGACTTTTCTGTAATCCAAAATTTGAAAACAACTCCGGCTGCTAATGATAGGACAAGAAGCCATCCAACCTTACGAGCTATGGCTGTTCCATTCATTTCAACAGTTACTGTGCCGGAGCGATTTACATCTATCACATTAAACATCCCAAAACGGGGACTAGAGCTACTTTATCCCAATGTAATTAAGTTAATGCCAGTCTCGCGCTTCAGCTCTGCCTGGTTAGGAAGCCACGTTCTTTCTGACCTTCACTGCACAGGAGACTGCCAGCATAGAGCTGCAGCAGTAGTCAGGCTGGAATAGTGCACACTTGTCAATATTGGTTTTCAGTAGTAAAATCAAGTCCCGTTCTTTTTAGTGAGGCCTTTTTCACAACAAAATATATTTGAATCTTCCTGTGCTGAACCACTTGCAATCATTGCTCTGGACAAGTGCTGGGAGAGTGAGGAGAGAGTAGAGGTTGTTAAAGACTGCCAGCATTGTAACCATGGGGTTTATTTACCCAGGATTTGGCCATAACAAATACAAGAAATTTCATTTAAGCACGAGACCACTGCTTTTTTCCCTGTAAGGGAACAGAAGTAGGTACCAGTGACAGCTGTCACACTGTGTGCCTTCCCAGTGAACAGCAGGCTAATTACATGACAATTAGTTAATAAAGAAAGGTCGCATAGCAAAACTAAACCTAGTAACTTGTTTTCCTGATTAATAGTTCACTAGAAGTGATGTTGAGATAATACTAGTTTTAACCAGTAACTTCATTTGCAAAAACATTTACTGAGACCTGTTTTTCCTACTGCTAGCCCTGTGCAGGTAACCACCTAACTCAACTGCACAGGAATGTGAATTTTACTCCTCCTTCTGAACTGCCAGCAAAATTATTGACTAATTTCACTACTTTCCAACCCATTACACCTGTACAAGCCCATGGGCTCTTCATGGATGCAAGCAATATCAGAATTTGGGCCGATTAAGCTTTACTGCTGGTGATGGCACACAAGGAACATCCCACTCAAATTGTGCAGAAGCACCAGTTCTGAACGGTGCGTCTGGCTGCCGCAGCCCCTCTTCCCTGGAGCCAGGCTCCTCCTGCTGCACACCCTTCCCACCAGCAGCCCACCTCACTCTAGGTACCTGGAGAAACCCACAACCCAAGGTTAGAAACACTACTAATGAGATTAAGTCAAATGAGAATAAGATATCTCTTTTAAATAGCAATTTATTAGAGCAAGACCATCTCACCATTTTCTAGATACCTGTTCCAATGTCTGGTCTAAACCGTCTCTTTTTTGCCATAGGAACAATGCATTCATTTGTTAAAAAACACAAAAAACTCAAAACCAACAGTTCCAGGTAAGAAACTGTATGTACGCTCTCCCACAATATTTTATAGCCAGCCAGCTGACTGCATGATTTCCAGGCATCACCATAACAGTGAATTTAATTGGGGACAGATGGGCCATGGCACATTTCAACAGTTTCTCTGTGATTGTAACCTTTCTGCTAATAAATAAATCCAATAAACCTGTGAAGGTTCTTGAAAACAAAAATGGTTCTATATCCAGTGGAACAGAGACTTAAGGCAGAAGAGTGGCCTATGTACCCCTTGCCTGCAATTTCCATGAATGTTCAGGTAGGCACAGTGTCCCCTGAAAGTGGGGCAAGGAGAACAGGATGATAGGCACTGCCTATCTGAAGGAACTGCCTGCATGTACTCACGCCCTTCAGCTTTTATCTATTCTAGAAATCTTTGGTTTATGTTCCCTTCTTGAAGGCCTCTTCAGTATCTAAAGCAATGAAACACAAGGCTTAGCTCTGTTGTAAAACATTGAATGTGGTAACATCTGGAAGTGCTGTAACAGGAGTCTAGATTCGGGGAACTAGTTTATTGTTTGGGTTTTTTTTAAATGCAGTACTTCAACAATGTAGCAAACTGTTCACAAAACATAAACAGTACTCAATTACAATAACTCTCTCTTTCCTACTTGTAAGCTGAATGCATTTGATGTAAATATCACTAGCAGACACACACACACAAAAAAGGACCTAAAAATTTTTTTTAATCAGGTTTTGGGTTTTTTTCCACAATTGAAACTCAATCACAGAATTAAGGTCTTAAGCGTTACATAATTTTAAGGTACATTTTCATGTAGTATAAGACAAAAATATAAGAAATTGTGATGTGATAATTGCACAAGAAAAAATTGTTCATTTAACATCTTTCCCCAACAAGAATGTATTTAGACAGAAACCATCTGACAGGAGACATTGAACAGTGAAGGTCTTTCACAGTCATGTTTCATGAAATGCAGGCCAGTTGCAAAAGCTGGGCATTCATCAAGCAAAACCAGCTGGTTTTGAATAAAGATCCAAATAGAAACAGTAGATTAAACCAAAACGAAGTTATGTGGACATCTGCCAGGTTAGTGCACCTCTGCAGCTGGCTTAGTGAAGCCATTTCACACTTGGCTGAAATGCCTGCACGGTCCCTACCATACAGTATCTGAACACCTTCTAATCTTCACAGAGCAATGCTGACGTGACGAAGGCTGCTGATACTCTCTGTTTTGCAAGTAGAGAGGAGAGGTGTGGAGGCATGAAAGGCCTAATCCACAAGAGCAGCCTGCATGGCTCATGCTGGGCATGCAGCTCCCACCTGGCAGGCACTAGGCACTCCGTGAAACACCAGCACCGGTGGGAAGCTCTCAGCAGCTGGAGGTGAGACACAGCAGAAAGAGGGTAGGCCCAGTTTCCCAAGCGACTGACCCAGTCTGCAGACAGTTACCTGTTAAACACCTGCTAAAAAGAGAGCTAAGCTCCATTTCTCCACCTGCAAAAGCCCACCACCACTTTATACAAAAACCTACTCCTAAAACAAGAGCAAAAAAACCCCCAACCAACCAAAACTAACTAAATACTTCACAGCCTTGAATGAGAATTCAAACCATCAAGGCAAAGCATGAATCAAAACAAACCCCACCCCACCAAAATAACAGTATGAGGTGTGTTTTTCCTGTTGAAACTCCACTGCTTAATACGAGTAATATTTGTGATGAGAAGAGACACTCAGCACCTAGGATATTATGCTAAGGCACCACAGACCAAAATTAAATTCATACTCCAAAGTAAAAAAAAAAAAATCAGAATTCTTCTCACTCTGGACAAGCATTCAGAACAGAACACTTCAGCACACCATTACTTCTCCGCTCTTGGTTTCAACTTCTTTGTGCAGGAGCTGTGTTCAGCTACTGTCAGCTCAGAAAATGTCTCTGCAATTCAGCTTTGCCAATCACCTGGCAGAACATTGGCTTCCAGTGAAGGTTTCAAACAAATAGTTGGCTACAAGGTATTTGTAACTGGTCAAGGTAGCAAGAACTTCATGATTTAAAAAAAAATGTCATTGCCACTTAACAAATCAAATGCCCAAGGGCTTATCTGGTTGTCCAAGTGCATTTGAGAATCAGAGCCCAAATTATCATTCAAAAGTCATGAAGAGAGTCTGAGCCTCCAAAACCCAAAGCACATCAATCACAAAATGCTGAAGGAAAAGAAGAGGCTGTATACACAAGCAGAAGGCGAGTCTGTAATTTTACAAAGACAGCAGAATTGAGCAGACCCCTCAATGTGTTGTGTATTTCAGGATTGAAGCCACAGTGTACCCTTAAATGGTTAACGTAACTGGTAGAGTGTTTCCAGGAATGGGAAAAGAAAAAAGAATACTGGGCTTGGGGCACATCAACTAAGTTAAACTGACCGCAGTTGCTGCAGAACATACAATAGAAGCTTTGTGACAGTTCTCCATGCAGGCACTCTACACCCCAGTGACAGCTATTTTGTTTCAGAGGGATTAGGATGGTACCAACAGGCGTACACTACCACCATTAATGCTGGAATGAAATCGCTCCATAAAAAGATAAAGCCTTAGTCAACAGACAGTACAACTGACATCAAACCAACCAGAAGTTTCCTTTCCTTCAGCCAACCTTGAAGGAAGAAAACAACTTCCACATTCTCCCTTCTTCCTTAGTCCTGAACAATCACATCAAGCAAGGTGTGCTCAGCTTTGCCTGGACTGCAGCATTTACACTAAATCACTGATTTCCATTCCCAAACAGTGTCTGTGAATGTTGGGATGAGGGTGTGAAATCCAATCTCACCAGTACCAGAGGAAGGCACACACTTTAGAACACTGCATAGAATCACAGAATCTTGAAGGTTGGAAAAGACCTCCAAAATCATCAAGTCCAAACAAACCATAGTATTAAGTCTAAATGTTCAAATGGTAATTTGAAGTATCAAGATGCCTCCAATATACACAGAGTAATAAAATACATAATTTAAAAGAAAGACAAGTTGAAAGGGAAAAAAATTATAGAGAAGCAGTAATTTGAAAATCATCAGTTCTCCACAAGAAAAAAAGAGGAAGCCTGACCCCCTGAAGAAGGGGTGTACAGTGAATGGAGGCTATCCTTAGGAAGAACTGTAATTCACATGAAGAAAAGCTCTTGTTCATAATGCAACATGTGCCACTTAAATAACAAAGACCATTTTTTTAATCTTGTATTTCACATTTGCTAGACTGGCAGAACTATTTTAACCTAGAAGTCTTTGTGCATAATCTTAATTTCTTGTCTGTCCTCTTTTGTTTTTATCTTACATTTTATGTGTATACAGCTGGTACATAAAGAACCTTAGCCTGAGCAGAACAGAAAAGCACTGAGAAATCCTCACTGAAAAAGAAATCACTGCATTACAGGATTAGTCTGTTGGAAAATGCCTTTTTTTTTTTAAAGCTGCAAATAATGTAGAAACTGACCATGTGTAAAGTCAAGGTTAGCTGTTGCATTCATGAAAAAGACAGACTGTCTTGTGTCCTCAAAGAAGAGACGATTAGTTTCTCAGTCCCAGAGTGTTATTTCACAAATCTTTGATAACCTCATCAGGTGAGATATCTCAAGTTGGTTCACATTTCAAAGAAAAAGCCCTAAATAATTGCTTACTAAAAGTAATGATTGCAAAAACTAGAAAGCGATGATTTCATCAAAACAAACATTAACAACAGTTTTGAAAGAAATTCTAGGTGTTCTTCTGTATTTTAAAGCGCCAGTTTTCATTTACACATTTAACAACACATCACACTTTTGCTAATGTGAAAAAACCCAAGTCAGCCAGCTTTTCTTTCTATACCTTTGTTTCCTTTAAATTTGGATACAAGTTCGGATCCAATTCCCATATAACAGCACATGATACATTTTTTTTAATTATGTAGAACACAATTTTATGGCAAAAACGCAGTAGTTGCATGTATTGTGATGTTGATTACCCAAACCTCAGTTATCCAAAATTCCTGCTAGCTGAAATAAGCTAGTATGCTGCTGTATCTAACTATCAGGGGAACTTATTTAACATGATTAACTGAAACCCTGATCCTCTGAATTCATGTTCCCTTTGACATTTGGATTATTAAAGCTATAACTGCTCTGAAAAAGAAAAGGCTAAAATGAGCTAAGAGGCAAAGACTATTCTAATGACTCTGTGATTTTAAAAAGAACACCAGGTGCTTACCCAGGGAAGCAGAAGACAGAGTCCCCCACTTCGAATGGCCTACAGTGTACTCAGACACGATGCTCGAAGGCACAGAGAGCCCTGAGACGAAAGAGTACAAGAGTTACAGTAATAAGATTACACGGTTGCATAGTTAAGGAATGTGAAAATCTTGATGGTTCAGTTGCAAGTCTGCTGGTCATTTTGTGTGTGTAATTATTATTGATTTACTTCTTGATAGAATCTCAGAGAAACCATGGAAAAAAGATTTGAATGAGAAGATCCAGATGTAAATGCAGATTTTAAATGGTGTTTTCACTTGGCATTTGTTATTTTAATGGTATTTTTAATTATGCTTTCTAAGATATAACAATTTTTTTCCCCTCTTGACTTCAAGTTATCACGTACTCTGCTTTAGCAAAATAAAGCGATCGTGTGTGGAATGGGCACTGAAGGCAAAGACTCAATAAAAGAGCAGCATGCTTTTCAATCTGGCCTTTTAAAACATCCACTATCAGAGGGCTTTGGAGGTTTAAGGGATTAGATACCATGACACATCTGTCAGATTATTATGTAAGAAAAGTCTCCTGCTGTTTTCTGTGGGTAGAATGTCTGCTGTGGAATATTTAAAAGTAGTTTTAAAAAACAAAACCACACAAAATAGGCAATATTTCAGTTGCTTCAAAGTGCATTTTCATGGGAAAAAATGATAACTTATTTTCCCTGGCCTAAAACCAGGTTATATTTAAGCACTCTGACTGCAGGCTTGTATCTGAATATGGATTAACAGAATACACATGCTTTTACTGTTCACAGCAGAGATTATACAAAAATATCAGGATTTGTAGGTTGGCCTAACTTAGCTATAATTTACAGAGCCAGGCATCACAGACAGCATGCAGAGAATAGCAACTAAATATGAAACGATAATTCATGTTACATTTCAGTTATATGCTTAAAAGCATTTTAAATGACTGCTGATCTGGGGAAGCTTTTCCATATAAAAAAGCCAAACTAATATGACAAATACCTAATGCCATTCTACTGCTCACACGTTTTGTTTTGGTAACACGGTCACAGCTTGTTAGTGGTGTGGCAGCAGTGTCCACATCCTGCTGCTGAGGGCAACTGCAGAGCAGCCACCAACCTCCATATTCCCACCACACATGGCCAGAACCCTGCAGCTTCGTTAAAATTATTATGAGAAGCAGAAGTGTGAAGCCATCAGCCATCACCAGTTGGATACTGCAGATTTAAACAATTACTCTAAGTTCTGTTTTGGTCAATTCTGATCTTCAGGTTCTGCAATTCTCATGCCCCTGCTGTGCTCTTTTAGACATCTCACCCTTACAGCAGGGGACCAGATGATGCAGGGCTGTTTAGGTGGTAAGAGCTCCAGTACCGCGTTGCACAAACAAATCACAGAAGCAAACACAGCAAGAGTTGAATTGGAAGTTTCTCCTGTTCCAATAATTTCTCTCTTAGCAGCTGAAATCTACCTTTGCCAGAAATCCCATTACCAACTGCACAAAGCACTTTAGGCTCTGCTTCGCATAGACAGATGAGTAGAAGATAGTTGTCAATAGATGGAAACTAGAATGAGACAGACTGAAAATCAGCAAAGATCTGGAACACCACTGTAGCTTTGGATCACTAATAAATATGGCCAAAATATGGGGTGAACAGATGGCAGATTTTTTTAAATAAACTTATGTGCATAATATAAAATTTCTCCCAATCCTGACCTTCACAGGCATGCATTATGACCATGAAAAGTATTCCCTGCTCAGGGATTAACCCTAACTGTTTTTTTTTAAATCACAAAACATGACATTATCACAATTTGAAGCAACGGGGCTCTGGTCTTGAGAACTTGCCCATTACTCTCAACTGGTGCAGGCTGAAGCAAGAAACCTCTGTGCAGCTGCAGTGTATATCAGGGCATTTCCTGAGTGCACAGAGCTCTCTGTGTAGATAGACTCAATTACTTACCACTTCAGAAACAGTAGACCTAATTTTTTAATATTTCTCCTATTTTCAGTGAGTGGGAACCTAAAGGCAGCCACAAAAACTCATTTCACCAAAACTTCCCAGAAATTTTGGTTTAGGATTGGTAATTTCACTATTTGCATCCCTGGAACCGGAGCATCACAAGCAGAAGGTTTCTAGTGATAAAAGAACATAGCAGCAATGGTTGTGAAAATTACAGACCCTGATCTAAATAATGGTTCAATAACAACACTACAGATAAGCCTAAACAATTTAATAGTAAAAATACCATTACTGATTGATTATGTACATACACAATTACTACAGCATGTCAAAAGAACAGTAAATTCAACATTTTTCACAAAAATAATTTCCAGAAAACATCCTTTTTTTTTTTGTCAAGGACTATGTACAATGTATATTCAGAAATCCAGGAGGCTCTCTTGTTTAGATGCCTCTTGTGCAAATGCTCCTTTCTCAGCCAGGTTCTCTAGCCTATCATTATAACCCATGATGAACCTCATGAATTCAGAAAGAAGTCTTAGTCCATACTGGAAGGCACTCTTAGTCCATACTGGAAGTCAGCATTAAGAAAGCAAGTTCAGTCTATAAAGCTAAGTGATCCAGAAGGTCCTCCAGCAGCTTTTCTGAATTCAGCTTATTTTTAACTATGCTAAACACCTCTCATTTGGACAGAATCAGTGTACCCCACTCTACATAAACCCAGCCAAGATTATTTTGCAACTGCCCATACTTTTGAAACAGGAGTTTCAGAAACATTCTATTTCAATCTCATCTGAAGCATCCATAGTCCTAAATCTTGGACACATCAGCAGCCTCAGAATTATTAGTCTACTCTTCTTTCAAATGCTTTAGCCTGAAAATATTTGGAATTAGGACAATGTCTTGGCTAGTTGACAGAAAAAAGCACTGTTATTACACCTATTCTTTCAGAAATCTGGATTTAAATATTTTGAGAAAAATTCATGTATGTACATGCATGTCAATCTGTAAATATAGTCACATTTTGTCTATTTACATGCAGTCCCTACATTTAGGCTTTGGGCCCGTTATGCAGTCATCTCTTCTAGTGGGAATGAAAAACAGGTTCAATCCAATGCTTATGTGCAGCTGGCAAAGAGATGTGAGAGTGGCTCTTCAGGGGCAGAGTCTGCCTGGCACACGCAGGGTCACTCTGTGCACGGAGGTCTCAGATGAAGAGCTCCTTATTCCAACAGACACACCACAACAAACAAACATAGGCTCAAAGCCTCAGGCATAGCCAAATCTTGCTGTATCTTTGCTTAGCTCTCCAGAGCCCAAGATCCTCTCACTCCCACACTGAGCATCTATCGGAGCTACCCTTTTGTTCTTCACAGGGAACCATCGCAGAATACTGAACTCTGAAATCAACTATTTTTTATTTTTAAATAGAAGTAAACAGAGGTGCATACATTCAAAAACCCAGGCAAAGAACAACACCATTTTCTTCCCAGTGACACACACCTAGCACTTCTTGGCTGCAGCAAGCCTTTCATGTAAGGTATCTAGCTATTAAAGATATAATATCATTTGTGTTGCCTCCAGCCACATTTAGATTTAAACTCACTCCTATTTTACATACATCTCATGTTCCATTTCTGATACTGTCCTAATAAGCATGATGGGATGCTGGTTTTGCTACAGCAATTCTTTGGCATCTCCTGTTTTCCTGCTCTCTGACCCCTTCCATCTATCCACGGACCTAAAGATGTCATTCAGCTGACATTTTGTTGGACCCCCTTAAGCGAATCCTAGTAAAGCCCATTTGGACTACAGGATCTTTTCAAGAGTCTTTGCAGTGTTCGGGACTCGCCTGAGGGCATCTGTGCTGCTGAGCCATGAGCAGCCCCTGGCACAAGCTGCATACCGGACCTCCGGCACCACCACTGCCCGAGGGCCCCGGTTCTCAGCATGTACTCCCAAACACAGGTCTACTGTGTGCAGTCAGTGTTCCTGTGCTGAAGAATTGTGCATTATTGGGACATTAGAAGCAACTGGAAAGTTCACAGCACTTAGTTTCTACTGGCTGAGCAGAAAAATAGCTGCAGCTAACTTGGATCTGTTTTATTTCAGCCTCTGAATTATACAGGAAATAAGCCAAGGAGAAAGGAGTCAGACCACTCCTCTCCCACATGCAAGAGGGAGAAGAAAACAAAGAAAACTGCCCTTTCCAGTCTGGCACTGGACAGACTCATTTCTCAGTTGCTCATCTCCCCCTTCCCCTTGCCTCATGCAGTAAGGGCTACCCTTGCTTCAGTCTCCATGGATTCTGCATAGCGAGGATCTAGCGCTGCTCTAAACAAGGTCACAATACCATGCCCCCAACACCTTTATGCCAGCTAAAGACCACGAGGTATATATAGCAATATATGGGCAATGTAAACAGTCAACTTGCTAATAACCGATCACAAATGCAAGTCACAAGAAAAGAGGCAGGCAGGTTTAGGACCCTGCAGGTAAGTACTTGCTGTCTGAAAATAACCTTGTGCATTACAAATCCCTCATTCTCTTATTTGGAGAACTGCTTATTGCAAGTTTTGCTTTAAAATAAAATTCAGTGACCAACTTGAGAGAGACTTAAGACTTTGGGGCTAAAAGGATTATTCAGCAGAATGAAACTGAATGTGAAATAAAACAGTCTCTCCACACTGAGGATGGCAACAATCATTAATACTATAAAAAGCACATTTCTAGGATTACAAGATTTTGTTTTCAAGTCAATCAAAAATATAGGAGATATCATGCCAAAGCATTTAAGAAAACTAAAAATGTTAAATACATTTTAATGACTTCTGCCAAAGAAAATTCATGAATGCAAAGTCTGCTGCTGAAAAAAAGTTTCTAAAAGGAAAAAAAAAACCACCCCAGCAATGTTTCAGCACATGTATAAGCATGTATCCTAAACGTAATCATAATGAATGAGGAAACATCGTACATAAAGATCTGAAAGACAAAAATATGATCCATAAAACATACACCATCAATAGCCATAAACCTAGCTAATAACTGCACCACATCCATCACGTCCAGAGGCAGGTAAAACAGCGACTAGAACAGAGGACAATATGTTCCTGCTCACAGTGTAAAATGGCCACTTGCCTTCAGCCTGTGCAGCGTGCCTATGTTGCCCTCTTTCGGTGAGCAGGCAGTACTGACATAGATTTCCCTGCTCAACAGCTCCAGCCCTTAAAAAAAAAAAACCAACTTATCCGACTTCAATTCCAAAACCGATTCCAAACAACACTTAGCTTCTGATTTATTTTACATACTTTTAAAAATACGCTGATTATTTTTTCGTCATTATTTCATCTAAGAAATAGCCAATGAAGCAAGAAGTTAGCTGCTTTTGTCCTGGGATCCTTCATCAAGCCTAGGTTTCACATGCTGCAGGCTACTTTACCAAAGTGATCAAATACCATTATCTACACGCACAAAAACAGTAATCCAATATATGCATGTGGAAAGGGAAGAATAATTCTGGAGATGAGATTATGACAAGTTATTTTGTGTCTTTCATACAGCCATGGCAGCTGTACTTCACTACTGTTGAGGTTAAGGCAGGAACAGCTAAGACCAGCAGACAGCAAAGCTCCCTGGAAGTTTCAGTGTAGAGTTATTTGTGCACAGCAGCAGAATAAACAGGATACAACAATTAAACTGATCCATTCACTTCATGCTCTGGAGCTTGTTGAGAGCGCTCCCTCCTTGTTCTCACAGAAGAGACCTGCCATGGCATCCTAACACAGCCCATCCCACTCTCTATTCTCTCTTGCATCTCACCCTCTGTGGGTCTTCCTACACTCACAAGCCACCTGGTTTAAACTCTTCCTTACCTGACACCTCCTCACCAGTGATAACTCAATATCCTTGCTTTCCTGAGCTGTTGTCCTATTTTGTCTCCTCTGTGTTAGACTGTTTGCATGTACATCTGTTGTGCTATAAAAATGTTTAATAATAATCCCTGTCCTTTCCACCTGGGCTGCACAGAACTGCAGTAATAACGTTTATAACCAATTCCATGTGGTAGTTATACAGGGCCAAGTAACCTTCAGGCTATTTCTCATTCGGGGCAAATAATCTAAATTAAAGAGATTAATCCTTAGGGTACACATGGGCTTACAAGTACTGAAGGAGGGCAAATACTTTTTCTCCATTTATTTTTGTGAGTTAAGTCTAATCAACAGAGGAAAATCTTCTTAAAATAAGCACCTAAAATAAAGAATTCAAACCTATGTGTGTAAAAATAGATGAGACTTATTCCTTCTTAGCATAGGAGAAGACTTGTGGTTTTATTGGATATCAGTGGCACAAAAGGAAGTTCCTAACAACTTTAAGTCATTTTACTGAGATGTATTAATATGGTTTTAGCATGTAATTTTAGCCACCACCGTTTGAAAGCTCTCTCCTCCTTTTTTCTTTATTTGTTGCTCACAGAAAACAGATCTTAGCATAACCACATATAAAAGTAGCTACTGAAAAACTTGCTGACATTTAGGAAATGCTCATCTTTTACTATCTTTTAAAAAGCTGCTTACCCTGTATGATGCAGATGTACCCACCTCAAAGTCAGTGGAAATCACACCAGGTGATGAGAGAGTTAAATCAGACTAGTTTCTGAGCATCTTTAAAACTTCCAGGCAAGGGAAGCTGCATAGCTAAATTCTGCATCCATACACAGAACCAACTAACAGCATAACTGCTGTGACCGTGCCATTGGATTAGTATTCCCACTACAGCCGCTGCCCCAGAAGCAACTAGGCATTACACTTAATGCATCTATACTGGTGAGTGAAATTCTAAAAGAATTCTTACACATAAATAGCAAACAATGAATGGGATCATACTTCAGCCAAACAACTCTGTCAATGACATGAATGGTGAAAACATAAACTGAGTAATACATAAACACCACCTCTGGAGCAGAAACACAGCTGTTTTAACTAGCTGTGCTACCTCTATCTTTGCAACATACAACAAAATCAAAACAATAGTGCATTTTGGGGAAAGTATATCAGAAAAGCTGAAGGAACAGAAACTCTCTGATATCAAGAGCACCATAATGAAAATCTGATTATATGAAAAACTGAAGTTATAATATAGAAAACAAAAGATGACGGCCAGTAAGACAGAGAAAGAAGGTATCAGAGTGCAAAGAACAATTTAAATGCAAGATCTAACTGCTGCTTAAAGTATCACCTGCATTAAAGGAATTATCAGTAGCTGATGTTATTTTTCAGTTTAAAACTGGCCCCAAATCAATGCATGTGAAGAGTTATGGGAGAACTCCCAGAAACAGTCTGCTGCAGCTCTTCTCGAGCTCCTCTGCCTGTGAGCAGTTCCAGAACCCTGTCCACAAGGACATGGCTGTAGGATCACATCTTGGATAGCAAAATGTACAGAGGAAACATTCAACTCAACCCAAGTATCAGATTGCTAGTAGAGTACCCCAGGGAAAAAACCACAAAGGAGATAAGTGGGCTCAGCACAAGGATGACCCCTGTGGCTCACAGCTGCAGCAGTTGGTGCCTACACTCACTGCTCACATCCTTTCACTGGGTACTCCTGCAATTTGCTACTCGGCCGTAATTCTTTGCTCCTCACTTGCATCCTACCTGCCAGCACCTCAACAGGTTGTGCAATGACTTTGAGTCAGGCTGAAGACAGCGCTGCTCTAAAGGAAAAGCATACAAACTCACAAACCAATTGCAGAACAAATGCTTTTAGCTTTCTGCTACCCTCAGATACAAACTTGTCACTTGTGAGATCAACTACAACACAAGCAAAGACTTAAAACTACACTGCTACGTGCTCACAGTTGACACAAGGCTAGACCTAACTCTTGCCAACATGGGAAGAGTCACAGTAACATCACACATCCCACCCCAAGTTTGGAAAAATCATTTGTTCCACAGAATAAACCACCCACTGCTACATCTCTCTGGAAACCAGCCTCAACAAACTGCAAGGCAATTTGCAATTTTCTACTCAACACTAGCAATTCTCTCCATCCCTTGGAAGGACAACCCTGTACAGCCTTAGAAGCAGGAGAGAAGCTGCTGCAGCCTGGAGACCAAGGCAAGGGGGAAATTAAGGCTCCGTTCACTCTTTTGTGTGGAGCTCTCTGCAGCTGGCAGGATGCAGCCTGTTACACTCGACCCTTCGCAGCTCAGACCGGTTAATATGCTGTGCCTGGTCTGAACTACACCTCAGCTGAAACCATTTCAGTCACAGTTGAGCCCAAACCTGAAAGAAGGCAGAAATTTGCTGGCTACAGTCCTTTGACACAGCTGATAGATCTGAGAGCAACTTTCTACCACTGAGGTTTTATTAAGGGTCACACTGATTATTTAGCCTTTTAATTTACAGCTTACAGAATAAATGCAAGGTTAAATACCAAATCCCAATAACCCATAGTAAGTGGGGGAAAAAAATATCCTGAAATACTGAGCTTTAAAAACTCAATTAAAAATATAAATAAATAAATAGCCAATCACTGGTTTTGTAATTATTTTAACTTTGATCTTTAAAATCTGCGAGTTGATTTATATCCTATAGCTACAGAAATCGAATCATTTTTACAGTTGATAAACACTCAAGTTTACTAGTTAATTAAATCCTTTTTGGATTTTTTTTCCTCTGTCAATTTTAACGAAGAAAAAGTTTAAGCTTTTAATAGCAAAATGGAGAAGCATTATATAATTCTTTTACTTGAAGTTCTTAATTGCAATTACTGGTTTAAACGAAAGAGCTCCTTTGGGGGGAGCTTGAGAAGAGTTTGGGTTTTTCTTTCTTAACTAGAGCAGTAATTAGAAAAGACTTGGCTTTTCCATACCTCTGATAATCTGCCCTTGTCTCTTCCAAACAACTGCAAGTTTCCTATATTGCTAAATTTCCATGAATTAGGTTTGCAAATTAATCCCCAGATTATCTGCAACATACTTAGTTCATACAAGTTACACATTAGTGACTTCTCAGACTCCTGAGTAACACTAATTTTATGTTGCATTATAAAAAGATACCATCGGTGTCATTTTCATGTGATACCATACGACTCAAAATACGTAAGGAAAGCAAACTTATTTTTAAAATAAATTAACTGTACCCAGTGACAGGACAAGAAACAATGGGCATAAAACTGAATATAGGAAGTTTCACCTAAACATGAGAGTCTCCATCTCTGGAGACATTCAAAAGCCACCTGGACTCTGCCCTGTGCAGCCTGCTCTAGGTGATCCTGCTCTGGCAGAGAGATTGGACTAGATGATCTCCAGACATTCCTTCCAACCCATCATCTGTGATTCTGTGATCTTAAAAATTGTTCCTCAGTTAAGTAAGGATAGAGTTGCTTGCACCATTTAACTAAAAAGAAATAGTGTCCACAGGAGATTTGTTTTTCCCCAGTGCCTGATAAACACCAGAACAAAAACACTGGGTTAATTATTTCTAGACTGCTCTCACTCAACCTCAGCAACAAGAAAAAGTTAAATTAGGAAAAAAAATCTCCCAATGAGCATTTTTGCAGAAAAAAATAATATTAATTAACGTTAAGAAAAAACATCATCAATAGTGCTGAAGTAATTCCTTTATTGCCATGGCACCACAAGACCTTGGTCCTTTGTGCTGAAGGGCTGGAGGTTGGAAAGTGACTATTTCACTGGTGTTTTAAACAAGCATATCCCCCCAGGCTGACAGCTCTCCCTTCTCAGAAAGGGGATGTATTTCTCATTGGGTTGCCTGTGCAGACTTATAGAACCAAAATTCAAATGCAGCCCTGCACTGGCAGGATGGGAGGATGGATACTTCCCACAGATAACACACTCTCCCTGACACAGGTCCTGATATCAGCCTCTCTGCTTTTGGAAATGCTGGGTACCACGTGTGGTGCAATTGGTGACATTACTGTCATCTGCTGAGGACCGGAGGAGAGACAGAGCGCTGCGTAGGCAGCATGACAGCACGCAGTCTGCTGTAGGTTGGTGCTTTGTTGCATGGCTCTGTTGCTTTCACATTTCCACATACAGTTCCCAGAACTGAAAGAATTTCAACACTCAATTGTATTGGGTCTTGGACTAATAGCCTGTGAAACCAGCTTGCCCCACAGAACAGCAGAACTTGGTGTCAAATCGAACAGGGTATGGACACGAGAAGGGCGCGTGATGGGGCATCTGTTCCCGCACTACGCTGTCGGGTGATGGGGCACCCGTTCCCGCACTACGCTGTCGGGTGATGGGGCACCCGTTCCCGCACTACGCTGTCGGGTGATGGGGCACCCGTTCCCGCACTACGCTGTCGGGTGATGGGGCACCCGTTCCCGCACTACGCTGTCGGGTGATGGGGCACCCGTTCCCGCACTACGCTGTCGGGTGATGGGGCACCCGTTCCCGCACTACGCTGTCGGGTGATGGGGCACCCGTTCCTGCACTACGCTGTCGGGTGATGGGGCACCAGTAGGTGCCATGAGAGCAGAGTCACTTCTGAAAGGTACGGCGTTTTCTTTACAGAGTAAAACACAACAGCACACGCAGTAAAGTACAATTTCTTGTTGATAAATAACTGCAGTACAGTGCTGTACTTCCTGCTGAGACTTTGCAAGCTAAACTGCAACTCAGGTGAGACACAAATTCCTAAATAAGAAAAATGCTGACACAGCAATATGCACATTTGTGTCCCTGGATGTTATTGCTGTTGATAGGAAAAAAAAAAAAGAAAAATAATAAAAAAAAGAGATATACAACTGTCCTCCTGGAGCTGTAGAACAGGTTATTCAGCAGGCAACTAAAACAAAAGAGTATACCAATTTTATGTACTCAACTTGACTGTAATACCCAGAAAAGCTATCCCCATTGTGTTGTTGCAGTCCATACAGCAGAAAGAAATGACTGTGAAATAGATCCCACCATTCCAAAGCCTGTGAGCCAAGTTTCTTCCCATGGTAGGTGTTCCTCAAGTAAGAGAGGCCACCTAATTACTTCAGCTTTCTAATCCCACGTATTTTTCTCATATCACTGATAATACATGTATTTTTGTTGTTGAAAGAATAATAGGCACAGATGCTACAAAGTATATTAATTAGTGTTTGGGCACATTAAATATATTTTCTACAAAATATTTGTATCCAAACACAGCTAAGAACATGAACTGGGATAGTTTGAGCACCAGTTTAAATTAGGTGATCATATTGCTATTAAAGCTTTTTCTTCAAGCCCAGATCTGTTAACATTTGGAAGTTATGAGGCGTACGATGCTTACTGTTTCCTCCACCTGAGCAGGCTGAGGGTAGGGGGAAGGAAGGGAGGAAAAACCTGCAGACTGACAGCATCAGCAGCACTTTACCAGGGCCACCATCCACACTACTCCAACAGCTCTAATGATGTGTTCAAGCAAGGTACCAGCAGTTTGTAAGCTGGTAAATATAAAACTACCGAGCCCTAGACTGCTTTCCAAAAGACTTCTTTTGCTGCCTACATTCCCATTATTCACTAGTTGGGACCAGTACTGTCACAGCACAGTGGCATGCCTGTGAAGCAAAGGACTGAGCTTCTCAGTATGTCAAAAGGCACATCGTGGCTGAATGAAGTCAAGGAGCCATCCCTGGTTCACGTCCCGTGTTTCAAAACAAAACCAGAGGATGTGGTGACAGGAGAGGAACATACACTCTGAAACTACCTCAGACAAACCCAAAAGAAAACACAAAATCTATGCTTGGGAAGTGACACAGTGAAGCTCAAGGTACCACAAGTGTAACCCAACCATACCAAATAATCTGGCAAACCATGCCACAAATTAGCTGTGGGAAAGGTGCAGCCAGGAACAGTTTACCAAAGCCAGTAGAAATTATTTGAAGTGCCAGAGGAACTAGTTTTTCACTGTGCCAGTAAGCTTTCTCAATTGCTTTTCGTTGCATAATGTATCAAACACCAAACCAATCAACAATGACATGATTAAACTTAAACCTCTCCATGGCACATTCTTCCTTTTGATGCAGCTACTTTCTTCATTCTTCAAATCAGAATCAAAGAAATTGGGTGGCTCAAATCCCACGAGACCGTGGGAAAAAGCTCGCTGCCAGGAGCAGCACAGAGCCTGTGTAGGGAGGGAAGGGGCTGAGTACCTGATGATGTCACTCAGCAGAATGCCCACAGCTGCCTAACAGGGCTGAGCAGGAAAGGGTAGCTGGGCTGGAAGAACATCCAACTCTTCCAAGCCTGACTCTGCCGATTATTTACCAACATGGTCAGTTACTAACAATACATTTCTACTCCACAATGCCCCTAATTCATTGGGTACCAGAACAAGTGCAGATCTCCACACAGGACAGCTTACCCTCCTTCTCATCAGCAACGTTGCACTGTTTGACTAATTCACTGCCCTTGTAAGGCATCTCCATTACTTTACCGAGCAAACACTTGTACTAATGAAACCCGCAGCTTGCACAGCACACAGGCCTCTGGCAGAGCAAGTCACGCCAGAGCCACCAAGCCACAACTGGAGCAAGAGTTCAGACCATTTGGCACTCAGCAGAGGTACTTACATGCATGGGGGGTTTGGGGCAGAGGTGCCCACTGCTCCTCCTCACACATATTGCATGGTCCCCTCTCTCTACTCTGCTGAGTACTGCTGAGTCCACTTGTGCAGAGCTGAAATTCACTTAGCAAAGCAAGTCCCATCCTTTCTGTGCAGTGACAGCCACAGCACTTCTGACCCCAAGTCAGATCAAGAAGTCTGCACTACATACAAGTTTGCAGTACAGGTATTGCAACACTTTTTTAAAAATCTTTAAGTAAATGCTGCTATTTAGAAAACAGGCTCCTCTACATCCTTCTGAGAAGTTTCTAAGAGAGACAGCAGATCATGGAGAATTGTGACAACCGAGTGGGTATAATGCTAGAGCTGGTCAGACACTATGACAGCTATGATTAAAAATCATACATAGCACTAACTGGACCAATGTTTCCTTCCATTGTAACAGAGCAAATCGTTTCCACTAAGACAGGCACAAGGAAGACTTTTATTGTGAAACCTACTCCAGTATAATGCATGTCTTAACTCCTCAAAGCTTTTTCGGGCTTCACTACTTCACGAGTGCCGCCCTCACCCTTCAAAGCCAGTGCTTCGCAGCGAGTGAGTTGCCTACGCTGCCGAACCCCGCTGCAGCGACACGCTGCTGACGATGCCCAGCCAGACCGCGTAGCAGTAGCCGCAAGCAGCAGTTTGATCAGGGCACAGCAGGAAAGGCAGGAACGGAGGTACGGGTCACTTCCCCGCGCTCTGACACCCTTCGTGATGCTGCTGATAACTCCTGACAGGGGCAGGCGCAGAGGGTGACCGACTGCTGCGCGGCCACCTGAGCCAGCACGGCATGCCGAGGAGGCTCTGGGCATCCGTGTCAGCCACCGCTACAGCCGGGTACAGGCTCCACACTGCTCTGCGCCGCTATGAGCAGGCAGGCCCGTGCAGAGGGCGTTTAGGGGCCATCACACAGCAGTTTTAACCGTATTATATTACATACGCATGAACACCAACTTCTGTGGTGAGAGGAGGTCAGTTCTAAGCACGACATTAAGAGTTCTCCTTACCCAGTGAGTGTTGCCTTTTGTTTTAAGGGAACAAGCGAAGGTGTATTAAACAAACCACAAAACCCAAACACCAAGAACGTATGGCTTGCTCCCCCACAAGCAGAAGCTTCTCGCACTCCACAGACATAAATGGTAAAATTACCCGATTTCCTCAAGAGTCCTGAGGCGCTACAGGTATTTACACACCAACAAAGGCTCTTCTACATTAACGAGCCATTTCAACAACATAACAAAGCGCACAGAGGTGGCTGGCAGAGAACAAAGAACACAGATGCAGAGTAACAACTAATACATGGGCATTTTACCACACACAGAAAAAAATTACAAATGTTTTTCGCAGATGCTGGAGAGAAAGATTTTCCAATAAGCATGCCACTCAGGAGCAAATTATTTTCTCCTGAAAATGGGAATAAACGCAAGAGATGCAAGTTAACGTTTTTTAACACTGCATGTAAAGCTAACTTGCAAATATTCACATTTGCTGACACCAAAATTAGATCTTACGGCTGTCAATGCAATTCAGTCTTTTCACATGAATATAAAGGGGAATATAAAAGCAGTAAACTGACAGTTTTATACTTAAAAGGGAATTTGTTCTAGAAGTCCAAGCCCAGCTAAGGAACCACTCAGATGTAGCCTTAAAAGCTGGTGACTTCGTTTACTGTTCTACAGTCGACCACCAGAGACTTATTTTGCCGCAAGAAGGACAAGACATTCCTTCCCAGACAGGCCACTAACCCAAGGCCAAGGTCTACCAAATGGGAGTCTCCACAAGGCCCCTTCAGTAACGCTTCCTTTGACATAACTTGGGCAAAGCTGTGCTTCCCACAGCACGTTTTCCCTGCTCCCGGGGCAGGTGAGTCCTGCAGCCCCCATCAGGTCTCACAAGGGGCATTTCAAAGCCCATCCCTACAGCTGCTCCTCCCACCCTCAAACCAGGGCACAGAGCAGGAACCCAGCGCCCACGCAGCTCAGGCACACCACCTGAGCTCGCCCTGAAAGCACCGGTCAACTCGAGGCACTTCAAGGCATCAGTCGGTGGGCATAGGCACCTTCTGCTGCCGCTCTGGTTACCCGCAGCCCCCCACCTTGTGTTTCGGTGCTCCCCAAGGACCGCGCTGCCGCCACACCAACCCCAGGCAGAACCACCCCGGCGCCTCACACCCCACTCGGTGCCCCCTTACTTGCTGCTGTTGCCGCCTCCTCCTCCTCCTCCTCCTCGCGGGCTGCCCCCGGCGGTCGGGGTGGAAGGGAGCGCCGCGCCCGCCGCCAGGCGCGCGGAGAGCAGGCAGGGACGAGCAGGCGGACGCCCCCGCCCGCGAGCTGTGCGGGGCGAGGCGCCGCGAGGGCGCGGCGCGAGAAGGGGCCCGCCCCGTCGCACAGGTGCGATCGCGCTGCCGCTCAGCGTCGCGCGGTCACCCCCGCGGGCACCCGCGTGCCTGAGCGAGCGAGCGGCACGCGGCGCCCACGTCAGCGCCGCTGAGCGCTTCGTTCAGCACGGCGGGTCCCTCCCTCTCCCTCTCCTCCGCGTCCTCGGGGCGCCGGCGTCTCCGCAGCCGCGTTCCCCACCGAGAGCAGCTGTAGCTGCAGTCCGTTCCTTCGCGTTATGGCGCCCACACAGCGGGGAAAGGCCCAGTCGCACCCGCGAGGCTCCCGGGGCGTTGGTCCCACCTTCGCCCAGGAGCCATGAGTCGCCTCCCAAGCAAAGGTGTGAGGGCAGGGCTCAGACGAGGGTCACGCTCGGCCGCTGGAGCGCTTGCGCTAGCCCCGGGCCAGAACCAGTTCCTGAAGTCCCATTCACCGGCACGGCTTGCCCTGCAGGTGAAGGAAAGGCTCTCACACAAGCTCTGCCCCACGGCCAGCTCAGAGCCCGGCTGCAGGGTGCAGGCTCACACCCAGGCGTACCCACACTTTCTGAGGAGCCGGCAGGGAAGTGTAGCATCACCTTTATTCAAAGTATTGATTCACACATTGAAGGAGCACAGCGCCGCCTTAGGGAAGGCTATCAGAAACATGAAGATATTAAGCTATGTCAGACGTAAATCAACCGTCCGGTTCACTTTTGCACATGCTAGATGTGTTTTTGTGGTAGATCTGTCCATATGGCATAGGTATGGTTAGTAGCCCTCTTTCTGCTGGCAGAGTATTCCATACAGATGGACCTGTCCCAGCACTGGCTTCCAATAACAGAAATCGTAAGTTATATAAAGGAAAAAAGGAAGGAGGGAGGGAAGAAAGTAACATTTTTTAAAAAGCATGTGTACCTCTTGTCCTAAGGCTGCTTGTGTCCAGCAAGCCAAGCTGGAAGTTGGGCTCATCGTTACGGCCAAAAGCCAAATACAACAGAATTGCCCCCCAGGAAGAGAGAATGTTCAGCTTTTATTAGGTCTTACAGACAACCATAGTATGTTTTACCAGCAGCCACTGCAGGGGCTGAGAGAGGTGTACAAGTAACATGAACATACTGAAGTAGTATCGCCACAAAAATGAAAAAAGACTTTTCCCGACCAGAAGACTGCTTATATCTGGCTTATCTCAAAAGGTCTTCTGAATTGTTTACAAATAGTCTCATCATACATCCTGCAGTCCTAGAGCTGAGGCACTACAGCACAGGCATCAAAAACCTCACCCAAATTCCCAGTTTTATATATATATGCTATAATTAAAATAACATTAAAAAAAATTCTAGACAACTTCAGTCTCAAATCTTTTAAGTCTCTTAAATTTGTCTTAAATCTCTGGATATCAAAACCTCTAGCCCTCTAGCATACTTGCTCCTGAGCGTAATTAACCCCCTAATTATTATTTTTTTAAGTATACCTGAAATATATCGGTAATTTACAAACATGTCTCAGGGTTACATGATTGGTAAGTAAACAAGTCTTTGGTAAATAGTAACTACTCTGTTCTTTACTCAGTTAAAAAATTTAACGCATTTTTACAACTAGATGAACTGATTGTTTTAATAATTATTTCTATAATGAATAAGGCTCATATGGCACAATGCAGAGTGGGATGAATGGGTGTATGTAGCAAAACCTGTATGATGTTTTCAGGTTACAAGTCCTGTTAATAGAATTTTCCTGCTCTGGCTCGTTTTCCCTTTTGTGCCCTTCAGCCAGGGCCAGGAAGCTGAATCTGCATGAGAGCTAATGAGTTAGAGTTCCAACGCTTAAAGGTGTCGGCAATCTGGAAAGTCCTGTCCATTGCAAGGATACATTCTACAGTAGGTACTGGATTGTATGCTAAAAACTACAACAAGCCAATTAGTTTATGTTGAAATAATACATTATAGCTGCAATATTTCCTAAAAACGTCTGCTTTACCATTTGTGCAGTGAAACAGAAAAAGTTTGTGCTACGCATGCTTGTGAGAGTTGGAGATGACTCCCTGCCCCCAAGGGAAACCTAAAGGCACAGGACATCGGTAATGTGAATGAAAATCTGCTAACAAACACTGGCTTCTGTTTTATCACAAGAATCCAATTAGAAACCGAATGTCTATACTGATATTTTTACTCTGTGTCTGTACTAGATGCCTTTACTTTGGCTAAAAGATACTACACCATGTCCTTTAAGAAGAATAGCAGCATTAAATAGATCTTATCATTTCAGATACAAAATATCTGCTTTAGGTTAGGCTAACGGAGTTTTGGGGATTATTTTAAACATGTCCAAGAAATTATCAGATTATTTTCAGTGACTGTTGCAGTTTTTACTGCTCTACTACAGCTTTTTACTAATTTTCCTTGTTGAAGGATCAGTTACATTTGAGACAGTAAATAGTATGCTTTACAATAAATACTATTCAAGTCAAAGTATCATACTTACAAAATAATGTAACACTGTAATAGAATCTTGAAGATCAATTCCATTTCATATATTCTGCAGCAAAAATAACATTTCTAATAAGAAGGAATTTCTCATAAACCTAGCAAGAGCTACACATTCACATGTGTGTAAACTTAACAAGGTTTATTATGTTTCCAGAAAAGCTATGCTTTTACAGTAGGTTTTCAGCTAAATGTCATCATAATATGGTAGTAAATATATAACAGTGCTTATATTTAGCTCCATCACAAATTTTAGTTTGAAAAAAAATGTAGTGCCATTATTTACAAAGAACAGCAACTTTCCTTTTGCTTCACAAGTGACTGTATCTGTGTGTGAACAAAACTTTAGGACGAGGCATTCCAGACGAACTGCAGCCAAGGTTGGACGAGGATGATTTCATGATGAATAGTGAAGGTCCTGGCAATAAATACCTAGAAAGGAGATGGAAAAATAGAGCTTTACAGGCAAAGTGACATTCATGAGCAAAAGAATCAGTTGTTCAAGTGCCATACCTTAAAATCATTGTATGCAAGAAATTATGTACATTAAATACCATTTACAAAACATACAGGGCATTAGGCACTAGCTAATTCAGAAACAGACCTAAAAAACCAGCAAAATTTCAAGATACTGTATGAGGATTAAACATCTTTCCAGTCCTTTATGTTTAAAGCCAGCAGATAAATTAAAAAATGGCATCCTAACTACCAAAAATTAACACTTCACTCATTGTACTCTGTTATTATAGTACTATTTATTTAAACTGCATTAAAACTGCACTTGATATTAACCAGCTTATGAAAACTTACATTGTAAAAAGACTTGATTAGGCAAAACCCAGAAATTTCCATCTCGGTTTCCAGCTCTAATTCTCTAAAAATAGAAATCATGCTACAACCTAGTACTTCACATCAGTGATAATTTACCTTTCAAATTCAGGCACCTATGTAACCTGAATTTCATGTAGCAGTACAAACAATGATTTATCATATACCTAATATTCATTCTTAAATGTTTTTATGTTATCATTTCCTAGCACTTAATTGCAAAGTCATTAGATGAGCACAGTAAGTGTGCAAAAAACCCATCCATACTAAATCAGAATTTTGTAATGAACTATGTCAGTGTTAGGATGGATTAGCACAACACATCGTATAAATTATTGCTTTAAAAATTGTTTCATCACTCTAGTGAATCATAGTGATTAATGATGAGTAAGTTAGAAGAGAGATCCTACTAATCACATGGATAGGAACAGCATCACACTGTCAAACGGAGACAATCTATAAGAACATAAACACATTTGCTTTGTTTAAGCTTTGAGAAAAGCTGTTAAAAATACTGCAAATATATTTTTTAACAATTTACAAAAAAATAAAGTCTGATTTGATATGGGTTGGTGAGCTTGGCAGTTCACTACACCACCTGAGTACTACCTTTGACGATATAGTAAGACTAATGCTCCCCAAAGAATATGCCACATAATAGGGATTATTTAGCAAGCTCTAAGGGTTTTGCAGTGGATGGTTGTTTGCTTTCTTAATTTTTGTAACACAGGCTATTTATCAAAATATGAAAAGCCTGAATTTCTACAAAGTTTTATTTTAGCCATTCTTTTAAAGATATTTTGGTATGATTTCTGAACTCTCCTACTGTTTTCTTTACACCTTTAATTTTGTGAGGAAAAAAGCTGAAGTGAACACACATTTACAATGATACTCCTATCCATTTTCTTCATGCCATACAGTGAACTTACAGTTAAGGGATGGCATTGAGAAAATATTTGAAAAGTGAAAAAAGAACTCTGTGGCTGCTTTCATTATCTTTTTCTCTCTCCCTGCAGAAATATATTTTGACAGCTAGAGCCACCTATTTGTGAACTTTAAAAGCTTTAGTTTCACAAACAGTTGTTTCTTAAACACCAACGAATAAAACTAACTGCTCAGAAAAAAAAAACCCACCAAAAGTTCTTCAAATTACATTTTATAAAGCTTGAAAAACTTGGCTTCTTGTACAGTTATTAAATTATCCTCTGATCCCTTCTTGCACTCAACAAAATTTTACAGAGTCAAGAAAACTATCAGTAGTGCAGATTATTACATCATTTAAAACAGAAATGTAGATGAAAAGTGAAACAGTATTGTGGTTCTCCCATTTCTAGAAAAGTAGCCTGTTGCCTTACAATTGTGGGACATAATGGGCAGGAGCACTTATTTCCCTGTGTCTCTTTCATTTCACAAATTCAGAATACCATGGTTAACCCGTGTAGTGCCGCACCCACAGCGGAGATGTAACATTTGTGGAGATGAATATAAAAACTGTCACTTTAATCAGAGCTGTCACAACACTCCATTGCTGAAGTCATACTGGTAGTTAGGTTACAGAGTTCCCTCTAGCCTGTGAGACTGATGGATAAATTTCCATTCAGCACCCACAGAAACCCAGAAAGCGGAGATGAGAATGTTCTGTAGGACCATCCCTTTCACTGCTTCCCAAATGCAAGCCAGTTAGCTGCAGGACATTACAGTAATCCGATCAGTCTGAACAGTCTGTGGTTGGTCATGATGAAACATTTTCTGCAGTATTAACAGTAAAAGAAATAAAGGCTTCAAGGTTGAAGATTTTCTAGTCGTAGCTAATGCAGATGACTTTACCATACTCCTCCTGTAGCTCAGTAGATGTTAATATCGAATATGATTTGTGTTGTGGCTAGCATACTTCTGCTTCTGCTGTGACCAAACAAATTCAGTTTCTGGTTGGTTTTAAATTATGTCGGGGTGCCTTAAGATCCATATGACAATAATAAATGGGTTCAGTGTATCAAATAACTAGTATGAGATATAGCAAGTAAGCAATGAAGCCACAAGATAATTTTAACAGATAATTTATCAAAGGTTTGCTTTTCACATAATATTTAAGTCATAAAGCCCTTCTATGAAATAATGTCTGTAAGATGTTTCATATAAACAAAGCATTTGTAAGATTATATACGTAATAATTCAAATTGCCATTATGGATAGAATTTGGAACACAAGTAATTTGAAACTTACATTTCATTGTCTACCTACAACTGTTAAATCGCAGATCATTAACTCCCCCAGTCAGAGCATTTTCAGTAATCCCTATCCATACAGACAATACTATAATCCCTGTTGTATCCAGTTGAAGAACTAAGCCAGCCAATGGAGAATCAGGTAAGTGCCAAATAATTTTTTTACTATATGATGCTGTTTTGCAAGGTTTGAAAAAATATTTATGCTCTGTAAAATGAAATAATAAAACATTCAATCTGTAGAGGTTTTGGAAATCAACTTTGCAAAACTGTGCAATACAGTAAATCAGATGGCACTTACCTGACCTGGCTGGAGCTGTGCCCCTATAGCATCCCACTGCGAATGTGAAGCCAGAAGTATCATACATGTTAGGATACCTCTAGGAATGCAAATCTGGAATCAGAGACTTTGAGGGATCTGAGAAGGGGAAGAAAGGACATTTTTCAGTTCACTATAAGGAAAGCCTTTGCTGCAGCTACTTGGGCAGTAGCCAACCAAGACTTCAGTAAGTAGTTTCACACAAATGTGTACATCTAGTCTCCTTTAGAGGCACTTCATGAGTGGGCTAGAGAGAGTAGAATAGAAACTGGGGATCATGGGAAATGCTGGGAGTTTATCCTTTTTGGTGTTTTAAACACATAGTGATGTAGGCTTAGAGAGAAGCCTAGTGGCAGCAATGGAGGCTGAAACCTGTCCTGATGTTACCCTTTATACTCACAACTGAGGAGGAGGGGAATATTAAAATGTGTACCTTGTATCATCCCAGTGGGGGCTAATCCCAGTTGGGGATCCTCTTGAATCTGATGAATATTTGTATACCACCAGCAGACAGTGTTTACAAAGTTGCACTATTTGCTGGCAACACTGGCGTTGCTCAGGAGTCACCACCTCTGTGCTTTTACTGAATATGGTTTCCCAGGAGCTCCTGTTATGGAAAAGGACACAACTTCATATTTGTTGTCACAAATTGCAATCTGAGAGCTTCACTGCTTTATATCAGATTCATCAATAGAGGAACAAGAGAAAAAGTGTGACCTTGCCTCTTCACAGAAAAGGTCTATACTATTTAACACAAATGCTGGCAGATGCTGAGTCCAAAACACAAATTAAGAAGTTAATCTTCAGATGTGAACTGTCCACAGCTATTTTTCACTTGGTTTGTTCCCTAAAGCGTTTATAGGGCCATTACTTAGGTTTAGCACATAAAGATTTACTGTCACATAATTGTATATCTGTCTTACAACAGGAATAACAAAAAATGTTATTTGTAACAGGCTACCACCTGAATGAGAACAAGATGTCTTGTGATATTAAAGCAATTCATAAAAATGATACATTATTTCTAAATGTCTCCACAACACAATAATACTCTTCTTGTACTTTAAGTGCATGATACTAAGTAACAAATACAAAATTAATTTACAGGAGATTAGATTGTGCTCTGATTCCTTATCCAAATAATCATACCAGGAGAGTTTCTCTGTTTAGTCAGCCAAATACTACTCATTATTCCATCTGGTCCTATGGTTGGTCTTCCACAATTAAGTGCAACTTGCAAAGTGTATCTATAGAAGCATTCCTTCCTTTGCAAAACACAGCCCATCATGCTTTTGTTTTCTTAGAAAGCCATTTCTCTTTCTAAAAAATCCAAACCCTGCCATAACAATGTAGCCCAAGTACATTTTACAACAGGAGATGACAACAGTTCTTTGCATACACCTCACCACTTCTGTTTGGGCAAAATTCCTACCAGGTTACAGACCACTGCACCTGTTTTAAAGGCAACATGGTCCTTGTGAAGACAGTGGTTTTCTCAAAACATTTATGCAGTAGCACAGATGGTTTGTAAGCTTGAGGTTTGCTGTTTGTTTATGAAAGAATCATTTCATAGGGTGAGGAAAATTTGCTGCATCTGGCTTCAACATAACATCCAGCGTGATTCAGCCTCGCTGCAGTAGATTTCACATCCCTGGTATAAGAAGTTCCCTTAAAACAACATCTAAGAATGCGCAATTTTACTTCTGCCTAGTGAGATTTTTAAGATTATGCTGTATTAAGATGGAATTATGAACATGAGTGACTAAAAGATATACTGTACATATGGCTAACTGATATTCTATCCTGGGTCCTCAGTCCAGATGATATGTTCCAGCTGAGACTGTCGAATTTCCTACAGAATTTCTACTGCATACATGATTTTCAAGAGATGCAAGTATTTCTCATTAATCATTATCCATATGATGAATTGTTAAATACTGTTTACAAGACATCAAAAGTGTTTCATTTCATAAACAGCAAAATTCTACTTCTTGAAGAGCTATGTTTCCTGCCTGGGAACTTTCCACATGTATTTTACATAGAAATTAATCTATTGTCTTCATTCCTTCCCCATGAAGTCAAATGATGGCTGGTAGAAAGCAGCAAGACAAAGTTCTAAGTATCACATTTATTCAAAAGATTCAGAGTGCTACACACAAATATATTGTAATTCAATCTATCAATCTTGTGGAAGAAACACTCCTGATAAATAAATTTAAGTTCTGGGCCTTGAGGTCTATGATCACTTTCCTACAGTTATGAGGGCGTTTATCAGTGAAGGGTAATATGTGGCCTGCTATAACCATGGCAGGTTATGAACACAGAGGTGTGCAAGTACCCTAATAACAAAGACTGAGTTATGGAAATAAATATGTAAATTTTAATGAACTTTCATATAAATGTGCCTGTGCAACCTCCTCCATGTGCTATGGAGTATGTGCTCATACTCCATTACACAGCAGCCAACAGGGATCAAGAGTACTGCTACCTAGGGGACCTTCATTTGTTATGCTGTGACTTTAGTTTCCATACACTGGTAAGAAATCATGGAGTCCTCACCAGATGCACAGAAGAGTGTTAGCTTCATTGTGCAAGGTTGTCAATTACGTGGGGGTTTTTTTATAACCATCTGAAGACAACTGGTTCTATCAGTTTTATTAATTTTTAGTGCTTATTCTACAGTAAAACAAATGCAGCTTTATGAAACCATCTACATCATGGTTATTTCACTGAGGTTTTCTTAGTTTATTTGTTTGTTGTTTCTGCTAAAAAGGCATATGCCTAGCAGAGATCTAACCAGCAGGAGGAAACCTTAAGGCTATTAACTCTGTTCTTCTCCCAAGACACATATCTTATGAATAGGCAAAGTACAATACTCAATATATTTTTCCATATTTGTGTTGTTTCTGAATTGGCACATTAATACCTCTTCCTGATGTTCATTTCCCCAAATTCTACACGTGCCCTTTGTTTATTCCAATCTGTTCTTTAAAAAGGCACAATGAACTCTTCCTTAGAGTGATGAGAAGTTGGCCTTTCTGCTACAGAGGTGCTGTCATGAGTTGTCTGTTATGTATTACATGGCAAGAAGGATGTTTGTATTTGAATAAACAACATACTGGGAAGGTGCAAACAGCCTTTCTGTTTTCTTCTGTGAATTCTGTATTAAGTACATCACGTCCAGAGTGATCCCTACACATACTGTATATTTGCACATTACTTTTACAGTATTTTTAGAATCTTTTATATAGCAACTCCTCTTACAAGAAACTGAATCTCTGTGAAATAATTTAGCTCCACTTTGCAGTCCACAGAGTCTTGTTCTGCATGAATGAAATTATTGCTAGATGAAAAAATCCTGCTCTTCACTGAACTCTTCTGCAGGCTTAAGGACAAATGAGTAGCAGAGTTCTTCAAATGTTTTTAACAAAATCCATTCTTTGTAGAGAAAAATTCTCAAAGTAATTTTTTAATGTATATTAGAAGATTTGCACACTATAAGTCAACTTCAAACTAATAACAGCATTATTAAAATTTAAGGTAATTATTATATTTTATGACAACAAAAATCTGAGCTTGGGCAGAAGATTTCACACACCTCTGCTTACATGAAGAAGGGATCCTGCAGCTGCTGAGGATTATACAAAAAATGTTTCATATTGGAGAAACAGAAGCCTTTTTTCACCCTACTTTAACTTTTGGAGTGTGCTGCATTCCCAATACCTACCTCTAGCAAATCTTAAGCCTGACATCTTCGTGTGCCCACAGCCTGTCTCAGAGAAGAAAACATGAGGGCTCCTAACAACCTGCACACCAGCAAGCCTTCAGCAATGAGAAGAAAATGGTAGAAAATACCCAAAAGCTGATGACCTTTTCCATACTCTAAGATCCCTCCTCATTACCCATGTTGTTGGGAAACAATTAACAAGTGCATTCTATGCATTCTCTACATATGACAAATAACTGTGTGAAGGACACCTCGACCTGATGCCTTTGTACATACAATACCCATCAGCATACCACTGTGTCTGTTGTAGCCATCCCAGAGCAGTAAATCTCTCAGAGTACCTTATGCAAGCTAATCAAAACCCCTCCCATGCTTTATGCATAGTATATGCTCAGAGAGAAAATGTATTTTTGTATGTAATATATTCCATATTTAAACATTTGCATTCTTATTTTCTCAAGACATTTGCCAGGTGGGGGCATTATTATTATGATCTGATCTTCCAAGCCTATTCTTACATGAATGCCTTTGATTTGAGGAAGATAGATTTTGAAGCACAAGATATTGAACTTTCAATATATGGGCTAAACTTTTTTTCCCCGTAGAAGACTTGTATTTGCTACCCAAAGCAATACCATCTGTTTACCTCAGGACATTGCCTATTCTACATATACTTAAACTCCCACCAGTGCCTGAAAGAGTGAATGTAATAAAGCACAGAAATTCAAATTCCTTATTTGTAAATCACAGAACTGACATATTTGGAGGGGATGAGATGTCAGCTGTGCTTATGACTAAATTCTTCCTTTATAAGTCTTGAGCTCAAACAGATAGGACAATGATTTCTGCTTGACACTTAAATTGGTCTGGCCTAAACATTGTGCACCATCCAATGAAAGCTGGCCTACAGTTCACATATTTTGAAAATTAGATTTTTTCCCTGTAGACTATTGTACTTGTAAATACATTACTAAATGCCTGATTCCATCACTGAAATGGTTGGCGTAGATTGTTAGATTTCTAATTACACTATACTTTTAGATGGTTTTAAAACAAGTTCGCTGTATCACAGGATTTCTTGAAAGAAAATAAGCAACAAAGTATGCCAGCAATTATTGGAATTTTGAAGTTATGAAGATTAAGATAAGAAAAATATGCTTACCCTGAATGACAGAAACAGTTCCATAGACCTTGCCCGTGGCTCCAGAGTAAGCGATTAAACACGCGGTTAAAGAGACGGTACAGGTGTAAATTTTCAATGTCTGGAGCCTTCCAGACACGCTGTAGAACTCCACGAACACTTGTCTTGACTATATCCAAAACCTAGGAAGGAGTATTCCAAGCAAATCAAAGCAAAGGCATATTGTAAAACCCAGACCCAACTGTTCACTGATTCACTGCGCACACACACACACAAACACATACACAGATGACTGCATAGTTATAAATTCCCACAGATGTCTATGTTTCATTTCTGTGCATTCATCAGCAAACTTTTATGATATGCTTCCTCTGTCAATAACATTTTGCAAAGCCAAATCAAAATATTTTATTTTTATTACACAAAAGTTCTTTTCTATTTTTTTCAGTCTGTTCAATACTAGCTTGTTTAAATGACAAAGTGTTTTAAAAAACCCAAAATGGACACAATTACAGACTAGATGCAACATAATTAACAACCCAAATATTATATATTTGAAGATTATCTTCTTTTTTGTCTTCTTTTCCCACTCCCTCTTAAAATACCATCTATTTTATACAGAACTAGAATGTTCTGAATAGCTACTAACTGCTTTTGGTTTAAAATCTGTTTTATCTCAGTGTTACCCTAGATCAGATCATTTTAGTTCACCTTTCATGGAGAAAACAATGTAATGAAATCAGTAAGTAAGAAAACAATTGCCAACATATTTAAAATAGTAATGTTTATAGAAATGCAACAGATGTATTATATTCAGTATACCTTTAAAAACACGTGTGTAAAGATGTGGCTGAACAAAAGGCCCAGCTGCATTCAGTATAGCGCTGAGAGTTTCACCCATGCTGCAAGTCCTAGCCACTCCGAGCACACACTCAACAGAGAGCATCCCACTCTTTGCAGGCCTCCTGGAGACGCCTTTGCACATCCCACTGAACTGGTTCCCTCCATAATTACAGAGAGAAACAGGCTCCAGAGTGTCTTGGCTTCTGTCTATTAATAGGAGGGGGAATAGTTTCATGGCCAAAGCAGTATTTAGGCCTCACAGTTGCACTCTGTAAAATCTGCTGTCCGAAAAATACCCTATGGAATATGTAACCTATTAACAAAAAAGCCAGTTACATCAACAGGATTTCCTGCAAAGGAGACACCTTCCCTGTCTCCTTTCCAAAACAGCCTATTCCAAAAACAGTCAGACTCAGGTGGGTGGTGAACCAATGGAGATATTCACTTATTTGGTGTAAGAAGTTGCAAATTCTCCAACTGAGATGGTACAATACTTGCCCAGGAAGCTTTCAGCTGTGCGTGAGAAACTGATTCACACGGTTAAACATCTGACTCCCAAAAGGTGAACTGGGATTTAGTAAAAGAGTGAGTGAAGTATGGAAGCCTGCTGTAGAACTTTGATTTTTTTTTTGTTATGGTCCCACATAACAAACTGTTGTTTGCAAACTGCCTGATTAGACACGATGAAGGAAACAAAGCATAAATAAACAGAATGCTTGCAATAGCGCGATCAAGCTGCGTGTAAAGAGAAAAGCTTGAGGGGCAGAAAATCTATAGATGCCTCATCATAACAAACGTGATGAAATATGTCATTGACATGTTATTTAAGCTCTTTTGAAGACCAAGGATTAGTCAGCATGCATGGGTTTTGTGCTAATTCCATGCACATCTGCACCCAATGTGAATACAATGCTGTCCTCTTCGATGGGAATCTTTATGAATGCAGGTGTCTAATACACTAAATCCCCACCTGTGGTCTCTTCCTCCCAACAACTGAAGTAAAATGAGCAGTAAATTATAAGCTAAGGATGGTGACCCTGTTTATTGCCTGCAGGAGTTATACCCAGGCTTTTGGACTGCCCCACATTTGTGGAATAGGTCCAGATTTTCAGGCATTCCCTTTGCAGCATCAGCATGCTTCTCAAGCAGCCTTTTCCTTGTGCGTTGCCTGGCTGAGGCTTTCCCACACAAACACCCAGTAACTGTGACTGCATACACCCGTTTCAATTAACCGCATCCCTGCACTGCCTAAAGGGTCAACCTTTGCAAAGACACACTAACAGTGATTTATCTCCCTGTGTAAAACAGAAGGATTCCACCTCATACAGATACTCTCACTAGTCCAAAAGCTAAGAACTATGATGCCAATGTAGAGCCTTTTATTTTAGCACCTGGAGTTGAAAAAAACCCCTAAGGACAGAACTTTGCTTCTTAAAGCAAGCTGCAGGCTGCCAGGTACTCTGGAAAAGAAAAAAAAAAACCCAAACAAACCAACCACACACACACAAAAAAAATGCCAGAGGGGAAAATGTCTCAGTTAATTGTTCTTAATTTGCAAACATGGCCCAAATCATCCATTTCAGAAAGGAGACAAGGCATTGCACAAGATCTGGAACTTCATGAAACCTACATCCCCATTTTTCCAAGTTAATTTCCCTACTTTGCCTTCATCTTTCTGTTTACTTTAATTTACATCATTTACTTTAACATAACCAATTATCTAGGTGTAACAGAACAAGATGTTCTGAAAGGGTGTATTCAAAACAAGATGTACAGACCCTCTGGTAACCATCAAAACACTTTTAAAGAAATTTTGCAAAGTGATGTAACACAAAGCAGTCACAACTTCTCCCATAGAAAAGTCGTTTTTTCCTAAAAGTCTTGGGAGACTAAATTTCAGTTTGCATGTATCAATTTCGTCAGTTCACTCTCAACTTGCTTCTAAATGCCTCCCGTACCTCTGCTGTAATGCCAGAATATTAGACACCAAGCATATGAGAGGACTTCAATATTTCTACATCACACTGAATAAGCCTTAAGAAAATATACCTGTCAGAAATGAACACTGTCAAATCTAGTACATTGCCCAGGTATTTTCTTCCCATGTTTTAGAACTTCCCAGTAAGTATAGTGAAGGGGACTGAGTTTCTGGTTTGTATTTCACAGAGTTGCAGAAGGTACCTTTGAGACTGATTCCTTACTTGCATAAATAATCTCCACCTTGAGCTTGCTTCCCCTTTACCCACCCCACTGGAATATAAAACATACTTCTTTCAAATCCACAAAAGCTTACACATTTGGCAGTCCTCAGCTGCAATGTCATTGTCAAAGTTAATCCTTTTTTATAAACTACCCTTCTAAGAATAACTATCTGATTGCTTGAAGGGATTGAGGTTAAAAGCAGTTTAAAAAAAAAAAAAAAAGTGAATAATTTCCAGTTCAAGTGAAGATGAAGGACCCACACTAGTGCTTCAGGAATTATAAGTCTCCTAAGTTGTAAAAGGTGTCCTCACAAGAAGAGCAAAGAAATCCATATTTCTGTTTGTGCAGTTTTGCTAATAACGTCCTGGCATATCAACCTGCATCATCCTGACTCTGTGCACGTGCCCTTGTTTTACATGACTGTGACTCAAAGGGCAGAACCACCCTTAACATAGGCTTTCTGAAATAACACTTAGAGGAGAAAACTCTGACTGGATTGGAAATAAAATCATAATTAAAAGCAAAACAAAAAATACAGACAGGCAGAGGTCCATTAAGCCAGATGTCCAAAAGGAGGCTAGGAAGGGCAACTGAAGAATGGATAGTCAACGGCTTCAGTCCCTCAAAGGGAAGGTTTATCACTCTCCCTGTGGCAATTCCAAAGTTTTGGGGCATGACTATGGGAAAGGACTGAAAGAGATCTTAACCAGCCTTGTATGAAAGCAAGATTGTCTCTTGGTTGCAATGATGGTCCAAATCTGGTGATGCTTGTGGCACCACAGATTAAAAAAAATTCTAGCCACATGTCACCCACCAGTTTCAAACATCCCAAAGATTTCTGCTGAGAAAATGAGATCTCCATTGCAGCAGCAGTGTGAATTTTGGGCCCTGCATTTCACAAAGATCTGTACCTATCTACCCCTCTCCCTCACTCCTAGCAGCTCTTCCTCCACATCACCATTTTCTAGAAGCCCCCACTAAGACTCGCTCAGGTTTTGGGCAAAAGGCTAGAACTGCCACAAGCACACAGCAGAAAAGACCTATGAGCTTATATATTGGGACTGCTGCACTCTTTCCTGTAATTAAAAAAAAGAAAAAAAGGTATCATTTTAAGCAAAGGACTATTCAGCCAAAGAGCTGTAGATATGAAACAAAAAATGACACCACTTCAGCCAATGACATTGGTTGCTGTACTGAATCTTGCCAATGGTACAAGAATTACTTCTGCTAAATTACAGATCCATGCTGCCACTTGACACCGTTTAAAAAGAATTTTCATTAAGTTTTTGGCTCCTCTGTTTCCAAGTTCTTCAGTTTGTCATGTCTAATTTAGTTTCAGAAGGCTCTGCGGACGTATATTCCACTTAATATCCAAACTTAACTTGAACCGTCAAATATAGGTCTATCATATGGCATCACATTAAATGGGCATGTTTTCTCTGTCCACTGTGAAAATAGAAGCATTTAAAGCAACTTGGAAGACTAAGGAACATACAACTGATTTTCTAAAAAGGTATTTGAGATGAGGTTCTGAAATTGCTCTTTCGCTCTTCTGTAACAATCTCCAAACCTCTTCCAATTATAGTATTTATCATGTATGCAGCATTTTGATTAAGTTACTTGCTTTTATGGTCTATAAAAATAAATTGTGAAACTGAGACACACAGAGATTAAATGCCTGGAACTGATATGCCAATCCACATAATATATCAGCAACTGAGGCAGCGAAAGACCCAAAATACTGCTTTAGAGGCACCAAAGCATTAGTAATAGATATAATTTCTGCTACATTAAGGAAAATAAAAATTACTCTGGGAAGATGATTTTGACTGACATATGGCATACAGATCTGATTGACACACTACAATATGTCAGTTTTCAAACAGATTAAAAACTCTTTAGGTACTATGCACAACAGTAGCTCTTAGATAGCAAATGAGTGAAGACAGGATGATAAATAGATATAATTAGCCCTTTGCAAGACTAAAACAGTTAGTTGAACATTCTAACAATGTCAGTAGTCTTTGCTTGGCAGGTCTATTTTTAAATCTACCTGATCTGTTGTAATACTGTGGGTCAAAGACTCAAATAACCAAGTGCAATATCACTAACCTGGTCTGAAAATGCTGACTGATTTACCCCTTATCAATCAAATCCATTGAATCAAGACACTTCTAAGAATGTTTGCTAAAAATTGGGTATGTAAGCGCTAATAATTTGTTTGTGTTTCTTTCAGCAGACTAATCTTTTAAGGAATTGTTTTTAAAATTATATCCCAGGATAATTTTCTTGTTTAAATATGGAGCAACATAATTTCCTGCAATGTAGTTTATTCATTCATGTACATTTTCACATTAACAGCCAGCATTTTAGCAGCTACTGCTAAACACCATCAGAAACACTGCTAAGCATCTACTTCAGACGATCTTCAGAAAATTAAGTGTGACACTTACTTTTCGTTGCTTTACGGAATCCAGTTTTACCAACCAATAGGAGGCCACTTTTGTCTTATGGTACTTCCAATTGTCCATAATCTGTAGTCATTGCAAAACACACAATAGAAGAAATGCACATATAAACAGCCAAAACGTGGCAGACATCATCAGACAAATTTATAAAAGAATTCTGCAGGAAGTGCATTTATAGCCACACAATCTCTGTTGTACAAGACAGCACCACTAGATGGGGTGCACACGGACACGGACACACACTCCCTCCCATACACACATAAATGCACACTCGCATGTCTGGAGTTTTTTATTTCTAATTCTCAGATTAGAAACTAAATACAATAGTTATGAATGACATCTCCCAGAATCACCCAAATCAACCACCACTACAGGAGAATTCAGTTCCACTGAGGTAGTTGCACAGATCACTAGAGATACAATCAACATTTTGAAAGCTCACAGAGCCAAGGGCATTTCGGCACAGGTAGGGAATTAGGTGAATTTTGCCACACCGTGGACTGCGCTGCTACATCAAAATACAGGTGCTAATTTAAATTCCTAAATCCCTCTATATGTCTGCTTAAACTGAGAAAAGAACTTCCATCATAATGTTTCTCTTTTCCAAGCTGGTGTTAGCTTATTCTCACCCAATATTTAAAAGGGACTTAGATACTACGTATTTTCTGCTCCTATGTCTGAATATTACGTGTCACTGTTTAATTGCCCTTGAGATTGGGCACTGTTTCACATGTCTTTGATATCAAATGATGAGGCCTAAAACTTCTTTGGATGAAAGAAAGAATAAACTGGCTGACTAGAAGAGCCCAAAAGAGTAACAGGTTCTTTATGACTAGCAAACTTCCAGTTTGCCTTGCTGCATACCATTCCGAGTTCTCTGGTATGCCTATTTGAGAGCAAGTTACACATGTCAGGGTCTGTACTAACAGTATCAGATGAAATATAAACTGTTAATGAATTGTAACATTCTTTGCTTACTTAAAAGTTTGAACTTTCTCCACAGTGAAAAACTGAATTTTCCTAACCTTCCTGATTGTTTCTCATATATTTTATAAAGACATTGGAATGTTTCCAGTGTTGCTCTTTTAAGGTCAGAAGGCATGCAAAGCTCCATGCGTTTGAAATCTTTGGAATTAGGCTGAGTTATAGAAGTCTTAAGGCCACAGGAGCTCATGAATCATGAATTGAGCTTTCTACTTTCCTTCATTTTACAGGCCTAAGCAGTAAGCATCTATCCTATAACGCTTCTGCATTTATTATTTTTTATTTATAGATACTTACATCTTCTATAATTAATTTTGATTCTTCATCTGTTTTTCCTGGGAACTTTATTCTCATGTCACTGATAATGAGAAGAGTTTCTTTTGTCAAAGCAGCTTCTTGCTCCTTTGTTTTCTGTTGCAGCAAAGACTCACTCTAAAAAACAATGCAAAGCAGAGGGAAAAATTGTAGGCATGTCATTAGGTCACATTACAAAGATGTCTCCTTGAGAAAATTAAATTCTCAAGAGAGTGACATAAAACGTATTATTAAAACCTATAGAGATAATATCTAATATACACATATATTCCTTATGTGTGCTAATGCATCACCATTACATATAGTTGTCAAGAAGTTCAAGAAAACCAGCACAAATTAAATATTTATTTATTGTTTCAAACTAACTATATTTTATATTTATGATGTCCACACTTTAAAATATAAATTTGAAATTTACATCACAGACTTTGAATTAAATTCAGCATAATGATAAGAATTCATTAGACATAAAACACTTCCTTTCAGTTCTTCACTGCAACAATTCATCAGAAACTGCCAATTATATGTCATTGCATCAAGGTAACAGGAAGCATTAAAACAGACACTTTGCTCCAAGTCTGGTCAGAGTAGGTTCTGACAGTGTCTTAGATTGCCAAGGAATTTGCTTGAAGGATCAGTGCTTTTTACACCAATGTTGGCTTGAACCCCCCCCTACAGTGTCTGTGGAGGACATCTCCGGAGGGTTTGGGGATTTTATTTAAATCTTAGACACTGGTTACAAGTATTTCTGATCCTCTTTACTTACCTTTGCATATTTTTGCAACATTAAGTGGTCTTAATTTTATGTTTTTACGAGTGAAATTAAAAAACTGTAGGCATTTCTATACCTCAGTATTTTGTAAGAACTGCAAAGGATATTTTAAGTGGTAAATGTGTTTTCATGCATAACAAAATATGTTGCTGTATGATATATAATAATGTGGCTGAAATAATAAGTGAGAGAGTATTTCCAAATCCAGGTTTGTTTGTAACTGCTACAACATGTCTATAATTCCCAACAGTGAATGAATTATTCTAGACTTAGTTTCTATACCTTTAGCACACTTGGATCTTGGCAGCCTCCATAAATGGCAATACACTGCTCTTTTCCTTCCCAAAGGATAGATAAACTAATACTTTATCATGCACAAATGATTTCTTAGTAAGCTACAGTTATGAATTTAAATTTTATTCTAGCAGCAATACAGAGTATATTATTCTTAGCTGCAGAAATAATTATGAATAGAGTTCCATTCACAATAAAGGGGTAAATTATGGATAGTTCTTATTCTTATTCTGTAAGTAATTTCATTCACATTATTATAAGAAGCATGACCTAAGCTCTATCACCAATATAATTGTTCTGCACATCAAGATCCTTTCTGTGGTAGAGCTTTCCCAATGAAAAACAGAGTACAGTTTCTCACTAATGTTAATTTAAGTGAGTAGCCCATTTTTAATGTGAGATGGTAAGAGACTGTTTTTAATCTTTCAGTAATTTGTATTTGATATAGATTTAATGTGAATAGAAAAATCTATATTAGCCTTGTCTCATTAAACTCTCGGAGTACATCTTGATGATAAAGGGGGACTTCTTAAACTTGAGATAGCTAATGTGATAAAAAATACCTTTAACACGTTGTGGTGAAGACACAATCTTAATGTCTTTCCAATTCTAATAGCTGACTCTAAAGATGGAAAGCCATGTTAAGGAGTATTTCACGAGCTGTCAGCACGCAATATTAAAAGGATCCTTTTTCATCATTTAGACAAAACCTCACAGGCAAAGCAGACAATGAGTGTTCTACTGGATAAAAATGATGTTAGAGATAGTAAATACTATGAAGCAAGTTCATTAGCATTACAAAAGGATTTCTCACAATCAAAGCTCACCACAATAGAGAAAGGCTGCAAATATGGTTTTGCCCCATCTCCAGATGAATTATTTGGGTGACAAAACACACAAGTCAGGCACCAAAGCATGAGTGGAAACATGCTGGCATCAGCACTCAATGCAGTACTGAATGGGGTTGGGGAGTGACCCCAACAAATGCTGCCTAGGGTAAGTGGCTATGTGGCCTACCATGCAAACACCAAAGAAATGCCTGTCTTGTGAAGGAGATACCAAAGACAACAGTCTGGTTGGAGAAAACGCATGGTTCAGAAGTACTTTGTGAAATTACATCTAACTACATAAATTCTAATCAGCTAGAAGCTCATCTACTTATTTAATTACTAAGTTAGACTAAGTCTAAATGCTTGTCTGTCTTAGGGACAGGCTTCAAATTGAAAAAAGTTTGACCTTCACTTTAAAAAAATAAAAAAAAAAATAAAGAGAGATGGCTTCTGAGACATTTGTTGCAGTGGCAGATTCTAAAGATGACAAGAACTACTTTCAATTGTTCACTTTGAAAGTAGAACTGCAGTCCAGCAGTACTGTGTACATGAATCAGGTAAATACAGTAAGTTGAAAATTAATCACATCATCTACAGTGGACATCCATACAAAGTCTCACTATCATTTTATTCCAATACAACCTGGTGTACACACTGAGTTTGAAATATTTATGTATTTTTGTTATTGTCAAGACTTTGAAGATGGGTTCATCCTTATTTCAGAACCAGCAGTCCCCCACAAAAGCAGAGAAATATTTAAAGAGAGGTAAAAATTCTGTCTTCAAAAAACTGTTTAGGAGAGCATGTATCCCAGTCACAAAAACTCTTTTAAGATTTCCATTCTCTCAAAATAGGACATCTGCATTGCTGCTCCAGAAACACTGAAACACCACAACCAGCACTCACTGTACGTCAGGTGCCGGTCTGGAGATCTGTTTCTGGGTTTCTGTCAAATAGCACTGACTCTAGTACCTCAGATTTTCTGACATTGAGTTTTAGACCACACAAGTGCAACTCCTGTGTTAACTCACCCCTGAAGAGTTCATAGTTCCCAAGCTGTGTGTCTGAGGGCCTCTGGCCGAAGATGGGCTGCGGTTTAAAGAATGAGACCTGTTCACCAAGGACGCGCGCTGGATTTGCAGAGGTGTTTTGGCTGAAAGGGGACGTTGCTCAGCTGCCTGTGACTGCATGGTCAGTACTGATATTGAACGAGGGCAGCTTACAGAACGCCTTATTGGACCTGCAGATGACGTGGGGGATGAGTACGATGGAGACTTTATATTTTTAGTGGCAGGCTTGCAGTTCATTCTACCTGCAGAAAAGTTATATAAATGATATAATTGCTCATTATTTTTTCAACACCTGTTTTCAGTCATTCTAATGAACAACATACATGACCAACATGTGAGCACATATGCTCTACTATAATGAATGTGGACTAGAAATATATATATAGTAGCCAATCACATCAGACACCCTAATAGCATGCACTTTACGTAATATATAAGAACTTATATTTCTTCGTCATAGTCAGCTTTAATCAGGCAGATCTCAGTCTTCTAGAACATGCATCAGACTTACAACAGACTGCATGTCTCCTCTAAGTCTGAAAGCACGTGACTGCTACGTGTGGCTTCCTGACGAAGAATGTCAGCAGGAGAGACAGTGTGGCCAATGGATCATAGAATCATCAAACAGTTTGGGTTGGAAAGAACCTCAAGCCCATCTAGTCCCAACCCCCTGCCATGGATAGGGACACCCTCCACTAGACCAGGTTGCCCAAAGCCCCATCCAGCCTGGCCTTGAGCACTGCCAGGGAGGGGGCAGCCACAGCTTCTCTGGGAAACCCATTCCAGTGCCTCACCCTCCTCAGAGTGAAGAATGTTTTACTCTTACCTAACCTGAATATACCCTCTTTAAAAGTTTAAACCCATTACCCCTTGTCCAATCTCTACACTCCCTGACAAACAGTCCCTCTCCAGCTTTCCTGTAGCCCCTTTAGGTACTGGAAGGCTGCTCTAAGGTCTTCCCAAAGCTTTCTCTTCTCCAGGCTGAAGCAGCCCAGCTTTCTCAGGCTGTCTTGATAGGAGAGGTGCTCCAGCCCTCTGATCATCTTTGTGGCCATCTCTATGTGATCCCATATTTGCAGATCCAGTCATCCTCAGACACTCTTGTATAGCTGTGCAGCTTTTAAATTCAGTGTCCTGCCAAATTAAGGATGCTGCTATGAAAATTTAAATTTTAGAAGCAGCATTATATGTGTGCGATTACATGATGAAATTCTTTGAGCCAATACACTGCTAAAACAAATATGCTTCATCTACCATGTTCAACTGAACATGCTCACACTCAGCTTCTGCCACAAGCAAGAAAACAATCACATTGAAAAACCTATGCAGGGATCTCATCTGGAATGTATTACCTTCTATTTGTTTCTAGATGCATTTCTTTATCCTCTCCATACCCCTGCAAATTCAAGCTTAACAGAAGTACCTTTTGCAGGGAAAAAAATTACAGTCTGCTCAAAAAACAAATAATAATCTAAGAGCAAAAAGGAACAGTCACACCATTTCTGAGTGAAGCCCGAGTGATAGCCCAGATGTATTTTCCCATTTAGGGAAATAGGAAATAGGAGGGGAATCAACTTTTTAAGAGGGCAGATAATGGCAGGACAAGGGGGAATGGTTTAAAGCTGAAGGAGGGAAGGTTTAGATTGAATATTAGGGGGAAGTTTTTTACGGAAAGAGTGGTGAGGTCCTGGAACAGGCTGCCCAGAGAGGTGGTGGATGCCCCATCCCTGGAAGTGTTCAAGGCCAGGTTGGATGGGGCCCTGGGCAACCTTGTGTAGATCCAGGCCTGAGGTTGGTGGCCCTGCCTGTGGCAGGGGGGTTGGAGCTTTATGATCCTTGGGGTCCCTTCCAACCCTTGCCATTCTATGATTCTATGATTTAGCATTCTTAGCAAAAGAATATTAATCTTCTTCCTTTTTTAAAATTAATTTTCATCAATTTATAAAATATTTTACAGAAGACAATACAAGCAAACCAGAGTTTAACCCTGAGTTCTAAATGTTGATGCATTCTAAAATATTAAACATTTTATAGAATCCTTTGTGAATGCCAGACTTGCTTGGGAAAGTGATAATTTCACTTACCTGACCGTTCCAAGGATTTGCATTTGCTTTCTTCAAGATCATATGAAACTTTTTTCTCTTTTTTTTCGAGGTGATCTTCCTTTTCCGTTTCTTCTCCCGACTCTGACACACTGCTGCTGCTATCACAGCTACTATCACTGTTGTAGTTCCTAGGTTTTCTTAAGGGCTGTGCACTCTCTGGCATTGAACACAAGGGCTAACGAAAGCAAAACAAACAAACAAAGGGACCCAAGATATTTATTTCCTTCATAATCCCCACAGAACTATCAGAGTAGGCTCCTGACTCAGGCAGGTTCATTTTTACATATTTAAACACTGGCACACCCCAATTTGATTGGAACTTTGACCTTAATTTTAAAGCAAATGCTTAATTATTTTTTTAAACTCACTACACAGTAATGCTAAGATTTCTGATGGAGAGCAGCATAATACTGGAAGGGAGGGGAAGTATGAAATCATAAATCAAGTGACACCGAACACCACTTAGATCAGTTTCAATCCCTCATTGATACTTGCAATAACTGAAGCTATAGCTTAACAATAATCAGTGTAAAGAAACACATCAGGGAACTTCAGCTGAAAGAGAAAGTGATTAATCCTGCAGAAACTGGGAGAATATAGCAAGTTCTGCTAGGTCGATTTGGTGTCTTATGTGCACATGGGTTTCAGTGTCATTAGGTAATTAATCTTGTGCTATTAACAAGGATACTGCAAGACAAAAAGCCAAAAGGGGGAAACAGGGACACTGATACAAGAGCAGAAACTGCAAATGAATTTTGTTTTCTTACATCTGCTATCAGGCAGACAAAAAATGCAATATCCTTCGTTTTATCTCTTGTCCTACAAGGGCTCATGTGGTAACTTTTTTTTCCTACACATTTTCTTTCCAGTTGCTCTCACCTATAAGAATCATAGAATGACATGAGCTGGAAGGGACCCCAAGGATCACAGAGTTCCAACCCCCCTGCCACAGGCAGGGCCACCAACCTCCAGGCCTGGAGCTACACAAGGTTGCCCATGATGATGGCCGTATCTTCTGAGTCACTGAACAGACTGCATTTAAAACTCATGTTTCAAAATAAAAGTCACAATTTCTAAACATCTTTTGAGTCAGAGTGAAATAGAAAGACCCTCAGATAAATTTAAATTACCCAATTATATTAAACATAAGGTAACACCCCAAGATTTATTGTGAAGGGCAAAAGAAAAAGCCCAAATTACACTGTTCCTGCAAGATACCCTCATAGTGTAAAGTAAACATATCCTACCTAAACTTCTATTCCAGGCAAGGGAGGAAAGAGATTTCTGCCACTAACTTAAAAGTGACAGTATGTTTATGCAAGCCCAAGCTGTTAGACCAGATAAGGAAGAGCTGAAGAAGGATATTCCATTGAGAAGAGCCCTGGCAATTGTTCAAATTACACAAATAATATTTTTATATCTATCTACCTGCCAAAAGGACAAATTAAGGTGCCACAACACTTAGTGCTTTCTCAGAAAGGGCTGTCCTAATCTTGAAATGCTGTGGATCATGGAGATATATTGATCAGACATTCCTGATGATTTATACAAGATAAAACAAACATTTTCAATCAAAACTCACAGATCTTTAAGACAGACCTCATTCCCACTAATGACATGCAACACATTCTACACTAAACAATATGAACAATCTGACCAAGACTTCACATCAATTAATGAAAAATAAAAAGAAAGGTCAAAGAAATTACAAAAAAAACCCAATAATGACAAATATTAACTAGATCTGCATTTAAACTGACCTCTTAGAATAGGAGATATTTGATTGCTTAGCAATTCTAATCATCTTGATTTTCCCCTTATGCTAACCTAATTTTTCTTTGATTAAACTCATCTCATTCCATGTCTGAAGAATAAAAATAAAAGTAACTGCTCATTTCCTCTGAAATATCTATTATTTTATTTCCTTACTTCTTTTCCCTGTACAAACAGGCACAATGTAATAAACCCCAGCAAATCTCACAGCACGGAAGGATCAGGTGCCTTCTAGAGGCTGCAAACAAACCAGACATTGCCAAGATAGGTTTCCCAACTTAACTAGAGTTCAGCAATAGGAAGATAATGCTCTTGTCCTGGGAAATTCTTGAATTGTCTTCTACTCTGAGCTCCTAATCATGTTCAAATTCAAATAAGGAAAAAACTTCAACAAATATGGAATATTTGTTACATGCAAAGCTTACTATATACACAGGCTCTGCCCATCAGATATACATATATATACACACACGTAAGTGTATATGTATATTTATGTTTCTATGTATGGAGGAGGATGAGGAGAAAAACATTGAAGTATGAAGTAATTGTTGTAAGTAATTTCAGAGATTTTTTTAAAGTACTTAATTTCTATTGCACTATTGATTACCCTGAATGAAGGAACAAAGTAGTATTTTAAATAAAAGATGGCATGTTGAGGAATATTCTGTCTGTAGCTAGACAGTAATGCTCTCAGGGTTTTTTTTTTTAAATACATAAATTGTCATCCTCTCCAATGATGCTCTTTTTTTTTTTATTCCTAACTATAAGGCAATACTAATTTTCTAATTTTTTAATTCTGGCATGGTGACAATTCTCTTTTCTTTTTTAGATCTCAACTGAAGATAACAAAAAATATCAATGCTCTATTTACAAAGTTATTTTGTAAGAAAAAATACTCACAAGATGTAAATTTTTTATATTCTGGATTTTACTTTCCAATGTATGGAAATTTTGAAAAATTCTCTCTCTCCCAACTATTCCTAGCAGCAGCTTTTGTCAGCAAGCCAGCCACCGACTTATAAGGGAGGTCAGGACTTAATGACCTTCTGAAAGAACATTTCATGTTGGGTAACATGACATGAAAAGTACTGTTCCTTAGGTTTGTTTTGTCCACCACATCTTGAATATGGTACTTTTTGATAATGGATCTTTATTTCAGGATTTTAAGATTACACAAAGATGAGTTTTAGAGCTGAACAGACTCTCTTAGCTGACAGATTGGCAGGCAATAGTAAATTCTACCATCCACCTCACTCACCAGACCTCCATAGAGATCTGTATTTAGATACTACATCCCTCCCAGCACACCCTTTACAAAGAGGCAGCCAATCGAATACAGATATATCCCACTTACAGGGAAGAGGTGGTGCTCTTTTGGTACGAGATACAAGGACCATCCACAATAGGCAGCTGTGTTTCAAAGGGAGTGCATAGGGAATTATGCAGGCAGGGAAGTCTCCGCTCACATGGCTTCACTGTAGGCATAGTTTAAATGATTGAGAGCTATATCAGGACCATAAAAAAGATGCAGGAATAGAGATCCTGCACGGCACGAAGCATAGATGTTACTAGGAAAAACTAGTTTCATTGTGTTCCCTCTTGATTTCATCAATTCTATGACAAAAAAACCCAATTCTGGTCATGGCAATTTTGGTTATACAAAATCTTTTCTTTCTCCTATAAGTACAAACAATGTTATGCTGGTAGAGCAGCTTGTAAGCTATGGAATCCACATGCCTGCTATAAAAGAAGACTGTGTCACATAGTCTTGCTCACAAATTGATCACACTCCATCTTAAAACTAATTGAATGCTTATAGTCTCCAGGTTGGGAATGGCTTGTGTGCAGCCAGTGTGGAGATTGTATAGATCAAGTCTGTGTGCATACAGCCAGCCATATAGATGCTCTCAGAGGGCTGCTGGGAAAAGACAGGTTTCTGGGAAAAGGAAGAGCGTGACTGAGATGTTGGACTTGAATTAAGTGACCCTGTGTTAAAGAACTGAAAACAAGGCAAAGAATCCCTCAGGAACGCGAGATGAGTGCACTGACAGGGTGGACTGGATTTTTTTTTTTTCTCTTCTTTAAATGAATCCACCACTGTTAAAGCACTAGTTCAAATCCCTGTGTTTGTAATGAGGTCCCTGCAAATCTATCTTAATACCAGATTGGGTATGCAGATCCTCTTTCCAGTATGCACACCTCAAATAAGATGTAGCTCTCTGGATTCTTGCACATATATAAAGTACCTCTGCAAGCTCAGGACCATTGTCAGCCTTTATTTTGTACATAAATTCCCACATTTGTACACCATGTCATCAGAAACATGCTGTAAAAAGAATTTACATGCATCCATAAACAAATCCATCACAGCTCAGGAAGACAAATGTCGGCTCTTCTAAGCAGACTTGACCTAAAAAGTTTGCAGACTATAAGAAATGTACTTATTGTAGCCAAGCCCAAACTATTTATCTTGACTGCTTTACAGAGATACAGAGTTTATTTAAGGCAAAGACTTGCATGAAGTATGCACACAACCAGAAAGCATTAAGCTAAAAATAATATATGTTCACTTTAAAAACAGACTTTGGATATGAAACAGGCTCCAAGATACATGGCACAACCCTTTTAGCAAGTAAGCAAGCTGCAGATACATCATAATCATAATTAATCCTTTGAGCTTCCATAGTACCTTTTATGCCATGATCTCAAAATTCCTTAGTGGCACTAATCGATTAGAGATGAAAGCATTCTTTTGAGATAGGCTATGGATATAAAAATAATTTTACACACTGAAATCAAGCAATCTCCTGTACAGCAGTTGTTGCCATGCATGACAATTCCTCAAATGAGAGAGGAAAAGATGGATCTCATATACAGTTAAGATTTTAATGGAATTTAGTTGGACAAATGGTAGTTTATGCTCCTCTTCATACTTTAGGGAAAAAAAAGGCTAACAGCAATCTGAGAAAGCTAATCCTGGTGTAAGTTTTCTAACTAAATCCCCATTTAAGATACTCAGACTGCCTCTCCACAGAGTGAAATAAAAAACTGGCATCTAAAAGGCAAATACCTTAGGTCCTCGTTGCCTGGTGCATTTTCCCATTAGTTTTTCATCATCTATTTCACACTGCTCCAGAAGATCCAAAATGTCCTCCTCCTAGAAACGGGAATTTCACTACAATTAGCTCAAAGCAGGACATATCCCCTGTCTCCAAAGTTCAAGCACCAAGCAGTAGGAATCTAAGATTACTTTGATTACTATGCCCTGAAATAAAACTGTGAATTCCTCCACCAGAGGATAGTAAAGTATTTCTTCTCATGCATGCATCTCTGCTTGAAATGAAGTCTTAACATTTATTAACAATAAATGTCCAAAGAAAGGGTTGAACAAAGAGTCCCGTAAAACTGCTGGATGGTGCCAACTACAAAAATGGGATTATTTTTCAGATTTCAAATGATACCACGTTAGTTGGCTCTTTTAAATATAGCCATTTTTCTACTCTCTCTGACTACATAAATAGGCAGAATTTTTGGATGCCTTAAACTAGTGGAGCTGGTTTTATGGTATCTCTTGTTCCAGTTGAAACAAGTGGAGGAATAGGCTAGGGACATTACTGGAGGAAGAAGGAGGCAATTACCAGCTCAAAAGCAGTTTGTGCCAACCTCTGGTTTGGCCAGGGGTAAGGCTGAGGATCAGGGAAATGGTAAAGTAGCTTAAAGCCATCTAGCCTGTCTCCACCCTGGGTCCACTGCAGTTCATCCAGATTCAAGGATCTGGCCCACAAGCTGCACAAAGAATAATAATAGAATGATGGAAACATTACCAAATGCTACTTATTAGCCACCACATGTGATTATCATGAAACTAATCCACAAAGTCATGAATTCCAACAAAAATAACTCTTAAAGCAGATACTTCTTGCACTTCAGTACCTTCATTCTTTTTAAAGGGTTATTCATCTCCCGCTGAAGTGAAGCTGCTCTCCCAGCAAGAAATGTCTGAAAAGCAGTGGCTAATAAACTCTCATACTTTTCAAGTAATGTTTTATCATCAGGAGGGTAAATTCGCCTAAAACAGAGGAAAAAAGAAATTGGTTTAAGATAGAAGCTGAGCTACTTATCACACTAGGAACAATAATAATGCCACTAATTCAGTCTCTTCTCTAATGCGTGTGCATCACGTCTGTAATAATGATATAATAACTTATAATAAAACATATACCCTGAACATTGCTCTCTAAATCGAATTTTAACTCAGTGAACACATCTATGTTTAAACCAGCAATTGGCCAGTCAAAAGAGATACCATGAAGGTCAGTCCAGGGATATACCAAAGCTCTGCTTTGCAGGACTCTGAAATTTCAGTGAGTGTGAATGATGTGTGCAGGTGCAAATGGTTCCTGAAATATCAACAAAATATTGCATGTAAAATTCAGAGATACAAAATAATTTGTATTAGCAATAGGAGGACACAAAGCAGTGAAATGTGCACAACTGCTTTCAGGTAATAGGAATGATGTAAATTAAAGATTGAATATGTACTGTACTCGAATGTAGATCAAAATAATGAACAAGAAGAAAGAAGTAGTATAAGAGAAACATATTTTCTGGTGCAGATGTAAGGATGTAAAGGGTGGCTCTGATTTTCCATTAGACCAGCTATGTCACTATTGTCAAAAAATCACAGGTAAAGAGATTATGACAGTATGAGAAGCAGGACTTGGTGATTTATTCATGCTCATGAAGCAACGACAGGCATTGAAGAATACCACTCCATTTGCAATGAATACCTGTAACACAGTCAGAAATGCTGAAGATGGAAGACTAATTTCTAATATATTGTATGGGGCAATCTGTAAGTCAGTTTTGCCTGCACTGCCAAAGCATAGGTACCATTTATATACTGACTTGGTGCTATGTGACGTCTATGTCTTTGTGGATTTTTGGAGAAGTTTTTAATAGGTCTTTTCTCCTTTTTCCTCTTCAGTCTTTTCCTCCCAGAAAAGGTCAGGAAATCATGATGATCTTGTTGCACTGAAAAAGGATGGCTACAACCCCATGAGACTTGAGGCTTGAGGCAATTCTACAGACAACTGAAGAGGTCTCCAGTTGTTTAAAATACCTGCAGGCAATCCAATCTAGTTGTAATCAACACTATCAAATGGTGTTTATCCCACTGCTGAAAAAGTTCCAGAGGACAACACCTTAAAGAAAGGATAGGCCAGGTTGGATGGGGCTTTGGGCAACCTGGTCTAGTGGAAGGTGTCCCTGCTCATGGCAGGGGGATTGGAAGCACATGATCTCTGAGGTCCCTTCCAACCCAAATCATTCTACAGGTCTATGATACCCATTTCAATGTACATAACACTGCAGTTAAAGGCCATTTCAAAGTCACATGTATCCTTTTCAGTTCCTCAGGAATGCACAAAAGCTTGAAAGCATGGCTCCTACTTTGACCGCCCCAGGACTTCTACTGCAATCAGTGGGCTAGCTGTGCTGTCAGACTGGCACTTACTTGCCTGTGCTAACTGCTGAACTGACATCCATAAATCAAATCAAAGCCTACAAAGGTTCATTGAGTTTTCTCTGGATTTTTATTCAGAAAGCACTATTAATCTATGCAGCAATAATAGCACCCAAAATTTCACGATGCCATAGCAATGCCTGACAGAAGTTAGTCCTGCTCTGCAGAATGTCACAAGGAGAGAACACTGCATAATGCTCAGATAAAATTTTTCTGCATCTCTAGCCAAGATTCCTTTACTTCTCAAGCTCTGCTAATTCTTCAGTCTTTTTGCAAACATGTGATAATAAGAAAACACAAAGCTCTTCTGTCCTTTTCAATGTGCACATTCCTCATGAAATGACACCTCACAATTTCCTAAGGAAAAAATATTTTTGTATTTTCATTCATTTACATTAAGCAAAAAGCTAAACAAAGAAAACATTTGGCTCATTTTCAGTCAAGAACTGAATAAGCAACGTAAAATATGATCAGCTAAGAAGTTGTTAAACTTTAAAGTTATCCAAAAAACCAAAATGTATTAAAGCATCATGATGTTACTTTTTCTTACAGTCTATGTAGCATGGAAAAGTAACTGCCTCATTGAGGGTTTTTTTGATGTACTAGTTCAGCTCCATATATGTCAAGAAAGGATGTAATTAAAACTGGGAATGGTAAAAAGAAAGACTTTCTGCAAGCAAAATGGTAACTCATCAAAAATGAAAATTTCACAGAAGCATCTATCTGTTTAAATGAGAACTTTACTGGGAATTACAGAACATCTTCTCAAAAAAAGCAGAGATGAAGAACAGCATTCTGACTAATTCAGAATAAAATATGTGAACTCAGACCTCCCACATCCTGGATGAATGTCATAAAGAGTGGGCAAACACTCCCATCATCTAATCCTAGCAATACTCCACTCCCTTTCACCAAATATCCGTAGGCCTTGCTTTCACTTCCCATTGAGGCAAATATCATGAAACAACAACAAAACATCATAATTATAAAAGAAAATTCTTGGTTTCTGGCCAATGCCTAGTATAACCAGCAAGTTAAATCTTCCTTTTGAACATATCTGAAGATACTTACATTGAAGCATACTAAGATCCAAGATCAAAGCGCAGAAATATGAATACAGTATTTCAAATACTTCAGAAATGATGGAAGCATCAATAAAGTTCCTGTACTTTTGGCAAGCCTCACAGAGAACATTCAGATCTGATTTTTTATAGATGTATACTGACACCACTATATTGCCCCCCTGTCTAGAGATAAGAATCATCATATTTGATTACAGAACAGGCCCATAATGACAGCCACGGTTCTGGGTATGCTAAACAGGAACAATCATGCCTTTCAAGCAAACACTAGTGTGGCTGGTGTCATATAAATTCTTAGGTGGATGCAAAAATTGGGAATGAAAACAAGAACAGTCTAGGAAAAACAACTTTACTACTTGGTGTATATGTATATATTTTCTCTAAATGCCTACACATTTTTGGCAGAGCATTATCATAGAATCATAGAACGATTAGGGTTGGAAGGGAACTTAAAGATCATCAAGTTCCAACCCCCCTGCCATGGGCAGGGAATTTCAAAACATTATCAACTACCAAAAATACTTGTTTCATTATTCCTAAAGATTGCATTTAATATTTCCTACTAAAACAGTCAAAAATAATTACCTGTAGTTTCCCATGTGTCTATTTTCATGCTCCTCTTTGGAAATCTGTTTACGAACTTGTGCAAGTCTTTCCTTCTACAAATCAATAAATAAGACAGTTAAAACAAAGAGAGCATAAGCAATGGGCAAGAAACAGCATTTTTTCTTCCTACCAGTTCTTCTTTTCTCCTTTCCAGTGTGTGGCGCTGCTTCTCCCAGTCTGAGGAACCTGGCAACAGTTTTTTCATTGAACCTTGACCATACAATCTCTTTTGAGCCTCGGCCTTCTGTTGAGCTAAATTTCTCCTTTTATCACTCGTCCTGAAACACAGATGACATTCAGCTATGTCAGTCCAATGCAGCTGAGAAGAAATGCACTTTGGTCTCAAGTATATAATCTTGTCTTTTTAGTCAGTCATATGTGGTTTATGACAGCAAATGAAATTTGAAACACTCATTAAGAGGGTTTTTTTTAATATTACCTTTTATGGCTAAATATTTTCATGCTTTAAGATGTACTGCAATGACTGCATCCTATGATTTCATACACAAACATGGTTGTATCTATTTTCCTGAAGCATAGATTTTTTTTCCAACATATCCCAACTACAAAGTTCTTCTGCAGAGAGAACTACAGCCTTTGACTGTATGTGAAATTATCACCAAAGCAAATTTCCTGCATGGCCACATGCCCATTATTGCACTCATGTCCCCACTTTGAGATCTGTTTGAAAAATCCTTTTAAAATTACAAAAATTACTATTAATATTTTTTTGCTAGCACTTGAGCAAGAAATAAAAATAATTTTGTGTTAATTTCAGCATCAAAACTGACAAGGGAAACATTTGTACTTTGAAAATATCAAGGTAGGGAAAAAAAAAGTCTTCATTTTCTCCTACTGCAGTTCAAATGTAGATAGGTAGGTAGGCAGGTAGGTAGGTAGGCAGTAGGTAGAAAGCAAAGCAACTGAAAAGAGACCCAGACTGAAGAAAAGAGGACAAGTTTACCTTATGTTAAGAAGCTTTAACGCATTTAGCAGAACGCCTTTTTTTACATCATAGTCTATTTTTTGATCAGTTCCAAAGCTTGGGGCACGATTAATCTGGAAAAACAAGATGCAGAAGACTCAGGAATGTTCAGATTCACTGGGAACACATCTATTTTAACAGGCTTTGGAGAAACCATGCTTTCAAATATAACAAAAATTAAGAGAATATGTTACGAGTTTTCAATCATATTTTTTAAAAAACAGAGCATTGATTATCACAGATACTGGGAGCCAGGACATGTACCTTACAGCCACCAAGTTATCCAGACATTTTACAATGAACTTTTAAAGTACTCACACTGTGAATCCTGTCTAATCTATTCTTGGTGGCTACAACCAGAAAATGCACCACGCAAAGTGCTGTTAAACATATTTTAACAGACTATGTGCCATGCTATATATGGCAGTCCAGCACAAGAGGAGTTAAACGCTTTCCTAGTTCTCAGTCTGAAAACAACTTTGAATACTTCTCTTAAAAGTAAGCAACTATATAAGGACAGAAAGAAGATCTAATTCAAGGTCTTCTCAAGTATATTTATAAATAACTATTCAGATAAACTTTACAGCAACACCTAGAGATCTAAGTTATTAATTGAGTACACAGTGTGAAAACATAAAATAATTAACAGTCTCAGTAACAAAACGCTTGTAAGCTGAGTACATGATAAGAGACTAAAAATGTTACCATAAATACAGAGAAACCAGGGAAATGCAACTGGGAATCAGTAAGACTGAATCACACAGATAACAGGCAAGCATCTCAACCAACTACCACATAACCACTGCCAAGCTCTGGAACCCTTGCAGAAGAAATCTTTGGGGAGGGATAATGAAGTAGTTATGTCAACACTTCTAGAAGCACCTTCCAAGCTGGTATAAAAATTTATACACGAGCAACAGGTACTAATGAGAGGCAGGAATCTCACCTCGATGTGGAATGAGCAGTGCTGGTTACAGAAGGGCAGTTACTGAAGTAAGCGATTTTCACTTCCAAAGTGAAAACTAATACTTTGTACCCCACAGAAGTAAGGGGGGTACAGTTGGTATGTTCAAAGCAGAGGGCAAAAGCCATTCATTAAAATTGTGGTTTCACAGTTTAGATATATTAGTCTACAGTAGTGTGACAAAACTCTTCTGGCTGTCCTGCTGCCAAATCCCAGGTGCCCCATCACACAGGCACATCTTGTATTTGAGAAGCACTTTGCTGGTTTTGCAGACAGGCTGGCAAAGTGAGCAATGATATCTGATGTTGAAAGAAAAATCACAAAAATTCAGCAGAAATAGTGGAAAAAATCTTTTTTGGAAGACTTGCATCCAAATATTTAGGTGATCAACATCCTTAGACTGCCTGTTCATCTTCTGCCACATCACAAGGGCTAACTTTTTTTTTCTGTCATAGTATCAGCGTTTACTGACATTCTTTTTTATTTTTAAATGTGGATGTTCCACTTTCAGCTAAGCAAACTTAAACATTCAGAGAAACAAGCACAAAGATTTAAACCCAATGCTCAAGCATTTCATCAAAGAATATTGACAGTTGACAAGACCAGACACAGTGTATCTCTTTTTCCACATGAAGTTTAAACAGAACACTTTAACTAGAGCTGCACTGATTAAATACAGCTGATACCTGAAATAAGTTGGATTATGATTTAGAGATATTGTATAAACGGACTTATGCATGTATAAAAGCATGCATGAAGAAGTAATATGGAGCCTTACGCTTCAGTTCAGCAAAAACTTAAGGATACAGAAAATTCCCTGGACTGAAAACAGAGACATAAGATCAAGCCCCAACTCCTTATTCAGGAGAAATGCTACATATTGAACAAAATTATATTCTGTACCATGCATTGTATTTTTTACTCTATATGAACGTGAAGCAGCTAACAATACTCTGATTTGAAATTATGTTTTTGCATGCATTAAAACCAGGTAAACAGACAGAAAAATATTTATTAAAATTTCCTACAAACTATTTTCTTTTCTTTTTATTTTTTTTTACATACACTGAATCCTTAAATCCAGTGCAACTACAGTTAGACATGAGGACTTATTTGCAAGGCGTAAAACACTATGTTGGTCCAATACTGAATTTCTGGACATGTACAGATGTATAAGCACTTACACAGCACTGAAGCATCCAACTTGAGAGCATACAAAAGCGCACACTGTTGTATTCATACTGGGTTTAGGTACTTCCTAGACGTCTAACAATTTGAAGTATAATATTGGGCATAAAATCTGCATTAATGAAACTGTTATAAATATCTTACTTACATAAGCACCAGTGAGAATGAACACGATGAGAAGTGTAAAATAATTTAAATAACAGTTTCCCTCCTACAGGGTGAATTTTGCCAAAAATGTACATCTGGCATTTCTGAACAAACAAAACCATACTGACTGTTTATTAAGCAGAAAATTAAAGCCGTGTTGGGGAAGACATAGGAAAGCATTTGAAGTGCTATTATGCAGCAAAATGCTATTATGAGACATTACACAATCACTCCACACTAAGGTTTCTGTCACTTTAATGCAGCCATTGAAGAGGCTGAGAGCTATGACATTCACAGTGAAAGCTGAGGCACTGCTGTATCGCCAGCATCCTCATACATTTTTACATATCATTCATGACTAATGTTTCAGATCCCAAACCTGCTGTGACCTCAGTCCTGAAGAGTTACCAGAGGGGCAGTAGAAACAGAGACCCAGTTCTAGGTATCTATGGCAAATGTGCCTTGGTGCAATATGTTTCAGGCAGCAGTAGCCGCAGGTCCAGTACACATAAAATCTCAGCATCTGGGACCATCGGAGAAGTAGCATACAGAAAGCAGGTGTGAATTTCAAGTTCACTAGTTATCCCCTACTAACTGCCTGTGTGTACACTTGAACTGCCTCTCAATATAGTATGACTATGTGCAAGCATGCCTCAGAATTACAAGGTTGGAAAAGACCTTTAAGATCATCAAGTCCATACCTCATCAACAAACTCCTTCTTTAACCCTCTTCATCTGTTTCATGCATCTCCCTTCTCATAACAGAAACTTCAAGAGGCAGTCATGACAGCTGCCCTTAAATGTCAGCTAAAAAGTTTACTTGTAACTATGTGTGGATAGAGTTATGGGATGTATAAAAATGGGCAACATCTTCATCCAGCATTGCTATCAAAAACTTCATATCCTGAACCCACTGTGTGTATGTGATGTGCAAAGCTACTCATACTCTTGACATAAATCTGCAAGAGATCATAATTAAATCAGAAAACAAAGGGTTTAAGCCACAAATAATATTTTTAGAGCAGAAAAACTCTCATCAATGCCAGAAAAAAACAAGCAGCAGATAATCTAATCTCCAGAGCATTCAGCTCCCTGCAAAGAGCACAAGTAAATAAAGCGGTTACCACAGCAGCCTCACCACATAACACTTTCTCAAGGCTCCACTCAGTTGTTCTCAGACATAACTAATGCCTTTTCCCTTAATTGTGTCTTCATATTATAGACTACCTGGGACTCCACTCGAAGGAATGAAATACCCAAATGCTTGATCTAGCTGAATACCACCCATAATCAGCACTAACCCTAAACTAGAGCAGCTCTCTGGGTGAATCTCCTCATGACAGATTTGTCATAGCACCAGAATTAGTGGTATAAATGTCATGCATTAGGTTTCTTTGGAGAAGCATCTTCAAAACTTAACATTTTCTCATCCGTTGTATACAGCAATGTGCAGTAAAAAAACCCAACTGCTTAATAAATGAATACCATCTACAGACTCCTGGACGTAGCATTTCTCACATCTATTATTTTCACAATATCATGGTTTTGTCTCCCAAATATCTGCTTTACTGGTGATAATCCTTTAGCTTCCTAACCCACTATGACTTTTCAATTGTTATAGAACTGAATTGTCCACATAAGTTTTTAATTCCTCCAACTGAAACCTTCAACTTTGGTTTCATAATTAAAATTTAACTGAACATAGCACATACAATTAATCAAACTGCCTGCAAGCACAGAAGTTGTGTATCTCAGTGTATTTCCTAATTACATACTTGTCAGCAGAGGACCTCATATCTGTAATGCTTAAATTAAGTAGCATAAGTTGAAGTACCTTCTGTTAAGGCTCCCAACCCCAGTTACATTTGCAAAGGATCCTGACTTTACAAAAATTAAACTGTAAATGTGTAAGATACACCATTTTCTTTTTCACCAAAACCCTGGATACAGTTCAGCCTGGCATTTCACATACCAAAAAAAAGTGCATATTCTGACCTCCCACGGCTGCAGCCTATTAGCATGGAGTAGGAAAATAGATTCTCCACTGTCTGTCACTCATACCTATGGAAAAGACCTTTCAGATATAAAGGGAGATTATATGAATGATTTTTTAAACTAAAAATCAACTTAATAATGTATTACACCCTTTCAATGACAGGGATTTCATCTTTGTTCAATCTGTAGGACAGCATGGATGTTTTGGAAGGGATCTCACTCTTTATTAAAGTGATTGAGGTTACTAATAATATAACTCACAAAACCCAAAATAAATTCATAAGCCATAAGAATCCTATTTCATAGAATGCTGTTAGTGGCTATCTTGAGCAGATCTTTGATTAGAGACAATCATGAAGTTCATTCTAATCACTCATTTCTAAGTTTGACAAATTCTGAGAGTGCTAACCCCCTTTTCCTACGCTTAAGCAGAAGGGTGCTTTTCTGTGGCAGTGAAATACAAATGGAAGCTGCCCTACTCTGCCACTTCATTACCTTGGCACTGGGACTCAGAAGCTGATCCCAATGATCCACATGAAGATTAACCTCACCAAAAAGTATTTTGCATTTGGCCTTGATCATCTCAGGAAAGAATCCTACAAGCACCAGTTCATCACAAGGACAGGAAGAATGCCCGCAACAAAGGACAGGAGGAGAGCAGAGATCTTGCAGCCAGTAACTGATCAGTCAAAGCACCATTCAGCTACCTCGTACAGAGGCAGTTTCAGATTTAACCTCATCTAGTGCAACTCCAGGCTGCCAGGAAGGGCTGGTGCTGCCCCTCTCTTAGCCCTGCCTTCGTGTCACTTCTTCCCCTTCTTCACCTCTTCCCTGCACCAGACCAAGCACATGAAATTCTTGGGTGAGGAAGTTCTGGAGGCTGATTGAGGGTAAAAATATGGTTTTCTTGAAATTTTAATTGAGACATTCATCCAGACAGCAACCAGAAACATCTCACCCAACAGACATGACCACCAGACGGAGGTAAGTTGCTAGACCAGCTCTCTGGGCAGCTGCCCACAGCAACACAGTATTACATGTTAAGTCAAGCTGCATTCTTTTTCACTTTTTATTTGCTGGAGAAGTTTGAAGAGTAGGAGTTACTCCTGAAGGCAAATATTGAGCCAGTTAAAGCCACTTGTGCTTGGTGATTTCACTGCTACTGTTTGAGAGCAAAGAGAACCCACACACAAGCATTAGAGAGAAGAAGCAGCCAGAAGGAGAAAGAGCCCCAAAAATGGCTCTCCGAGGCAACAGAGGGAGAGGCTGCCTGGGCACAGAAATCACTGAAACTAAGTCTTCTCAGTAGTGAATAACAATTAAAAATAAGGAAAGGGTTGAACAGATGGACGAGTAGTCTCATCAGTTGCTCTTCCTAAAGGTAACTGGAAAAGTTCTAATTGTTGCAAAACTCTTGGATCCATGGGCAACCGAGCTCTTACAGCTCTTCTTTTACATGTACACCTCGCCACGTAACTGAAACGCTGACCCCGCCGAAGGCCGTGGGAGGGCAGCACTAATGGAGCTCTGCACTCACCGAACCTTTCGGGAACACCCACACACCACTCCTGAGCTCGCAGCAGTTCTTTACCACACACTTGCAGTTTTTACTGCAGAATAGGAGTAAAACAGGCGCTGGCTGTTGCAAAGCTACAAAGAAAATAAATTGTTCCATCTCCCCGTTGCAATAAGCTGCAATAAAGGTTTTAGAAATGTTAGTTTAATCAATGTTTGAAAAATCTGATGCTCTTCTAGAGATGCATTTTCAGGTTTCCTTCTTTTTTACAGATTCCTAGGAACAGGGAAAAAAAAGGGGGGGGATTTCACAGGCTTAAAATTTATATTTACAAAGCTCAGAATTCCTTTTTTAAAGTTATTAAAGACTTATTTCTGGATGTAACGTAAACAAGTCTGCTCCACCAAGCAATGTATCTATTGTGACATTACTTTTCATACTGTTCTTACTTGGACTTCACATAAATTAAGCGAGACACTGAAGTGAGCCCTTCTCTGAGTAACAGCACAGTCTGCTCACCCTGACATCAGACATTGCTGGACTGTCCTTCAGTAAGAAGCATGAACTCTCAGGCCCTCGACGTATTTTAAATAAGCTGAAATTCAACTTGAATCATTTTTATGTATTTTGAAGTGTGCCAGAAAATAGAACATTTTCTTTTCAGAGAAAAACACCAAACATATCATGGGCTCCCCAGCAGACATTCATGAAATAAATACAGTCCAATGGCAGTCCAAGAGCTGTGTGAGACCATGTAAGGCGGTTAACACTCCCTTCAAACAGAATGCTTTGAAGTCCTCTAACTTCTGTGACTGTTAAGAGCAATCTGAATATTGTCGCATTTGACAAAATCACCCACAATATTCTCCATCCACTGCTGGAGTATCATTCACGTGCTCTGCAGAAAGCAGACACAATATACATCTGGCAGAGTATTTGGGGGGATTTTTACAGTTCTATATTATGAAGAAACAATGGCCAGCCTCACAGAAAAACCCAAACGGGCTTACATCTGTGTGGAAACCACAGGAGCATAACAAATTTGGGTGTCTACAATACCAGTTCAGTCACTTTTCCAATTAGAATCTGACCTTAAGTTCTCTGTATGAAGACAAGATTAAGCATTTTCCCCTTGACAAGCTACCTCCAGCACATTTGCTTCGCACAGTCACGTATGCAGATTTACCAGAGCATCAACAAGGGACGTGTTTTCCTATTTCAAAACAATGACAGAAATCCCAAATCATCACTCAGAAAGTTTTTCCAGGTATTTTTTTATCTTCTTTTATTTCTCTTCATTCGGCCAGCCTTTCCATAGCACGCCCCTATGCGCTACTCTTGAATTCTTCCAGCCATCTCACTGTGCATGTCTGAAGAGAGCTTGACTCTCTTCACTCAAAGCCCACTTCAGGACCACAGATAGGTCACACAAAGCACTCCCTTTCCAGGCACAGCCAACCCAGCTCACCCAGTTCCTCCCCATACAGCATGTGGTCCAGTCCTCTAAGTACCCTAGCACCTTTCTGCTGAGCTCTCTACCCTCCTCTGAGGGATAAAAATGGAAAGGGTATTCCAGATGTGGCCTCACAGGTCAAATACAACCATTGCCAGCCACTTGCAGGTCCAGGTTGCTCAACACTTAGAGAAAGATAAAACCATGACTAAATCTGGTTTATTTTGCTGAAGGCTGGTCATTTTCCACAAGCTACTTTGCTAACTGACACACAGAGTGTGCTACCAAACAAACAAATGAACAGATTTATGCAGCAGCTTTATGAAAAATGGTATCACAGGAACAATTCAAATGCCAATGAAATGCCATGAGATACATATGAATTTATTTCCTCGTGGCTGTAGTCCAAGTAGTACAAGAAAAAGAAATGCTATTACCCTATATATTCAGCTATTTGATATCTGCCCATAATTATACTCAAGTAAGGGACTAAACACTAGCTCTGTGGAACAAAGTGTCTTGCTTTATCAAATGTGATCGTGGGTGGGAAATATTGAGAAGTCTTGGGCAAAAATACTATGTTAAGAAAGTTACTTTTCCCCTAAAATATCTCTTAAAAGAAAATACTGTCCCTTATTTTTCATATGACTACCACTTGTTTCCAGACAAGAAATATGGTTGCTGACTAATGGGTAAGACAGCAGAGTTGAAAAGTAATCTTGGTAACATAGCAGTGATACTGTCCCAGGAGGTACTCCTAATAACTGGTTACCAAAGCCCTGTACATGTATCTGTCTGCTGAGACCTGGTTATTTGGAGATCAGCAACCCAAGAACCAAGACACACACATGACTAGGTTGTGTTACTGTAACATCAGTGATCTTATCAGGAAGGGACATCTTCAAGATTGTTGATAAAAACAGGGTTGTATGTGGGACCCCAAAAGCAAATGATGAAATACAAGCATATGATGATAGGGAAGGCCTTGAAAATCCAAAGACTCTAAGACATAAACCCATCACAGTGGCCAAGTAGCCCTCACTACAGGAATGCAACCTTATGAACTAGATAACACTGGGTTTAGGGATAACAAAGAGAAGTCAGAGCAGTATCCAGGAAATATAAACCAAACCACCTATGGTAAAACTTGGAGACAATGTAGAATTGCTGATTGTTGAATGGACAGCCAGCAAGTAGACAGAGACAGCAAATTAAAAAACCCTTAAGTGAAGCTAAGAGCAAAGAGGTAAAAACCTTGCCATCTACAGTCTGTTTCTCCCGATGAAGAACACAACACACTGACAACATGCTATAACCACCTACCCAACTATTTTTGGGGAAAGACAACCTGTCCCACCCCTTGTTGGCCTCTGGATTGCCAAAGGCTCAGGGAGGGTAAGCATAAGGGACAGGAGTAGATACCAGACACTTTGCACATGTGAGCCTTAGCTACTTTACTAATATGAATTAGAAATAATTGGATACTTTAGCCGAAGAGGTTCGAAGCCCTTTGCACTGCATGGATGAAGTTCTGAATAGATTTTGCTAGTTCAGTTACACTAAATAATAAATTTGCGGATCTATATATAAGAAATCACAAGGGCCAGAGTCCATCCAAGAACTTCAACTGTCTCATCATTTTCCTATGTATATAATATAACCTAGCTGGGAAATCTTGGTCAAAAAGAGTAAGACTGGATTTTCTGGGAATTGAAGGGAGACGCAGGTAGCTGTCGCTACTCAGAAAGGATGGGTGCTGCTGGGACTGCACAGTTGCTTGCCAGAAACATTTGGTGCCACAAGATGGCAATCATGCATTTCTCACTGCCCTCACTTTGGTGGAAGGTTCCGGAAGTTCAGCTGCATCCAGGCACAGGAGAGCCCCGATCGCATCACAGCAATAAAAACAAAAGTCATCTCAGGAAAGTAGAGTCATAATGTTGTAAAATTTCTTTCTTTAAATAGTTTATTAAGCTATCTTTATAACAGAAAAGCTATGTGAGCTATGGAAATATGAAACTAGATTTACTATCCTAATCCTATTTTGGCAGTTTTACAGTAACACTTGGAACATTCAGGGCTTTGTGATTAGTACTTGTTACCACTGTTAGAAAGAATGATTCACTCCCCTACGGGTGAGATGGCAAGAGGGAAACGGTGGGAAAGATAAGAGTGGAAAGCTGAGGAAGAACTCAAAATCACTGAGCGGGAGGAGAGGGGGGAATACACACACACACACATTGTATATACATTATGTACAGGTACATATATACACACTGCATATTTGATCTTTATTACACTACATACAGCATACATACATGTGCTCATTCGTACATGTGTATACTGTTTGTTCTGAGTGCTGCAAAAAACCACAAACAAGCACAGTAAAAATTAAGGGATGAGTATAGGAACTGAATTACTAAGTCTCAAAGTTTGAAATTTGTTAGTTTAGTTCCGTGCCTGGCAAAGTAAGCTGAAGGATACCTTTACCACCAAAAGCAGAAAAGGAAATAATTAGACTTGTGTATTAAAAATAATAACCAGGTACAGAACTCCAAGTCCTGAAGTACTCTCCAGCAACCCAAAACACCAGAACAGCATTTACAACCTTACGAAATTCCTCCCTCACAAACAGGGAGTCTGGGATAGTCTGATTCTCATCTGAGAGCAATTATCATATATGGCTAATCAACCCCCCCTAAACTCTCCATCCTGCATGTAAACACACAAGGAGAGAAAGGGGTGACCTTCAGAGTGGATTCACTACACAGGCTGATTCTCTCACAGAAGAGGTCTGTCACCATTTGTTACAGGGCTGGATGAAATGCACACACAGACAGGCATCAGTCTGTATTTAAACAACTACAGACTGCAAACTACAGGCAACCTAGAGATGATAATCTGGAAGTGTGGAGCTGAACCAAAGGGATAGTAGGCTTTGCTTGACAAAAACAGATATCATGTCAAAGTCAAATAGGCTAAGGTCATGTCGTGTGCTGCTTTTGGCTAGCACATCAAAGCCAGCAAATATGCCTATGTCTGCATGGCAACAGAACTTCTATTTTACTAATTAAAATTATACCCAACCCCTGAGAGAAATAAGCATGACAAAACAACTGTTGACAGTATGAACACCCTGAGAACAAAGTTATAGTTCAGTAAATTGTGTACATTTTCATCACTAGTAGCCAACTCATAGTCAATGGACAGATTTGTAATACATTCTGCTTTTTTCCTCCAGCCTCTCATCCAGTTAACATAATGACATAAGACAATCTGAAAAAAAAGTGAACTCCTTGTATATGTTATTAATAGTGTAATTAAAGAGATACAGTAGACAAACCTCAAATATTCTTGGTTGAATACGTGTTCAAGCACTAAAGATTAACTGTACAAGTTACATGTTAGAGGGGAAATGTTTCTTTCAGTCCATTCCTGGCAATTGTTTGACAGCATTTCATGTGTACTGAATTAGCTTCCTCTGATTATGTGGGTGCTTTTAAAAGCCACAGGAGAGGGAAAGAACACATATCCCCAAAACAAAACCAAGGAAAATCAAGACCATACATTCAAAATGCTGCCAGAGCCATATACAGAGAGATATTCATGAAGGAAATCCATGTAGCACCTAATCGCTATAAACAAGGTCTTTCAGCTGCAATAAAAGCTGGATTAACATCACATTTCTCATTAAAACTTTAGAAAACATCTGAAATGCAACATTCCTCCAGGAAGAAAATTACCTTCATGCGAGTCTCCAAAAATCACTGCAAGGCAGTGTTTCCATGTGAATGCTGGAGAAAAAGCACCATCATCTATGTACTCAAAACCAGTAACTCCTGCAATGCACAGATTTTCTTTGGAACTTTTCTTACATAGAAATGGATTCATCTGGGGCTTAGTTAACTTTATTCTTAAAAAATTACTTTACATTTGTTTAAAGAGGTTTACCTCTAGGAGCCATGGTTTTAGTTTTCTGTCCAGCAGAATATCAAATCCCAGGACTTCAAAGCAGACACTGTCACTTCCTGGTGCTTGCCCTGGCCTGCACATGCGATAAGCATGAAGAACATGTGGCTCTGCAACTATGAGAGTCTTCACTACTAACTCCTGTAGGGATTTTTTTCAGAAAAATTCATCAGGAGAGAAGACACCAGTATATATTGAACTAATGTGCTTCTTACTTTAACCTCTAGAAGTTCACCAAGTATCTACTTTTAAAAGATTTAAAATGCCAAATAAATGATCTATAATAAATAAACTATTAGAGTAGCAGATTCATTTTTTAATATAGCTCTAAAGTATACTGTTACACTTTCCACTGTATGTACATAACTTAAAAGCTAAAGGTATATTTGGAACAAAGTATAGAATAGCCAATCTTTACACATCTCATTTTGCAATATAAATTTTCAATAAATAGTCTCAGAATAATCCAAAGAGATGATGCCTAAACTCAAAGAGTCTTAGGCCTATTCCTCACCTAAAATCACCTGTAACATAACTACTGGCTTCAATGGCACAGGTTCCAGTCTGCAGATATATGCAATGCTGACAACAATTTTGTAAATATTCACACATAAAGTTCATGTTAAACTCCAAGAATTTAAATGGAATGGTTCCTTTGTATCATATTACTTATGTGAATAACTGTTTGAAAGGGCTTTTGTCCCTCAGAAAAAATTTAACATTACATTCAGAAACAAACTGAATTTAGCTTTTTAAAAACCACAATCATCATTTATACTATGCCCTTTGTGGCATGCATTGCTGAGAAAGTGGATTAATAAAGTTTCAAAGATCATTCTGGATTCCAGTAAAACAGGTGGCATAAGTAATTAACTGCCTAATAATATGCATACGCTACAAAGAAAAGCATATGAGTTTTATCTTACTGAAATATCACTCCAGAATTTGGAGACATCGAGATTATTTGTTTCCAGAAACTCAGTAAACCATTTTATGGAGCGTTTGCTTCCTTTGTCTTCTGTTTCATCCCGTTCAAAGTGTTCATTGTGTTTATTGACAGAGTAGTTAGTCAGATGCATATACAATTGACTCTAAAAAAGGGAGAAAAGACAGTAAAAATCCTTAAATACAACTCTAGAATGATCAATTCAAAATCATGAAAAGAAAAAAATTTGCTTTCTCAACAATGGCATATTCCATCAGCTCATATTTGCAAATAACACCACGTGCAGATTTAGTGATCCTGATTCTCAGAGCTTTCACCCACTGCCCGTTCCAGCCTTCTTACAGCAAAACCTGTGCTCCTATTTAAGCCAGTTGCAGTCAACCAACCTATCACTCAACATCTGGTTAGGCAATATAATATATCTGCCATTTTTACAGGTCTGTATGTAAGCAACTACCTAAAAATTGAAGGGCAATTAGCATAACTTACAGAATGATTACATTCCATAAGAAGCAAACAATAAAGATGGTACTTTGAAGTGCTACTTTCAAAGTGCTAAAAAACACCCTGGCATCTGTTTCATAGACAATCCCACATTTCAGCTTTCACTGTAGTTTATTTATGAGAAATGTTCTCATGATAGTGATACTTTAAAATATCTTTTACATATAAATTCATCTGCCACGCTGATATTTGCCAAAATTGCTCATTTTTGACTGGCTGGTAGCCATACATCAGAGGGAGGGAGGTTTCAAGATATACATTATGTAAATGAGTGCTACAGTTCCTTCATGAAGCAAAACATCACCAGCAATAGATCCACATTGTGAGTTGCACATAAAAAAGGTATTACTTTTCCAAGGCCAATTTATAAATCATGATTTATGTTTACATTATCTCCCAGTACAGCTATTAAATTCAGCTTTTGCCTACCCTTCCATGATGAGTGTCCCCATCACAGTGAAAGTTCTCTGTCACAATTGATTCCTCACTTGAGTGTAGCTGATGGTCTAAAGTGACCATAAGCCTTCTGTTTCCAATTCCTTTTTGATAACATAGCAAACAGATAACACAAAACTTCTGCTGTCATATATCTCACTGCACGTACTTAGGTTTGAAAAAAATTTAATGAAATTAACAAAACCAAATCAACTTAATTACAAGTTAGTTAACAATCTATGGTGTTAGCACTACAAGTACTGAATTTATCCCATGGCTTCCAGTTACTGCTCTGAGAATCATTCTGAAGCCTATTGTTTCTGAGTCATTATAAATGTCATCTTTCCATGAGTTGCAAATTATTTCAAAGGCAATTAGTTTTCAGGCTACAAAAAAATGAAAGTTTAGGACATTTGTTAAACATCTGAACTAATCTTTAGTCTGAAGTTATCGGAACAATGTCACCCAGAGAACAATGTCATTAGTGATAAGCCATGTTCTTTCATACAACAGACAAACTACAACACAAACAGTTGTGAGAACAGGGAAACAACTGCCTGTCCTGCTTATCTGCTCAGAGCATATTTCAGTGCTGCTAATGCTGAGATGAACAATAAAAAAATATTAAAAGCAAACTATTCCAAATATAGTTATTGGTTCAACAAGGCCAAGTGCAAGGTCCTGCATACGGGTCGGCACAATCCCAAGTACAACTACCGGCTGGACGGAGGACGGATTGAGAGCAGCCCTGAGGAGAAGGACTTGGCGGTGCTGGTTGATGAAAAGATCAACATGACCTGGCAATGTGTGCCTGCAGCCCAGAAAACCAACTGTGTCTCAAACTGCATCAAAAGAAGCATCACCAGCCAGGTCAAGGGAGATGCTTCTGTCCCCCTACTCCACCTTGTGAGACCCCACCTGGACTACTGAGTTCTGCTACAGAGACCCCACCGTAACAAGACAGGGAGCTGTTGGAGTGAGTTCAGAGGAGGACCGCTAAGATGATCTGGAGCACCTCTCCTATGAAGACAGCTTGAGAAAGCTGGGCTGCTTCAGCCTGGAGAAGAGAAGGCTCTGGGGAGACCTTAGAGCAGCCTTTCAGTACCTAAAGGGCCTACAGGAAAGCTGCAGAGGGACTGTTAGTCAGGGAGTGTAGAGATAGGACAAGGGGTAATGGGTTTAAACTTTTAAAGAGGGTAGATTCAGGTTAGGTAAAAGGAAAACATTCTTCACTCTGAGGGTGGTGAGGCACTGGAATGGGTTTCCCAGAGAAGCTGTGGCTGCCCCCTCCCTGGCAGTGCTCAAGGCCAGGCTGGATGGGGCTTTGGGCAACCTGGTCTAGCGGAGGGTGTCCCTGCCCATGGCAGGGGGTTGAGACTTGGTGATCTTTTCAGTCCCTTCCAAGCCAAACCATTCTGTGATTTCATATAATACTGGAAGTCTTCCAAATACATCACTTGTACTGGGCTCCAAACTATACAAGGAACCCACCACATCACCCCAAATGAGTCTCATAAAGCAATGTAACTGTTCTTGAAGGGATTTTCCTTACTTCATTTTTTCTGTGTTGAATGTCAATAACTGAAATCTTTTGCTTTCTTTTATTAAGAGTTTAAACCCTATAGTATATATACATGCAAAGTCATACTAATTTTTATACAGAAAAGATAATGTAGCCATACTTGTGATTTCCATAAAAAGCATGAATTTAATATCTTTTGGTTTATTTTTTTCTCTTCAATGACAATGCAAAAGTTAAGCCAGATGAATATCAAATTATATCTTAAGTCATAACTCAATTTATTTACCCTACGCCAAACAATACACCAGTAAAAATCTACATGTATGAACAATAAATTAGAATGATCTCCAACTTACCAAATTTGAGTCACTGGGGGGGTGATACTTTTCTGTGCCCATTCTCACCAGCCCATCATGATATAAAAATACTTTTAATGGATCACAGGAGGTTACAAGGATATACACACGTAAATCAAATTTGTAGCCTTCCATAAGAAATGGTTTGTCGAGATATTCCTGAACAATCAAGTGATCCTGAGCTTGTAACTTTTCTCCATTTCTTATTAAAGAGATCCTGGCAAAAAACAGAAGTTATTTTAAGAACATAGAATTTTTACATTAGTCCTCAAAATAGATTTTCATGGTCACCCAGGCAGGTAGTGAGACTGAAGTCTACCTGGAGAAAGAGACTTACATATCTAATTTGTAAAGTGCCATTCACTTACATAACTTTTGGTTTCCTGCCCTTCACAGTGCTTCACTGGAAAAAAAAGGCAATGAGCCACTTCAAAATAACTTTCTGCTTCCTTTGGTGCAACAATTTGTAATAATGGATCCCCTCTACTCAGAAATTGTTTGACAGAACAACCAGTCTCCAGCTTCTGTGATTACTCTTCCCCATGCAGCTCTAAAAATAGGCTTCCAGTCTTTGTCACAGTACAGGTTGCAAAGAACTTTCAGTGCTAAGCTGACTTAGCAATGATGTTTGCAGAGCAGGACACTGATTGTTAAGACTAAGAATGGCATAGATCAGCTCACTAGTTCCATACTCCAGTTGCCCCACATCAGAATGAAAAAGTGTCTATAGAGATTATAACCTGGCAGTCCTTAACTACAGAGACATTTAAATAACTGTAATAGCTACTATTTTTCTGTGTACCATTACTAAACCCTGAATTCCCATAGCTTTGTTGCCTTAATCTTACCCTTTATTATTTGTGATACATTTTAGTGTTCTGGTGCTAAATACTCCAAACTAGTGAAGTACTTTCCATTTCTCTGAATTATGCTGCTACCTTTCCCTTCAGTTTATGAATTATGCTGCTACCTTGCCCTTATCAAGAGGAATGAAAATCAGAAAATGGAAACATTTTGGGGCTTTACCTTTACAGTAATTCCAATACATTTTTAATAACTAAGAGCTTTACTATACTGTATAATCCAAATTGATGTTAAAAGCAATAAAAGACAAGACTGAAATATCTAAAACCAAGAACAGAGTTAAGCATGAAACTGCAGTATCTAGCTCATTGGTTTTTACTGTGCAGCCTTGTCACAAGCAAAATGGTTTAAACTCAACTGCAAGCTGTATTCCCTTCAAGGTGTCCCTCCTCCAACACAGGTATCACCACCTCCTTCCAAGAATGCACCACCAGGTACATCCCAACTGTGTCTCCTCTGTCTCTCCTACACCTCACTGCTGCTGCTCTTAAATGTATTTGTGCTTCTCTGAGTGGCTGCAGCTTTGGCATGAAATGGGGTGCCTGGGTGGGTTTCAGAGATGTGGAAGATCCTGACCTTCTCCCACACGACACCTCTGCAGCCCACAACCACCAAAACCCCACCATTATGCTCAGTACAATCTCAGCCCATAAATACATTCTTTAGATAATTTCAAAATAAAAATAACCCAGATCTTACTAATTGTTTAAGCCTCATCAGAAAATGCATTCTCTAATGAGGCCACATTCAGAACAACATTAAAATACCTCCTTCATTTAGCTCTATATATTGGCTCTTCCTGCTTTTAAGCCTCTGTCCAACACATGAACTTTCTTATACTGATCATATATCACGAAATACAAACTTCTAATACACAGCTTCTGTTGACCTTGTATAAGTTGCACTGAATTTCCCATTTAATGGGTAAGAAGACTGAAGTTAACATGCAACTTACCCATGTCCCATTGCACCATTAGCTGGTTTGACTATGAAAGTTTTCTGTCTACGTTTCTTCTTCAATTCTTTCACATAGTTCTGAAACTGTGTGTATTCTGCAGGGAAGATCCAGGTTCGAGGAATAAAACTATACTCCTGAGGCTGACTCTTGATCATTCTGAAAAAAAGTGTAATTGAGTTAAAATCTTTTAACCACTTTGATACACCAATCCTCAGGATCAAAAAGCATTTTTAGTAGTTTGACAAGGAAACCTTTTTAGAAAAATGCTGTAATATGAAAGTAAATTTCTGCAGTTGTTTAATAGTTAGAGCACTTTAACTTATTCATATGCATGTTTTAACAACAACAAAAGCAGACTATCTTGTGCATTTTTGCTTATCATCAGACCATGTTTGCTTATTATGTTACTGGCAGCCTGTTAAACTTTTGTTCAATTACTCAGATGATTTAATGTTATTCCTAATATTAAAAATTTTAAACTTAGATTAGACCATGTGATTATAGATCTTACACTACCTAATAGACTCCTGGGTTGTTTGGTCTTTTTTTTCTGTTTTCCCTCCATAGAAGAAGTGGGGATATTTGGCAAGTATTTTAATTTTCCTATTGGTATGTATTGGGGGATGTGGGAGGATCAACACACACAAAAAAGAGGACCTGGGATATTTGGAGTTTCTTCATGTGTGCAAAAAATATTAACAAGGAATGAATTAAAAATTAAAACTGAAGCAATTTAAAAAGAGGGGGGTTTGTTTCTTTCCAGTCTTTTGAAGGAATTTCAGAAATAAGGAATTATAGTAAACATACTTGGACACAGGCCAAGAGAGTGGTGATGCACCTCCAACATCGGGCAAAACACACAAGCCTGGGCTTGTGTTTGGTACCAGTATATTGTGATTAAGATTCCCTGAGCATCTCATAGTCAAAAGAAAGCAAAGGAATGCAAAACAAGACAAGGTGGGAAAATGCATAAGAACTAAAACCTAATATGCAGCTTCTGTGACCTAACCTAAGGTGATTCTGCTCTGGCAGGGGGTTTGGACTAGATGGATGATCTTTCAAGGTCCCTTCCAACCCCTAACACTCTGTGATTCTGTGAAAACCAGAATAAGGTTAAAACATCATTGGGAACAACCTCACACTCAATCTGGTTAAAGGATGCAGCAAGGTCCTGATCTCCCTGCTTTAATAGCTGTGGCAGCTGAGGTAGTAAGCATAGCTCATATTATACCTCTGTTGTCTTAATGCAGAAAAGATTAACAAAGGAGGAAAAAAGGTATAGAATTCAGTTAGCAGAAGTTTCCTTCACCCAAAGCTGTGTATGTAGCAGACAGGAAGCATATGCCCATACCAGACTGTCAGTATGGGCTAAACACATAAGGGCTAGCTTTAATACTGATTAAAAGCCAAGTTACAGGACCAACACAGACTTGGTGGTACCATGCAGACTAGTATACTATACTTCCCAGAGGAATAAATTTAGTCTTTTCTGAGTTAAATACTGGTGCAGTTAGCTTATTGCAGGTACTCAAAAAACCCGAAACTTCATACATAACCTCGTGTGAAACTAGTTTGGGTAACTCAAAACTCTGTATCAGGGTGGACACATCTACAATATAAACTTCCAAGAACAATACATAGTGAAACAGACCAACAGAAAGCAATTGGATGTTTAAAAAGAAATTAACTGACATGGGAAGTTTCCCAACTTTGATTTAAAAAAAAGGCATTATTATGAATTTTAATACTTTTCAATTAAATGATACACTTAGTTACATTCCTATTTTCATAATGTAAATTAATAACATCAGGATAACTTAAACATGAAGTGACTTAAAACATAATTGCCATTTTTCATTTCTATTCTGAGTCTACATACTACTCCTGATGCAGCAGAAGACACTTTCTCTTTAAGTGACGCAAATGCTAATGGAAAAAGCCAGGAGCTGCCAACCACATCTGTAAGGGTAGGACTGTAGCCAAGCTCCATGGTATAATAGATACACTGTCACCAAAGTGTTTAGCCAGCTACCCAGCAAACACTCTGCAGAAACCACAATAGCTATAGTAGTCTTGAAGTACTGGGAGGTTCAGTGCTTTTGCAGCTTCATTGTAACCATTATCTTTTGCAAATCTGATTTGATGAATGCCCCCAAATACCAGGAAAAGTTTTAAAAACCATGGACATTGAAAGTCATGACTCATGCCTGTTTTTAAACTACTCTCCATCTGCTATATATTTACAAACATTATCTTGCTAACTGAATAGATCATCTAGGCAGAAATTACCCCATTTTTAGCAAACAACAACAAAAAAAATTCACTGTTAGTTTCCACCCCTCTCCAAATGCCTTATTGTATAAATCCTGATGTGCTACATGGTAGAGACTTGCTACCTTATTTAACCAGAGGTTTCAATACACATACTCACTACTCCATGAATACACCTTCACAGTATTACTTTGTGACTGCAAGGACATCAGTTCTACATGCCTTTTTTTGTTACATGTAACTGGGTAGACTACAAACACTTACTAGTGCGAAGCAGAATACTTAACCATTGTTTACAAGTTCTGCGGCTCACTAAAACTTCCAAGAGAATTCAGCTCTGTTCTTTCCCTGCTTAGCCCTATTCAGAAATGGCTTAGGAACACCATCAAGCAGCTTGTGGATTCAAGACCTATTCCATTACAATAGCCCTATTTTTCCAGCACATCTGCTATCCACTACTGTGGGTTATTACTTCTTCACTGAGCTGCTCTATCCTTTAGCCTTTGCAGTCCTTACCAGGAGGTCTGAGACTTAAACAGCAAGTTATTGTTCTCCTGAGTGCTATTTAAGCTCATGGATGTGGTCAGACTGTGCTCTTGTTTCTCAGAGTGCTTTCTGTGCAAAAGAATCAAAGGTATTGAACAAAACGTAGGTTACTGAAGAAAAGACTTGTCAGGCTAATAACGCAGGTTCCACTGCCTAGGTTTCAAGGTCCTCTGACTTTTCAAGTGAAAGGAGGTTAGCAGGTAGGTGTGGATGAGAATGAGACTTGGTCCATGGTCAATTCACAAACTCTTTAAATGTAAAGGACAAAGGTGCTGCAAAAAATACTATCTCATACATGGGTCTGTTCCCCTTCCCATTCATCCTCCCACTTACTGGATTCATTCAGTAATCACGCTTCACATGAGGACATCTCATCTCAGAGACCACTTACAGAAATTAAGATTTAGCTGGCCCTACAGTGGCACCTCTAGTTTTGTTTTGGGGTTGTTTTTTTTCTTTCCTGTGTCCTTTTTATTCCCCTTGAAAACAACGTTGCTTCAATGCTTTTCCCCCCTACACCTTCTGTGCTGGGTTCTCGCTTTTTGTGTTACACACACTACCTGGTACACTGCTCCCTTCCACCCTTCTACATGTGAAAATCAGAGTGGTTAGATATTGGCTGTAGGATGAATTCCCAAAGAGCAATTCCTCCTGAATAGCATTTGCCCCTCAGAGTCCAGGATATTTGTTCTTTTGCTCCTTTCCCAACGGCTTGCACAAAATGTAAGGATGAGATCGTACAACAAAGGTAGAATTAAAAGAAAAAGAAGAATAAACACTCAACTGTTCTGCACCAACTCTCAGCAGTTGCTTCATGAACTCTGAATGGTACAAAACCCACAGCTACTCTGTATGAGTCAGTATAAGGAACAGAAAAGAATGCATGCAGCAGGAAAGCATTTCACTTATCTGTCTCTGTTACACAGCAGTCAAGGCGTATCGTTTTGGTTTTCATAAATTATGAATACTGAGTACTGAATTGTGAGGTTAGTACTGTGAAAAACAGACTGATTAAAACCTTGCTATATCTACTGATATAGAGGAGTGGAGTCACAACATAGATATACTTGACCCAGAGTTATCATATCAGGGAAATTATGCCCATCTTATCTATAATATGTGCAATCTCCACATTGAGTACCTTTAAACTGGGTTTCAAACTCAGTATTCATTAGGTTGAGAGATGTATAACCAGGCTGTACACCAACACAATGTGTGCATGGGAACATGAGCCTTTTGCCCATTTTGGGTATATTTATAAAGTTACAGGGCTGTAGCAATACTCAGAGATACCTCTGCCTACCAAGCTGACCAATGTCACTCGCTGTTTCCAAGACCTCTCCAAACAGCAGCTTGTCTCCACCTGCTATCTCTATGCTTTTACTTAGAGTTTAAGTCTGGAAGGAGCAGTGAAAAGAGTTTGTGTAGCATACAGTGATGCAAAGCAGTTCTCACCCACATGTAGGTCACGCAGACACCACAGCAATATACATAATATTTGCATCATAACAGCTGCATGCATTCTACGCGCTATGCATTGTAGTTACAAAACAGAAAAGGAAAGAGAGAAAAGGAAGATATCTCATTAATTACATAATGTAGGAAAACAAATTTTTTCTGGTAACAGAAAATGCAATGTAAGTAACATTGGAGGCCAAAAGATTATTAAAAATTGCTTTTTAAATTAATTTATATTAGAAGAATCAAAACCTCCACACACATTTCTTCCTAAACCCTTCCTTATTACCAGGCTTTTGAATCATTACTTAGTATTGTTTTCTCACAGGTCATGCTTACAGACTCTCATCCAGGATAATTGCTCAGAACCCAGTTCACAGAATCAGAGTTGTAAGGGTTGGAAGGGACCTCAAGAGATCATCTGGTCCAACCCCCCTGCCAAAGCAGCTCCCTAGCTCATATTACACAGATAGGCGTCCAGACAAGTCTTGAATATCTCCAGAGAAGGAGACTCCACCACCTCCCTGGGCAGCCTGTCCCAGGGCTCTGGCACCCTCACTGGGAAAAAGTTCCTCCGCATGTTGGTGTGGAACTTCCTGTGCTCCAATTTGCAGCCATTGCCCCTTGTCCTGTCTCCACTGACCAAAGAAAAGGGGCTGGCCAATTCCCCCTGCACCCCATACTTAAGATATTTATAAACATTGATTAGGTCCCCCCTCAGTCTTCTTTTCTCCAGGCTGAACAGCCCCAGCTCTCTCAGCCTGTCCTCATAGGGGAGATGCTCCAGGCCCTTAATCATCTTCGTAGCCCTTCTCTGGACTCTCTCCAGGAGATCCCTGTCTTTCTTACACCAGGGAGCCCAGAACTGGACACATACTCCAGGTGTGGCCTGACCAGGGCAGAGTAGAGGGGGAGGATCACCTCCTTAGACCTACTGGCCACACTCTTCCTGATGCATCCCAGGATCCCATTGGTCCTCTTAGCCACCAGTTATTCCACTAGAGTGGGAGGAATTTATAACTGAGACAAAGGAATCTCTCTGACTTATTTCTTATATAAACAGTAAAATGCTTCACATTTTTTCATTCTGATATACACAAAAATATATTTTATATACATATTTTATAATATTATTTTGATATATTCCTGTTCTGTCATTACATGATATACGTCTTATTATGTATTAAGTGTATTTGAACAATAATTTAATGCTCTCTTCTACACTCTGCAAAGCATAAATAGAAAACTAAATCCACACTGTTTATCACCAAAGTCCACTAAAGAGATACAGTGGCCTGCTCAGGTGCTACAGATCCTGGACCAAAGGCAAAATTCTTAATGAAGTTTGGAAGTTATAATTGGTTCTTCCATAACCTCTTAGTGAAAATGAACAAACCTTACAAGCAATAATTTAGTATTACACTGCATTAAATAGCATGGCAGAAAAACTTCTTAATATTAAAAAATAAAAAAATATAAAAATTACTTGGTCATGTTCCTTGCCAGAAAGTCCTTCCTGCAGATCTCTCCCATTCCTGGAAAATGGTTGATCCGCTGAGGAAGGAGAAAAAAAAAACAAACACTCAGTTGGAACTTTTTATAAAGTTTTCTTGGCATACATAATACATTTAAAACATTCAACTCTAAGCTCAGGCACACATAATTAGGGTTACATATAAATAATTTTAAATAATATCTTACATTATACTATGCATTCTATTCTATACTAAAGATACTGTAAGTTATATTCTCCTCCACCAACATGAGTATGCCCATTGATTTCATTTCAGACATGAAAGGAGACTATCATACTCTTATTTACAAAGCTATTTAGGAATGAAGAATGCTATCACAAAGTAATGATAAAAAAAGGAATTATTTATTCACAGAAACTAGGGAGAGAGCTCTGCTTGTTAACTTACTGCTTAAAAGCTTATGAGCAACTTATAAATGATGTTTTGCATCTTCTTTCAAACTCTGATCATTCACAACACCCAACTGGCAGACAAAAGCATGAAAGACCAGCCCCAAATATTTAAACACCAGATTCCAAGTGGTATGAACAAATAACTCTGGAAAAGAGAATAGGATTTTAAAATATGTAGTGGTACAGCCTTATAGTAGTCTGGTTGGTGGGGTTTTGTGGGGTTTATTTTCGCTCCATACGGATGTAACTGACCAAAAGTGACAGATTAATGAACGTTTGGAATGAAGCAGTTTACTGAGAGCTACCACTCTACCTGATAGTTCCGAAGCTCAGCAATCTTTTCCTGTTGCACAGCAGAATCACTCCATATAAGATTGGCTGTTTCATCTTCATCACGTGTTTTCACAAAGCCCATTTCTCGTATTACTACACGGACTATGGAGAAATCACATACTTAAGGAATACTTAGAATCTCTAAAATAGATTCATTTAACATTTCCAATACTCAACTCTGAGAATAATGCAAGCTATTATTTACCTTGCAATATCTCCATCAGCCTATTGCAAACCTGTCATTAGAATGTTAAAGCACCTCACAGTGTGGCTGGAATAGGAACACAGCCTCTGATGGGAACTGTGAAGAGATTCATTCAGGGCATTCCACAAAAACTTAGTAACTAAAGTCCACTTGCATGGCCTTTAGACTCAGTCTTGGCTATCACATATATTCATTTTAAAACAACAATGACTCTAAGTGTCTCTGCAGACAGGGGACAAGAATGCTTCCTTAGTCAAGACACATTATGTAGTTACAAAAGCAAATGCATACGTTATTTGAATAAAACAAAATATAAAAGACTGATTATGTGCCAGGCATAACTCAGGTTCTAGGAGGAAAGACTTTTCTGAAGTCATCCCAAGCATCAAAATACAAAACATAAGTAGAATTTCTTGAGAAATCTCTGTATAATAATTACTTAACATTAACTATACACTGTTCACCTTTCAGGGCTTGAAGTATACTTCCAAACACATACGCAATTCACAATTAGAAGGTTTTTTCCACAGCCTTCTTGATTATTTAAGTTTTTGCATTTCAAGGCCCTTCCCTGAGTAACAAATGGGGACTAATTGATGCACAGTGTTCAAAGCCATCAACTCCATGTTACAAAAAAAAAAAAAAAAAAAGAACAAAGGTTTCTTACAAAAGAAAATCCTTTGGAAATATCTCACTGTCAGCTTGATGCAAAGTCCATTAATTCACCCCGTTAGTTAGCAATTCATTCACATCAATAGCTATTAGGATGAAAACAAAATATGTAGCTTCCTACCAATTTCATATTTAGTGCCAGCGACATTCGCAGTGATGACTCCATTCTTCTTCTTTCTGACTTTTCTTTTAATTGTGCTTTGATAGGGTAGTTCTGAACTCAAAGTCAGAGGACCAGTTCCATGGTTATCTTTGAAAAATAACATTGTAGCTATCAACATCTTTATATCTCAAATGACACATACAAATGAACAAAAATTGCAAACATTCACGTCAATGCAACTTAGAGGTACAAGCATACTGAATAATTAATAGGCTAGATTAAAAATCCAAGAGTGGCATACCTCCCTCATTAGGCAAGGATGGCATTATAGTCTAGGAGAGTGCAGAGGCAGAGCCCAAATTCTCTTCCAAGTTCTCAGAAAGCGACTGAGCTGTCAAAGCCAAATTATTTAGAGCTCCACTCATACCATTTCAGTTTCTGGCTGTACCAAGTGTTAATTCTGGGATGGATAGGTGACTGTGTTAAAAAAAAAATGCAAAAGAGACTTTGTTACAGAGAAATCCAGAAAAAATATAAACAGCTGAAAACTAAATATGGAAATCCTTTTAACAACAAGTCAAAAGTCGTATCTATTTTAAAAGATTGATCAAGTTATTGTTAATACCAAACTTTGTTCATTACAATTCAATTATTCTGGTTTGGGGGGGGAAACATTTTGCAGTATCAATTATCAAAATGAGATATTACCTCCTTTTGTTATTTTCATTTGTGTATAGGAGATTTTGGGCATGAAAATATGTCACACCGAATTCAATCAATACTGTAAACTTTTACCTCCACAATGTTCGCTGAATTAAGCAATATTTTAATTAAAATTTTGAAATCAGACACACTGTGTTATGTGTTTTCAGGTATCAAATGGACAAGAACTATAATCACCTTAATAATCTTTTCCCACTTTATTATTTTTCAACAGTTTTTAAAGCAATTGCCCAATAATTACTTGGTAACACATGGCTGCTGTTTCATGATCACTTAACAACATAGCAGACTTTTAAAGGCACTTTGGGTTGACAAGTATCTAAATTGTCAAGTTTCTAAAATTAATAATTATTTGCCTAAAATGCTATTTTTCATTTCTACACTGATGGAAAACTCCTTTTAATTTTTTTTTTAATGAATACACTACCACCTGTGAAACCCCAACATACTACGAAGTTTTTACGTAGAGCTTAAGCACATAAGAACAACAGGTTACAATATTAAGGAAAAACATTAGGAATAAAAGGCTTCTAAACACACTGCTACACAGCTTCAGGCACGCAGCACTGTTACAATAAAGTCTGCAAGAAAACAAGTGCTGTCTTTGGCAGGCTGCCTCACACAAATCTACGAGTATTCAAAATATATACATTGCAAGTCACTGATCTTTAAATCCTTTCATTCTTTTCTGTAATTATTTGTGTGGCTAAAGTTCCTTAGGCTAGGTTTGGATTAGTTTGTTTTGCAACTCGTGGTGACTGCAAAACTTATTTTAAATAGCTTCATATAGGGCACAAGGAATTTCTTCTGCTATAAATAGCAGAAAATTACAGTAAAGTCAAGTTCAGCCATGACTTATGATGTGAAACATATCTGGTCATAAGACTGAACAGAACATGCATCAGCAAAATTACCAAGACATTACTTATAAATCCTCTTTCTATTTGCACACACACACACATGTGTGTACACACGTCAGAGAGATATAGAATTATATTTTAGACAAGTGACACACAGATACCTTAAGCTGCAAGATCTTATTTCCTTTCAAGACAGAAATGTACCCTTTCCAGTCCATTAATACAAAAGGATTAAAAAACAAACCAGATTGTGGTTCTTCTGTGACTGTCATCAATGCACTGGGAGCCAAATTCTGTTTTGTGATAAAACAACCAAATTTCCCCATGTCCCTTTAGTGGAGTGTCACAAATCAACATTAAAACATGCCCCTGTGTATTTATCCAGAAAGTAAGAGGAGATGTTTTATGCAGAGATAAGATGTTCAGCAGCATAGTAGTAACACTCAGCTACATACTTGGAACATACTTTGCTGAACAAGAACTTGCTAAGATGATGCACCCAGACTGAACTAAACCTAGCAGGTCATTTTGAAGTTTTAACATTTTGGATTGCATCATCTGAGAAGATGGCCTGAAAGTCCTCCTGCCTGCTGGCCTGCTAAAATTAGACACAGAGGTGAAAAAGCAAAGCATTCATCCTCCTTCAAACCACCGTGAGGGAAAAGCAGCACTGGGCACAATGACTCACTGACTATTGTACGTTATCTGTTTCTCATGCTAAGAATACCACCAGAGTACAAGACATGCTTAGTTCCTGGGAATAATACTGAAGTACGTCCGTTAGCCAATTAAGGACTTGTATGCACATACTCAAATGCCTAGCAGTTGTTCCTCTGCTGCAATGCCTAAATAAATTTAACAAATTTGGAAGAGCATCAAGATTACTAATCTTTCCCCAAGAGAAACACCAGGGCTTACTCATACAGCATGATTTACAAGATATGACATGGTAATAAAAGCCAAACAGAACTTTCATAGAACTTTCATTCAGTTTACAATCACAGAAAAAAGTCTGCTCAAAGTTACTATAACACATTGTATTCTGAAGGTGAACCATAAAGCTCCAAATTGCACTACACTGTTGAATTACTCATTTTCGTCATACAGCAACTATTCTACTCTTTTGAGAAAAATACTCTTTAGGACCTAAGTAGATCGCATCAACACTCAAGGTCCATGACTTTCAACCAGCCAACTTTTTAGTACACATATATGAGTTGGTGGTAATGATTTCTGGTCACCTTTAAAGTGAAAATGGACAGTAAGTCCGTGGACAGTAAGTCAGTGGACAGTAAGTAGTTTGGCCATATGGAGAACAAAGTAACTAGTCTCTCACAGAAATCTCTGCAATATTGATTGCAACTATTTTCTTTACAAGATTATGGATAAGAACTTTCATCATCCCAGCTGAAGCATGCACTGCTATAACAATGTCAAATTTTGTTACAAAGATACACGCAGTCTGACAAATCCTCATTTAAACTGAATTCTTCAAAGACAGAGGGATCATTACTGTATTCTGTATTCAAACTACTCTAGGATTTTGACTGTTCACAAGCTATGTCCTGTACCAATAAAGTTGAAATGTATTCTGCCTTGACCTTGTATATAATAAATCAAAATTGGTTTAAAATTGCTTCATTTGTTTTAAGTCACCATCCCTAAACAGGCATTTCCTGAACACCAGAACACCAGTGTCTCCAAATTAGAGTTAGTTTTCCAAAATACTTTACATAGGATGCAGTCCTTTTCTTTGTCCCTACTGGAACCACCTCCTTTCCAAAGGGCAAATACAGGTCCAACAAAATTGGACAGTCTCTGCTTTTTCTCCCACCATTTCAAATAACAGATGAGCAGTACAGCATCTCGTCAGAGGGACACATTAATGCAGCGCACTAGCTGTGAGCTGTAGGCTAAGCCACAGGAGCAAAGGAGGCATAAGGCAACACCGCAATGCCATAGGCCCTGGCAGCCATGAGCTCCTCCATGTCTTTCCTCTTTTTGACCTCTATATAGCAGAAATCATCCCAGAGTTTCTGCATTCTCTGACCCAGGTCCTCTCCTTCACCTTTTTGTAGCTCATACCTCTTGATTTGTTGTTATTGCCTGGCCCTGCTCTCAGGTGTCTGTCTTGGGCATCTGCCGCCATGATGGAAACATGGGTTCCCAGGCAAAGTGTATTGCACGGCCCGTTGGGTCATGCAGCAGTAATGGCAGCAGCATTGTGATCACATCAGCAGGTTACAATTACCTCAAATTCTGAGTCAGTTCTTACAACTGTGACAAGTTTTTATTTATAAAATAAGCGGAAACCATAACCTGCATTCAGCTACCACAATGCAGAGGCATATCTCTAGCAACGTACGTTAAAGACCTGTGTTAAGAGACTGCTTTCAATAACATGGCAGAAAGGATTCTACATCCAAACTGGGAATGATGGAGCTTGCTTAACCATGGCAAGTCAGCTATCAGGAATCGCTGAATGCACACTCAGACAGAAAAAGACTGGAGTTCGTGCATATACCATTTCCCTCCTGAAACAGTGATGCACACACATTGGTGAAGGTTTGCTGCTCACCCATACTGATTCAAGGAAGGGCAGCCAAACAAAAATGGTTAGCCTACAAATAGAGAAAACGTGTGAAGAAGAAACAAATGCACCTCCATCAGGTTAGCATATTCTTATACAAATAAGCACTCTGAATAAAAGCATTCTATGGGAGAGGAAAAAAAAAGAGATATCATCTTTACTGTCACCTGGCAATGGTGTGAGAGAGGCAGGAAGAGAGATACACTGCACACAATCCTGTCCTAGAAAGTGATAGAAGAAAAACAGAAAGAAAAGGGGGCAAAAAATGGTACAGGGTACAAGCAAGGTATGAGGGCATCTGTGTGAAGAGCAGAAGGCAGCAGGAAGAAGAGGTTTTATAGTTAATGGAATGACCCCTGTTTCCTTGACAGCAAGGTATAATATGATTAAAATTACATTTTAATTTTGCTTTTACACAAATTAAGTGTATCATAAATTAGCACACTGCCTGAAAAATATTCCTCTGATCTAGACTATACAGCAGTATTTTTTAAAAATACCCCTCTTACTTCCTAAGTTATTTGCTCCATACTGCTAACAAGTGATTTCTGCCCTTCATGATCCTTCACTTTACATCCTGCTGCAGTGTGGAGTTTAAAAGGTTATCTTTAATCTCTAAATAGGAATTGCATACCAGCAGACCCTTTCTTCCCCCCCAGAGTAAGCATCACAGAAAAAGGTGGAATTAATCAGATCAAAATAGAGAAGGGAGAATCAAATTAAAACTTAAAATATCATGGTACAACTTGAGCATCTGTTCCCAAGAACACTCTAGTCAATGAGATTCTTCAAACTAACTTGGATCATACCACTAACTCTGAAGCCAATACCATGTACCCTAACAAAAAGAGACTGGATTGCATATGTCCATTTAAAATACATTTAATCTTGCAGATCTAAGCATTAATAGTGGTAGAATAATTTCTTATCAAAATAGTCCATGTTCCAAAGCACAGGCAACACTTTCACAGTTTCTAATGTGAACCTCTTCCTTCCTCCTAGCTATTGTGACACTACTGGTGACCAGTTTGAAAAGATCTGTGGGCTATCTACATCCTTAACTTTACAAACGCTACAAAACCTGCATTGTCGGTTTTATTTTCATTTCCTGCATTCTTAGTGTACAGACAAGTAATCACTCACCAACAGTGGAATATTTTAGAATAGATTTTAAAACTAGCGGACTGCTTTCCTCTGAGCCCATTACTGCAATTTACTCAGTGCTGTCAAAAGTGTCTGGAAACTCACAGTAGCTGGGAAGAAATCCACAAAGCCCCTGACATAAGGAGCTTTCACTCTGAAATGGAGACACACTGAAGATACAGCTACAGAACTTGGCAGATGACCACAGGGATAGAAGGACATCATCACAGCCCTGCAATCCCCACTTCCCAATTAGCTGGAAAATTAAAATAACAAAATATTCACAGAAAGATGAAAAATAAGAAAAAATAGTCTCCAGAGCATTGACCTAGCAAATATCCAAGTTCTGGGTTTTTTCAGTTTTTTAATTTAAATAAATAAATTTTTTGCTGCCTGAGATCCTAGGGTGTAAAAGTCTGGATATGCCACAGGGAGGGGGTCTGCTGTCTAATACAGAAATACAGAACTGCAATCTATTGTTGATCCGGAATTCAGCTATAAATTAAAGATTCAAAAAGAGATTAGGACATTAAGAGAAATTCTAATCGAGATTTTCTTCATTATAATAGAGGTCTTCTTCGCTACCACCCTCACACAGCAAGGAAATGACAATCCGCAGTAATTAATCTACAGAACTCAAAATCTCATACCTTTTCACAATTTTTTTTTAATATGTGTCTTGACAAAATGTATGTGGAAGCGTTCCTGTGACAACCAAACACAGGCAAGCAGTTTTACTGTAATGTGCTAAAAGAACTATTTGGTGGCAAGTTTTTGCTCCTGCAGAGAAATTCTAGAGGCAAAAAGCAACCCTCATTTTGAGACTCAATGTGTCAAAGTGATAAGCTTGTTTTTAAAAGGCTATCTGTGCTGTCTTAAAAATACCTACACATCTGGGCTTAGTTCAAAATATTCTGAAGTCAAAGGAAATCTATTAATTGCAACAGCCTTTGCTCTCATCCTCAAATGAGGTGAGATGTGTACTCAGCAGTTCTTTCAGATAAAGTGGATGTAGAGAGTTCTTGGCTGTTGATTTGCTAAACAGACAGCTACAAGCTCACAAGAATACAAACAGCATGATTTACAAATTAAATGGTTTTGAATTGTGCAGCTCTGTAAAACGGTTCTCTGAAGTGGTTTATCCAAATAGCCAGCATTTCTAAAACTTCCAAAATTTCTCTGAACTACCAAAACAGACAAACCAAGATACAGTAACAGCACACTACCTCTGAATCCACCAGTTACAGCTACTTTAGTGTGAGTTTAACCTTATAACTGCCCTTTCCCATTCCAGACCCAAATCTGTAAAGGCCAGACCCGAATCTGTAAAGGCCCTTAGCTTTCTGCACCACATCTTAGGTAACAAACATAATTTTACAGTGCCTATTTAGTAATATTGAAAGCATAAACTACCCTGACCCTTCCAGTCAACCTTCAAAACAGAGTCTGCATCACAATTGTGAACCTGAAAGGTGTGTTCTCTGGACAGCTGGAGACTGGTCGGATGACAACCCTTCAATGCCTGCTCCGAGGCCCAGCCACATGCGTCAGCACGGAGCCTCGGGAGCTTTGCAGTCTTAGTTCATGGGAGATACTCTCTATTTTCCCTCACTTTGCACTTCACAGCTTTGGGTTAATTGCCAAAGGTCGAAGAAACGGTAAGTTATTATCCCTGACTCAGAAAATGGGAAATTTATTAGAAGCTGCTCAGACAGTGGAAGTATAACAATGTAAGTGTTCCACAAGAATTAATCACTTCATATTCACAATTTAGAGATCAGAATTGGGCACAGGAGAAAATGTTTTCTTTTCAGTGTTGTCTTGAAGTGCTATTGCTTCTTTTTGCTCTCTTGTTCACCGATTTTCCAAAAGGGACCTTCAAATCCTTGACCAAATTTAAAACAATTTCAAAGCTTTCAAAACTGAAGATTGATTTTCTCTTTTAAAAATGACCTCCAAAGTGTCTTTCATAGCACAGCACACAATGTGACTATGTGTTGGCTCATTCTCACCCTTCAAAAGCCCTTTTTAATGTGATAACATATTTCAGACTCTTAGCAAATTGAGTAGTACAGTTTCACATTTATGTTCTCAATACTGAAGAAGAGGGACATCAAAGAAAGCAACACAGAGTTAGAAGTCTACAATAAAAAGAACAGTGCTTGAGCCCTTTTCTTGTTCAGTAAAACATATGAAATATATCGACAAGGGAAAAGAACTCACAGGACTCTCAAAATAAAAACATAAATAAAACACATTTTAATAAACACCATTTAGCATTTGTAATGGCAAGGAAAAATAATGGCAGAATAGCTCAAATGAATCAAAGCACAACCACATCTTTAATATTGTAAAACCTTAATTTCAGAAAATATAGATCTGTATCACTTGCTGAAAAAAAAAAATCAGCTTTAATGTTCTACGCTGTCAATGAAAAATACAGGCAATGAATGCATAGGTCTCACACTACTGGTCACCACTTCAAACACTATGGTGTTGATAACACCATAAATCTGTCAGCAGGGCAGCATTTCACTGACTCTAGGACAGAAAGTATTCCTAGTCCTGATCATAACACATTCCACTGAACACTGCTGAATGGAAGCCCATCCCTATTTACTGTAACTACCTACCTCAGCAACACCAACAATCATTCCACCTTCATTTAAAACCACGTTGGAGTGATCTAGCCATTTTCAGCCTACAAACATACCCTATGTTAGAGTACATCACCTCTGGAAGCCACAGCTGAGTGGCATGATACCCACCACCCATCGGAGAGCTGGACCCCTGGCACCCCACATAAAGCATTCCCTTTGATACACACAGCTGGAGGACCCGTGTGTGATCCCTCTCAGGAACCGCGAGTGCAGGAAGCCATGCGGACTGTCAGGCGGCCACACACCAAGGACCAGCCCTCTTTGTGGCGAGACAGCCATGGCCGCTAATGAGCGAAGCACAAACGATAATGGGCAGTAATGATTCTTTGTAAGAGTAATACAGAAATCTGACATTACTGTCTGGTTTTAGTAGGGTAAAGGGTGAACAAGAGAGAATTAGGAGAGGAATTGCGCTGTGGCACCTGCTCTGCTTTTGACTTTGCAGGGTGCCAGCCATGCTCCTCATTACAGCATGTCAACATACACAAAAATGTATCACAGGGTGTTTAAAATTTGGAGTACCACACACTAATCACTGCTGGAACTGAACTCGTTCTAGCTTTCACATCACAAAAGATTTATTTCTCTAGCAAGAGCTAGAGATCTTAGGGATCTACAAGGTAGGACAACATAGAGAAGCATCGTTGTCTTGGTGTTAACAGAAAAAGAACTAACTCTTTAATGAAGCAAATATATTTGCATCAATTCATTGTATTATAAATAGTCACAGAATCACAGAATGCTAGGCGTTGGAAAGGACCTTGAAAGATCACTTAAGTCCAATGCCCCCACCAGAGGCAGGATTACCTAGATCAGGTCACACAAGGACATGTCCAGATGTGTTTTGAATGTCTTCATAAAAGGAGACTCCACAACCTCTCCAGGCAGTCTGCTCCAGCACTCCATCACCCTCACAGTGAAAAAGTTTTTCCTTATGTTCAGGTGGAACCTCCTATGCTCCAACTTGCACATTGTACTGTCACTGGACATCACTGAGAAGAGCCTGACTCTGTCCTCCCAACACTCAACCTTTACATATTTATAGACACTAGCAAGGTCATACCTCAGTCTCCTCCAGACTAAAGACCCAACTTCAGCCTTCCTCTAAAGGAAGATGTTACACTCCCTTAATCATCTTAGTGGCCCTGTGCTAGACCACTTAGGGGAAGATTTACCAAGGATCTTGGGGAAGGAAAAAAAAAAAAAAGGATATCTTTGGAAGATTCCTCCTCACACATCAAATTCTCCCTCCCTTGCTTCAAGCTGGTAGCAATGGCTTGGAGTCAAAACAGCCTCAAGTTTGGGATACAAGAACAGAAATATGGTTAATATAATTTCTGCAGACCTGTGTAAGAGCCACACCTTAACCCCACATAGAGTCTGCCCCAATTTATTTCTTATTTTACAAGTCTATGATTCCTAGAACTATGTCAGTATATCTAGAGGGGGATTGCGGTCATCATACATGGGCCACAACAACTCTGACTGGGGATTACATCATCCTGATTCACATGCTGCCACATAACAATGCTATGTTATCTAGTTTAGCAACAAGGATGACACTCCCACAGCAGCCCAAAATATAAATTGGCAGACACTAGCCTACAGTTTCAACATCTGATGTGCAAACATCAAGCAAAAATCAGGCCTTGAATACGCTACCAAGTGCACTGACAAGAAACATTTATTCAAAGTCATCTTGACCATGAAAGTACATGAAAGCTGCCCTTACATGATCACCATATTGTTTCATCACATTGTACTGACATTTCCAACTATGGATCAATTTGCTCAGCTCCACTGGGAATATTCATATACTTGTATGAAGGTTGGTAGGCCTCTAATACTTTGACTGTGCCATATACTTCTACTCTGTGAAAAATAAATGATAATCTGAAATATTGACATTTGGCACACAGTATCATCAAGACTACTGCAACCAACACTCAGTGCTAATAATATTTTACAAACAACTTATAAAGCCAGACAGAAACTCCAGCAGCTACAAACCATTTCAGCAAAAACATGCTTTCCTTCCCACAGCTTAGTATTTGGGGCCTAATGGATTACCACTGATTCGAAATGATTTCTGCAAATGAAAACAGGAGAAAATCAGCAGTTTCAAAAGGATGTGCATCCTCAGAAACTTCTCTAACTGGAATTGAGCCAATTTATAAAATTTCCTTTAAGAGACTGGATTGCCTCCAAACCCTCTATATCACACTATTTATAACCATTGTAGGGGATCTAAATAGTCACCATCCTCGTCAGTAATGAGATGAGACTCCAGTATCCTGCTATGGGAATATTTTCTGTGTATATACTGCTCACCTGCAGAGAAATACAGCATGCAGTCAGAAAGTCCAGAAAAACAGCGCGCCTCATCTATTCACCCTAAATTGAATACTTTGAATACCCAAAATAAGAAAGAAAAAAGAAGTCCTTCAGGCTTTATAAACGCTAGCTTTAACTTTAGCTTAAAGGAACAAAGCACATGAACAGTTTACCAAAAGGTAAAGTTCTGGGGACATGCCTGAAAACATGAGTTCAGAATAACTCTCTGAACGATAACTACTGCATTGCTGATGCAAGTCTGTAGCATTGTACAGTTAATTTATTGAGTAATAATACATTGCCTCTGAGCTACAGAGAACATATTGACATCATAGCTTTTAACATAGTTTAAAATAACTCCAAAATCTGGGGAGGTAACTACTGCCTTCATGACTTTAATCACAGCAGCAGCACAGTTCCAAGATTGGAACAATATCACAGTTAGTCCTGTCCTCATCCATCTTGGTCAGCTCCCAAAAAGCAACACTTAGAAGCATTTGGCTCCAGAGAATTTGTTTGGGGTTGTTTGGTTGTTTTGGACTTTTAAAAAAAAGTCAGTGTGTGTTTGTTAAGAGCTAGGCTTGAGAAACGTACTGAAATAAAAGTCTTCGGGCCAAAGCTAGAGCAGTGGGATGTTCAGTTTATTTAGCAGGGTTCAATTTGATTGTTCATTGCTTGAATCTTATATTTTTTTAAAGGTGCATTCTTAATGAAGCAGAAAGGCATAAGCGTTTATGCTCAAATACATACTGGCTGCAAAGTTAATTGATTTCAAAGAAACAAATACATTAATTCCTTATTATATCAACACATGCCACCACTGCCCAAAATAAAAGATGATTGAGAACTGACACCCACACTCTTTTTTTTAAAAAAAAATCACTCTATTAGCTTAGGCTGAAACAATGTTTATTGTGTTGTGCTTACTCTCTCAGACATATCACACCCTTCATACTATAGAAGAACTTTTCATAGCCAGGGATAACGTGATAACCACAGATAAGGAAAAAAGAAATACACCAAACTGAGACAAATGCATTTTTAAATATACAAAGGTACCAAAAAGTTACAGCACACCTATTAACCAGAGGAATAAATCTTTCAGTACGTTTTAACGCAAAGTGTTAGTACAAATGAGAATGAAGGAGAAGACCACTGCTAATCCAAACAGAAAGAAATGGAAAATAAACTGGGATTCATAGTTGGTTATTGATCCAGGATTCTAAATATTATTTCACAAATATGAAACTTCTTCCCAGTTTGTTATGCTCCTTCCACTGCTCAAAGGAAGAAAGAGCCATTTTCCATAAAATTTCCAAGTTCCATCATTCAGATGTACAGAAGGTACAAAATTTGTCTCAAGTCCACAGTGTAAATGAGATCATACAATATGTAACAGGGCCTTCTAGTAACTCAGTGAAAAAAAAAAAGAAATATAGACATTTCTATTGACTTTTGTGGACTTGATACCATGATGTTTCAGTTCTATAACAGCCCTACCGGTGGCACATTTCAGGAATATAATTAAGACAGAAACTCATTTGGTAACAAAACAAACCCGTGTCTCATCCCGGTCAAAACTACAGTCCATTAACATCAAACCTTCATCACAGCAGAGATGACAGCTAAAAATAACTGAGCTGCCTCTGAATTTCTCTCTCTCTCGACAAAGATTACAAGCTTCAAGTATGACTTCCAGAACGCCTTGGCTGTCTAGAAGCAGTCCTTCGTATTTCATAGCTATGTAGGATTCACAGATGCAGAAACAGGGATTACTGTGCAGATGATATACAGATATATCTCCACAGAAAAAGCTTCATGCTGTTCTCCAGAAGCATCTTCTGTCTAGCTAATGAATCAAGATTTACTGTATCCAGAAGAAGCTCCTAAATCTCGTTCTCTATACTAAGATAAACTGTGAGCTCAAGGATGTATTAGAAAATGCACAAAAAAACAGAGAAAAGGAGCATGAATCCCGGAAAAAGAACTAAAATAAATATATATGGTGGAAAGAAAGCAAAAGCATTCAAACTGAAAGCAATGCATTTCCATTTACACAGTCTACAACAGAGAGCAATAATGGGGAACAAAAAATTAGCAGTAGCGTGTGGTACGATGATATACCAAATTCTTCTGCATACAAATTACTAATAAGAGTGCAAAAATGCTTACTTATCAAGGATTTAGCTGACAAGATTGCATACTGCAGGACAAACAGTCATACCAGGACCTCCCACTGATATGGAAAGAGATTCAAAATAATTCTGCAGTACAAGTAGCAAAATGAAGTCACTTACCGTTAGTGTGGCATTGTCGAAACTATCAAAGAGTCAGCCCTCTGGAAACAGATGTTTTTTATCAATAATTGACAGCTGATACAGTTTCAGGCAGAGCTGGTACACCAAGGAAAGGTGTGCTGCAGCAGCAGCTCCTTCCCATTTAGCCTATCCCTAACACTTTTTAGGTCTCTTTCTTAACCCTTTCTAGGCTTTTTTCTCTCTGTGTTTTGGGTGACAAGAGAAAGGCATGGTACACTACAAGAAAAGAATGCACTAGTTCCCACTTTACAAGGGTGATGAGAGCCGTGGGAAGAAAGTCAGTAGAATTTAGTCATAACAATAAGCTAAAGAGAAGTAAAATCTAAAACCAGAAAATGACTCAGTGACTGGGAAGGAGTTACACCAGAGACGTAAGGTACTATAACCAGAACAATGATTTCTCCAAACGCAGAATTTAGAGGTCAAGACCACGATACCAAAACATCATAGCAGAGAGGTAAGCTTGGTAGTTAACCATTTGTCTTGTAGCAAATGAGGATGATTTTCTTCCAGCCTTGAAGCAATGAGATTTGGGTTTTGAAAACAAACCTGTTTGGTTTCAGTGAGGCCAGGATTCCAACCTTATAGAGCAATTTTTAAACTAAAAGAAATTTTAAATGGAGTGATGGAAAGAGAAATGTCCCAGAGATAACTCTTCCTGTGGTATTCTGAAACAATTCACATTAATTTGGTTGTTTTCTTTTACAATGTCAATTTATATAAATGAGAAATTGTTTTCTGACATCATTTCACAAGATTAATTTTCATGCTGAAAATATTGATCTGATCTGACAGATCAGTACATTTTAATAAGGGTGGACTGGGGACCACAGAGGCCATCTGACAATAAAAGATTTAGAAGACTCTTTTGTTCAAATGGGCTATTTCTCCTAAAAAAACCCAAACAAACAAACAAAACCCCACCACACAACCAAAAATACCCCATAACCTGAAGAAAATTCTGGAGAAATCAACTGCAAGCCATTCTCTTGCGTCAATTTTACAGCAGTCAGACCCATTGCACAGGCCAAATTAGACCCTCCACTTCCACCGTTACACCTGTCCTACAAAGTCTTGTGGTGAGCCAGGTCCTAGTGAGATGGAGAGGGATATAGTCACATAAAAGGTTTGTAGTCCTTCCACCTGTAGGTGCCACCCTTCAGGAATCATAGTAGAACAAAGCTGGAAGCCGAACATGCAAAGGCTACAATATACATAAAAGACATTAGCTCTGACTTCCTACCCCCTTGGATTATGAATCATAAGACTGGATGTTCTTTCTGAACCTCAGAGAACATTTCTCTTGCTTGCACATTAAAGTGAAACAGAAAATCAAACAGATGTCCATATTTCCACTCTACGTCCAAAGAAATAAGGCTCTGAAAATTCAATAGCTCCACCACAGTTTGTTTCCTTTTTCCCCAGTTCATAAGAACTATGGTTCTCCCCTTGACACAAGTCAGTAGGCATAAACACTGCTATGAAAGCCCACAGATGGCATTGCAAGCCCATTTATTCCTCAAATACAAAGACATAACAGTGGATTCATCTGTATAAATGTAGACCCCTACAATGTAGATTTTGAGCTGGTTTCTCCAGGCTGCCTTCACAGACAACCTGCATACAATGTAGGCAGCTACACATATCTGGATTGGTGAGATGAATCCCATCCAAGCTGGTCAGATTGAAAAATCTCACTCTGCTTAAAATAAACAAAAAATGACCAAACAAGCAAAAAACCACCAACCCACCAAGGATTAAGGCCTCTACTTGGGCCATGATTGGACAGGTACTTTTTCCAAAATTGAAGAAGAGATGAATTCAAGGAGTTTCAAACAGTGGGAAATTACAGGAGGAAACTCAGTGCAACTGACACAATTTCTCATGGAAGCACAGAACTGGGAGCAAACTTTGGACATCTCTCCTGGAGCGTCATCCCACAGATAACTTTTCCCCATGAGTCCTCATACTGTCCTGGTTCCAGTTTTCTTACATCCAGCTGTTACAGAGAGCCAGCCTCAGCAGGACCATTAATCTATTATGCTCAAACAGCTGGAACAGCATTACACATGCATGCCCCATAGCTGAGAGAGGTATTTATTCTTTATCAATGCAACTAAATGGTGTGCTCCATCAGATATTCCCAAGCACCCACTCACAAGAATATATGTTGGTGTTATCTCCATTTCTCTCGCATGTTATGTCATTTTCCCAGCAAATATCAAAAACTTGCTTCCTATATGTTTGTATTCCACATGTTTGTGTTGCTTTGGCCAGAAAGCCCCCATGTTCTTTCTTTTTCTCTTCATACCTAGAGGCAACAGAGGAAAGTACCAGGGGGGTTGGAGCTCTATGATCCTTGGGGTCCCTTCCAACCCTTGCCATTCTATGATTCTAAAGTAACATATAGGGTTTTTTACATGACTGCTTTGGGTCATTAACTGCATCATTTCTCTACTGGTGTCCAGAATTTCAAATCTGGCTCTGCATTATTCCCTTACTTTTCTTCTATTTCTGCATTTGTGGATCCTACTAAATTCCCGACTATACTAAAGATCTCGTAACAGTCCAAAACAGCACTGATTCCTGTCTCATCATACAGTAATGCTTCATTTTACTTGCTGAATATACCCTCTCCATCCTCAGAAACACTCTTTTCAGTAAATGTTCCCACTTTTTAAAAGGTACAAACTGTACCAAAGTCATGTTCTCACATCACTCTTGCTCAGTTTTTAAGCATAAAATCTTTTATTCAAATTAATGTCTAATTGTTAATGCTCACTAGTAATTCATAGTCTTTCAAAGACTTCAGGTTGACATAAAGATAAAAAATTAGGATAATATTATATCCCTCTAAAAAGCCACAAGAAAGAAAATGTCATTAAAAGGGTGGGTTTTCCAGGGTGAATAAATTGCACATCTTTCAGATCTCTTCCATCAATAATTCATACAAAGTGTTTTAGCACATTCTTCCCACCCCCCACCCCACCAAGATAAGCCTGGAAGGATAAAATAATATAAGAAATTCACAGAAATGTCTTGTTCCATGGACACTAAACCTGTGACAACCATCCACAAAAGCAAAGGCAGGCTTCCATCACATAGCTCTATTCTGTATTTTTCAAGAAAAGTCCATTCTGTGTGAGCAGATAAGAGCAATTTCCCCATCAAATCTCACGGTCGGTCCACACTTTTTTGTGGTCAGGAAGAGTAACTAAATCTTTGCCTCTTCACCTGCATTAATTCAGTATTAAGCATCTGATTTCATTTTCTCATGCTACACTCCAATGCTTCCACTGCACCCTATAGGGATATTACTGTGCTGGTTTTCATGTGCTAAAAATAAAACAAACACATGTCAACCCAAGGACAAAGTTGGAAGGAAACATACTTTAATGTAACCAAAGAAGAATATATTTAGCATTTTGCTGCTAAGCAAGGATGGAAATAAACTTGTCAACACATCGCTTTGTCTAACTGTGAAGCCCACACCCCACTCAAATCTTTCTGCAGCATTCATTATATACAAAAAGTGAATTTAACCTTTCTTTCTTTCTTCCTAAAGAGGGACTGCTGATACTCTGTTACTACTGCTGGCCAGAAGGGGCTTCTGAACTGAAGCATAAAGCACTTCCATCCTTCTAGGCAGCCCATTTTTCTATCAATTAACAGTAATGTAGACATCTAAGGTGCATTTGATCAGTGGTGCATATCAGACTTCAGTCTGGAATCCTTCCAAAACCAAATACAAGGGTAATGGGAATTGGCATGCCACTTACTTTTCACTTTCCTTTCTGTGGTGTGAGTCCTAAACCAGAATGTTGTTTTCTTTTGTATTTCTTTCCTTATTACTGTTAATTTGGGCTCTCCATAAAGCAGTACTGTTTCGCTGTCCCCAGGGGTGAATGCTCACCAAAAAAACATGTGATTATATTGCCATTATAGAAAAGATATTTTGTAAATGAATACCTATATTTTTAACAATTTAAATTATTTGAACTTATATATTTAACATTGGTAAGGGAAATTTATATTACTATATACATTGGTCTTCATTTTGGAGTATTCACATTAAAACTGATACTGAAGGCAAGAACCATTATACCAGCTTTATAAATAAAACACAAAAAACCAAAACACAAATCACAAAACCAAACACACTTTCTATTATGTTAAAGCTTGTTTCCTGGTGTATGGAATTCAAGGCAAGAGCAAAAATGTAGATAAATGTGTATAAATTCATAGGGGGGCATTTTGTACAGCTGTGAAAAAGGTTTAGGAGAGAAGTCAAGGAAAAACTTTGGGGACAAACAAAAAGCTATATAATCCTATAAGCAAAAAGCCTTTAACCCCTACAGAACCTGTAGGTTCCTGCATCTATCTCCACGAAGAAGAGAATCCAATAGAATGAGGCACACTGGAACCTCCTGGTCTGAAAGAGCATCCTGAAGCAGGATGCTACTGTGGAACAGGATGATTTGCTCTAATGCCCAACAGATTCAAAGGTTGACTGCTTCAACATGTCACATTTCTTCTGCCATATCCACTCTCAATTACGCCTGATACTCTTAACCATCAGTGTAGTACACATCAATGAATTCCATTCTAAATTTAAAATACATTAGTATTTTAAATATTAATGGTTAAAAGGCTTATTCCTTCCAGTAAACCCTAAAGGAAGCTTGCAATATCTGCAAAAGGAGTAGTTGCAAAGTACCATTCTGGCAGGGTTTTAGGTTAAGCATAAATGGAGCTCTAAAGAGCTGCCTCATGTTAAAGAAGGGCCATTGGAATCCTTCTGCTGGAAGTCAAGTCACCCAAATTAACTTCCTAGGTGTGGAGAAAATACAAGTGAATCAGAGGCTAAATATTCTAAAGTTCCCAAGGAAAACCCAAAATTCAGCTAATATCCTTCAAAATGTATGCTGTGGTACTTGCTATGCATTTTCTTGGCTTTGATAGTTTGCACACATCTTTCCAAATAAAATGAATCCTCACTATCTTCATACAGACTCTAGCCTTCTTTTGGGAAAACACTATTATTTCTCCTGCCCCTCAGAATGTTAGAGAGTCACCATGTCAACTATGGATGATGGAAATACCTCATCAAAAAAAGGTAGAAGACTGCCAAGCATCCATCTCCTTCTTCAGGAACTGATACAAAGCCTATCAATACACTTCAGGCATCATACAAACGTCGCTATGATTTTGGATAAGCACAAAAGTCACACCCTGCAAGGCAGTAATAACATTCCAATTTCCTGAAGGTTTGCAGGACTTTCCAGATATGAGAAATAAACATTGCTGATTTCAATAAGCTGTCTTTACCCTGATGCAAAAGTGCATCAAAAATGGAAAAATACTTCTTAACACAACATTAAATATAGGGAAGAGAAAAGAAAAATAACTGGAACATCAGAAAATGTGGAAGTTCAAGAAATGACTCATTTACCATATGTATCCTACAGAGATTTTTAAAACTTATAATAAATATTCACAGATGGAGATCCAAATCAAGAAATTATATTTCAGCCTTTCTTGATGATGACAATTCAGAGGAAGCACATTCAGCAGTCAGCATGAATCTGCCCCATTTCACCTTCACAAATATTCTTATGGCTTCCATTATCAACATGCAGTATTGTAGAGATCTTAGAAAAAAATCCTAACTACACAAAAGATTGCAAGATGGTTTAGTGTGTAACTGCTTGCTGACCAATTCATCTCCTAGCTCTTCAGACTTGGCCACAACTTAATCTACATGCTGCCAATTCAACACTGTTGGCTTTGGAAGGGCGTGGGAACAAACCCTTATTTGATTGAAAACCTCAGCTTCAGATTACTAAAATGATTGCTAGATTACTGGAATAATTGCCTAATAACTGCTGACAGGCTTGATCTCCTGGCCTCTTCTAACACTTCCAAAGTGGTGGACAGATCCCTTCAGAAGTATGTGGGATGTATCCAAACCATCAGAAATATAGAAATAATTTCTAAAAATAATTTTTAAAAATGAAAAGAGAACCCCAACATACAACCATTATTTTATACTTTCATGCATAATACTGCTGATAGTTACAGGTAAAAACCACATTATTTCCTTATGAAGTAAATTCCATATTCTGTATGAAATAGCTCGTGATTTTCTGAACCTTTGTAATATTTATCTTCAGAATATGTGGCATCAAAAATACTTCCATATCTCAATGAAGACATCGTATTTCCTCACCACGTAGGAAAACCTCTGCATAACAACTGCTTCTGTCTTTCTTGTTGTTGAAAGTAGCGTTGACACATATCCTATTTCTATTAAAAACTATAGCCTACCACTTAAAATGGGCAAAAGCTCCTACTGATACCAAGTCACTGCATAATTTGAGATACTCTAGAATTTGGTGGGCAACTATTTCCCATACAGAAAAATGCTTCTAGTTTTTCAAGTGTGAAAACAATTGGCAGGATTTCTCAAAATATTTAGTTATGTGCTAACAGGTATGTACTCACATGTTGGTGCATAGAAGTAATGGATTCAGGCAGAAAAGTATGCTAAAAGAGGGGGTGAGGGGGGGCTACCTGCTTGGTTTACTTTTTCTTTTGAGAAGGAATAATTTCTCATTTTCCCACTCAAACTGCAAATACAAAAGAAAAGCACAAAAGGGACCAATATCGAGACTTTAAATCAGTTTCATGGAGTTCAGCTACGTCTTCAACTTCCAGCATCAGCTGCTCTTCCCTTGTCCTGTTGTTACAGCGTGTGGACTCAACAGCAGAGGCTCAGGAAGAGCCCGCAGGTGACGCGCTAAGCACGGGACGCACGGGAAGGTATTTGACTTGCATCTCCGGAGATTCCCCTTGCTCTACATTTCAGCCTCCCCTGGGTACCGCTGCCCGCAGCCGGTCCCATTTTAACCTCACCCGGCTCGGGAGAGACCCGGCCGCTCGTGCGAGACGACCTGCGCAGGTGGGGAACTTGGCGTGGGGGGTGTGGGGGTGGGCCAGGAAGGAGAGAAAATTAACACCGTTAATCCTGAAGCGCCTCCTCGCACTGCGACACGCACGCCGCTCTCCCCGCTCGGGGAACTTCCCGAGGGGCCGCTGCCCCCCGCACCACGCCCCGTCCCGCTCTCACCTGCGCCGCTGCCCGCGCCCGGGGCCCGCCGCCGCTCCAGGTGAGGGATGCGGGGCCGGCTCTGCGGGCGGCACTTCTCCGCAGCCCGCACGCCCTCGGGCCGGGCACCCGAGAAGCAGCGGGGGCTGGCGGCCCTTCCCCGCGCTCCCGGGCCGGAGCGCCGCCCCCACCGAGCCGGCGACGGACCCCGCTCCGGCACGGATCGAGGCGACCCCTCGCCCCCGGGCTGCCCAGCGCCCCTGACCGCTCGCCGGCACCCGCAGCCCCGCAGGGCTGCTCTTCCCTGCCGCCCCTCCTTCGCGGGCGGGGATGCTGAATCACCATGGGCAGCCGCTCCACCGCCTCTCTCCGGGGACGGCGCCCCCCTGCCCCCCGCGGACGGCAGCCTGTCCCCCGCAGGCACGGGGAGCCGGCGGGCCGAGGGGCAACGGGTGAGGCGAAGCGCGGGCGGAGAGCGAAGGCACCCAGCCGCTCCCTCAGCGTTACCTGTCCGGGCGGGGGGTGGGAAGCCCCCGAGCACTCCGGTCCTCCCGGGCGGCGCAGACGTGCCGCGGTGACAGGCCGAGCGGAGCGTGCTGCGCCTCACGGGCGGCGCGGCGGGGCTCCCCGGGCAGCAGCATCCGAGCCGGCGCCTGTCGAGCCGGGCACTAGCGGGAGGAGGAGCGGGAGGTTACGGCGGGGAGCTGGGAGAAACCATTCCCCGCGAGGGGGCACCCCCGGTGGCGACCAGGCGGGGAGGGAAGGACGGACCCTCCCACACAGGTACGTGCGAGGAGACCGCTTGAGGAGAGGCGGGCGGTGCCCGTGGAGCGGAGCAGGCAGCGTCGGGGGCGGAGGCCTACCCTACCGAGCCGCCGGTCTCCCCCCGCCGTGGCGTTGGGAACGGCCCGCGCTGCCTGCCCGCCTGAGGACGCGAGCGGGGGACCTAGTAACCAGCCCGGGCCGGCAAGCGGCCGCGGCGAGGCGCGGGACGCTCTCCCCTCTGGGCCGGGCGCGGCCGCCTCCCTTCCCGGCCGCCGCGGGGCTAGGGGAACGCCGAGGCCTGGGAGCCCCGAGCGGGCATCGCTATGAGGTGCGGGCAGCCTCCCCCAGCGCCGCAGGACTCGGCGGCGGGTCGCGCCGCGGCAGGTGGCGCGGCCCCCGGAGCTGCCAGCAGCTACCTACGGGCAGGCTGCCGCCGCGGTGGGGTGCCCTCCCCTGCCGAGCTCTGCGCCGATTTACACGCCTTTTCAAACCATTTTTCCCCCTTGGGTCTTAGGTTTTCCTCCTGTGTGCGTAGCTGCTGCTCGCCGCTCGGAAAGGGCGCTTCAGCCTCTCCCTGCCATCCCGCCCGTCCTGCATCGGGCACAGGACCTACGCGCGTGAACGTGCTGAGGGGTAAAAACACCGAGGAGAAACACTCATCAAATGAAGATTTTAAAGAATGTTGTCGAAAGAATAAAAATATTAAATAAAACCCGAAATGAAACCTAATCCCTTATCTGGATAGGCCGTGGAGCATCCTCTGTGTATCAAGGTGAGGAGCCAGGTTCACAAGCAGGGGAAGTCATCACGGCGCTGGATGTGAGCTGGTTTATATTTGCCACAAAACTAGCTGCAACATCTCATTAACTTATGCTGGTTGCTAATGTTTGGGCTCCCTTATCAGTAAACTCACTTTAGTCATACGATAACGTTCTTCCCTCTCACATTCCTCACTACTGCAAACTTTTGAAGCCAATTTCATTCAAACGTTTTCCATACCATTTCCTGGCTAGAACAGGCCTTCCATGAGGATCTCTACAACTACCTTTCTAAGGTAGCAAGGCATAAATATATTCAGTAGGCTTAAAGTTTTCCCTTTCTTGGGCAGAAAGAATAGGAACAGAGAAAGTTGGCAATGTTAAAATGATGTGAAGCAAATTGGTTGAAAATGTAATTGCAACTTGAGCAGCATTGTATTTTATTATTTTTTTTTTGTTCTGCTTTAACATCTTGCAAGGTAATCTGATATTTTAATAGAAACAGATTGTGGGCTTCTTGCAAATACTAGAATGGTTGTTAAAGACAGAAAGCCACGTGAAAAATCCTTTAGGGAATCCTAGAGAGATGTGAGACTGTTTTCTTGTGCATGGTTTGGATTTGTAGCTTGTGAAGTTGAAGAATTTCTTGCTTTTTACAGACATGGTATTTTCATTGGTTTTGATTACAGTTTACATCGTGGTTTTTACTGATGCACAGAAATTATCATTTATTTACCACTCAAGCCTTTGTTAGGCTTGTCAAAAAAAGAAGCGGAGGTATAATTTTTGCCCACAAACATGTAATCTCATGGAAATTCACATGCTTGTTTGTGTAGGTAAGGGTTTGTAGGAACAGATCTAAATTTTATTGAAATAAATCCCATGCTAAACCAGAGGCAATGGAATCTAAGCTTGTCCCCATGTAAGCATTCTTTATCTTTCTCATAGCTGCAAGAAAGCTGTTAGAGGATGCTCATAGGGAAAGGTTTGGTTTTCTTTCTGTTTGTCATTTGGAGTGCTGCCATTGACTGCAGATGAAACCATTTACAAGGCTTGCATGCATTGCATGTTATCTCTGGGTCAAAGCTTCCTTCAGGCTGCAGCAGACCCTGCCAGCTCTGCTTTAGCTCTGTGTCTGCATTCTGTACCCTAAATCAGGTCTCTACACCCCAAAGTCTGAGTGAATTGTGTTATACATTGGGAGGAGCAGCAAATCAAAAATGAGCTTCTGATGAGAGGTTGTGCCCAGCTGTTGCTTTATACAGCACAGGTGATCCTGGCCAGATGACTGTGTCCCCCTCCCTGCTTTGCTCCTGGGAGACCCTTCCTCACACACCCACTTCCAAGGTGCAGCTCATGTGCCCCCTTCCAGAGGATGCTGGTCACAGCTGGGAAATCACAACCTATGATACAGCCTCCCAGCAAAGACCAGAGCCTGAGAGCACAAATGCTTTTTCCTCAGCTCCATTCCTGGGAGGTAGTATGCATTAATCTCTTCCAGAATGTGCTTTTAGTTGTTATTTCCCAGAAGCAGATCAGATTTACTTTTTTTTTTTTTTAATGTGATCTGCATTCTGAATCACTCTGAAAGTAGATGGTACTTGCTACCTCCATGTTGAAACATCAGAGCTAACAAAATCTAGTAAACTAAAGCAGGGTATTAAATACACAGATGCTTGATTAGGAGCATTAAATAGAGTTTTATTTTTATTATTAAGCTAGTTTAAATATTGAATGTTGATGCACTTGAGACAACAGATGTGCCTGGATAATTATTGTAAATAGAACTAGCAATAAAAATACATTTTATTGGCATGAAGATCATCTTATAAATTTCACAAACAAACATAGGCCAACCAGAAAGCTAGACAGAGATCAGGAAGAATGTGCTTCCTCAGGAATCCATGTATTTCTATGAATTTTCATTGTTTTTTCTGGTTTTCCATTCAGAGATCCTGGGTGTCTTCATGAGTTTTAATCATTACAACAGAAGAACAGTGGACACAATCAGGTTAATCCTATCTTTCAGAGAAAGGTTCATTATTTGAGCACAGTTCCTATTTCCCCTTTCCTGGTTTTAGTAACACATTCCCTGAATAATTATGAGCACTGTAAGGCTGCACATACATAATCCATCTCAAAGTCAGTAAATATAATTTCTTCAAATTACAAAGAACATAATTAAATTGTTTAATGAGTATTGGTCTTTGAACAAAGTCACAAAATAGGCTTTGAAATGCAAACCTGTTTCTCCTGTCCGCTCAACCGTCAGCTTACAGAGCTGCAGTAGAATGCACAGTCTGATATGGTCCAGAAAACCCAAAATCACATTTTCCTTTGCAGTTGAAACCAGCTGTTGTTCATGCAGTTGTTGGTGCTGGGGAATGCCAAAAAGGCAGAGTTTCAGAACATTGAAAGCTTTCACACAGGGACCAGTACATAGCTGTGTAACAGGAAACTTCGCTATATCAAGTGTGTTGTCTTCTATTTGTACAACATTCCTCTTTGGATATATTTGCCAGTTAATTATGCTTTTCTGAACAGGTACATTTTCCCACTTGCTATAAAACATAGCCTGTTTTATAGCATCCACCCATTGCTTAGTGTCTGACTAGCAAAATCTTACCAGTGAAGAAATAAGGTTCAGCCCAAGTTCCCTCCCTGCACTTTATATTCCTGAGGGAATCCCAGTACAAGACTCCTCACCCCGTACATATTTTTTGCTTCAAAGAGCAATACCCATTTCTTTTATAATAAGCCATCTGCTCAGTGTGTTAACAAAATCCATGCACCAGCTTCCCAGCAGCACCAACACCTGCTAATAGGGGATGGTGTTTCGGGCAGATACTGCCAGCTTGTCACAGCTTCTTATCTCCCATCTCTCTAATCTTCCGAGTACTCTCTGGGATTATCTCCTGGAAATCAAATGCCCAGCAAGATGGCCTGTTATTATTTATATATCAGTAAACATGTGCTTGATTGAGTCCATTGCTGCTGTAAACATCTTTTGTTATGCAATGTGAATTTGCAAGCTGTAGCAGTATGGTATCACCATAACATAGCATTTAATATACAATAACTTTTTATAGTCCTCATCACTCCAAACACACTCTGGGTGAAATTCAGTACTGATGTAAGCGGATACCGTAACACCAGGCGTATCCATAGACTACAGTCAATTACTCTCAAACTTAATGGGGCCCCTTTGGTTCAGGCATGTTTTTAAACAGCTTTAAGATATGAGCACTTCTATTTTTAACCACACAAAATATCAGAGTGTCTTTATCTGTTTAGTAATCAAAGCTTGGAGGTTCTTTTTCAAATAATCTCTTCAAGTTCCCATCTGTTGTCTGTCCCTATTTAAGAAAAAGGCAGTCCCAGAACTTCACCAGTTTGGAGAGGCATTTCTTTTTGTTGAGCAGCCAGCAAGCCAGTAAAAAAAAAAAAAAGTTATTTGTGCTGTAGAAAGGCTGTAAGATCAAATGAGACATAAATTGAAGGAAAGTGAAAAGTTATAGCTATTGGTCAACTAAGTTAATGTCATCATCCAGGAAATAAAAACAGTTTTCATAAATATTCACAAAGTGAGGGAAGATCAGTGTTACTAAAGGCTACCTAAGCTATTGCTGGCTTGCAGGTCCAAGTAGAGGGTGTGTGCAGTTCTTCCTTTGCAGCCGGACATAGGAATGAAACCATTATTTAAGCAGTATGGTCAGGAATCACTGGAAAGAAAAATGGAAGAGAGATTTCTGCCCCAGAACAGTTGTGCTGTTTCTCATGCAGCTATTGTGTCTTTTCACAGTATGAGAATTCTCTGTATCCATTCAATCCCTGTTTTACCAGGTATAGCTGAAAATTGTTTCTTACAGACATATTGAAATAGTCTGAAGTGATCAGTTCATTAGTTTGATGCATTGCAATTGTGCTTTTTCTTGTACTACTACTACTGTACTACTGTGACCATAACCATTTTTAAAGAAGATAATTGATACCTAAGTTTTATGACCTAAAGAAGCTGACGTTAATTCAATGGACAAAGAAAAGTCTAACCTTAATTTCATTACTAAGGCGTCTTGATGCTTTGTTAATTTAAATTCAGACTGGGAGAGAGAATTAAATCCTCTGCATCCAATATTGGAATTAGAATACCTTTGTCACAAATAGAGCTTCTAGTCACTTGACAATATTGTACAAGAACTATTCTCAGAATATTCCTATCAGGGAAATACTTTCCATCTCCATTAAGGCCATGTATATAGCTCCAATTAATTTCAATACCATTGGTCCAATGTCATGTCAGCAATGAATCTTTGCCTATCAGGTAAGTACATTGACAAAAGCCACACAGGAGATAATGATCTGAAATATGTAAGATGCTGAGAAAAAAAAAATATCTATTTTCAGCATTCATCTAATTTAATCACACTGCACACACTGCTTGGAACATGACCTCTGGAGTCCCTGGCAGAACAAAGTGCACAAGTCCTCCCAGATCCCATTTGTGTGCTCAGTAGGTTAGATGTCAGACTGTCTTACAACTTAAATATGTTAAATTTTGTATTAGTTTATAGCTCTGCAATGTTTCTTAATATAGATAAGTTTGGGGTGTTTTTCATACAGCATCTTCAGAATTTGTGTTGTATGGAGTATTCATACAGTAAACTAGCAAATCTTTTTCCAAAAAATCTTTGGTTTAGATACCAGTCTTTACATTAGCTGAACCACAGAGAAGTTCGATACAGAAATACAATATTTTTCATATTAAATTAAGGTTCATTTAATAGTCTCTTTCTTTGAGCCTCCCATTGTACCTCAGAGCAGTTTTCATCTGCATAGACAACAGTTTGTAGGTGCTGGAGAAAGCACTTTTATACAACTGTACATTAATTTTGCAATGGTGACAGTTTTTAATGACAACAGGACCATAGAATCTTTTTAGATTTTTTTTTCTAGTATATATATTTTTTCACCTATAAAATAGGAATAGTACTTACAGCCTTTATGAAAGCATGTGAGATGTATCAGCACTGTGCAATACACTGATAAAGTATTTCCATGTTCACAGTCATTTCATTACGAGGTGGGTGTTTGAGAGAAGGCAACACTAGAGTCAATACTGCCTTCTCCATGGCAGTGAGACAGAGAAATGTCAGTAACAGTGGAAAAATCTTCCTAATACCAATACCACAAGATGCATTAGGCTGCAAAATTCAAAGCCATCTACAGAATTCTGATCCATCAAGGCTGACTTGCTCACACATAGGGTCAGATCCTAAGGTGCCTCTACAGTGCAATTCAGTTTCCTGGCATGCCTGCTGTCCTGGAGAGGTGGCAGCATGAAGTCAGCACACATCACTTCTCACCCACTCAAACTGGGTTGCTGCAGCAGAGGGCATAAGAGTGATAGAAGTGGCAAGATAGTTCTGTGTAAAGCGGAAGTCGTTGTGGTAGGGACAAGGCCTAACCATCTGCATTCATAGGAATGGTTAAGGCTAGAATTATAGTAGCCCCTTTACAGGATGTAGGAAATCCTACTGCACCTGAGTTTGTGCCATGGAGCAATAAGTTATGGAGAACCAATATCTATTTAGATGGAACAGTTCTGCATGCAAGAAATAGAGACTATAGGAAGGCTCTGCATGGAAGTACTAGATCTGGGCTACAGTCAGCAGTCTGAGTCTTTTGCAAGTTAAATAAGCCTTTAAGAGTTTGGAGTCACGTTACAAAGAGGCAACATGTCAGGAAGCAGCAAGAACAGGGCTGCTTGCTTATGAGAAAGTGAGCCAAGAGAGATGGCACAGCCCCAGGGACCAGTCCCAAAGTACCTCAGTAAGGTAAGCTAGACAGTCCTGGCAACAGGGAACAGCTTCAACCAAGAGCCCATATCATAACACAACATCACAGTGATGAGGTAGATCCAAGGAAATCAGTCCATAGGCAAGGATAAGGTCCAGCAATTGCTGGGAGGTCCACAGTAATGAGGCAGGGCTGACATCAAGATAAGTCACCCCTTGGGCCAGAGACCCCAGGGCAAGGCTCTGACTGTGCAGAAGGCCACCACTTCTCAACTGTAGCTTTAATGAGAGCTGAGGGTTCAGGGCTGAACTCAGAGCTCCTGAGGCCAGAGGTGAGGCTTGTCAAGGCCAGTATTGCTTACCAGTGGCCTGATAAAACAGGACTTTGGAGGGGTTTGGGGGCGTGAGGGGTGTGTGTGTGTGTCTGTTTCCTCTGAAAGTCTATAACACAGACTGTGGCATGTTTCATGTAAGCTTAATCAATGTTTCTCTGGATAAGCATGTCAGATTGAATTTAGACGAAGGAACTTCCCTGTTCAGCACCAGAGTTTTGTTTACCTAACCCTTTCAATCACAGCTTACTTACTATTTACAACAGGAATTTCTGGTTCTAGAAAAGATAAACAATGTAGGGGTTGACTTGCAGGAAAATTACAAATGCCCTGGCATAGGTAGTATTTTCTACAGGTTGAATAATGTCTATTTGCTCTTGTTCTATCATTTTTAGAGACTGAAAAGTTGTCTTTGTCTTATAATCTCTATTAAAAGAGATTATAAAATAAACTGAAATGTGTGGACTTCAGACTTAAGGAACAGCACACTATGAAATGATCTCATTGAGTTTAATGTGGGTTTCCATGCAAAAAATAGCTCATGTTTTGAAAGGAGCTTTATTCCCCTTTAAGGTAATGTGTAGGATGCAAACATAGAAAGGATAGCATCATAATAACCCTAATTTCTTTAAAGAACTGCGCTTTTGCTTTAAAAATAAAAGTTTTTCAGCTGATGATCCAGAGCAGACAGTGGCAGATTGTGGGGGTTGCTACTCTCCAAGTGTCATTCCCCCTGCCCCCCTTTGTAGGAATAAAAGTCTGTTACAACAAATTTGGTAGTAGATAAATCACTGAGTCCAACTTCATATGTAAAAAGTGCACCAGAATCAGCATGTCCATGAAAACTTGATGAAATTTGACCACTCAAAGTTCCATCCAAAGTTACACAAGATTAAATTTCACATTCCATTTTTTTCCTGCATTTTAAATTTTTTCTGCATTCTTCATTTTCCCTGTTTTGACTCAGTTATATTTTTATTTATCTTGCTCTCATTTGAAAGATTATATAAGACTTCAGATGATATGAATTTGGATTACATTAACAAGAATTGCTTTAAATTCCTTTTTCTCTCCGAAAAATGAACAGAAGAGTGACATTCACAGGATTCAGACAGAAGTCCAAATAACTTAATTGGTTTCTGAGATTCAGTCAATCTAATAAAGTTTCACACTCATTTTATCATTTAATCACAGGTTTTATACACGAAATAATATATTATGCCATGACTTTTCCTAACTACAGTTTAAGAGGTGAAATTTTACACTGAGTACAAGTTACAGAGGTACAATATTAACAAGAGCTAAATGGAGATTTCAATCTTAAATATTGCAGACATAGAATGGAGATCTAAGTTAACTTAGACCTCAGACTTGGTTCATACATGACCAGGTTCACCTGTCGCTGTATCTCCCACAGATAGCAATTATTTTATAGACACCAATGAATGGGAAGAATATATAGGAAGAACACCCCATTTTAAATCCTGGAAAATAAAAATGTAATAACATATAGTAGCGACAGTAACACATTTCTGAAGTAACTCACTGTAATGAAACACTGCCAGAAGAGAAGACAAACTAGATAAACTTTTAATCTCATTTCTGTAACCCTATCTGAAATAAAATTTGAGTTTTGAAATATCAGAGACACAGAACTTCCAGATTGTTGGGATTAATTCTTCAGAGTTGTGTACAAGAAAGAACCTCCTGCTTCCTATCAGTAAGAACAAGGTTTGAAATATTTACCAGCTGGCTAATATTTAACCCCTCTATTTATCATGTCTAATAGGGTAACATTTTCATTCTTACTTGAATTTTCCCAGTATTTTTTAATTAGCTTTCCAACAGGCTTTTCACCTTTCTAAAGCTATTGTCTCAAAAGGCACAGTAAAAGCACAGTATCAAAATAAAGTGATAAGCAGAGTTGTCACTTTTGTATAGTCAAAGTCTTCTTATTCTTCTTTCATTATGTATAAATATTTAATGAGTAAATATTTATATCACAACAGAAAGCAGTATAGAAAACAAGAAAAAAAAAAGCTGCCACTCAAAAACTTAATTATTTTTTGCCATATATCACAAATTAAAACAGACCATAAAATCATGAAGCATTCCAAAAATGTGCAAAACCATACATCTCTTCTTACAGGTATGGATACACAAGGTCTGTCTGTCCCAAAACGACCTTGTTTTTCCTCAAGATCCCCAGCTTTGAAGAACACATGTTGTTCCACCGATGTTTACAGCGGTTGTCCTAAGCAACCAGATAAAACAGAGAGATTTAAAGGGGCCTGTCCTGTCTGTAGGAACTTCTCAGAGAACTCTGCCTATGGAGACATGCTCAGCCTGGGGTAGGAGAATCTTTCAAATTCTTCACAACTACTTGCTGTAGCAAAGAAACAAAAGACTGGTACAACTATAGTTTACATAAACATGATGATTTGTGGGTTTGTTCAGACTATGGATTGCAATTTTTGTGAATATAATAAATAATATTAACATAATTTACATTTCCTTATGATCTTGTGGGATTTTAATGTCCAAGAAGCGACAGTGACAACATTATTGAGTGATCATGATTTATTATTTCAATTATGGTAGAAAACAGAGACCCCATTCAAAGTTAGGCCCCTGTTGCGATGCAGCTGTCCAAACATACATTAAAAGATGGTGTCCAGACCAGAAGTCTGCAAATGTTTCCACCCAGCACCATCAGGGAGTGAGGGAGAGCTCCACACACATGGGCAGGAACAAACCAGGACCATGCAGGTATTGCCAAGACTGTAACAAAGTCACATGTTGTTCTAGTCTTATGCAACACTTTTCCCGTCCAAATGAAATCGGTTTCCTCTATTTCCTTTCTTCAAGACCATATTGAGTATTTCCCTATTCAATGAGGCAAATTCTTCAAGTTCTCTTTCATAAAGATTTGATCTGTTTCCCTTTCTCTGTGCATGTATGTGATCCAATTCTCCTTGCTTTCTTCTCTCCTCTCCTCCCCTCTCTTTCACTCCTTTACCAGTTACCAAGCTCTCTGCAGCAGAGTGAAGCTGCCCTCCCCAAGGGGTCCTGCTGCTCACTCTGTACCTCCTCCAGCCTTTCTCCTTGAAATCCCACCTGCCATGGGACTGCCACTCTCCCAACACCACTGAAACGTTCAGAATCATCTGACTTCATCTGGTAACAGATGATGAAGCACTGCAGAAATGAGGTGTTGGCATTAATTGTATTATTAATATTTGCATGTTAAATGTTTTTAATACAAAACAGCTCCTTCTTCAAACAGGTAGCAGGCAAAAGGCAAATATCTCTCCCCTGTCTTCCGTAGGGAAAGTGCTTTTAACTGAAGGTAAACAATGGAACTTGTATTTATCATCCCTAAGAAATTATGGGAATACATTATTTACCCAGGAAAACCATTTCTAACATGTTTCATGCCCATTCAGTATACTGTCCTACGCTAATCTTGAGGGAATGGGTATGGTTAGTTACACTCTTGTTTCTGCAATAAACTGAAGGAATATTATGGCAGAAATGAAAGATGGCACATAAACAAAGTATTTTCTTTAAGGTAATTTATGAGAAGTAAGAGACACCAAGATAGAAAACCAACGCAGGCCCAATGTTTCAGGTAACATCCTGGTGTCACTGATGGCAGAGCTTCAATTGAGTATGAAGAAAGCATGATTTCATTCAAAGCTTCACAAAAATTATTTTTCTCCTCAGCAAAGGCTTTTATGAGCTTCTCCTCTGTGTGTGTGTGCTCAGAGGCCAGATAGGGCCCCAGCTGCATCTACCCCAGTTCAACCCCAGTAAGGAAAATAAGGTCTAAGGTCCCAGTTATTTGGATGAAGCAAGGGATACTAAACAACACTGAAGTATGCTACTGAACGTCATTAGCTTTGTGAACTATCTTTTTTTTTTTTATTAAACAGTATAAAGAAGTAAAACTAGGGGAAACAAGATAAAATTATGTTTATTTTTGTATTTTTTATTGTGATAATAATTAAGTAGACAGAGGGGAATATTTCTAAGGAGGATAAAACAGCAGCTATCTCAAGAAACCTACACATAAAATCCCAACAGTTAAAATGTTGTACCTGGACATAAGTACAGGCTTTATCCATACTACAGTCAGACTTCTATATATCCTCTGTTACAGACCTTGATTAATTGTCTTACCAGAAATAATTTTAAAGGAATTACAGCATTGGAAACAAGAAATGCTTGAAGGTCATTTTGATATGCAGATATTTATGGATTAGGATGTTAGTTGGGGATGGATGTGCCCTTTGCACACAATAGAATGAAGGAAGTTCTTTCATGTAAATGTGATGATTAAAATGATAATACCTCATATAAATTAAAAAGCCCTGTCTTATGCATTCCTGTGAAAAAATTATTTCACATGGTTACCATCTTTTAACATGGATTTAAAAAAAAGAAGCTTCACTGAAAGTACTATATTTATTTCAACTACTATTAGAAAATGAACTCAACATTTCCGATGTGAAACTGAGTTTAAAGTAAATCCAGCTTGGAGGAAATGTGAGTAGAAGTCAAAGATCCCTGTTTCATGAGATTAAAAAAAAATGCTTGGGAACATTCAATTTCTCTCTCTTGGTGGATCAGTCATGCATCTATCAAATGCACAGAACATCTACGGATATCAAAGTGCATTCTGCCAATGGTTTCTCAGATTCTGGAGTTGAGAGTAAAAAGCCTTTACATTAACATTTGCATTACAACCACTTGAAATAGTCACTTATTCTTTGTGCTGCTGAGGATTAATATGCTCTTCTTGGCTAGCACCACAGATATTTCTCCTTCCAGCTTTGTCAGTCAAACACAAACCAAAAATAGATCTACAAATATTAAATAAACTTTCTAAGTTGTTTTCTTGGCTGCTTTTTCATTTTCAAATGCAAAATGGCTTTTACTGTTTGTTTCTTGCATGGTTTTTTTTTCCCCAATAGATTCACACCTACAAATATGACAACATAAATTTTTCTGCTTATTATTTCTCCTAATGAAAAGTTACTGGTCTAAATGTTCTTTTAGAGGTTTAGCTTTCTGGCTTGTAAGCATGAGGAAAAGACACCTAAGACACACATGATTAAAGTATGTCTGCTGTAATCCTCTGAGCCTGGAACAACTCCTCATTCATTGCACCAGCAATAAGAAGAAATCAAAGAAAGACACTGAGAAAAAATTGGAGTATTTAAAGGATTCTGGAAATTCCAGAAACTACTGGAAAAGAAGGGAAGAACACTTCAATGGACATCTGGAAACAGTAAGTGTTATTTAAAAGCAAGTCAACCAGAAGGAGGTTTTCCTTCTGAAAATAGCAAGTGCTGATGCATTTGGCATATTTAACAGTTTTCAGCAATCCAAGCAAAGGAGGATATTCATGAAGCTGCTACAAAAATTGAGTAGTATTGCGTTCTAAATAAAAACAAGGGATATGAAAGTAACATGCTTTGAACATGAAGGTTTTCAAGTATTCTGTAGTTTATAAGATCAGGGAGACAACGTGTTACAATAAAGCATGGAATTAGCCTGCATCATGGTAAGAGCTAATGAAGATTTCTATATTAAAAAGCCCTAAGCTTCCAATTTTTAAAAGCCATTTGTTTTCAACAGAAAGGGGAGAAAATAACACACAAATAGACCCCTGCAGACTCGAGATGAGGCCAAGAAACTGGTACTTGAGTAAATGTTGGACTGGACAGTGCTCTGACACCTTAGATATGACCAAGAGCTCAAAATAGCATAAGACAAAGATGATAGTGGCAGAAAAGCTTGCAGAGCTTGAAATCCTAAGCAACAAATAACACCACATATAAAGCAGCTCAGAGAAGCTGGACATTAGGCAAAAACTTGTATTAATTTGACTGCAAGCGCCAGGGGTCTGAACCATGAACAAACTGCTGACACCTCCACCTTGGATGACTGTTTTCTTAAGAACAAAGGATACTTGAAGAAAAGGATGGCATGTGCAGAATAAATAATAACCATGAGAGCAAATGAGATATGTACTGCCTTTAGTTAGTCATATGTGCACAGCTCCTAGTATTTCTAAGAACTTGCTATAACCCTAAAGGAAAACTAACAGGTTGTAGAAAGATAAATGGGTAAAATTCCAGGTTTAGGAAAGTGGTTTTGTTTCTGTGTAAAAATATGCTTTTAGATATAAATAATAAACCAGGAAAAACATCTTAGACTTTTTCTATTTTTAGATGGCACTACTAAAGATATTGCAGCTGAAGAGCTGATTACGTATTAAAAAGCTTTTTAGCTAGACTTCTTTACCCAATACAGTGCTATGTGACAGCAGAGCTCAATTTACAGGACATGCAGAATACAGTGAAGCTTAGATTCAGATGTGTGACTATTAGTCCTCACTCACCATTCCTAGTTTATTAGGTGTGGAGTATGTACAAAAAGCCTGATGAACTCTTTATGTGAACTCTCTTAGAATTAAAGTGACCTTCATTTACCATACCCTATTTCACTTCCAAAGTAAGTTAGGTTAAATTGAATTAAGGTCATTTTTAATTCTGAAGGAAAATACATGCTGAGGAATTTAATATAGCTTAGTCTACTTTAAATTAACAGCTGTAATTAATTTGGATATCTCTGAAGAAAAGACCTAAAAGAGGAAATTAAACAATACTCCTATTTTTGTTTTCAATCTTCTTTGTTCTGTAAACGGTGATTCAGACTCTCAATACACAGTCAGAACAACTAAACAACAGTATAATATTGATCACCTCTCAGTTATGGTAAGCATGCAGATAATTAGGTCAACTACCCTGAAAGTGGTTTACTCTATAGTTTTTAAAACAGCTATGCATTTGAATAATTTTCATATCAGAAGTAGTGTTTCTATTCAAATCTGTGTGACTAGACTAGAATCTAATGTCAGACAATTATATTTAAGCTTAATTCCTTCTATAGTTCATGTGTGATGACGTGTGATCCAAATATGTTGATGAACTACTAAAAATACAAGGACAAAATGTGCAATCAAATTGTTTTTTGTTTTTTCTCTACTTGATTTTTGGAAACAACTATTGAGAAGTGCAGGAAATCAACATAATATAAAATACCTTGCTTTTCTAAGGCTAAGCAATCTGTCATGGACTCAAAAAACCCTGGAACATCGGTATAGAAAAGCAAGGCCCTCCCTTGATGTGGATAAAGAAACTTTTAAAATGAGCCTGGTGGCAACCAGATGCCCACAAAAGGATCACAAAGTCACTTACAGGGGCAGGTCAGTAAGAATTTTCCTTAACAGTAATTAGAAATTTCTTCTGAATCACAAATTTGCAGGCAGTATTGTCGACAAATATGGAATCATCTGAAAAAAGTGCTGCGGGGCTGATAGCAAGAGACTACACCCCCTGTCCTGAATGATCATAGGAGATAAGGCCAAGAACTGAGCAGCTGGACTTGGCTATTAAGCAAGCCTGTAATTTATCTCTGAAAAAAACATGTCTACTCAGCAAGACATTGATCACAAACCAGCACCTGCCACCTCCTATGAGTGAATATATAGCCGCTATCCATAGAAAATGTGACAAATGTTATCTTGTCAAAAGGCAATGCTGATGGCAAAAGCCCAAACTTACTTGTTTCTTTAAATTATGTTTAAAACATCAGGAAAAAACCTACCTTCCAACTTTATGGCTCTTGAGAGGTTTGTGGTGAAATAAATGTAGTTAAAAATCAATAAAGGAATATATAAACCCTTTGCTTCTATGATTACATGGAGTTTTTGACTGGTGTCTATCTTGGGAAACATCTAGTGCCAAGAAGGGAAGGGCACCAGTGGTGAAGCATTGGCTGCTGGTGTAAACTTCCTCTGGAGCTTCTTCCTCCAGAGTTCCTAGCACCTTGCTCCATACAACTAGTCATGTTGAAGGAAGCCCAAGTTACCCTTAAGTAAAAATCCCTCCTTCTTTGAACCGGAATGTCCCTCAAAACTGTAACAGTCACAGTGTATAGCACACTTTCCTGAGGCTCCAGACTCCTGGATTCACAGTCAGAGGGCACCGAAGAACATTTTCCAGAAGACCAGGCAGAGCATGTTTTTGGCCAAGTTGCACTAGTTTCATTATGGATTCATGGGCTGGCAGTCTCAGATATTGTGGAAGCACAATGTAAGACCTCTTACTCCTCTCTATGAGGATGGGTCTCCAACAGGAATGAATTGGGCAACAGTGGATTTGATCTTCCCTGGACAAGGATGTTCTTCATCACTTGTTGTATAGCTAGTGAAGGGAGCAAGGAGAATTGCAGTATTCCTGCATTCCATCCTTTCCCTCAGCACATCTACATGACATAATTGATATATTCTTGGCAGGTTTGAAATTATGCTGCAGTGATGAATATTCCTGTTTCTAGGTCAGAAGCTGTAAAATTTGGAAAATAGCTTCTATACTCACCAAGAGATACATATGCTTCTTGGCACGTTAGCAGCCTGCTAGAAAAACATCCCACGCTGGCAGAGCAGGGGTTAGCTGAGAGCAGGAAATGTGCCAGTAGTCTGGAACAACCTGAAATGAAAACAAAGAGTTAAATGCCAAATATATCAGTCTGTTTAGGAGTACAGAAGGAGGCTGCCAGGGGTATTCAAAGATGCAGGAATGTAGGATTTGGAGAACAGCAATCAAACGCAGCACACAAAGCCTGCAATTTCCAGGCACTGCTGCAACAGTAAGGCAGGCTGGCCATGAAAAGAGAGTTACAGCTAAGGCAGGTACATACAGCCTGAGCAGAGCCTACATCCTCGGGGTAAGAACTGTTTGTATGGATGGGCAAAACCATCTATCTATATCTGCCACCCCCCTCATAATGCAGGCACACCTTAAGTGCGAGGGAAGAAAAGGAAGATGCACAATGATTTAAATTTAGTGACTTGTTCAAATGTGTATTGAAAGCAACTGCTGTAGTCACTACAGAAATGCTGCTATCTCATCTAGAAATTGTAATGATTATAGAGTGAAATGATATGTGGCTCCACAAGTAATTGCTGTATGAAAAAGCGATTTCCATTAAAAGAAGGTGAGAGCCTTTGATCTAAGAGAAATTTATCTTTTCTGTCCTGAAATGACCCTCTCATTTTTAGTTCTGAGTCTGTGTAGAATGGAATATGCAAGTTTCATGAGGGAACTGTACATCTGCTACAGAGTTTTAACTAAGAAAAAGACTGGTCTTTGTAGAATATTCCTAATCAATAGTTCCCAAAAAATATGTAGAAAAATGGATTAAAATCCACTGTGAGTCACTGAAACTACATCATTCAATGTGTATAGTTCTAAAACTGCTGAGCTGGCTTTCTTAAGAGTACAGCTATTCTCTAAAATCTTATACAGATCAGCAAAGCAAATGAAATTTGAATGTTTTAGCTTGTGCCATTACTGAAATACTCTAGCATATCCAAACACTACTTTTCATATTTGCATGATCTTTTAACCAGTGTGTTGTAAGAGGGGTGACAAACTACTTTCATATGAGCAGTGATACGAGGCATTTCACCATCAAAGGATTTTATATTAGAAAATTAAGGCAAAATGAAGATTAGGGCTAGAATAAGACTCAATGCTCTGAATGCTAAATATACACACATATGTGATCTATACTACATTGCTATGTTCTGCAATTAATTAGCATTAGCTTGTTAACATAGTCTAAGTTGTGTAAGTGGTGTGAATGAGAATGCAAATGACCAGCACTAAGTCCTTGTTTTTGTTATCTTTGCTTAGACATGTAATGGTAGGACTGTGGAAGTGGTTCATTTAATGTTTCACAGCACTGTTGACTTACATTTGTTATGTTTTCGATTATGAGACTGTTTGGGTATAAACATTTATGCAAATCTATCCATGCTGCATGTGTATTCAGAGCATGTGCTTATTTGAGAGCTCCTGTCATGCACTGCTGCACACGTGTATGCAGTGCTAGGAGTGTATATATAGGATTTTGCTGGAGTCCGCACAACGACCAGCCGATCCTTGTTCAGCAAATCCCAAAGAGAAGTAATGGCTATTGGACCTTGGTGGGTCCTCACATCTGGAGCCTATACATATAATTATTATTTGCTAGTGAAGGGATGGACTGTAACGCCAAGAATATGCTAAAGACGCTGCAGCATATCACATTTGTTAGTGATGCTGCTGCTGTCTTCTCAAGGATATCAAAATGCCTGTCAGCACCTGGATGAAAATCAGCTGACTCAGATTCAATCTGGCCAAAATGAAAATTATGATGGCTGGAGTGGGGAATATGCTTAAGACCATGGTAACATCTTTACCTATCAGTGATAGCATCTCTAGACATTTATCTGGACATTTAAACATCACAGCCTAGATGCCCTTCCCTGGCAGTAGCTCACTGCACCTCTGGGTAAGCACATAAAGACTGCAGACTCCATCTCTGGCAAAATGAGACAGCCCTCTTCAACAGTAGCAGCTTTACCACCCCCAACAGTTGGCAGGTTATTTCCTCACTATGTCTAAGTCTTGTTTCTGATCTTCAAAGCAATAAAGGCCTGGCTTCCCCAGAGACTGCTTCTTTAATCATAAAAACACAGGTACTCCTCTGAAGCAAGCAGTATCATGCAGATCAGGGCAACGTAAGTGAAAAGGTGGAAATCAAGAGAAAGTCCCTTAACTAAAGTGTTCATTGATGGAACTTCAACTTACAAAACATCAAGATAATTCAGGTAAATGTTCCCAAAACTGTGCAGCTGGACAATCCAGGTGGCTTGCACCACTCTCAGCATAGAGCCATGGGCTGGCTAGGTCTGGTCAAGGTTCACACGGAACATTATTCCACTGTAGAGTCTCAGGATATTGGAAATTTCCCAGAAGTATCTGCTTTATTGGGCATTAATGTGTATGTATAAAATCCTGTCCTATAGAGTGCACAGTAATTCAGTATTAGGCCGTGGCAGCGTGCTTGGCACCAGCAGGCAGCCCACAGTGTCAGGAGGATTTTGATAGTCCCTGTGAAAGATGGTAGCCAGGATGGCTGCCGCCGGAGCGATTCATGCAGCCCGCAGCCTTGGGTAAAGACTGCTGCCAGAAGAAGCTGGGTATCGCATAAATTGTCCTGGCAGGATATATACGGTTTGTGATCCATAAGATTAGCACTTCTGCTCTCCGCTCTCACCACTCCGAGGCACATAAAATAGAGCCTTCTTTTTGATAAGCATTTCCTTCCAGAGCTAAAACACTCAAAGCATTTCACGTGGTAAATATATATATGTAAAGAGAGCTATCACCAACTTGAAAGTCACAATACCGTTTGAAAATGCGTAGCTGTAGCTATTTATGACATGAGTGGCAGCAAAACGGGGGGAGGAAAAAAAATAATCATTCCTGGCAGCTCACTTACTATTTTTTTTTCTATAGTCTGTTGAGCCATGTAAATACAGTCTGTGAACAGGCGGCAAGTGCGAGTTTCCTCGTGTACGCTGCCGGGGAGCGGGCCTGGGCGTGACGGCCCGGCCGGCGGCCGCGGGCCCGGTGTCCCCCGTCCGCCAGGGATGCTGAGGCGGAGGCGGCCAAGCCCCCGGCGCCGGGCGGGCGCAGCCGCAGGGCCGCGGCGCGCTCGGCCTCCCGGGGTCACCTTGGGCACGGCGCGCCTCGCCCCCCGCGCTCCACCGGAGGGTCAGCCTCCTGGACGGCGGGCGCGGCGCCGGGAGCGCTCCCCAGCCGCGGCCCTGCAAGGTCGGGCGCCGACCAGGGGTGCGCGGAGGCGGTTGCGCCCCCGTCACAGAGGCCAGCGCGGAGGCCGAGGGCAGCCCGCCCACCCCTACCCTCTGGGAGCCGCCGGCAGCGCGGGCGCACGCCGGCCACGGTCCCCGCAGCACCCTCCCTCAGGCCGAACGGCCGGAGCAGCGCCCCCCCAGACCACCCCCTGAGGCGGCGGCGGCCGCAACGGCCGAGGCCGTGGACGGCGGCGTCCCGCGCCCCGCGCGCCCCCGGCGGGCGGCGTAGCAGGGAGGAGGCGCCGCCCCGGCCGTCATTTCCGCCGTGTGTCGGGGTGGGGGAGGGGGGCAGAGCGCTCGCCTCCTCCTCCGCGGCGGCCGGAGACACAGAGACCCAGCGCGGGGCGAGGGGAGCTCAGCTGCCGCCGCCGCGCCCGCGGGCCGCGCCGCCCCGCCAGCCGAGCCCTGCCCCCGCCCGCCGCAGCCACCCGGCATCCATCCCGTCCCCCGCCCCGCGTCGCCCCGGCCCGGCCATGGGGAACGCAGCCACCGCCAAGAAGGGCAACGAGATCGAGAGCGGTGAGTGAGTGGGATCCGCCGCCTCCGCCCAGCTCCGCTCCCCGAGCGGGCGCCGGCGGGCCGGGCCCTGCGCGCCCGCCCCGCGCCGCAGGCCCCGCGGCCTAGCGGTTGAGGCGCCGAGCCCTCCGCCCCGCGCAGGCCCGGCCGGCCCCTGGCTCCGCGCGGCCTGCTCGTCGCCGTGGGAAGCCCTGCCCGGCCCGCCGCCGAGCCACCCGCCCTCCCGCCCGCCTCGGGCTCTAGCGTCTCGGGAAATCGGCGGCACGAACGCGCCTGCGGCCAGCAGGCCGAGGCCGCCGCCGGGCCGCTCGTCCGGCTGTCCCGCAGCAGGTGTCCGTCCCCGGCGAAGGAGGAGCTGCTGCGGGGCCAGGGTGGCGGCGGGCAGGTGTCAGCGCCTCCTCCAGCCTCCATCCTCACCCCGTCCGGCTGGCTTTCCCCACCCCTGAACACACCCTTGCCGGCGGGGGAGGCCGCCCGCTGCGCCGCGCTCCGTCTGCGGCGGGAGGGTTTTCATCCCGCTGCGGGGAATGTAGGTCAGAAACTCCTAAGCCTGCCCAGATCGTGCAGCCCCGGTGACCCCGCCGGTCCTTCCCGCTCCCCGCGGCACATTCCCAGCCCCGCGGCGTGTTTACATCGTTCGGGAGCGGCTGGGAGAGCGCTCGGTGCGAACGTTGCTCTCCCGTTCGGAGCCGTGGGTAAAATGGAAGACAAAAGCATTGATCCGAACTTGACATCACAGGCTGCTTTTTGCTGATTTTTTTTTCCTCTCTGAGTATTTCGTCATCATCTTTAAATAATATAAAGCAGAAAAAAACCCTCAACAACAATAAAAAGAAGGGTTTTATTTTTAGTAAGCTGACTTCCTTACTTCTAGTGGACAACTTTGGGTATGTTAGTAATGAATAAGAGAAAAGACAAGACGTAGAGAACAGCCAGTTGTGCAAGCTCAGTGTTCCTATAACAATACCCTTTGTTACTGGAAATTCCATGGGCGCTATTAAAATGGAAAGAAGTTTAAACATCAAAGTTACTTTTGGGGGGGGTGGGGTTTGGGGGTTTTTTTGGCAGTTTGTTTACTTTTTGTGTGTTTACTACTGAGCTGTTGGGTAGAAGTGGGTAACCGGTTGGTGTAGGCCAGCGTGTGCCCACGCAGCGTTCCTCTGGCTTCCCCAGGGTCTGCATGGGTGTTTCCAGCTGTGGGACAAGGGGCTCAGCTTGACCTGCCCAGTTGTGCTGTGTGGTTTTGCCTTTCAGTTCTTGTGTCTTATCTCATTTTTATTATTAGAGATTTCACAATCCAAATGTTTTAGGAGTATTTGACCATTATTGTTTAGTGGGTTTATTTTTTAATGTATTTAACTGAGCTTATTAATTTTTTATAGGCAGGCTAAAATACTTCCTATCAAGATACGTGTGAAAAGAGAGACAGGGTGGACTGTTTGAAGTAGTTCAGTCAACAGAACACCACATTTTGGACTCTATAGTAGCTGTTTTGCAGTTAGTCTGTGCAGTTAAATAGTGTTACATTGCACTGTGTTTACTTAACAAATTCTTTTCTCATATTACCAAATACAGTGATATTTAAGTTTATGGGGCTTCCTTCACAACTTCTTTCTCCATTTGTTAAAGAGTTTAAATGCTGCTAGAGACACAAAGCTCAGCCTTGCACTTAGTGTGTTTAGCAGCAAACAGCTATGTAATAATACAAATTCTGTAACTAGGAAAAGAAATTGATCAACATTGACTACTGATAGGAAAGATCAGGATTCACTTACTATGGAGGATCAATAGTACATGAATACTGTGCACATAATAAATTATTAGAAGCAATATATGATTTATTGGCAGTGAAAGTTTGTCTAATCTGTTCATATGATACAGAGTAACTAAAAAGTAAAAATAAACCCATAAAATATGATGGAGCTTTAATATTTCTGATACAAATTTGCACTGTTGAGCCAGCTTTCCTGTTTTGTGTCTTAAGTGTCTTTAGTGGCACATATTCCAAATTTCAGGACATGAAACTTGAGTTGTTTGAAGTGGTAACAGAAAAAATGTTCAGGTTTGACTTGTAGAAGTGATGTTATGCCCTTGATCCATGTGTGGAGCGTATGGTATTGTGTGGATCAAGGACATGCTAAGGTCCCTGAAAGAACAATGAAGGGTAACGCAGCTTCCACTGATAACTATACTTATGGTTCACAGAGTGTAATTTGAGACCACTTTCTCTATCTGTGGTCAGCACAGTAAATGCTGTTCACCTAACAGTGGACCTTAGCTTCTTCTTGTTTATTTTGGCTTTCCATGTATGTTCGGGAATCTTCAGTACTCGTTACTTCACTCAGGCTACCAAGAGAAATAAAACCAGTTTCGTGTGAACACCAGTACAGAACAGTGCAAATGTTTCAGAGTGTTCCTAGGCAGAAGTTGCAAGGGAAGGAAATCTGCATGCTGGTTAGGTTTCTTAAGCCTGGCCACCAAAAGAGTGAATCAGGCGTGCATAGCAGGGAGGGCAAGACGTGTGTATATACAGAAGATGGAAAGCTTCAGTGTAGTTAAAGGTTTTCATTCTAGGCCCTTCTGTTTCAGGTTCTCCAACTGTACAGTTGGATATCAATTTGGAGGACCAAAATTAAAAGCGACCCTTTACTAAAGAGAAGCTTAAGGATTTTGTCTGCATTTTAAATTCTGTCCCTGTTTTAAATGGGTTCATGGTTTTCCACTGGGCATGGCAGCCTACAAATTCTGAGGTATTTTAGAATAATGATGTTAAATATTTTTTAATTGAAATCTGAAGGAAGACAATTGTCAGTTGTCTTAACATTTTCTCTTTCTTTGATCCCTCATCCTAGTATTAATTTAATTATTCATTGTTTGGGGTGAGTTTTTTGGCTGCTCACTTTACAGCAGTTGAGAAAACTTACTTTACAGCCAGTGAGTTAAAAATGTCAACATGTGGCACACTGTATTTAGGAAAAAGACAAGACCACAGGGAGTCTACCTTGTTACAATTAATGTAGGAGAATGTTAACTTTATTAATATTAATTATCCTGAATTATTTGTTAAAGTAGCACACAACATAAACAAAACATAACTGCAATGCATCTCTGAGTTTAAAAAGGCCACATTGTTGGGTTTTTAATCTGTAAGTGGATCTGTTTGTTTCAGGATCATTATTGATTTTATATGAAGCAGGAATGTTACCTTCTGGGGTTAAACCACAACATAACTTTGCTAGGACTGTTTTCTAAACAAGAATGAATGTCAGCCCTGCACATTAGAAGTTTCTTGAAAATTTTATGTGGTTTTTTTTTTTATTGAGATAATTCAATAATACAGATTTTGGAAGTAATTACTACCCATAGCTCTGAATTATTTGCCCCTTGAGACATGCAAGGTTATGCCATATATGCTAGCAAGAAATTTGTTTAAATAGTAGTCTCACTTGGTGTTTTGTTTGTGGGTTTTGGGTTTCTTATAGATGCAAGAATACTTAGTTGCATTATTGTCTGTTTCTTTGTTTTTAATCACCGAGCTGTACTAGAGACCAGGTGATTAGAATACACTCTTTGGCTACTGGAAGGTTTGTATACTTTATTTCCAGTAGATCCTGAAACCACACAGGTTTGGCTTCTGTGTGATATTAGCCAGGATTCAGGTGGTCCTTGCTGGCAGTAAATTGTTCTTATAATGTATGTTTAAAGTTAAACTGTATATGGCTTTCAAAACAGTTCTCTCTACACATATCTTCTTACCTGGCAGCTGGATCTCCAGCTTCCAGTGCATGAGGAATTTATTAATCTAACATGACTTTACTAACTTCAACTTCTATGGTCTTTAAATAGCCAAGTACAATGTGTGTGATGTGTATTCTCCATGTGAGTTTTAAGTTCATTCACTCCTCCTCCTCCTCCTCAAAGTGTTCCCACTACAGTATCTTCAGTATGACAGAGTTCCTATTATAGTCAATTCATCCCTTTTTAACTCTCATAACTATTCTGTAAGTAGTGCTCCTTTCAAATATGCTTGACAGGAAGATGCAGTCTTCTTAATTTTCCTTTGCCAGTAGATTTTAACCTCAGGGGACATTTCTTAGAACTGAGGCTTCTTCCTTCCTTTTTATGTGTATCCCGCACTGGGTCATTCTGCTGTATTTACTAAAAGACACCACAGGTTTGTTTCTTGTAAGGCTGGATGAGGCAAAGCTCTGTCACTGCTGACCTTGATTACATTAAATTCAGTGAAGTAGAGGTGAAAAGCTCCATGTCCATTACCATTCTGAGCCTGCTAAGTCTCTGCCACTTTTCAGAGACCCTTGTTTCAGTGTTTTTTGATCTGAGTGAAGTTTTCTTCAACAGCTTTTCCTTTCAATTTTTTCACTGTTCAGGAAGAGTGTTTCTGATTTTGAAATGGATAGCTTTTGGACCCTTGTTTACAGATTTTAGAACATCAGCTGTGTTATTTATTGTACAAAGAGTAATTAACAATATACATTCTGGTGATACTGCGGAATGGACTGTAGGCTTAACGTCTCTAGGCATTGTATTTAAAGCCTTTTTCCTTGTATTTTTGGGCTTCTATTGTCTCACCATTGATCAGTTAGGTTTCAGTAATACGGAACATCTGAAAATCACCAGTGTAAGGCTATTGGTATGCACCATTTAAAACAAAATGCTTATTCACAGCTTGGACTAGCAAAGAGAGAGGGTATCATTCAGCAAGTGATAGGCCCCTGGTAGCATAACTAATTTACTACAGGTTTAGTTTGCTTTAAAGACAGTATTTTTAATTACTTGATATTCTGAGTAACTGAGTTTCTTTAGTGTTTGTTCATTTACCCATATACCCCCACATCTGTCAAAATTACACAATCAAAAGTAATATCTAGAAAAATACTCAGAGTTCTCATGGTTTTGGCAACAGTCACGTTGTTCCGTAGTGTAATTAATTCTACGTCTGTGCTGCAAAAAATAACTGCCTCATTGGTAGAAGGAGCAGAATGTGGACAGAGGAGCAAGTGGAAAACTGGAAGTTAGGGTGTTGCAGGCTGCCCTGCCCCAGTGGAAGGAAGGCTGCGATCCCTGCTGTGTGTCAGGCTTTGGGGAGTCTTCTCCAGTTAGTTAACTTCTTCCGTAGTGAACACATCTCTCCTTTGGACAGAGCTGTGGAAAGGCTGTTGGACGGCTGTCAGATCTTGTGTGTTTTGCCTACGGCCTTACTATACACATTGTGAAGGGCTTGTTTGCCCAGAACCATTGGTTGGTTTTTTTTTTAAGCTACAGAATAAAGGATATTGCCTCTGCTACACAGCAGGTGGGTTCCGGATCAGATCCAAGTAGACTGTATTTTTTTGATCAGTGCTTCTGGTCATTTAAGCTCTCAGAGTTTGCAGTGCTTGGAACCTGGAATCACTGGGGAATTTTCCTATAAACTTGTGAAACTTAGGGCTGAAGCTTGGCAAAGAATCTGCCTTGCAGTGCTGCTCTCAAGCTTTGTCTTTGTTACAAGTGCAAGATGTTATTTCATAAGCATTTCTTTCAGTTGCAGGTCTGCTTTTCTGCCCCTGCCACTTTTTTCCTGCCTCTGTGCCCTCAAGTGTGCCGGAGCAGCTATTTATGAGACAACAAGGTGAACTGAATTTGAGATTGATCTAGGTTAAAAATAACCCTGCAGAAAAGGGAAAGCAGAAGGCACTTCAGTTAACCTGGATCAGCTCCCTGATCCAGTTCACCGCAGCTACACTAACAGTTGTACCAGCACAGGTGGGATATGGCACAGAGGTGAGACTGGATAACAGGCATAAAACAGGGGCTGACCGACCTGCGGCTGTTGCTGAAAGGAGAGCTGTGGTCTTGTGATCTCAAGCTGTACTGCAAGTCTTTTCCTACCACATATGGTTTCTACACGATGAGGTAGAAATGCTTCCTGGAGAATAATGGGACATAGAACAAGGTAGCAGTGGAGCTGTGAGGAGGTGAGTGAGAAATGTCTTGTCTAACAAGCTGCAAAACTAAAAGATAAAATGACTGCCTGCCTAGCCAGCCCCCTCCCCTCCCTTCCCCCCATTGGTTGGGAAAGGATTAAACACATTCTTCAGTGTAATTTTATTTATTTGTTTTATCCTGGTGTTCAGGAGGGCTAGTTGTGAATCAGGACCCCAATTTGTTTTTACAAATGCAGAACAGAAGATTTAGTCTCCAAAACCTATGTGTTCTATTTTGAATAATAAGGTAAATACAGAGAGATGTGAAATACAAGATCAGTGTGTGTAGCAGGAGAATCGGGATAAAGCAATTTGTAGGTACAATTGTAGATGTTGCTATGGAGGGAGCTAGAAGAAAGATACTGGGGTAGCCCTGCCTGTGGTGTTTGGGATCAGCACTGGTAAACAACAGTCTCTTCAGTGCTTGGTTGAGCCTGTCTCTCTGGCATCCTGCTTGCTGTTTCCTCAGCGTCACAGAAGAATAACATCCACTAAGAGTAAGGTTTCACAAAACAGCTGAGCCCATCTGGTGACTTGTACTGTTGAAAAACAGATTTTTATTCCTAGACCCTTCATGAGTCACAATTCTAGTGTTTTTCCAATCCATATGTTTTACATAGGTGGAAAACTATGTGGCTTTTATCTCTTTGGGTTATCTATAATTATTTCGCACGCCGAATCAATTCACTGAGGTGTCAGATGGCAAGAAACAGATTCAAAAGGAAGCAATGAAAGCTCTGTTGGCAACGAAATGGTGAGGTGGCAAGAAAAAGAAGTCTCATTTCTTAGTGTTGAGCTCTTAGATTAACTCAACAGTTTCTTAAGACCTCACCCTACTAACTTGGAAAAATGATTTCTCCAAAGTACCCCTTTTCTGTCTGCCTTGCTTCACGGCTTGAAGTTTTTAAGTGAGAGATGTTGGCACCTAGGTGTTGGACTTTGCTCTTTCAAGGTTTTGGAGTTGTATCGACATAGAGAAAATGCAGCAAAACATTGTTTCTTTCCTTTTCCACACATATCATGCAGATCTTTAAGACCATAATATTTTAGAAGAGGTTTTTGTTGGTTTTTTTAAAATTTTGGTTTTAGTTTCAATTTTGTTTTTGCCAATCTGATATTCAAAGTAAAAAATGTACCAGAGTTCTATTTTGTTCATTTTTATCAGTCATTGAACTATTTTCTACTATTCCCTGGCCAGAGGGGTTCACCTGTAATCATAGAGAGCTTGGTAGCTTATGATAGAATGAATTCAGGTGTATATTCCTAGATACCCATGGTTAGGCTAATTGTGTGGGTTGCTTAACGTTTTACCAGGTAGTAAAGTCATGGAAGCACCTTGTTGGTTTGTTTGTTCTTAAACAGCTACAATTTTTATTACTTCAGACTAAACAACCAGTTTGTTTTCAGTGTTTTTTTATATTAGGATATCATCTATCTATAGTTTTGAGGGGTTTAGAAAGTCAGAGAATTATATAAGTATATAAAAAACACTGTGTGTTTTAGAGATAAATGGGACTCCAGGCTCTGAGAAAGAAAAGAGCTTTTCCGTGACATAGCTGTTCTCTAGTAGAGACAGCCTGGTGAACATTTTGAGCCAAGATCTCACCATAGGAAGAATAGATAATTATTGTTCTACCTTGCACTGACTGTTTCTTCTGAGGGACATGGTAACCATTGACAGACTAGCACTGGAATAGTAAGGTATCTCACCTGTGATGTTGAAACAAGAGGCATAGAAAATTCTCCTGCAATACATTACTAGATGAACAAATAGCCAATCAGCTGGGTGATTTGGAAAGGTAACTGTTAGTTTCATTATCCATCTGCCTTTTGTTAACGTTTATCCTTTTGTTAAAATAATGTTTAAACAGAGGACAGTGGGAACTTTTTGTTTATTTCATTCAAGTTAAACTGCTTCCAGCAAGTATGTACTTGTTAACCTACTGCACTTGCTGTTAGCACTTGTATGTAAACCCGCAGGCTTCCCCAGCTGCAGTGTGGTTTGAGAAATTAAAACAAAGGAAACTACATTTCTGGCACAGAGAAGGAAGCTTTAAAGATAGAAAAGATTGTTATTTTGCCTGTGCCTAGAATCCGTTTGCTCTTCCTCTCATGAAATGACATAATTAAGGGTGTACGTACTCAGATACAGCAGCAGGTGCATTGTAATAGTAATTAAGGTTAGTTTTGATTACTATATTAGGCTGTTTCAAATTCTTTGTTTGTCATGTAGCAGGTAATAGTAATAGTTTTATTGTGTATTTAAATTTTAATTGTTAAGCATGTGATAATCTAGCCTTACTTTGCACAGGGGGGAAAAAATGTGACTTCACTGCACCAAAGTCTATCATTAAGGTAAAGTTTTTAATGCAAATTACCTGTATTCAGACATTTTATTAACTGATCCATAGATTAATGTGGAGCCTGGATCTTTTAATCAGGGTTTCTAGCTGAGGAACAGGGTAGGTGGTGAGCGAGGCAGAAAGCATTACATCACTAAAATCATACTAAACTAATTTAAAAGATCATGGTATTTCCTTCTAACAGGTGTCAGGATGCTGAAAGAAGATATGTTTTCATTGACTTGTGAAGGGCTGTGCTTTATCAGGTAGTTTTTGAAAAGTCAGTGCTTCAGTCATACATTTTGCCCTCGTGAAAACTTGTGCAATGGGCAGGGGATTCTTGTTGAAATCCAGAACACTGCAGATCCCAGCATCTGTAACATGCTTTGAGAATTACAGGTCAAATATCCCAAAGCAGTAGATTGCAACAACAGTTCCTGTGACTAAACTGATTTCTCTCTGTTGGCTTAAAAATCTACATTTTCGTGGTACTTGCTTATGTGAACTGAACTTGAGTTTGAAAGAACGTGCTAAATCATTTAGCTTAGTTTAATGGCCTACATGAATAGGTCATTATAGTCTAAGTCTACGGCAGCTCCATGGTATGAGGAATCTCCTGGGAAGCTTGGGATGTGTAGAGCTTTACAGTGGTTCTGTGTCTGCTGGTTCTTTTGTAAATTGGCAGACTTGGGTTGGTTTTTTTTTCTTTTAATTTCTTGAGGACAAATGGTCAGATGGAAAACTGAATAAATAAATAAATAGGCCTTGTTTTTTCCTGCAGATTGCTCTAATACATAAGAACAGTTCAATTTCTAAGTTGTTTCTACTGCTATGATATGTTTTCTGCTGCTCTTTAAATTCTACCTGCATCATTATCCAACTGCTCATTTAGTGTCCAAATGCAAAGTTTATTTTACTTGCTCATTCAGGGTATTTTTGTATTTTTATTTTTAACTTCAAGGTAGAGCATTCTTGAAGTTTAAATGAATGTGTCCAGGGTCAGTAACATTTTTTACCATGTGCAGGTAACAAACATACCAAACTTTGTATCTAAGGTATTTACATTCAAGAAGAGCTTGACAAGGATGGTAAAGGATACAGAATGATTTCCATATGAGGAATTACTGTGTAAGTGCTATCTCTTCTACCTAGAATAGGTAGTGGATATACTCTGTAAAATTGTGGGAAGTGAGAAGTGTTCTCTGCTTGCTGCCTTGTTCTGGGGTTTTTGGGGTTTTTTTGGTTTTTAAGTAGTCACCTTGAGTCACTGGTCCTGTTGGCTTTTTCCTTAGGGATAGATACCAATTTACGCCTAACAAAACATTAGAGCCCTCCTTAAGAGTGAGAAACTATAGAAAAAGAGAATGGAGGGAAACCAGGCAACAGCTGGTAAGAGGGAGGAGAAGTGTGGGTCAAGAAATGTTAAATAGGGAAACAAAGGGAGCACTGCTGTTTTTGTCTTGTCCGTGTTCTCCTGCTCTGGAAGAGGAAGCTCATGAAGGCTGGCCAGAAAGGGTCTATCTGAGGAGGTACAGGGTCATTCTGTGAAGCTTCTTCCTCCTAGTTGCAGCTAGGTGGGAGCCAGTGGAGTTGATGAGAAGATTCTGCATCATGTAGAGCCTTAGAGGGCAAGTGTATAAATGTAGTAGTGAGCAAAGGGCATCTTAATAAAAGGTTTTAGAGAAGCTGGAGAAGGGGTTGCCACTTGTCCCAGTCAGGCCATGGCACACGTGCATGTTCCACCTTATCTCAGAGGGAGCTAAATTATTGGGACCCCATGAACAGCAGTATGAATGTGTCCGTCTCTTTCAAGTATTTTTCCTGCCTTGGCTCTGGATGTAGCCCATAATAGCAGCTGGTCCATCTGGCCACCTGCCTCTTCCGATGGTAGGAGATCTTGTCTCTTGCTGTCTGGGCAGGGCCAAAGGTGAGAAGGTGAACTATGAGTGCCTAGAGGAATTTTCTGAGATGAGACGTGAAGATGAACTGGGTGTCATGAAGCTTACTGAACTGATGTGGGGGGAAGCATGTGTGTATCACAGGGACAGCAAGCAATCTTTGGCTGGTGTTTATAGTTCCCTCATTCTTGTATCCAGGAGTTACATAGCTGCTGGAGGAGGAGAGTGTTGTTGCAGGTCAGGGCATCTGGGTGACAAGCTTCATGCCAGGTACCCAAAGTTTGTGCAGCCACAGATGCCAGGTATACTTGTCCTGTGGTATAGTTTCAGCCTTCTGTAGCGTTTTCCTTTGAACCGGTTACAGTGAGTCCTTCATTTACCTGCAGTCCTAATCTTTTGTGTGCTTAATTGCATTCCTAGCAGTCCTCACCTACCTTTTCCTGTACTCTGATATAAGACAGTGTTACATTGCACAGTCCATTGTTTTCTGTACCAAAGTGGCACTTTTTGTCTGATCTTTTTATCATGGTAATCATTGGTGCTACTTGCATACTTTCAAAGAGGGGTGGTTTTGTTTTGGGCTTTTCTTAGTGGATATCTCTCTAGAACCTTGCTATCTTCAGGAGCTAAACTGATGCTTTAAAGTTGTTCCCTTCCTAAGAGTTGGGGTTTTTTGACCATGGTGGGCTTCGCTTTTTATTTTGTTTGTTCTTTTTTAAGCAGTTGCTTGAAACTTCACCTTTTATCAAAGAAAAACATTTGCTAAGTAATAGACAACAGGAATATAGAACATGATTTGACTAAAAAACTATTGTGCTTTTCAACTGTAGGACAGCGTGTTGTATGATGATTTGGTTGGATTTCTAAATCAGTTGTAGCCACGATTACTTACTGGTATTATTTAGAATGATTTTTCAGAATCTCTCTTAGAAGCAATTTTATAGTTTCTGGTGGGCAAGAGTGTGTTTCCAGAGTAGAACCAGAATTTTGCTGGTATGATGGGTTAAAAAACCAAAACATGTCTCCAGCTTGAGGCTATAATTATGAAGCGTTCTTCAACTTGCTGCTTATGGAGTAGTTATGTGACTAGTTTTCTTTGGCACTAAAGCTTACTTGAAAAATTCCTGCCCTGATCACCCCTGCTGCTCTGCTACAATTTGCTGCTGCTCCTGTGCCAGTACAGCTGTTTGAGGACTGCCTGGAAGTGTTGCTGAAGTGGTTAAATGCCTTGCTCCCACCCAGCTCTGTTCTGGTCCCTTCATTTCATGGACGTCTCTTAAAATACTGCCCCACCTTTGTTCTACTGACACAAAGGAGTGATATGAAGGAAAGGGTGAAACATGGTTACAAGTGGTTTTTGTCACCAGAAAAAGTACAGAGCATTTTACTGAAGGGATGTGTTGCACAGTGTTTTTTGGTATGTTGATGTGAGCTGGTTTTTGAGGAACTCTTTGAAGCTTTCACTTCAGCAAGAGTAGCTGCTGACTTCTGTAGTGATACGCATCACCATGCCATTTTCATACTATCTGCAAAAGTTGTCCCATTTTTACTACTGAGACTAAAATAGTGCTTGCAACATTTTAGTTCTGTTAAATGTGATTGCCCTTATGATGATCAGAGCAAAATTAATTTTGACAAAGTTATAGTAAGGATCACCAGCCTTCCTCTTCATATTTTTAATTACTCAAGAATGTATTCAAGCATTTTTAGGACAAATAAAACTGGAAGATGACTAATACGTACAAACTCATTTTAGATACAACATGTGAGTATGGAGTAACTGGAGGAAGAAGAGATGTGCAGATCTGTTCAGTAGCGCAATGAGAGATGTGAAAGCCCCAGGTATGGAAGCTAGCCTGAATGATACAGTAGGGCCAGGAGTATAAGCACTGCAAATTTAATTGTCTTTGACGAGAAAAATGAATGCATCTCTTGCATTTACCTTTTCTGCACTTTCAATGAATTTTCCACTTAATGGTGAGGACATAAATTTTCTACAGGATGTATTTTCCATTTAAAGGGAAAATAAAGTTTGTAGCCTTACTGCCTTTTTTTTTTTCCCCCTAAAGATAACTTGTGGTAGTTCTGCCTTCCTTTGTGTGAAAATAATCCCAAACAGAAAATAGTAGTTGGCTGGTTTTCCACAGTTCTATTCAGAACATTGTAATTTTCTCCACTAACTAAATTGACTCATTCATTTACAAACTTACTTATTCTGCTGCCAGTTGTCTTGTTAAGAGGACTAGCCCAAAACATGTTGGCTGGGAAAACAGAGTAGTAGATACTAAGGAAAGCGTGTAAGTGCAGGCCTTTCACACATGGTCGCTTTGGACTTGGACACAAGAAAAAAATTTCACAGCGAGAACAGTCAGCCATTGGAATAATCTCCCAAGGGAAGCAGTGGATTCCCTGACATTAGACACTTTCAGGATTTGGCTGGATGGGGTGCTGGGCCATCCAGTCCAGCCCATGCTTTTGCCTAGAAAGGTTGGACCAGATGATCCTTGAGGTCCCTTCCATGCTGTGGTTCTGTGATTTTGAGATACATTATGGAGAAGCTAGACAGCAAAGTGAGTCTGTTGAATTTGAGATTGTGCAGAACTTGAGAGGGGTTTCTGAAAAGTGACTGCAGGGTGGGGAGCAGAGACTAGAGATCAGGCTCATTTATGAGAAATAGAGCAGTGGAGAGAGTGTGGATTTCTCTCAAACAGTGTTGTGGTGGCTGGATAGCCTGAAGAGGGCGAGATCTCTATGAAAAAACAGTTTTGCTTTCATGTTGAATGTACATTTAATCATGAAAAAAGCGAGACATTAGTGAGCTTGGGGAAACATGCTGCAGGTGCAAAAGATTGAATATATTCACTCTTATAGGCAGGAGGCACAATATTGGCAGTTTGCTGAGAGTCAAAGTAGTAACAAATGCTGAATTAAGATATAAGAGAATAGAGAAATAGTATTATTGGTCCCTATTGTTTAGTAATGATACAGGTAGCAGCAATAGTGTTTTAGCATGAGGAATACTTCTCCTCTTCCAAAATATGGAAGTACACTAGTGGGTTAGTGGTGTAAATTTAAAAACAACAAAAAACTCAGCCCACCAAAACAAAACTGTTGGCACATGTAATCAAGAGCATTAACGTCTTCATGTGATAGAGCAAAGGTCTGTTTATCCTCTGTTACATAAATCTCGTATTGTTACTCTTCTTCGGGACCCCTGCTGACAAAAAGCCATTAGAACTTTACTAGGGCTCTGTGAAGATGATGAAACAGTAAATCTCCCCATTTATGATTATATCAAGAGCTATTCAATTAAAGGTAGCTTTTTTTTCCTGGTGTTCGGTGATATGATAAAATGTATTCTCTCATAGAAGATTAACTTGCAGATGCTGCTTATAGCTGTTACAGTTTAGGAGGTTCTTGTTTCTTTGTGTGTTTGGAGGAGGGTTATCTGAATCATAATTACTTGTCTGCTGCAGCAGCAAGAACTTTGCAGTATCCTTTGATAGGAGACAATCTGGAACCACAAACGAAAACAATACTTCATTTTTATAGATGTCTGTTCTTACTGGTGTGGTTTTGTGGTCTAAACACAGCTTAATTGTCACAGCATTGGATAATTTAGAACTGAACTTAGAGGACTGCTATGTGAAATACTAAAATACTGTGCTTAGAATTAGAAGCTGTTTAAAAAGTACTTCCAGCTAATTGTTCTTCTCAAGTACTTCTTCAGTGGTGACAGTATTTAAGAAGGGATAGCAAAATTAGAACAGTTTTGAAAGCTGACCTAGAAGCAAATATAAATCTGGTCCTTCAAGTTGTTACAATCTAAGAAGGCAAAAATGTAGCCATAGCAGTAGCCTGATATTAATAGCTTCTTTATACTGAAATACGCATATATTGCATGTATAGATGGAATTAATTTAATAACTAAAGGAACATCTCCAAAACAAGGGGAAGAGGAAATTCTTCCCCCTCACCCCCCATCATTAGTGATTTTTCAGGTTAGAGAAAATTAGAAGGGTAACAGTTTCATTACAGCAAACATTATTACACTCTAGGTGAGATGTTTGTAAATATTTTATTGTGTTACTATGTTGGTGAGTGATACATTTGAGTGTGGGAAATCAAATGGTTGTCAGTTTAAAATCCTGTTATATACATTATATTCTGTAGTGTTATGTGAGATACTACAGGAAATTGGAGATCAGTTTACCTTCTTAAAGTAAATGCATAGAATAGTGAAGGTGATGGCCAGTTATTGTTCCATTTGCATTTTAGTAATGATTTTTGTCAGTGTGACCAAAATAAGCCTGTTTCAAGGGAAGGTCTTTATGTTGTGGGTTGTTGTGTTGTTTTTTTTTTTAATTTGGTATATTTATTAATTTATCTGAAAGGAAATAAAGTGTATTTGAAATACTTACATTTACATTCAAATCTCAGAATGTGTGGATGATATTGCTATTCCAAACAGCAGTAATTCAGATCAGAAGATAATGGTTTCTCATTGGCAGTCTGGTGGTGGTGGTGAGGTAGTTACATGTAAGGTGGGTGTCTGGTTAAAGGTAGAAAAAAATTGGACATTTATGTTGAAAGTTGAATTTTTTTCACTTGTTTAATTGGTGTGAGGGATCTGTTTCTCTTCTGTTGGCACTTGTCCACACTTGTATACTACAATTAGTTTTTTTTCTTTACTCAATGAATTCTTTAGCCTCTTAACAAAAGCATTTTTAAGAAGTTGTTTCCACATAAGGAAACTGAAAAGCTTTTACAGTGAAATCAGATATTCTGGTTTTCTGGTAGACAATGTAAGTACAACTTTTTCATTACTTCAAGTTGCATGATGCAGTATTTCTTGGTTGGGCTTAGGAAAAAATTATTAGTATTGAGTGTTTCAATCCAGTGTTTCTATTTTAGTACACATAGCAACATCAAAAATGAAGCAATTTTAATGATGGGCACTTTTAGTATTCTCACTAAAACCAAAGAAGTTGAATTTGGGGTGTATCTTTGCTGCCAACAGGTGTTTATTACACCATGTGTCTGTCTCTTTTGTCCTTTGTCTTCTGAAATCTCATAGAGAAATTACCACAGGCTGCCAAGGTTGTAATTCTTAGTGAGTTTTATCTCTCAAATCCTGTACCTAGAACTCGAGGAATCAGTACTGTGACAAGGGAGTTTTAGGTTGGATATTACAAAGAGGCTCTTCACTGAGAGGGTGGTTGGGCACTGGCACAGGCTCCCCAGGGAGGGGGTCACAGCACCGAGCGTGACTTGAGTTCAAGAAGCGTCTGGACAATGTACGCAGTCCCATGCTCTGACTTGGCTGGCCCTGTGTGGAGCTGGGATTGGACTTGATGATCCTTACGGGTCCCTTCCAACTCAGGGAATTCTATGATTCGAACTGGGAAGACTTTTCCACTTTTTAAAAAGGCAGGCACGTGCATCTTGCTGAAATGAGGTTGTCATAGGGTTGTGCTTAACTCTTTGTATTTCAAGAGGGATATTGTTACCTCATATTTCAGGATGACAGGGGTGTTCTATATAGTAAACACTGGTGTCTATTTCAGGTTAAAGTCTTTGCATTTTAGTATTTGTAACTAATAGATGTTAGTTAAAATTTGCTTTGCTTAAAGATTGCATTCTTTCAGTGTCATTTTCGGTATCTTACATTGCCTGATAAGATTATTCAAAGCCTTTGGAGATGTTTCTTTTGCTGCCCCTTCTTGCTAGCACATTTGTGGTATTAACGGGTTGGGTACATTTTTAATGAAAGTGAAGGATAGAAATGCAGCTTTCCTATTCTTGGTAAATAAAAGAATCCACCAAAACTCAAACCAACCAAATTAATGTTTTCGAATGAACAAATAAAAAAATTAGACAGCATATTGGTGAAGTATTCCAAGGAGGAAAGCTGTAGCACTTGCAGAATGAACCTGGATATTGTTTAAGCTGTGTGTTTCCAAGAGAGGAATTAAAAGACACAGCAAGAAAGCCCCAGATACAGTTTGAGCAAATAGTGGAACGTGGCCTCTGAAAAACATAGCAAGGCATTTTTTGGCTGAGCACAGCTAAAGAATCCGCCTTATGGAATTGTTGGCTTCCTTTCTTCTTTGTAGAGGTAGGCTTTTATGTGTTCTCTGCAAGTACCCAAGATCAAATCCACGTAATGTGCAGAGAGCAGCATCTCACCTATTTCTGTTCAAGTGGTGAGTGGATGATGGAAGCAGGTAACCAGCTCAGATCAAGTAGGTAGCAATGTGCATTTGTGTAAGCAGCGGGCAGGTGGGGGGTGTCTCTCTTCTGACTTAACAGCTGTAATGAGGTGTACTGTCCTGAAGATTATTTTGCTGTACTACATAATTATATTTATTTGCTTTTGATTTATAGTTTATTGTTAATGGCAATAGGCTAAACCACAAATTTTCAGTGCATAGATCAGTTTCCTTTCCTGGGCAGTTAAACACCAATATGTGCTTTCTCTATAGAAACAGCTTCTCAGAGTTTGTTTCATGTGCCACCAGATCTACAGTGCATCATTTACTTTGCCAAATGAATGCTTTCTTGCTTCTAAGAAAGTTTGCAAGTTTTATATAAATTCATAAGCTTTAAAAAAATGCTCATGCAGCTCTTCTAGTTCGGTCAGAGTTTTATTGTCCATGAATAAAGACTCAGCTTAAAAATAAACTTTTACAGCCATAGAGCTCTGCTAACAATTGGAGAATTCTTTGGTTGGGCAAATTTAAATTGGTATCATGGGGGCAGGGGGAAGGTTTTTATTAGGAATTGAATATGTCATTAGCATATGCACACAGTCCCCTCCCCCCTTCACCCCTTCACCTGGTTCTTGAGCTGTTTTTCTATCTGGGTCTGTTTTGGCCAGAATATGTCTCTGTTACATTTGAAATTTATACAATAGTACATACATGAATCACTTCAAACTATTTTTTATTGAAATTCTGTGTGAAATTTAGTTGACATTACAAAAAGTTTAACAATACAGTGGATAGAGAATAAAATGAAACCATAATTTCCCCCCTGCTTATGTTCATACCATTCTAATCACTTTGTGAAATGAGAAATAATTATTTAGTATAGTATTGGACCAACTTTCTCCATTGTATTATAAAGTGAAATGTTCAAGTAGCCTTGAAATTGTAGCCATTTTGACACTGCAGAGTTCTTAGGCTGGTATGCTGCAATTTGTTTTGTTCCTGTGTTTGTTCTGAGTTTGGGAATCACAAGTTTCCGTGTCTGTAGATGTACTGGGTACCGTTCAGAACCAAACTGCAGGTAAAATAGGTGTGAAGATTAGGAAAAAATCTGAAAACAAGGCAGAGAGTTCAATAGAACTGTTTGTCATCAGAAATAGGAAAGGAACCCAGTATTAGCAAAATTTGCCATTCTCCTGTTTGAAACTCTCAGACAGTATTTCATAGCTGATGTGGTAGGTTTATGGGAAGGCTGCTGGAGAGTCACCTCTTAATCTACATGATACCACAAGGTGACACATTGGCTTTCAGGTTTCCTTTTAAAAAACCCTCTTAAGTTTCTATAATCAAAATGAAAAAGAAAGAAAAAACCGTAATATTGCAAAATGAAATTTTAACAGGCAGGAAATGCAGAATTAAAATCAGCTTACACCTATCTGCTGTAAGAGAGAAAATTGCATGATTACATGTTCCTCCTTCCCCCCACCCCAAAGGATCTTGCTACTTTCAGTGCACAGGACATTGAGCAGTACTCATTAAGCAAGTTTTATTTACGGTTTATTGTTTTCAGTCCATGTATGTGTGCCTTATTTGCTGCATGTTATTCTTTTCCTCGGGAGCTTTTTACAGAGATCATTATCTTAGTATAGAGCTGTTTTGCTAACATTGAATTTACCTTTACAGCATCCTGTAAATGAGAGGTTTTCGTATTCCCATTTTACAAACAGGGAACTAAGGTAAAATCCCTTATTTGGGGAACCCTGTTTGCTGTAATAAAGGCTTTATTTCTTGAGGCACAGGTAAAATCCTCTGAAGTGTTCAGCTGCTGTTTATATAGATTTCAGTGCCAGTTACAATTGTTTCTTCTTTGTGAAACAGGCACCCAAATACCAATTGGTCACCGTGGGGGATAGAAAAGCATCAGTACATGCAGCTGAAAGTAGCGCGGTTTAAGGCAGTGCAGGGGCAGTGGCCACTCCTCAAGGATGGCATTCAGTAGCCTTTATCAGTCTGTCCTGCTGCTTCCCAGAGCTGTGTAGATCTTTCCACACTACAAAAAGGAGTCCTACAGATGCACTTCCTCCACCTGAATGACTGCCAGAGCAGTTCAGTACACTGTACTGCGGGAGGTGTCAGTCCATGGAAAAAGGAATACATGACGGTATCTGTTCTTACAAAGCATGTGTAAGAGGGCCATGCTGAGGTTGCCAACATGAACATAATTCTGACTTTCAAAAAAATGCTTTTGAATACCAAAATATAAAATACAAATCCAAAATTTTTCTGTTTGGATTAAGTTACATACTTGTTTCTACAGTTTGATTTGTAAATGTGTTCCTATAAAAATTCAGTAACTTTTACTGGTCATTGTCTTTATGCATAAATATTCAGAATTAGTGTGACAGTAGGTTAATAACTGATTAGTTCAACTGACTATCCAATGTCAGTTGGATTTTTGCTTAATATATATCAAATGTGCAGTAAAGCTAGGGAGTAATACAGCTTATATATTTTTATGCTCAAGTCAGAGGAATTTATTTTAAAAATTGAGAGGACATCAATTTGTATAGGTATATTAACTCAAGTTTAAAAAAGAAAACTTGGGATCATGAGAAGGGAAGAGAAAACTGGTGATAAGCCTTTGCTTATCAGGAAGTTCTTTTGCTTACTTAGCAATTCTCTTTTTAAGAGAAATACTCTTAAAAACCCAATTAAAAGCTCACCTGTCTGTGTTTCGTAGAAATAACTGAAATGTGTCAGACTAAGTTATCACAGTATAAAAATTGTTTGTAGATAAGGACTTGGCTCTTATCCGAGGTCAAACCACAGTATTTGTTGACCTTTCTACTTAGGCTTGATGCACTGAAAATCTGGGCTGTTAAACTTGGGAGTCATATGATTGTCTAAATCCTTACTTCTCAGTCACGATGTTCCAGAAAAACAAGGCAGAGGCAATGCAATCAGGCTTAACAGTCCCATTGCTTTTAACTGTTTCTGAATTTCTGTTGGGAAAGTATAGCTTTTAGGAAAATGACTAGCTTTTTAAAATCAGTTGGCACTATTAAGCAAGCACCTTTATCTGAAAACTGGCAACTAACTGCAAATATTTATTAAACTTTTTTTTTTAGAAGATTTAGGCATAGAGCAATACAGTGAAGCGACTTCTTATAATTAACATGGGCTTATAGTAGCACTTCTAGTAACTTAAAATAATGCATATCTTCATTTTTTGCCAGTCATGCATTTAAATTGGCAAATGTGTTGCAGAGAGAAAACTGTACTTTATTTTATGGCAATTAGTATATCAATTTACTTCACGTTCTCGAAGTGCTTATTAATTTTAGCTCAAAATAGATCAAATGTACCACATGTGACTGCTGTATCATAATACTACTTATCTATTTTTAAATCTAAATGGACTCTGGGAAAGTACTTTGCAAACTTTTGGCTTCTATTGCAAAGCAGGTTACCTCTGTATTTCTGGGTAAAGTGCCTCCTAATGGGGGCCGGTATTATCCCTTGGTCTTTCTGGCCGTGTTTCAAGACTTTTATGTTTATTAATTGCAAAATCTGAAATAAAACTCAGGTGGATTGTGTAAATCCTTTTTTCAAAATGAACAAGTGGCGGAGACTCCATGTTCTTCATTTCAGTCCTGATATTTTAAAGGAAAATTAGATGTATGCTGTAAGTCATGAGCTCAGAATTGCATTGTGGTATTTTGTTTTCTAAATGTTGCCTCTGTGAAGTTCCCTTCAACACCAGAGAAATAATGATTGTTTCCCTGTGTGTGTTTGTAAGCTTTTCAAAATGTATTCAATGTCTTCTCTATTGACTAATGGAAAGCAAACAGTCTTCACCTTTCTTAGTCTGTAATCATGGAGACATGGCTCAAAAATTATGCATAAGTTAATATTTCTTTTGTAATGATCAGTTGGGATCTCTATCTCTACTGCACGTGGTCCAAGTTAAACGTTAGGAATCTTCTAGCAGGATCTCACCTCACCAGATTATCATGGTCATGAAAATGAATGAAAGTAAGAGAGACTCTCCAAGGCAGTGAAGATTTTTAGTGGGGTTTTTTTGTTGGTTTTTTTTTTTGAAGCTAGCTGTAAAATAAGGAAGGTAAATTTAAGGAGAGCAGATAAAATGTTGCTGTAATGGATGGTTCCACGGTTGCATCTGAGTTATGTTGTAAGTTGATTGTAGTTTGGCTTTTGAGTGTAAATTTGTGTAATTGTCATTTGTAGTAATAATTCCGTCTGAGACTTACAAATACAAAAATACCAATGGCAAGCAGCATGACCAAGATTATGTCGGTATTTAACAGAACATGATTATCTTTGCAGTCTGAATTGCATCATAATTTGGGATCCAAGGGAGTACCCTTAGGTGACAAACTTTGACAAACACAGTCCACAGTAGACTCTGGATATTTTCATTCGTCTGTGGCCAAATGGCTGTAGTGCTCTGTGGGTTTTCTGAAGTTGATCTTCATGCTGCAGTCTTGTCTCTGGCTGAAGAAAGAGCACCGCAGGTCAGGTTTCAATGTTTTCTTTGATTTCATATAAAGACATCAGCATGTTAGTGATGCTGCAGCCACAAAGTTTACAATTTAAACATCTCAGGATCTGTGGCAACATCAAATACAAGTGGAGGGGAATAGCAAAATGAATTTAACACTTGTGTTTGAGGCATTCTTTTTTCTTAGTGTGCCCCAAGTGTAGCAGTAGTTTGGTATTCATGTCCTGCATCAGCTATCACTAAGTCAGAAGTTGCTAAAATATTAATATTAAAGAAGTGGGTGTTTTGTCTCTCACTTATGCACAGTTGGCAGTAACTAAATTCAGTTTTCACTTCACCTTGAGCAATGAAATGAAAAGAGTTGAGGTAATTGTGTTGAATCCCTTTTTGGCCTTAGACCTTCTAAAATTAATGTCCAAAACAGAATTAAGGGTGGAATTGTATATAGACATGGAATGTTGTCCTTTTAAGTTTAAATGGCTGAAAAATGAGGGCACTGAGTGGGTTGCGTTCTTTTCTCCTTCATGAACAGTGACAGGGCTCAGACCTCTGTTCATCTAGAAAAATTTGCCTGTGTTCTTGAGGACTTGCATTGTACATGCCTCACCTTCTGTCTGACTGGTTTGTAATGAGGCCATGGTTGGCACCTGTTTTGGGGGTGGTTTTGTTTGTTCATTTTTTATTCTCTTGTGGTTTAAAAAATAGTTAGAATTGTTTGGGAAAATACTGGTGATGATGCCTTCTCTTGCTCTATACCTTACACTCAAATTCAGGTTTTGCCTCCACACAATATTGTTTCAGATGCAGAACCCGTATCCTGCCCTTAGCTCTGTACTTCAGTTTTACCTCTGTTATGTGTCAGCTCCATAACAGTCTTGTGTCAGGACTGGTTTCCTTGCCTGCTGGCCCTTCCTCAGCTTTTGTTTCTTTTTTTTTTCTTATTGACCTCCGTTTTTTTGCAAAGTCTGTATTTTTTTACTGCATCTGAGACATTCTGGTGAATTCTAGTATTGTATGTTCCCCATGTTTTATCATAGTTGTTCCTGAGGTGGGCAGATAATGGCAGAAAATAGGGAAAATATTTCACTTGTAAGCTGTGTATTAACAGCTCTCTAATTTCTTGTAAGCAAAGAAAGCATAGTTTCCTTCATGTTTTGTATTTCAGCCTGTTGCATTGATAATTTAAACTCAAGATTGATGGTGTAAATATTGCTATCATATCTTTGAAAGATCTATTTCACTCCTGTTTTCTTAGGATGCCCAAATTTGGGGTTTATTAGACTTAGGACAAAAATTGGACCTTTATAAATGTGGATTTTGTGTCTGTAGAATTTTTATTCTCCTAAACTGTAATACATCAGTCAGTTTAAATTTTTCACTCTCAGAAGTCTGATGTTAATCCATTTTCTTAGCTGAAGCAAAAAAATATATTTAACAGCATTTGAACTTGAGGATACCATAGGCATATGAAGCAGTGAAGTCTATTTAAAATGTAAACAAAAACCAGTCAAATTTATTTGAAATTGTTTCCATATTTAAGCCTTGGTTTTATATTAAATTTCAGGCTATAAATTATTTTTAGACTACACTGATAAATTAATGAAGACAGATGGAATGTATGGTTAGAAATGTTGGCATATTGAGCAGTCAGGCTGAAGTGAAAAATACTTGAATGTATAATATGTGGGACAAAGTTATCTCAGAGCTATCTGATTGCAAAATCAGGGGTGCAAAAGGGTGCTTTGAAGAAAGGCAGGGAGAGTGTCTGAGCTTGGCCCTGCTGTATACAGTACAGGATGTGAGTCTGTGGCCTCTTGTCCTCTTTGGGCTGTGTCCCTGTCAGGTGTGTCTGCACTTGTGTCTCATGATGGGGATCCACCCCTTTAAAGGGTGAAACAAATAATTTCAGTAAAGCTGCCCCATGAGAGATGCTGTTTTTCAAAACACTGCATAACTATATATTCATACCACAAAGATTGTATATTGATGTTCAAAATGAACGTATTTGCCAAGAATCATGGGTTGTGCTTTTTTATAGCATTGAGAAGAATCTCTTGTTGTAGATGAGAAAATGGAAAGGTTCATGCAGCGTTTGTTGCCCTCCTCTTTTCATATCTATTCTAGGTGACTGCCAGCATTTTGTTATCAGGGTTGTTAGTTATGGTTTCGTTTGGAGCTCTACTGAAAGTATGCTTTTCTTATCTGTATTCCTTGAGCTGGTTGCTTTAAGTAGAATAAAACTTATACCCAGGATATCAGCTTTTCTTTTTTTAATCTTTTTTTTCTTAGGGTGAGTATATTCATACCTATTTTTCCTTGGAGGAAGAAAGGAAGATAAACGGCTTTCAATAGGAATGGCTATAAGGCTTCAGGTTTTCCAGCAAAGTATAAAACTTTGATCATCCAGCTGAAGTTCTTATAATTAAGGAGTAAGTGAAACAATGATTTTAGGTGAGATCAATAAATCTTTTCTGCATGCTGGATAGAGTGTTAGCAAGGAACTCTAGCTTCATTCAAGTGAACACCTGTGAAGCAAGCTTAAGAGAAGGTAGAAATACTGTCTTGTATTTCCTTTTGGGCATTATACCAAATCTGCTTTGTAAATTCTGTAAAATAAAAGATTGATGAAGTATATACAATTTTAAATGCTACTGTCTTGGTGGAAGGAGGTGATGAACATTAAGGAGGTGCTTTAATTGAAGACTCTTCTTGAAGTCAAACTAGGGGTATAGCTTTTCAGTTACAAGGGTAGAGTATGCTGTTCTGTTCCTAGAGTTTGGGTTGGGTTAGCCTACACAAAACGAGGAGATGAGATATCTTCAAAGCTTGACATACATATGTTAGATTTTTACTGGGTTTGGAATACTGTTCTCCATGGGGGCTGGTGCTGTACACAGACCAGCTGGTGGATGTAATTTAGGGTCACTGAAGAAGTCATTGTTAATGGACTATGGACTACTGTTTATTTAATCTGGTCTTAATTAGCTTATGGAGAGAGATCTTGGTGAACATACACCTGAAGATGAGGGTACAGAGATATAGTAAATCCATTGTGACAAGTGAATCTCCAGAAAGAACAATAAGTGAGCAAGTTATAAAGTGTTAGTAAAGTCAGGTAAGTAATGTAGTGCTGCTTTTGTTTTAACTAAGGAAAGAGCAGCATGCATTCATCATGGAGTCCCAAAAGCCATTCATCTTCAGAACTTGGCCATGTTAGACATCCTGAATGCTTAAGAAACCCTCCAGGAAACATTCAGAGTTGTATTAGACAGCATAATAGCATTGTTAACCTTTCACAACTTTTCAGAAAGATTAGATACCAACAGTGACTTCAAAAATTAGAAAAATACATAATTTTCCCTATTTGGATGAATTTGATATTTTCTTCTGAAAGTGTCAAGTTTACAGAGGCAAAGGAATGGAAATGTCAAAGTAGATTACCTAATAATATGTAAACAGTCCTTTTCACTTCAGATAAGTTTTCATTTAGGCTTTCATTTCTGTGTAATTTAAGTATTCTGGGTTTTTTGTCATATAGGAAAGGTAAAGAGTAGGATCTGTAACTGCAATTAAGGTCATCATTTTGATATTTTGCTTAAATGGGATGCCATGTGCTTCCTCCTGCCCCTCCCCAGGAGTGGAGAAAGGTGGATCTTACAGTGGGAATCAGTTTAAAAATTCGCCCAATGTATTGCAACTGGTACCTCATTTTGGCAGTTTTCTTGGGCAGAGTATTAACTTGAAAGGAATTGGAAGAAAACCAGAATCTTCCCACATGCCACGTGACTCCAGAAATAACATCTCTATATTGAGGTTGTAAGGAAAAGTTATGAGCATCTGAGAGCAGCTCTAAGTGAAACATGTTTGTTCTTCCAGGAGGAAGAAAAGAAGCCTCTGGCTAGTTATAGAGTTTTAGGTATTTTTCTCAAGGTGATGGTGCAGTAAATTAATGCAATAAATTCAAATATAACATTTCTTCTGGCTCTGGCAAATTAGAGGGCTTTTTGCTTCCCAGAAACTAGAAGGGCTTCACCGTGCTGTCATTAGGGAGACTTAATCAAAACAGGAATATCCCAAACTTTTCTTTAGTAGTAATTGTGAGTAGGATGCCTATGTCACTGCGAGATTAAGGATAACATTCCTGGTTATTCACAGGAATCCCTCCAAACAGTGAAGGCCTGTGTAGGCAAATCCTGTGTTTTCCCTGTGCACAGTCTGCACTGGAGGTGTGCAGGGGAGCTGTCAGTTATTTCAGACGTGCACATTTTTGCAACTCCAGACTTTTTGGCAGAGATCTCTTTTAACGATGAAAATATTTGGACGTTTGTCATTTGTCACAATTCTTGAATTCTGACCTGTGTAGGCTTCCTATGTGCAGTTTGGGGTTGAATTTCTTTGCAAGAGTTGGGACAAGTCAAAAGAAATACCAGTGGCATCTCTCAAAAACAAAGCCCCCTTTTTTGAACAGTTACTTGTTTTTCTTGACTTGTTTTTATATATACAGTCATCACATAGTTAACCTAAGCAATTTATAATTAATCTGTGGAAGGTCAGACTAAGATTCTGAAAGTTCTTTGCCTGGGAATTGTTAGTTCCTGGGCCTGTGGCAGCCGTTTCTTATCAGGTAGGTCTTGTTTCTTGGCTTTTGAGACTAAGGTGAGGATGGGGTTACAGGTGTATATATGTTGAAATGACTTACATTGTCATGAAAGTTTCATTTCTGTAGTATTCAGAAATAGAAAGCAGTAGAAAGAAAATTGGAGAGTGAACTTTGATAGCTAATATTATTCTGTATCGAATGTGCTGGGTCTATGCCACAATTTTCTTTACTTGTTAGATGGTTTGTGAGCTTCATAGGCAAAGGGGGGAAGGTAACTGTGTGGTCACATTCTGCTTGAGTACGAGTTTGGGGAGTTCTTTGAGTAACAGTGGTATAGAGGAGCCTTGCAGTATCCTTTCTGAGGATACAAGGTTGAGTGTCAGTGCTTTGAGGTGACCTACTGTGAGAAGCTGCTTTTAGTGGTATTTCACAGCATGAAATAGAGTGATTTGCAGGATGCATTTGTAATTAGTTTGCTCCTATTTCTCTTTAAAACAAATTAAAGATAAATAAAATTACAACTAATGGATGTTCTTGTATCTAATTAATAAATAACTTCAGTAATACTTGCTGTCATTTACCTTTTAGTAAAAGGTAATATATACTACACTTAATACATATTGCACTTAAGAAAAGAAATACTTTAAAATCAATTTCAGTGTTGTTGTGGAAAAGTTTATTCTTCATGTAGTCAGAATGTGCCATAGTAGAGCTAGCTAGCATTGTGAGTACTTGCTTACTAGAAGGAAAATTCTTATGTTTTTAAACAAAATGCAGAATTGTCACATTCTGGAGCAGAGATGCTATCTATTATCAAGCACTGATTTTGCACTAAAAGTAAGCAAAATTTGTATGTTCAGCACAGCTTGTAGCTTACTCTCTGTAAGCTGATGAAGGACACCACTAGTTTCTCTTGATCGTATTAGAAAAAAAAATCTTTGATCATTTTGCTTTGAGAGTGAAAATACAATTCCAAGGTTGTGGCTGCTTGAGGATGCAGTATTAAGGAATTGCATCTTTTCTCTGCTCTCCTTCATACTGCATGCTGAGCTGACATACCGTTGTGACTTGTTTGGTTTTGTTCAGAGAATTACAAGTAATGGTGTATTTTACCCATATTCACTTCTAAAGCTTTTCTCAATAGTTCTGTGTTGTGAATAAAGAGGTTTATATGGCACTTTCCACAACTGGAATTTTGTTTAATAAATCCTTAATTATTCTTAAAATTGTCTTTACTTGTACTAATAAAAATCAAGTGAAACAGAATCTTGGCAAGTTTACGTTAAGAAAAGGGAAGAAAAAGAGCACTATCCATTTCCTCATGTAACGCTTCTATCCTGGAAAGTGTTTTCTAGTTTCCAGTGCTTTAAATAAATATTAGAATAAATTTAATTCATTTGCACTTGTGTATTTCTCTAAGTGTAAGAGTGAAGGATAGATCTGACCTTTCTGTCTACTGCTGATTACATCTTGCAGTTAAAAATTTTCTCAGTTTCAATCTATCTGAGCTTTAGTTGTTCTGGCCTTTGTTGTAAAGCAATGCGTGGGAATGCCAAAGGATACTATGGACTGAGAAGTGAAGTAGCAGGAAAACACGTTCATAAATCACAAAAATTTTTAAGTATGTTTGCCACAGCAAACTATTTCTGTTGTGTCCAAATGCAAACACTGTTTAAGAATATGTCCACACTGCTAATAAATAAGTTGCCCTCACATGAAACAAACTGGCTATAAATTATAATTTATAAATGAAAATCCATCACATGGTGGGGAAAAAAAATAAGATCTGTGCACTTTGCTGCTACCTCCCTAAGGAAATAGCCAGTAATGAGGCAGGTGGTGTGTGAATTATTTCCCTTCTAAAAATCTGAGATCTGTAGTTGTGTTTATGCAGTACACTACAGGTGAATGACTGAGTACTTTTCAGATACACTGTTCTAGATGACAGTTTTTGTACCTCGCACTGTGTTTGCTCTCAAACCAGCAGATGGCATTGATGACTCCATTTAAGTGCAGACTAACATAAATTCTGTGAACCCAACGTAACTAACATCACTATATAGAGAAATCCCCTCTACTTTTCAGGGATTTAATGCCACTTTCCTCTCTGGCTGCTGTGGGGAATTGTACGAGATCTCCAGTAATTTCGACTTTCCCCTTTTTCGTAGAGTATGGGAAGCTGATCAGGCTGGTAGGGAGTGGAGGGACCAGGGCAGTCTGTTGTCTGGCCATCAGGTGCAGGAATATAGGATCTGTTCCTTGTATGAGTAGAGCCGTGTGCACCTCCACATCGCTGCATCTCCACATGACCAAATGTTTTGTATTTGAGAGCGTACTTTCTGAAAGCCACCACTGTATTTGAATTTGCATTCTGTACTCTCTCATTCTATGGAAAAGCACCATCCCTTCTGGTGAAGTCACTTTGCGTGTGCTTCCTTTCTTATTTGGATATTTTCCTAGTTGAACCTAAATGTCATATAACTGAGGAGCACTTCAGTTTTGGAGGAAAATAGAACTATTGATTTAAAATATTTCGCTCTAAGTGGAGTCAGTTGGTTTTGTTTTGTTTTTTTTCCTCTAGGGAGTGTGCTGGTGTCGTATAATGCAGGCAGGATTCCTGAAGGAGCTACGAGATTGTTTCTAGTTACTCTAGTATTTATCATTCTGGTCCTTTACCATACAACACAGAATCTGACCGTAGAGTGTAGCTATTACTATAGTAAAGAATCTTTATCTATAAGACTTTAGTGGTTTTGAGCATCTTTTCACTGTCCCTTCCTTTGCTTCCTCCCATTACAATGAGTTAGGTCTAAATGTGACACCCCCCCCCCCCCAGACCTCATTTGTTATGTGAGGCATTCTTAACTCAGGACATGTAACGCCTAATTTGTCCTGAGCTGGGGGGGTTCACATGTAAATGTACCTCTTACAGAGCAGGTCCTTACTCTATAGCAAAGTGGCTAAACCGAGGAAGGATAGGTCAAACCTGCAGGTTTTGGATAAAGTAGAGCACGTCAGCCTGAAGCTTTCTGTAGCCAAGATGTCCTCCACAGCAGCTGCTTACCATTGCTGTGAGACACACAGATCTTTAGCATCCTTGGTCTGATAGATCAGCCAGAATTCGAGCAGGTCATTTCTCCTTCAACTTGGGTCAGATACTGAGCAAAATGTCCCAGTTTTTAGTGTTTCTTATAGTTCAGGATATTCATTTTACTAATTTTGATCGATTATCTATTAATGCTCATTTTTAATCAACAGTATATTTTGTTGTAAATAGATAAGTGGATCAAAACCTTTGCTGCTAGTTTTTCAGAGGCAGTTACTGTAGCCACATGCTATATTTCTTCAAAATTTAGCCTTGGATTTAATTTAAATAAGTCCATATACTGACTTGGTCATTGTATTTGTCCAAAAGCAAAGGCATCTTAGTCTCAGCAGACAACTATTTTATTCAAATATGACAAAAGCCACTTACATAAGTCTTAGGGTACTTTCTTATTTGCTAAAAAGTAACAGGGTTTGTACAAAACTCCTGATTGTATATCAAACTATCTTAAGTAGTGCTGTGAAGTAATGATGAAGGGCTACTTCAGTAGCCTGTGATCTGGAAGGGCATGGATCAAGCAGATTTCTGCTAGTACTTTCAGAAGATTTCTTGTACTTGGGTGAAGGCAGCTATTTCAAAGATGGATCTTCACCGAGCTTTGTGTTATTATGGAGTTACTGTGTAATCTTTATTCATGTTCTGAAAAGCTCTCTCTTGTGGTATGACAATTCAGACCAGTGAGCACGTCATCTTGAAGGAAGCTGGGGAAAGTAAGGAGGAAGAAGCTGTGATAGAAAGCAGAGGGATGCAGCAACTCTTGGTGAGTTGGACAGTGTTGTTCAAGGTCTGGCTTGTAATGAAAGAGTTCTCTGCCCCCTTCTTCTCAACACTGGATTTGTGACTATGGCTACAAGCTGTTTGACTTCAGAATAGCCGGATAATATGTTGATAAAAATGAGGAAACTTGATATGCTGCCATTGTATGTGGAAAATCACATTATGAATTTGTCAAATTTTGACAACTCAAGAGAAGAAGGAGAGCTTTTAGCTTGCAAATGAAAAATCAGATGCTGAATTTGACTTTTTTCTCCCAAGTTCTTGGGGGTTTTCTTTTTGCTTTTATATCATCATGGATAAAGAATAAATGATGCTGTTAGGCCATGCAAGCCTTAATTTATGCTTCCTGATGAGAGATTAAGGTATTAGATGTCTGCTGCAATTAAGCTTGTGTACAGTAGATGCCACTAGAGAACTACTGAGTCAAAATAGAAATATGACCAACATTACCATAGCAACAACTTCCTCTTGGCAGTCCTATTTATAGAAGTGCTGCAGTCCCAGCCTTAGTACTATTCTCAGAGGAGCTCTCACTAAGGGTTAAGCTTTTTAGAAAAATGTACAAGTAAAGGTACAGCAGGGGTGCATGGGTTTACTTTCTCGCGTTTTATTAAGCAGGGAAGTTACTGGTTGTGTTTATTTTGTTTATATGCATTTTTTAAAAAAAATCTTTGTTTCAAAATGGAAAGCCACTAAATCTGTAAGATGCTTGGAAATGCTGCTCTTCTGTGTGTTTAAAAAGAAATGCAAGCTAGTGGCATGGTGCTGGATGTACAGTAGGAATCAAAATACATCTGCTTTTTTCAAGGAGCCTTTTTCTGCCTCTGTTTCTACCCATAATTCTTTCTGAAATATGCATGCCTGGCAAGCCTCAAAATGGATTGTGTTTAATTACATAATTTCTGATTAAAATGCTCATTCATTTTTTTTTAGTTATGAAATGGCTATCTGTATACTTTGTTACATCCTTTTCTCTCCAGCTTTATCTAACAACTAGAAAAAGACCATATATATATTTCCGCAGGCTTACAGCACAGAACACTCAAGGTTCTTTATTATATTATTTAACCAGTTTTAGAGTTAGTAAATCCCTAAAAGCTTTTGTGTTTTCTAATTGAAAATTAGACAATTATTTTCTTTTCCTTAACTGTGTTGACTGCATTTTTCAACTTACCTTATTGGTCAGTAAGAGACCTGCTAAAATAAGCAAGATCTTCAAGTTCTAAAAAAATGGAGCAACCTTCACTGACACTTTGTATCAAATAATTGCTCACTTCTTTTGTAATAAATAATAAATACTGAAGTTGGACTTTCACTGTTGAAATAACTGATGCATAAAGGAAAAGATGTGCCTTATCAAGCCATCAATTTTTTTAAAGCAAACAAATTAACTCTTTTTTTACTTCTAGAAGAAAAAGTATTTTTCAGTTACTTTTCCAAAGATTTCAAGCAAAATAAATATGCAGAAAATTTCACAGCATCTTTTTTACTTGTGCATGAATACCAAAACAGAGAAATGCTAATTTAAAATATTTAAAATAAGAAGATAGAAAATAATATTTTTTTAGTTAGCTCTTAAAAATGAAGCAGAACATGCATAAACAGACTGATGGAGACTCAGTTTTGTAGGTAACCAGGAAAATACTAGGAATTAAGACCTAAATTTTTGTTAACCATAGGTTTTCTGTACTTTACTTTGCATCATAGATCCATTTTCAATGTCCTGTCAAGAAATACAGTTAATTGCCTTAAAACCTCCTATACTTTTTTGATTAAGAGATATTAATGGTTAACCTTCATTAAACCCTAGAAAAGACACACCCAGTTTTGACATAGGATGAGGGGTTCAGTTCTGTACTATGGCATTAGATCCTAGGAGTAAAATAAATGCGTGCCAAAGATATATGGATGTGCTGTCACTTCTAATGTTTCTCTATTTTTTACTAATTTAAAATTCAGGAATTTCATAGTAACTTTACTTGGGAAACATCTTAAATATTGTAAAATTGTAATGTGTACATGTACAGATCATGCCATTACTCAACCATCTAGGTTCTTTGAGGAAAGAAAGGGGCTTGCTTTCTTAATCCTTAAATTTTAAGGCTTGACTGGTAGGGTAGAATTGCCTCTTAGAAAATGATCTTTCAGCAGGGATTTTTAAAAATAAATTGCCCACATAGCTACATTATTTCCTGGTTCTTTTTCAGCCATAAGCTGAGAGTCTGTGGCTGGCGCATAGTGCTGTGTGTGCTTATGGATAAGATGCACACACTGGGCATCAGCTGCTGTGGAATGCTCCTGGGATTATGGGCTGGCCATCAGGGAAAGTATAAAAGGCTTTGTTGCCTTTATCGGGTTAGGGGGCCACAGTGTTAGTCCTTTCTGTGGCTGTTTTTCTGTTGTTTTTTATAAATTTGTGAGAGAGTACCTTAATAATTTCTACTGAAATAGGATTTATCAGATTACTATCATTTGGACGTGTAACATGCACATTCATAGCTGAATCTCTTACCCACGTCTCTGGGTGTTCTAAAATATTGCCAAGACTTGGTGGCTAGAATTTAGTGAAAATAAAATTTATTCCTAAAGGAAATTCTTAACTTTTCCCTATTGATTTTTGGCTGCAAGGAGAAGTTGGAGCTTCATTATCTTTCATAGAACAGAAATTTTAGAAATCAGTTGGAGGCTTTGAAGCAACTGTCTTTTAAATTTTCCTATGTAACTGACACCTAGCCATTGTGAACTGGTTTTGGGAGAGCTTTGGAAGAAGTGGAGCGCTGTAGGCAAAGGGAACCACCGTGCCAGCACTGAGCCCCTGCCCTGACGTTGCTCAGTCAGGTGCCGGGGTTGTAAGCTCCCTGGCATACACCAGGTATGTACGCTGTGTAGCCTGGGCAGCTTGGATTTGTTTTGCAATAAATATTAACAAAAAGTTGGGTTTCAACACTGCCCAGCTGTAGAAACTTAATAGCAGGCCTGAATGGCAACTAGTGAATCTTAATGGCTCTAAACATTAATTACATTTTAAATAACTGACCTGAAGTAAGCCATTTCTTTTGTAACAGAAAGGTTTCCTAGGCCACAGAGACAATCTGTAGAGTAAAACATATTCAGTGAAAATTAAATGCATCTTAATCAACCCTGATACTCTGTGGGTCATGACTTTGCACAGAGGTTGGCACACAGCTGATGTGACTTTGGTTACACTGAGCAGTTAGAACGTCTGATGTGGATAGAGGATAGCCAGCTTTCGCTCTTTTATGAGGGCGTGCAAGTTTTACCTCAAGCACCTCACAGCTTCAGGTGAGAACTGGCCCAGGTGGCTCTTCCATCTTAGAGCATGAGTAAAATGACCTCAAGTAAGTGACTTGGGTGTGTTCAGAGCTCTGAATTGTGGTGGGCAGAGGTGCTCTCTCACAGTTTCTACATCTCCCCATTGACTCTGATGGGTTGGCAGACATTGTGTTACGTAACGTGGTGTGAAATTTGTGATTTACACTCTTTGAGATCAGGGAAACAAAATGGTTTACCTGAAGACTTCTGTGGAAGATAAGGTGACAGTAGTTTAAAGGCTCAGAACTACGGGAGAGGAGAGAGATGAGGTGAGATGAGCATCCCATCGTACCAGGGGACACTTTTTTTTTCTGGAGTAAACAGGTCAGAGGAAGGTGTTTGGTTACATATGGCACATAATGTCTCCCCTCTACCTATTGTGATCCCTGATAAAGCAAATGGATCCCCATGGTCTTCACAAGCTCTTGTTTCTGGCAGCAGACACTTGAACTGAGAGGGTGTCATGGCAGTCAGCATTGCTCCTGCAACAAAACAGGTAAAAGGCTGGAAGGTGTAAGGTGGAAAAAGGCCTGGAAACGGGATCCAGGGAAGGCTGCAGCACCTGACCCTTGCTGGGGAGAGAAGCCTGGTCACCAACTAGATAGCAGGTGCTCATCCAGATTTGGAGACCGGTGTGTAAATGTAAGCATTTAGATGTTTGGTTTCAAATGTTGAACAGGTGCTGGAGAAATAAATTACTTCTCTCAAGTGTATCTGGAGCCTGAAAGCAAAGGGTGTTTTCTGTGCTTTGTGTAGAGTGTAGAAATTTGAACTGTTGGGTTGACTGAGGCTGATTCCCACAGCTCTGGAAATGCCCGTTAGGAGGAATGTAGCCAAATCGGTAATGTCTGTCCCTCTGCATTTTTATTGTTTTATCATTATCATAGGCAGTTTGTCATCATGGGTGTTTTTCTGATGCACAGAGCTGTTATGAAATAGTTATGTAATGCCCAAGGATGGATATCTGCTGACATTTGAAAACTATTCAGTGAGAAGTATGGTGGTGAAAAATGAGAGGTATGTCTTAAACACGTGTTGACTACGACAAGAAACAGATTGCAGGAAAGTTATTTCAGTCTTTCTTAAGAATAGCCTAACTTTTTAGGAGGCCACATCTTACATGTGCAGAGGATATAATGGGAAGCCTGCCTAATGTATGTGTATTCATTTTCACAGAAATGAATAATTAGTGCTACCCATTGTAAGCACGCAAAATTGCATAACTTGTGAGTTAGTACAAATACAGCTTTCAATTTATTTTCCCGATGTTTTGCACCATTAAAAATTATGTTTTCTAACCTTATTCCACAGTTGAAAATAGTTGAATTTCCTGTAAATGAAAAAACTCTTAGACATGCATGCAAAGCTTTTACATAAGTAGTGTCCGGGGCTGGTGACCCTGACTTTGTGACTCCTTGCAGCAGCTTTTGGGGCTGGGAGAGTGAGAGTGCTGCCAGACAAGGATCTGCCAACACTGGTTGTTCTTGTGTTTTATTCCTGAAAATGTTAAATGCATTTAGTTCATTCTTGGAGTAAAGAGACACCAGTTTGGGCAAGTGTAATGCAGTCATTTTTATATGTATGTTTGAATGCAACTTCAGTCTGGTTTTACTCAAAGGAGGAAATTATTTTTTTTCCCCCTCACCAGTAAGGAAATAGTTTCTTTAGGACTTTCTGCAAGTAACCTGCTTGGTTATAAAGTTGTCTGGTTTAAACATGAGGGTACTAGTTATCAGATTACAGTTGGTTACGTTTGCTGTGATAATGGTAGTACACCATCTTAAGAAGGGGAAGAACTGCAGAATAGTCACTTTTTCACTCATGGTTGTGGTAAATTAAAAAAAAAAATCTGCCTTTTGATCTTTACTTCTTCAGAAGTTGTTTGTAGTATTTTAACATCAAATGTATATTTAAATATAAAATGGGATGCGTTGAGTATCTGTGAAAATACCTGTGAGAGCTAGTATTGCATTTAAAAAAACCCAACAAACCCAAACACTTTTGACTGAAATGAAAAAGAGACTTTAACAGTATAAACCAGTACATTATAGAGCTTTTCTTAACAGGAAGTAGAAGAGAGTAGTGGTTAGAAAACACTGCGTACAGGAAGCTTGACACATGCCTAGCTCTTACTGGCTCTGGGTTGTCCGGGTTGTCCAGATATTTTCTCTTTTGCTTTTGTAAAAGTCGCCGGTGTGTCTAGATGGCAGCTCCAAAGGAGGTACCTTGTAACCAGTGCACAGGGACAGCCACCGCGCTGCAGAGACTGGAAGGGTTTGCTAACCGCCTTTTCCATAGGCATTCTAAGGGTGGTGCGCACGAACAGAGAGCAGCTCTGGAAAATGAGAGCCAGCACTGCTCTGAACTTGCTGTCCTATGGGACAAATCAAGTAAGTAGGGTTTTGTTTGTTTTATAGATACTCGCTATTCAGTCTCCTAAGCAAGTGAAGAACTTGCATATTTGTGATCAAGTGTGAGCACGGAAGTGTGACGCGTTCTGGGGCGACTTTACAATTCATTCCCTAAAGGTATACATTTGAAGACTAGCATATTACATTGGGTGGGGGAGGCAGGGGACTGGTTCATGGACTGGTGGCTGCCAGGAGAATTTTTCCCCTCCTCCCTTCACACCCAGGTGACTTTCTTTGGCAAACACCTACCCTGATTTTTACTTCTAAATTAGTTCCTTTATTTTCCAATTAAATCAACTACTTCAGCAGAAATAGAAAACTCATTAAAGATTGTAGTGTTTCAACTTTGGCATAGGCAGGCATTGCTGCACAGATTCAACTTCTCATTATAAGGTTCTTTGTCATTCATTGTTTTTATTTTAAAGGTTATATACATCAGAATGCTCTATACAGTGGTAAACAATATAAAATTGTGTTTGGTTTCTTCTGTTACATATTAATTTAGTGTGGGGAAGCTGACTGTCGTTAGCTTTAATTTCTTAATTAGTGAACAATTTTCAGTATCATTTGTGTGGATTAAAACTTTTCATGATTGCATTTTGTGTAGTAAAAGTGAGATTTCAAAAATATCACAATCTAAGTAAATTGACATTTGATTTTCATTTTTTCTTTTAAAGCCATGCGTTATTCTGCAAAGCAATTATTGTCTCTGTGGTTAAATACTCATTTTAAAATGTTACAATATGGTAATTGATGATAATTTTGTTCCAGATTTCAGATTCATTGATGGATTTGAGATAGCACAATTATTTCAATTGCAAATAGGCCTTATTGGAAATGCTTAGCATTACAGTGTTACCATGAAGAAAATCAGTGTTTATACATCTCCCCACTTGCAATTTAAAATATTACATGAGCAGGGAGTGAATCTGCTCTCAGAGGATAAGCAGTAAACATGGAAGCAAAAAGGTGTTAATGCATTGACCTAAAATAGATTAAATCTAGGTCTCCCAGATGAGATGGGGAAAGGATCGACTGGTTTTGTTGGGAAGATAAATGATGAAAGTGCATAAATTCTGAGCTTCCACTTCTCCAAAGTATTTTCAGCTTGGTAAAAATAGATGCATAGTTGTGTTTATGTAGAAGCTCTTTTTTATGTAAATAACCTATTTGAAAAAATAACAACTGAGGCGTTTTTGTTTATATAACATGAAGAAAATACTGGTATTGACCTACTGACACTTGCAAATTGTGACCTGTTTGTGTACAAGTCTCTACTATTTTTTTCCCCCTCTATTTAAGGCAGGCTTCCTTGTATGACATGCTTGATGAGGAAATGGACTGTCGTGCCTCTTGACGATAAACATGGCTGTTCTGCGAATGCTATTTTAAGTCATAATTAAACACAGTGGTTGCGTGCAGTTTTTCTGAGCTGAAGTTACTGAGCTGGTAGCTGAATGGTGGTTGATGTAATTTGGTTTCAGGGTGAAATTGTGAATCTTCATCCTCAACCCTTACTCTCAATTTGTAGTTTATTTATTTTTTTAAAAAATAATGTAGGTACACACAGAATAAGTCTGTGTCTCATTTCACTACCACTGTAGCCAAAGGAGTGATGAAGAAGGTAAGGAGTGTAGTGGAGGGAGTATTTCTCTCTACTACTCACTCCTAATTATAACTTCAGGAAAAACACAAAGAAAAATTCTTCGTGAAAAATGAAAGAGAAACAGTTTCGTTTTCCTGATTTGCTGGTTTGGTTGTTCTTTTTACCTGTTTTTCGGTGAGGGTCACCAAATTCGGGTGGCAGATTAATTTCACAAAAGTTTAGTAAGTGGCATTTTGGAAATGTGCTGGTGTTTGTCTTGTAAGGATATTTGGACAGTCTCAATTATTCTGCCCGTATCACTGCAGTACAATGTTGGTGTAAGGTTTTAGGTGAAGCTGTCTAGCCCGCAGTGAATTACTCTTGAAGTTTGAGGCAAAAGTGATGATATTAATTCCTGGAAAAATTTGGAAGGTAACTTCTCAGAATTTCTCTTGTTTTAGGTTTGGAGTAGAATTAGTTTGAAAAGAAAGTTAGTATATTTGTGTCTTCTGCTGCAATGAAATGCTGTGATGTCTCTGTTTCTATGCCCAATTTCAAGCAGTTACTACTGAAGCTGAGTTTGCTGAAGGGGAAGGAGCTGCTGCTTGTTGGGTGGACTTTTTGTTTCTGTTGTCAGCTGTCTTGTAATGTGGGTCTGAGGAATTTGCCACATGGTCTCTGGCCATAGGGTTCTTTCAGCGGTTGATTTTGACATTTAACATCTTTGCTTTCTTATTTTGATATGTTAGAAAAACCTTATGTTTTACATGCCTTGGATTCTTGACTGGTACGTGTGTTTTGTGAAACCTTCAGAATGGAGTGGGGCAGAGGTGGCTCAGGGCTCCGTGGGCCTCGGAATTGGTTGTAAAAAGCTGACTGAGCGCTCGTGCGATTGTACAGCCTGAGCCTGGGTCAGTCCTGCTGCACGGCCAAAGGACTGGGTATGATGGTAGCCCTCAGACGGATGTGCTTCGTTCTTGCTTTAGGCGTCTTGTCTGTGGCCACTTGCAACTACATAGAATCTACATTCTGATATTTATTTTTTAGTGGCTTGTTTGTCTTTGGAAGACTGAAATAGAAAAGGAAAGGAGAATGAGGCTGCTTGGTTTTGAATGTAGAGCCAGTAAGATCCGTGTGAATCTCTTATTCCTGAACTGATAGAAATATTTTCTAAATCTGCAGAAACAACTTGGGTAACTGGTCAGAAGAGTCACTGCTATTGCATCTTCATTGTCTCTAAATTGCAAATGGATGGGTGATGAATAGTCAAAGGAATATTATTTGGTCTCCAGTTGATGCAAAATAATCTCAATGTATTTTCACATACCAAGGAACATCTCAGGAGATTTAGCTGAACAATTAATATGTATGTGTGTTTGTGTGTGTGTAAAGAAAAATGCTCATGAAATATGAAATAATGTACAGAGTACATTGTGTGAATTGATTAAACCTTTAGAATAACTACTAGTTGGGTACAAGTCAACAGATAATTCTGGTCTAAGGTTGCCATGGAAACAACCAGTGCTTGATATAATTGTGAGAACATCTTAAAACCTCCTGGTGTTTGCATGCTTTTTTCCCCCTGCCATTTTGAGTTGCTGTAGACATGAATAGGTAGCATTGGTCAGAACAGAAGTAGTTAATGAGCAAACCCAAATATCCGTGTCCTGAATATTGATTTTGGTTTACTACTGGTATCTTGTGCTGCATAGTTTTTGCCTCACAAGGAGCTCGTAAGGAAGAGCAGCTCTCTGGATTCTGTGTGCTCTCTCTTTCCAGTTAGTGTATAAGTGTGTTTAGAGATTGAAGCACTGATTTTGTAGAGATTAACATACTTCATCAATTGTTGGATTAATATCAGGAGCAATATGTTTCTGAAAACTAGCTTTTCAGCATGAATGGTAAGTCTTTTCTTTTACCTTTGACAGTATTTTCTTGTTCCGTCTTCATAATCGGGAAAAATCTACCAGGTTTCCCTTTCTTGTCTGCATAGCTGCATCGACTACTGATCTCTTTGTTTTTGTAATCGACTCACTGTGGGTTTCTATGAAAAATTATTAAAGATGGGCAGCTTTTATTAAACATTTTGCTTTGCCTAACTGGTATTTAGTATTTGAAATTCAATTTTAAGGCTTTCTTTTAGAAATAAATATTCCAAATCATTAAATAAGGCACAGGATCTGATTTGGAAAAAATCACAATTAAATGATATATTTGTCAGTTCACTTGATTTTCTGTGCCACTCATAATAAATTATTTTATCTGAATTAATAGAAATAGGCCTTCTGAAATTATTGCAATCATCACCTAAAATTTCTGAACTGGCTTTTGTTGTTTTTCATCTGAACCAGCTTATTCTTCTATGATTTTTATTCTTTCTAAATGATGGGATAGCAGAATAGTTGAGGTCATTCATGGAAGTAGGGGAGGGGAGTCTAATTTGAAATGTCATTATATGATAGATCCAGTAAACTTACCGGGCAGGTATTTGCTTTCCAAAACCACTGTGACTTACTATAAGGTACTTTGATTTTGATGGAATTATGAAGTACTTTATTCTTACTTGGAATATTAGTGAAAGTTGTATCTAAATACATATAAGCTCTCTATAGTTTTTTCCTTCGAAACAGATATCCTTTGAAAATTGTTTGCAAAAATCCCAAATATTAGTTCTGAAATGATGCCTTTTTGTTTCAGGCAGATCGCCTGGAGCTCTGTAAAAAATTTCTGAAGATGTTTAGAGATGAACTGGTTTTTCTTTTCAAGCAATCTTGTATACAGGGGTTGTGTGTCTTTGTGTGTGTCACTGCAGCTTTGCTTTATCCTGCAAATTTAAAGGACCATTTTTTTAAGGCTTTGCTTTTGTGCATGGCATGAGATAGAGTGGGAGGAGTCATCCCACTGCCTTATCTAATATCAGCTTATGGATACCTATCTCATGCAAATATGTTGAGGTCGTCTTGCCTGAAATGAAAAGCCTGGCTGTACAATATAATTGCAAAGTACCACATACAGATGTCAAAACTGGTATGGATATAGGACGAGGTTTCAGAACTTTGTATATGCGTTATGGAGATGTATCTTACAGCGCCATGACTGTTCAAGTAAACCCAAACGCAGGCTGTCCCTGAAAGAGGTGACCCAGCCTCCCCTGTGTGCTCCCCACAGCCCTGCGGGGATGCTGGCAGGTGGGAGCCCTAGGGGGAGTCGCTGGGGACCTGATGTGGCCTTCTGGGACCTCAGCCAGCCTGTGCTCTGCCACTTGGACACAGTGGCATCCTGACCTCCCCGCTGACACCAGCTCCTGGTTCAGCCTGTCTTGGCAAGTGAGGGTGAAGCTCCAGCATCGCTGCGCTTCCTCGGCGGCATGCACCTGCCTTCGTCTGCTGATGGAGAGAGAGGTCTCTCCTTGGGTAGAAGAGTTTCTGCTTGTCACCAGGCTGGGCTTTCCATCACCTTTTTCTGTTTCTCTTACAGTGAGTTTGTAGCTTCTGCAGGAATTAAGGTTTGTGGAAATCAGCTCTATGAATTTTGAGTTTTGCTGCTTGGGTGGGGTTTTTTTGTTTTCTTTTTGTATTCTCTGATGCTTGAGTCATTCAAGAGAATCCATTTCTTACAAACTAGGTGAAAAAGAGGTTGCAGGTGTTTGGTTTTGTCGGTGGTTTCTAGGAGGTGGATGTGTTTGCTTTCCCCTGGAGCTTTATTCTGCAGTTTGCATCTGTAGATTTCATTATCTTGACATCCAGGCTCCCAGTTCCATTAAAAATTTATATAAATATCTGCAGCTTCTACCAAGTGTCAGTTCCCAATCAAATAGATCTGTAAATGAGTAGTCTAATTTTTCCAAGGGAAAGGTGATTATGTTGTGCCTCATCAAGTGAGGATTAGATTAAGTCTTCACTGTAAACATTTTCCCATTTAAACTACTTCTGCTTTTCAGTGCACTTTTCTGGTTGTGTTCACTGCAGCAGTGTTACCACACATGCTGCCACTGGATAAAATCAGATGCTGTCCTTGTGAAAGATTGCTGAGATGCAAGTGAAACCTTGATTGAAAAGTGATTTTTTTTTTTTTTTTCCCCCCTTCCCCCCCTCCCCCCCCCCCCAATTGCAAGTGCAATTAGCTTACTTTTGCCCACCCACCCCCAAGGGAAGGGCTTGAAAGTAGAAAATCTGGTTTTCTATTTATTTGGTTTAGGGTGGATTGTAGGTTTTTTTTAACAGCAGAATATTCCTGATCAGATAAAACTGGAAAGCCAAGCCGCTTTTATGGCTCCAGCTCCCAGTTCTGAAAGGTGCTTCTCTGCTAGATCTTCTGTTCCACTAGGAACAGGCTTAACGCTCCCAAGTGTCACCAAGTACATGGCAGGACTAGTGCTTTCAAATACTGCAAATAGAAATGATTGCTGGAACAGAAATTCCCCCTCACAAAATAATAGTTATCAAATGTGTGTGGAAATAGATGAAGCAGTGTGAGGAAGACTATGAGCGATGCTGATAGGCTGCTGGGTTATTGGCTGGCTTTGTGTACACTGGGGAATGGGAACGTTTCAGGAGTGAGGATAAAAGGACATGATGTAAATATCTTAGTTATGTGTATTGGAAACATCTTCTAGGGGCAAGGGACAGTGGGTAGGAGCTAATTACTCCCTCTGATGAAAAGACTATAGAAAATGGAAGGATGCCATGGAGTTTCCAGGTGCCAGAACTATATATCTTCCTACATGCATCTTCTGGGACTAATGGTTTCTCCTTTCTCCTGTGACTGCAAACTAGGTTAATTTCACAAGTGTTGACCTGGGTTTATATTTTGTTATGATTCTTGTAGGAAATATTTGAAAAAAGGCAACGCAAGAGTTGCAGAGTTCATACAGTTCTCAAGATGCGTCCATCCAGTTACCAGTCCCTCAGGGGGCTTGGTTTGGGTTATCAGCAGAGAATTACTGTAACAGAACCAAAGTTTCTTTCAAAGGAAAGAGTATTTGATACATTGTAATCTTGCATCTCTTCAACGTGACTTACTGTAGTCCTTGTTACATTTCTTCTTTCCTTGGTTTTTAGTTTACATCTCCAGATGTTTATGGAATTATGTTTGTTGCCTGTTACTCTGAGAGTTGCTGCTGGTACTGATGTTGCTGGCCAAAGTTTGTAACAGGAGTTTCCCAGCTTTAATTACTGAGGGTTTTATGGGCAGTTTTGAAACTTGAATAATGGTTTTGGCGTTTTCCTCTATTCATTGTAGCTGCTGATGGATAGATACTTCAGCCCATTAAGAACTGATGTAGTTTAGGGCTTTGTAATTTTTTATTTTTTTTTCTTCAGTATTTGCAACTCAGTTCTGTGCAAGTTTTATGCCTGCCTTTTCTCCTAATAAACACTGACTTCAACCAGTTTCTCTCTGAAGTCCCATTCTTTATCAGGATGGATAGTAAACACTCTTACCTACTTTTTGTCTGCCCAAATCCTTGAGGCAAACAAAACCTTGTTGTTCACTTGGCACGTTGCATTGTGAAATGTGTTTGTTTACATAAGACTTCCTTATTCAGGAAGTCAGTCTTTCTGCTATTTAAGGTTATAAGTGAACTCCTCTTGCTTGGCTAGTTACTGCAGGCACCCCTTTCCTGTAAATATTGGAAGTGTGCTCTGCGGGAGGTGTGTCAGCACAGCGATGTGTCAGAGCCTCCAGTCTTGCCGAGAGATGAAGAGTTATCTCGCCGGCTTCCCCGGACAGCTGTGAAGATGTGTCTCGCTGATCCCAGCCCCTGTACGTGAGACCTGGAGTAGTTCTGTTAACGCGAGGGCTAGGACAAAGTAGCTTTGTGGAAGCAGACTGAGGCGTGTGTGCAGTTAAACAGATTGGTATTATCTACTGGGGATTTTGCTGCCTTATATCAAGTATTTGAAAAAAGAAAAAGAAACACGAGTTGCTTTTTTCAGGTAGCTTGTAGAATGCATCTTGGGTTACTTCTAAAGAGAAGGGTGTTTGTACATGAGCGTTATGAGAGGCTCTGCCTGCTTGCAGGGAATTAATTCATTAGTCAGTGTGATCCACTACCTGCAGGTTTTGCTTACTATTGAATATTCAAACCGTAAAACATACTCTCAGAGCTTCCCAGTAACGTGTTACCCTCTTTAGTCACTGAACTTTTACCAAGAGGGAAGGTTGGGCAGTGACACAGAGAGGAACACTGGTGCTAGCCAGTCAGCCAGCATCAGACAGTGCAGAGGGGTGGATACCTTAACCAGAGAATCGCAGCAGATGCTGTAAACATTTTGCTTGGTATGTGGCTTTGACTGCAAGAGAGCAATCTGATTATTTTCTGTGTCTGTATTTAACTACTAGAATTTGCTAACAACCTTTACTCAAGACTGTGATACATTTGTGATATATTTTATAGTAGTGCTCTAGAAAATTTAGTTCTTGGAACTCATTCTTAAAATGTAACCTTTTTTCTTTTATTTTTCCCTACGTGGTAACCATGGAAATATATGCACTGCAGAAACAGAAGCATTTGAATTCTGAAAAATTTTTGCTGTTTTCAATTTTCTTTGTGAAGTAATATCTGTTGTGTTTCACACAGGAAGGTGCTCTTTTACACTGTAGGTCATGAGGTGGTTACAACATTTTAGATTACTTGCTGGATGAAGTTCAGCTACAACTATAGAGGGTGATGCTGCACGGATGAAGCTTAATTCCTAATTGCTCACAAAGCACATCAGTGTATGATAATTGAGGATTTTACATGTTAACACTGCTTCATGTAACCTTTTATGTGTGAACTAATTTTATATGTAGGGAGCATTAAGTACTGCATTTGAAAGTAATTGTATTAAACTTGTAAGTATTCATTTAAAACTTTAATAGAGTTAATCTAATAGAATAATTGAAGATTAATAACTTAAAATTAGAATTACTGCTCAGAAACCTTTTCACTAGTCCAATACGTGCTTCCATGGTCACGTTACACTAGCCCAAAGCAGTATTCCTTCGGAAAAGGAACAGTCCTGTCTACCGCACATATTTGCCCATTTCCACCCCACTCATCCCCTCCTGTACCCCAGGAGGAGAATCTGTGCGATGAAAAGAACAGGGAGCTGCTTTGCATTAAAATTCATTTCCCTCGTCCTCCTCTGCCTTCTGTCCATTACTTTTTAATCTGGCCTAATTCCCTGACCTGGCTTGGCAGTCAGCCACAAGGATGCTCATGCCCTTTCAAGGAAGGTCAGGATAGACAGGAATAAGGGGGACTGTGAAAGGACAGGCTGGTGGAGGGGGCGGTATTTATACCAGCCCATACTGAGCGCTGAACTGCAGCCGAACAAACCAAACTGCTAGTTCTTGGACTTCTAAGCCTCAAAGCATGGGGATTGTTGCAGAAGAGGAAGCAGATTTACAAATATGTCATCTCTCTGTCTGGACTAATTCACTTGAATGAGCACTTCAAGGGCCAGAAGAAGGTATGAGAGAGATTCCTTCCCTTCTTCCAAAGCTTAGCTTTAAGTTAGTCTAGAGCTAACTGGAGGCCAGTTCTACTTGATCATTTCAGAGAACTGAAACAAAACCAAAAAAAAGGACCTCTAAGAAGGTTGCTAATAAAGCTTTAATTTGACAGGAAAACTTGGGCAAGAGAGAGAGGTGCCACCCTGAAGGACCAAAAGACCCAAGGGGATGGAACAGCTCTCACCCACCAGGAATCTGTGAGAGACTTTAGGCTGTGTCCCATGCTTGGACGTTAAAATAGTATTTTGTTTGTCTGCATCAAGGAAGTCTTGCATATAATCAGTAATTGGGATTTGAGTAAGAAATCCCAAGATGGTTGGTAGAGTTTGGTTGTTTGGGGTGTTTTGGCAGAGAAGAGAGTCTTTTGGTGTAACTGGGAAATGTACCATTTAGAGTTGTCTCGGGAGGTTGTTGGGGTTTTTTTGAATCGGGACATATGCACATACAACTCTCATGACCAGAACTAGTCCAAGACTCATTGTGTTAGTGACTGAATACATTTACTGTTTTACATTATACATTTGTGGGGGTTTTTTTTAATAAGATTTCAGGGATTCGCGTTTGAAGTTACCTGGTGTTAGGTGGTTCTGTCTCCTTGGAGTGGTCTGTCTTTGTTGTACTTTTGGCATTAGCAGGGTTCACTGACTCTGGACCAGTATGCTATGATTTCAGAAAAAGAATAAGGGGGAAAGACTGAATTAGGAAATAAAATTTATTATCTCTAATAACAGTAGAAGAAGGAAGAATAGTGTCAGTCCAACTGTGGCAGTTGTGTGCACTAGAATATCTGCTGCTCAAAGTTCAGCAAAGATAGGTATTATCTCTGATAGCTGAAAACCCAGTTCCTGTTTTGGTTTGTCTAAATCTGTCGCATCTCTTATGCAGGCTGTTGCTGTCTAGTCAGCCAAGTAAAGGGGTGAAAAGTAAGACTTAAGATTTGTTTAATTAACAGCTTAATTCAGCCTGTACCACTGAAAACTGAGAAGGAAAAAACTGTTGTGGATTTGCTTTTGTAAGACTGACAAAACGCTGTCTAGCTTAAGACTTCAAAATGGTGGACAGGGTTAAAATACAGTTTTTTCCTGCATACCAAATTTTGAGTTGTAATGTATGGGAACAATTTGTATTTTACAGTTGCTGCACGTTGTAAGTTAATTCCTCAATGCAATCCCCCCAGAATCCGATCCTAGTGCTCTCTTTCAGTCTTTAGGTACTGCACCTGTAATCACATTTAATTTACTGTTTCTTCTGATGCTCTCCTTTTTCCTCCATGGCTTTTACATGCCCTTCTCTTCTCCACTTCTTACCTCTCCTTCCCAGTATTCCACCAAAGTGTTTATAGCAGCAGTTAGATTAACAGCACTTCCCTTTTAATAGCCAACTTGTACGCAGTTGTTAATTAAGCAATCCTTCATTTACTAAGAACTTTTAGGTTTTGTTTTCTAGCATGTGAACTCCTTCAGAACTGCTCCCTATGGTTTGGTTTTGGCCTTTTTTTAACTGAAGCTTCTTATCCATTGTAGCTGGATAAGTGCTGGGTAAGTTTCTTTGCTCTGCATCACCAGTTCGTAACAGAATTAACATTTAAACAGAAATATAGGATCAAAACCTTGCTCTCAAGTTAAAAAATGGGATACATGAGATACTAAATTGATGAGGAGTTTATTAATTTAGCCTTTGTGACTTTGCATCTCTTAGAGCAGAAGCAAGACAAAATCCTTGCCAGTCAGTTTTTCACAAGAGAGCCAGTACCCGTGGCTCACTGCTGTGTTTAAGGCAAGACTGCTTTGCCCTCCACCAGGCTTCTGTTGTGAAGGACTTTTCCCCCACGGCTTTCCTGTTGAGTGAAACAAAGCATTTTGCTCCTGATGACAGTCTGTATCAGTGATACCATTTTAGTTTGATTTTTGCAGTTTCCAGCTATTAAAATGTTAACTGATGCTCACTCTACTTCTTTTGAGTGTACTAACACTGAGTTGTGTTTATTTTCAAAGACTTTCTGGGGCAGAAATGCCTCACTGTAAGCCTTGTGATATTTTTCCTGCTAATTGAAAGAGAAATTTAAGAGAAGAGGTTTATAGTTTAAGAGTGGGACTTAGAACTTGGATCGCACACTTTTCAACTCACTTCTGGAATCTGTGAATCCAGTGGATATGGTACCAGAGACATCTGTAGACATCTTGATGTTTAAGGCTATAAATATGGTTCTATAAAAAATACACACATACATTTACCAAAATCTCTTCATACATATTTATTTTTCCATTAAATGAAATTTGGAGATCTAATTAAATAGCCTATTTAATTCTATTCTCTGGTTCTCTGATTCCAGACTTGAAGTGATTATATTACAGTTTTGGAACAGAAATTGAATTGTATTTTGATAAAGGGCATTTTAAATACCAAGCAGAGATTGGCATTTAGCACAGCAGATGGGGGTTTGTAGTGATGCCCAATGTTTAGTCTTAATCAGTTTAGTTCTTGCTTTTTTGCCATGAATCCTATCCAAATACTTTCTTTTCCCCTACCCCCCAAAAAAAATTCCTGGCTTGCTGGCTCTAGTGGGAGATGTGCTTGAGAATAACAAATACTGTGCACGTGGGAGGTGGGAGAAAGGCAAAGTAATTCATGGTACCTCTTGAGGACTGCTCCATCTGTGACCCCTTTCCCTCTGCTGTCATTGCATCTCTACAACTGAGAGGTCCTAGTCATTTTCAGGTTTTTTTCTGAAGATGTCATCCGATTCACTTGCTCTTAAACTGTAGTTTAGGCCAGAGTACAATTTATGGCACTTACAGAACATTTGTCAACAATTTTTTTTAAAGCTTGCTAAGTTTGGTATGAAAAGCTTATTGCTGGAACAGAAATACACATTGTGTGAATATATTGTTAGGTAACATCTGCTGCTGGTGGTTGTGGGGGGATTCAGGGGTTTATTGGGTTTGTGTGTGGTAGGCTTTTTCATTTGTTTGGGTTTTTCTGTTTTGTTTTGGGGGGGGGGGGGGGTTAATACCTCCTTTTATGCCAGCATTACATAGGACCCTCTGCATCTTGAGTTCCCCTTCCCATAGAAATCTCTTCCAGCAGGCTTTCCTGCTTATCACCACACTGCCTTGGTTCCGAGTAGAGATCTGCAAGCCCAGTTTCCTGCCACCGCTGATACAGAAGGGAACAGCTTATCTCTTGTCCAGCTCTGTGAGCACCTGTAGTGCTGCTTCTGACCAGGGTTTGAACTGAAGCAGGTGGACTCCTCAGCCAGTACCCTGTTTCTTACTGCCTTCTTTTGAACCTCCCCAGATTTCCTATGATATGCTTTGGGTCTCTGCATTGCATACAAGTCGCTGCTTCTGCCAGCGATTGCTTTTGCTGGTCACAAAGAGCTAAGTTTGTGCTGTGTGCTTACCTGCTCTCTGGACTGCTTGTGCATCGTCTCCCATGCCAGCTCCCTGATGCTTCCAGGTGTTCTGACCACTGCTGTGGTCCCCACTGTGTCGCTGCTGTTACCCTTGCTTTGCTCTCTCCTTCCAATATCTTTCTTTCTTGAGCAACAGCTTTTCCTCCTTTTTTCAGCCCTTTACTCCTGCTTCTGCTGTACCAGTGAAACCAGTCTGAATAGAGGCTTTTTGCTGGTCTTGACATATACGCCTTGCATCTTCATCTTCATTTTGCTCAGCCACGTATCAGTGGTCCTTGCTCTTCAGTGCTTACAGCAACCTGGATATCGACATCTCCTTCCTGGGTTGTTTTTTATTTGCAGTCTTACAAAACGAAGTCATACCTGTATGGCAACCATATAGGGTTCCTGTATGCATTCCAGCTTGCATACAGCAACTTCAGCCTCGCTGTTTAGACTTCTCAAGGGGGTTTGCTGCTGTTGTTTGGTAACGGGACTGAAATTTGGTTGTAAATTTTTTTCTGAGACTGCTTGCCATTTCTGTGCAATCCACCACATGCCATGCAATTCACACCTGCTGTCTTTTGGAACAAAGTGCTAAGTAGTGGGAAGATCACCCGATTACAGGTTTTATTGTGATCCAGCATGCTGCCATGAAGATAGATACACTTCTGTTAGCAACAGTTCCTTGGATGTGTGTGTCTTGGAATAGATTAATTATTAAAGATGCCAACCTGATCTCCTGAAGTTTTGTAAGCTGTGCTTATTTCTGTGATGCATCATCTTTTTTCATACTGAATTTAGCTGCCTTTGGTTTTTTTATTCCTCTTTTCTTTGCTCAAACATTCTGTGATTTAGCATGAGTCACTCTGTCTGTGTGGGAAAAAGGCTGAATTATTACAGGGTCTGTTCTTGAGTGGGGAGGGGAAAGGGTGGAATGTATTTGTGTTTTCTATGTGTTTGTTGTGGAAATGCATAAAACTTTTATTTTTCTTCTCTTTCTTTCCTCTCTTCATCATCTCATCTGTGTGGGTGAATGTTCCTGCAACCCCTTGGGGAACCTATAGAGACTTTTGGTATGCTCATTCCTTCATTAGTGCCCAAAGTCATAGATGATAGGAACGGTTTAAAGACTAGAAAAGCAAACAAGAGTCATGTTGTAACAATGTACAGTGGCTAAAAATGTGCACTTGAGGAAAATGTCTAAGGCATCATCTAATCAAGCTGTTTTATTGCCTTATCACAATAACACCAGTGGCCACTACTCTCCAGTTGGTGTAAATTTTGATTCTGCATGTGAAAAGTAAAAATGAAATGTGTTCTCCTGTAGCAGGAACTAATATTCTGTGATGGAGAGAGAATTTTCTGAAGTACCTACCCTGTTTCAAATTCCAAGTCCTGTTCTCAGGAATGACTGAATGGTATGCACTAAGGATGCCTATGTTCTGTTTGAAATCACCTCCTGAATTGTGTTGTGGTGTAAGGAACCCAGGTGATCTCTGAAAATGAGAATCGGGTACAATTTGACCCACTTTCTCATTAGGAAGTAAATGTAATTCTAGTAAAACATCCACAGAATATGAAATCACTTTAAAAAAAGCAATTTTAAGATAAATGAGTGCCATTAGGTAGCTTTATTCTGAAAATAGGTGCTCAATGCTGATCTCCAATAGACGAGAGCAAAAGTGAAGTAGAATAAGGTAGTACTTTGTTGCAGGGCAGCTTGTGGCTTATTGATATTCTAGCAGTGAGAGATTTCTCTTCTGTTTCCACAATTTGAATATTTCCAGCTGGATCACAATTTTTTCATAAACTTTTTTTAATTCCATAAGTAGAACAAAGATGACTACATGTAAATAACATTTGTATAAATATTGGATAACTATATCTCAGTGCATAATATGTGGAAATGTAAAATATTTATATGAACAATGGAGATAGCATGAGGGGTATGTAAGACATACTGTAATAACATGCAAAAGAGTCAGACAGATTCTTTCATGTTTTGGTTGTGTTATATAGTGCTATATAGTGTTAATGTTAACATTCATTTCTAAACTATAGCCACTTAAGTTTGATAGCTCAGGTTTTTGGTGATCTTAATGATCATCTTAGGCTTTTTCTTGTTATTAAGAGAAAATAATGTTCAAGCTACTTTGATGTTTAAAAAACTTAATCAGTAGACATCACTTTATCAAGTCATCTCTGTTCTAATGGAGGACAGATCATCAGGCATGAATTTGGACACCGTTCACTTCTCTTTTTGTGTTGAGAAATTATTCCATGCCACAGGAAATCCTGTCCTTTTCTCAAATTAGGATCATTAAAAGTCATTACATCAGCAACCCCCATAATGTAAAAACAATGGAAATATTTCTCCCACATGGGACAGATATGTCAAACATTTTACTGATTACCCACTAAAATATTTTTAACTCAGTGAATTTTAATGCCAACTAAAAATAGTTCCTTTTGATATAAACTATATTTTTTTACTCAACTGTAAGTTTAGGGTAATAAATATGTTCCTCCTCTCTGGAATTTCTTACTTGTCTTAAAATAAAATTATTGGGTGGATCTCATGCTTTGAACACTTTTCTAACCATGAGGTTTGCCAAAACTTTTGACAATTTTTCTTGGATTTCCATTATATTGATGCTGCTCCATCAGCAATGGAGGGAGCCATAAACCTCCCTTGAGTATTTTGCAACAGTTGAGTCCCATAGTGCATGTGACAGGGGGAAGAAGGGGAAAACAAAAAAATTTCACAGCCAGACTTCTACAGGACTGCAGTTGTTTTTACTCCTGCTGTAATGGTACTGGTAATAGAAGAGCAGTAATTTTTGAAAAATTGTGTAGACACAACTATTCTCTGAAAAATACAAAAAAGTTCTGATTCATTAGATAATTGTTTACAACCCCTAATAAACCTGGTTTTTTTATGACCATCAGAAGGTAAAATACAGTTGCTAAAACATGTATTTCCAGATACTGGCCAGAATAATCTTGGCACATTGCTGAGTATTTTTAGAAATTGCTTGTGGCAGAACACCACAGTACAAAAAATCCACTATTATTAACATTATATTATGTGAAGTGATTCAGAGAACACAAAAACAGTATGATATTTTCTTCTTGATTCTGTGACTCTTTGAGAACCACAGCAACCTGAAACGCTTCCCGTTCTTGGCTGTGCGTTAAGTAATCCGCATTGATCTGCCTGATAATTGATATTCTAAAAAGCAGAACAGCTTAAAGAGGATCTGAGCAAAATATGTTTGTGCACATTTTAAACAGTCATCCAGAATTTTGCTATTATACATTCCTCCAATATCAATGGAAAATCAGTATTAAATTATATTAATGATATATTCTCTGACTGTGGGCACGCCTTATGTGCAGTGTCGCTGTAGCCCTGTGCTTTGTTTTTGCTTGCAATAATGCTGTCCATTTGGTACTTGAGCTTGCAAACAGCCTTTAAGTAAAGGTGATAACGGGGAAAAAGCAATGAGATTGACATTACACTCAAGCAGTTGAAAGCAAATGTTACTTTTATTTAACAAAAATAGATGTTAAAGTCCATCTTTGTGAAGCAGCTATTTATAAATGTCAGGTGTTTATGGTTTTTTCCCAGTTGAATTGCCTCTTGCATCACCTTAAAGCCTGCTTGCATGTACAGTATTGTGAGTAATTAAAGCTGATGTAGTTTAAATAATTTGTGTAGAATGATGTAGTTACTCCAGAAACCTTAGAGATCACCTGGAGGTCTTGTAGATGTTCTAGAGGCATTGGTGCTTGCTTTCATGCCTGGTAGAAATAGCATATTACAAGTTGAAGAGAGAAGTTGATAATGAAGTTTACATACTTTGTTAACAGAGCATCTGCATTACATCCATGATGAATTACATTAATTAAAATGTACTCTTTTTTTTTTGTGTGTGTTTTCAGTGAAAGAGTTCCTAGCCAAAGCCAAAGAAGACTTTTTAAGAAAATGGGAAAGCCCCCCTCAGGTAACAGTCACTTTTCAATATTTTTCCCTATTGCATATTTTAGATAATATTGTCAGTGTGTTACCAGTCTGTAATGAGCACTGCAGAAAAACAGAAATAAGTTTAATGCAATTTGTAAAGGAGTTTCAATTTTTAATGTCAGTTTTGTCATTGAAGACTCTTGGGTCTTCTCCAGACCTGGGCTGATGAAGTGCTCGTACTGAACAACAGCTTTTTCTTATCAAGAAGGAAGTTCACCATCAACATGACAAGAAATTTGCTTTTGCTTTCTGGTAGCTAATATTGGTAGTGCGCTGATAGTTTTAGTTGTTGCAAGGTAGTTGTTGTGTCTACACTAAGTCAAGGACTTTTCAGCTTATGACACGAAGTGTTGGCGCATCTGTAATTTACTCTGTGAATAAGGTCACCCACAGTAGCAAGGGGAATTAAGGGTACAGCATGAGGCTTGAGGGCAGGATAAGGATCTTGCTAGACAGAAACCCTTTAAAAGTTGAACTTGGGAGTTTGGGGAAGGGTCGCTGTTTTAAAACAGCATTTGGAATGGTATGTTAATGAGTATCTGAGAAAATCTACTCAGTGTTACGCTCTCCAATCAAGTCTCTTGTAGAGCAGTCTCTAGAGCTTGGAGTTCTAATATTCTTGATGCGTAGCATGAGGGGGTTATTAATCCACATGCTAAATTGTTTGCTGCTAAATATTTCTCACTAAGCATGTGTCATCTGTGTGGACAGCTTACCGGGTTGTTGATACAATTCAGATAAGGTTTTTTCTGTTTTAATGAGTGGAATGTAAAAATCTCTTTTAAAAATTTAGTAGTTATAAAATAACAATGGTTAGTTGGCTATAGTTTGATAAAATTGTTTACTAAATTTTCCTTCATAAATTAATTAATACAGTTTAAATTGTCTTTAGCTATTACATTGTAAATAACATCATTGTGTCCTTGTGTACATAGAATACTGCTGGCCTAGATGATTTTGAGAGGCAGAAAACCCTTGGAACAGGATCATTTGGGAGAGTTATGATGGTGAAACATAAATCCACAGAACAGTATTATGCAATGAAGATACTGGACAAACAGAAGGTTGGTGTAATTTATAATATTCTTTGTGGTACAGAAGAGTTTGATGTAGACAAATTTCTGGTAACAGTGCCTAAACTTCATTTCACTTCCTGTGCTTTTGCTTATCACTTGAATATTGGTGACACTTTAAACAACTGACTCTTTTAGCCTGCAGATTCAGTTGTTGGGATTGTGTTGAGTTCTCACAGCAGCCAATAACATTAATGGCAGGTTAAAGGGGCTCTAAGTCAATTTCCTGGGCATTAATAAAATATTATCAGTTAAATTCTTTGCTTAGCTTTTGTAAGGTGGCCTGAGTGTTCTTTGGTAAAAGCAAAATGTGGTGCTGTAGTTAAAATAAATGATACACTTTTGCTGGGTAGCTCAAAATTCTGTAAGGCTCTTTGGATCAGAAATTCTCAGCATTTTCATTTGTGAACCATGACTTAACAGATTGCACAAATAACTACTTTTCCATTCTTGAGGCATCATTTTAGTATGCATAATAATGTAGTAACCCTGCTGTGTGTAGAGTTGCTGCACAGATAGAACAGTAGCCTCCCTCTCAGAACACCTGTCGCACAATAGACAGTCTCTGTTTTGAAAACTCGAGTGCTGTAGCCTGATTCTCTGTTGTTACTCCAGCCTGGGTTTTTTTAACAGCCTTTTACTCTTAGATTAAGTGGTGTCATTTGATAAAGTTTCAATTTTCAATAATATAGAATTCCAGAATGCTAAGAAGTATTTAAAAGAAATTTATCAATACAATCCGTTTTTAATGGTTTAGAGAAGGTTTTTAGAAGTACATTATTTAGATTAGTAGATTCTAAGGTCCTTGGTGTAAGAGCCCTTCTTAGTTTGCAAGGCACTATGCATAACTTTGCTGCTGCATAACAAAAGTCATACTGAAAAAGAATTAACCTGGCAAAGAGAATTTAACAGTCAGCAAGTGACAGAATGAGAGTCAGCATTGCCTCGGTGCAGACACTAGCACTTCAACATCATTATATTCCTGAGAATTTTACATAAAGGAACTATGGCAGTGACATAATCAAATCATTTCCCCTGAGTTGCAGTTCCAGTATTCTGTGATTTGAGGTCCCAGACCTTGAATAATGTGTTGTTTAATTAAAGACTGCTTTATAATGGTCAGGCAAGAAGAAACTGAAGTAAACTTACCTTATAGTATCAATACTGTCATTATTTTTTTACTTGGAAAAGCTCAATTTTTTGCAACTTGGGATTCTCCAGTGACAATGATTTCTAACTTTTCTTTTCAAAAAAATATCCGATTAAATGAAAAAGATATTCCACCAAAGTACAACTGAAAGGCAGCCCAGACCATTTCCACCTGTGTGGAAATGTACCTCATCATTAGCTCAGTATGGCTGGTGGCATCCTGCAAAGAGTGTTGCTGTAACACGAGGTGCGATGAGTGTCCTACTGCTGCATGGAGAGCCTGTCATCAGATTTCAGATTTTGAGCTGGGGTTGTTTTTTTTTGAATGGCTGAGTCCATGTCAGTCAAGCAATTTAGGAAATTACATCTTGCTTCAGAAAGCTGCCATAAAAATAGTCTGAAGATTTTTTTAAAAGAAATGAAATAAACTCATTCCTACTGCTCAGTCTAAAATAAATTTAAAAGCTATAGCTATAAAGTTATCTGGTGAAAGTAAAAATTCACATTTTTATGGCTGTAGTGGACTTGTAGAAAAAGATTTTCATCTTCAAAGATGTTTGCATCCAGGTATCAGTCTTATCTATAAGAAACTGAAGTTATTTTTTTCTGTAAGCAGAAGTCTGAAGTGCTCCTTTATGAAATCCACGCTTTTTCAACTCAACATGTATAATTTTATATTCATGTCTTCTATTAGAAATATATAAGTAATTTCTATTAATTGATAAAAAATCAGAGATGATTTATAGACAACACATCTATCACTTTGTCTATTTCAGGCATATTTGTCTTTATAATATGCAAGTTCAGGCTGCTTATGGTTTTTTACTTACATTTTACTTGAGGCAAGAGAAAACATATTATTGTGTGTCCCTTTGTTATCCAATCTTATCCTTCGTTTATCAGGATAGGGAAAAAAAAGTGATAGATGCTGATGTAGGCAGTAGTTTTGTGTGTAGGGTTGGTAGTCCTTTATTTGTCTGTCTTGATTTAGGAAGGCTGTAACTTAGCATTGCTTGGCTAGTTTCATTGTGTAATTGTTTTTGGAAAGACACTGTTGTTAACAAAAGCTCAGACACAAACAAGCTGTTGAAGAATCTGCTGTTACCAGATACCATTTGATCTACAGGAAGCTGTCCTTGGATGTGCCCTGAGCTTGAGCTTAAATGTGAGCAAAGCCTCATTATCAGAGGCTCCAGTTTGATATTATGAAGTGTTAAACAGCAGCTTCAGTCTGTGGTATTGCTCCCATTGCCCTGCGGTATCTAACCAGCAGAAGATGCAGGGAGGGTGGTTAGGTCTTGTCTAGCGTTGCAGCTGAATGCTTCACGATATCAAACTAAAACCTTGGTTTGCTTGCTTTGATGACCAAGCTAATTCCAGTACTGTAGCTTTTTGGGGATGAAGCGATGCTTCTCACAAACTAATTGAGCAAAAATTGGTTTTGATCCCTAAAGGATCTGTGATTCAAAAGAGGTTTCATATTTTGAACTCATTGTTTCTTTTGTATGACATTTATTTCAAAGCAGTAGGGTTTTTTAATAGGTGCTACCTTTTGCAACTAAAAGCTAAACATAGTTTCAGCCATAGATGGAATATCATGCTTATATCTCTTAGTTATAGCAGTTAGATTTGATTTCCAAATATGAATAAACAGACTTGTTTTGTTCACCCTTGTACATTTTGTCTTTGTCTCCTGGGGGGTGGGGGGTGGACAGGGAGAAAATAACTTTACTTTAAAATCAAGACATTCTCAAAATGAGATACAGATAAATTGTGCAGTAGGGATTAAGTAAAATAGAAATAAATGATTATGCAATGTTGGGGTTTAACACAAGAAAACCAGTTGGTGATTAGTGAGAAAGAGCAGTCATCAGAAATCTACCATTTGATGCCTTGCTAGTGGCTTAACCTTGTAATGGATTCCAAGAAGGTGGCGTTTCATTTTTTAATGCTTTTGCTAAGCAGAACAGCAGAGCCTCTTGGAAGGTCTGGCAGAAGTAACTGCTGTTTATAAGAACAGAAATTTTGGATTTGCTTTCTCTAGTTTCCTCACTAATGTGAGCTATATAAAATAGGTTACTCCTGTTCACACATAACAAAACTCATAATTAAATATATCTGACAGAGTTTTCTGCCTTTCTTAGCAAAGGGTCCAAAGATCAAATGGATTTTATTGAACTGTCATCTTCCTGCAGAAGTATCTCCATTACAAATACAAGCAGATCTTAAGAAAATGTAAAGAGATGCTTTCCTTATTGATTGCTGTACTCAGCATGTAGTAAGAAACACTATTTCTAGAGTTACCTGCAAACTGTATTGTGTGAATATTACTCCTTAAAATGCTGTTAAACTGTTTTATCCTTCCTTGGTACTGTTTCTGTACTAGCAATGCATAAGGCTTCTTCATTATCTGTAAAGTTACGAGCTTGCTTTCAACTGTTGAACACTGAAAAGTTTATCAGCAACTATAAAATATGATACTTAAACCAAAGATTGTTTTTCCTCTCCTAGGTCGTCAAACTGAAGCAAATAGAACACACGCTGAATGAGAAGAGAATATTACAAGCGGTGAACTTTCCTTTCCTTGTAAAACTGGAGTATTCTTTTAAGGTAATTGTTATTTTGAAAGTAGTTATTTGGGTTTTAGGGAAGTGCATCCTTGAACTTGAGATATGTCAGATATTATTTAGATATATTTCTGTATGAATAGAGGAAATGTTTATTATTTAATTTATTAATAAATAGTAAATTAAATTAAACTCTTGGAGATGTCCATTTTTTGGGTGGAAACTGGGCTTTTTATAGCAGGGAGCTTTTAGGGCACAATTCTGTCTTTCAGAGAAGCCAGAGGATGGATTACTGTACCAATATATGGCATCGTAAATTTGTAATTGTTCTGCAGATATTTTTCCTTGAGATTTATAACTGAGGCAGGTCTTAATGACAATGAGCTGTGAAGGAAAGAACTTTGAGGTTAGCCTCTAATTCCATGGCAGTATGTGCTAGTCAGTCTGTAAGATATTGAGTATTTTCCTAATTTATAGTGTGACTTTGTTCTTTATATCTTTTATCTCTTTTTTTTAAAATTTCTTTAAAATACCATTTAAAATGAACAAAATTGTTCTACCTCCAGTCTTTACGGTTTTGAGGTTTGAGGCTGAGGCTGTGGGAGATGAGAATATCTCAGGCTGTCAATTCTGAACTGTTAAGAGTGCAAGGTCTTACCTTGCATTAGGCATCCTGTCCTCTGTTCCTTCAGGTCACTTATATAACATTCTGTGTGAGGAACTTGCTAATTATCTTGGTTCAGATTTACTTTTAAATAGATTTCTTGAGGTATATAATGAATCTTTTGTCATGTGTCTGCACTTCTAAAAGAATTTCTACCTGTGTAGCTTTGTTTGCTACAGTCACTGGATGGCTACTATTTTTGATGCTCATTTTTAAAAATTAAATATACTGTATGTAGGAATCATAGGTACTATAGCATATCTTATCTGTATTTGTGTGTGTTTATTTGCTTCCTTAGGACAATTCTAATTTATACATGGTAATGGAGTATGTTCCTGGTGGTGAAATGTTTTCACATCTAAGAAGAATCGGAAGGTTCAGGTAAGAGTGATGTTTTTCCTTTTAAAAGGCTTGTGTTGATAATTTGGAAAGAGGGTTTTATAAAATTTGTTAATATTGAACAAAATATTCTGAAGGAGCAGCTGCACTTAACTAAACCTCTTTCAGTGGATTTATACTAGTCAGGGAATGAAAAACTTGTATCATTTTTCAGGTTATTAATGCAGGGATCTCTGCATACTAGAATCTTGGAATTCCTATGCATATTGTCACTGAAATTGATTATAGTTTCTGAAAGTAAAATTAAGTCTAGGCTCTATGTTCATCTTGATTTGCATGTGTATTTTAGTTGCAAGGCTTAAATGAAATTTTAGGAATGGGTGTATCAATTCTAAATTGTTTGTTGTTTGCCATTTTTTTTCTTGTTACACAGTAAAAGAACCAGCTAAAAGATACTTGTCTATCCCTGGCAGTTACTGATTATTTCAGTATCTTACCATAACATTGGGGTGCTTAATATTCTTTTAATTCTTCACAGTGAACCACATGCACGGTTTTATGCAGCTCAGATAGTGCTAACATTTGAGTACCTCCATTCATTAGACCTCATCTACAGAGATCTAAAGCCTGAAAATCTTTTAATTGATCAGCAAGGATACATCCAGGTATGATATTCTTCATATCTTTAGGAAGCAGAGTCTTGTACAATGTAGGGTTAGGAGATTCTAGCAGATGTATTTAGAATAAATGGTCTGAAGTTGGTTGGCATGTTAGCGTGCATTCAGGGAGCATTTCAGTGCCTTAGTAATGGTTAAAACCAGTGGATTGCACTTCCTCTGACTAAAATTAAGTATGCACAATGGACCTGTCTGCGATTGAGCAAGTAGTCAGGGTTTCCTTTGGGGTCTATGGTGAGAAGTAGGCAATTGTATAAAATAGATGAACAGAGCCATGCATCTGCCCTAGCACAATATGAAAAGTACCTTAAAATCTCTGGTTCTCTGCATTGTCTATATAGGTGGTTTAGGACAACCAGCTTATGTGTCAACACCAACAGTATCATACTTAATTTTAGTCAAATGAGCCCCACCCTTCAAGAGTCCCAACCTTTGCAGCACATCTGGTTTAAGAGCTGAGTTGAGCTCAGATCAGAATTGTAGCACTACAGATGATGGCTTGGGTTTTACAGCAGCTTCTCCCAGCACTTATCTTCCCTTTAGCTCTCATGTTGATGATCTAAATGGCAAATGGGAAGGTGTTGTATAGCACCAAGCACCCGGCAATGCTTTGCAGTCCTTAAACTGTTGAAGCTCTTCTTCATTGTGTCACCTTTTACCATAGCAGGCTCTAACAAGAAAATACACAATAAAAATGTTTGAGAGAAGTGGGAAGGATTTCTCTCTTACATTGTTTATAATTGCGAAATAATTTTGCATGGAGAATAAAATAACACTGTAGGGATGTGGTGGTTCAGCTCCAACCAATGACTGAGAAATACAAGTTCTGTTAATGTGGTTGGAGAGCACCATTAATGTAGAGCTATGAACAGCTTACTCCAGAATTGGCAACTCTGTGTGTGCAACAGCAGTGTGATTTATTTTTTTTTTGTGATGGTGGGCAAACTGCAAATGATAACAGGCCCAGCAGTCACTTTTCCCATGCGGGGTTGATTCACCTCTGAACAGGGCCAAGGTGGGGGGAGTGTGCCTGATCATACATTGGAACAGCATCTCCAGCTAAACTTAGTTTCGAAACATTTCACTTTCTTTTTGAATTTTAAAATCATTACTGTTTGTCCCATGTCTGCAGGGTGTTTATTCTTACATAGATTGGTGTGCCTTCACAAACGCAGACATGATTCTGTGTAGTCAGCATGGCACGCACTCTGTTCAGTCCCAGCTGTGATTGCTGCTGTTTCTGCCAAAAATGAAGCAAAAGCTGCCTTGATAGTTTGGAGCTTGGCTTGTTTAACACTGACACTAGTGCATCAGAAACGTCAGCACGAGCTATTGTGTAATTAGCAATGATTATCATTGTGGTACAGTATGTTTCCTCAGGGATTGGGTTGAAAAGATACCAAGAAGGAAGAAGCAAAAGAATCGGATCCCCAAGCAAGCACAGACTTGATAGCTTGCAACCGATCCTAGAATTTCACGTGAAACTCCCTGGCTTCTGGATGTATTCCACAGTATGGTCCAGGAAAAGTCACAGAGAGGATGATACTGTATCTAGCATTCTGAAAACTTACTGCAGAAAGCATAAGTGGAATGAAGAATTTGTCATGGCCAAGAGCTTGCCATTTGTGAATGGTTACTGCTACTTTTCCACCCCAGTCCTCAAATAAACAAACTTGACTCTAGTGATGCTTTCAAAGATAATCAGAAGTTACTGGAAGACTTTTTAATGTTGTCTTATTCCCACACTAATTTGCCATATAACCTTTATACCCTTATGCAATAAAATTCTAAATTTACAAGACTGGCGGATATCTTGACCGTTTTTGTGATCCATTTACTTGTTAACTAAAGGAAAAGATAAATATCTTCTTCATATTCACATTCTTTAAACTTTTGCCAGTATGTGAAAAGTATAAGAAAAAATATTAATGTAGTTGCAATACATGTAAAAGATTAAGCCATAGTTTACGCTGATTTTTTTTTTTAAGTTAAGCTTGTGTCAGCGGGGAAATACATGCTTTGTGTTATTTGCTAATTTTATTATGAGAAACATTCTTTCTACCTGACCTAGGAGTGGCTACTAAAGGTACATCTGACAATATGACACTGTGATTTGAGAAAAAAACTTTTCCTCTGTATGAAATAACTTTTCAAAGTACTTTAAAAGCATTTAAATTTACTTATAGAAATGAATTTGCAGTCAATTTCTTTCTTCTGATAACAGGTCACGGACTTTGGCTTTGCAAAAAGAGTAAAAGGAAGAACTTGGACGTTATGTGGGACTCCAGAATACCTGGCACCTGAAATAATTCTCAGCAAGGTACTTACTTGGTTATTCAGCGATGCTTTTGATGCAGTGAAAGCTTGTCATCCAGTTATTAAATTCTGAGGGATACACAGTTGCTGATACTTCCAAAAATCAAATATCAGCTAGTCAACACTTTATGAATTACACAAAATGCAATCTTGGTGGTGTTAATGGGATTTTTAGTATACTAAAACTTACTCTGAAGCAGGGTTTTTTCACATAACTGCACAGAACTTTCTACAGACGCTTTTCATTTAACTTGTGAGGCAAAAAGGGATTTAAGGAATTGGTAATGAGGTTACTTAACTCATCCTTAGCAGAACAGCAGCTCTGAATGATTACACTCTGAAGTGTTAACAGCAGCCACGGGAGCTCCAGAGGTTACAAGAACCACATGCTGGGTGAATCAGTAGTCATGAAATAACTAGTTGCAGAGTGTTTCGGGTTTAAGGCACTTTACATGAAATCAAATGTGACAGACCACCGGTTTTACACAGAAAGTACATGCAGTCTAAGCTTACTGCTAATCAGTTTGTGTCTGGTATTTTCATTAAGTGTTTGAACATAAAAGAAACACTTTTTTTTTATAGCTCGTCAGCTGTAACCCTTCCTGTTCCACAAAGGAAAAATATCCTTACAGCTTATGGAGCTGCTTATGATACAAACAGTCACAATGCATAATGTTAAATTATGCATTTCATATGTGGTTTAATTAAATGCCATTTGCAGGTCTTTACCTAAAAATATTGGTAGGAGGGGCGGGGGGAAGATGTTTATTTGCAGCTTGCTATGCAGCTAAAGCAGCAGAAGAAATTGCCATGTGCCTACTACAAATTCTCCATAGTAGATTTTTCAGGAAAAACTGAGTCTTAGTCCTGAGCTTTGGTGGGGTTGGTGGGGTTTTCTGTCTTATTTTAATATTACATAGGATTTACTAATGATTTTGTTTAGGTTTTTCAGATCAGATAGTATTACTCTATAACAGCTAATTAACTATAAACTTTTAAGCTCTTGTAGCTGGTTTACGAAATATGAAAATGAGTGTTCTGAAATGCAGATAATGTAGGAAAAATGTGAATATAAACAATATATAAAGTGTTATATGAAATCGCTCTAAGTTTTGAAAGATTTTTTTTTTCAACCATTCCATAACAAGGTTATTTTGATTTAAAATTGTTAAATAACTAAATAGAAAAAATAAACTAAGTGTGCTCATTTTTATCACTTAAGGAGTTATGCATCAGTGTAACGATATCACTGAAAATCAACACAGGGACTGGATACAAAATGTTTCATTTCCATCACCATTTCACTGTCATCACTGTATTAGGTTTTAGGTATATTGCTGTTGGGATCTGTGAGCTTTGGATTGGTTTGAACTAGGTTGTAAGATCTGTATTAAGCAATAATGCATTTGATTCCGTTTTATTCCATTGATACATAATGAAAATCTTGAAACAACGTGAGAAATGTGCTAACCGTGGTATTTCTCCTTTCATCTAGGGTTACAACAAGGCAGTGGATTGGTGGGCGTTAGGGGTGTTAATCTATGAAATGGCAGCTGGATATCCCCCATTCTTTGCAGATCAGCCCATTCAAATTTATGAGAAGATTGTGTCTGGCAAGGTGAGTGAAGGTTCTGTGTGTTTTTCACATGTGCAGTTGTGTGTCTTAGCAGAACCTTTTTTTTTTTTTTTAATTTTTTCCCTGTCTGGAGTAGCTATAGAATTTACTGACTACTGGACAGCATTTAGAAAGAATAGGAAAAGTTTGTAATGTGTACATCGTAAATACTGGCATGGTCACAGTAATATTAAAAGTCAGAGTTCTAAAAATCTGGTTTCTACCTTCAAATTTAAAATGCAATTTATTTAAATTTACAGACATTGTGGTATTATATCCTTTTTGCTTGGATAAAATGATACAACAATCATTTACAGCTATTTAGCTGTACACTTAATTTGCTTAGCTATTTTCTTTTCTATAAATATTTTCGCAGCTTGTGAGAAGCTCTGAAGAGTTTCCGTAGTTCAGAGGTTTAACTCCTGCAGTCCTGTAGTTCAAGACCTGTCTAACATTCTGTTCAGCATTCATTGTGACATACACTTTTTAAAAAGCATTGCCAATGTTTCCCTTGTGTTTTTCATTAGCATCTCTTAGTGTGCCAGGTAGCATGAAAATCTGATTGTTCTTTCTCCTGCCAGCCAGTGTTGTCTCTTCATGTTTCCTTCATGCTTGCTTGATGTTGTTTTTAGGGTTCTTCTCTTCCTTGTCCCTACACAAACACACTGTGCTGCACTCTGCCTACTTCTGTAACTCTGATTAAGGGAAGTGCTTCAGCAGGCACCAGGGTACACTGCAGTGAGATTGATTCCTGTCTAGGAACTTATTTAAATCTAGAAGATGGTTTGTCATCTAAAGGCTGTAATACTGTGACCACCCTTCATTTGCCTCCATGAATATTTAGGGTTTTTGTTTATGAAGATCTATTTGTAAAGAAATATTGATCTTCTAAATTAAAAAAGGGGGGCATTTTTTGCAGGTGTATTGAATTTGCTTGACATTTGTACTACCTCTTTTTACTGAGTCCATGGATGAGTGATTGCAGACCACAGCTCTGCACATGAACTCTGGAAACTAACGTCCGGTTCTCAGCTACCAATAGGTTTCCTTTACAGTCTTAGGCCTTTTGTTTAATCTACCTTGTGCGCTTAACTCCGTTTTTAAAGTATAGATTTGATATTGCCTAGGCAGCTGAGAAGGAAGGAATTGCATTAATTAAAACCTGTGAATTTCTCGTGTGTAACACTTGAGCCATATTGACAGGTAAACTGAAGCAGTGTCCTTGATTATCAGACCTCTTGTTTTCACAGTGTGTTTTTTTGTTAAATAATGCCATGTTCTGCATTTAAGTCATAAGGGATCAGCTGAATATAGGGTGTGTCAAACGCTGAGACTACAGGCATGACAAATACAGCTTTTTTGTTGGTTATTTCCCCCTTTTCTTCTCTCTTCCATCTCTGGTGGTGTCAGTAGACCTTTTACTAGTAAAACCTTACATTATACATCCCATACATCTTTAGATATTTCTTAGCTATGTTTGAATTAATTGTATGGGCAAGGCACTCATGGTCTCTGCAAATAGTGCTATGTTACATACATAAGGCTTCTGGTGTTGATGTATAGAGTTATCAGAGATGGATTACAGTACACCATAAAGTTCCAGATTGAAAGTTCATATATGATTGCTGACTGCTAAGTTACTCTGGAGCATATCTCTTTATTTGTATGTTGTATATATGCTGTACTTTACTGTATCTCCTCTATATATGTGTGTTTGCGTATATATATATAAAATTCCCTAGAAAATTGTAGAGAATTCCTTGAGATGGTGGTGTGTTGATGAGATACCCAAGTTAAATTTAGCTTTTTTATCATTATTACATTATTATTTTTCCTTGACTCAGATTCAGAAACTTTCAGTTTAAAAAGTATAGATGCACAAGGTAGTGCTGTTGATACAGGCTGTGTGAAATAGAGTTATAGGTACAACAGTATCAATCTTTCTTTTCACGCATTCATTCTTGGTCTGGTTTTTAGAGGAAGAATAGCAAATGCCCCTAATGTTTCCTGTTCTGTGAACGTTGTTGTACTTCACAGGGGAAAGAATAAAATTTCAATGTTGTGGATGTGTATTTTTAGGTAAGGTTTCCATCACACTTCAGCTCAGACCTAAAGGATCTTCTAAGAAATTTACTCCAGGTAGATTTGACCAAACGATATGGAAATCTCAAGAATGGTGTAAATGACATAAAGAATCACAAGTGGTTTGCAACTACAGATTGGATTGCCATTTATCAGAGAAAGGTAAGACCATTCCTCATCAAAACTATTTTAGGTTTTTAAGGAGTAGATGTAAAATTTATAACTATTTTGCTTATTTTTACTATCCTAAATCTGTTGCTTTTGGTTAAACTAAGAAAAGGTGGAAGTAGTTTAGTCTTTAACACTGTGAAAAGCTTGTATTGATTGAATTATGTTTATTTCTTGTTGGTATTTTATCCTGGACCTCTGTGTGCATTTGTGTTCTCTTAACAGGTGTTGTGCTTTAGTCTATTTCTGGAATATCTCAGAATGAGCCATCTCCTCTCACTCGCTCGCTTTTTATTTAACCCGTGCTATAGTGGCATCTATAAATACTCCTCCACAGCAGAGGAATCTGTTTTCCTTTCCAGCTAGCTCTTAGCAGTCAGACCATGCTTCAGTGTGGAGGAGCTCTATCCAAAGCCAGAGCTTTTCTTTCACTGCTGAAGTAACATGCTCCTTCCTCCTTGCTGTTGCTTTATCTGTGATTGGGACAGGATCAGATGTAGAGGATGTCTACTCAGTCCTCAGTGTCCGCTGAAGAGCTTTTGCCTTCTGACACTACAGTTCTATAAGCAGCAGCAACGGAGAGCACCCTGCTGAATGCTGTTTTCATGGCAGGTTTTGGAATGGTTTCTGTGGCCAACATGACTTACAATGTGGTTTTTAGAAAGTCTCTGCCCAGTTTGCACTGTGAACTTCAGACTTGTGTAAGAATGAAAGCAACAGAGGCAACTGGGAGTGTTGTAAGAGCACGAGCAGCCACTAAGGTATCAGGTCGAGCGGAGGCTGCCAAGGTGAAAGAAGCAGAGTTGGAATGGGAAACAGGATGAGGATGATGACGATTCGGTCTGTCTTACCTTAGCTCCAAAGCTCATTCTCCCCTTCAAGGTAGAGTCAAAGTTCAATATCTGTAGATTAGTGACTTACTAGAAACAGATTTGTAAGAAAATATTCTCTTAAATGCAACCGGAATTCTTGGGTTTCCAATAGACAACAATATAAGCCTAAAATAACTCTGTTGGTGGGGTCCCTGAAGACTCAGGTGGAGAAATAATTTTGTATCTAGCTGTAGGTAAAAAGGTTAGAGTCAAGCAACGACGTTTCAAGGAATTGGTTTACATTGTTGAAATGCTAACAGTCTTGATTAGAAGCATGAACACACTGCTGTAACAGCAGTATTTTAAAGGCCAAACCTAAATACTAACAATAGTTTCTAAAAAGAAACTGGTTGTTTCGCTACACAAACTGACAGTACAGTTGTTGTAGTATTCACTAATGTATTAATTACTAGAAGACAGGGTACAATTAACACATCTTGTATGCTTTCTGTTTAGTGTAGATATGTTAAGAAAAGATTGCCCATTGCAGAATTGTCATTATCTGTTCTTTGCTTTCTTAATGCCTGTTTACAAGGCAGCTTTATGTGCACTATTTCATTCCCTGGTGTGCCATTTAGGGACACTCAGGCCCTGTAATATTAAATCAGGTGTTTTAATATTGTGCTAAATATTCTTAGCACTGCTAGCACACTGCTGTAGAGCATCATTTTCAGGGGAACAAGAAATATTTTAAAACATGAATTAACAGTACAGTCAGAATAGCTATTACTAATTTTAAAGGGTTGTGAAAACTGATGCTGATTAAGTTTGACGCTTCTAATTATAAGGAATAAATACTGTAATACTGAAACAACAGCATTGATTGTAATATCATTTAAGCAGTAGTAGAAATACTGCAGTAAACTTTGGGTTTATACCAGCTTTTCACAGTGGCTGTTACCACAGCATGCACTTTCCTGAGTAAGTGTAGTGTTCCTTGGCAGCAAATGTAATGGGACTAATTTGTTGTGCTATGGTCATAAACGAGCCAGTCAATTACTTAATATTTCAGATAAGATCAAGTCTTATTTTCTTTGTGTGTTAGTGTAGCTGTTCATCAAAATGCTTCCTGATAATACGGTTGTATTTAGGACCAAACAGGTATTTCTGCTATAAACAGTGTTAGCTCCTGCAATCTCTTCTTAGCAATTTCCTTAGGGAAGATAATAGGACAAACTCTGAGGTGTCCCATTTGTACATGTTCTAAAATTCCATCAGGAAATAAGGTATTTTTTTGTGCTCTGAGCTTTATTGTAAGGAAGTAATTGACAATCAATTTGAGAAGACACATAGAATTCAGGCAATGGTGAATGTGTGGTTTTGTAGGCTAGGTGTGTACACAGACTGTGTCTTCTCTCAGGATAAGTCCCCTAAAGACGTATATTGTTTTAGGAACAAAAGAGTGCATGTGTGACAATTGTGGCAGTCTATAAATACAGCAAGTTAGTGTTATTTCTTGGGGGTCTGTAGTGTTATTACCCAAAGTCAGCAGTTTAATTTGTATTATTCTGTGCTGTACCTCTTTAACTTACTGATTCCCACACAGCGCCCCCCCCCCCCCCCCCCATCAGTACTCTACCTGGGGCACTGAGCAGTTTGTGGCAGCACAGTGTGGCCGGATCTCCTGCCTCCGCTGCAGCCCTGCCTGCCCTGCTTATCTCTCTCCCCAGCATGCTGCCTCTGGCACACATTCTCCTGGGGACACCCTAGAGAGATACTTCTCATTACTTTGCATTTCCAGGTTTATATTAGTATCACCTCAATAATTTTGCTGTAATCTTGCTTACCATAAAGGTGGATAAATCTGGCATCTGTCAGATGAAGAAGAGGAACACAGTACTGATTATCATGCCTCCAACTCCAGTTTGTCCAAGACTTGTTTCAGTAGAGGATCTCTCCTCCCTTCCTCACTATCCATTCATCGTTGTTGCCCCCCATACACTCTAAAGCACACTTCTTGCTTCTTTCAGCATGCAGTTGATTCGAAAATTTAGGCTATTTTAAAAAGTAATTAAGCTTAATTTTCAACTTTATGAGGTACGACAGACTAGAAGGATTAAGATTTGAATTAATATTAGCTGAGTGAAGGTGGAATTTAGTAGTCTGTTCCTAAAATAACATCTCAATGTCTACAAGTTTGGAACAAATCCTTCCTTATTATTATTTTTCTTATTTTTTTTCTCCAATTGTGTAGGGGAACAGCATAAGCCTGCAAAAATGCAGGAGTGCCCCTGTATTTTCATTTAAGGTCCACTTTACTTTAACTTCCAAGATAAGTAGAGGCTGACATGCACTAATTGGGGCAGAAGGATTGAGGCTGTTATGCTGTAGCCGGACCTAAGAACTTTATTTTTAAGGTCAACCTCAAAAAGTGGCAGGTTCCCTCAGCCTGAAGAAGCAGCAGTTAAGAGGGTCCTGGAAAATGGTTCCAGTAGCTGAGTGTGAATGGCTTACTCCCAAGTTGACATGAGATGCACCAAATTGCAATGCTAATGGAGTCTGTTTGTGGGTTTGAGAGGATATGCAGGCAGCTTTACCAGAGGGGTTTTCTATTGTTAATTAGAGCTGTAGGGGCTTTATGCTGAACCTTTTCATGACCCCTTCATGTCATCACGTGAAGTCTCTTGGTTGTGGCCAAGTTTTGAGAAAGCTGTTGCTTCTCACCTTAGGACATGCAGATCAAATTGCTTTAAGTGTATTAGGTTAGTTTGTATTTAGAAATAAAGGACTGTTGGTAAGTAGGCGGAGAAGGGCTCCAAACAACCCTGAGATTTTTGAGTAGTGTTGATGGCAATCAGTGTACTTATCTTCTTCCGCCATGACGGCGCAACTGTTCCAGGCAGCCCTGGCTGCGCTGGGAGCCACGCAACACAGCTGATGAGCTGAGAGCAGGGTTACTTCTGCAAGAAGAGAACTAAACTGTGTTTTGAAGTGGAAGCAGTTTGTTACTGATGTTTGTCTCTGGTTTCTTGACAGGATTTGTGGGATAACGAGAATATCCATGTGCTCATTATCACAGTGCTAAATCTAAAGCTGTTAGGCCGATCACATTTCATATGTGCCTTTTTTTTCTTACCCTTCCCCAAATACAGGTAGAAGCTCCATTCATACCAAAGTGCAGAGGCCCTGGAGATACCAGCAACTTTGATGACTATGAAGAAGAAGATATCCGTGCGTCTCTAACAGAAAAATGTGCAAAAGAATTTGCTGATTTTTAGTAAGAGTAAGAGGACAAGATGACATCAGGGCTCACATTGGGATCTTTGCACTCTGTTAACAGATGAGGTGGAGCTGAGACCATCATATGTCAAAACAGTTACCTAGTTACTTCATTCCACAAAGCTGACTGAGGTCTTTATTGCCATCTTCCATGTGTGCAGTTTGCACCAACCCTTCTAACTAGGCACAATTAAGCAAGCACTGTTTGTGCAGTAACACAGAATAATAGACCACTTTCCTACTTAACTTTGGTTTCTGTCGTTCTTTGTTTCTGTGTATTGTTCATTTTCCCCCTTTAAAATGAAGTAGTTTTTTACCCAAGAATGCTCCATTTTATTTTGAATAATGTATTATTTGTGTGAGTGAAATGGAAGGTGTTGCGGCTAGTGTGATTTAGACTGAAGTGAAAGATAAATGTTGCTTCTAGTCTGTGCCAGCCAATAATTCTTGTCTGTCTTGTGTCTGATGCTACAAGTTATAATAATTTTTTAGTAGCTCAGACTAAACCTAGCCAACATTTTTAGCATTTTTGAAGGTAGTATTTATCGCCATATAAATGTCTGCTAAATTAACTTAAAAACGTTTCTTCCTGGAGACTGACCAAAATTCAGTAGAATCAATTGGATGGCTTAGGTAGGGGACAGTAGCTAGACCCCGTGCCTTGGTTCTCTACATCCCCACAGGTTTCGTCACTGCCTCCTTCCGTTGTATTTCCCACCTAGGCAGGAGGTAAATTGCCATAACCAGACTGTACCACGGAGAGCTTACAGTCTCATGAGAGGGAGTACTTCCACCTGGTCTGGATTTTGGACCACATGTAATCAAGTCAACTTACCAGCATTTCAGTTGGCAGGTATGAAATGGCTTTAAGAATACAAACCCTAAACTCTTTAAGGAAGTTTTGGTCAGTATTGTAGAGAATAGGACTCAAATTTTGATTCACACTTTTGTTTTGTTTTGGTTTGGTTTTTTTTTTAAAGCCAATGTTTGGGCTCCCAAAGTATTCCTTGTTTTGAGCCTTTTTTGATTTTAAAAAAGGCATCCATTAAAATAAAACCCACCCCACCACAAAAAGCAAAATGCGCTCTGCCATTAGCTATGAAAAACAAATGGTTTAGCAAATGCAAAATCATGTTCTAGATGCATCACTGGATGAACACGGTTATTTTTTTTGTTAGCTGTTAAGAATAAGAGGTTATTGCCAAGTTTTTATTCTGGTATACTATATTAGTAAACTGAGGATGGAGTACTGCTACAATCATTTTCGTTTTAATTACAGCACTTCATTCACGAAGAAAAGAGACAAAGTTTAAAAACTGCAACAGCTGGGTTTGGTTTAGTTGCGTTGTGTCTTCATTTCTAACCTACTTTCTTTCAATCAAACAGAATGTATGGTCACACAGATATAAGTGTTCAGGCTTAATTATGTTTTATATACTCTCACCAACTGACTTAAAAGGTATTGCTACCATGTGCTAGCTTTGGGCACTTTTACACATTTATTTCAATGTTAATAATCAGTGGCTCAGCACTTTTTTTGGGGGGTTGCTTTTAAACTTATTCATAGTAGTTTTATTTGTACACTTGATTCTGGCTGTCTCAGTGACCTGTCTTAAAACAACACATCTAAACAGTTTAAACTAGCCTCATGTTTTATGATCAATTTACATGCATACAAGGATGAATTGGGTTTTTTTTTTAAAAAATGAGCTATATTGGTACATAGCCATTGTATTTGTTTGAATGTCAGCGCAGATAGCCCGCTGGCATTCCTTCCTTTCAATCTGTATGACACTCCTTTAAGAAAAGCCTTTGGAGACATTTTACAGGAGTATGAAGCGAACCATCTGACATTCTGTATGTTTAGGTTGTTGAGCATTTTTGCACAACGTCATCAGGAGGCTGACACTGAATGCAGTCTTTGTCCACCCATATTTACATATGTGCAAGAAAAGTATAAGATACTTTGCTGTAGCAAATTTTATGTAACAAAGATATATCGTCACATTAATAAATTTAAAGAAATCCTTTGTATGAAAATGTTAAAATCTTTTGTATTTCATTTAGACCAAGGACATGCTGCTGTATGCTAGCTGTATGCGATAAATTCTACAGTAACTTTGTTGTCGTTTATGAACTTTAAAAGATTTTAATAAATGTTGGAGATCACAATTTGATTCTGTTATGATTTTAATTTTTAATCATTACATTTATAATTCTAGTAAGGTTCAGAGATTTTTCTGTTTTGTAAAATACTGTAATCATTCATCTTGCGTGTACAATAAGACAAAAGTCTAGGAAATTGGTTCTGACATGTCTGTCTGATACCCAGATTAAATTCTACGTGGGCATAAGTGGAAAAGTCATCTTAATGCCATGATATTATGCTATTTTTTAATTTTATGAAAATCCTGTGAGCAAGTAAAATACTTTTCCAATATGGCATAATAGACTTCAGTATGGAAATGAGATTCTATTTTGGAAAAGGAGGGGAAGTGTGCAATTTCCAAGGCATTAGTGAGTACATTTGACAATGTGAGTATTATACAACCCTCTCATTTAAACACAGTCATAAAATATAACTACAGAATATTATGTTACCTGTATTTAATTTGAAAAATCCTTTTCACGATATGGAAAAATTGTATATCTATGACAGTAGAAGCTTGTTAATTTTACACATTTGAGGAATTAAGTGTTGAACTATATGGTATATTTTAATTGTACTCTAGTTGTATGTAACTTTCATTTCCAACATAAAGGATTGTATCTCATTAAGTAAATTGCTTTTTTATTATCTTGTCAGTTGCATTAAAACCCTTATTTTTAAATCCTTTAAAGTATTTTACTAATTTTTGCAAATAATTAGATGTTTTTAAGTGCTGCAATAGTGTGCAATATAGTAAACATTTATATACGGAAGTGCAAATTAAATTATGTACAACACTTGTGCTGCTTCTTTGTGAATCAGAACGTTGTATGATGAGAGTTGTTGCATCTCCCCCACACGCTGCAAACAGGGTTTGAAAGCAAGAGGAAAAAGGTTGTGACACATACTGCACACAGTAGTCAGGACCCATTAAGCTTTACACTAACTAGGGTGTTCGGAGAAGATGGTGTGGAGAATGTTAAAGACGCTATGAGAAGTCGGTGAGTTGGACTTCTTAGACAATCAGAGGCAAGCAAGGTGATCATTAGCTGCGATATTGTTTGTTGTCTTCATATTTTCACATTCAGACTCGATGCTTTTTATTAAAGATAATTGCCTGGTTTTAAACTGTCTGCAGATCCGCTGTACAAACTCTGTGCTGTGTCTCATTGTGCTGTGAAACAACTGATAGAAGTAAAGACTGTTCATGGTCTTGGCATTGTCTGTCTTGAGGCTTTTTCTGCAAGTGTTGTTGGGAGAGGCTCCGGTCCCTGCTGTCTGTAACGCGCTCCTCTTCCTCCTGCTTCCTGAGCAGAGCTGCGGCCTCTGCTTCTGCTGCTGTGGCTTTGTGGTGGTCTTGGTTTCGTAGTACAAATGCTGTAATACACTTCAAAGACCTTGGTACTTTTTTACTTCCGACCTAAGGGACTGGATGGTCTTTTACTTCAGCTCCAGTGCAGGCACTGCATGTCGAGCAGCCCTCTTGAAGGTACCATCAAATCTATTGTTCTTCTAATGTGCTGCGTACAAGAACTTACCCCAGATAAGAATTTGAAAACCATTCCATAAGAAACCAGTAAAAAGACAATTCTGTTCTCCGTTAGGGGGGTGTAGCTGATCTGGATGTGTTTGACAGGAAAGAAAAAAGGTTGAATGGCCACCATAGTTCTACAAGTGTAGGTCTTGCACATGTTTTAAAAATGTTTTTAACTGACAGCTTAGGGAATTGACTGATTTGAGGCCTCTGACAGAAGGGATAGAATGAGTGTCTGATGTCAGGCTGGGTGCCTGATCACCTCCAATAAAAGGGTGAGAGCTCCCCAAGTGTGTGTAAATGTCTTGTAGGTAGTAAATATTTGCCATCTTATGTGGGTGTTTACATGTGTGAAGTGTTGGGTATTTTAGAAGGGTAGGACAGGTATCTCCACAAGAAGCATCTCAAGATAGCTTCCTTTCCAAAGTTTTGAATTGGATGATGGATAAAAGCTCAAATTAGACATGAGGTCTAGTCACACTGACTTTTTATTACTGCCTTTTTTTTTTCCCCATTTTTGGATACCACTGAAAGGGATGTCTACCTCAGGGAAGCTTGCACATATTGAAAAGGGAGTCTGTTCTTGGAATTCGCTATTGCCAAAAGCTCCTCTGTTGGTGGGGTAACAGCAGCTTGAGGTTTCTGTGAAATCACTGAGATGAGTTCCCAATAGTGTCTTTTGAAGCGAGTAAAATTTCCTTTAGAGTCTTTGCAATCTGTTGTCCTGTTCCCTCCCTCAGGGGGTCAAACACCAGTGTTTTTTGCAAAAATGTATTTCTAAAAATTCTGTTTACGTGGTGCTCTACTTTCAGTTTTAAAAGCAACTTATTCGTGGTGTTGACTGGCCCACAGTCAGTGAAGCGTGTAAGACACAGCCAGTGACAGGCCTGCACGTTCCTTATTCGTGCTCAGCATACAAGATTTGGGTTTTGATCGATGGCACAGGAGCAATCTCGTGTCTGATTGCAGATCGTGCTCTTTGTGAGAGAAACAGCCTGTCTGAGCATGAGGCATCTTTGCTAAGGACAAGGTGGAGGAAAGGCTTTGCCCAACACATGGACACGGTTGCAGCACAAAAGCTTTTTAGGATGAAAAGGTTCTAGTTGGAAGGAGTTTTAGAACAAAGGTCAGTGCTCTGTTCCCATACGTATGTCAACCCCAGTAACTGATGTTTTCCTTTGCGGGGAGGTAGAAGCCAGAAACTCCTTCCTTTGCCTTTGATTCCAGGATGCTGTGGATGATTGGAAAGGACACAGCTGTAGGTCTGGAGCAGCATCTCCACAGCCTGGTGTGTTGTGTGGTATGTACTGGTGTGTCCCGACAGTTCCAGGAAAAATATTGGTAATGAGTGCAATAAAGGGAAAACTGGCGTGCTGGCAGGGCTCGATTAACTTCCTGTGATTCTTCCTCCACCAAGATAATTTGATGAAGTTAAAAAAAAACCCAACACCTTTTATTTACATGCAGTGTTGTATCAATGCTGTGGTCTACACAGCGGTATCACAAGAACGGTCTTCTGCTGGAAGTACTACTCTTTACTGTGCATCTGCATTGCTACTTTGAATGTTTACATAGTTACTGAAGTAACAGCTCAACAAATGAGCGCTCGATTGGGATGTCCTTTCAATGACTTCCATCTTTTGCCATTGCCTTTTACTTGCTTGCACAAAATGGGGGTTGGGGCGTCAGGACTCTATTAATGATAGGTAACACGTTCAGAATTCACCTACCTCACAGGTGTATTAATTGGAGCTATGCAGTCAATACCTGGTTATTTCATAAATGCACAGTTTATGAAATAATCTTTTCAATTGTCACCCTAAAAAGAAAATATAACGTGTCCCCAGGAAATGCATTCTCTTTGTTTCCCTTTACTCTCTCACCATGCATGTGGGGAAGTCTGCATCCAGCAGGCTTGCTTACCAGTGGGAAAATCTGAGAGGAGCTGAGCAAGGTACCTCAGTAAAAACGGTGTCTTATACCAGAGTCAGAGCAGGGGCTACATGATGTCACGGGAATAATGTTGGCAGTGATAGAGTTTGTTCATGTTAGCACATTAGTTTGTGTCAGGAGTGCAGTTCTCCTACAAAAGTAACTGCTCTGTGGTTTAGGACATAACGCAGGGACGTGGCTCTGCGAGGGCACCCATACCAGAGAGCCACTTCCATGCCCAGAGCACCCAGAGCTCCTGCTTTCCTGGAGGGAATTTCAGAGTGGGACTGGGTCGGCTGCAAGGTACGTTTCCTTCCTAAAGGAAGTATTGCAGTGAATGCTGGGGTAAAAGGAACTCCCTGAAGACCCATAAATTAATTGGTTTGGGTTTTTAAGCTTAGAATATCAATGCAAATGCTTTTTTTACTTGCGATTTGTAGAACCCAAAGCTATGCTTTTGGGCGTTCATAATACTGTGTCTAAAGTTATTAGACTGCTCTGTAACTGCTTGTTGACCAACAACTCACGCTTTTCTTCAACTTTCTTTTTTTTTTTTATGTTCCAGACTACTACAAAAGCCTGTAGACTAACACAAGTCGTGATTCCACCTTCACCTCGCATCTCTGTACCGAGACACCCTGATTGCATTCGTTTGCCAGTAGATGGCGCATTTATGTGGCGTGGAACAGCGGGTAGCTGCCGAGCACAGTAAGGGTGAGAGGCTTGGAAAATGTTGAAGAGCAGCAGGGAGTGAGAAATTTGGGCTCTACCAGTCAAATAATACATCAGATAACACATGCAATACCAGCCATGAGTATTTTGTTGTTTCTGAATTACATTTTGCCTTTAAATCCTCATTGTAAACGTTCTTCATGGTGTTATACTGACTGATAAACCCTATTTTCATTAGAAGCTAGAACTGTGGGGTTGGGGGTGTTCTGTTTTAATAGCACCCAATCACATTTCTGTGTGATGTGCAGTTGAAAGTTCAGAAATATGCTGCTTGCACTCAAAGACTCGACACAAAAAACTTGAAAAGGGCTTCTAAGCTGGTTCATGATACGCATCATGTTTATAGAAGAGAGGATATACGTTTTTCCAAGAGTTGGAGGATGATCAAATTTACATGTGTCTCCGCTAATTACAGTTACAATGTTTACAGGCAGAAAAACCCATTCTTTGGTGTTTTTCTGAATGATGTGGCCACCAGAGCAGCTGGAGAGAAAGTTACAGCAAACGTGCTCTGCAGTGTGTCTCTGATGGGAGCCTTACCAAGCATGTCTGTTGTGTACTGAGAGCGCCAGCAGAGAGGGGAAACAGGGTCATTGGCTGTGCGACTGGGACACTGACCCTGCTGTCACAGTGGTTCATTTCTTGCAGTCAGTGGCCATGTTTGCAGCCACGGTCTGCCAAACAACATGTGTGTCCTTTGATCTTTCATATTTATGCACACAGTGTAGGGTTGCCATGATTTCTTTTTGTTTTGTCCTAGTTTGGTGCCTGTGAGCAGGCAGAGAACCCAGAGCTGGCACCAGCGGCTGAGAACCACGGGAAACATCCTTCCCTGTGTCCATGGTTCTTTCAGTGGGCTGAGGAGCAGCGTTCTCCACAGCTGACCAACCAAAGAAATGCCATATTCTGGTCTTCCACATCTGTTGGCGGTGAGACCAGAACTATAATGTATAAATAAGACTCCAGTTTCTAAAGCAGGCTAAAGCTGCCTGCTGCTGGCTAGCTCTGCCTACTGGAGAGCTGGTGGGAAATCTTCACCACCCTAGAAACTCACTGAATGATCCACCCAAACACCTCTGAAATAGTCATTCCCCCATAGGGCTGTGGTTAGCAAAGGTGTTCACCCTTCAAGAGTTTGCCACTATCCAGGTGTTGTGTGGATGTCTCTACATGCTCAGAATGCTTTTTTTATAAGAAAACCATAAAAGAACAGACTGGTTTGACTGGACTCCTGGTACTAAAGTGGGTTTGTGACTAAGCCTCTGCTCATCTTTTTTTTTCAAATTCAGTCTATGCGTAGTCCTGAATCTTGCTGAACTTGGTTTCTAAGAAAAACTTGTGATGGAAAGGTGATATAAGAATGTTAAAACTGCTTTTAGAGGAAAATCCATGGCACCCCATAAAGTCTGTGTAGGATTGAGCAGAAACCTCCATGGGCAGTTGTGGAGAAGACTCTTAATGTCCTCACCTTGAAAAATGAGGTGTCCTGGTTTTGGCTTGGGATAGAGTTAATTTTCTTCCTATCAGCTGGTACAGAGCTGTGCTTTGGATTTAGGATGATAATGTTGACAACACAGGGATGTTTTAGGTGTTGCCAAGCAGTTAAGGACTTTCCAGCTTCTCATACTGCCCTGCCAATGAGAAGTTGAGGGCACCCAAGAAGCTGGGAGAGAACATGGCCAGGACAGGTGACCCAAGCTGGCCAAAGCAATATTCCATACCATGTGATGTCATGCTCCATATATAACCAGGGGTGGGCCAGAGGCAGTGTGGCTCAGGAACTAGCTGACCATCAGCTTTGGGTGGCAAGCAATTGTGCTGTGCACCTCTTGTTTTGTATATTCTTTGATCATCATTATTATTACCATCATCATTGCCACCTTCCTTTTCTGCCCAAGGAGACTGTCTGTATCTCAACCCACGAGTTTCACCTTCTTTTCAGCTCTTCCCCCAACCTACTGGGGGAAGCGGGCGAAGGGCTGTGTGGTGTTTTCTGCTGCCTGCTGGGTTAAACTGCAGCAGAGGAGAGCTCAGCACAACAGCACTGGAACGTTTTGATTGCTGCTGCCAGCTGGCTGCTGAGGAAACTAGACATTAGTCTTATCTATAGTAAAAATGATGCGCAAGTTAGAGGGCTTGTGGAGGTAGAGGAGGTATTTGGGGTTGTCCCTGCAGAAAATATTTTCCAGCTTGTGGAAAGGTGCCTACGATGTTCCCTCAGTCTGGGTGCAGGTCTCCTCTGTCTCTTGAGAAAGTGTTGTGTAAAGTAAAAGACAGTAGCCTCACCCTGTAAGTATTGTCTGAAGAGCGAGGAGGAGGAGAAGCATACTGCACTGAACCTACTGCGGGGGAGAGCTGTCTGGCAGGGGCTGGGCTGCTGCCAGCCCTGCAGCAAAGCACCTGTGAATCGTGCTGCCACCAATGGTCACCCACTGGGTCTCTCTTGACACCCTTGTGTCAAAATACAGCTTTGATGGCTTTTCAGTGATAGGCTGGTTCTTCACCCCAGGGGGTGGGGGAAACTTCCCAGCAAGGTGGGGGAAAACCTAGCACTAACTTCTTAATGTAGTGCTTGAACTACAGTTGGGATTTCTGCTTGTGTTTCATGGACATTCTCTCTGTAACTGTGTTTTTCCATTCTTGAATACATCAGCACATTGTGCTTCTTCATTTGCCTCACTTCATGCAACCGAAATACTGCCGTTCTGTTTTCCCAGAGATTTAACAGTGGTTTCACTGGGATGTCTGAGCTGTATTTATATAATGTATTTTTATTAGGCTGGTTTCTCATTTACAATGTTGGTATTTCATATGAATACTTTTTATAAGCTTCTTGTTACAGTATCACAAGCTAGGCAAGTATGTAGCAGGTACTACCCCAGTTACGGGCAGAAGGAGCTGTGTTGTATTCAGTGACGGTTTTGATATTACGTGCAAGCTTTAAAATAGCAAAGGTTTCAGTCTGGATGGTAGCTTTATTAAATATGAGCAACTACCAGAACAAGGAAGAGCACAACAAAGTAAGTAGGGCAGGAAATTCTCAGTGAAGTGGATATAATTCACGTGCAGGAAGATTTATTTAAGCAATTCAGTCTTGGAAACCAGAGGAAGCGAAAGCAGGGAGGTAACACTGGCCCTGCATTGCAGGCAGCTGCTGCATGCACTCGTTTTTAGCCCGATGTGAAGAGGGTACAACTCAAGTCATCTTACTGGGGACTTATGGTTGAAAAGAGAAGGCTGGATAATGCTTTCGTGTAAAGGGGCCTCACATACCAAAGCGGGGTCTAAGGGACTCCCCATCAGGACAAAACAGAGGGTCCCTGCCGTCCTGGTGGTTATTGCCCTGTCAGCACGCACAGCGCTCCTCCCCGCCCAGCTGGCAGCCAGGCAGCTGTGCTGCTGGCTCGGCACTCGGCACCCGCAGAGCTCTGAGCCCACGCATTGGTCCTGAAGCCCAGAGCTGCTGCAGAACTTTTCACACATGTATGGACCCTGATTTTTACCTTATAAGCATGTGCACAGGTAACAGTATGGAAACTAAATCGAGGCTGACTGTCTCTTGTGTACTTAGACACTTCAGTTTAACTGCCTTAGAAATTAAGGCCAGGTTGGTACAAATCACTCTGTTGTACCCTTGCAACAGGTTTTCTGCCTTCCCTCCTGCTTGCTTTATGCCAATGCTGTCTTTGGCCTTTTGTCCAGGCTTTGTGCAGAACCTCAGAGCAATATGACAATGCTCAGCCATGCAGAAAGCCCTGTCAGGTGAGAAAGGAACTGCAAAGAAGACACAGCACAGCTTTTGGGTGACCTTCCTGGCCAAGGCAGGAATCGGAGAGAGGTGCTTCATTGCTGGACTCTGTGGACACGCTGGAGCACCTTGCTGGGAACTGTCTCTCATTCCTCAGTGCAATGCCAAAGTAGGGAAGGGAGAGCAGAGCGACGGGCATTAAGCTGTTGATGCTGTGGAGCAAGGTAAGTGACAAAATTCTGTTTGAGCAAACCAGAAAGAATCACAGGATAGCAGGGGCTGGAAATCATCTAGTCTTAACCCCAGAATAAGGACTGGAGTGGAAAAGGCCTTCACTGGGGAAAGATAGTTTTCTGAAAGCAGAGAAAAGTGTTGAAAAAGTAAAACCTGGACCAGTAACAGGGATTTTGTCCCTCTCTGGGTGTACAGTAATCGCCAGGAACTATAGAAAAGGCCCCAAGGTACTTACCAAACCCAGGATATCTGAAACCATTGGTGCTATAGCATGCAACAAAAGACATCCATAAGTGTGGTGTGAAGCTAGGGGAAGGTACTGCCAAGAGCCTACTGTACCCTAGGGGACAGCTCCAAATGTCTGTTCCTGGAACACAAAGGTACACAAAGAAGAAAGGGGAACGCGCTCCAGAAATGCAGTGCTTACTACAGCGAGGGTCTGAAAGCACTATGGCTGCTCAGACAGCAGAGTCTACCCTATAAGCAACTAAATATCAGAGAAAGTGAGAAGTCTGAACAATACTGAACAATGTTATTACAGGAACAAACAGGTTTAAGCCATACATATATTTTTCAACTTGTGAGTTAAAAGTTCTTAACCACCAGTAAAGGGGTGCTTGGCACAGGCCTTCTGGCTGGCAGAGTGGGCTACAAAGGGGCACAAAGTGCAGGTGTGGTTTTATGTGAGGCTTTGCCTGTGATGGCAGGGGATCAAACTCCACGGCCTGGGAAGTGACAGCTTGATCATTGGGATCAAACTCCACGATCCTCTTCAGTCCTGTATTGCTAAGGGAGGAAATGATGCAAGGGGTATCAGCAGGCTACTGTTACTGATAGACTGGAACTAGCTACGAATTAGCTCAGATTGGGTGGCAAGTGGTAATCTTAAACCTGCCGCTTCTGCGCCAGGCGTGACTTGGCAGCAGCCTGTGCCTGCCGCCTGCTCCCCCTGCCCCCGTCACGCCTGGATGCCACCTCTGGGCGACCGGGCTGTCCCCGGCTCGCTCCCCTACTCAGGGTGACAGCATTTCCAGCCCGGCCTCCAGGAACCGCAGGTGCCTGGCGCCTGCCCCGAAACGTCTTCCTCAGAGCCCAGAGGCTCCTTCCGCGCCCGTTCCGCGCCGGAGTTCGGTTGGCAACGGCACCTGACTGCTCTGCGGCCCTCGCCCCGCGTGGCCGGAGCGGCGACGGGCCCCGGGGCGAGCTGCCGGGCGGCCCCCGCGGGACTTCGCTTCCCGGCAGGCCCCGCGCCCGCCAGGCCGGCGGCTATTGGCGGGCGGCGCGCGGCCCTAACGGTCCCACCGGCCGTTACCGTCGCCTCGCGTCAGGGGCGATTGCCCCGCGCGGCTCCCTCAGCACCGGGGGAGCTGTGCAGGCCGCGGGCACTTCCTGGTGGAGGCGCTTGGCTCTGTACCCGGGGAGCCCCGAAGCCACTCCTTGTCTTCGCGCTTAGATCCCTGCCGGACGCCTCTAACCCCGGCCTTCCCCGGGGCGCTGGGGTGGGAAAGGTTCCCGGGGATTCATTTTGCTCCGTGGGAGCCGGAATTCGGCAGCCACTGCCCCGCTGAAGGTGCTGTGCGCTCCTTCGCCACACGCGTGAGGCGTCACGTCTTCGTGCGCTGCTGTCGCCTCCAGGGATAAAAATGAAAAAAGCTTTTTCAGTGGAAAACTGGCACGTTACCCAGAAAACAGAGTCGAGTGGTGACCAACACCTACGCCAGCATCTGCCTGTGTCTCTGAGCATAACAACAGAAGTTTGGGAACACACGGGGTTGACCCCTTACCCTAGATCTACCAACACCGGTCTCACTTTATTCCCTACGTGGCCTGAAGATTGTGGGGGGTTTTCTTGCCAGAAGCGGGGTGCAAATAGTCAAACAAAAGTCTAATTCATTTCCCTGCTTTGTCTCCCTTAAGACATAATCTTGTTTTAATTAAATTACCTTACACAATGAATGAAAATACAAACCACAGATCATATTCCACATTGAATTTTTCCACAGCCCATTTTCTTAAAATTCCTCTCTCTGCTGTTCAAGGTCTTTTAGATGGAACGCACGCACCGTGTGAGACTCGCTCCGAATACTCTAAGGATTAATTGAAGTTCATGATGGAAGGAAGGGGAGAATGTGAGTAAAATAGCTGGTTTATATTTATATCCTCAAATGTCAGTTCATTACCAAAGTTAGAAACCAGCTGATGCAGAAAACGCATTATGGCCTCATTTAGAAAGCTTATTTCTTGAGAGACAAGAGTTCCCTTACTTGTCCAACACAAACATGCCACATTTCTCTGTATGCTTTGGGATGTGAAGTAAAAAGGGTTTTGTTTAGGGTGCAGTATGTTTAATTCTCTGTTTAACATGTTCTTCTGCATTTATTTAAAATCCAAAGCAGTAGGGTCTCCCACTGCTCTCCTTTCTCTGTGCTCCTATTGACACTTATGTTTATTACTCGCATAGACTTGTGAGCTTTGGTTATTTATTTGGCAGCATGCAGGCAAAATTAAATGGCTGGGGAAGTCACATCTACAGTTCTTTGCACAAAAGTGCACCTCTGCTGTGATTTTAGCGCTTGTAACTGACTGGTTAGCAGCAAGGTTACTCGGATCTCTGTTCACCAAGTGTAGCCAGGATGCAGAAAGCTTCTCCTGGGAGGGAGGCAGATGTGTGGTGCTTGGGACAGCCCTGCACGCCTGCTTTGCTGACCAGTGGGCTCCATCTGTCAGTGCTGGCTGGGGCACTCATGTCACGGAACTGTGACTTGCTCTACAGAAATCAGGCTGAAGTCACCCTTGGTTCTGTAGGAATCCACGGGTAGCTCTGTAATGTCTCCTTTGCCTTGCATTGAACAGCAGGGGTGTGTAATTTTGAGTTGTTTGACTTGGAAGGAAATCCTGCAAGTAAAAGAGAATCTCACACAAATCTGTATTAACCCAGACTGTTAAGGATGGTCAAAAGGTCAGAACATCGGAGTTGTGGCTGGGACAGAGCCCTGGTGCTGAGGGAGGCAGGGGTTGTAGGTTGGCTGGTCGGTATTTTTCACTTCATTTCCCCAGCACTGAAGCTTCATCCACATAATGGTTCTATGCCATTAGAAAGCATCCTTAATCAAGGGAAATTTGGAAGAACAAATTAAAAATTAGTGTAATAAAGGGAAAAAAAAGTGCAATTGCTGGAGAAACTTGTCAAAACTTGTATTAATCTCTACAGGAGATATTTTATTGGCAGAGGGCCAGATGTAATTTTTAGGCGCTTTGAGTTGTACCTTACTGTACGGAAAATCCCGTGGGTATCTGTGGGTCTCGCTGTGCAGCAAGCATGACGCTTACAGAGATGTAGCTGTCCCGGGGAACCGCCGTCTCATCTCCTCTTTCCCGGGTGCCGACAGTGGCGCTGCCCTTGGTCACTCCTCTTTCCCCATGCCCTGAGCCCGCCATGCCTCAGCTCCAGAGAGCCAGGTGCCTACTGTTCACCTCCAAGTTGACAAACTCATTCTGGAAATTAATTTTATGCAACTTTATCAATTTTCTGAGATCTGGCTTTGCCCCCTAGTTTATACCTAGTGTAAACTATCCTTGGCACAGGACTGCATCCTTAAAAAAAAAAACAAAAAAACCCCCAAAAAACTCTGCGTGTTTTTTCCCTCCTCCCCCCCCCCCCCCCCCCCCCCCAGCTCTTACCGTTACCACATCCACCCCGTTCGGGAGGAGGAGGAGAAATGTTTACAAGGAGGTCCCAAGAAACTCAGGTCATGAATCTGGCATTGAGCGCTCCTCTCCGGCCGTGTGCCGCGGGCGGGTTTGCGGCAGCCCGTGGCAGCAGCCCTCCAGCGCCGCCGCCGCCGCCCTGCCCGCGGCTCCCCCCCAGGTAAGCGCTGCCGGAGGGAAGCCGCTCCCCGGAGGCTTCGGTCCCTGCTCCCCCCTCCCGCCCCCAGCCCCACAGACTTCCCGCGGTGCCTTCCTGAGCCTCCGCGGCGCGGGCGCTTGCGAGGAAGGAATGATGCTGCGGGACGGCAGGCGGGAGGACCCCGCGGTGCCCCGGGCCCCCCGACCGCGCCGGGTGCGGAGGTGTGGGGAGGGGGGAGGCGGTGCAGCGCTGCGCCTTTAAAACGTCCGCCATGACGCGGGCGGCGGTTGGTGCGGGCCGTGTGTGGCGGCCGCGTCACGCGGGCCGGGAGCCAGGCGGGGCTGCTGCCCGGTGTCAAACTGAGCCGCCCCAGAGCGCCTCGCTGCCGGCGGGGTAGGGGGGGGGCGGGAGCCGGGGGCTCCGCCGCTCCGGAGCAGCCTGTAGCAATGCTTTGGTTTAGTTGCTCGTAGGTAGGTTTTTCTGTCTTGCTTCCCCCCACCCCCCAGCCAAAAATGACAATGTGGTGCAGTGCTGCCTGGCGAGCGGTTCGGAGATGCTTGTAAAATGGTGAACGCGTCTCACACAGTCCCGGCGGAGCCGTCTCCTGGACCGCCGGGGGGGAAGGGGAGCCCCGGGAGCACCCCTCCCGACCCCCGGGTGGCTGCGCGGGGCCGCGGGCTCTGCGGAAGGTGCCGTGCCCTGCCTCCAGCCCGGGGCGGCTGCCGGGTCCTGCGCGGCCGGGGCAGGGGACCTTGTGCGGACAGGCTGGTGCGGGTGTCGTTCGGCAGTCACCTCGGGTGAACCGAGCAGTGGTTTCAGGGAATGCGTTGAGTTATTTGGTCAGCGGTGCAGGGAGAAGCATCTTTTCGATTAGTTTGTTACTGTTTTCTTTTCTTGGTGCCTTACGTACTGCTCGTTGTATAATAAAGGGTCTTTCTTCTTTCTTTCTGTTTTCCTTTTCCTTAACAGTAGTATCAGTTACTACCCTCTATTTTTGTAAAGTTTTAGCTGAAGAGCATGTTTTCCCTGTTCTGTACTTCCCAGAGCTCTGACATTTCACTGGCATCCATTAATGCTACAGCAAGAACATCCCGAGTCCTTGGTCAGTTCTTCGGTGCTCTCTGACACAGAAGCGGCTTACTTGAGAACAGAAATAAAAGGCTGGGGTCATTCTGTGATTTCTGCATGTTCTGTGCAGTGGTGGGAAAAGCCCCGTGGTGAAAGAACTCCAGCATGCTGCTAGGAGGGAAACTGGATTTTCTCCTGTGTCCTTTGTATGCTCCTTTCCTTTTCAGAGTTCAGTATACCATCTCCAGAAGCCGTGATAGTGCAGGAAGGATGGTCTTATGGATAAGATAGGGATTTAGGCCTCAAGAGTTTGGAGCTCAGGTAGCAACTCTGGGTAGTAACTCTGTTTACCAGCTTTATGTGCGACATGGGTATAAAGTCACTTTGTGCTCATTGGTGTTCTAGATTCCCCATTTGTTAAACAAGGCTATGGATTTAAAAAACCTCACTAGGGATAAAATCATATGTCTGGATCCTCTGCATAGCAGGGTGACTGAAGGCATAGTCAGCTTTCTTGGTATCTATCTGTCCGTCTGTCTATGTCATTTCAGGTAAATCTGTGGGTGTATAATATATAGTTTGTTCAAAGCATGATTAATTTCCAAAAGGATTAAATGTTACATTACCTTCCTTGATTTTTTAGGCGTGAAATATTTCTTATATTTGAAGCACAGGTCAACTTTTTGTAGCTGATGAGCTGTTATCAGTTTCTCCAGGCTTCTGAGGAAAGTAGTCTTTGACAGTGCCTTTGTTCTCAGGTGGAAACATGGTTGCGTCCCTGTAGAATGCTTGTTTCTGTTACATTATGTTGCTCTTTTTGTGCTAAATTAAACACTTTTTTTTTTTACCCCTTATCGATCAGTTGCTGAAGTAAAAGAAACCTCTATCCTCCCCATGCTAGCTGTTGACATGGAAAACAAGGAAAATGGCTCTCTGGATGTAAAAAAGTAAGTGAGTCTGTAGTGTTCAGTGTATGTAAACAGCACGTGGATTTTAATTGTAGTTTTCCTTTCACTTAATGCAGTTGGCAACGGTGGGCACCTCCATCTCTACTCATTTCAAACCTTCCCTTTTCTCTGCTAATTTTATTGTATTTCATTTTTGAAATAGAAGAGTTTCAGGCACTGGATTGGTTACAAATGGTATTCTGTGAGAAGACTGCATAGCAATGGAGGGGTGTAGAAGCTAGTCACTTAAGTTAGGGGGAACACCTTTCTCCATTGTTTTCTCCTCTCAACAAGAGACTAAAGTAAGTGGTAGCACTGTAGCCAATACTCTACCTCTGCTCACCTGTCTGCTGGTGGCTTTTGCGGAACGGCTGCCTGATGGCCAGAAGTGGATGTCTCATCCCTTTTAGGGAGACACACGTCCTTCTATGCTGACTGTCCAGCCATCTGGAGCTGTGAAGTAGTAACGGCACCATATATATGTCTTTGGTGTCAGTTCTCTTCTGGACTAGATATTTTAAGCTGTTGGCAGGAGAAGCTCTGAATTGCCAGGTTTTTACTTCAGACCTAGGGTGGGAATAAGGCAGAGATATGGCATGCACTGCTGTACAATTTTCTTTAGTGTGGCAGACAGTAGGCTAAGGGTAGGAACTGTTTTGGAGGTCAGCGGTTCTTAGATTAGAACTAACATTTCTGAATGAAGTTATGATCTGAGAAGTGGAGTACTGTGTGGAAAAAATTGGCCTTGCTGCTTTAAGGTTATAGAAGCTGTGCTGAGATACGTATGTACATATATAGATACAGCTAAAAAAAGAAAAAAGTACTAGAGAGAGTTCTTAGTCTGTCCTTTTAAACTGCAATGCTTCTGCAAAGCTGGACCTGATTCTTCTTGTTCTGTCAGCCTTCCAAAGAAACCGGATAATGCTTAGGCTCTCAGGCACTAGAATAAATAATGGTAGTAGTAATAAGAATAATGGTCACTCCAGGATGCGGATAAAGCACCTGTTTATGACAGCATCAGAAGACCTGAAGGCAGCCATTAAAATCAGCATGCTCCCCCTTCACTTGAGACATTGGTTACACCTCACCAACATTAAATGCATTTCCGTATTCAGTGACCATGAATAGATTGTATCATGTGTGTCCCTCAGAAGCCACCTTCAGTGAGGAGAAGGAAGGCAGTCAAAGCAAGGACAGTTTACATTTAATCATTTCCCCCTGAGGCTTAGGTGATAAAGGCTCAACTACTAATTACAAAGGTGTCTTTTTAAAACTGATGGCGATTGCAATTAAAATGATCGGGAGCTGTGCTTTCTAAATGAGTGTATACAACGTGCCCGTGTGCATATCTACAAAGGAAGTATTTGGCACTTCGTTGAAGTGGTTATAAATAGCTTGAATAAAATCTGTTTGTTCACAGCTATGCCCTTTCAGGCCTTGCTGTTTCTGCCACATGATGGCAATAAAGGCACAGGGACAGTGGTGAAAAGCAGACAAACCTCATCTTTATTCATTAACGGTGCTTCTAGTATCTTGTTACAACGCCTAAAATGCCAGCCCTCTTAAGATTTTACAGCATCCAGGGTGTCTGACATAAACTGGTGTAGGCTAAGCCATGGCTGTTTGATATTTCTTTTTCTTGTCTAAAGACTTGAGCCATGTGCAACAGCAGGACAAGGAGGAGGCTATTAAAGTCTAGGAGCCAAATGAGCAGCTGTGCAGGTAGATGGGTTAAAATGCATCCAGCCTCCAGCAGTCTGCGACATGTCTTTGCATCTTCTGCAGCTGTAGCTGTGGAAATCTCCTACACTTGAGGTCCAGCATGATGCTGCTCCTTGAGGTACCACCTTCCGCTTACTTCCTGTGATTAGTTAATGACTAAGGTAGAAACCCTGAAGTCGTTGCAGTTGAGCCTGGGATGGGGCTGGACCAAGCTCTTCCTCCCTAGCAGTAAAAGGAGAGTTACATGAAGAACTAACACACCTGAGCTGAAGTACAGAGTTATGGGAGAGAAGGTTTGGGACCATATTTAGCTTGAAACTGAAGTGTTTGGGGAAGTAAGCAAAATACAGTTAGGAGGTAATTTTACAGATTGAAACTTTTTTTTTTGCTGTTTAGGAACAATTAAATACCTTTTAGGATTTATTATGGTGCATTTTTTTTTAAATAGTGAATTGTTTGAGATTGGTTGTTTAACTACTTAAAAGTAGAAGATGATTCATTTAAAGTGATAGTCTCTGGCTTAGGGAAAAATTTAAAGATTTAAATATGATTCTTCAAATACTGCCTTTATATGTGTAATTTTTTTGTGGTGCTTTTCACATTTTACTTCTTAAGCCTCCGAATGTGCACACCACCAACAGTCTTAATTGAAAAACATTCTTTGATATAAAAAAATGAAAGTGCAGCTCTGATAAGGCCAAATAGTCTCATTTTCAATTTTGCTGAGTGTTGCCTTTCTGTGTAATCACAATCAGCGAAGCGATTCATTGAGTCATTACTTGATGAGCAAAAGTAAGAAACTCTGGCCCTTTGCTCATTGCTCTGAGATAGATTCTGTGGGATAAGGGAAAGAAGCTGCTCTTAGAAGACTGAGAGCAGCATACAGTGAGATATTGAGGTTGCAGCATGAGTCCCTGCGGCCAGAATTTATATATTGATAGGTTCTTTCCAAGAGTTAGGGGAGAAGCAAATCTCATTGTGTTCATGAGTCCTCCTTCTCAGGGCTCAGCTAGTTGTAGAGATTGGGATGTTGTAGAAACAGTGATGGGAGGCACTATACATGTTTCTGTTCTCTTCATGGCTGGTTGGAAAAATGGTTTGCCCTTGATTCACTCAGTTGTTTTGCTGAAAAATGTACAAGTCTAGGCAAGACAGAGGTGGTGGCAGTTGGAGAAGAAAAATTTGAAGGACAGAACAAACATGCTGTAGGGAGAATATAATCTTTGGGTTTTTTCCCAGCTAGTGCTGTTGAAAGAAAAGAAGTCCTGGGTCTATGTTTCAGGGCAGGAAATGGATAAGATACTGACATCTGCCCAGATCTGTACATATTCCATATTTCTTCATTAGCATTACAGTTAAGCATGCAGAACAGTGGAAGATGTTTGGCACCTAGTTTGAGAAGATCTTTCTTTTGCTGTTTTGCTCTTCATTCCCCTAACTGGCTAGAGGAGAAGCAATTGAGCTCATTGTGTGTCTTTTTGCCAAGTGTTTGCAGATACACAAAGGTTATCTGAGACTGGGTAATGAAGGTTAAGAAAAGAAATGCAGGATAAGAATAGTAATAGGTAGACTGGATGGTTTTCCACTGTGGAAAGCAGTTGCTGGATGTCGATCACAGAAAAGATTCATTCTGATTGGGTTTAACAGATGTTTTCTCAGATTCGTAGCTGTTTTAAAAGTCCATTGATTTGCTGAAAGATGAGTCCAAAAAGAGTCTGGAGAAATTTTCTTTGTTGAGAATTAGTGTGATCGTTGCTGCCTCTTTTTTTGTGTGTGTGTTTTGTTTGGTTTGGTTTTGCTTTGTTTAGTTTTACAAGGTAAAGATGGTTTCCAGTAGTTTCCACCCATGTTACAAAGAAACACAGTCTCACCTGGGAAAAGAATAAACCACATACTGCAATTCTTTGAGTGGTTGGTAACTGAAAACAAGCTGCAATCTTGAAAAACAGGGATTTGGTACCTCAGTCATGGGTAATCTTTGTTCTCCAACTGTAAAGGCGGCACACTTGTAGGAAAAGATCCTGATTACTTGTGGCTGATGGGAAGATTCATGTGCTTTCTTCTTTTCTGAAGGGAGAGGTACCTCTGTTGTCCTCAGCATCATGTCTTTGAAATGGAACAGAGCAAGAATGACTGTTCTGTATCAGGGTGGAGGGAGGTCTGTCAAAGGATCCTTTTCCTTGAGGAACAAGGGAGGAGGGGATGTATGTAGGATGTGCACAAAGAGGCAGCAGACACTCTGCACACCTTTAGTGATTCCTTGTCTGGGGGCTTGCACTTTGCAGTTCAGTAGAGAACGGGAGACCTCCGGATCCTGCTGACTGGGCCGTTATCGATGTCGTGAATTACTTCAGAACAGCTGGATTTGAAGAACAAGCCAATGCTTTCCAAGAACAGGTAAATCTGTTAGGAAACACCTTTTAACCACCAACAGTTTTTCACACTGCATGTTTTTACCATGGACCTGGTTATATACTGTTACTTGGGAGTGAAAATCCTACATTAATGGGGGGATTTGAGTGTGTTACTGGGTGAAAATCCATGGGACTATGATCTTTTAGGAACAACATTGTTCTACAGGGTGTGCATAAAGCAGTCACCTGAAAAGTGAGGGATCTAAACAAATTTTCTGGCTTGGACTGTCTCCTTATACAACCCACTCGGTTTCACTGTCTTGTTATTTAAAATGCGAATGGTAATTCCCTTCCTCCTTAGTGTATTGTGCAAATACACTCATGAGGATTTATAAAATCTGAGGCTTCTGAGAAGCAAGTTGCTCTTGAAGACATAAGGTGAAAAAAGGGGCTTCTGTGTTGCATTGAACTTGGCAGTGCGGGTCAACAGGGAAAGGAGAAGTTGGCAGTAAATGGGAATAATCATATTAGGCACAGGAGCAGTGTGTTTGTAGGACTCAGTCTGAGAAAGAGGTTGGGTATTAATTTCTGGGCCTTGTAACTGCTGATGCTAATGAATGGCTGCTTTTGGTCATTTGATCAGCAAAGAGCTTAACAGTCACATGGCCCTGGTAGCTCACCTCTCAGCACACCAGTAAGGTGAGTTGGTGGGTCAGGCTGGGGAAGTTGGATTACTTGGCCTATAGCCCACGGGTTCCATGGAGGAGGAATTTATATTTCCAAATTGTCAGTTCGGTGCTCTTCCTGATAAACCTTTAGGTTTGTGTGTGACTACCAGGAAATTAGTTACCGACACATTTAGTTATCAAAATAGATGGCTTGACCTTCCAAGGCACGGAGCTAGTGCAGGTTATTGGCAGCTTTGCAGGGAAGCTGTGCATCTGTGGACAGGTTAATCTTGCTGACCTCCAGCGAATGGAGAAGATGGTGAAATCTCTTTTGATTGTAATTGATGAGTATAATAGTGTATCTAAATTTTGCTCTTTGTTCTTGGGGGTGAAAAGCCTGATGTTGGTTAATTCTCTGGCAGGGTAGGGAGAGGTTCTTTCTGCAGCTGCTACTAAGTTTTCAGAATTTGGAAATGGGTAAAAAGGAAAAAAAAATGTTTAAGTGTATCCATTCCTTTGTACCAGCATCTATGTCTCCTTAACAGCCCTAGAAACAGGGCTTAAAAACCCACACAGGCGAAGTAATTGCGGCCTCTGGGTTTTTTCCTTATGCTGACAGATACCTGACTTTCATCAAAAATCTTAACCTCTCTGCACCTCAGCTGGCTTGTCAATAATAATGCAGTGATTACTACTGATCTTGCAGCAGCAGGGTGAGGCTAACTCAAGAGTTTTGGCAAAGCAATTTGCAACAGCCTGATGGAAAGCCACATAGTAGTAGAGTGTAAAGGTTTTATTAGCATTCTGCAGTAAGGGCAAGTGGCTTCAGGAGGATAGCTGAAGTAAGCTGCATTTTAGCAATGTGTTGCCAGGGCTCTGCTAGGATAGCCGTGGGCAGAAATGTGGCTGTGATTCTGCTGCCAGCCTTGCTTTGTGCCAAAGCCTTGGCGAAGAGAGTCTGGCAGCTACCACCAGGATGTGTCCAGGAGATGTGCTGGAGATGTCCAGCAGAAGTCATTGCCACTTCCTTCCCTCTCCATCCCCTTAGCAACACAAAGAGCAATAGGCAACTGGTTCTCCATGCCAGTCCATTTCTTCTCTGCACCAGGAGTGGCTCTGTCCCTACTCCTTTAGTAGTGGTGGTGTTCTGTTTCTTCTACGCTGTTTACTAACCACTAACTTTAACACTGTGTACTTATGGTATCTGTTATCAGGATCTCCCAGGCCTTCCAGGTATGGCAGTGCAGTCAAGGTCACCGGGAACCCCTAGCCATCCTCTCTCTGTTTGGTCACCAGGCATGCAGCTGAAGCTCTGGCCATATCTGTTGTAATCTGCCATTTGTACTGCTGGTTCCCCAGACCCCAGAAACCAAAATTCATTTGATCTGCTACTGCCCTGAATATGTACTGGCAGGGGAATGAGGTTGTAAATGGTGAAGTATTCTGTTTCATCTATGACACTGGGGAAGTGTTTTCCATTGAACTGCTGCAGTGGGGGTACACTGGTTTCCTTACAACATCCACAACCCAGAATGTAATAATGAGATCTGTGATTACATTCAACTTTTACGTTTTCTTTTGATGAATCTGAATACATCTGGACTTGCCCAAAGCAAGTGACTCAAAGAATGTATAAGAACTGAATTTTTCTTACCACATTTTAAGGAAAATGAGAAGACATTTCAAGGACTGTGGGATGTCCTTGTGTTGGTAATAAGTGATGATTGTATGATGATTTTATGTTATTCTTCTTGGAGTTCCACTGATGTCAACAAGTCAAAAGAGCTCACTTGATGAAAACAGATTCAACTGAAGGATGTTGCTCAATAACAAAAAATCCCATAACATCAGACAGTAAAACAGACAAGCCAAGAAGTTTGGGGGCACAGGATAACTGAAGAGAGAGGCAGAGATCAGATGCAGGATGAGGGTGTGAGTGCCTTTAAAGAACTGCTGCCTGCCCATACATGGCTGAGCTTTCTCTAAGCCCTGGGAGCACAGGGGGCTGTGGCTCACTCGAAGACTGAAGCTGTTTGCCATGTCTTGAGACATGCTAGTGCTATGCCTGACCTTCATTATTGTCTGTGTGGCTTCCTAACCCTTAGCACTGTGACAGCCTGGGTAACCCAATGGTAACCATTGCCTCGCTGTAATTCCTTATCAGAAGGGAAACTGGGCTTCAATGCCAGATTTTGTCCACTGCTGCTTTGTAGCTGAGCTGTGTGTGAACATGCTGGCTGCTATGCTTTCATGTAAAGCCTTGCTGTTCTGAGTCACTTGGAGAAAGTGTGGAGGGAGCGCTGGGAGGAATTGAAACTTAACTGGTCCTCTGGTTATTTGCTGAAGACAACATACCACTTCTGAGGTCATCCTGGTGCAGTGGGGAATTATTATTAGCTCTACTTGTGCAGAGGGGTACCTCTGTAGATGACACATAGAGGGTATTTGGAAAGCTGGCATTGAAGTTGTGTCCTGAAAAAAGTCCAGAAAATGGAGAAGTAGCAGAGAAGAAATTCAGAGAAGTCACCAAAGCACACAGAATCCTACCTGGTACTGAAAAACAATGACTATGGTAAATCTGCAGAAGCAGGTTTAAGTGGAAAACTGGAAAGAAGTGGAAGGGGTAAAGCTTACAATATAAACAAAGATATAAAAAGCTTGGAATTGTGAATACATAATCACTCATTTTTGCCCAGATACGTTTACAGGATCAGTGTTCTATTCAACAGAAGCCTTAGTTACTAACATTTCTAGAATCCATATGGAACTCTGTGGAGGAAGAGAAAGGAATAGATGCTTTTTTTTCCCTATTCTTGGAGTTTCTCCTGTTCCAAGTACTATCTACTTAATTTGGATCCTACTGTTCTTCCTACATAGCATCGTTTGAATAGCCACAGAACAGGCAACTTCACTCATACCAATTAGCAAAATACTCACTGGTATCAAAATTCCCACAGAAAGAATTGTACTGAATGGAAAAGAGAGGATAGAAACTGGTTTAAGCAATTAACATTTTTAACAGAAATTGGAAAGAGGCACCTGTTGTAATTGGGTCAAAAGATGGAAACTTTTTTCTTTTAGAAAAATACTCTTACATTGTGCCTCTCTAAGGGATTAGCAGTTATATTTCTTAAGGAGATTTTTAAGAAATCCCACTTTTATCTGATCTTTGACTATGTTATGGTTTTTTCACGTACCTTTGATTTATAAACTTTATCAAATCATAAGAGAGATCAGTTTGGACAAATTCATGCTGAACTCTGTCTTCCTTTTTTCATGGTGGTTGTAATAAAGGACAGGATCTCTGATGTTTCCAAGACAGCATTTAATATTTCTAAGGAAGATGCTGCAGTGGGACAAATTGATGTGTGATGCTTATAATATTTATAAATATACAGAATGTTGGGAATATATTATCATGGACAACAACAATGTATGCAAGCATTTGAACTGTTTGTTGGCTGGTGATAATGCATTCAACATTTAATAGTGGGAATTTTTTATTAAAAAGAAAGAAAAAAAAGAGTGCAACAGCAGTATGAAGTCCAGTGCAGAAGATTGTGTAAGGCTGTATAATTCTCCAGGCTATGACAGGCCCTGGGAGGTCTGGCAGTGTTGTGAGACACTGGTCAGTGCGTCAGTGTTGTATGCAGCTGTAACCCATGTTTCCTGGATAGTGTGGTATGATTGAACTACAGGAGTGTGTAGAGAAAAGGATGGTGCTCTGTCTAAAAATGTGATGGGAATTGAGAAGATGTGGATTCTTTCTTTTCCATTTCAACCTTTGAAAAATTATTTACAGGTAATTTTCAAACATACAAGGTTTTGACATAGAAAAATCCCCAACGCCTACAGGATTCCTAATCTTTAAATAAAACCCAAAACAAAACCCAAAACAAAAGAAAAGCTTGAAAGGAACCCCCCAGACACCTGTTATTTGAAAGTAGGGATTTTAAGCCGGCATACGTAGGGGTTGTTAACATCTAAGCTAGAAAGTTGCTGCTTTTAGTCTCTTCCATTGTTATTGGAGAAAGTGAAGTGTGTTGAGCTCCACACTTTGGTCCTTCTCCAGTTCCTGATTCCAGATGTCTTTCTCCCCTTTCCCCCTAGACACATGGGAAGGTAGCCCTTTCAGTGAAGACACCTGAAGTTCCTAGCAGATGCCGACTAGTCCAAACTTGTATGTCACTGTCAATGGGAATTCTTCTGAAATGCACTTCATAAGCCACCTTCTTAAGAGTATCCTTCCCTTAATGACTGATAATTAGGCAATCTGCACATGTACCTATTAATTTGAAACAGATTTACAAGGAGGGAATTTTGAAATGAGGTTCGTACTAAATGGTATTTATGCCTTAGTCAGCACAGGTGAGCACTTGAAAAGCAGACAGCAGAATTTAGTTGCTATAAACATAGTTTCAGGAAAATACAGGTTACTATTTCTTTTCTCATTGATCCTCTGTAGTAGTCTTCCGTTTGCTATATGACTGTTCTCATCTGTTAGATTTGTACATATGTCTTTATCAACTCTTTAATTCTTCTTATAGGAAATTGATGGCAAATCATTACTCTTGATGACAAGAAACGATGTACTGACTGGACTTTCACTAAAACTGGGGCCTGCGCTGAAAATCTATGAATATCACGTCAAACCTCTACAGACACAACATCTAAAGAACAACTCTTTATAGCGAATTGTCTAATTGGGGTCGTGTTGTGCCTCAAACAATAAATAAGCAATTTGGTTTCATGTGATGGAACTTTGTAAAGAGAGAATATATCTTTTAAGAATTTAAACCAAATTACAATATATATCCTATTGGATAGAGTTGGCAATATACTATATATACTGAGTCTGAACTGAGAGAGGTGGTGTGTATTTTTTACATAGTACATAATGATTTTCTCTTTTAGGAAGTGTCAGTGAGCATGTTGAGATAGCTACATCACTGTGTCCAGAACAAAAGAGAGGTATGTTATTCTCATTTTCAAGCCAGACATGTTCTTGATTTCATAAATTTAAATACCAAAAAACCCCACCCAGAACCCAAATAAAGTTTACATGCATCTTTGGGAGAGAGAAACCAATTAAAGTAGGTTTTGGTTTACACTAAAGACCTACTAAAATTATTCCTACTTATAATTTTAGGATGGGACTGACGCTTGCCAACTCACCCTTTTTTGCAGAGGGTCCTATTTTAACCTTATTAAGGTTTACTCGTGGTATGCTGCAATGTTTAAAGCTGTACGTACAACTAACATAACCCCTTCGATAGCAGAAGGTGTTGCTGACAGGTGAAACTGGGTTGTGTATTTTTTGCTGTCCTTTAAATTTGCAGCTTGTTTTCACCTATTTTTAATAGTAGTTCTATGTATAGTTGTTTTTTAAAAGTTTGTGTTGCTTTGCAAAATGAAAAAAGCTTCATTTTATTCCTTCTTAATTTATGATAACTTGTTTTCTAACATTATGCAGAAATTTGTAAAAAGAGTAAAATTCTACACATTTTTAATATTGTCTGTCATTGGTGTTGTTAATGGTTGATTATTTTTTTAATGCTTTACTTAACAGTTTGAATACTTGTTTTAAAAACTGAAAGAAGCTGTCTCATCACCATACATCTCTGTTAAAAGAGAGTCTTGTTCAATCCGTTTGTACCGGTTCCCTATTTGATAAGTTGCTTGCTATATCCCAATAAAGCATTGCTTATGTTTGGATTTGATTTACTTTAGAGATTTACTTTACAGATGTACTTTACTTTGTTTATTGGTTGTGGTATATATATTTGAGCTCCTATTTTTCTCCATTTTCCCATTAAAAAGTTACCAACACTGACTTACTATTCTATGTTGTTACTTTTATCGTCATCTGCCAAGGTATATAAAGATTTCATTATTTCTCCTTTCTCTTATCTAGTATTATGTACTGCTGAAGGAGAAGCCTTGGTCACAGTTCACCAGTAACACCTGTGCTTCTCTTATCCCTTCCTAGAGCTGTTGGTGGTGCAGAAGCACTGTGCTGGCCCTGGTAAAGCGGGTGCTGGGCACTCTCTGGGCTCACCATCCTCTCTGGCCCAGGGAGATTTGTGGTGACCTCTGAAGTTGGGTTGTGGGTTGCATCAGTGAGGCTGAGCAAAGGAGCCAGGAAGTAGGAAATGAACAGGAAAGTGTAGTGAAAGTGGAAATTGTGTGAGAGGAAGTGGTGGTGGTGGGAGCTGGGAAGAGAGAAGGTAGGAGACTGGTGCTTTCTGACAAGTGGGAACAGGATTCAGGGAAAGGTAGGAGAAGCTCCTCTGATCCCCTCCCCAGGTTGGGGCTCTGCCTTCACTTCTGATTTGGCCAACTGCAAGGTGGCTGTTGATGCCACAGTGCTTGGAGACTTGTGTATCATTTCTGGTGTTGAGATTTGAGAAGGGATAAAGTCACATGAATGACGGTGTTGTAGGCAAAGCTCACAGTACATACTATAATACATAAACTACACAGCAGTATGCTTCCTTGTGTACATTCTAACCTTTTGTACAGCCTACTCCTCAGGAATGTGTGATGCATGATATGACAGGGATGTAGTCACCATTTTTCTCTCCGTCCCTCGTGCCGTGTTCACATCAGGTATGAGCCTGTTAGCAGCAGGTTTGTCAGTCAGTCTGAGTTCTGTGTGTGCATTTATTTATAGTTTGGTAGCATCCAGAGATATACCCACTTGGAGCAGGGGTTAGCTGGAAGACTGGATTCAAATAGTGAGCGTTGTCCCTGCCCTGGGGAGTTTTCGGGTACAGCCTGTATCGGGTTAATTACAGGCTGGAATTTGAAAAATTATACATGTAACTCTTTGATATTTTAATATAGAAGTAGGTGCATTTATTGAAAAGATCATGTGAAGCAGCTGCATGTAGCAGCCCAGAGATGCCTACCAGCTGTGTATTTGTAGAATTATTGTTGGAGTAGAATACATCATGCCATGCTACTGAGGGATGAATTGAATATTCCTTTTTTCTCTATTTGTATATTTGGTGTGGGATTGACATGTTTAGGAGATCTATGGATGATGTAGAGTTGAAACTTTTATTCCATCAGGGAGTAAAAATCTCCACTGTACAGTCTTGAGAGCTCATTTCGTGGTTTCTGAGCACTGTGCTTTCTTTTAATGTGTTTTAATAAGTAAATTAATTGCATTCAGAAACATACAGGTTGTATTCCCCTTTTGATCAGCACTGTTAACTGGCTCATATACATGAAGAGGCTGAACAGAAAGCTTGCTGCAAGTGTGAAAGGGAGGATGTTACTCAGAACTGTAACAATGTCTTTCTAACGTCCCTGATCTTTACTGTAGTTTCCTGCTGGTCTCCAAGCTTTCTAATGCTGCTGATGTCTCTGTGCAGGTGACCGTTCTGGTTTTTGTCTGTTACGTTCTCCTTGCTGTTTCTGGGCGAACAAAAAGATCTTTTCAAAAGAGAGTGGAGGGTTTGAAAGAGGAAGTCAGAGCCAGATTATTTTTAGCTACCATTCCTCTTGCAGAAAACACAGCTGCTGTTGAGATGAGGAAGTGACTGATGGGCATTACTGGATACCATGTCACTGCTGCAGTTCTGAGTGTCGCAGAGCTATGCAGGAGTACAGTCTGTAGCATGCCCTCAAGGAGCCTGCAGCTAGGAGCGTCCCTGTGCTGTGGGTGGTGGTGATGCTGCCAGGTGGCCAGCTGCGCAGCTGGTGCTGGCTGTGAGGGTGCTGCAGGTCTCCTCACTTTCACGCCGAAGCAATTTAGAGTGGCCTCCTCCTCCTCCTACGGAGCAAAACCACAGTCAGCTCCCCTGCCCTGCTGCCAGTCAGCACAAGAACAGAGCATGTGTTGCAGCCAAGATCTTCCTCTTCCCTGTCTCTCCTCTTTCCTTTTTCAAAATCCTGCGAGTGCACTTTCCTCCAAACTTTTCATAAAAAATTATTTGAAAGCATTAGAAAGCATTTTTATATGATGGTTGTGAAATATATGTTCATATTATTTATGAGTTCTGATGTTCACTCTCAAGCTGTAGATACACAGTGTGTAGCATGTTTTCTTTGCATCCAAATGTAGTGCCAAGAACCACACATAAAGCATGTATAAGGCAGCTCAACACAGTCTGGAGGCTGTGACTGTGCCTGTCCACCAAGGCCATTGTCTCAACCCAGAGAAATTTGGTCTGTCTGCTTGCTGGTATCTCCAGTCCCCAGGTGTTATTGTTCCCTTTAAAGCAGTTTGCTCCATTATGCTGCACATCATCAACTCTTTGCTCTTACAACTGTAAGACAAGCCTCAGGAGCTGTAGCAAAGGGAGTAGCCACCCATGCATCACTCCTCGTTAGAAATGGCCCATGCAAAATGTCACAATTAGGCCCTTGCTGTCAGTGATTGCTTGCTAAATAAATTTTTTTCCATGCTTTTTTCCAACATGTTCAAATTGTACCAAGTCCTTTACCTCTTCCTCTTTTCAAAAACAAGCATTTAACTGGTCTGTTACCTTCAACATGCCTCTTTTCACAGTCACACATTACAGTCACAGTTATTTGAAAAGTAGGGGGGCTTACTTTCTGTGAGTTTGGGGGAGAAGGTACTTTGGGGTTTTTTTTTAATGGCAATATTTTCTAAAAATTGAAAGCTGAGCCTGAACAGGACCAGGAAAATGTTATGTCACTTTCTTCTGATTCTTTACTTCCAAGTCAGAACAGCACTTCCTTCCCTTCCAGGAATGGGTTTTGGCCCAAAAATACCGTGGGAAATTAATTGACAACAGATGTGCATGTGAACAGTGTAACTGTTGCTGGCTCAGCAGGTGGCAGGATGAATGAAGTGGTATAAATAAGAGTGTGCTCTACCCTGTCACCTTTACCTTGGGGACAATTTACTCTGGCAATGGATTGGCTTCTACTTCATGTAACAGAATGAGAGGACTTGGTGGTTGAGATGTCACCTAGGAGAGCCCATCCACGTCCCGTTCTGTCACACCAAAGACCTGTGTACACCGTCACCTCTGTGTTGCTAGGTTTTGACAGCATCTTTCCCCAGGGAAAGGTGCAGAGGGCAGTGGCAGTCATTAACCCACTGGCAGCCTGCAAGGACAGTCACCATTGGAATAATAGGCAGGCTAATTTAATAAGTAGCTTTCACTCCTGTTGGGAAAGGCTGTGTTCTTTTTCATATAGTAAGTAACAAGCTCATTAAATTCTTTTTTGCTTAGCCCCTATAATCAGGGACTTCTTTGATTTAGTGATGTTCTTTGGATCCCAGATGTGCATTCAACTTACTTCCAGAATAACATTAACTGGTAGATACTGTAAATTTGGAGAGTGCAACTGTCACCTCAAACACCTGGAGAGCTGAAGGGGAGCACCATGAAATCTGTAAGTGGCCAGTGGTCTCCAGGAGACAGTTCCATTGCTGCTGGCGAGTACTGGAGACCACAGTTGTATTTATATGCTGCACTCGTGAGCATCTTTGTTAAAGGAACAGTCAGCAGTTATCAGAGCTGTATCATCAGTTGATCTGCTGATAAGGCAACATCAAATGTCTTGGCTTAGGCAGGCTTGCACTCATCTCAGGATGTTCTCCTTTTCAGATGATTGCTATAATCCAGCTGCCCCTCCATAAACATTCTGCAGTCCTTGCTATGTTGAGGACGCCCCTGACTTTGAAGCAGCTAAATCGTATCAAAAAGGGGAGGGAAGGCTCATCATCTGCACTGATCTGTGATTCAGAAGTAACATTGCTTTGTCTTGCATGGATAGATTGCAGCAGGAGGAAAAAGGTAAAGAATAGGGAACTTGTAGCTGAATTTGTTTCCCAGCCAGTGGCCAGACCACAGGGAGAAGTGTGGCAACTGGTGTGTGCCTGGGTGTAGCAACCCTGTTTTGCAAGGATACTCCTCTTCTACTCCCTCCTCCTTTATAAATACCACATACCAGTCTGCCTGGGCTTCTCTGCCAGGAAATATGTGTGATCCAGAAGATTTGGAAACATTGCAGGGGCACAAGGCCATTAAAGCTTGAGCTTTTCCAGTAGGATGTACATGCAAATGTGGGAATGTGTGCTTACTGCCACTCCTGAGAGGTGGCAGAGCCCTCCTCAGTGCTCAGGCACTCTGGGTTCTGCTGTTACATTTCTCTCTGCACCAAAGGTTTCTCAAGCCCTCTATTTTTCTAATTTTGAGTCCCACAAGTATTGTTTGGGGTTTTTTTTAGTTTCAGCTCTGAAGTAGCCAGATAGGAGAGATTATCCTCACTGTTTGGGGTTGTTGGTATTTTTTTAATGAATTTATTTTATTTTCTCTCCCTTCTTTGATTTGTCTGATATTTTTTACTATGGCTGCATTTCTCTCTATGCTTCCCTCCCCCAAATCTTTCCTGCTTATCTTTAGTCTGTCTTGCCTCTGTTACCTTACACTGCCATTCCAGACTGGCTCCCCTGTGCACCTCCATCTGTCAGGGCCATCCATCAAATACCTGTCCCCACAGGCAGCGTTTACTTGTGGCAATACCTGACCTGCCATGGGCAGCTCACAGGACTGAATGGTTCCCTTTGCTCTGCCCCCAGGTCTGTGAAGGACTCCTCCAGCTCTCCCTGGCAGGCAGCAGTGGGGTGTGTGCATCCCTTTCCTGCTTCTCTCCACAGCTGTTTTTCTGTGAGCCTGGCAGAGGTGAACTGTGGTGCTGGTGTGTAATTTAGGATGGATCTTGAAGGGAACACAGCAGGCTTCGACTCAATGCAGCTGAGAGTTTGTAACTCTGCAGTAAAACCAGGTAACAACTAACCCCAGCTTGTGCTGTTTCTTATCTGATTGCCAGAGAGATCACATGTCAGCTGATCTAGTAAGTATAATTTATACATCCAGTTTTTAATAAATATATACATACTTGTGAGGCCAAGTGTGTGTGTGTGTGCCTGTCTTTTCCTTCTCAGCCTGCTATGAACAGTGAGGTTCAATCCCACAATCAGAAAAGCCATTTATATCCTAATTATAGCTGAGGTGTGAGTTGACATTTTTGATCCTTTAACTGGAGACATTTAATAGGTTTGCTTTCTAGATACAGCTGTGCACTTCCCAGCAAGAAGATGGCTGGCTGTGTTTTGTACACAAATAGTGGGATTCTGACTTCACAAATATTTATATTGAGATTTCCAGCCAGGACAGGATTTTTTAGGTCACTGTAAGTCAGCACAGTTCAACTGAGAATCAGGATGTTGTACTCCTGATAAAAGCAAGATTGAAAACAAACAAAAAAAAAAGATGATGACTTTAAAGACAGAAAAAAAAGAGTAATAGTTAATAAAAGCTGACAGTTTTATGTGTGTGTTGGAAAGCAGGTAGCCTTGAATATTTGTAGAATAATACAGCCAGTGAAGACAGATCCCCTGTTCTGACCCTGATGGTGGGTTTAGCTGGTGCATTTTATCTGTGTGATGTTGGCTGTGCTTGGAGCATGATCAGCAGCTGAGGAGGATTATGGTTGGACTGTCTGGGCAGAATTGAACACAAACGGGATGTGAAAGAATCGGATGTTAAAGTGATAGCAAGATGTTTGTGCACTTGAAATACCCTCTTTCTTGGTAGGAGGCTCTGGGCCCTATAAGCTCCTGGGATATAGCCCAGCACCAGCAAGGTTCATGTTATCAGCAAAAAGATGTATTTTATATGGTAATTTTACAGTCTGCTAACTGCTTCTCATTTTCATCAAGTGTGATTTCATCAGCAAATCATCACAGCTGCCTCTGTGTAAAACACAGTGAGCCACTTGAATAGCTCCTCAGGATGGGAACTGAAAAAAAAGTCTGTCAATTAAAGTCATGCAAATCCATTGTGGAGCTTGAATCTCATGAAGCCAATGGGAATTTGGTCAGCTTTCACAGGCAAGTAAGTCTGGCTAAGTCCTGTTGTCAAGAACGATTTATGCCATTGCTCTCTGAATCTAATTGGCGTATGGAAAGTTTGGGTGGGCTACTTCCGATTGCCAAAGTACTTTCTTTAGAAGCAGTCTGCCCACGTAAGTGACTCAGGTTTGCAGTGCTGGATGGAGCTGTGCCAAGATGCCTTTAAAGGCTTGCTGAATGTCTGCATGTCTGTGGAGGTTTATAGAAACCACATTGCAGGACTGTACATGTGTGCTTGCTGCCACAGGAGAGTCTAAACAAACAGCTGCTTGCTGCTTTGTGTCCTCATTCTGCCATGTAGGTTACTCTGCTAGTACCTTACAAGCCCACAAGTGAAGCACAAATAAAACCTTCCGCCTAATGTAATAAATTTCTTGTAAGGTAGAAAGGAAGTGGGTAGTGCAGATCTGCCTTGTTTAGGAACAGGTAAATGATGAAGTGTTCAGTAAGATACTTTTTAATCTATTTTTTCCATCTATTGTTGGTGAACTGACATTTGGAACAAGATTGGTCACTTTTTGACGTAAAATTGGCCTAACAAAAACATACTTCTTTTACTTACAGGGTTTGCATTTATTATGTAGCAAATGGTTTAATTTCTTATTTGGGAAATATTCAAATACTAGTTTGGTTTTTTTGATGTTGCTCTTTATTTGCCCTTAAAAGATACATTAATAAATTACAAGCACCAAGAAATAGCAGAAATAGCAAGACGTAAGCCCAGGAGTACAATACAACACAGTCTAACAAGGTAAGAATGAACCCTGGCAAAAGCCAAAAATGGTGTCAGTAAAACTTTGGGAACTGGCCAGTGGCCAGAGAACAACATATCTGGGACAGCTTCTCTGTGGTGTCACTTGTCCTGTTGTTTTCCAGGAGGTGTCTCAGGCCCGTGCACGGTGTCTTCCCTTCGCACCTGTTAACATCCCGCTCACCAAGGCAAGTTCCTTGCAAAGCACCTCAAAATGTCACCCGGTGCCAGACACACTCCTCATTTTCTGTGCCTATGAATTAAGTGATTGTCCCCAGAGAAGTGCTGCAGGTCTGCCAAACTGAGAAGGCAGAAGGGCAACTGCATTGCGATTGTCAGCAGTAACTTTGGGCACTTCCAGTTGGATTTGCACACAGTCACATGGAGCCTGTGAAAATGGCCCTCAGAGAAATGAGAGCAGCAGCTGGGAGCTGTCAGCAGCTGCGCTGGATTTCTGTTGCAAATGTGGTAGCTGCAGTTTGTGAGATGAGGATTGGTAGCTGTATAGTTTTATTCCTCTGTTCAAAGCTAACACCAGGGGTAACCAAAGGCAGATAAGCATTGTCAGTCTGCCTAGCTTGCTTCTCACCACTCCCAAAAGTAATGGGGTTATTTAGGTTGACTCCTGCCTCAGAAGTCATGATGAGATTATTAGACTAAAGAGAACTATTTAATTAAACTTACAGAGATAGCCCAAAACCTCAAACACCTCAGTGATTAATATAAAAGTAATTATATAGTAACTGTTTAGTCTGATGGATAGCAGCAGCAGCCATGCAGTCAGAATACATGCAGAGATCTTAGTCAACAACTGTAACTACTCACACCACAAAGGAGATATGAGAGATATTGGGTTTTTTCCCTTTTTAAATTTCCTTCACAATTCAGTGTCTGGCTGATTCCCTGTTCAGTTACTGGGTCAGAACCTCAGCGCAGTGTAGATCAGTGTGGCATCAAGGGATCATGACAGGTTACATCAATGAAACATCTGGTCATGGGCCTGTATATTCGTTTTACTGAAAGAACATTAATAAATAGAATATACAGAGTTGTTGATTTTACATGTCAAAAACCTGTGACAGATTATTGAATTAACCGTTTCATTATGATGTGTGGGAATAGCTGGTTTAAAAATTAATTGACTATAATGTTTCCAGCTGGGATTTTCAAAAGAGTGTAGGGGATTTCACTCTCCAAATCACACTGAGATTCAGGGACAGACTTTGATTTGTGAATTCCCGAGGGTCCTTCAGAAATCCCAACCTCAGGAGTTTATAGAGGGAAAAGCAGTAAGCAATGGAAAAGGCCAATAAGGAGTATATGTTGATAGTAAAGCCATACTGTTAAGTTTATCAGGAAGGTGTGAGTGCAGTCAAGAGGTTTAGTTTCCTTGGGCAGCTGCCAGTCCAAACTGACTTTGCCTCTCATCTCTTAGTGCTTGGCTTTGTGCTTCTAGGAACTTCTTCCTGCCAAGCGTGCAGGCGCAGGAGCCATAGGGAGTTTCCACTGGAATCAGGACCTGAGGGGGATGAGCACAAACACAGAGGTCATTTCTGAGACAGGGATGTGCCAGCACCATCACAGCAGAAACTGCAGCTATTGACCTCCTCAAAAAATCATGCCTGAGCCCTTTCCTTCTCTTACAAGTATCAGTGGCAGATGTTGCTGCTACCTCAGGTGAAAGTGGATCTGTCCACCTGAAAGATGGTGAGGGTGGGTTCAGATGGGAGCAGTCACAGAGCTTAGGGAGGGACACTAGAGTATAAACAGACCATAGCCCATCCGTGAAAAAAACCTGTTTCTCTCTTGTGTGAGGATAGCAGAACAGTTTCAGCTGGAGCTGGCTGTGCAGGGAGCAGCTGGAGCAGCTGTGCAGGGAGGAGCAAATATTGTCTACATCTCTCACCCTCTACCTGAGCCCAGGCTTATGCCTTGTCCACTGTTAGACCAGTCTACTTTGGCTCCAAGTGGCTACAGAAACATCCCTTCATGGCTCTCTTAGGGTGCTGGTCTTCTGTCCACTAGATCCAGCCTGTGTCATAGCTGACCTACTTGTAACCCCACTGCACCAAGGATGCTCCTGGCCTCAGTGGTGCTGCCAACGGAGCAGAAAGAGCCACAGCTGGCTAGGTTTTCACCCTGCCTGTGTCTGTGAAAGGGTGCCATGATGGTGTTCTGCTTGATTAAAGCTGCACAGGTTGACATTATTACTAAAGGTTAAATTCATCAGAGAAAGCAGGAATGATTTTTCAGAGGTAGTTTCTGTAACAGATCCCTCTGATCTCCAAAGCATTCCACTGGTCCTTCAGTTTTTAACAACAACACAGGGTGGCAACTGTCCTTCTGTAGTCAGTGCAAACGTCTCTTAGAGGTTAAGTGGAGAACTTACAGAACTGCTGCTATGCTTTAAGGCTGAGTGTTTTTAGAAGAAAAAGGTCCAGGCAAGTTGTGCTTGGAGCATTTACTTACTTCTTTGTCATTGGTCAAGCCAAGATTCTTCATGTCTAAGACATTATAAAAGGTGTTGTTCAAGATGACTTCAATAACTTGTACCTGAAACCACAAAACCAGATGAGACAATGAATTAGGGTGCCTTTTCAGCCAGCAGCCTGGCAGCACTGTAAAGAAAATCAATGCAACCCTCCTGCCTCCACCCTACGTACAGTCAATCAAATGCAATCTATTCACAGAACCACAGAATGTCAGGGGTTGGAAGGGACCTCAAAAGACCATCTAGTTCAACGCCCCTGCCAGAGCAAGATCACAACATGAAGGCGATGTTGCAGCAACTCTTTCACTTTTTACTCCTGTCCTGCCAAGCGCCAAATGATATTTTCCCCCATCGTGTTCACAGATGGGGAGCAGCATATTTACTCCTCAGTGTGTTTGTATTTTTTCAGACCATCCAGCTGCACCACTGAAGAGTTTCCAGTCTTACTTAGAACTGCCAGAGGAAATAATAGGCTCATTTGGGTCTTCTCAGTGGTCTGATTAACATTCACCACTGTTTAAGAAAGCCATCAGCAGGAGGAAAGATGATACCTGTGATACTTTGGAAAGGACGAGCATCTGGATACTGTTGACAGTTTTCTGGTAAGAGGGTGAATATTCCCCACAATCGGGTGGCCCAGAAAAGGCTTCAAGGATGCATTCACGGGTTTTGTTCCTAGAGGAAACGGAGGTTCTTAAATGACCTTGAATCAGCCATCTCTGGCTAGATCCATAATGCTTTACTGTGGATTTTATTTTTACATTGTTTTTTCCATCTTTTCTGACACATACAAAGCACATGGGTTTTTATGGAAAAACAATTTCTTTGTCCCATCACCCCCCAAATTCCACAGTCCCTCTCTCCCCAGCTCTATAATTCACAAATAGGTGTTTTGCTAAAAGTATTTAACAAATCAGTGTGTTCTCCTAAAGTGCTCTGTGCTGGACACTGACCTGTCTGTCAGCAAGTGGCGTACCCCCAAGGCACACACCCCTGCCCCTCACCAAAGGGCTAACCCACACAAGTGCTCGTCACCACTGCTGCCATGGGTCTGTGGGAGTGGCTGGTGCACAGACACTGCAGATCTGGCCCTTACGCCTGCTCTATCATGTAGAGGGACTCTGGGGTCATAGAGAGGGTAACAAATATTATTTGATTTGGCATATACCATATGCAGTCAAAGTCAAAATCCTTGCATTCGCCATATGACCATTTGCAGAAGAGCTCTCCACATAAAATCCTGTCGTTCCTTTCGGGAAGCGTGGTGTGTTCATTCTTATAGAAGCCTTCAAATCCAGACTGTGTTGTCTTCATAAGTTTCAGATCTTTAATTCCGGCAAAAACAACCAGAGGACCTGTGATCCAAAAACACCAGACAGTATGAGCTCCTTCTGGGCCGAGAGACAGAAACCTCTGGGTACATACGTGCAGTGACAGCTCCAGAGCCTTGAGGCAGGCTCTCTAGCACATGCTCAGTGCTTCCTCTAGCATGCCTAGCTACTTCTAACGATCACTTCTGGCACACTGATATTAGCTGAACGGTAAGAAACAAGACAGAAATTCCTGAAATCGGAGCTCAGTCTAGAAAGCCAAGAATCCCATCAAGTGACCTACAGTCAAGGATTGCTGAGGACACCCTTTATCTCACCTCCCTGGAGCTGGGATATGCGTTGGGTTGTCTCCCACTGATGTCGGTTCAGGGACTGCTAATTGCTCTGAAGGGAAACGAAATAGGCTGCTAGTGCCGCAGCCCTCGGAGAGGTGTGGTGAGTCTGTTTTAACAACTGACTGCCCCCAGTCAGAGAGTCGCTTTAGGTACCCATCCTGTTGTGAGTTTTGCATCTGTAAGAGCGAGAGGGCACAGAGCCAATGCAAATCCCTGCAGTTCGGGTAATTAGCAGGAACTGGCACCCATACAGATGCCACCCACGGGTTCAAACTGACAGCGGCTTTGCTCTTAGCCACTACTTACAAAAGGTGCTGTTGTAGACCGCTGCTGTATGGGTGGATTCTCACTTTTGAAAGACCAATTAGTCGTGTCCTGAACTTTTTCTTCTAGCAGACCTTTTAGATGGTGGCTAAAAAATCCCAGTCAGTCATTCAGAGCACACCAAACCCGTAACCAAAAAATTCACTGACCAGAGCTGCCAAAACAGCAGATTCAGAAAAAAAGCCCAAGCTGCTGTTTCTGTGCTGCTTTTGGTGCTCACAAAATTAATCCTGATTTTGGTGCTCAGCTCAAAATTAATCCTGGAATACATCTGGCACATAGTAAACCTGCCTTGGGCTGGGAATGCTGACAGACTTTATCTTTGAACCATGTCTTTGCAGGAATTTGTACTGGCAAGAATTGTACTGGAAATTGACATTCCTAAATGATATCATGAGTGTTCCCAAATGATATGATTGTTCAGTGTTTTGTGGTTTTGAACTACTCTGTCACCAGAAATAATCAAAACTGCATCTTACCTATTTTTTCTTTTCTTTACATTTGCTACTGATTTTGAATGGTTAGAAGGAGGTATGTCTACACTTTTGGCTACATCCCCTGTTACTTACTAAAGTTTAACAGAAAATTAAAGAAGAGGCTGTCCTTAAACAGGCTATTCTGGGGTTTGTTTAGATCTTGATGAGTTCATTGCTTGGGTGCAAGATTGCAATACCTAGGTATTAATGTAGCACAGACACTATCAGTGAACCTGGAGATACACTTATATTCAAATACATAGCCTTGTTTGCAGGAGCTCCTGCAATGAATAATTTACAGAGAGGCTGGCTGGCAATCGACCTGAAACTTGCACTGGAGCACATAATGCCTAGGCAAGGATTTTGAGGTGAACAGCCCGTGCTGTGCTGTTGGTATGTCTTGTGCTCATGCTGCCTTTTCAGTTGTCAAATGTTGACTCTGTTTAGTTACTTATGGTGATTTCAGGCTGCAAAAAAGCTCTGAGCCAATTTATCAGCTGATATAATGGCAAAAAAAAGCGCCTATAATTCTATTAAGCCTCACTAGGTTTCCTTTAACAATGAGAAAAGTGTTAAAAGATAGGATTAACTGAGAAATACATTTCTGTGTCTGGCTGATAGGTGCATAGGAGGATGCTAAAGATAGAGAAGGCTCTCTTACAAGAAAAATAAAAGGGATTTGAAACTCTTCACTTTTGTTATTGTTCACCTAGGCAGGGAATCCTAAAGAAACAGCTAAAGGGCTACATGAAGGGAAGACTAAGAAGGAAAGGCAGTTTCTTCAGTAAGTCTCAAGGGCTTTTTGCTTATGTAGAAACTGAAATTGCGGAATTTCCCGCTGAATTTTTAAGATGATGAAAAACTGAATTCTGTCTGGACATTAAGAGCAGCAGCTTTTCAAAAAACTCTTATCCTTTTTTCTTTTTTTTTTTTTTTAATTCAGGTTTGTTTCTTAACATTTTCTAGAAACCAAAGTCAATAATATTGAGGCTGCCCAAATGCAGCAGTAGTTAATGTTACTGGGAGCATTGAAAATGATTAGGCCAAGAGGCATTGGAGACTTACATGGGGTCTATCTTCTCTTTCAGCAGGAACACAGGGCAAAGCTCAAACACACCTTTTCGGACTCATCTCCTGCCTGTAGGTGAAACTGGTCTTGCCCCCTGCTCAACCCACCGTGTGACATGACATAGTGGTCTCAGCTCAGTTCCCAGTAGTCTGAGAGATGGGTTAAATGAAACATCAACACAGTCTGATTGAACTTACACCCCTGGTGTGAGTCATAGCCAGAAGAGATAATTTTCACACTCCTTTTGGAATGCCATTTTATGGACAGACATTTGAGCTTGAAAGTTTATGTCTTTCCTGTATCACAAAACTCTTAGTGAAGCCAAATGGTGCTTACACACGGCATGCATAGTAAGTGCACTTTGAAGTATTGTCATGTGGAAAGTTGCACATAGACCTGGGTGCTCAGGATGTTCAGGCCAGCCTGGCTGGTCACAATGAGATTGCATCTTTCTCAGCAATAAAATCAAGGCATTTTGACAGAGTTTTGAAAATAGCTGAAAATGAGGGAACTGGCCTACAGCAGTGGGGTTTCATGACCCATTCTCTGTAGGGTAATGATAATGCTGTAGAATATAATATAATGTTAAAAAATTAAGTCAGCAGGCCATTTCCAGGAGGCTGTTAAATCTCTTTACAATATTTAGCAGTTCTGCTGGATGCTCTTGTAACTGTTACATGTTTGGGACATACATAGAAATGTGAGCTACATCAGTTCTTCAGCTGTGCCTCTGAGATCAGGTGCTGCAAAATGAGACTACAGAAGTACTGTTTGGCTTAAACCCCAAAGTGGTTGGGCAGTGCTGTAAGCTCTGGAACACCTTGAGCTGTCTCTAAAGCCATGGTCATCTCTCATCAGCAGAAATGTTTACAGAGAAGCAGGAGAAGTTGCAAATTCCTTGCTCACCATTTCGGCACTGCTCGGCTTCACAAAAGCGGATCCCATCGGGAACGCATATGAAGGAGTGGATGTGGGGAACCCCATTCTGCAATTCAGAGTGGACTCATGAGTAAAAGTGCAGTAAATACTCTGTTCACTTGCAAATGGAAACTAAGAGAATGCCAAATGGCTCCAGCACAAACTGAATGTATTAGTATTTTAGATACCTCGTGTAGACGTTGCCATGGTACTTCTTGAACGTAGGTTTTGACGTACGCCACTTGGCAAAATGTTGTCATGAAGTGTTTGCAGATATCTATAGCAAATTGTTCTAAAGTGGGGATCTAAGGCACAAACAGAATTGTTAGAAAGAAGCAATTACCTTGTGTATGGAAGTAGACTGTTCTGATTATTATAAATATTCAGGAAGGATCAGTGTTGTTAAAAATACAAATTCCTCTCATTTCTGGTTTTGCATGCTGTGCCTATTCGTTTATCAACTTACAGCATGCACTGCAAAAAGCAGGGTCACATCAAAAATCTCCCATTCTGCAGTCCTTGGACTGAGAGCTGCTGCAGAAGCCTTATGCTTTGAGGGTACATTGCTGAAATAGCCGTAGAGATAGCCTGATGAATGAAGCTTTACAGGCTAAAGATGGGATTTCGTTACTGAGACAGAGAATGTGCGCTACAGATTGTCATTGCGACTGATGCAGCTGAGGGAGGTAAGAGCACAGTTAACAGAATTAAGAGGTCTCATGTACTTTGAGACCTTCTGTTTGAAAGTCCTGTATAGGAATAATGCAGTATAATGTGATTTTAAACTTTTTTTTAAAGATGGATCTTATATGAAAAATCTACAAAAAGTACTGCTGGCTCTGTGAGAAAACAAGCAGCTTTGGAAAATCAAGGAGGAGTCCCCAGAATAAGCACAGGAGGATGAAAAATTATCTCCCAAATCAGTGAAGGGGACTTTGCTACTGATCTGACATGCTGATGTGAGAATCTTCACATGCATTTTGAAAGTGAAAAGTTAGTATAACAAACACTTCCAAATGAAGTCATAAGAAACAGCAAGGCTAGTTAAAATTTTTTAAAATACCCCATTTTTTTTGGCCAGGACAAGGACGATGTTCTTTATGGTGTCTGTAGGTATCACACAAGAGTTGTTTCCATCCAGGTACTCGTGAGCAGAAGTCAGCCGGAGGTGCGTGCACACTTCCACTTCTTTAACAAAATGCTTCTTCCCTTCTCTATGAAGGCGAAGGAACTTGATTGTGTTCTTGCCATATTCACAGTTGAGGACTTCTACATCCTTAATCTGCAGAGAAAAGACATGACAGTTGTAAAGGGTCTTAGCAGAAGCGTGACCTATGCTCAGGCCATGAAACACAGACAATGTTTATCGCCTTTATTTCTGTGGTTACCTGTGATAATGAAAGCATTTCCATTATAAATCTTGAACTCCTGATAGCTTTTGGAGGCTATCATTACATCTTTAGCAGCTGTGACAGAATTTTACAGTTTTATGGAGGGCAGATGGTGTAACATGAGTGACAGGTAGTCACTCTTGTTCATTGTCTTTCCATTAGTCCTGGCTATTCAGACCTTCACCGTTTCTTCCCTCCACCATCTCCTTCTGAATGGCGTTCAGTCGCCAGAGACACAGCCGTGCAGAGGACAGGTGGTACAAATGCCTGTGCCCTCTGCAGTTCCTGGCTCTGCCAGTCCAGACTGTGCCCCTCAAGATGCAGCTCCAGATTGCCCCTGGCACCAGGGACAGACTGGCACCTCCTCCTCCAGCCCCAGCTCTCGCAACTGCTGTCAGGCTCCACTTGTGATGCGTTGAGCTGATATTTCCTCTCAACTGTGCTGCAGCACTGATCTCCCACAGAAAGCGATCAGAAGCACCTCTGTGGAGCAAAATTCAAGTCTCGATCCACACCTGCAAAATCCTGGCTCTCTGGGATGATTTGGTTTGCTTGGGCTAAGCCTGATTCAGATTTATCCTCCTTCTGCCAAACGCACCCCACCAACACACCTATTACCATGCCGGGGAAAGAGGCGAAAGGCTGCGAAGGCTGTGAGGATTTCTGCTGTGCTAACATATCCAGAGCTTATCACACTGGGCCTTCACTGAGGCTGAAATACCCCATAGTCGGTATCAACACCTTTAAATGGAAATCAGCACCTGTTACTGTGAGCATAGAAGAGAGGAGAAAGAATATTTTCCACACCAAAATGTAAATGGAAGCTCTTTATGCATGCATTGCTGCAAACATTAGCAGATGTAAAATTGCTTAAATCAGGTATGTTCGTTCCTGAAAGAAATGCTGATGCATTTAAAAGCTGATTTAAAAAGTAATTGTAAATAAATTCCTGTGGCTCAGAGACCCCAGAGCATTTTCTCTGGCTGTGAGTTCCTGCGAGCCCGACCCCCACGGACAAACGAAACCCCCGCTGCCAGAGCTCAGTGCTTTGCCAGAAACCCCCTTTGCAGGAGCACTGCACAGGCTGTGCTCAAGACGAGGGCTGGATGGAGAAGTAGTGAGGTGGAAATCATTTTGTCTGGCTTGTCTGAACACAGAGTTATATTCAGAGACTTGTAAAAATTTCATACTTAGTCATGCAGCACTAAGAAGAAAACAAAAGGGGTTCCGGTATCTGCAGCTTTTTTTTGAAAAAAAAGCAGAACTCCTTGAATATTCTGAATATTCAAAATGCTGCCTCCTAAAATACAGAGGTAAGTTTTCTCAGACCCATAACTTTACAGCCGCCATTTTGCTATTTCATTGCCTTAGGAAACCGTGCGCAGTTTGCAGCGGCTCCTGGGAGCCTTGGCCCTGCTGTCTGTGGCTGTCCCAGCTGTGTAACCTGACTTCTTGCTGGCTCTGCTGTCCCGGGCAGCCGCCTGGGCTGTGCTTACTCCATCATACAGCAGCAGCTGACAGCTAATGCAACACAACTTCTCCTTTCAGAGCCTAATCACTGCTCGCCCTGTGCAGCCGAGAAGCCAAAATGCCTGTGGGATCTGCGTGGTGTCAGCCTGCTTTGCTACTGCTTCTCTTCTCTGCGCCGCTGTGGGCAGCTGAGATCTCCTGCAGGAACGAAGACGGGAAGGCGGTCGATTGGTAAGTCAATACCACGCAGGGCAGAAGCGCTGGGTGAGTAAATAATGCTTGAGATTAAACCGCGAGGAGTAGGTGGATCGCTGAGACGTGATGCATGGCAGCCACTGTTTTAATCCTGTTTGCCTGTGAGTAGTAGCTGAATTTTGCAGTTGGAGAGCCCAGGATAGGTTATTGAAACACGATTTCATTTCTCTGAACCAACCGCCCGCCCTACTGCATGATGACTAACTGCAAAATAATCACCGTTTTACAGAGCGTTCGTGTCTCATCATCAAAGGGAGTGTAACCTGTGTTCGGGTGCCAAGGCTGTGCTCACTGGGGCACCCGGCCAGGGCTCCAGCATGGGGCTCGGCTGGCAGAGGGTGCGGAGCTGAGTGGGGGAAACATCTGTAGCTTACCCTTAGCCTCGTGCTCCCACTGCTCATGGAGGGACATGCCCCCTTGCTGCTGTCACCCAGGGGAAGCGCAGGTTGAGGCACCCCCAGGAGGGATGCAGGAAGGCATGGGGCAGGGGCGGCAGCTTTGGGAAGCACTGTCAGCACCTTGGGACTGTGGAGCAGAGGTCATTCCCCACTGCTGGAGCTGCCAGCACCTTACAGCTGGCACCATCCCACTGTCAGCAGCGAGCCAGGGTTTGGGTATTAAGTGATTAATTGGATTAATGTGCTTTGAAGATGAAAGACATGAAATATAATAACATAATATCCAACCCAGGTTTAAAAAGTGAAATCAGTGCTCTTGGAAAAGAGCATGGAAGCCTCTCAGAGACAAATAGCAACTGTTTTTAAAAAAGTAAAGCATCTTTCTCACAGCACAACAACTAGTTTGGTTACAAGACAAAGAAGCAGGTGCTGTTCTCGCACACCTTCCCTTGCACATGGAGCTAACTGCAGGGAAGGCAGGAGCTCCTCACACCGAAGGCAAGCTGCTCAAGCAGGGGCAAAAAGCCGACTTTGCTTTGCATTGCCGTGGTATCAAGCGTATGAGGGTCAGTTCCTTCCCTGTAACTTGTTGCCATTGCCAATGCTCTTCTGGATAATGTGATTTTTTTCAGGAATCAGACTCTTACTTGATGCAGCCACTCAATACCATAAAGGTACAAGAAATTTCATTTCTTTGCAAGCTGCAATTACTCCTTGCAGAATGAGCCTCTCTATGCTGAAGCTAAAAAAACCTGTGGGCCCAAACCCAAACAAACAAAAAAACAAACAAAAAAACCATTTGCCATCCATTTCTTAAATTAACACAATTTTTGTATCCCAATTCTCTGAGAAATTCTGTGAAAGCAGTGGTCAGGAGTAATTGGACTCATTCCAGATGGGAATGTGGGGGTCTGCACCAGTAAAACCATATTATCTTCTGCCAAGTTTAACAGAGAGGACACAGGGGGCTTCCTTTCCACTGTGCCACAGTCAAATGTATGACAAACTTGCCTTTCTGCAGGGGTCATGCTAGTTTATTGACAAGAAATAGCCAACTTTTGCCTGATCTGGATTTGGTTTCTGCAACACTGATGGGAGAAGCAGAACTGAAACTGCTGAGAAAATTTTCCTCTTAACCAAGAGATGTCAATGTCCTTTCAAATAAACACAGCACTGCAGGTTTTATATTCAGTTAGCACAAGTTCTGTGTGAGTTCCTACTGCTCAGTAGTTTCATCCCACGACATTCTGTAAGTACTCAGTATTCACCCACCCTTTCCTTTGCCACTAAACTGGAGAGATCACTTGTCATATCTGAGCTGATCCTACGTGTGCAGCCCGGCCGTGCCTGCAGGACCTATCCCCACACAGCACCTGGGCTGGCAACAATTTCCCCTGGGCTTCATTCCACTTGGGAGCTCGCCCTGCCATCCTCTCAGCACCTCACACAGGGGCTGCCAGGGCAAGCAGCTATTGGACCGGCTCTCTGAGGAGGGCAGATTTCTTCCTTCATTCATCCAAGATCACTGTGTTCTCTGGGAACGGCTTCATGCAAATAAAAGCCCAAGTTCTGCTTTCTGAGCAGTGTTGAGTCAAGGGCTGAAGCTGTGGATGCACATTGTTTGGGTCCTTTTTTGTTGGTTTGTTTTGGGGTGGGTTTTTTTGGAGGAGGGAGAAGCAAAGATGTCATTAAGAAGCAAAGATGTAATTATTTGCAGTACCTTTGTGTTCAGTCACAAGTAAGCAATGTGACAATGCTAACTGGGTATGAGCAGATTTGCTTTTCCTTGGTTCTCAGGAAAAGAACTCTCTGCTCCCACAAATGCTAAAGCTCTTGGGAAACTTCCTGTGCACAAACAGCAGTGAAGTCTTTTATACAACTTTAGTTGCTAATATGCTCAGCTGGCTTTCTGAAAGGGCCAAAGCACGTATCTACTGGGGATCAAAGCAATCTACAGATAACTCAACTATTGGCAGTTCCATAAGCATCCCTGCTAATGCCTGCTTGTCAAATGCATGGCTGTGAACATGCTGAGAGCATAAACCTTCCAATGTACTGTGGAAAGGCTTTGTATACTAGTTCTTGGATCAGCTCATGCTACTGTAACTACTGCTACTCCTCCCTTTTCCAAGTCTTCATTTCAAATAAAGGTGTGATCAAGTAAAGATGTGCCTCCTTGTGCACGGACAGCTCTCCCCAGCCTTGCTATGTCAATCACTTCCTTCTCTTCTCTCTGATCTGTCATCAGCAACAAGCTTTCCTGAGATATTTAAGGAACATCACTCACTCAGTGCCAGCGCAGGTGGATTACCAGGATCACCGGTGGTCTGTGTTTCTCTTCTGTCTGTACATTTCCCCTGGATTAGATGTTGCCCTGCCACTTCTGACCTGCTTTCAGAGATGCCTTTTTTGACCAACTTGAGTCAGTCAATCAACTGGGCAAGGTTTGCTCCCACTGATATACCTGAAGGGTTAAGCACAGTCAGGCTGCATTTTTGTTAAATAATATAGGATTGAAAATAATGTCACTCAGTTCTTACTGTTGATGTAAATAACAAATTACTCAATTACAGCACTCAAAGAAAGTGGCTCAATTAATTGTATTGCAATTAATCCCATGGACTTGTGCACTGGGAAAACCCGTTTACTTAATCAGGGACATTAATATGAATGGAACCATTTACTGACAAGATTGAGTACTCTACAATCTAGAGGAGATTTGTGTTTCTGGCTAATGGTTTGCAAATATCTGGTCTGCAACTGTTCAGCAGAGAGTGAGTCTGTTACAAAAAGGAGGATTGGAACATTATCACATGGCTTTATGCTTATTTTGTGGTATAAATATAGCATTATGTATTTTTCTAATTTTAATACATATTTTAATCTATTTTGTATAAACTTATATGCTATTAAAATGCACTGGTAAGAGAAGTCAAGGTTAGCCATGAGAATGTCAGCCTAAGTTTGGCACCTAAGGTTCTCTACCAGAACTGGGAGCAATAGGGATTTGGTGGCTGAACAGGACTCCACACCACCACTACTTCCAGTTCTTCCAGGGTGCCAACAGCAATCTGGTCACAGCATCGAGTCTAGTGCCAAATCAGTCTCCCTTGCTTGCTAAGCAAGTCACCCTTCTCCTAAATCCTCTGGTGGGAAGCAGATACTGATTTACACGTTCAAACAGGCTGATTGTAAAAAAAAAACAACAACTGCTCTTCACTGTTGCAGGTTTGCTCTTTACAAGTTGCCAAAACATGCCAAAGGAGAGATTGCCCTGCTGGGGCTGGAGTACATGTACATGGATGCCCTGGCCCCGCAGTGGAAGCTCAGTGAATACCTCATCAACATGACACAGGGAGCTCTGGGACAAACACTGAAGCAGCTATACGAGACATATGAATCTGAGGCAAGTGACATTTAATTATCATTTTGTTAGTACACTTACTTGATATTACATGCAAATGAAATGAAACCAGCCAAAATAAGCATGTAGAGGTATGGTGGACCTGACTGACTAGATCTACCAAAACATGTCAAAGGGAAAAGGGAGCGTCTTGGCAGCTGGGCAGATTATTTGTGGGTTTGGCCACAATCAGAAATTATCCTTGAACTTTTAATTTCTAGTCAAGCCTTTCACACACTGACAGTATTGCCCATCAGAAATGAGCACTGGTACACAGAACCTTTGGCTTCTCCTCTGCAAGTCATGTTTAGCAACATCTGAAGCTGTGAGCAACTCAACCAGTGGTGAATATTATGGATGCCTGTCCTGTGCCCTCCCGTGTACACGTGTTTCATGCTCTGTCTCAGATCAGATCTGGGCTCTACTTTCCTCCCTGAAATCACTGTGGCGGCTTCATCACTGATACACTGCTTGTTAGGGTTTTTTCCCCTCCACAGTCACACACCTCATTTATATTTGTGTAAAGCAATTATAAAATACCACAAGATCTGCCTATGTTTTTTTACCATCTACATAGTGTTCTTTGGAATCTGGGTGTGTCTTTGCATTTCTGCTGTGGGTTAGTGGTAAGGTGTCATTAATTTATATGTAGAAGAGATTCCCAGAAGTCAGTCAAATATTGGCAATCTGGTCAATTGCCCTATTTCAGGTCTTGCTGTAATTGCTTACAAACTCAAATATGTCTCATACTCCTTTGAAGTTTTCTATTCAAGACAATAAGGTGTGGCCACATGCAAATATTTGCCAAAAAAGCATTAACTGCTTGTCCTTCATAAGAACACTCATCATGTCTATTTTTCCTCACCAAACATTTTCACCAGATCTGGTTGCCAAATCAGACAGAGGCACAAAAACAGGAGGGGGAAACTTCTTTGATAGCAAATGCCCAATAAACTCACTTTTCCTAGCAAGTGTATTTGGTCTCTTGTGGAAGGGCCTCTGCAATCACCATGAGAACTTCCACTTCATATTAGCCAGGATCCTAATGCTGAGTCTTCAGGTTTGTTTTACTGTAACTTCTGCAGAGTCAGCTGAACTGGGAGAAGGATTAGGCTCCTGCTGTTCACACAGAGAAGTCCGGTATTCCTTCTTCTGTTCCCAGCAGAAGATGTTCATTTAAATGCCTTCCTTTTACTGAATGTTATGTTTCAGAAATGTGTGTTTTCCTGCAGAAGAACAACATTGCATATGCACTATACAACGATGAGGTCCCTGAATCATACTCCGACGGGTGGAAAAGAGGACATTCCAAAGGTACAGGGAAAGTCCCAAGCTGTTATTTTCTCCTCTCTAAACTTCTGGATAGCATCAAATTGTCTGTTTGTCTATCTGCATATCTGAAATTCCTGCCTAAAGCAAAGCTAGAGAATGATTTGCATGATGCATGGTTTGCTGGGTAGTTATATACATTGCAGGTTCTGTTTTGGCTTTGCAATGGCTGTGCTGTGTTGAAGAGCTCGTAGGGCTTACGGACACTTTGTTTTCAAGAGTCGAAACTCATACAGCTCCTTTTGGGCCACGTGGTCCTGAGCTTTTTACAAAAGAAACATGGTGACAGTTTGAGTTGGATTATGCAGAAGAGAATTAATGCAATTCTATTGCAATAGCAGTGTCTCTTATAATCCATTAATCTACTCTAGAGCCAGTTTATTATAGCCATTAACACACTGAGGTGTGATGTCTGCAGCAGCAAATCCAAAGTGGGGCACAGCTCTATCGTCTCATGGTTTTTTCATGCCTAATTTATTTGCAATAAGTCTTTTTTTTTTTTTTCTCCCCCCAGGATTTCTGCTCTTGGACAAATCACAAGGTTTCTGGGTGATTCACAGCGTGCCCGTGTTCCCTCCCATCCCTGAGGATGGTTATGGGTATCCAGCTACTGGGGAGTCCTACGGACAGACAGCCATCTGTATAACCTTCAAATATGACCAGTTTACAGAAATAGGTATGAAAACCTTCTCCCTAAGAAAGCCTTTGCCCCACCACATCTCTCTGACTGCTTTCCTTGAGGCTTTGCCTCAAAAATTGCTTGTTCTTGTCCTTCACTGTCAGAGAGGAAACCAAGTGGGGCCTGGAAACAGCATTGTTGGCTTCAGTGATGTTTATCCAATGGTTTCCTGTGCAAATGTGGGAAATTCACTTCTCCACTCTACATCCATCCCCCCATGGGGACTATTGGGATAAGAATAGTCACAAGTGCATATCGAGGGTGAAGTCAGTCCATGCACACAAAATGCTTTGGAAACATAAATTAGGATGATTAATAATTTTTAACAGTAATAGCTCATTCCTCTGCAGTTCTAAAATTGTAAGACAACCACTGCTTGAGCTGGAATAGTAGTCTTACTTGTCAAAAATAGGAATGATGGAATAATTAGCACCCAGAATTTCCATCAGTACTTTTTTCCACATAAAATACCAATACAAAAAATAACCCCCCCCAAAAATCTCTATCTGTAAGCTTCAGAACAATGTGACAGTGACCAAAGGGCATTACAAGAAGTCACACTGGCAAGTTCCTCAGCACTTTTCGCACTGTTTTTCATGCTTTCATCAATTACAAACCTCAAGTGACAATAATGAAAGAGATATGCTGTGCAAATGGCCAGCCTGGCCGCACCCCAGAGCTATCCAACCCCAGTTCCTGTTTGTGGAAGCTCATCGATGCATATGTTTGGTGAAAGAGGACAAGAAAATGAGATGCACTCATAATGCTTTTCCTGCTCTATCCTCCCAGCTTCTGGCGATCTGTGGTTCAGGGATTTCCTGAGCTGGAAAGACTGGAAAGTTCCTGATGAACTGGTCTTCCATGAACTCATCTAATGAGCCCATTTGTTCCCTGGCTCTTTATGATATCCATGGCAAGGACTTACAGAGCTAAGCTGCACGCTGTACAGAAAAGTAAATTTCTTCTGAAAATTCAATCCAGATGCTGAAAGTCAAGCTCTGTTCTCCCTAAACCCCAAGCAGACCCTTTGGCAGCCCTTCTATTTGCATTTGGCTTGGCAAATGTGACTGGAAACTAGTCCTGTAAATATGGACAGGCTTGAACATACACATGCCATCTGAGTGCGATGTGACTGCTTGGAGGCTTGAAGATGAGCACGGGTGGAAGCCACAGTGGGCCAGGACCACTGGTTACCAGCTCTGCTAAGAATAGTGAGGTGTCAGTGGAAGAACCTGAGCAGACTGTCCCAGCTAACATACGTGCTGCAAGCCAGTCAGAAAACAAAGCAATTAAACGTGGTTTTGGCTGCTAAAATGAGGTACTTTGACACTGAACTCCTCCAGGAGACAGGCTGTGAAGATTAGGGAGGATTTAGGTTTCCTTTCCAAGGCAGAACTTTACTCTCTCAATTTCCTTTGCTTTATCTCATTTTAATTCTGCATGTGTTTGTTTCTTTGGGATTTTCTCAGACCAACAGATGCTGAGTTCCAATCCAGGAATCTACAGCTGCTCCATCCCTAACATCTTCCAAGCAGACCTCCCAAACCTGCAGAAGCTCTGTGCAGGGTCTCGGCTGCCCTCAGGCCCCTTGTACCACCTCTCCAAGCTCCAGTCAGCTCAGGGGGAAGCTCTTCTGCACTTTGCAAAGTCACACTTATTCATAGATGGTAAGAGAAACTGTTGCACTACCTGTCACACGTTCTCAGGCAAGAAATAAGCAATTAGTATATTCTCTGACAATTAGTATTTCTTCGAGGGGATAAAAGTTCAGCCTCAGATGTATCAGAGGGCCAGGAATGCCATCCCATCGCAGTATTTTTCCTACAAAGTGAAATCTGTCTGGTTCTTCAAATGCCTTAAGGCATTTGGCCCTGGGATTGGCAGAAAGTGCATTTCCTGTTACTCAACAGTAGCAACAAAGAACAAAAAATTGGGGGGGGGAATTATCTGGCTTTTTTGCTAAGAAGGCAGCTTGAAAATCTTTTTCCTTTCCTTTTTCTCCTGCTGAATGTTTGTAACAGGCCTTCCAGGAGAAGGAGGAAATGTAGAAATGAATTCTGAAACAAAAGGCAAAATAAGGGGAGGGGGCAAAATCCCCGTTGCCTTACTTTATGTGTTGGAGCAAAAGGAGCCCAGTTTAGGAGATGCTTTTCAGTTCCTTCTTAAATGAAGGAAACAAAAGCCAAATTTCCCACACCCTTTGTTATTCCACAGATATCTATGTGGCCTGGATGGCTCAGGAGCTGAAGACTGATTTGTTGGCAGAATCCTGGCAGCACTCCGGACAAAAACTTCCCTCAAACTGCTCTCTCGACTACCATGTCTACAACATAAACCTGATAGGGACACCGCTGAATTCCACCTTTCACTCCATTAACGATCATTCCAAATGGGCTGTTTCAAGGGAATACAAAGATCAGTGGGCCTGCATCGGAGACTTAAACCGTGCTGCTGAGCAAGCCTGGAGAAGTGGTGGGTTCATCTGTACGCAGAATGAACACATCTACAACGCCTTCAGGCATTTGATATCCCACTACGAAAGCTGCGCTGACGCTTCCACAAGGATATAACAAATGATTCCTCCCAAGCAGCACAGCCCCTCTATACATAGAAAGCGTAGGAAACATCTCTGGTAACCTGTTTTGCTCTGAAAAATGGCCCTGTGAGTTGCCTGATGTGCTGCACCTTCACCTTGTTAGCTGTAAAGCTGGGGGTTCGCAGGGGAATTACGGCTGTGTTCCTCTGGGTGCCAGACCCACAGGCTCTGCTTGGCTCTCAGCTGATCGCTGCTGCATGAGGCTGCATCAAAGCACATTGCTGTGAGTGACCATGCATGGGCATCCCTGCGGAACTTGTGAGTGATACATGGGACTGGAGGAACAACAAAACCCACTGTTACCTAGGGGCTGTGCAGTTACCAAGAGAAAAGTTTCCCAAAATGCTTCGACAACACCCTGGGTTCCAGGCACTATTGAGATCAGTCACAGCATTTCTGCTCAGCTTGGGGTGAATCTCTTAAAGAACTGTACGTAGTTGGCTGCAGACAGGGAGATGAGTAGATCTGTGGACGGGATGGCTTCGTTTTTACATGATGAATATTTAGAGAAGCAGTGAGCTTTAAATCATTTGTAACAGATAGCTTGGGAGTATTTCTCATGCTTTTATTCATGTACAGCAATCTTATAAACAATTAAACATGTCCAAAATATGTATAAGCAAAATAAATTAAGATAAAAATTGATCTGTTTACAGTTTCCCTCTTTAAAGTTATCTGTGGTTGATTACAGTGTTTTACAGCTGCCAAAAGAAAAATTGAGACAATTAGGAAAAAAAAAATAGAGAAGAAAATACTTGAAGGCAGATGTTATTTCACCTACACTTTCACACTACAACAAATGTGGCTGTTAATTAACACCTACAGTCTCAGGCTCAGGACCTGAAGTTTGTATGGGCTTGCTATAAAGAAAGAGCAAATACACTGCAAAATCCTGATGCATTCGTGGGTTCAGATTTTGAATGTGTGTCTGTAATAACACTTGTATGTTTTTTTTTCTTCCATTGCACCCAGTCTGAGGAGTTGGCTGCCCCACTAATATTGCTGGTTTGCTGTTCCCATCATCCACACTGCTGATTCTCCACACCAGATACAAAGAAATGCCCCACAACCACAGGAAGGTGTTGGCTTCCTTCCCGTTTCACCCTGAAAAACCAACCAGCTGACAAAGCGTACAAAATACCAAACCATTTAATTTTAGAAAACGTTTTTGTGTTCTTCTTGAAGAAATAATGTTCCTGACCCACTTAATGAGGAGAATTGTCCAGGAATAGATTTTATCTTTAGCTGATCTGGATTGAAGGCAAACAGTGGAAATAATGTAGACAATTTGGACATTCTGTGCAAAACAGGACTTTTTTCCCCCTTGCATATGACCAAACAACATTTGATAAATTAATTTGCTTATTTTTTTTTTCTCTGATGCTTGTCAAATTGTTTTACATATCTTCATTGTTTAACTAGCTGTGGTCAAGCAACACCTAATTGTGGCAGAGAAAATTGCCAGTGACAGAGAACACCGAGCAGTGGGATGGTAGGGCATCACTCTGGTAAGCCAAGATAAAAGTCTTTTCCCTCATCCACCTCTCCACCAACCTAACCTGCCTGAATTCTTGTATCTCACCTACAGCCCTGCATACACATGACCTTGGTGTGCACGAATGGCAAGAAACCCTTCACTGGAAACACTGCTGGTGAGGTTTGCTGCTGTGCATCAGAGGACACCTGGACCTATGGCACAACCTGCATTTCTTATGGTACGTGCTGAGCTGTGGCACTTGGGTCACAGAGTTCAATAGCAAAGAGTCTCCATCCACTGGCTGTCACAACAGCATGGCCACAGCCCTGCTCCCCAGGCTAGAAGTTGACTGTCCATCATTTTAAGCACTAATTGTTATCTTTCATTATTTGATCAGCTGATAGCTGTCACAAAGCTTCACGAGACTGCTGACAGCATTCCTCTCATTATACCCGAGATTGTTACCCTCCATTTCAGCTGTTACTGCAGAGAATAAAGAGCAGTGGGAAGATGGAGAGAAGCAGTTGTACCAAACAGCATCACAAGCACCTAAATAGCCGGCTTGCACACACACTCATGTCAGTGGTGTAGCAATAAAAAGGCTGCAGTTCTGGTTCTCTCATTTTTTGGCTGTAAACAGTTTTAAGTCAGATTTGCTCTCATTGTGTAACTTCCATATTTGCATATCCTGGTATTTCTACTATATGCATTATGAAACATGGGCAGACTCTTTGTTTCCTGAAAGAAACTGGTGATCAACAAGAAAAAACATACAGATCTCTAAAGGGTTTGTATCTCTCAGGCTTCCTGCACAAAGGTAAGACCATACAGCACTTACTCGACCTCGTGTGCCCTTGCAGCATACCTTCTGATTACCATTGGTGCAAAATATTTATTTTTGCATATTTTATGTATATAGTCATAGAGTTGTTAATTTTAAAACATGCTGTTCTTTTGGAAAATGCCAAACGCTCAGCAAATATCTGCCTTTCCTGGGTGACTCTGTGCTGCCTTTGCTCTCACTGTGACCCTCTCGACTGGACAGACCTCCCTGCAGAAGGGGATGGATGGCGCTGCCCCCTCTGCGATTTCAGGAGCCCAGCAAAGCTGGTCCTGCTAAAGGGCAGAAGTCTTGGGCCCTGGTGTGGAAAGGAGAAAGCCGGTCTCTCTTCTGGAAGCCCAGAGTCTCTTCTCAGCATGCAGGTATGGCTATTCTGACCCTTGGGCTCTGTTCTAGTTACACTAAATGAGAACATTTATTATACATGAAAATTGTTTGCCGAGGGAGTAGGAGAGGCCAAAAGCAGACATTATTAATCCACTAAACAGTACTGTACTGCAGCCAAGTTTGTAACAAACACAACAGTAGGGATCATTGTTTGGTATAAACTGCCTTGTAATCATTTCCACAAGCAGGGACTTGGTCCCAGCACGCCCGACAAGCTCGCAGAGGGCAGGAAATGCAAATACAGCCTCTCGACGTACACGCCTGCCACTCTCACCCGGCAGGATGGATGTGCCCTCACCCTCACCACTGCCAACCAGAGCGAGGGCAGAACTCTGTCACCCTGTCACTACTCCAAAACAAACCCTGATGATTTTTCCCTAAACCTCTCTATCCCCAAGGAAGCTTCTTCTGTAACCCTGGTAATTGTGGATAGTTAGGGCAGTGGTTTGCTGTGTTGGAAGGGCGCAGTTTTACACAGACTTAATGCAAGAGGTCAAAGGATTAGACGTTAGCATCACTAGAAGAAAAGCATAAATAAATAAATAAATGCTTGAAGGCAAAAAAGGCTTAAATAGTGTGAAATTTAATTCCAGCTGGGCATTTACACTAAAATATTCGCACAGGCATCCCAGCCTGAGCCCACATTGGAGGGCAGCCTTTATGGTGGGATTGTTTCACATGTCTCCACAACCACTGCAAATAGACTGAGCTCTCATGATGGGAGAGATGAACAATGTATCAGAGGGTTTCTCAAGGGTGCCTGGGGCTCCATGCCAGCTGTCTGACAGCAAGTCAAGGGAAGCTGTGGGAGAAATTTCCCTGACTGAGCTGGGAACCTTCCCTTCTCCAAGGCAAGCTAGTTTAGCCTGACACTGGGACTTGTTGCAGAGACTCCTGGGTGCATTTCTGAACCACAGCAAAGTCTGCCTCAAAGCTGCCACGCTGCACTCCCTGAAGTGCAGAAGTCCTGAGAAGCCCAGGAGGTTTTGACCATTTCACTGCCAGTAATGCCTATTCTTCATCTGTCCTTGCAAACCGCAGGTGCTGGTCCCCTCCCAGCACACTTGGTGTGGTTTTCTGCTCTCCAGATGGAAAGCTGCCAGTAAATACAGCTAGGCGCCTGTGCCAAACAGGGATTCCTCAGCCTGCCTGTGGTGTGAAGGGAGAAGGGCTATTTTTGTGAAAGGCATATGGGCCTCTTGCATCCCTCTCTCCCATTTAGGTATATACACTCCTCACTCCTGACAGTAATGAAATTCTCAAGAACATCATTGTGAGAATTTGTTTCAATGTATCAAAGCCTCGTTGGCGTTATTAGCATAGTCACATAATTATCCTCAGAGAAACTTCCACCCATATGTTAACGCCCATGAATTATTGTGTGGATCTCTTTTAAACCTTTATTTTCAGTTTCTGGGAAAGATTCATCACTGGGTATTTAGTATAGTAATTGCTTCAGAACGTGGAAGCTGCCTATGCCCTGGGTAAAATGTTCAGGAGATGAAGTGGTGCTGGCAGTGCCTTCTGAAAGCTTGGTGTAAGCTGCAGCCTAACAGTGCTCAGAATGTGATGCAAGACTATGACGTGCCTCTCTCATTTCACAAGGGATTTCTTAAAAAGACATGAATTTAAAAATGAGAAGAGAGATGAGTAGAAATTCGTTAGATAATGAGTAGAATAAGCATCCCTTGTCGTAAGGAACAAATTCTTCAGAGTACAGAGCAGAGAGCCTGACCTGAAATTTCAGGCTTGGATATCAATATCAGCATTTCCTACATACCCTGGTGCCCTGAGTGGCTTAGCCTTATCTGTTGCTTTTCTATTTAGATTGGAGATAGGAGGTTAAAAGCCTAATCTGCTGAATTTCCTCATAATCCTTATGAAGTTGGCATGAATGAAGCAAAAGAAGCTGCACACAGACTCAGAAATCAGTTCTAGCACCTTCAGGTCATGGCCTTGGACACGAGTTAGCTCATAATATAATTTTTATGCAGGTGGATTGTATGCTTAGCTTTATGGTTTTAAACTGATTTATCCCAGTATTAAGAGTATGCTATTCCATGAATATTTGATATGCTCACTTTACTCAAGCTGTTAAATACAAAGCACTAGGACTTGAAAAAAATGCATCTTGCTTTTTATCAACACCCATGTTGTTACCCTCTTACTCCAGCGATCTTAGCAAATCCTCCTGATTTTATTTTTTCAGTCCCAGGAGTTGGACATCGCTGCAGGAGGTACCTGGTGACTATTCTGATTCTCCTATGAGAGGGTCAAAAGTCAGGAACACACTTCCACTCCTTGGATCAGTTTGCAGCTTGGGAACTGCAAGCTGATACTCAGGCAATGCAAGCTTTACCGGAGCAGAGCACGGTATGTAACGTAGCCTGCCGGAGCGCTGGCGGTGGCTGCAGTGGTTCACTGAGGTACACTTGTACGAGTGTTACCCAATTTATTAATCATAGAGGTTTTGCATGCAAGTTAGCCCCACACTGTGCATCATAACGCAGCCACGCAAAAATCTGTCTTCACAGGCATTAATGCCAGCAAATAAGCGTGTCACATTACAGCAGGACACGGTTTCCCCGTGACATTCTAAAGCCTGCCAAAAGCTCACTAACAGCCCCATCAGCAAGTGTTTTCTTTTGGTTCCTCACTTCTGACTTTCTAAGGTGTGAGAGCATGTAGCTCCAAGGCTTTTTTTGTGTCTCTCTTTTTTTCAGGCTGCCTTTTTGGGCTAAGATTCTAACAGCCAGAAGTCAGTATTTCTCCTGCTGCCATGCAGTTTTACAAATGTGGTTTTACACTGGTGTGCACTCGCTCTGTCCACCACTCGTGTTCAGGGTTAAAAATGCCCATCTCAGTACACATTTCAGACCAGCTCCTTCCCTCATCTGAAAGCTGCTCCAGTCCTTGTACAGTGCAAAGTAAGTCTGCATCTTTTCCTCTCTTGCTTTCTTACTGCTCAAAATATTTCTTTCATGAAAGTTAAGGTGAAAATGAGGGAACAGACAGCTTTGCATGGGATATTGGAAGAAATTCTTCAATGCAAATAGGGGCAGCCAGTACTGTTGTGTTCCCAGCTATCCACCAATCTGCCCTCCTGTACTGCCCAGAGATGTGAAGAGCCTGAGAAATGGAGGCAAAGACCTTTCAAGAGAAATGGAGAAGGAAACTCAGAAGGGAGAACGAGACAACTGAAGGCGAGCAAGAGAGAAAAAGCAAAGGAAGAGCAGGAGGAACATTGCAGTGGGTGACACCAGGGAGATCAGAGACCCTGATTTTTGGTGGCAGAGAACCATGAGGAGTTAACTGGGCAGAACCCCAGTTAACAGGATGTTTCATTTGCTCATTTTACAGATACAGGCTCCATAGGCTGTGCCACAGAGGGGTAAAAATGCAAGGCATAAACTGAAGTGATTTAGCCAAGGTTTAAAAAAACCCAACAAACAAGCCAACACTTGGAGAGAAAGTCGCTACCTGTCTGTTACCAAACCTACAAGAGGTGGGGCAAGGCGAAGTCAAAGCATTAAAGATGTAACAGTAGGAGGGAGAAATTCACAAACCAAGCTAAACAGTTTGAACCACACGTATTTGAACAACATGCTAAACCATTGGGTTTTTTAAAGAAGGAAGCTACAATTAAGGTTTAAAGCAAATAAAAAAATACAAGGAAACAAGAAATGCAAAGCATTCACAAGCCTAAGTGCAGATTGTCTCATTATGGATCGTGACACTAAAGCTACCTTCATTCATTCATTCACTGAGAGATCTGCAGGCAAAAAAAAGTAAATACAGATGCAAAAGAACATAAACAGAACCTAAATAGCAATAAGCAAACCGGTGCCTTTAACACTTCACTCTTGGGATCATTATTACAGATAGATCTACAACACGAAAACCAAATGTAGCTCAGACACCTTCCCAATTTTATATTTCCTTTGGCTTCATCTCTGATCGTGCTCCACTTCCCAGCACCAAATAACTCCTGGTCTAAACCAGTTGCTTCTCGCTGCACTGAGGGAAAATCATCAAGCATGCCGAGATAGTACTTACAGTCACTTGGCTCATGGTGGCCTGCTGTTTAAGTCACCTGCTGGTCTTGGATCCCACAGAGGAATAATGGCAGTGTAGGAGCTGTAGCCCTATTAAAAAGTGTCATCTTAATATCAGAGGTGGAGCTAGGCATTAGGGGTTGGCTTCACAAATGTAAATATTTCATAATTTATTTAGTAATGTGGCTTTTCTTTCCCCCCCAGGCAAAAGCTTTAATAAAGGAATAGGTCTACTGCAACAAAGGAAACAACAGCAAAAATAGAGAGGAGGACATATCCTAACCCCATTAATATCAGTGGGAATTTGCCTTCTACTTCAGTGGGAATGGAACTTCAAAGACACAGGAATCACCCATAAAACCTGAAGGATAAAATCTGAACCTTTTGTGGTCTATGACACAACCCATGTTTAGAGGATGGCAGTGTAGTCCTGACACGGTGGAAATGTCCCAGCAGCAGTTTCACATCCTTGGCTTGACCACAGCCTTGTCCCTGGCACTGCCAGGGTGGCTGTCAGGGCAGATGCTGGGGGGCCACCTATGTAGGCAATTTCTTTGACAGAAGGACCTTTCTGAGGCAGGACCATGAAGGAGCTGGGCAGAGGTGAACCTCCTCGTGGTGACCATTCTCTCTCTTGCTGTTCCTGGCTTTACTGTCAGTGCCCAAACCAGGAAGGAGTGGTATTCCCACCTCCAGAGGTATAACTTTTTTTTACATCTCAGTAAGTTACGGTATTCTTTAAAGCCTGTCTCTGGCAGAATGAAGACCGAAAGCCCTGTCTCCTCAGTCCTACCTTGTGTTGCTAGCACCAAGAAAGACGAGCAGTGTGGTTAAAAAGAATCTTTCCTTCTCCTGGGAGATTCAAGACCGCCCTCAAGAACTAAGGACACATCCTGGGTGCAACTCAGGATGTTGTGAAAAACCAAAGTGGGGAAGCCAGGAGGAGGAAACTCTTTCCTCAGCATCTCTGAAGGTCTTGTTTTAGTACTGGCACCACATGGCAAAGTAGAAATGAAAAAGAACAGAGGTACTTTCTTCTGCTTACAGCAGAATTCATTTATCCCTCTTTCCTTTGGGCAACTCCTTAAGCTTCTTCCATCCTTGGGACTGCGTAGTAAGACACAGGATCAAGTCACCACGTGAAAACATGTGAAATGTACAACCAAGAGAGGTTGTTCCATTCTGGATGGGTGAATTAATCTGCCCCAGAAACACACAGTCCTCCCTGTCCTTCACTATTGGTCACCAAAGTAAGCCTAACAACACAGACCTCTTCAGATAAACCAGGTTCCAAATGAATAATGGCAGGTATTTCAGGAAAACAGTCCATGGTGTGTGGTACCCTAACTAAGTTCCTCTCATTAATTTCAAATTATGTTTCATCTGGGATCTGCAGCACCAGTGCATTCCAGGTCACATCAAGAAAAAATGGCAAACATTTTCAGAAAAGCCCCTTTAAAAGAAATGCATTTACCATGTGCTCTTAGGGTACCTCTGTGTACTGCATGGCAGCGGGTTTCAGTCCCTGGGTGTAGAGAGGTCTATGGACACCCTTTAAGAAAGCCAGAAATACGACTACAAGTTCACACATATTTTCCATACATTTCTTAAGGAAGCCTGTGCCACTATTGGAAAACTATAGGGAAATTGAAAAACCTCTGCTTTTTGCAAGTCAGACAGATGCTGTGTGTCAAAGTAAACAGGTGAGGTTTTGGGGGTTAGATTTTTTCAGAGTGAGCACAGTGCTCAGGGTCCTGCAGGAACAGAGAACGTACGGGTTCAGTATTTTTTCAGTAAAAAGCAGTATTTCTTTGAAGCTAAAGTCCTTTGGTCTCCAGTGCCCTCAGTTTTAACAATCAGCATGTACACAATCTGTCTAAGAAATGAGGAATGTAGCCTGTGGTTTGGCTGCTTTGACAAATCATAGAGTAACACTGTTTGAGGCTGTGGGCTTGGCTCGGACATCCAACTGCAGTGACGGTCAGCATGACAGACTGCCCAATAAAAGTGAAACGCAGAGCTGCAGATAAGAAACTTATCTTTATTCCATGGTCCCAGTCTTCTCTGGGTAGACAAGCCCAGCACTTTGTGGGATCAAGTGACACTCTTAAACACAACACATTGAGCACAACCAGTTTGATGAGATTCGTTAAACCAGCGTGGTAAAGGCAAAGTGAAACTGAGCAGTTTCGTGGCCCTTACCACGTACACCATAAGCACAGCATCTTCCCTAAGTGAGGGAAATTTCAAGGGCTAAATAGCACTTGAAGGAAGTCCAGTGTAATTTAAAGGTAGCATTGTATGAAGCATGATAATAAGAACAACTGAGTCAAAACCCAGATGAGCTAAACTCTGGGCAAATCTACAAATACACTGCAGAGATTAACACATACTTGTGCAAAGTGTTCAGGGGAAGAGAAACATTTTTTCTAAGAGGATGTAGGTGTGGCTACCACAGTGTACCAAAGACATTAAAAAAAAAAGAAATCTGTTGATGCTGTGTTCTTGTTGTGTTTGAAGTACTAATTAGAGCCTGGCGTCAAGTTTGAATGATAACTATTACTTTCTTCACACAGATTTTCTAAGCTTGAGAGACCAGTTTTCAAAAGCTCTCTAGCAAAGCTATGGTGTTACCAGTATTACTCCATCAGAGGCAACTGCTAAAGGATGATCAGAAATACTGAGGGTGAGTCCTGATTTTCCAGTATCTTCTCAGGATTTGGCTTCAGAAATGAAAGTCAGCTTTTCTGACAGTAATCTTTCATAATTACAACTGAAAATTATGCAACTGGCTAACTCTCAACAGCCTTGGAAACTGGATCTAATACATTCAAAGGCATAAGCCTGTAAAATATTTCACACAAAGACACATTTCACCAATACTCTCAGTTAGGACTCATGTTTTCTAGCTTAAAGAAACAAACACCCCAACAAACAGCAGGATATGTCTTTCATTGCTGATACAGCTGATACAGCTGTGTATCTGTTACTGCTTTGAATCTTCTGTTTTGGATACTCCCAGGAGGAGGTTGTCACTGCAGATGCCCCAGAGACCGACAGATTTCTATGCAGTGCAGTCATTTCCCTCCACTGCAGGTATCAGATGCCCAGATGCTTCACCCTAACTCCAATTTGTGCCCTGTGCAACTCTGCTTTGGCCTGTGTATGGCTATCCTGTACAACTGGGGCATCTTTCGTTCTGTGCACAGTATCTACAGCTTTCTCAGGTAATGGGGATGGGGTTTGCTGGGCTGAAATCCTTTTTATTGAGTGTATAGAGTATAATGTATATTTATTTATATTTATTAAGTGTATAGTCTCCTGGTCTTATTTATTGCTCATTAGCCTTCTCTGTCCCAGAACCTAATTTTATCAGGGGAGAACCCTACAAAGTGTTATGGTTCTCAGGTTCTGTCCAGGATATGTAGTAATGGTACAAGTCAGATGTATGCCAATGGTGGAGGGATAAAGAGTATTTACTATTAACAGACTCTAACCATTCATTGCCTTCCTTCTGTGGGTTCCCTTCCGGTTTGCTACAGCAAGTTTGGCTCCTAAACAATTTTTCTGACTTTAGAGCCTTATTAGTCACAAATTTATCCTGGCTTCATGCTAAGCCTTTACATACTAACAAAGCTTTCCTTAAAGCCTGCTGAAATGCTTTTCACCCTAAGCACATAATTTGGCTTCTGCCACGCAGTCCTCTGCTAGTACTATATATGTGTAAGGTCTCTTCAAACCCCAGTGGGTGAAGCTTGGTTGGAGAACACACTGGAACACCCACTAGCACTGAAGTTTTATGTAGTGACTGTTAAAAATTCTTGGCAAGTATTAAAAAGCCAGGTGGCTCAGGAAGCTAACAGGAGATTAACTGGCACCAAAACAGGGGACAACAACAAGGGTGAAGAGCGTTATCTGCAGCAGCTTGATTTCTGAAAGGAGAAAAACTGAAACAATTTATGAATGCAAACATGAAGAAGATGGAACTTTTCAAAGAGTTTTGAACTGCAGAGTTGTGGAGCGCCTGCCTCCTCCTAAGGCAGGGTGATACCTCGACATACAGCCAGTAGGTGAGGGTACCAGGTGGACATCTCGCCTGAAACACCAAAATGATGTATTCAATTTCTGCCAGCAGGCCTAATGGAATGAAAGGTCCTGAGTCCAAAGGAAAGCAGATCATTGTGTCCCCAAAAAGATGGACTGCTTCCTCATGAGATAGTGTTAAGGATGGGCTGCTCTCCGTGCAAAGCTGGAGGGGTGCCCAGAGAAACAACAGCATAGCAAATGGATGTGATGATGTTCGTCCTTGTGAGGGTGGCAGTCTGTTCCCAGGACTACCAAGCACATTACAGCTGAATGAACAAGTAACAACAAAATTTTAAATACCAGCCTCAGCCCAGATAAACACTTGGAAAATTACACATTTGATTGTAAAAAAATCTAGACTGACATGCTAAAAATCCTCAACAGAGACATGCAAAGAGACTACAGTCATCTGAGCAGTATCTTCTAGTAACTTCTTAAAAGTACAACAGATCTTGGTCTGGATAAAGAATTTATGTGCAGAAGCTAGAGCAGTTTTGTTGGGATCTCTAGCAACACCATCACTCCATCTCTCAACAGCTCTATGGTTGGCACTGTATCTACAATATCAGCCCTGCAGGTTGTGTAACAAGCTAATGATGCAACCCTTAGGGATGAAGGTGGAGGTGCTGGTAAGATGACAAAGTCCCACCACCCACATACAGTAAGAAATAATGGAGATTAGGTGAGGCAGCAGTCAAACATGAAACATTAAAAATACTATTTATTAACAATCACAGAACCAATTAAAGTAAATTTATATAAACTATTTAATTAACAGATTAGAAAGCCTGAAGTGACCTGTGTGATCTTCTAGTTTGACTTCCTGTATAATGGAGAGTAAATTTCCCTGAACTATTTCCTTTCTGAACTAGATTTTTATCATTTTAAGGTGGAAACATCACTTCTTGATATAAATGTCCACAGAAAATTTACCATAATTCATGGTAATCCTCTCAATGGTTAATTATGGGTAACTATAAATTAAGATTGTAGGTCTTGGATCTTTGTCAGCTAGAGCTAAGGTATGTATTTTTAAATGAATATTTACTACATAGAAAGGTACGTGAAGGGCCCCCATTAACCTTCTCTTTGATAAGCTAAATAGGTGGAACTCCTTGAGCCTCACATTAGAAGGAGACCATCCTAATCCTTTAATCATTTCTCATGTCTATTCTATTAATTCCCTCTCATTTTTCATCACTCTTTCTGAATTTAGGACACAAACCCCATGTACAACATTCCAATTTGCCTTGCATCAGTGCCAGGTACAGAGGAAGTATAAACCTCTCTGTTCTTTCCCAATATTTACTTGCTTGAGCAATCAAGAGTTAATTTCCCTATTCGAGTCACCATGGCAGAGAAATAGCAATTGTGGTCTATGAGTCTCCAACTCCTCTTCAGTGACTCTGCTTCCCAGAGAACTCCCCATGAGATTTGCTGAGCCCTTGTTCTTCTCTCTAGAATATATATTATGCTTATTTATCCGTATAAAGCAAACCCCCTTTCATACTAATTTTGAAGAAGAATAAGGCAGGAAGGGACTTATCAGGGAAGACCATGAAGTATGTCTGAAGGAGGACAGGACAGGTCTTCCAAATCCGATACTGGCACATTAACAGTTCAAGTCGCATTGCAGAAGCCTTGAACAGATGCATTGTCAGCTGACGGATACAATCCCAGTATCAGACCAAATGCTGCCATTTCTTTTCACATGCACTGAAAACTCTCCTGCTGAAATAAAAGAACAGGGCTTGAACCATTTAGTCTAACCCTCTCCTGCTAAAGGGAACCAGATCATACTTTCCCTGTCATAAATAAGGTCACACAAACTTGGGAAATAAAATATTTTCTCAGGCAGTAGGAAAATATGATCAGAGTGGAAATACAGACAAAGGAAAATATCTCAGCTAATTCCTCCTTGTCATCTTGTACGGTAACTTTTACTGAAATGGTGCTTTTGATTCTGTCCTTTGGCTCCTACTGCAGGGAACAGAGATACTCTTTGGCATCAGTCTGGGATGGGTAGAGCCCCAAACTTGGAGAACCATGTAGACCAAGCAAAAGAGCTACTGCACTAGAAAGGTCTAACTTAAGACCAGACTTCATGATGAATTTCATTTCTTACTTCCCTCAAACCCTATGCACCAGACGGGATTGGCTCTGACAAGCTTCTACTGTAAAATGCTATAAAAGAGGCTGAAATCTAGGCCAGAGCTAGGGATAGTTCTTGGGAAGCTCTCTGGATTTCCTGGAGGGCAAGGTGTGGCTCTGTACGTGGGAGGTAAACAGCAGTGATTTTCTGTTACTAGTAATTAGGGGCAGCTTGAGTTTCATTAATAAGAGCTACATATGCATACTGGAAAAAAAAAAGAGTTTATCTGACACTGGGATTATTACATGTTGCCAGCTAAATGTCTTACAATGTTCATCACCTTTGTTATTTTGTGATTAGCTCTTATAAACATCCAAAAGTGTGTTCATATTTTATCAACACATAAGAAAAAAAGTTCTGCCAGTAAGAATTTATAAAGTAAAAGAGAAGGAAATCTCCTGGTAAATCTCCAAATCATGTCTGATATTTTGGAACTACTTCTTGCATTAGCATTTGGTTTTCACTAGCTTTAGTCCTTTTGCTTTTGATGTTGTTTATGATCACTATAAATATAGAAATTATTTCCAGAAAGTTATCCTAAGGTGAATAAATAATAATAAAGAGACCAAATCTTGTTGGTGAAGGGGGCTGGGTAGCCTTAAATACAAGAGATATTGCAATTCCAGTGATTATTCATCAACATTTAGCAATTCAAACCCTCTAATGTAGCTAAAATTGTCTGTTAAATTATTTTAAAAATCCGTTCATTGCAATCTCTAACCTCATACTATATCAATATTATGGCAGGTAAAATATTTTAAAGGGTTTGGGGTTTTTTGCTCCATTTGGATATTTCATAGCATCATAGGTTTTCAGGCCAGAAGAAAGCACCGTGATTTTCCAGCCTGACCTTTTGCACAGTACAGGTGACAATTAGATCAACTGATGTTTGTACATAATTCTGGCATAGCTAGAGCACTTCCTTTGGAAAAAATCCACCTTCTGGATCTAAAGACTTAAGCTGATGAGGAATACTTCACAGGTGCATCTATGTAGTTTAATTTTTTCAAGGCTTGGTTAGTGTAAGGGGTTGGTTTGGTTTTATAATCAAAAAACATCTCTCAGCTTTCAGGTGCTACATGTTTTTAAAAGATTTGCCTGCCAAACTGAAGATCTCTGTGATTGCACTTACTCTCTTCTGTAATTCCCGGTGAGTTAGCTCTTATGTGATTCACTGATGGGCTAAGCAGATTAAGTTTTTTAAGTGTCCTCTGTAAGAAGGGTTTCTAGATGCCAATCAACCACATAGTTCTGTTGAACCAGTTTGTTGGTTTATGTATTGATACCAGGCCATGACATAGTGCTTCTCCACCAGCGAAATCCCTACTGCTACTGACAGTGTGCTCCCCACATTTATCCACAAGGATAGCTTTTCTGTGTGCTCTTAATTGCTTTTCTTAATTACTCTTTATAATGCAGTCCTCCATCAGATAACTGATCGACGTGTTTCTTTCCTAGAAACATGAGCCTCTGCTTAACTATATTGAAGTTCAAGTTAGCAGATCCTACCAAAGATTCTGGTAACACTCTGGAATAAATCCTTATCATGCATTACTTCACAACTTCTGGTTCTTATGCAAATGTTATCTTACAAATTTGGAAACTAATATGTGTTAGTGGCCATCTATGAATACCTCTGATTTCTTAATAATGACAAGTAGAAAATGGTCCCAACTAATTTTTCCCAATTTAAAATGTAAAGTGTCTACTAAGAGCTACAGAGTAATACAGCCTGACACCAACATGTATGAAAATGCAGCATTTAAGCAACATACTTTGCTTACATGTTGATAATATGTCTTGATACCACGGAGTTATGAGTGATCTGCAAGGGGAACAGCAGTGTCACTGGAGATATTTTACTCTGTAAGCAACTTCTTACCTTATTTCTTCAGTAACACCTGAAGTTATGTTGTAATAATTTTGAATATATCTGTGGGCAACCTGAAAGCAGAAAAGAAGCACACTTAGTTGCTATACCAAGTTCTATCTATTACAGAGAAATTATTCCACTATAGCACAAATGTGCCTTAATATAAAACAAAGGGCAGTCAATAAATTATATGAAAACACAAGGTAGCACATTCCAAAATATATTTGGTTAGAAACCAGCCAGACTCTAACGTTGGACAAACTTTCTTCTTCAGTATGAAGGAATGTTTTCCTACAGTAGCCCAAGCCACGTGTAACTGCCACCAGCAGAAAGATGCTAGGATTGCTTCCTACAAAGAGATTCCCCCCTCCCCAAAGAAACACAAGTTTTTCTACATGCCCATGGAGTTAATGAAAAGTTGCCATTGGCTACCTTCCCTTTTACAGGACAGTTCTTTGGAAAAGGATAGTAATCTCCAGGAGCAGCAAAATTAATTCAGCATAATGCCAGGCTGGAAACAGTAGGTGCTGCTTCTGTATTTTGCCATGGGTAGCCATCAGATAAACTTCTTAAAGAGTCTAAATGCATCAAGTTTCAGTTTTCTTGTGCACAGAATTTCTGGTTGGGGAAGTATTCCAGTTTTCAGTGCTAGGTGCTTGAAGCTCCAGCAAACTCCTTTATCTTTTTTTTTTCAGCTTACATGGAATGAATGCATTATCTAGCAATTTTAATCTACTGACTAACCAGAAGTGCTGACAGACTTGCAGTAAATCAAACACCCAGTATTCATCAGGCTGATCGGCCCAGATTAAGATAATGGACAGCTATGCCGTCTTGATCGGTCCTGTAGGAAGGAATTATCATAATGTCTGTTATAACTACATGTTTATGATTGTGTTGACATCCATACATAAAGGAGCTGTAATTCTTTTTAAATCTAATGAGCTCTAGAACTGGACACTCACATGGACCAGACTACAGGATTTCCCTAGTTTTAAAGTAATACATTTGCCATTTTTTGGTAAGAATAGCACATAAAATATGATTTCTAAATGCTCTCCTTTGCTGCATTTTAGTATATTTAAATTCTGCCCTCTCAGGCTTCCAAAACCGTTGCTGCTTTTTCTTTCTTACATGCACACACATCCACCTTCTGAGATGTTAGACACAGACTGTGTAAATGGATCAGCAACCACTGCTCGAACCAATGAGCTCAACTGCCACAACTTCAAGAAGGGCAGGATGGAAGAATCAGGGAACTACAGGCCTGTCATCATCACCTCCATCCCTGGGATGACTGTGGAGCAAATACTCCAAGAGGACATTTCCAAGCACCTGAGGGACACAAAGGTGACTGAGAACAGCTGGTGTAAAGTGGCTTTACCATGGGCAAACCTTTGATGGGAAGGCTGGCTCAGCAGAGGAGGAAGAGCAGTGCATCCTGTTTACCTCAACTTTAGGGAGGCCTCAGACATGGTCTCCCACAGGACCCTTATGTTCAAATTGGTGAAATACGAGGTGGAAACAGGTACCACAAGGCAGGTGGATAATCAGCTGGGCTGTGGGGCACAACAGGTGTTGATCAGCAAAGCCCACCAAAAAGGTGGCTGGTTACTAGTGGTGCTCCTCAGGGACCCTCACAGGGGCCAAGCTCTTAATGTCCATATTAATGACCTAGACAAGGTGACAGAGTGCACGTTCAGCAAGTCCTGGTGTGATACCTGGTCTGGGGGCACCAAAATTCTGGAAGACAAAGCTGTCTTCCAGAAGTGAAGGGGCCTTCACTTTTCACTTATTTCGCCATTATCTGTTTTTAAACCTAGGGCTTTTAACACAAAAGCTATAAACCCCACAAAGATCATAAAGAAACTCTCAAAAGTGAGAGCATTACAGAGCAAAAACTGACTAAGAAAATTTCATTTAATGTCCTTATTCATCCATGGCACAGCAAACCTTAATTTCCTTTTAGGCACAGACAAGTAAGTCTGCATTCCTCATCCATAGGTGCTGAACTTGAGATATCTGGAATCTGGTATCTAGAATGATCCTGGGCACAGTGAAGTTCATTGTGAACCTAACTGAACCTACCTGTGGTTTGAACATATGGTGCTAAATATTCTCAAAATATCCAGCACTGGGTGTCTTACACTGGGCATTCTAAATTCATGGATACATTTGATAAAATAGCAAACCTGTTTCATTTCCCCACCTGTATAATGGACATAATATCTTCTTTCCAGTAAGCACCTTAATGTCTGTACACAGCTCAGCTACTGCAAAGGGTAACCCAGACCAGTGTATGAAAAGAATTTATTTTTCTGAAGAGCTCTGGGATGAGGGCAGGCATTGGGGATGCAGTGTAAGATCTAGTGTTCACTCTGGAATATTAAACAAGCTTCACTGCGTATGTTCCCCATTTTATCCATCAGACAGATTGCCCTGGGTGACTGAAAATACTGGAATGGAGATCTGCTGAGGAATGCAAGCCTGCAAGTCTCTAACAGGTGATCCTGAAAACTGCCCACAGAGATCCTGCCCAGGCACCCTGTAATTCTTGTTTGCTGCCCTGGGGAAGCAGCCCTGGGTATGCCCACATCTGGGAACAGTCTGGAAAGGGCTAAGCACTTTAGCATTTATTTCATGCTTCTGCCGAGCTGGATGAACAAGAAGCTTTTCTACAGCAGACACCCAGATGGCTCGGTACAGTAAGACAGACCAAGCATCACAGGCTTTCTCTCAAAAAGGGACGGTAGAGATGTCTGTGTTGGTATGACAGCATATTGCGGTGGGCCCATGTTCAACTCCTCCCTCGGTTAAAGGGATGGATCAAACAACAGACTCCCCTGCCAGACCAAGCATCTCCCATTGCTCTGAATATTCCACCCTGGTGAGACCACATCACCCTTTCTTTCTTCACGGTGCAAAAAGCCCAAGAGACCGCTGGACCAGGAGTGTAGGAGGATCCAGACTCCAGCCCCGTGCTGAGAGCACACACCTAAAGACAACCTGGTCGCAACCCATTCTCTACAGGTTGTTCCTCCATTGCTGCTTTTAAACTAAACTACTGGGAGACTATGGAGACCTGGCCAGGAATCTAACATCCCAGCCCTTCAGGAAAATCGTGACCTAGCCACCAGCTATTTGGTCCAGTGTTTTCTGCACCTTCTCCAGGCAACAGCTTTGGTCAGAAGAATGAAGAAAGTTCTCACCTCCGAAAAACCTGCAGGCCTGTGGTTTGGTTGTTCCCGTGACAGGACAGATGTTTTTCTGTCTCCAGAGGCTGAAAAGTCCTGTTTTCCATAACAAATGCAAATACTTTAACCTCTGAACAACCAGTTAAGGAAAGCTACTATCACTAATTTTGCTATGGTTAGTGCTCTTAGTCCTGGAGAATGCCTACAGAGAGATGCTCCAAGCAGGACTGCAAAGAACTTCTATTTTGAGGGGCCTGGAAAGGCTCAGACACAATGATCAAAGCTGTACTAACCACTCTGCAGTCTCTAGGCTGAGGTGCTTACAGGCATAACAAAAAACAGACCTTTGGGGTACAACTTGGCTATCTGCACAGCACCAAGAAGGCAGGGAGGAACTAGCTTTGAACCCGAGTAAGAGGAGTACACGTCTTAGCTCAGCAGCCTGCAACCTTGAGCCACCTCACTTCTTACTCGTGCTTTGTTGTGACCTCATGTCCCATGTATTTCCCTCTTTTCAACACTTTCAGATCCGTGACAGTACTGATTCCAACTGCAGAACGGAGGGGTGGGAGGGGGGCTGTGCTGGAGGAACATCAGCCATCTCTCTCCAGTCCCCTGCTCTACTCAGAACTGGGACGCTACAGAAACTGTGCCATGGATCTCATGACCTTCACATTCCCCTTACCAATTGGCAGTCACCTGCTTTAACAACAGCCACAGGGGACCCTGGCTCGCTGGGTCCGAGGGAGTTGACTCTCTAACAAGGCAAGGTAGCTACAGTCAAACTGAATCCATTTTAAAAACATACAACAGTTCTTTATTTTCTGAGTGAAAAACCAGCACTCTGTGGGAAGACAGGAAGAATCCTTTTGGCTGTATTTCTTTTCCAACCCCAGCAAGGGTTGGTTTGGCTTGGAGCGCTGCACTGGGGCATTTTGTTTGGTATAATGAATCTTTAAGACAAGTAGTAGGCCTTCTCATTACCTCATTTCAGGTAACAAAATTAAGAAAAACAAAACAGGAACATAGCAAACTGTTGGTTATTACATTTAGGAAAACAAACAGACAAACCAACAAACCCATTTCTCTAATAAATTCCTGAATGCAGAGCCACCTTGCCCTCTTTTCTCGTCTCATTCCATAAATGTTTTCTAACTTAATTTCCTTTCCCCAAGCAATTGTTCGTCCTTTCAACTTAATCCAAAGATATTTTTCAATTGCTTAAAATGTCACAAAAAACTCCAGTAGTCTATCAGTGCAACTCAAATTGATGCTTCCACTACTGCAGCTGGGTCAGTGGTAATTTACAGAAATGTTTTCTCCAAAATTCCTTAGTGCTGACATGGAATAAATGTCTTCATTCATCACTCTCTACTGGAGAACTTACTTGGTTTGCACAAATCAAAGCTGCTGGTGTTTTCATGGGGTTTGTTTTTTGCTTGTTTGTTTCTTAAACCAATTTCATCCAAAAGATGGTTTCCTGGCAATGTTACATTAGTTGTGTACAACAAAAAAAACAAACAAAAAACCAAAAAAACCAAAGATCCTGGTGAAGATTTTTTTGCCATAGAGTTCAGAGTGGAAATAAGCAAAGCCCCAGGGACCTTCTCTATGAAGAAATTAAATTAATGCTATGCATGCATTTATTAGTTGGGCCTTCTACTGAAGTCATAATTGTACCCTGTTAATGATCTTATTTTTACCAAGTCCACGATGCATTTCTGGTGTCTTTTTACTGCCCCTCCCCTGCCCTGGGAAGTTCTTGCATTACTGGGTATCATTATTTTGTTCCTGACAGTCCTTAGAAAAAAAGCCTTTGAGTAATACGAGGAAGCTGTCTTCCCTCTTGCTGGGAGGAAGGAAGATAATGTGTTTTTTCCACACGTAAGCACTCAGCGAGCTTCACACAATTACGCTGCGCACCAGTTTGCCATGATTCCAACAGAAGCACCACTGCAAACTGCAACTACGAATAACCTGGAATTGCCTATTGGCTCTGCTAACAGCGGTGATGAAATTCACTGCTCAAGACTTTGAGACGCCCTTGCAATCTCTGATAGTTGAATCAGCCGGTGAGAGTTACAGAAAGCCCTTGTTTAACATCTCAACTCAATCCCACAGACCTTAAATTACCATGGAAACTACTTATCCTTAAGGCACTGAGGATAGCTGGAGTATTTTCGCTTGACGAAAATGGGAGCGAGGCCAGAGGACTATGGGATTGTGCATAATGAGGACTTTGATCTTTCATTTAAATCCCTGTTAAGTGGAAATAACCTCAGTGAAGCAAGTTGAATTATGGAGTTAAATTTGTTTATGGGGAGAAACAGGTTTGAAACATTGTCTAGTCCAGGTTACTTCTAGATCTTTTCCCAGTTTCTTCACCCATTTATGCTACAGCTTTCTTCTTCACTTTTCTAGTCAGAGAGCCTTAGTAACGCGAAGTGGTGTTTACATGGGTATTTAGTAGACACCTTCCAAGCTCTGAGACACCCCTTGGGACAAACGGAACCGACTGGTCCCACCTGGGCCCAGAATTGTGCAGTCTGTGCCCAAGAAGGCCTCTGAAGCAGCTCAGGCTGCCCAAAACCCCTAAGTACCCAGTTCCTACAAATCAGAGCAGCGTCTCTGCAGCGCAGCCGTACCCGCACACCTCTAGGCTGGGAAACCAGCTCAAGAGCCCAACATCTCATTTCCAGCGGCACAGAGCTGCGTCTCTTTATTTAGTCGTAGGGGTTCTCGTGTGATACCAGTTTGGACGGGCTGCAGTGGAATGCTTTTTCAGGGGCACTACCGCGAAACATCCCCTCGGCAGGTGCCCCCGCAGCCTGTCCCGCGGGGGCCGTGCCTCAGCTCGAAACCGCTGGGTCACGTCGTCACTGGCGTCCGCGCAAACCCTCCCGTGTCCCGGCCCGGCAAGGCCTCCCGCCCTGGCGCTGCCGGCCTGGCCGCAAGTTGCACCGCAGCGGCAGGCTGCAGAACGCCCTCTCCTCTCGAGGCCCGCCGGGCACTTTGATAGCACTTCCCAGGCACCCGCGGCGCGGCAAGAGCAGAGCCCGCGCACCGCCACGGCCCGGGGAGCAGCTGGCGCCCGCCGCGGCCAGAGCCGGGCTCCCGCCTGTGCGCCGCAGGGAGCCAAGCCCCACCAGGCCCCACTGTGCGCCATCCAGGCACGGCGCTCAGCGGACAGGCCGCCACCAGGCCGCATGCGCGGAGACAGGCCCGTCCTTCCGGCCGTCGGCCCCTGCGCAGGCGCAGCGGGTGCGGAGGTCAGGGGTGAGGGGTCAGCTCCTGACCGGTGGCGGCATGGCGGGTGTTGGCCCGCAGGGCTCCGCGACGGAGCATGGGGCGCCGCCGGCTCCGGAGCGGGTTCTCTTCCCGCCGACCTTCAGCGTGTCCGAGATCAAGAACAAGCAGCGGCGGCACTTCATGTTCCTCCGATGGAAGCAGCAGCAAAGGAAGGTGCGGGAGGGCCCGGGCGGAGGCCGGTACCGGAGCGCGGGGGAGGGAGGCCGGCCGGGCGCGGCGCTGACTAACGGATCGCTGTCTGTTCTTCCGTTAGGAGAAACTGGCCGCCAAGAAGAAGCGCAGAAAGGAGCGGGAAGCCCTCGGAGACAAAGTAAGTGCCCCGGCCGCAGGCGCCGCGGGCCCGAGTGGCGGCGCGGCCCTCCCGCTGCAGGGAGGCGCTCCGCCGGCGGCGGGAAGAGCTCGCCTCGCTGGCTGCCGGCTCTAGGTCCCCGCGCCTCAGGAGGCCTCTCCGCAGCCGAGCCCTCCGCTCGCGGGCCCGGAGCCTTCAGAGAGGCGGCCTCGGGCAGAGCCGCGTCCGGCGGCGGGGCGTGGGAGCTGCGTTGGTGCCGTGTTAAGCGGTGCTGCACTCGGGCAGGGTCAGGTTCATGCTAATAGCCGCATAACAGCAGCCCCCTTCCTGAGAGCCTCACCAGTCCGATGTGCCTGCTGCGGCGCTGGGCCGATGATACTGGGAATTAGACCTTAGTATGCCATTTCTGTATTAATGGAAACAATCAGATCTGACCAAAGCCTGCCCAGACTGGTTGTCCGCTTGTTTCCACACCTAGCCTGAGCAAGGCTTTTGCTTCTTCCCCGAACTACTTCAAAAGCATATTGACAGCTGAAGACAGTCAGTTATGAGCTCCTGCATTGCCATAACCTTAGAAGAGTAGTGTAAGTAAACAGGGTAAACATATGCTGTTAGTGTTAAGTTGTAGTTGTCAAGGCTAAAATGCATTGCTGTTGGAAGTAGAGCTTTTTTTCTTTTACAGAGAAGTGGAAAGACCCCCTTTTGTGTTGTTTGGTTTGGGGGTTGGACCCGATGATCTCTTGAGGTCCCTTCCAACTCCTACAATTCTGTGATTCTATTTGGCTTTGGGTTTTTGTAATCCTGTTTGTTACTAGACTGAAATTAATCAGTGACACTGTTGTAGTGATGTTTCTCCTCCATATGATCTACTCTGAGGCCTGTATGTATTTTTAGTGAAGATGATGTTGTGACTTTTATTAAAAGCTGGCATAAAATAAATAGTACTTCTGTGTAGAAATATACACAGTATGATGGTAGTTTGAATGTATTTTTTGCAGTAGACTTAAAAATTACAGGAATGTGTTATGTTAATAAACCAACTTGTTTTAGGCACCTCCAAAACCCATACCAAAGACTATTGAAAATCAGCGAATCTACGATGAGACGACTGTAGATCCCAATGATGAAGAGGTAACTACTTCATTTCTGCATGTGCTATTAAGTTAACCATTTTTTTCCAAGAAAGGAAATAAAATGGAATAATGAAACTTTATATTCATCACTCTCCTGTTAAGGTGCTGATGAATTACTTGTGACAAGTGGTGGCTTCACTAAGAGGTGATGTCATTCTTTTATTATCTACATTAGATAATTGCTTTTAGCATTACTGTTATTGATGGCAAAACCTGTCAATGTTCATCACACTATATTCTTGAAAATGTAAAAGTGACATGCTTTGTGATGGTTATTTGTAGGATAGATCTTGTGAATTGTCATTTTTCCTACTAAATTCAATTTCATCAGATTTTAGCTCAGAGTGAAGAATTGATGTTCAGTGATTGCATGTATAGTGGTTTAACAAGGTTTTTGTTCTTCCAGGTCGCTTTTGATGAAGCAACTGATGAATTTGCACCGTACTTCAACAGACAGACAGTTCCCAAGATTCTTATCACAACGTCAGACAGACCTCGTGGGGTACGTATGCTTTACTTGGGGAGTTCTGAGCAATCAACTCGTTCTGAGATACCAAGATTTTCATATTCTGCTTGGTATACTAAAGTTGAAAATAAAAGCTTTCACATGGATTTTTTCCTGCTGTTTTATGTAGCAACTATCAGTAACCTCTGTATCTATTAATTTATTAATCTATTAATTTCTCTAGCACTGTTTTCTTCCTTCATTAAAAGAACCCCAGACAAAACCAAACACTCCCACCCCTCCCCAAACAAACCAAAACCAACCTCATGCATATGTTCCTGTGTGGAAATGATCTGTGTTACCTAACTAGGGAGATTACTGACATTTGTGAAGGCCACAAAGTGTTTTTTAGAATAGGAAAAAGTACACCTTACACAGTTTATCTGGAAATTGGGACATTAGTACTTGAACTAATAGCTACATTGTATTTTGAAATGTAACAAACTTGTTGTAAATTAATATCCTTAGTAAATACTTGTTTTGGGGGTTATGCTCTTGTAATTTTCCTGCTTTGCTATGATTGAGAGAGGATAAAAACATCCTTAAATAAAAGAGCCCTTGGTGTACTGTAGTCTACTGCAAATATATTTTTTTTCACTGACCAAATGACATAATAGTTTGTCTTCAAATCTTTATCTAGATACTGGAAGTAATACATCATCAGGGAGGGCAGTTGGAACGAGCAACCCTCCCTTCCCCAAGTACTTGAATTTGACATTGTATTTACCATGTTGCAATGAAATCTCCTGTTTTGCAGAGAACAGTGAGATTCTGTGAACAACTGTCTACAGTCATACCCAACTCCCATGTCTACTATCGGAGAGGACTGGCTTTGAAAAAAATTATCCCACAGTGTATTGCAAGGGACTTCACTGATCTAATTGTCATCAATGAAGATCGCAAAATACCAAGTATCCTTTTGTGTGTTTATTAAATAGATACACTAGCTTTGGTCCCACTGGGGGAAAAACATAGTTCTTCAGTGTGTTTTAAAGATATACTTCATTCCTGGCATTTTTTCCTCTTCAGTGTGCAGTTTACAGTGTAATTGCAGTTAAAAATCACTGTGCCAACTTGAATATATAATGGGTACTGAAACTTGAATTATTAAAGGAGCAGTGTTGGATTTTAATATTTTTTTTTTTTAGTTTAATTTATAATGCATGGATAAACACTGTTACTATTTCAGTAAACATAAGTTTGGTTAATTTACAAGTTTTCCCGACCAGGAAGTTCCATTTAGTTTTACTAGTAATCAGTTATTAATAAGTAAGAAATTGATAGAAGATAACTCTGGTTAGATATTGAAACAGAATTTAATGGACATGCTTCAGAACACTAGTTTAACCAGTTTATGAATGTATATTTGAAAAGATAATGAAACATTGTAAATCAGGCATAGACAATGGATATAATATTCTAATGTAACAGTGTGTTTTGCAGATAGGGTTCCTTGGTAAATTACATGTTGAATTTTACCAGCCCAGGTTTTTTTTAACTCTATGAACAGATGGTCTTGTTTTAAGTCATCTGCCTGAGGGTCCGACTGCTCATTTTAGAATGAGTAGTGTCCGTTTGCGTAAAGAAATAAAGGTAAGACTCAACAAAATTGAAGAGACGTGTAGTTTGTTCATTGCTAAGTAAGTTCACTACACTTGGAGTGTCAAAACTCTGTGCTTTTGTGCCATTCAGCTGATCCTGTCAAAGTGTTTTTCTGTAAGCTAGCAGGAGGCCAAGGAGTAGTAAATTCTTACCCTCATAAGCAGCATATTCCCACTTTGATAGCTATTTTGTGAATTTGTTTAGCTGCCTGCAGAGTAGTTTTGTAGTTGTGCCAGTAAATAGCAGCTGATAACCTGCATCAATAGGGAATACCCAGTGTGTATGTACACGATAGGGTGTATAAAAATCAGCAATAAAAAGATTTAAATGGATGTAGTTCCTAGTTTTGAATAAAACCTAATTTTTCTTATTCCAATAGCAGTCACTTCTTTTGTAGTAAGTATTGCTTGCTTAGACCTGAGTAAATTGCAGTGAAATGTTTGTTTTTTTCTTTTTTACAATAAGTAATCTTTAAGCTTCATCTGTGCTTAGTGTATAAGAATCCTGTATTGGTTGGTATTAGTGCAGAAAGGAGACTCCTGTGATAGGCAGACTGCACTGTTTGCTCAGAGGGGTGCTGCCAGGAATGGAAGTTGGTGTAGGAGAAAGGAAATGTGAAATTATTTGTGCTTTTTCATTCAATCTGTATTGTTGAAACAAAAATCCTCATGTTACCAGCTGCTACTTTACTTACATATGAATTTAAGTTGTGTGTGAAAAAATGATTAGCACGTGTTACCAGCCCTGCTAGAAGTAGTAACCCCTGGCTGTCTTCAGACTCTTCTTTGATAGTATGTTAAATTCCTTTTGCATTTGATCTGTCTTACTACTTCTGATCCAGCGAACAGGGAAGGAGCCCACAGAACACATCCCTGAAGTAATCCTGAACAACTTCACAACGCGACTCGGCCATTCTGTTGGCCGCATGTTGGCTTCTCTCTTCCCACATGACCCTCAGTTCATTGGAAGACAAGTGGCAACATTTCACAACCAGCGAGACTACATCTTCTTCAGATTCCACAGGTGACCTTTGCCACAAAACTCGCGAGTGAGAAAGAGCTTTCTAGTAATTTGCTTCCTAACTTGTATTTTCTTCTTCCTCAAGATACATCTTTAAGAGTGAAAAGAAAGTGGGGATTCAAGAACTTGGGCCACGTTTTACATTAAAGCTGAGGTCTCTTCAAAAAGGAACCTTTGATTCTATGTTTGGAGAATATGAATGGATTCATAAGGTATGTCCAAATAATGGTAATAGTCCTGCTTGGGAAGGGAGACTGAAGCTGACGTGAAATGCAGTCACACATCTTAGCCTAAAAAAGTGTCATAAATGCAGTTCTCAACATGGAAGTGTTTACCTGAAATATTTAGAGGTACGTGTTGAAAAATACACAGAGCAGAAGCATTCTGCTATACTGCAAGTTAAAAATAGCAAGGGTGATGAGTATCAACATACCACAGCTACTTATTGGTAGAATGAAATTTATTTAACATTTACAGATAAAAGCAAATGTAAAAACTGCTCCCCTGGTATAAACTATTATTGAAAGCATAGTAAACTTGGCTAGAGCTATTTTTGTGCAAGGTGAACACAGGAATCATAATGTAAAAGTGATTAAGCTATTTACATAATTATCAACAGCAAATTGAAAGTAACTCTGACCCCTGTACATCTTCAGGTGAAATGGTAGTAGTACTCTAGTCAAGGGTAAATTGTTTTGTTTGTCATATTTACCATGGAACTGCAACTGATTAGTAAAACTTGTGAGTACCCAGATGAAGAAAACTAATACCCCTGTTGTAGCATGTGAAATGGATAATCTTGTTTAAGACACTTTGTCTACTGTGGGTAGACAGAGAACTGCTACATGTTCATTAGTTCTAAATCACTAATTCTTCTCCCTCGTTAGTCCTGAAAAGCTGACTACACTCAACTGCACTGTAACTGTGACACATTCCACTGCCTACCCCAGTATAAATGGGAGCTGTCGTCCTTGTTTGTACCCTGTTGCATGAAGCTGCTGGTTAATACCTTTTCTTTTAAATTTCAGCGCCGAGAAATGGACACAAGTAGAAGAAAATTTCACTTGTAAGGGACAGCTTTCTGCTAGTGGCTGGTGACCAGAAATACAACTGTTTTGAACTGTGGATCATCTCCAACTCCTAACTATTGATAGTGACAATGAACAGTACCTGTCTGCAGAAAGACAAACTGCAAACATTGAAACTTTCTACAGGAGCAGATCAAGTAGGACTGAATCTTTCTTCCTGTGTTTGTAGCTGAATGCAACACAAGAAGTACAGTGACTTTTTCCAGTTTGGCAGGAAAAACAATGCCAATGTCAGAGCAGCTTGTAATTTAGCTATCAGTGAAGATTTGCTATGACAGCTGCTGTGCTGTAGAGATAAATTACACTTTGCAACATCAGACAGTAAATATTTTGGTTAAATAAAGTATTTCTAATTTGACAGTTTGTTTTTCTATTAAGCAGCTAAACCCAGATGTCTTCTATTAATCAGGTAAGGGAGAGATATTTTATTACAGTATGCTGTTCCCTGACAGTATGGTGATAACTTTCCAAAAATGGTCCATTCAGAAGGCTGGATGCAATCCAGGAAGTCTGTGGTATTTTATTTCATTAACATCTTGCATAAAATAGCCCTGTTGCTGAAGTAACAAAAATAATATGCTTGACTCCTACAGGTATCTCTTCTGTAAACGTCATATTCAGAAGAGCTATATACCCAAAGCAGTAGATACTCCTGTATATAAAAACAATTAAGACACTGATGGGAAAGAATTCAAAGGCCTGCTTACAGGAAGCATATAAAGCTATCTCATCTGAAAATGCTGTTGGGTTAAACATGTGAGGTCTGAGCAGGGTTTTCTGTATTGGACTCTTAAACTCTTCTTCAGCCTCATAGCTGTACTTGAATTGGTATTATCTGCAGAATAGGCTACTCTTCTGCCTTAGGTTTGCACATTCTCACTAGAAAGCTGAGATTTCTTTGAATTACTTTCTTTTCCTGTGGAATTGTACTAAATGCTTTTTTGTCTAAAGAGCAAGGTGGCTCATACAGTAAGTCATCTACTAGGGTAGAATTACTCTTTAAGATAATTAAGTTACTCTTCGTCTTTAATATTTATGATATGGGACAGCTGAATAGCTGAATTATAAACTAACAGCCTTTTTTTTTTTTCTGTTCTATTATGCTTTAAGTGTAGTGAAATTGAAACCTTGTTGCTTTGTAACACTATCAACCCAAGGCAAACCTGCAGCAGCACGGAATATTTAAACAGAGTCCCGTATATGCTCCCCAGCTGCTGCAGTAACTGGTGAGGTGTCATCGTATCCAGAAGTTTATCAGTAATTTCAAGACCAAACTAACTCAAAGACACTTTTATTTTTTGCTTGGCATATAAAACTGATTCCCTTATGAAACAGAAGTATTGTAACTAGCATACAGTTCATCTGGAGAGGTAGATGGTAAGAGGTCTGACAACAGTAGCAATTGTACAGTTAGATTTGGCACGTTGAAGCTAAGCATTTTGTACAGACTTCAAACAAGGCCACTCCTTGAGGTACTCTACCTCTACACACGTCAGCAGTTAGGAAAAGATGCTAAAAGATCTGAAAAACAAAAACCAAAACACAGTTAGAAAAGGATCAGTGCTAAATGCAGAAATGAAGAGTTTGCCATGGACAACTATGAAGGAAAAAAAACCCCTCTTTTCCACAGCTATGTGGTTTGTGAAATAAATCCATGTTAAATCCATGAGGCTGTCCCCAAAGGTACAAGATGATAATCAAAGCTGTTACAAAAGAACTGAAGCTTAGTGTCTTCCAGAAGCCAAACTGCTAAGTGGAAGGACAGAAGTTGTTCCCCAATCACTTGGTGCCTACAGAAATAGCAGGTGTATACTTTGCCTTTGAAAAGCAAGGGGAGGCACTGTAGCAAATTCACTTCCTCTTCACTCAGGAGAGGTGGTGCTGACTAAGCTAACAATGAACTCTTATTGGCTCATGAAAACACCAGGATTACTGCTAGAAATTTGCCAATTTTGAGGAAGTACTTGCAAGAGAGACAGTGAAGGAAATAAATTTTCTGCGTAGGCAGTGTAACTAAATCAGCAGGGAGGGGGCTTGGGGGAGTGGTGGTTAGGTGACCTCCGAGGTCCCTTCCAGTCCCTGCCATTCTGCAGTTCTGTGACTTTTGCCTGTAACATCAACACAAACAATTGCACCATTCCAAAACCAGAAAGGGAAGATAAGGGCTGCAATTGAGAAGGAAAATGTTAAGCCTGTTCTGCCCTGTGTATGCACACGTGTGTGTGAGACACAGGAAATGCTATTTCCCGACATCCACACCCAGGAATTAGTAGACTTTGGCAAAGCTCAGTAGGAAAGTGTATGTGTCATTGATTAAAGTACAGTTTATCTGGCTTTTTATAGGTCATGAGGCTACAATGCTTACAGATGATCTGATTTCTTCCTTGAGTTACTGCTTAAAGCTGAAGCTACAGTAGGGTGAAGATAAGTCGTGTCCAACAAAAATACCTTTTAAATAAAACAGTTGATAAAATTCACGATAGAAATAACTCTAAAAGCCGCAAGAACTCTCAAAGCACGGATCAATTACACTGCTGTATTTTACTGCTCAAAACAATGGGGGAAGTGTCTTAAATAGTTACGCATCCACCTCTATATTGTTACTACTCTGGTCTTTACTAGCATGAACCATCTTGTTTATACACAAACTTTCTGGAACCTTTCTAAGGTCTGTTTGAGGGGAAGAACAATTCTGAAGAAATTTCAACAGCTCAGCCTAGCTACAGTCACCTTTCTGTAAAGCTGCTGAAGTAAAACAACTTAAATCTAGCAAACTACAACTCTTTGGATGATGAAAGTCAGCTACAAAATCGTAATTCTTGAAGGCTATGACTTGCTATGAGATTTTTAAGGATAGTTGACTACAGCTAACTGCATGTCAGGCACTGCAAAATAACAGATACGCTCTTGCCTCTAACAGATGCAAGTCAGGAGGCACTGGGGAAGAAGGACACGGTAAAATTACCATGCATTTACTGCGCGCAAATACCTAGTTACTGTGACTCTGAGGGTCTTGGTGAGACCACTGTGGATCTAAAATTTACCTTTCTATACAAGTTAGTCTGAAATTTAATCACCAGAGTTTTCAAGAAATGCCAGATTAATCTTTGTAATCACAGCAACAGCATCAATGAACCTATAGAAGTTTGGAATGAAAATCTAAATGAGTATTGAACTGTTTCTGGTTACTTAAACTGCTGTTCATGTAGTAGCTGGGAGTGGAGTATAAGCCTTGATACCATTCCTGCAGTGCCTACTTCCTTTTTGCTTAAAGGGTGTGTCCTACAGGGCACAGTGCCCTTTGCGACTGCCACTAACCTATCTTTAGAAGGGCTCTTTGGAAAGTCCAAGAACTAAAGTCTGCTTTGTGTGTCACAACAGGGCTTTGGCAGGATTACCTGCCTGACAGCATACACATGTGAGAAAATGGAAATAATATCCTTACACAAAAACAAGAGCAGAATTGCTGTACAGCCAAGTTAGTCCAAATAGCACCTCAGTAGTAGCTGGCCCCACTACTACTTTGCTGTAGCAACAGAAACTGAAACTCAGCAACAGCTAAATGAAGCTCATGCTACTCATGAATAGCACTACACTATTCCATTACAGAGCTACTACCTGAACAGGGGAGGAGGGGGACAAAATGGATCTAAACCGACACCATCTGCAGAAGTACCATGTCTCCTCTGAATGCTTTTAATACAGGCAGTCTGATTTAAAGCCAGCGATTTTTAATGACAAAACAGGTAATGAGTCGTAATTCAAGAACTTACCACTGAAAGATATCAAAGTAGTTCCCATAATTACAAAAATGAACAAACTTTCTGGGGTCTGAATGGATTTGTGCTTGATGATACTCCTGTCAGTAGGGGATCGTGTTGTGCATTCTGCAGGCAGAACTGCTTCAAGTCTGCTGCAGCCTGGGAAACCTAGTCATAATAAAGGTTGGCATTAGAATTGACTGTACACTCTTTGCTGAGAATACAGTTACATGACAAAGTACAAAGAATACTGTTAAAAGATTCTGCAACATAGTTTACATAGATTTTATACAACAGTTTCACCATAGTTTTTTTGTTTCTAATGACAAGTTGTGCAGTATCAGAGTAAGAATTAATTTGGAGCATTTTCATGTTAAAAGCATAAAGGTTAAAAGATAAGCAACATCTTGGAGAGGGCTCTGAAGACGCTTTTTCTAGCATAAATTGTTCCAAAGTACAACCTACAGTGCAAGATGCTCTACTCGGCTAAACTGTCATTTCATCTTCCCTTGGAAAGCCATCCTTGTGATGAGAGAGTGTATGGGGGGTTGGCAGGCTGTTCCTCACCAACAGTGAAAAAGTTCTTCGTCGTGCTGTAACTCTGAACTCAGAGAAGCCAAAGTTTCAGAAAGCAGCATCTTCACCGATCACCTTGCGCTTGCAGTTTGTCAGCGTTTCTCTAATATGCCAGGGCTCGGGCTGACGCTTTGGAAACGCGCAAGCTGAGGGCACAGGTCTCCATTTTACAGTGCCAGGCCAGCCAAGGCAACCTGTGGTCGAACCCCCGACTCCAGCTGCTCTTTTCGGCAGGGTCCGCTGGAAGAAGGCAGTCCCCGGAATAAGGAAATGAAAGGGGAGCGGGGCCCGCCCGTCGCGCCGGGACAGCGCTTCGATCGGGGAGTGGCCCCGGGGGTCCCCGAGAGGAAGCGAGCAGAAGCCTCGGGCCGGGCCTCGGGGAGGCGGCGGGAAAAGGAGGCAGCTGTGCAGCCTCCCCGGGGCGCGGTCCGACGGGCCCTCGGGGCTAAAGCCGAGGAGCGGGTCACCGCCGCCACGGAGGCTCGGCGAGACGGGGCAGGCCGGAGCTGGCCGCTGGCCCCTACCCCGCGGGGCGGCCCAGAGGCCTGCGAGGAGCGCCGTGGGGCGCGGCCCCCGGCCCGGCGTAATGGCGGCGCGTCCGCCCCGTCCCGGCGCCGCTTCTCACCTTCACGCGTGTCACACTGGCCTCCAGGCGCAGCTGCTGCACCACCTTCTTCATGGCCGCCACGTTGGAGGAGCCGGACATATCGGGAGCGACTGTGAACACGGCAGGCGGCGGCACACCCAGCGCCAACTTCCCCGCTCTTCCCAAACTCTTCGGCCCGGCGGCGCCTGCGCAGCTACCGCCGCTCCCGGGCCAGGCCACCGCCGCGGGGGGCGCTGCGGCGCCGCAAGCGGGCGGCGGGACGGCCCTGCGGGACAGGCGGCACCCCGTGGGGGGCCGCTGCCCAGGTTTGTGGCTGGTGCCTGTAGTTCGTGGCTGCCCGCCTGCGAGCTGTGTACCGGGGCTGGGACCCGGCTGAGGGAGAGGTACCGTGCGGGAAGAGCTTGTGCTGTGAGCAGCCCCATCTTTGTTTGGGAATCACTGCGGGAAGTGTCCAGTCGGGTCACTCGGTGCGGTGTGGTTGGGAAGAGGCAGTATGGACACGGCCCCCTAAGTGGGTGCGTCCCACTGCAGGAGGAAAGCTTGAGCCCACCGCATGGAGCCGGGAAGAGACCTGCAGGGTCATCTGGAAGGCCTGGTCACTTGTGCTCAAGAAAAGGTGCTTTAGGCGTAGCGGGGGTGTGAGGGAGAGCTGCTGAGATGGCCTGAACAGCCAGGGCATTCAGCAGGCTGAACATCTGAGGGAGGTTTGTACCCTTTGAGGTGCTGGAAGAGCCTTCAAAGTGAGGGCACAAAAAAAAAGGTCATCAAAAGGTTAGGGCAGAGCTGGGGTTAGTGGCAGGAGTTTTCTGACAGGGTTGCCCCACACAGTCAGGTTCGGCTGGAATGCCCATTTTGGCGTGCATGTGGTTCAACAGAATGGTCCCTTTACCAGAGATAAACCCAGACCTTTCGGGAATCCCTTTGGGTGGGGATTTAGGTCTGCGTCTTTAGTTAAAGGCAATACAATTTGTAGACAATTATGTACAACCAAAGTATTTCTGAAAGGGGAGAAAATGTTAAGAGGAAACGCTCCAGGGCAGAGCTGTTGGAGCTGCAGGGCTGTGGTTTGGCAATTCCCCCAGTTACTTAGGTGACACTCGCTTGTGTAGAAGGTGTGGTTGTGTCCGTTTACCTGCAGTTAGCTGGAGGCTTTCTGCCTCTCCACAGAAACAACTTTTCCATTTTCATAAACGGAAAGAACAGTAAATGAAGGTACAGGGTATTAATGGGTTAACTTCTCTCGTAACAGATTATCATGAAAGTCATCCTGAAGGAATACTTTGATCAAAAAGAAAATAAGAACACCCACCTGGCATTCACGGTGATCAAGTGCAGCGACCAACATGTCGTTCAGTCAAATGAGACCTCAAACTTCACAGGTGAGAGCATTTTAACTTCTCCATAGAGATTTTTCAGATTTCACAACTAAAAATTAGAAAATATTAAAATAAGTGGCACTGCAACATTTTTAGGAGACCTGTGAGGAAACAAACCACATTTCTAAAACATAGAATATATATCAAGTATTATTTTCTGGTTTATATTTATTAACGATTGCAGAAATATGTAATATAGCTTATTTGCATGGCTTCTAGTTATAGGGAAGTGCATAATCCTTGTCAATGCCATCTGATTTTTACTAAAAATATCAAGACCCAGACAGTAACAGTCCCGTAACTACCACAGGTTTGAACACAGTCTAAGTGAACCTTGCTCAGAACAGGCTTAATTATTCGTGTGGCAGACATTACCAGGAGCATTTAAGTGCTTCCAGTGTAGCTAAAATTAGTAGCAACTGTCAGAAATATTTCTATTTCCCCCTCCTTTCTTTTCTTTTTCTCTTTTTCTCACTGGCAAGGTTATATTGTGGTGCTGTTTGGATCAAACTTGCAGGGCTTTGCCCTTTTTATGAGATGAACAAAGGTAGGATTTCAGCTGAAGTATTTTTGTAACCATGACGTGCTCTAGCGTATCAGTGGGCTTTGGTAAGCTCTGTCCATTGCTGTCACAGTGACATGCAGCAGTAGTAGCACAGGCTCTCTTCTCTCACTTCCATTGTTGAGCTTGTTCAAATGTGACTTATTTTGATGCTTTACTCATTGCTGTTCTCACTCTCTAGTCATCATTGTCAGACAGAACCTCACTCTTCTAGGCCATGTGCTAACATCAGAGAAACCATTCCTGCCTCCAGAAATTGAGAGTTCACCTAAGCATTTAGGAAGATGGTTGTAATTTCTCTACAGTTACCATCACCTGTTCTTTATTTAGTTGCTGGAGCTCCATGTTTTTTATGTCCCAGAAGAAGTGTGGAACTTTAAGCTGAATACAGTTCCCATAGCTCATAGTAGCAAATTCATCTCAGCTGGATTTATAAGGTGCGTATTGTCTTAGGCTTCATGTAGAGCATAAGTCCTTTATCTTGTCCTTCACTCATTTAGTCTGTTCTCTTTAGAGAACAATTTGTCAAAGCAGCTTGTTCTCTAATCAGTTATATGGTGGTGCCCATGACTAGTGTTAGATCTCTTTGGACTGTTTCAGGCTTAATTCCATGGCAACCCTTGATGTAGACCATTGAAATGCTCTTCCAGAGCCGTGCTAGTATCTGCACAATTGTTTATATTGTAAAATCACAGTCTTACATTCATTCTGTCTCAAGGAGACATTAATTCTCAAGGAGATAGAATGAATGGAATCTTGAATTCCTTTCGGCAGTGGGCCAGCTTCAGGACAGAGTGGCTGAATGAAGACATGAAAGTGTGTCCCTTCCCTGGAACAGGGATATGACAATCTAAGCTCAGTCTGAAGGAAGAGCTTAAGCCATGTTTCTCAAGGGGAAGCCCATGCAAGCATCAGCACATCTCTTTTCACCTTCAATAGTATTTTTAGAAAGTTGTCCATAACACTATGTGTGACTTGTGCTCACAGGTAGCTGTTTAGAGGACTTTGTGAAAGGATACTCCAGTCCTAGGCCCAAACCTGGCACAGAGAGGTGCAGTTTTAATCTTTGATAACTTAGAAAGTTTGTTTTGTACTCCTAAACACTTACAAAATCTCTGTGTATCTAGTGTGGCAAGCAGTTTCAGAAAAATCAAATAATGTAAAGATGTGTGTTGAAATGGAGCTTTTACATGTACCTTGTCTGCTCTTGTGTAAATCCTGTAACCTTAAGCTGCAGGGAATATGGGTTTTAACTCATTTAAATTTAGGCTTGAGCACTGAAGACACTATACTGTGTAGATGGACAGTAGTCAGGTATGAGCATGTAGGGCTGAATGTATTCATTCTCACAGCTTTTTTTGTTGAAATGTTTCTCAAAACCAGATTAAATAAGTGCCTGTATCTATTTTGTTTGCTGAACTAGTCTCCAGCAGAGGTGTGAAACACATGCCTGCAGCAGTAACTTCAGGTCATTTCATGTGACTGGGCATCTGCCACTGCCCTCTGTTCCCTAGTGTAAATTTATTTCACTGAGGCTTTGAGATACCAAATTAATTTCAGTGGGTTTATATCTGTCTGGGTGTTTGTTGTTTGCTATGAATCTTAAATAATTGTTAATTATTCTACAGGTACTATGCAATGCTGCAGTACATTAACATTAGCAATAACTCATTGGTTCAGTGTATCATTGTTTTTAAAAACAAACCACATATTTTAAAAATATTGTCTCTTACAATCTGGAAGAAGGAAAGCAGCCTTGCTGGCACTCCCACTGTCCAGTCAACTTGACAACCCTAGCACTGTCCAAGTCAGCTTAATACAGGATTCCTAGGTCTAAGTACAGGCCACTTCTATTAATCATGAAATTAGAGGAAAATATGTAATTGTCTATGTCCCTCAGTTCTTATTGCTGTGAATTTGATTTCTCAGACCCTGTGATCTTTTCTTTCCCATTCCTCACCACAGAAGCTATACTTTTGTTATTTCTAGATGAAATTGCTGCAATAAACTCTAGTTTGCATTACTTTTAAAGGAACACCCTGAAGCAAATGACTCAGATGTGACTAGTTTTCTGCTAGCCAGTGGCAGCAAGGAAGAAATGTATTTATATTTTTCTAGCAGCTGCACTGGCAAACAATTTTCAGGTACATTTTCTGCTGTGCATCTCGTGTTCTGTATACTTAAATAATTTTCTCCCATGATACATCATAGTTACCTAGATGCTTTCCCTGCTGTTCATGCATGCATTAGATTTAGATTTCCATTCTGGTTTGGGAGGGCATTATCAGTGAAGGATGTGTGGTTTCAGAATTGCCTCTGAAAGTGCTTGCATTTATTGGGTTTCAGAAGACCATTCAAAGGGCACATCTTCCCCAAGACACCAGGATGAGGAAAAGATAGCTAATGAGAGAGATTTGAACTATAGATCAGCTCAGTTCTCATGTAAGACCTTGGAAGAATGAGTTATGAATTATGCATCTATCTCTCTTTTACATATTTCTTTATACATTTGAAATAAGTGATGTTGGGGCTACTATCTGCAGCAAGCGTGGGCAAAAAGTGCCTGTGAAGAAACACACAGGAGTTAAATGTACAGGGACCAGGCAGTGTGGCCTGAGTGTGCCCACTCTGCAGACTGGGGTCACCTCTGCTGCATGTCTGTGCTCCAAGGGAGGTTTATGATCTTGAGGAGGGTCCTCTTCAGTCCAGGCTGTTTGCAGCAATGCAAGGGAAGCATTGCAGCCCACTGAAATACTGATTTTATGAAATGAAGCTGAGGGTGCTTTTACAGACGTAGGGCGTGACATGAAAGAATATATGGCTGTTGGAGAGAACAAACAAACCCTGACAGGTTCATGTTGACCTGTCCAAGTTGAAGGGATAGTACATTCTTGTCTGTACTCTTTATTGAGAATGGCATGTGCTATCCCCCAGGCTACCTCTGTATATTGCTTCATGAGTGATAACTGCTTGGGCCAAAGTTGTGCTTGGTAGTATACTAGCACTTAATCAGTGTGGGTGATTAACAGTCTCAGGACTTATATTTGTTCCCTTGTTTATTTTATGTAGCATGGGAACAATTAGAATTGCTTATGTTGTGCTGCAGAACATTTGTGTGCCTCTTGCACATTTGGTTTTATTCTGCAAAGGTGCTTTTTATGGTGATTTTCATACTGAGCTCATTACTTGAATGTTTGCATGGTTTCCAGTAGTACATTAAGTGATGCAATTCATATTCGTGTCAGCTCTCTCATCCTCAAATTATGGTGGAAATGTTCATACTGCAGTGTTTGGTTTTGATTTAAAATACATTTGCATGTACACATGCACACACCCAACTGTAAATTTGTGCTGGAGAACACAAAATTAAAGGAATGTGCCTGCTCCCTAAAGTGGAAAGTGATGAAGAGTCCTCTGGCACTTAATGCTTGAAGGAGAATGTTCTGCAGTCCTGAACTGGCCCCATGAAACTTTGTCACCTGTATGGAAAAGCCTGACTCTAGTTTCCAGTGTTCTTGTTATTCATCTGCAAATGAGCAAGAGAGTTCTGAAGAAGTAATTTTCAAATTTCAGCTACTTCTGTATTCTCCCTTTGTATGTGGGTCCTAAAATATGAATATTGCTAGTTAATGTTATGACAGCCCTTGGAATAATTTCTGCCATAACATAATACAGTGTTCTGACTCAACCATACCAAGAGTCTCCAGCCTAGATGTAACTAGGGAACAAAAGTGTTCCCATATTTGGTCATTCTGTCTGTGCAAGCCAGCATGAATAGAGCATTATCTTCCCCCTCTTCACTAACTAGCCATCACTATTTGATCTTACAGATGTATTAATGAATAACAACATTCTAGGGTGTCTCCTCACATGACATTACAAGTGCTACGGGAGAAGCTTGCAGAGTACCTGGGTGGAGCTGCAGTTGCAGATAAATTCAAATTTTTAAAATGCATTGGGAAAAAACTAGCAGTGGTAAGTTAATAATTTTTTTCTGCAGTGCTCTTCAGCTTTATAAAGTAAAGGACAGATTTCATTCCTGAAGACTAGATAGTATCACAGGAAAACAGACATAACTTTAGGAGCATTTGTTTTTAAACATGCAGGAGTGTAAGCTCTTGTCAGAGCACATCTATTTCCCCAAATAGAAAGGTGCAGCTGGAGAGGTATATTAGAAACATCCTTTAAAGCATCAGATGTAGTTAGTTGCCATCCAGTGAAAAGATGCTGGTTTTGCTAAGTCATTGGATTAAATAGGACAGATCAAGTTGTATTTAAAAAAAAAAAATCCCCCTAAGGTGATTATAACAATTCCATGGTTGGGAATGGGGTACTTGAAGAATTTGCAATGAAAACTGAGTAAGTCAGAGTAACTCTACAAGCTCTTTATGTGACCTGCCCAAAAGCCTTTAAAGATTTATCTCTGAATGAAACCTTCTCTGGATGTACATTTGTGTTCCACTAGTTAGTCCAGTAATACAGCCTGAGATTGATGTAATCAAAACTCTACATCTCTGAATCATAACTGTTCCTCACATTGATTCTCTCCCATGTTATACACAAAGACTTGTGTGCTGTACATAAGTATAGAATACTTCTGTCACTTCTCATTTCACCTCCATTTCTCATGGATTTGGAACTTAATTACAAGCTGGAAATCAGTGCTGTTCTTTATTTCATTTGTAGTTGAGTTACCACTAAAATCCCCCCTACAGAAGGGTATGATAAATAGGTAAATAAATAAATAGAAACTTAAAGATCGTGACGCAATGTGAATCTGAAAATGCACATGTGTCTTCAAAGGCCTGAGGTATGTTTAACAGCACGAGAGCAAGTAAGATGGCATGTTTTCTTCCTCACTGATAGTTCTGAGATAAATGAAGAAGTTTTTCCAGCTTCCTTTAGAATGTCAGGGATTGAATAAAATAGTTTACCTTAATAGAGAATTAAAGATATTGGTTGAGACAAGTAGAGATTTTTAGTGACAAACTAAAGATAGAGTTTTAATTTGGGGTATTTACCATTGCTTGATCTTTAACTTTATAACAAAGTGTAAAGCAATAAACCAACTAACTGGTTTATTTGTTGTTTAGGGTCATGGTAACCTCACTGAATTACATCCCCATGATCAAATATTTGTTGAGTGGTTTCTTCCCCCTTCCCAGTCTTTTGTTTCATAACAGTAACAGTGTGAGCAGTGCTAAGAGCTGTACCCTACCTGCAAGTAAGGGTCTTTAAATGAAAAATAAACCAAAGTTGTGTTCCTTTGCTGTTCCTCTTCTTGCATACAGCCTGTGTCTAACAATGAATCAATGACATTGCCTGGCTGTTATCGAGAACAGACTTTGGCCACATGTTTAGTTCAATTTCATTATTTAAATGTAAAATCAGATTTCCTTTTTTCTATGTCCCCCCTTTTTTTTTCTGTTAGAGCACATATTTCAAATCTACATTGATATTCTCAGACTTCTGGTTTTAGGATGACTGAAATGTAAAAGTGTGTACCACACAAAGAGTATCAAGGCAACACATACAAAAATACATTGGAGAGTAATAGATTATTTTTTCTATATACATTAAATATTTTGCAATATTGTGTCATGTGGACAGAAAAAAATATGTAAGATGGCATTTTTGTTCAGATTCAGCTTGAAGCAACCTCTGATAAAGACAGTCTAAGACTTTCTCCTGCTGTGACTGTTGGATCAGGTTCTTGGTACCACATGGGAAAGTGCAAAGATTTAAAAAAAAAACAATTCAGTACATCCATGTATTCTTGTGGGTCTGAATCAACAAAGTTTCAGTGCCATGTCAGATAATAAAAGGGTAGCCTGTGTTCCATCTTCCCCATCAAGCTATTAGAGAAGATAGGGCCAGTTAAGAGAAAAATGTAGTGTGTAAAGATGGTGATAGAATGTAGAGATTGAGATATGCAATGTTATTGATTAAAAAACTGTTTTGCTGGTTACATTTCCATTCTTTTTATTTCAAGGTCAAAGCAAAGCAAGAAACAGAACTGGAACTGGAAGCATTTGCTCCTCCTTATGTATGTATTGTATGGCTTTTAAGGTGTCGGTTTCAGAAACTTCTTACATTCCACATTTCCTCTTTTGCCCTGTCTAATGAATATACTGCATATTTTAGGCACTTTATCCTGAATTATACTTATTGCCTGAAGCAGAATACTTTGAAGATATTTATCCATTATCATCATCAACTCAACAAAGACTTCACTTTAATGCAGAAGCTAATAGGTTTGGTCATGGATCAAGATTATCCAGTCTTCCCCCACCAAAACCAAACCAAAGCAGTGATCAGCTGGAAAACAAGGAAGTGTATGGTGCTGTGGAACATGCTGAGAAAGAACCTGTTCCGGTGTTGCACACAAGCCATAAAGGGGACCATAAGAAAAGGGTGCAAGAAAAGCAGATAAGGTTTAGAGAAAAAGGTAAGTGTAACCAAGTAGTGAAGGAGGATAATGAAGGAAGAATGGTTAACACTTACAATAAAATAGTATTTCTAATACTGTGCAGATCAAGATGGATGCAGTGGATCTCTCTTCACACCAAGTCATTCAAATCCTGCAGACTGTGAATCAGGAAAGAGTGATACGGTATTACAGACCTCTCTGCAAAATAATCTCAGCCAGGACCAAAAAGAGTATCACACTCCTAAGTGGAATGGCAAAGCCAAAGGAAATGCTCTTACTCTTCATGAAAACCACAGAGATGAACAAAGCCAGAACAACCAAACCCCCCAACATCAGAAAGGTACAACTGGTCATTACCATCTTTTTGCCAAAGCATGCTTTTTAGAAAGTTGGCAGAGTAAAGCTAAGTTTTAAGAAAATGGTAGTTAAAGCATGAGTTGGAATTTGCTATCAGGACAGTATTTTAGTTTTTAAAACAATTATAATGTCTTTCAAAGAGCTGCAGTTTTTACAAAAACATTAAGAGTGTAAACATTTTGCTCTCTTTTCTACAAGCTGGCTGCAGATTGTAGAGGATATTTGGTCTCTGAAAAGCAGAAATTGTTAGATACAGAATTCATTTAGGGAAGGTGAAATAATTAAGTGGTTTCCTTACCTGTGATAACGTTTCTAGTACCAGAAATTACTGGGATTAGTTAGATACTAATTCTAAAAACAAAGATACCTTCTCCCCATTTATTTCTTTCTTCTGTTGTTCATGCATTTCCAAAACCCAGAGATAACATTATGCATTGGATTGATTCACTCCATTTCTAGTGTAGGTTGGAAAGTCCAGGCATTGAGTCAAAATAGCTTGAATGTTGTGAGTGTAATCTGTATATTTTGATCATTGCTGTCTTGTCACAGAACTAACAAACATGGAAATTAATGACAATCAAAAAGATACCGAACTCAGAAGAGACAGAACACAGGATGCTGGATTTCTTAAAATAATACAAGACCAAACCACAGAATTTGTAAGCAAAAATGAAAGGTTAGTAAATGAGGATCCTCCTAGAATAATGAATAATATTAATTCATAACTAGAAATGTTTATTTTGCAGACTTCAAATAAATGAAGAAAGAAAACGGGGAAAAAAGACCCTCTTTAATTACATGAATTTTCACTTGCTTCTTGATTTTATCTGTAGCTTGCAGCAATACAGAACTAGCAAGTCTACGGCTGATCCTGGTGAAAAACTGGAAAATCAGGTATGTTGTACAAGGTAACATTCTTAGTAATCTGGAGCAATAAACAGATTCCTCCACTTAGAAATAGTCTAATGTTGTAAGACAGGTATCTCATTAGAAATATGAAATTCTCAAATGAAGACTGGAGAGTAGTTGAGAAAACTTGATTCATGCATTGCTACTCTGCACATTTGCTAATGAAAACCTAGCTGTTTCTAAACAATGCAATCATCAGAAGTTATACATCTGGGATAATTTAACTGGAACTACAAATAAAAGAACTATCTCTGTTTTATTAATTGTAACATTTTCAACAGTCACGTTTTACTGGGTTTATTGGTGACGTTTGTATAATTTCATACTTCCTGTGGGGTAAATCTGTCTTCTCTCAAGCCAAGCAAAACTGGCAAAAATCTATAAAATCCTTTAAAAAATACATATGAGATAATCATAGTATCAGAACAAGAATATATTTAGGAAGACCCAGCACCCCTATGCAGTCATGCAGCATAATAGCCATCAACTATTAACTGTTAGCTGTGAGCTCTTGTGCAGAAGTGGTTGTGCTGAAGTCTTAGGAAAATAATTATGACATCAAAAATCTCCTATTATAAATTTTCGTGTAGAAATTGGCAGTCCAGACTTCACAAGCAATGGGCCACATGGCTGTTTTAAGGCCCATTTTCCTGTTCTTGTGTGGGAGTGTCAGTAACCTGTGAGGTTATGGACATGGACAAGAACAATGGGTGATAGTCTACATTTTTGTCAATTATGTTCCCTGTGATTTAACTGTTCAGTGCTCTGATTTTATTTGCAGAGGTCCAGCTGTTTGCAATTTAGTAATCTTTTGTACTGGTCACAGAATAAAAAGTTCATATACAGAGTTAAGATTTATCCCCCCCAGCCCCCACCCCCCCCATTCACTCAGGCCACTTTTGGGACATATGGCTAAGGCACCTGCTCAGGATTATGAGTTATGTACTTATAGTTGTGTCTTTTGACTCTGTAGGCAGATGAAAACAAGCAAAATGATCTTGCTTTTCCCAAAGAATCGATTTTGTCTCTTAGTCCACCTTTTCCAGCACTCTCTGTAAATCCATCTCAAGTTCCTTCAATTCAGGCAGCAAGTGAGTATATAATGCCAAGAAATCACAGGGAAGTGAACATTTAGTCAAGACAGAATAATGAAGACAGAAATACCTACTTTATGGAAGATTTTTTATGCACATTCATTCAGTGTTGTTACAAAATTTTAATTTATGGTGGGAAGATTCCAGGCATTCATAACTGTACAGGCTGTTGGTAGAGCATGGCAGCTTCCCAGTGTTAGAAAGCCCAACTTGTGGATGAAGGAGAGCAGGAGGGGGATCAGAAGAAATACTGCTGGGTCCAGTGAGAGTGTAGCAAAGAAAACTAGTAGTAGTATTGCTGAGGCTACTCCTTTGGAATGGAGGAGGAGGAGGAGGATGAGTAGGATAGTGAGAAGGTAAGTGATTGACCCTTGTTGCAGACTAGTGAAAGTCTGAGATACTTTCCTGCCTATGACCAGGTGGAGTTTAAGGCCAGATTTTGCTACAGTTTATATTTCCAAGTATTTTGATTGGGAAATAGTCTTTTGGAGGCTTTTTTGGCTTCTTGTGGAAGGAGTTTTCAGTGTATGCAGTATGTATGTGTATCCTGAGTATATAGTTTTAGTGATACATTGTCTGGGTATATAAGAAGGTGTTTACTGGTTTGTGTCTGTATATAGTGCTAGGATGCATGCTGGGTGTCTCATTTTTTTTCTAATGCACCAGCCATTCTGAAAAGTTAGTTTATTAAAATAAAAAAATTCTAGTGTCTATTCTTACAGAGCTTTTGGACTGATTTATGATGGGTGCATTACAAAAATTTGATTGATCCTTCCTACTTACAGTGTCCAGATGCTTGCTAAATATAATTATAATATCTTTAGAAAACAAGATGGTAGAACAATTGCACCAAATGAAGGAAGACAGAAGGCACATGGAACAAAATAGAGAAGAACTGATCAAAAAAGCTAAAGGGCTGCTGGAACAAAATAAGCTGAGGAGATACCAAGGTACACTTCTAATTTATTTTGGAATTTGGAATAACTGAGACAAACATTTCCACATTGGTTTCAGTGTCATTTCTCCTTGTCAGCAAGCTTAATTACAGAGAGAGCAGCTTGCTAAGCAATCCTTCCGGGAAGGCTCATTTGTACTACAGCGTGCTGGAAGGATCCAAGGTGGCTGTGTTTCCTTCTACTTTTCTTTTTGTGGCAGCCTTCCAAATCTAAGAATATCCTGGCTTTTATAAACTGTTCAAGTTGTGTCCCATGTACATACAGTGCCCAGAGAGCTATTGCAGGCTGTTTCACTGTTTGAGGCCCAGGCAGGGCTGCTGACAGTTTCTAAACCTGTCTTTAGCTGGTGCTTGCAGAGGTTTTTACTGTGTCAATAGGTCTTCTAGTCAAATGGCAGCATAATACTTTTTGTTTCTCCTATCTAATGGTATGCTGCTTATGGCATGGAAGTTACAAGCCTGTTGTGACAAGTTTGATAAACCTTGGTTTTTAACAAGGTAAAATCCCATTAAAATCCCACCCAAATTTTCTTTAAACAATTTTTTTCAAGTTTATACTTAGTAAACTATCATCCCTAAGTTACATTCCTATTATACCGAGATGAGGTTTAATCACTTTTGATGTTTTGAGAGGTTTATCTTTGTACTTTAAATACAGCTAAATCACTAGGAGTCTCAACTATTAATAATAGCTTTGTTGAAAGAAGAAGGCAAGCCAATTCTTTAAGTTGTTCTCTAAGGGCATGGCTACACTGCACTCTGCAGCACAGTGAAGTTGTGTGTTAAAACCACCAAACCCAAACTTGGGCACTTGAAGCAGTGGATCTGTAATAGCATAGCGCTGCAAGGCAAGGTAATTTACCCTGCTAGATAAGCCCTAAATGGCTCCCACATTGTCTTAAATTATGTTATCCACTTAGGTAAAGTAAAGGTTATTTCACAAGGATTCAAACAGCTTCTGCAGGTTCTTTTAAGAAGCAGCTCTACTTCTGATTTATTTTTTTATCAGACCTGTAGTGTTCCATCAGTGCATTTGTGAACATGTTTCTTCACAAGGTATGAAGGGAAGAGCATACTCTGTAGGAACAGTGGTTCCCTCTCTATTTAATATCCTCCTAAGATTGTCCAGCTGATGGTCACTCTCTTACATACAGTACAGTCCTCCAACAGCTGGATTCTTTTTGGAAAGTTTGTAAGAAGCAGTTATCCTGATTTCCTAAAATATGCCTTGGAAGAAAGAACCAGTTAAGATGCTTTGTAGGCTAGTATGTGGCTGTAGGACTGCCACACTAGGTAGGGGGAGGCTTATGTGCCAGCTGTTGATAGCACATTAACATCATCGGAGGAATCGCTGTTAAGTACGATGGTAAATAACTGTTTCACATCATCTTGGGACTTTGTGTAAACCTGAGCTGTCCAAAATCACTGTCTCTGCAGAGTTACAGCCTTGTGTTGTATCTCAGTGGACAGATAATGCCTTTTGTTGCAGGTGGTGATGGTGAGAAAATTGTTGCATTTATAGTGAAGGACATTTTAATAAAGATTTTTTTTTTAAAAGAAAATTACTGCCATGTTTCAATGTGTTCATGGGCCACTGAATCTTGAGAGATTGGTTGGTCATTGCTGACTTCAACAGACCTTGCAGTAAGGTGAGTAAGACCAAACAGTGTTAGTGTTTTCCTCTGTAGTTCGTGAGGAATGGAAAAAGAAGTACTTTGAAACTAAGAAAGATACAGGTGCACTTGAGGATGCTTTAAACAAACTGCAACAAGATTTAGAGCTTTACCACCAGAAATTACTCCTGCAATTGGAAGCCAGAGATAGCCGAAAACAACCAAACAATATGGCAAACTCCAAGGTATGTGCTTGCTTTAATCTCTCTTTTTATGCAGCCTGGGTGTTGGGTTTGGGTCGGTTTCTGTTGTAGAAAATAGAAATTAAAGTAACGAACTCATCACCAACAAATGACTCTTATTAGCTTTAACAGCCAAATACCCCTCAGTGATCTAATGTATGATGTATAGAATTGCTTCAGCCCGTTCTTCTCAAAAAGACTGAAGAAGTGCTTGAGTCTGAGTGTTTAATTCTTTATGCTTTGTATTTGTACAATGCTCTGTCGTCACAAAATCCCCTTTTGTTCAGTATGGTTAATGAATTGTTTGGTTCAGTGGTGGATGGTTCTATTTCAACTACAGAGATAATGAATGCTAGTTGTGTTTGGAGGACAAGAAATATCTCTTGAGTTGGGGAGTGCTTGCACCTGAACTGTTGTGCAACTGAGTCTTGTGATGTTGTTGGGGTCAAATCATGGGAAGGTCAGAGAGGAATTAAATAAAAAAAAAAAATCTGCTATTTTTTCTAAGTGTGTTAGTGAAAGCAAGTCTGTTGGTAAATCTGAAGCTAGGCCAGGAAAAATAAATGTCCCTTTCTTGTATCTGAAAGGTGGGAGAGTATATATTATAAATGAATGTGTATTATTTGGGCTATCCTAATATAAATGTCTGCAATATAACTATAGGGTTGATACTACATCAGATTACTATCTATGCTTAGATACGTTACTGCTTCTTTGAGGGTGTTTTTAGGTCTCTCCCTGGCTTGGCACAGAAGCCTTATGTGAAGGGTAGGCACAACTGAACATGCACACAGCAGTTATTTATTGGCTAGCAGGCACAGAAGGGGGCTAGGATTTTCAGAGCTACAAGGCTAAGCAGGGATATGCTCTTCACCCCTCATAAACTACATGCTACATTAGTCAGGTGGAAGACTCGGGCTTTGGGGAACCAGCTGTTACTGGTTTCCCCTATCCACCAGCTCTGTCCTCACAGGTGACTCAGCTACTGCTGAAATGACGTGCTGCATTACCAGGACTTTATCAGCACTAAACATCACATGAGTGTAGCAATATCAGCAGATGTACAGTTACAGTGATAGTAAGCCTGAGAGAGACAAAAAAAAGGATTTAAAGTATTATAAATGGGGGATAGCACAAAAGATACTTGCAGAACAATGTGCTATTACTCAGGAGATCTGATCTGGATCTTAACTTCCCAAATAGGGAGTGGAAGAACCTCCACAACCAGCTGAAGGGCTGGCAGCTGAAGGGAGCAGCATGCTCTTGGAGAGCAGGCTGCCCACAAACCAAAGGCAGCTCAGGATGCATTAAGGACTGAAAGAAAACAGGGGAGTTGTTGAAAAATGTTTAGAGGATTGTTTCTGAGTGGTGATGTAACACCCAATGAATGATGAGATGCACTAAAGCTGCATGTAAAGTTTTGTTGTTGTTTTGTAAAGAATTACACAATCATCCGGATTACTACAGTGCAGCATGAACTCGATCAACTCAGGAGGAAGCTGGATAATACAAAAATGAAGCTCATAATAGAAATCAAGGTACCCTGGCTTTTAATTTAAACAGTCAAAATATGTATTAAAAACCCTTAGTCTTTCCAAACATTAGGTGATGTAAAACAGTTCCTGTTTTATGCTGATAGCTTTATTGTGTTAGTTACCATTGGAGCCAAATTACTCCAGAACACCACATTATTAGATGATTTTGAGTGTGTTGCATTCAAGCAATTGAATTTTCAAGGCATTATGTAATGTAAACTAAGCTTCACAATTTTCATAAAATTCCCATTTCAGTCTAACAGTAATCAAAGGAGCATACTGTGTGAGGCACTGACCAGCAGATAACCATGGCTAAGAAAAAAAACCCCTGATACAAAGAGGAAAAAAAATTAAAAGAGAGAGAATAACTCCCCAAGCAGATGCTTTATTCCATACTGGTGCTGCCTACAGCTCCCTTTGGAAGTAAGATGAAGGTACAAGTCTTCACTGTAGCTGGACAGCTTTTCAGCTTTGAATGCTTGAGTCCTCTATCACAGAGATTGCCTCTATTTACTAGGTAACCTAGAGTGGATGTACTCTTTATATCTCCTCCATTGTATTACAAAGAGTGGAAAGCACAACGAATTTCATAGTTGTCTGTTAAAAGCACCAAGGTGGAGTACAGAAGGAAGCAGTGATAGAATTAGGCCATCCAATTCAACATGGAAAATTTTCAAGAAAAAAGATGTAGCCTGTATTCAGCCATCCTATATAAAATTCAGTCTTGGTTCTATAAACCCATAAGCATGTCAGCTCCAAAAACTTCCTTGAATTGCAGTTCCTTAAATCACTGTTTTTTCTGCAGATGAGAAAGCAGGCAGCAGCAGATTTACGAGCCCTGAGAGCAAAACTGGCACAGAAGAAGATTCATTCAGCTTTAATTGCCCAGTCCAAAAAATCAGGAACTTAGGAAGATGATGTGACTTTAACATCTGTAAAGTCTTCAGAAGCTCTGTAATGTACACAGAAGCTCAGAATTTCTGAGCATTTTTATGTTCTTAAAGGTATACAAAGACATCAACTGGATAAATCTTGTGGAATTTGTATACCAGGCTACTGTCGTACCACAGCTCACTTCTTTTTAAAATCTCACTCTCATTGTAAGATTAGTCACCTGCTTAAACATGCAGTTTAACCTAGTAACATGTCTAAAACAAAGTTATTTTAAAAGTGCAAATTATTGTATTGTGTAACACCACATTCATTACCAAAACATGTACTCAGCAAAGAAACCTATAATCTGTAACCTTCTGTTCTTATTTTCAGGCACAAGGATTTAATTTTTTTTAAAATTATTAAAATACATCAGTAGTCCTTTATGTAGCTATTTACTGAAGTGTATTTTTGTCATTATGTCTATCTATAAATTACAAATCTGTTATTACCATACTACTATGAAGTATGAACAAAATCTCTGATAGTCTCACCTTATTTCACATGTAGCTGGTTTTGTTCCATCTCTTACATGGACCTTCTTCTGTAGTTAGTGGAAATGCAAGCTTTGTCTTGGACAAGCTCTAATGATGATCCTTGAGCTACTTACAGTATTATATTGCATATTCCTTTTTTCCTTACATTCCAGCTCATACATGTGCTTAGATAACAATTTTCTGAAAGAGTAATCAGAAACCTCTTCTTGGTAGTAATTTTTTCTGACTCTCCTGTTTGCTTCTTTGCAATTCCAGATGTTACTTGTTAAGTAGTACAGCAATGTGCTAGGAATTAATGCCAGCTAAAAAGCTGATAAAAGGCTGTCTTTATTACTGGGAGTGAAATACTCATAGGAAATCAGTAATAGATTAATTATTAAAACTACAACCACTTCTGCTCAATTCAGGGTGGAATCCTACATCCTGTATTTCAGAATTGTCTTATTTAAGATACTATTTAAGATACAGGCAACTAGCTACTGGAAAATCTGAACCCAAATTAAAAAATAAGAAATATAACAGCTCATGATTCTTGACTGCACAGGAAGGAGAGTTTTATTACAAAGTCCTCTGTCCCTCAGTTAGGATTGTACAGCTCAGATCAACTGCTCCAGAAGACCTCTCAATTTCAAGTAAGTATCTTACAGTATTTTAGCATGTGAATATAAATTATAACATAAATGCTGAATTATCTATACATCAGATAAGTTTATCAGTTTCTTCTAAAACCTACAGACCAGAATACTAGTGCAAAACCCCCTGATTTTTCCACAACATGTTTTTTTTTTTTACTGTGAGTGCTTTCCATCACCTGTCATCACACTCATGGGAAGTTTTCCACATCTTCTCAGTAGCTATAGTGGTAGTGCTGCTCTTCCTTGGTGTCTTCCCAGTAACTACGTAGCAAGGGAAAATAAAATAAAAAAACCCTCACAAAACAAAACAAAGCAACCACTCCACAACTGACTACATATATCTATCTAATTAAGTAAATTGTTTAATTAATGGAGTCACTTAAGCAGGACACAGTTGCACTTAATCTGATTGTGAAACAGTTCTGAGAAGCAGTGTGGGCAGTAAGCCTGTGGAACAAGTAATGCATAAACAAACAACACTGTTTACCAATCTTAGTGGGGACAGCATTTTATTTAACAAAAAAATCCTGTAAACATTAGTCAATCTTTCCATGACTACAGATACTATAAAAAGTTACACAATTTTTCCAGACAAATTATTTTATGAAAAATAGGAACTAGAAGAGAATGGAATCTCAGAGGCAGCACCACAAACAAACAACAAGCTACTGAATGAATCTTAAAGTGTGTGGAAAATTACACATGCTGTTCATTAAATAAGCTTCTGAGTTCTAGTTTTCAGGAAGTAAAGCAGTTTGAAATAGAGGACCACATCATCCAAGGCCTCTCCATATTAATGTTCTCTCTTCCAAGATAAGGTAAAAGATTTTTGGCCTTTGAAACTGAGGACTTTACATGATACACAGAGTGAAACTGGAATTTCCTTTCTAACAACAAGCCTGATAAAAAATTTACTGGCAACAACTTCATGTTACATAATCAGTCTATAAAATAATTTAATCTCTAGTGGAGTAATCAAACACAAGTTTCACCAAGTTGCACGTAAGCAACAATCTGTCTCTCCAGTGTTCCATCTTTCATTTGTTTCATGGGTGACTTGACTTACCTAAAATACAACTTGGGGTGGGAAGTCAGAAAGCTGAGACTGCACTGTGTTGCCCTGGAATGGATACCTGCTGCAGCAGGCAGCCTTAGCAGAGGGACGTTATTTGATCCCTCCTGTTAATCCACCTGGTGTTACCCATTACCAGATAGGCACTGGGTTGTGAAAAATGAAAAAGATGAGTGGTCTTCAAAAAAAACCTGCTAAAGCACCACTGGAACTTTCTGAAGAATGGAAATATGGCTTTGCATTCAAAATAAAGTGAATTTGGCTAGTTCTCTAAAGTTTTTGTAATTACAGTATATTTATATAAAGTAAAAATCTATGATACTACAAGCCATAATTCAAAAGAATACCAATTTTCATTATTTTTATGGTGTCAGGGCTTGCCACATTGCTTCAGTTTGTTGTTCTGCTACACCCTCCTTGGAATAGTCCAGACAATTTCCATTCCACATGCCAATGCCCCTTAAACCTCGGTTCTTCACATACGCTGCTTTTAGAGAGATGCTGTGAGGGTCATCATACCAGACTTGGTGGAAGTGACCGAGAGAATCCTAGGAAAACATTTAAACACCAGCATCAGTACCTGTATCTATCTATCTACCTACATGTAAACATGATACATGAAAGTTCATTGAGTGTTGATACATTTTGTGTTGAACATAGTGAAAAATACAAGCAAAATCTCAGCTATTCAGACTACACAGCTCCACATTGTGATACTTCCCTGATTTAGAAATGATTTTTCACACAATTAAAAATTTTAAGTCAGATACTTGGCTATTTTTTTTTACTTGTAGAATCTAAGTTATAAACCAGTGATACATTTTACTTAGGTTAGACTTAGATAATTTGTATTTTAATAATTTTTAAAAATACAGCTATAATCTCAGATACACTGTCTAATCTTACAGGTGAAATCTGTTACAGATTAAGTGCTTTTTTTCAGCAATAAACAGTTTTAGAAGAGATGAAATTTTGCTCAAGTTATGCTGCTTTGACCTTGTTTACATCTTTAGTCATCTACGTGTGAAACTTAAAACTGTGTCTAAAGAAATAAAGACAAAATGCATACACTGGTGATCACATAAGCACAGTCACTCATGGGCTCCTTCACTATCTCTGCGTAGAAACCAAATGCAGAAAAGAACCAGGTGCATGCAAGCCACTGGGTTAGAAAAACTTAAGAGCATCTCAGAATCTGTTTTCAATTACATCAGTCATCAACTCTTAAAAGTAATTAGAACAGTGAAGGATGGATTTCTTTGTGCCTAAAAGTCCTTTTTGACATGATACAATCTCTTGAGAAAAACTGCAAAGTAATAAAAAAATCTTTATTACTCCTGCAGTCTTCAGTTGCACCCCTCTTTTGGACTAGAAATGCAAGATACAGAAATCCAGCCATTCTTTACTACACAAAAAGAAGTAGTAAAACCCACAAAACTTCTTAATCAAAGAACTATGGTTAATGACCGTTTACACCACAACATGGTGTCTTACAGGCACTCACCTTGTATTCATAAAACGGGGATTTCTGAACCTCATCCCACAGCACTCCTGACAAAGAGCTGTTCACCTGCTGCATTATGGTTCTGTAGGGGACCTGACGCCCCGCAGCATCACTGCAGGGAGCCCCACGGAAAGGTACTTTGGCAAGGGAACAAATGTGGTCCTAAAAAACAAAAACCCAGAAGGCATTACATGAGTTTAGCGTTACATTGATTTACTGAGCTCCAAAATAGTACAGCCAATGTCACAAAGTGCATTGAGGGTCCCAAAAATGGCAAATTTTCAAGCATCTGGGGCAGACATACTGTTCATAAACATAAATCAGAACAGTTAAATGTTGTTTACTCTGTAGTGATATGGGATGGATGGACACCATTCAACTGATACAACTGTCTTTTCAACTTTTCATTCACTTTTGTATTTTTTATAAGTTTGAGACTCCATAAACTGCTAGACTTCAACAGCCATAGCTTTGCTATGGCTTGTTGCCTCTAGTCTCTAAGCAGTGAGCTTTGAGAGGTCAGTTGCACCCCTAAGCAGTGAGCTGCTTAGCAATGCAGTCCCCCAAGCAGTGAGCTTAGAGACTGGTTTGAGAAGGCAGATACAAAGGTTGCAGTGCCTTTGGACATCATCTCTTCTCATACAGATAACAAGAAGTCCTATAGCTCCTTAGTCAGACATGGTGCTTGGGTATTATGGGATTCTGATTGCGTAGGGCGATATGAAAGGCCTTGTTTGGTAACACACTGCTCATCAGATGCCAGCCAAGCAGAAGTCTCTGTCTTGAGTCCCAGCTTTATAGTCTTACCCATTTGACCACATAGTTCTTAATCCAAAGACAGGATCACCAAAATCTAGCTGTCTCCTTCCAAAGAAAAACAGGAACAGTACAATTGCAAGTGAATAACCTTCATCTTACCTTAGACAGATTTTGGCAGACGTAGTCGTAGCCATACCAGGGGACGCCCATCACAAGCTTCTGAGGATCAATTCCCATAGCAATGTACTCTTCATATCCTAGTTTTGATGGAAATAAAAATGAAGATGTATTATTGCATTTTCCCATGTATTTTATTCTTAGAACCAATATAAAACTTGCATGATGCTACGGCACAAACTCCTTTACCTCCCACCTGCACACCCCTTCACTTGCTCTACTGGATCCTAGTAACTGCTCTAGTTGCTCACGCTTCAAACCAGTAGCCTATAGCAGCAGCTCACAAGGATGAGAGGCAAATGTTTCAGGTTCTTTGCACACAGACACCCTTGCTTTGGGGAGGTGTTTTGTCCTCACCAACTAGAGTCTGCAGGTAAGGAGCGTTGGCTTTTGCAATACAGTCCGTCCAGATCTGGCTCTGTTCATCGTATGACATCACAAATAAGAAGTCACAGGCATCTGCAATCCCAGTGTAGTTGTAGCACCTTTTATCTATGCATGATGGAGACCAAGCCACATCAAATGTTACCTGAAGGAAAAAGGCACAAGCTAGTATTGTGTATGGCAATTAGCACTCTGGTTTTCTTTTCTAAAAAAGCTGTAAAAAACAAAAAGTCTCTCTCAGATGTTGCACAGTGCTTAACAGACAGCGCTACCAATGAACTACTCAACTGATGAACACTGGCTAACAGTGAATGCCCTACTAGTGAATTCAAAACACCAAAGAAATTAAAGTACAACATGAAAACCATCTGATCAAACATAGGAAGCATGATGCAAAGCCTAGAAACTTTATTGATGGGTTTACCAAATCATAGATGCTTCTGCACTAGAAGGCTGTACTTGTCCTACTTTCAGATTCATTAACCTATACTGACACATGGTAATAACATCATTATCTACAAATCTCAGTGAAACCCTTCCATTTAAATTGATACAGGTCAAAACTAGTGATTCTTATGATAGCATATCATAGCCCACACAATTAACCATTCATGTATTAGATCTGCATATTTATTCATACACTAAAGAGCATTCTCAGAACTCTTTGCATTTCATAAAGTTAGTGTTTGTATAGAGAACACTACTATTACCTGTGATCCTGGAATTTCTCTGTGAAAAGCATCTGTAGTTTCTTTAACAAGCTCTGTTAAGGCATAATACTCAGGGGAGGTTTCATTAACTTCTTGCTCTATATCTATGTTAATTCCATCCATGTACTGTCTTTTTGCAAGGTCCACCTGTTGGGATATCCATGCTGCTCTTTTAGCAGGATCAACAATTTCCTTAAGAGGCACATCACCTAGACAAGAGCCCTTCAAGAGTTAATGTGCATTTGCACCACAGTAATAGTAGGGAGAAAAGGTTTGTCTTTACTAAACCAACTAACATAACCACAAAATAACAACTCCCCACACTGGTAAAGTAGAAAGGAGTGAACTTTTTTCCCCAAGCATAATTTTGAGAACCCACCCCAGAAGAGTTTACCAAGCTTCTTTGAGATGGCAGTGTTTTTAAAAAAAAAAAAGTTCCTTTTGGATTTTTCCCCTCCTATCATTTTACTGTCTTTACTTCTGCTTAGTTTTTTTCTTTTTGGTCACAGTAAACTTCTTTTCTTGAAGTCAGTTTACTTCCAGTATTTCCAGGGAGGCAGAGGGACCGTGTCTTACTGTTCTGGTAAACATACTTCTACGTTTAAACTTTGTTGCTTTCCATGTAGTGATCTGGGATTACATTTTTGCCTCAAGAGAGCCAAAAGATGATTGCAGCATGTAAGCACGTATCGACAACATGGACTTTGGTTTTCTAATCAGCATTTGCACCTACACAGACTGCCTGAGTATTCGTGTTTTAAAACTCAACCACTTCCTCCTAATACAGAGGGATTAATTTAAGGGAAAGATACTAGAAATTACTTGCAGCCCCTTCCCTTCCCTTCTTTCAGGTACTGCACATAACGCCCAGAACACAGACCCAAACAGCTATCTAGTACAGGCTTTTCCTTTCCTCCCTCCCTCTTTGACGGTGGCTGTGATGCTAGCTTTCATTTAGAGGTCACTGGAATGGTTTTGCTATTACTGGGGCAGAAACCACCGGTGGTTTTCTTTTTAATACCCTGCATCCCAGCACATGCATGAGAGTCCTGTGTGCATTACCCCCTCCTACAGGCTTTCAATACTCCAAGGGAAATGTCAAGGTACAGCCCTGCCTATCTTACGCTCTTATTTATGTACCACCTAAGTAACCACATCTTCACCGCGTAACCAACCTTTCAGCACGACCCTGGAGCCTTGGAAATGAGCGTAGCACATCAGCTCAGGATCGTACTTCCCGAAAGCTGCCACGGTTGTAATTTTGGACCAGTTGTAGGATTTCCAGGTATCCTTGCCCACATCGAACACGAAGACCTGGAAAAGGGGCGAAGAGGCGTATAAAGCACCCTGGTTAGCGACAGGCGCTTCTCAGCAGGATGATTATCTTCCACGTGTCTCCTAAAAGGGCACCTGATCCCGGCAAGCCGGCTTGCGCGGTTGCCTCCCTGCTCGCCTCCCTGCTCGCCGGAGCGGTGGCCGAGCGGCCGGCCCGGCCCGTGGGCGGGGAAGCCACGCTCGCCCCAGCTCTCACGCTACCCTGGAAACCCCACGCACCTATTTTTTACCCATCTGTTCAGCCCCAGTGCGGGCAGTTAAAGCACGGCAGCGGCGCACGGCGCCTTTAACACGCCGCGAACCACGCGGGCCGCCCCGGGACCGGGCCTCCCTCCGAAGCCGGCAGCGCCGCGCCTCCCCGGGGCCGGTCTCCCCGCAACCCCGAGCCGCCCGGGGACGCGCACCTCAAAGCCGCCGGTGCCCGTGACGGGGCGGCAGAGCCGCGGGTCCTGGCAGGGGCAGGCAGCGGCGCCGGCGCCGCCCAGCAGCTGCAAGAGGCCGAGGGGCAGCAGCCACCGGCCCCACGGCTGCCCCATGGCCGGTCGCCGCTTCGCTTCCGCCTCGGGTCCGGCGGCGCCGCGGGCGGGGCGCGCTGGGTGCCGGCCCGGCCGCGCAGCTCCGCCCCGAGCCCGGCCGGCGGCGTGGCAGCGGGCGGCCCGCGGCTCCCGGCAGCCCCGCGGGCGGGCGCCTTCGGGGACCGCGTGTTCAGGGAGAAATGAGCCCGACCGACGGCTTTTGCAGAGCAACGGTTTATTAAAGGCCGAGCGCGGCGGAGGGCGCCCGGAATTATTTTCAGGGTCTCGAAACAAGGAGAGGAGGATCTCTGCAGGGGCAGGGCTGGCATCGGCACCCAGCAGCGCGCCCTCCCATGGGTCGGGGCGTCACGCCGGGCACGGCTGCTGTTCACAGGAACACGCCGTGTGAGCTGGAACGGTGCTCACGACGTCCTCGGGTTTCTGGTCTAGCCTGGCCTGGCCTTCCAGGTTGGCAGCAGAGCCTGTGAATGAGAAAAGAGGACCAAGCGTTCGTGTGAGGTGTTTCTGTGCACCGAGGTACCCGCGGCACTGCAGCCGGCCCCGGGTGTCACAGGGTCACAGCCGGACACGGCCGCAAGCGCCCGTTCTGCGTCCTCACCGGCTGGTAGGCAGTGGAAGCCCACGGAGACCGGGACAGCCCCGGTTGCTGAGCAGCCGTCAGCGCAGCGCAGCACTGGCTCCACCGAGAAGCATTTTGCTGGCGCCTTCTCAAACGCAACCGGCTTCTCGATTTTGACAAATCTGCGCTGCAGCTTGCAAGCTGTGGAACAGGGATCCCCTTAGAGCACCCGCAGAACTAATGCAACCGACTTACTGGACTTAGTTCGTAGGATTAGCAACTCAGACCCCGTGGATGAACCAAGAGACTCGAGCTGCATGACCCTGAGCTGACGGAAGCGAGTCCATTTCCTACCAACCACTGTCAGAAAACCAGGCACCTGGTGCGCAGTCCTGAGGACAGGGGCTGGCCTAACAGGGCCTGGGTAGGACACAGGTGTCCAAATCCAGAGAGACACATGTGGAAACCTTGGTCAGCTGACACTCAACTTTACCCAGACTATGACAGCGCTTCATTTTGGGGCAGTAGAGGCTCCTAGACACCTGTACATCCCCTTCTGCGCTGTGCCCAGCATCACACCTGCATTACCATGGCTGAGTAGCTTGGTCCTCAGAAGCCTCTCTGACCCAGCCCTTCTGGGACCAGTCCCTCAGGGAAACTTGATCTAAGAATATATTCAAAAAATGCCACCACATGCGCAGAGGGTTGGGCTCCACACCAAACGTGGTGCACCCCAGCATTACCAATACATTCATGGTTTGTTTCCACACAGCCTAGATGGTAAGAACAGTCGTTCCTGGGCTGAAGGTTTCAGATTAAGACATCTTCACTCTGAGGAAATTAAAACAGGGATTTCCCACCTCAAATGCCCTCTAGTTTGATAGCCAGGGCTTGATTTCATTTTTTTTTCCCCTAGGCAACTAAGAGCCTGGAAATAACAGAATGGAAATAAAGAATGAAGCTATTAAGAATGACATGAAATATCTTTTGTCAACAAACTGCTTACTCTTCATACTAACATACCATCTTTGTGAGTTTTAAGTTTATAAGTTTATCTGTAATACAGAAACTTCAGTAACAACATAGTGCATATGAAGTTGATGTAAAAACGCAGTAAAATCAGAACTTGCAATGAACTGCCCAACTCAAGAAAACCAGATATATTTTCTTAATCTGTGGCCACGAATCACAAAAATCATGAAAAATAAGGTAATTGTGATACAACTAATGTCAATATTTTATTAATGTGACTAACTGATCAGTCAAAGGTAATGAAATTAATATGTTAGAAGCTTCGTACCTCCAGCACAGGGGTCTTCTGAGATGATCCAGGACTGACCAAAACTCACTGTATCTTTGGCTAAATATCCACTGGGCATTTCATACTCCCTTTCCTTCTCAGCATCATATTTCCCACAAATACCACATGTTTTTCCAGCCATCCAGAAAGCAACCTGAATCTTTGTGGAAATAGAGAAAAGATGCACTTAAATGACTCTCTTCTAAAAATAAACCCACTGAAATTCGTTAAAACAAAATAATACCTCAAGTCTATGCCCATCATAATATAGTTTATCTATGCCATAATCCGGGGCTTTTAGTGCCAGGCCATCCTTTTCGCTGCTGATCAGCATGCTTGCATCTGCAACAGAGAAGCAGGAAAGGCATTTCTTTTAAAAGGAAGTTACTGTTTCAGGGTTCAATCTGAATCACTTGTTGATTTCCTGGAGACTTAACGCAGGTCCTAATGCGTCTTGAGAGAGGGGGGAAATGAGAAAGGCCGTACTGGTCCCTTTGGGAACAAGCCGAATCCCTGTGACGTGGCTGTGGCCAGGGGGCATCTCGATGCCTGTTCCATGGTCTCTGTAATCAGCCCAAAGTGCCACAGCCCTGCATTGTTTGGCTTCTGCACAGATACACAGGATCAGCATCTTTCTTTGCTCAACTTTCTTGCTGCCCCCTATGAAAGGCAGCGTGAAGGTATGTTAAAATCACCTATGATGAACTGTTTCTCAAATCAAGGTGATCTTTATCTTGAGAGGTGTTTGCAGGATGGCGTCCTCTCCTTCTTCAGAAGGTCAAAAAAGATTAAACAACAAAGAAAGATGAGTCTCTCACCAGAATTAGATGTGTATGGAACATCTGTTGAGGCTTGAACACCATTAATCTTCAACTGGGTGAGTCCATTGGAAACGTACATGTCAACCTCACTTTAAATAAAGGAAATGAGTATAAACAAATGTTTCTCCTTCACCCTATTCAGCTCACAATTTCCAGATTTGGTAGAATTAATGCTATAGGATGCTCGTATCATTCTGGCATGAGTTACCTGCTCCCTCTGGAAGGAAGTCTGAGAGACCCCAGGAAAGCACGCCAGGAGGAGTGGTCACAAGACACCTTTCCCTGGCTTTACTCATCTCTGAGTGTCTGCTCGTGGCCACAGTTCAGGCAGGAAGACACAAGGTACAGGGACCCTTCCATCTGAACATTATAATTGCTATTACATTTGCATACATTGAAGGTGCTTTGCATTTCAAAGGTGATTTCCCTACAGCAGTGCTCTTACAGCCTGATTGTGCATTGCAGTGTTTGCAGTGTGTGCTCTAATGAAGAAACATGAAGCTCAAGCACATCAAAAGCACATCCATACAGTTGTGTGAAAAGATTGGGAATCATAAAGGGATGAGGAGTGTCTTTATCATGAAAGATACAGTCTATAAAATAAGCATCCTTCTGTTCTTCCACAGAACAGGTGCAGGGAATACCAGTTTCTCCCTGTTTCTCTAACTTTATGGCACAGTTAGGCACACAATTCTCAGAAATAAATAATTACTTGTAATGGAACCTTACACATCAAAGCCTGTTTATGTGCTTTGAAGAATACTCCCTACCATAATTTTGGTATGCATAATCCCATACAATTTATAGTATCAAACTATACTTTTAAAGAAGAACCAATGATGGCAGAAGCTCCAAGATGAAACAAAGTGTGTCTTAAATTCATTTCAAATAGAATAGAACATTATACACCAACTAAGGGATGACCTAAGAGAGTTCCTCTAATCTGGGATAATTCCTTTTTTAGCTATGTCCACTTCTCAACATCTCTGATGAGATGATTGTGGGTGCTAATTAGTTCTAATTATTAGCTTAATGTAGGAGGCCAGACTAAATTGTTGCAATACACCCTTTTGCATTTGTAGTTTATGTCTCTACATAATTACTAAGAACTGAAATAAGATGGTTAAAAGCTAACAAATTAATGAAGAATTTTGGGCAGTAAAGACGTCATGTTACTGTGAACCACAGATATATTTCAGAAGCACTTTTGAAGGACAAATTCCCAAATCCCAGTGGCACTCCTAGAAATCTTTCCATCACTAATTTTTGCATGAGACTTAGGCTAACACCACTCTGCCCTAAAAATCTGGTCTCCACATTTATAGCATATGCAGCTCGACATCTTTTTGTGATTAAGCCTGCAATTACTTACTGGCTGGCGAGCCTGACATTTATTGCTGTAAAGTCAGAGGACTCTTCAAGCCTTTTTATCATCACCAGGAATTTTAGTTCTGAACTACAGTCCTGCACCAGAACATGGTAGCAATTTGCAGGCATTGAATAATTAAATTCAACTCCATTGAATGTTGTGATAGTATTTTGGAAAACTGAACAACGACCTGAAAAAAAAATAAAATCAAAAGAAAGCATTTCTACTCTGTATAGAGACCGTTATTCTATTGTAGATTTACAATTTAAAAAAAAAAACCCAACCCAAACATTTTCTGGTTTAACCTATTCCCATATCAAAGCAAAATAGTTCCTTCAGACAAAATACTGGATTTGTAGTAATAGGAAAGCAAAGTTTTGCCAGTCCCAGGCAGCAGCGGGAGCCACTCGTGATTCAGTTGCTGTGTGAGATAAACTCTGCTTGGACCTGGTGCCAGGGCTACTCTCTGTTTGTGGCCTTTTGGCTTTTCTAAGTTTGTTACAGTTAAAAGAATTTCTCAAATGTTTTTAACAATTCACATGGCATCAACACTGGAGTTAATTCACTAAAATGCTGCTACCTTTATTGAGTCATAGCCAGGCTTACAGGAAGATGGGGAGGAAAAAAGCCACACTAGAGTAAACATCTCCCCTTTTCACTGCAATGGTATTTTGTTGGCAATCCTACCAGCTCTGATTTGAAATTATTTTCCAGCAATTTTAATTAATATGGACCAGTTTTGGTGTTTAACAAAGTAATATACATAGGTATGGTGTTAGCCCACTGATTTCCAGCAAAATGTGGCTTCTTATCCCAGTATTACATAAAGCTTTTCCATTTAGAATTTGCCCTAGGTCAGTATAATGTGATTAGCCCTTAGTACAGCATTAATGAAACAATAATCCCTCCGGAATCAAGTGCAGGACATGAAATTAATGGGTATATTTTGAAGCTGTCTTAGCTTCTACAGAACAGGATTTATCAAGCAGAGCACCCCAAACCTCAGGTCACTTAGATAGCCCTCTCATAATCTTTGTAATGTCTTTCTTTTGCTTCATGAGCCATCCCTGCAGTGAAGTTTAAATGGATGCATTTGGCATCACTATTTGGCATGGAACTGAATGTTTCATCTTACTAATACAAGTTTCCTTTTCTCTACATCCTCGCAGAGTTTCACACAGGTGAGTTTATTTCTATCTGAAGCCCAACTGATTATTTAAGGGAATGTAAAATAATTTCAAGGTATGTCAAAAGTGTAAATCATATTTATAAAAATGTGCAAAAATCAGTCAGGGCTTGTGCAGATAGGTTAATTGCTGACCTTTAAGGTTTTCAATGATTGAAAGTGTTGCTTGGAGAAAGACATTCCGGTCAGGGGGTGGTAGTGTTGAAATTGGTGTGCCTGGACTTGGTGGGAATGGCAGGGGAAGCCTGATGGCTCTGTCGTAAATTGTGAGCTGAAAATCAGTCAGAAAACAAACAGGAATGTAAATGTGAAACGGAGTGTGGAGATGAGGTTGCAGTTTCCTGTAATGTTCAGAGAGGCCTGCACTGGCTGACATCTCAATTAGACCCTAGATGTAGGTCAGAGCGAAAAAGGAACAAACTCCTCTGTGAAATAGCTCGGCAGCTGGATGCATCCACAACATATAGAATAGCAGTGCTATAGATGAAGTTTGGTATTCATCAATCTGCACCCTTTTTGGGAGTTGTACATCACATTTGCTCAGAATCTGATCAGTTTGCTTACCTGAGATGCGCACCCTCTCCTTGCCTATACGTTGAGAGCTGCTATTTGGCTATCATGCTTCTGTAGAACCTCGTTTATTATCTCTTCCAAGACACAGGAAAACCTATTATCTTCCTGAAGATTTGGGAAGGATTGGTCTTTTTAATAAGTTATTTTTAATGTGCAATCAGTGGTGATAGTGGCTTTGTAACCTGTTTTTTTCATGTGTTTACGTGCTACATGAAAAAGAGAAATGCATTATAACACATTTTCATAATGGAACCAACTGCATGAATATAACGTTCTTGTGATGGGAGCTTCTTTAGAGTTTAATAAATTTTTAAAAAAAGAATCAGTGGGTTTATTTAACTATTAACCCACAATTTCATAAGTGCCGAATGCCCCAGGATAAAAGATAAGGGAACCAGTTACCTCAGGTAGCTTGAGGACCACATCACAGGTTCTTGGAGAAGTCAGTGCCATAACCAGGGTTGCCTGGTGTGAGGGACCACGCTGCTGCCTTTGGGAATACCCAAGCACATATGCAGCTCCTGGAAGAAATGAGTAGAACCTGGAAAACAAAGTGATTAAAACAATCTCTCTTTGAAAAAAATTGGTGATAATTTGTACAGACCATAATACCCCCAAAAAGGCAGTATGCCTTCTGCGTTAGACATGTTTCTATCAGGGTTTGGTAATACATGGCGTTGTGCCTGGGAGGATGGGCAGGCACATTTTAACTGTTAATGGATGGAACAGTCTTCAAGAGACTGTATGGCAGAGTTGTTGAGAAGAAAAGCACAGCCAACCTGTTTTAAACACTTTCAGAGTTAAAAATAAGCACCAACTGCATTAAAACTGAAATACTAACATGCTGAAAAACAGACAACCTAGTATTACTGTGCCAGTCCTGCAGCAGTGACTTTTAGCAAGGATCCTTTACTCACTAAGATTGTCAGTGGGTTGGTTGAGTTCCCATACAGGCTTGGGACATGGATAGAGAAATACAGAACATGCTCCTTTAAAAAAGGCATAGTCTCAGAGCCAGAGACCTGCATGCTGTGGCTTTGCTCCAGGATAGTCAATGGGGTAGTTTCATCCCCTCTAATAAGGGCAGATGACAGCACTTCGGGCATTTCAGCCTAAGACAAGAAATTGTCCTCTTCAGTAGACATTTGCTAACCAAATCACCTGTATGCCTTTAATGTGAAGACTTGTGCTGCATACTTAGATAACTGAGTGGCTGTCAGTGTCTGTGCTTTGATAGCACTGTGAGAAATGATCAGGCTTTGGCATGGGTCTGTATGTTATTGTGAGCAAGCACATGCATGAACCCACCGAGTGAATAAATACGAGAGATGCTGTATGTGTCTGGATAGGCAGCTAGGGGATGGAATCCAGCAGGTACAGCTTCTTACACTAAGCGTCACCACGCATTTGCTATTCAGTGTTCAGTAAGCCTCATGGGAAGTATCTGAATCGCCTTCCTCAGAAGGGGGAGGTGAGGTGCCTACATTAGGAAATTACTCTCCCTGTGTAGTCTGTAAGAAACAGACTCCTTCAGAGAACCTGAGGCTTCTGCTGTGAGCCTCCATCGCTTAGGAAGCAGTGGGAGACCAGTTTCCTAATTCTGGCACTTTCAATTAAAACTGTACAATAGATTAGGTGAATCCCATCATCCCTTTTGTTTCAAGCAGTTTCTCCTGCAAACTGAAATACACTATGCTTTGAGGAAATGAATATACAGAAAAAATAGACATGTGGAATTTGATTTTTTAAAATCTAATATTTTGTTGATTAAGGGGATTTTTTCCAGCTCAGAAATTGCAGAACTCAATCTGTAACTATCTGGATCACTGACACAGGTAAATATTTCAAAAACTAAAGTAAAATCTCACCATCTTGCAGTTGTTCGGACTACTGAAGGTACTTTTGGCCACTGCAGCATCATCTGCGTAGCTGGATAAGTGGCAAATTGCCCTGTTGCAATCTGAGCAGCAATCTGGTAGTCCTGGCAATCTTTACCCCATTTAAGAGAACCCTAGCAGAGGGGAATATATAGATATATTTGTATAAAACATCGTAAGATCTTTATATTTCCTTTGCATTTGAGCAGCTCATTATTTTAAACTTACCGATACTTTATGGGAATGTATTACTGAAGCATCAGCACAGACTTTCCATCTACTTGATCCTGTGATGCTTGAGACAAACACCTGTACCCTCGTTCTTGTGGGTTGTGTATCAGTGTAGAGTACAAGCTGTAATCCTGTTTGCTGCTGGTTCCTGTGGATGGCACGAAGGACTGCAGCCAGTATTGGTGGCTTGCTGTCTCCCAGGAATTTAGGCTTAAGCCAGCAAAGAGGAAATAGGGACCAAAGACATAAACAAAGCATTAAAATGACTGTATTAAAAACACAGATAAAAAGTTGTTTGTAAAGGAAAAGTTTAATTCAGAGAGGCTTTTTATGTGAAGCATGGGACAGCGGCACAGCTCATCACTCAATCTATTCAGTTCATGTCTAGTTTTGCCCCAGTCTCTCAAGGGAGAGCTGCCATGACCTATGCAAGTAAAGCAGTAGTGCTGGGAATCTTCAGTCTGAAAAAAAGGAAGTATGGAGTAGGGCCTTACTGTGTAAAGAACCAGTATCACCCAGCTCAGCACTGCGCTCTTACCAACCTGTAGTTTAGCTAAGAGTCTTCTTGATAAAATTCATGTAAACTGCCAGTTTAAACCTGTGACGATTTGTCTTGGCAAGAGGGATCTGTTCAGGGCAGTCCAAAGTTCAGTACTTGCCAGAGGAGCAGCACGTGGCCCCATTCAGAGTTGGGCTATGGCTGCCCTACCTGAGTTGTGGGGCAGGAGTCCCCCTAGCCAGGGCAGAGCTGCAGGTGGGATGAGCCATGAGGCTGTGGGTCATTTCTGTGCCACCAGGTTGGGGGGACAGACGCACAGAAGCATTGGGAGAGACAGACCTGCAGAGGGCTTGTGGGGAAGCAGGGAAAGAGCAAGGCTGTGGCTGAGGAAGAAGGGGGGATGGGTGTGTGGTGAGAGCACTGGGGAAGACTGGGAAGAATCCAGGGAAGTTGTAACATGGTGAAAAGATGGACAAGAGAGGTGAATTCAAGTTACATGAAAATGAGTGGGAGAAGGTAGATCTGGTTTTCTGCAAGCTACTTGCACTACAACTGGGAGCTACCGGTACAGAGAGGGTACCTCAGGAAAGTAAGTTTTACTGTTTTGTAGGCAGGTCATGAAATGAGTGACAGTTTCCACTGATGAGATCTGCACCAGATTCCATCAGTTCGTACAACAGTTCTCACAGAAGGACTAGGTGCTATTAACCATGTACCATGCAGTCCTTTCTAAAGAAAGACCTGGAATGCTATCAAAGCTGGAGCAGTACTGCAAAATTAAGGTCTTTCCAAAGGCCTTGTATGGACCTGCTAACAGGAACTCGGCAGTAAAGACTCAATGAACAGAAGAGTGTCAGAGTCAAGTCCTGAAGTTTTACAGAGAGCTACGCACTAAAAATATACCTGAAACCAGTTTCTGATCAAGCAGGTCAGCACTGCTAAAGTCTTCTCATTTTTACAGTGAACTATTTACTGAGTAACACAAATTTCAACATATCCGCCAAAATGTAGCCTGTATTGAGTGAATATAGAACAGCATTCAACGGCTATCCGATGCACTCTCCTTTGTGAATCAAGAAACATTCCATTTGCTTTCTATATGTTACCTGATATACTAAATTTTTTTGTTTTCCTATTCTGTTATAAACACACAATAACTGGAAATCCAAAGCAAATGTTTTTATTTCTTATACATGAAGACACTCACCTGAGACATGGCACTAACGATGCCTTCATCACCAGTTGAAGAAGAGGAGAAGTTGATGCTGCAGTTCAGGACTTCCCTTCCTTGGTCCTGCAAAACCAGAGAATCACCTCAAGGCAAGTTGTTTACCACTGGAAGGGGTTGCAGAAGTAATTTCTCTTATTTTTATTCTCAGAGAGCTAAGCTCTAGTTGCAACACAGCTAGTGAGAGCAGTTGCAGGCCCTGCTCAGGGTATCAGCAGTAAATGTACCTGTGCATCTGCTGGCTTGAACCAAAACCGGTAAATGGGTAGATTTGCCTGTGAAGATATGTAAGAAGATATGTAAGAAGATCTAAAAGAAGACATAGACACTTTGGAGAAATGCATTAAAAAGTTCAGTGTTGAGTATGGAAAAATCCCCGAAACAGAAGTCATTTTTAAAAAAACATTTTAAAGTGAAATCTTCTGAAATGCAAAACCTTCTGAACTGAAATGTTTAAAGGTCAAAGGGAGACAAGCTTTGCTAGGTGGTTGCCTTTTCCATCCTGCAGCAAACAGCTATCCTCAACATTCTGTTCTTTCTTTGGTCCATGTTCTATGGGTGCAATTTCCTCATGTGCAAAAGAAACAGAAAACAGTCCAGCATGGGTGAATTACCTTTTGGTTGGAATATTCAGTGTCCCCCCTGCAGTGCCAGTCTCCAGAATGGTCTTCACTGCTGCTGCTGCAGATTTTACTGCTAGCAGAGCTGACACTGCTGCTGCTGCTGCTTCTGCTGCCTCGGCTGCTGCTCTTGCTGCTGCTGCGGCACCGCTTCCCAGATCGCCCTGTTTCATCCCTCCCATGTTCATTTCCAGGCCCTTTGCCATGAGCAGAGGCAGCCGTGGCAGAAGAGGATGAACTGGAGAAGGGGTCTGTGCTGGGCTCAGCCCAGAGGTCTGTCACTGGAGACTCTTTAGTTCTGTGAACCCGTTTCTTACGGCGGCGTGTTCCGTTTGCGGCCTCCAAACACAAGGCAAAGCGTTACGAGGTTATAGCTTGCTCTAGAACATTTCCCTGGGTGTGGGACAAGCTGCTCACCCTCAGGCTGTCCATGAAATACAACCCCCTGACCCCACAACACTGCAGAAGCTGCAGTAGAACTCACCTAGACCCGTTCTTCCCAGCCAAAATCCTTGCTTTCCCATGCCAGGTTTCCACACTATAAACCCTTGTCTTCATTTATAGGAAAATGTTTCCCTCTCCGATGCTCAAGGTCTCTTACCTTGAATACATTTTCAAAGCCCAGAATCTTCTTTAGTTTAGCTTGAATGTCCTCAAATGGAGATGTTGCAACTTCTTCTTTAGCCTCTGAGCTTGCTACATCAATTATTTTGGAAGCTGCTTTGGATCCTGCCTGAATCTCCAGCTGGATTTTGTCAATATCAGCATCTGTTTGAACTAAAGTCAAGATACTTACATTGCAGGGTTGTGCTGCTTGAACAGTACTCACAGAGATTAACAGAAAAACTTGACGTGACTGTACCTGGCTTCAAAACTATTTTAGCTTCAAGATCTCCAACTAATTTGTGCAGATAGGAACTTCTTAAGAAAGCATAATTTCGTGACTTCAGGCTGAAACAAGTGGAGCATCCCAAACTCTCAAATTTTCTACAGGAGATGTGTGCATAAAATCTTCCTCCTACACTGTGGTGATGTGCCTCTTCTGAACCCTCCTGGTATCCTTTGGATATCTTGCTAGGAACATGGCTTTGCTGCATTACACAAAAAATACCACAAATAAAGAGATTTTCCACAAAAAAAAAAGTCACAGCTCCTAAAACCTTTCCTCCTATTAATGAAGAGAATGATGACAGTCCTGCCTAAGTAAGGAAGCATAGCTTAAAATTAAGGATAGAAGCATTGGAAGCTGTGGGGTTTCCTCCAAAGTCCTCTGCAGAAGAGGACAGTTCTCCTGCCCAGCCTTTCCCAGGTGGTGTTTTACAAACACACTCACAGTGAGAACCTGCAGAGTTCTTTGGTGGGGCTATTGCTCTCCATCAGTTTTGGGTCACTAGCCCTCCTGTTGCAACTCAAACTGTCCTTCTCACACCAGCCTCAGAAGCTGAAGAGCACGTAAGAGAATGGGCTTCTGCAGTCCACTGTGGGGATTGCCTCAGGGCTTGGGAAGAAAAAATTATGTCATGCCCAAGAGCCATGTTTTCCACATCACTCTGTCTTGGAAAAAAATGGACATGGTACAAAGGATATGAATTTCACATGCCAGCCCATGACTGCAGAGAACTAGGAAGACTTGCTGTCAAGGCCACCCTGCCTGCATGAAGTGATGAGAGTGAGCAGACTGTGAACAAACCTGTCTGGAGCCCACTGGGACTCATGTTAGGCTTGGTCTGGGATATGGCAGGCACCTGCTGAACCTCACAGCCCCTGTGTTTTGTGATCTAGTTATCCAGCTGCTGTGCTGGGGGTGCTCAGCCCCTCTGGAGAGCTGTCTGTTCTCTACAATACAGCGGGTGCAGTACAGCAAGTGAGAGGCCTCCTTACCTTCCAGCTGCCAGGTCTGGAAGGTCTTTCTGATGGCTGAAATGGCCAATCTCCTTTGGGGAGAAGCTGGGATTTCTTTTCAAAATCTACTTCCTCCATGTTCCTTGAAACAGCATGAGCTTCACTCCTGCAGAGGTGATAAATGGCACACAACTAACATCTGATTTTGCTTTCCTGCCTTTGCTGGTGCACAAAAGACAGTACTCAGCTTTATGTGGCTGCCAAGGTATGGAAGAGCCTAACAGGGAGTCGTATGTTGATGATTTTATCACAGGGAGCTCATGGTCAGTAACACGTAACAAGCAACTGCAACAAGCTCTTCTGTACCTCACAGCTGCGAGCTCAACCTCCTGCCGGCAGGGAAGGGTTTCAATCTTCAGATTTTTCTCTTTCATATTTATCCTAGCATCAAATTTCATCGTGGTGTTGGCACTGAACTCGGCATGAAATTCCAGACCGCTCTGGAAGTACTGTGTATTAATCCCCATCATGGCCATCACATGAAAATGCGCCCTGAAAGGGTGGAAATAAAAACATGCATAATTACAGATTAATATGCACATATTTAACTTTGAAATGCACAATTACATTTTCACGCTGTCCTGTTTCTTGTAAGAGCACTGCTGATGGATGAAGAGATGTATTGTAACAGGATAAAAAGCAGCTGAAGGGCCACTGAAACGGTGAAAGGATTTGCCTGCAGGACAAAGCTGAGACTGCTTTGTCAGTGATAGATTGCTTGAGGACAAGCTAATGCCTCAGCCTTCTAGCTTCAGATTGTGCCTTTTAAAATTATTATTCTTCCTAGTACTGCTGCTTTTGGTTTTGCATTTCCCTTTCCCCCCCGAAAGTCCCCCCAGCTTGTGCCAGATGGGGATAACTTGTTTGTATGCAAGCAAATACACCTCCTCAGCTCAGTGTCTTTGGTCACTGGACAGGTTGAAATGTATTTTTAGCAGTGGCAGAACAGCACAGCATCCCATGGGATACAATACGCATTGCTACATCTGCAGGGTCATGGAGCATCAGGTCATTGTGGTGTTGTCTCACATCTTCACTGCTCTGGTCTAACACAACTGATCCAAAGCTGGGAGATGTAACACCCCTGTGTAACGAAGCGCAATTTCATATCTATTTAAAGTATACATATAAATATAGATATAAATACGTGTCATTTTTACTTTGGCTTGATGTCAGCATGAATTTCCATGTTGGCTTCCAACAGCTGTGAAGGTCTGAAATTGTCAGGTAATGGTGGGGATATCTGCATATCCACTGCAAAAGACAGACAGAGGAACAGCAAATGCTGGAGGTACGATGTTTTCAGTAAGCAGAGTAGTTAACACATGGGCAGGGCTCGTACATTTTGAAATACTTTAGGTGATTATTTAAAGTTGGCTACACCAAACCAGAGTTACACAAATACGTCCCAGGTGAAAGACGCTAATTACTTCTCAGACCCTTTGGAGGTAGTTTGAATACTGATGTTTCCACATCACAAGAGTATTTTTCAAGATTATAGAGCGATTTCATTTCAGCGGATGAAACCCCCAAGCTCACCATCAGCCACAGCCTGGGCCAGCGCGGCACCGCACAGGTCAAACTCCAGCGGCACACCGACCACCGTGGGGACAGTGTGCTGCAGCTCGGCCACCACCACTGGCAGGGTCCATCGGGCTGAGATGCCTCGCTGAAACTCTTCCAACAGTTTTTTCAACACCAGCTGCCAGTTTGATGATCCAGTTAGGCTCTGAAAACAGAGAAATTGGATAGGTACATGGGTAAGAAGAGATAGAGAAGGGAGATTATTCAGCATCACAGAGAAAAAAAGGCAACAGCCTTGTCAGTACCATCATGGTCTGCTGAATGGCATCTTTATCAATGTCAGCAAAGGCAATCTCTTGGCCCAATACTTTGACATAAACAGACACCAGAGTCTCTTCGAGAGGCAGTTCTTTCCATCCCGGAAGCTATGGTGTAAGGAGAGATGGGGAAGAAAGTGAAGAAGCAGGTAATGTCAGTTAAAAATTGCAATGTACTAGCAAAGAGTAGATCCCATCTGAAGGCTGGGAACCATGGTTCCTTAGCCAAAAACTAATAGGCATCTTACAGGTCTCTGAACCAATGTGGCCTGTCTTACATTGCATAACTGACTGCAGTGGGAGTTTCCTCACAGAAGGATGAGGTAAGAATTTGCTAATTTCTGTTGCTGTAAGCAGGAGGTGACACCCAAGGACTCATGGACAAAAATCTTATTCAACAAGAGCAGAGCAACCACTGACTGTTTTAACATACACTTTAAAACACGTGAATTCTGGCTACTGGCATCATCATCATCTTCTTTTGTACTGAACATTAAGGCCAGACACACGCTGAGTGAAAAGGTGGCATCTGTTGACAGCGTAAGTACAATGTAAGTGCATCTTTCCGTGACCAAACAGGATGACTGACTCCTCTCTCACTGAAACTTCAAAGGGACGACTCGGTGGGTGATGCAACCCCGGTGCTGGTGGGAACAGTGCGTTACAAACATCAGAAGGGTGCACAGAGACATACCGTTTGGCCAAGTTCCTTCAGTGTCCTGTATGTGTCATACTCTGCAAAGGGAATACTCTGCTTCCTGATAAGCTGGAGCAGGCTTTGTGACCGGAGAGCCACCTGTAGGAAACACAGTTGGGTGTTGCAGCCCAAGTACACAGAGCCATGGAAAACCTTTGTACCCAGTATTACACTCACTAAGGCCGCTGCACTTATAAGGCTGTGTCTGCCTGGCAGATGACTGCAGGCTATGGCTGCAGATGCTGAGGACATGCTGAGCCAGCTTTGAATTAGTCAGCAGGGATAATTTTAGGGCAGCACAGAGCTCAGCCCAGGCTGCAAAGCTTGCCCAAGAAGCTGAGTAAATGCTTGCGTGCTGTTACATGGAGCTTTGCGCTGCCCTGGATGCACTGCTGGCTGAAACTTAATTTGAGATGCTGTTTCCCTGTACTTATGCAAAGTACCCTAGATGCCACATGACTTTAGGTAGGCAGATGAATGTTCTGCTGCTCAAGCTTTCCATTGATCTGCTGGATTTGCATGCCTATAGTGAATGCATTCATTGATGAATCTGTGTCAAGAAGCCAAATTAAAAGAAGAAGCCCGAGTAGAATCATTATCTAAATTCTCTCTTCCACATATGCCCTCACAGTCAGAGATGGAGTTAAACACTACATCATGGTCCAAATGACTTAGCAAGTCATACCACCTGTAGCTGGCTTGTACCTCGCTGGCTGTTTGGCTGGATTACTTACCTCGACAATATCCGTTGCAGTATTTGCATAATATCCTCTGACTTTTGTGATTATATCGGATGGAAACACGGCACTGGGACCATTCATTAGATAGGCCCTCCAAATGGCACCAGCATGATACTGGACTATCATGGGAATAAAAAGCAGCAGAGATGTTGGTTAGGGACTCCAAGGTGTTTGGTGCATGTTAGCCACTTCAGGTACTTGCTGTTCTAGGTCACGAGGGGTTCAGTCAGGACTCAGTCCCATGGATCCTCGCGTTTGTAACTCCAAGAGGGGAACTTTGTTCCAGGGCAGAGTCAACACAACCACAATGATTGAAGGATGCCCAAATCCATGTGCAGTTACTGCTTTCCCCTGCATATACCCAGGGGATTTTGCATGTCAGGAGGCTCTTGTGCTTTTCCTGTTTCAAGAGTGCACTGAACCCCCAGCCCATGACGGGCTTTTGGATTAAAATTATGGGACACAATAGACTCATTTGGCTACATACTCCAAAGCAGTGAACAGGGCACCTGATACTCACAGGAATAACCGCCGACATGAAAGACCGTGCTGTAGCGATAGCTCAGCCTGTCAAGTCTGGGGCTCACTAGTTTAATAGCAATGTTGCAAGCAGCAGATCTGTGTAATAAAGAGTTAAAATCAAATTAAGTTAGACAACTGACTCAATTCCTAGAAAACTGCAAGAAAAAAAAAATCACTATTTGCTACTAAAAATGTACTTCTTCCCCTACTTACAGGTTATAGAGCTGTGGGATCCTGCCTACTGCCAAAGCCTTCATGTGTGAGTATGTGAAGCTGGCTACTTGTAAGCTGGGCTCCAACAGCAGCGAGCTGGCTATAGCTGTTACAATTGGAAGAGATGGCTTAGTCTCGAAGAGGACAATGCAAGCCACCATTCGGACGTTAGGAGCAAGTTTGTTATCCATAAAGACCTGAAGACAGATCTCCCTGACCTAGAGGAGGAAGGTAACAGCCTGTGAGTACTTCAAAACACTTTGGTGAGAATTGGTTCCTAATCTGTGTGTACATAAGCTGCAGTGACTGGAGAAAAGCCTCAACAGAGACTTGAGCCTGCGCTCTGTCACTGTGACATTGCTGGGTGCACAGTAAACAGTGTCACCATGACTAGAGCAACCCTTTCACCAGATGTCTGCCAGGCTCAGGTGATGGCAGGAATTTGCAGTGTGAGCAAGAGGAAGACCAGTAGCTGAGGAATCTGCCCAGAGTTCCAAACATTACCTGACGGCTCTATTGCCACTGCATCACTAAGGAAACCCAAATCACACCCTCCACAACGTTTGTTTAAATAATAATTTCAGTTACTTTTGCAGGGTCTTTCCTGGCAATTTTCCGCAAGGCCAACATGGCGTCAGCATGAATTCTGCTCGGTAGTGAAGCTGCAGCAGGTGAAAACGTTGGCAAAAACTTCATGATGCGTTTGATACTGGCTGGCTGTCCCGCATTGCCGATGGCTTTCAGGGCCAAGGCCATGTCTTTGGCGTTGCCTTTGCTGGTGGCCTCAGTAGCAAGGTCATGGAGTGGCTGAAAAGAGAGAAGTCTGTTAATGCCTAAAAACACGCATTGCCATAGCAAACAAAACTGCTACTGGGGCAAACCCCTGAGTTAAGCTGTTTGGATTTTTCTTCCAGGAAGGATCTTGCCACCACTGTCAGGATGCTAAACATGGAACATACAAGCAAACTTGTGTTTTCCGTGACACGGTGCTGCAACTGATGTTAACTGGTCCCTGAGCTCTTTGGCAGATGTCTGTACCAGAGTGCCTGCTGCGAGTTCAAGAGCAGCCCCAAGCAGGCACCCAGTTCGGTGGTTCCCTGGGCTCCTGTGCCAGCCCTGCCAGCCTGCAACCCCAGGGCTACACTACCACCCAATTACACTTGCCTAGATAAGCTTTAGGGGCCCTAACCATTTAGGTTAGGTCCTAGCCATTTAGGCCCTAATCCAAACCATTCCATGATTCTGTATTTTTCACTTCCTATAGTGATAGCAAGTTCACTTAAACAGCTTTGCTGTCCTGAGAAGGCAAATTACCCTTGTGGAGGCTTGGCTCTCTCTCTTCTGGAAGATTTAATCAAACACCAGCAGGTCATGTCAGCGCTGAGCCCCTCTGAGCAAGGAACTAGAGCTACAACATCCTGAGTATTTCTGACAGTGATGTGGTATTATGTAGCAGGCCTCTTTGGAAGCCCTCCCTTGCGATGTACCCAGAGCTTTGCTTCGATCCACACTTCTGTGCCTTTTTAATCCATTTTTTAAGTACACTCTACCTAATGCAAAATTTGGGAGAAGAATCATGATTGTTTTGCTTTAATCCTCGATTTGTCCGACCTGAATGCAGTTTCAGGCTGTTTACAGGATCCATTATCCCCCCTGGGCTTCCGCCACTTACTTCTGAAGTTCTGAACCTGAATTTTGGGAGGCATCAGCTCTGTGTTTCAAACTGTCTTCGCAGTTTTGCGGGCAAACACAGCTAAGAGTGAGGCATATAAACTGCTAGTTACCCTACTGCCAGCATTGCAAGAGCTAAAAGAAAGGCATTTTTAAAACATCTTCACCCCTTATGAATAGGAAATAAGAGTCACCTACCTGAAGAAGTTCATTTGGACAAAAAGAAGACTGAGCACAGTATTTGTTTACCATGCTACCATAGCCCAGGTAGACAAATATTCGAAGCATGGGTGCTTTCTGGATCTGGGGACAGGTCAGAAAAGTCTGCAGAGGAAGGAAGCAGCAGTTGTTAATGTTTCTAGTAGCTAAAGCTGGTATTTAGGGAAAACTATGCTAAACAAACAAATATGCTTTGGATCTTTCCCAAATATTTTCAGAAGTGAAGGCAAATGCTAGTCATTCATCTACAATAAAAGTAAATACCCTCACTCCAGTTATACAGTGCATACTTTAGATTTTGGTTACATTATATGATTTTCTTAATTTTGTCTATTTTTTTTGTTTGTTTGAATTATTTTGGGAAAAAGAAATCAATAGCAATTTTCCTAGGCTGTATGGGTCTTAACATCAAATATCAAAGCTATTAAAAATTTTTGGCAACAAGTGATTCACCACATTTTTAAAGCGGTCCCATTTTGGTTAATGCCTTGCATTTCACAGATTTAGAAGAAAATATGTTGCATCTTTCACTTCTAATCCTGTGAATTCACCTTTAAAAACAGAGTGGGGAGGAAACAGAAGGAAGGATGATCTGTACTCACTGAGGCAACTTCTAGGGTGTGCTTGTTGGGTGTAACAAACTGGAAGGCAAGCGGGAGAGTCGCAGCTGCTTCCCAGATGTTCAGCTTCTCATCGTGTATCTTTTGCTTCAGGAATCTGAATGTGTCAGTAGCTCCAGCAGCACAGATGCCGCTCAGGAACCAGGGCCTGCCAGGGAGAGGAGGACTCATTATCCCCACTGCCTGGTACACCTCGGATCAGAAATCTTGGCTGAAGGTGACAGAGTTACCTGTGGGAAGGCTCCCTGGCAAACTGGACCCACAGAGACTCAATCTGGTCCATGGTCACTATACGAAAAAGCTGGACCATCTGCAGGAACTTGGCTGAAGCTTCTTTAGTGCCTTCTTCTTTGTTGTACCGACCTAATTGCCGCAGTGTTTCTGTTAACTACAGGAAAAAGACAGTTGAAAGAATCCACATTAAAAATAATTTGACCTGTTAACCTTACAAATAATGAAGGAGTATGGAAAGTAAGCCTCTAATACCTGCAAATCTGGATTTTTAATCCTTATTAAAGGACTTGGCATCAGGAGCTCTCCTGAGAATTGATAACGAAGACTCCCCTGGTTTTGCAGCTGAGTTTTTGGAGCATTGATGGGAGTCTTTTTGATGTTGACCAAAGACAGTTCTTGTCTTCAGGGGAGAGAAAGAAATGCGTCAGTAGCCTTTTACTCTACCATGTGAGTGGAGGACATGTATTGCTCTTGGGGCAGACTGAGGGATGCCCAGCACCACCATTAAATTGACCACAAACAGACCACGCATTTCTCCATTTATGCATTGCTTGGGATTATCTGGAAGCATCATGGGACTGGTGAGGGCTTCCATTAGTGTTTGCCAAAGACTCTGAGAGGTTAGACAAACGTTTCAGGTGTCCCCACAGCACCCTCTGACTGCAGGACATGGGACCTGGCTGGGCATCCCGAGCTATGCACTGTGCAGCAGCACCCTTTGCAGCCCATGGGCCAGATGCTCCTTGTTAACTCACAAGCCAACAGCAAACATGGTTTAGGCATCTCCTCCTGGCACTTATAATCACAGCTACACTAAAGACATGCACAGCACCTACCTTGCCTCCATGGCTGCTGCCCCATTGGGTTCATTGAAGGGAGAGAACTGGTACACCTGCTCAGATGTAACAGATACCATCAAGGCCCCGCTGTCATCATACTTCATCTTGTAAGTGAACATCACCATGCCCTTAATGTTTCTGACTCTCTAAAAGTGCAAAGAGACCCACTCAGAAATATGCACGAGCGGTGGTTAATGAGCACAGATGAGCCAGACTCCCAGCTAGCATCAGAGCAATGCATGAGTGATTAGCAGAGGGTCGTGCCAAAGCGTGGCAGCAGGGCTCTGTGCTGCTCCTACCAGGGGGCAGGTGGGGCAGGGGCGGATGTACGCCATTCCTGTGCTCTTCACTGCTTTCTCCTGGCAGTCCATCAGGTCCCTGCTTTTGGAAATGGTGGCACGGCTATTCTTGATGTCATCCCGGATAACGTATCTGGTTTTGCAGATGCCTTCAATGCCAGCCTGTAAGTATTAATTAAATGCAGTGAACTTTCTGTTTGAGATGTCCTTGAAATAGCAATAAGTCAGTCAAGAAAAATGCCTGGGAAGTGTATGTACAGGCAAGTTACTATACAGCAGTAAAATGAGCATAAAAGCAAAATCAGAATGGAAAAAACAAACCTCCTGTAGCTCATAGACATTCTGTGTTTTTTTGATGGTTATCTGCATCATGTTCAGAATCCCTCTCACTAGGTTAGTGCACAGGATGGGACAGTCCTCAGGGGCGTAAATACTTCCAACCCTTCCCTCAGTGTACTCAAACTTGAAGGCTTGGCTGAAACATGCAGAAATGGTCTCTGTGACCCTCGAAGATGGAGTGAAGGGGTCTGTGGGCCAGTAGCCATTGAATTCCTCCAGTTTTGGTGATCGAATCTGTGAACAAAATTAGGAAAACATTAATCCTGTTTGTTCAGTTTGAAACACAATAACAGGGAAAATGGACACTGCCAGTCCATGGCTGGACACAAGTCACTTGGTCGGACACGACAGGAGATGTATTCCACCTCAGACCCTTGTGCTGGGCCAAGGAAGCATCCTTGAAAATGCAATTTCCATGAAGGATTTCTGCCAGAAAAATAAGATCATGCAAGCAGCATTCAAAACTTCAGCAAGTCTGATGAAGCTTGCTGGGTGAGTGGTGGGTTTCTCATGCATCCTTTGCTATCTGTCAGCAGCCTGTACAGGAAGGATATTCACCCATTTTCCCCAGATGTCCACTGGCAATCAAGCCACTGCTCGAGCTGCCTGCTTAAATGCATTGGGCACTATTCTGGCTGCTCCTGCTTGTCCAGGATGTCCCAGTGTGCCAAAGCCTCGGCACAGCTGATGGGGAAGCAGAGACGACTGCAGCACCTCGCACAGGCGATGGTCCCACCGGCAGATGGCTTGTCATCATTATCGAGCTGTAAAGCTTGCACACAAGCCTCGACTGCTACCTAGTGGGAAGTCTGTGCCTGCAAGCCCGTGTATCTCCACTTGCACACACATACACACCCGCCTCCCAGTCTCACACGTAAAAGTACAAGTCCCTGCGCAGAGGGAAGCAGTATGGGTTTAGTGCTCTGCTTCATTTTAGGCATTTAGGATCAAAACTGCATGGGTGGCTTGTCTCTTGTCATGTTTTCTCAAATTAAATCCTACTCAAGACTATTGTCTTTGGTTGCTGAAGTTACAGCACCTCTAGGGAGGTCACACAGAGCCCGCAGTCACAGCAGGGTGTGAAGTTTGATAACAGGCATTCCTTAGTAACATATGCAGAGCTCCACAGACTGGGTAAACCCCTAGGACAAACACTAAGTGCCTTCTTACAGCTTTCTCCTTGTGTGGTGCCTTCTAGATCCCTTTCTGTGGTCTTTTGTTCCATGCTAGTGTTCCTAGGCTGTTTGGTTTAGTCTTTCTTATGAGTAACAGTGCTTCCAGATCTGATATCATTGTGCCAAGCACAAACATTACCATCAGAATTCTCCACATTTTAATTAATGCCTACATGAAGAACATCAAAAGGAAGATAATGGAGACAGATGGGACTTTCTCATGTGGTAACCGAGTCCAGATCCAAGCTTTTTCCAGCTTATAGAATGAGCTGAAGAACCTGGATATTTCAGGCTTGAATTCTCATTTTGATACTAAAGCTTCGTGTACCCTTCGTAAAACTACCTTAAGGTCATTTCTTTAAAGCAGCTCCCTGCTGTGTTCCGCTCTGTGTGGAGATGAACCCAAGGCAGCTTTAGTGAAGAGGGGTCAGGTAGTGATAGCAGCAGAGCTGGGGCAGCTCTGGCTCCCCCCCACCCAGAAGCATGGGCTGTGAGGAAGTCTGCAGTGCTGTCTCTACATCCCTCCCCACAACCCAAAGTAGCTTGGCTACAGCTGCAGACACTCCAGCTGTGCCCTTGGCTCTCTCCCAGCACAGCTTGGGGGTATGGGGTGCAAAGCTCAATGCCCATGCCCACACCCCTGCCCATGCTGAGGAAATTGCCACCGCTGGAGCAGAGCCACTTGGTCTGACATTGGGCTTTATAGAGTCATCTCAGCACCAGGAAGGGCCCCAAGCTTCTGTAAGATCTCAGTATCGTTTTGTCATTGGTAGCCTGGAGGTATGAACCAAGCATCTGTGTGTGGATGGGTGGGTTCCCACTCCCCTGGGGATTTACCTGGAGAAGGTGGTCACTGCGAGACACACAGGTGATCTCCAACTTGCAGGTCAGCCTCACTCCTGCCATCGGCAGGCTTCTGCCAGGCAACCCGTGCAGGATGAAGCCCTGGTAGTCATACAGGTAGGTCTTGCCGGTATGAAAAACAGGCTCTATTTAAAAAAAAACCCACCCAAACAAACAGAAACAGCTTCTTTACCATGACTGTTCATGATGCTCTCACAAGAACCATCTCTGCAAAGGAGGGAGAGGGTGGCTGCTACCAAAAAATTGGTCTGCCTTGCAAGCAGCAGGCAAGGCACTGTTGTATGGGAGGACACTTACCGAGGTCCTGCTTCTGACCCCCTGTGTGGGAGGAAAGAGAAGGATGCATGAGAAATCCACCATCTCTGTACACACTTCCATTTATTATTAATTTACTGAGTGTGCTAATGGTTGGCAAACAACCAGTAATGGGCTCTGGGGATGCAACCCACACCCCAAGACATACAGCCCACACCAACCCCACTCGCTAGTTGCTGCTTATGCTGCTTTTCCCCTGCTGCTAAGCCTAGGCACAGAAACCTAATAGTTTGCAGCCCAAGTCATAAAAGGGCCGCAGCAAATTAAGATGTAAATATCCCTGTGGGCCCTGAGATGATGCAGTTTACTCAGGACCACGGTGGCCATTGCAGCTCGGCAGTGGTGGTAAAGCTTCCACTTACCCACGAGGGTGAGCACCAGGGCCAGGACGAGTCCCTTCATGCTAAAAGCAACTGAAGAGTGCAGGGGAAAACGTGCGGCTTTTATAGAGGAATTATTAACAGGCACAGAGAATTTTGTTGAGTTATCAACTTTTTATCAACCACTCAAACCCTTTGAGGGAGAGGGGGCCAGGGACAAGGTGCTGGGTGTTATTGCTGAGCCAAAACTATCACAATTCCATTCTCATGTCACCACCTGAATACTCTGAAACCACCTTTGAAATAAGTGTTTAAAAAGTATTAAAATATAGTTAAATCCAAAATCTTTCCTGTGCAAGAAAAGCTGCTGCTTGTCCTTACTCACTGGCAGCCTCAGCACTGTTGCAGCCTGTGCTGACTTTGCCCAGGTTACCCTGACCTGACCGTGATGCACACAGCTTATCGCACTGGTGTTGCTCCAGCATGGTTGTGCAAAATTCCTGTGACACGGCACCGATACCCACCCCACTGTGTGTGGGACACACTGCCACCCTCAGCACTACTCTCTGGGGACAGGAAATATACCCAGTAACACACCTTCCCCCCTCACTGTCAAAAAGGCCATGGCTAAACGCTGCTGGCAGGCACCTGCCTTCCCTGACAGGGCTGACGCATCGGCCCCTCACCGATACCACTAGCCACGGAGGGGTGGAGGTGAAGGTTACCCCTGTGAGGTGGAACGGGTCAGGCTGGCTGGCATTACAGACACAGACCTCTTTGCTTACAAAGGCATACAAAGCCTGGTTCACCCAAACTAATTTCACATCATGCCACAAGGGACAGCATCTTCACCCCACAGCACAGCCCCCGTCTCACACCGGTAGGCGTTTTCCTGTGCGTCCTACATGCTACTCTTGGCTCCAAGGTTTGCCCAGGTCCCCTGATCTACCCGCCCCCCCCCCCCACACACACTTTCCCACATTGGGGCACAGAGCTGGGCTTGGTGGGGACTGACACAGCCATCCGCACTGCCCCCATCAGAGACCTGCACAGGAGGGTTATGGCAGCCCCAGGACTGAGCGGCATCTGTAGGATTAAAAACTTTTTTCTTACCTTCAAGATAGTTTGAAGTATGGCAAATGCTTCCCCGTGTTTATGCTGGCCTTACGTCCCAATCCACCTGCTTTAACCTCTACTCTGGCACAACTGATGGCCCACGAGAGAGAAGCGGAGTAGTGAGCCGCACCATGGCTTTGGAGATTGGACAAACGGTAAGTGCAGTTGAGCAATTTGGGTATACAGCTACTGGCAACTCAGAACTGAGGCTCAAAGGCTGATATATTATGGCATAACTCTATGCAGTAGTTGTTTTTTTTTAATAATCCCCGACCTCACAGGCAGTGAGGACTTGGAGACAGTGGTGGTGCAAGCCAACGAGCGCTGCTGTGATGGCATGTTACATGCAACAACACTTGTGTTCAGTGTCTCAAAATCATAACGGTACATTGCTAAACCACCACACTAGAACAGTGAAACCACAAATCAAAACACTCCCCCAAAAAAGGGTTCTCCCTGGGGCTGTGCCCGGCTGCAAGGGCAGAGTAGCCCCAAAGTCCCTGTCCCCTCAGTTTGACAGAGTCTAGCCCCAGCACTCTGGGCAGCAATCACTGCATCCCGGTCACCCAGGCCCTGCTGCTGCATCATGGTGGGATCATCTATGCTTCTGCTCCAGGTGTAGGCAAAACGTGGTGGCAAGGGCTTTGCCTTTTGGGGGGGGTGGGGGGGGGTGGGGTGGGGAGTGAGGGTGTCTTTGTAGAACAGAACCTTCTTTTTCCAGACCATTTCTCCAGTACATCAAGAACAAATTCAGCTCACAGCGTGTCCCCCGTATGCTCACAGCCTTTTTATGCTTCATATTTCTTCAGAGGATATAACCTGAATTTAAAAGAAAAAGATTAAAAAAAAAAGGTCCTAAGAAAACTGAGGTGATGAGCACCTTTGCTGTGGCCAGGATCAGCCCTGGACAGCATCTACCCCAGCCATGCTTGGCACTCTCTGCACTGGCACTGGGGAGAGGCAGAGGCTGACTGAGGCTTCCCCAGAGCCCTTCATGAGGTGGGCACCCAGAGCCCGCATCCCCCCACAGCCACACGGGTGCTCCGGCTGCTGCAGCAGCTGAGTGAGTGACACTCACCCAGGGGTGTCCAGCCAGGGTGTTACTGCTGAGCTCATCACACCTCTCGTGCCTGAGCACTGTGCACCAGCCCCAGCAGGTGGGAATGGAGGAGTGCTGTGGGCTGGCCCCACAGGAGCTGGGGGTGGTCACACCAGAGCCCCCCATGGAGTCCAGCTCCAAGGGTTCTGCTGCATCCTGCCCAGGGTTATCTGGGAAGTCTGTGTTTCCCATCACCACCCTGCACAACCTCCAGGCAGGCAGCAGAGCCCCAAGCTCGCTGCTGTCGCTGTCTGCAGTCAGCTCCCCACTGTCGTGCAGTGCAAGGTACCACAACAGCACTTGAACTTCATGTGACATTTGCATCTGTCTTTCAAATGCATTCCTTTTGGTGCTAAGGGCATTACCTGTCCAAGCTATATACCCCACCTGTGTGCAGCTGCTGAAGGCACCAGAGCTGCTGGGGAAAGCAAAATGACTCTTTGTTGCAGAATGTTCTCAAGGGTTTTCAAAGACTAGCTGGTGATTATCTCTCCACCCCACACAGTCATAAGTAAGTGCCATCTCCCTTCATCGATTTCTACTGATTTTAAGAACCAAAGCACTTGTTTCTCACACTCTGCTCTGTATTAACAAACCCAAAGAGAAAAATGAATGTGTGGTCGTCAGTGACAAAATGGCTGGACGTGTGTGCATTGATTGGAGACCACTGATGACTTAAGGCAGGTAAACTAAGTGCAACAATATTTCCAAATTTGTGCAAAACTCCTGATGTCTTAAGCTGCCAACAATCTCGGTGACATCAATGGCTCTGTCTGATCCATCTCCTAAGGCAGTTCTCTGGAAAAAACAATTCACCCAGCCTGCATACTCAGCCTGCAAGCACAGCCTTAGGGGCAGGCAGGAAACATCGCCCAGATCCACTGGAATTCCCTGGACTCCAGCACTCCCAGTGGCTCAGTACAACCCTTCCCGTGCCCATGCAGAACTGCAGCGGGTGAGCAGGAGGCAGAACCCACCTACAGATGGTGGCCACAACAAGGGCATCCCACCCAGAGACCCTTTGGTAGGTGGTGTGTTTGGGTAACGCCATCATGTCCCATTCAAAGATGCTCTCCCCCCACACCATTCACACTAGCTTCACCACTTGGTGCAGCAGAATGTAACACGTTCTTGCCCCCCTTAGGGTCGCCTTGTCCAGTGGCATGAGGTTCAGGCTCATTCCCTGATCTTGCTGTTCCCTGTGACAGCACTGCCGTGTCATTACCACAGAGCACTACAGCTGCCTTGCTGCTGCATCGAACAGAGGTGATCAGGTCCTGCTCGGAGCACACAGTGTCCAAGCACCAGGGCAGAAAGCCCCAAGGGAAATGAGCAGGAGCCTGGCACCATGGCCTCTGCCACACCACGCAGCCTGCATTGCCCATGGACCTGGCACAGACACATGCTTGGAGCACAGAAGACTCACTGACTCAAGAAGTCCACAAAACAGGAGGGCAGAAGAAGCAACACAGACCTCTGGTTTCTGTAGCCAGTGAAGTAAGGAAGCTTTCAGCAATTTTTCCATGCATGGATTTATTATGAAATCAAATATTTATGGGCAATCATAACAGTTGCTACAATAATAAAGTTTAATACTTTAAATTACTTGAGAAGATTCTTAAACAATTTAATATCTCTATTATCCCTTAAGATGAGTTCTCTTACACCACATAATAAAAACATTAAAGTGTTTCTGCTTTCTCCTGTACTGCAATGTACAGCTTCACGCACTGCAGTCTTCGTTCTCACAAGAACATGCTACGTGTGCATCGACAGTGTCCTGCATATCCTCTGACTTCTGGTCAAACTTTGTCTGTTTGTCTGTCAGGCTGGTAGCCGAATCTGATGGGGAAGAAGGAATGAAAAATAAACAGTGTGCTTCACAGGGAGTTTTGCAAGGTACAGAATTTACCATGCACTAGTTATTAATTACAGCAGGCTTGGCTTCTCCTCACTGACTTGCATATTTATACTTGTCTAAGTCACGTAGAGATGTTCCAGGAAACCCACTTAATTAATAAGCCAGTTCTACCTTGAAAACTATTACTTTCGTGCAGAATCTTATTAATAATACATTTAGGAAAGGATACTGTGATCTTAAAGGAAAACCAAACTTGGAAAACAGGCATGGACCAGTCATCTATATAATTTCTATATAATCTAACATCTTAGAATCTACAATACACCTATTAAGAAAAGGCATCCTCCTACATAACTGCGCTTGTGTGCAGGAATCCCATCCACACACGCCCTTCTATTGCCTGAATCAGCCCAGTGAAATAGGATCATGCCCAAAGGCAGCAATATACAAAAAATGTACAAGGTGGGGGACCCTGTCTGAGGGGGCCACACACAATCAGATGTGGCTGAATCCTCTCAGGCTGCAATACATTTTTTCAGCTGAATCACAGCATTGACTGTGCTGTCACCCTGCCCCTTACTCTGTTAGTTCAAAGCACCATGAAGGGGGGATTGCTTTTAGGTATAATGAAAGCATTGTTGAGTTACAACAGAGAAACATCTCTCTTGCTAAAGAAAGTTTACATATTAATGAAAACGGGGGAAGATTTTCAGTCCCTACAGCAGTAAATCCATCCCTACCTGTGGATATGTTGGATTATTCAGTCATTTCAAGTGGAACACCTGAGTGGCACAGCCTATTTAGACTTGTGCAGCTCCTATTGTTAGGATTTCTGTTGACTTACCAGCTGGGAGACAGTGAAACCCAACGGTGACAGGAGTAGTCCTGGTGGCGGAGCATCCTTTCATGCAGCGCAGCACAGGCTCTGTAGAATAGCACTTGGACTCCACACCCGCGAGCTGAACCGTCTTCTCAAGCTTCACAAACGCGCGTCGGACTTTGCAGGCTGCAACACAACCATTGGGGATAGTTTATGTGCTCATGTGCAGAGTCTTCCCAAGACTGACCCATCAGCCAATGTTGACAACTTGGAAACAAGTTTCCTCTATGAAAATTGTATTTTGATCGTAAGTGAAGTAGCATCCCTGACTGATATACTTTTCAAATCAGCTAATGAGATATGGAGCTACGGTAAGTTCATTTCAAACACAACTGACCTGTTTATAGGCTGACATAGTCTGATACACCTTCTAATATACATTTTTCAAAGTAAACTGGCTTACAGAATAACTGCAAACCCACATGGAAAAGTTATGAATAGTCAGCTGTGGAAAGAAAGGGGGGGGATTTCTGAACAAATATAAATAATCACTGAAGAATTAATTACCACCGTCACTTAGACTCAAACTTGCTGCAGAGAGAGACAGGTCAATCCAGCAATATTTATCTTGTTTTGGATTCCCAGTGCAAGCAGCTACAAGTGTGTGAGAAGCTAAATGGATTGCAATTCAGTCCTATGAGCGTTAGTCTATGAAATGCCAGCCATTTCCACTGTATGTTAAACAGAAACACAACATGTGGTCGCTACCAACCCTTGGAATATCATAATGTACACACAGGTGGTTTTGGTAACCATCTAAATCAGGTTGGACACCCAGTATTCTTTAGAAAGAAGCTATCTCCAGGGACCAAGGAAGTCCTTCCCACCCATACAAGTTTTTACAGAGGCAACATGCCTCTTCTCCTCGCACATATGTGGTGTGCATCATAACCTCAGCTGGGTGCACTGAGCACATCATAAGATCCTAATCTACTGAAACACTTAAAACACAGCTTTTTGATTTCAACCATGTAATTAACTCCCCGGAACTGCTCATGTAGTTGAATGCTTTGCATGACAGGTTGCACTGGTTCAAAAATCAGGTGGTCAGCCAAGGTAAAATAATTAATAAGCCCCATCTGATTTTTTTTGATGATCAAATACCAGCTAGAAAATACTGTTGTGCTTAAATCAAAGCATTCTGTATGAATTTATCCTTTTAGTTTTCTTCTGATCTTCTAACACACTTGAAAACTGAAACAAAGATTTTGCTTCATCCTGGTTATTTAATTGCAACTGACTTGTGCTATTCGACTTGTAATTTCTTGCCCCTTTCTGACTGATGAAGTTTTTTTATATTTAAAATAACTTAACGAAGCCTTTAAAAATACTTTTTTAAAATGCCTACAGATTTGAAACTCTATAAATAAAATCTAGATTTTTCTATGCAACTAAAGTAATATATTAAATTTATCAGAGCTTGCATACCTCCTGTACAAGGCTTTTCTTCCAAAATCCAAGAATGCCCAAAGCTCACTACATCTTTAGCCAGATATCCATTGGGCATCCGATATTCCTGTTCACATTCTGCATCATATTTTCCACATATTCCACACGTTTTCCCTGCCATCCAGAGAGCAACTTGAATCTTTGAGGGGGAAAAAATAATCAAAACCATTTCAGGTTAAAAAAATAAATAATAAGGAGCAGATTTTTTTCTTTAAAATCTCTTTGCTAAGTATTCGAAAGGGTCTGACAGTCAGATGCCAAACTCCTGCAGTGCTGCAGCCTTTAAAACCTACTGTGCCAGTCTGGCAACTTAAGCTTTTAATATCAGAGACTATTAATACACTGAAGCTGTTGTCCGATGGAAGTTTTCATGGTACAGGTGATAGATGCAGTATGGTGTACTGATTTCTTGCTTCCCTGTTTCACATTCTTTTCAGTGCAGCCTTTAAAGCATCCATCCATTCATCTCAAAAGAATGGCTGCGTTTTTGCCAATGTGAGAAGTGATGCAGCTGTAAGAACAGTGGACAGGAGCTGAAAACTCATTTTTCTTGCAAATACAGAGCTGGCTCAGCTCATGCACGCTCACAGGCCCACTTTCCAACTCCCACCTGTACCGCAGGGACAAGGGGTGTTTGTTGATGGAAGATTCTTGCTTCTCCTGCTCAGAAACAAAGAGCAGGTTTCTTGGGACCTGCACATATTTGTCTTTGCCACTTCCTACTCTGGCACTCACAAATACAGATTCAAGGGAATGCTCTGGAAATTTCTCAACACCCAAGCTTATGAGGAGGAAGAACGATACCCTGAATGTGTATCCATCAAAGTACAATTTGTCGATGCCATAAGCTGGGGCGAAAAGTACAAGCCCTTGCTTTTCACTTTGGATCCACAGAGAAGCACCTAGAAGAAACCAAAATAAAGCAAAGCAAAACCCAACCGAAACAGACTCAACTTAGCTTCTTTAGGAAAGAAAAGAGCTCCTGTCCTAATTCTAAAACATTCTTCCTTTTGAAAGTCCTCAATCATTCTATTCAAGAAACAAGACATGCAGCAAAACAATGTAGAAATGGGCATGCGTAGAAAATAGTTTGGGAAACAATTTTAATAACAACATATATATACATATATATTTTTTCCCCCGTTTACTTTTTTTTATTATGAACATTTTCTAGAACTTAGTTATAGAAATTATTACGGAGCTGTCTGTAATATCTGTATAGCTGTGCAGCTATACAAGGCCCTGACTACCCTATAGTGGAGTATAGAAATACAAAGAACACCACAAGCTGTTTACCAGGCCTCCATACTTATTCTCAGCAGATTTCAGAATGCTAGCTACATTTATAACTACAAATCTAACTGGGAAAAACATTTATATACTCGTATGGTGAATTTTATAGTATAATCAAAACACTACTCAGATTGGAAACGCCAGTGGGAGCTGCAGCAATGTAAGAAAAGGATGGATCTTCATGATAGTTACATCCTGCTTATTTTGGGCACTTTGAGTTTTGCACTCTAATCGGTCTTCCTAAACATTCCTATGCAAGCAAGTAGAATACATGTTCTTAAATATTCACCTTACAACCAAAGGTAGAGATACTTATTGAATACAAAATGATTAAATCTCTTTGATAGATTTTCTTTCTTTCTTTCTTTTTCCTAAAATGTGTGATCACTTACCAGCAGATCCATATGAAACATTTGTTGTTGGACTTTCAGCCCCATCTACCAGCAGTTTCACCCGTCCATTTGCAGGGCGCATATCAATTTCACTGTTAAGGAGAAGAGTGTTCATACCCTGCTCGTATCACATTCACACACATACAGTGACAAAGGCATTTTCCTGCTCACTAAACATCACTGGTCACAGCATAATCACATTTCAACTGCTAAAACTACACCAGGGGTATTCTTGTCACCTAAGACGTGAGATAACATCATCAGTATCTCATTCAATATACATGGCAAGTAAATAAGGGACATGTTGAGATCCCATGGGCTGCTAACCATTGCAGCACAGCTTGGATCTGACCTCCTCTCGTGTCAAAGGTGGACCACGTAGTCCTTTCATGCTCCCAGCACCTGTCAGAAGTGACTTACTGACTGCCAAGCTTGATGTTGATTGCTTTCAGGTTCACAGCTTCATCAGTGTTCCTCATCATCACTAGGAACTTCAGGTCTGGGCTGCAATCCTGAGCCAAGATGTGGTAGCACTTTGCTGGCATTGTGTAGTTAAACTGAACTCCATTAAAGGTTGTGATCTTGTTGTAGGAAACTGAGCAGTAAGCTGGTTAAATAAAATGCCAGTGAGTATTTACTTTTCATTAAAAGAAAGTAATTAAATGGCATATATTATTTTTAGTGCTATATTATCCTTGCTTTATATTTTTTCCACTATGTGATATTTTTATATGGATGACAGTTGAACCATCCTCACATTATTACAGCGTATTTCCTAATTAACCGGAGACAAATGCTCCCTCAAAATTTAGAAGGTGCTCAAGTAGTTTGGGAGACTGAGGATGTCATGCTTCTGAACCAGATTAGTTGCTGACCTTTCAAATTCTCGAGCACTGCAGAGGGGGCTTCAGCAAAGACATTCCAGATGGGAGGCTGCAGCTCTGAAGCTGGTATCCTTGGACCCACAGGGAGTGACAGAGGAAGCCTCATGGCTTTTTCATAGAGGATCACCTGAAAAAGGAGAATGTAAAAGCACATTCAAAGCATCCGTATGCCAGCTAGTCACAGGAAGCAGCTGAAGTCAGCTTTTTCTCCTATTTAGAAATTTATTTCAGTTTCTTCTTCTTTGGCTGACAAAGACTTTATGTGAACACAACTCATCTGACTCACTGCCCATGAGCTTTTTGCTTCCGCTTAGTTTTCTCTCATGGTATAGGTGATCATTCAGATATTATTTGTGAGAGATTTAATTACTCCTCTTCAAAGGTGGTTAGGTGGCCACTGATGGAGCTACTACAGATGGAAACATATGCCATTATGCCACCTCACTGCCTTTTTCCATGAACAAAATCATTCTATGAATATTCTTGGATGTAATTTTAAAAGGTTGAACATAATCAAAAGCTGGTTTCATCCTATGCATCCAAAACTACACTTGCTTAATTTTTCTTTCTCAGAATCAATACACTGTAACGAAAATGCAACAGTCTCACTTTCCTACTAGAAGATAAAAAAGAAGCGCCATAATTACATCAGGAAGCTTGATAACAACATCACATGTCCTTGGAGAAGTTAGAGCCACGATCACCCTGGCTTGTCGAGAAGGATTCTTGTCTATTTTTTCAGAGAACCCCAGCATAAATGCAGCCCCAGGGACAAACTTGTAAAACCTTAAAAAATTCAAATCAGAAAGATCTGGTGAAATAGAGAAGCAAAAGGCAGCTCACTTCCCCACAAAGCTGCCTCATATCTGTGAAGAAGTAGCATAGAGTCTTCAGGATCATTAGTTAGGTCCCCATGATCACTCGCCGCCTTACTGACCAAATGCTCAGTGAAAGGACGGATCTGTTCCTCTGTTTACGGCAATTACATCCACTATAAAGAATTACTGTACATTACAAGAGGATGGCTGTGATCTCCCCCTCAGTTTTATGTCTGAAGGCAGTACTCAGATCAGAGAATAAAATAACAGCCAGTACTTTAACCAATAGAACCTAATGAGTTGTCAATTTTTCTCAGTTGGACAATATCATGAATGAGCGCCACTAAAGGTTAAAACCTCACCAATCTCCTATGGATCTGACACTTGAAGGAACTTTATGCCACTCCAGTTTCACTTGCACAGCAGGGTGGGCAGCAAACCGCCCAGTTACCAGCTCAGTTGAAATCTTGTAGTCATGGCAATTCCGGCCCCATTTCAGGTAAGCCTACAATGGAGAGAACAACAGTCCGTCTTTAAATGAGTGTGCTTTTCCAGTGATCCATACAGCTGTACATAACTATTTTTGAGCCTTACCGCTGCCTTGTGAGCATTGAGGACTGAAGCATCAGCACAGACCTTCCACTTGCTTGAATCTGTGAGGTTTGACACAAATACCTGCACCCGGGGCCTGATGGAGTCAATATCAGCATATACCACGAGCTGGAGGCCTCCTATCTTCTTTTCGTTACGAATGCCATGAAGAAAAACAGCTAGTACTGGTGTCTTAACATCTCCCAAAAACTTTGGCTAAGAAGAAGGGGGAGAAATATGCAAAGAATATCATTATAAAAGTGTTACCATGGAACATTTTAGATGCAAGACCTAGATGGATAAATGTAAAATAAGCAACTGAATTGTATACATATACCACCCATATATACAGGCCTATAAATGGAAAATAAGCAACTGAACTGCATACATATACCACCCATATATACGGGCCTATAAACTCTCATGCGTATGCCTAATGTGCACATGCCTCAGTGGGCACAGAAAGATTTTATCACTGTATTTTATATAGGGCAAAATTTGTACTATTTCCTGAAAGGTATGTATCCTACCAGGATACAGCTGATACTATGGAAATATTAATCTCATTAGGACACAGTAATGACTGTGTGACTTGGGCCTCATTGCTAATACCCGCATAATTGCCTATGAATGAAAATGGTTCAGTTTGACTAACACCATCAGCTCTCAGTTGTACTCGTCACTCATTCTCACACCAAGAACATCCCCCAGCTAGTGTCCACCTGTCTATCTGGTTTGTCTGTTTGGTTTCACCTCACACTTCAGGTGTGAGCTGTAAGACAAGTTTTGCATTTGCATGGCACTCTGGCACAAAATACAATCCATGACATTGTCTTCAACATCAAGACCCAGACCCCCTTGACAACAGGGGCTTAAGCGCACTATGACCTGCAACTTCTTCATTCCATTAGATTTCACTTGCTCCAGAGAGCAAGCCAGCACACAAAACCCTGGGTGGTACTGAGGTGCCAAGGTGCTACATGTGACCTCTGGAGCACGCCTTTCTGATGAGCCTCCTCTTAGCCTCGGCCTCCACCCCCAGTGTCCCTGCACTGGCACTGCAGGACCTCAACTTCCCTCCTTGTTGCAGAGGTCACAAGATCAATCTCTGCAGGCATCTGTTCGGTGGGACTACCATGAGGTAAGGGTCATGGTGCAAGTAGGAAGTATCCTTACCTCACTGCAGAGGAAAGTGTGTCTTGCACTTGATTAATACCTGAGACTTGAGAGGTTGGCATTTCTCTCTTACCATTATCCTAGCTGTACAATTACTGCAAGTGCCCAGCCACTCTGCTGTTCTTCCAAGCTACCAAACGCCCCCTAAAAATGATGCAACTAACCGGGTAAGCAGCTCGAGATGAGGCGTGACTGGATCTGGTAGAAGAGTCTGTACTGCTGAGTCGGTCAGCTGGGATTTTCCTTTTTGGGAACTGGAAGAAGAAAACACATCATGCTCAGAATGGTTACTTAAAACATACTTGAAGCAATTGTACTAGGCAACACTGCAGAATACTCTTACAAAATTTGGAGTTGGCAACCTTGTGTTCCAACTCCGTGACCTGCAATATGGACCAGAGTGAGACAAATTGAATCAGATTCTTGATTCAATAAGAAAGAGTAGAATTGATTAATTTTACTTCTGGAAGGGTCCAATCAACTGGAGGACACACTGAACGGACCAACTGAATGGACACACAGATGAACTTTTTACTTTTTGAGAAATATTAAATACTCTGCTCCTGACTGGCTCACACCCTAGTAAGACTTTTCTACTGAACTAAAGTACTATAAAATAAGATACCCTCCCACGTTTGTCAGCATCACAATCCCAGTGTGTGTCAACAATGATTCCAAGCCAAGAAACCAAGGGATCAAAGCCAGTCAAATGACCCAAGCTCTTGATGGTAGGATCTTTATTCCTCCAAAGCGTGTTTTGCTAAGGCTTTGCATCTACTTTGCTAAGCCTCAAATTGCATCGTGTGTACAACACAAAGAAAAACATAATTCTCTGTCTTTACACATTTCAGAAGAACTGCCATGGTTGATTTCTTGTTCTAAATGTTACCAGTAATGTAATTTTCCTCAACAAACACAAGTTGCCTTTAAGGTTTGCATTTGACTCATGTCAGATTCCATAATTACTTTACTGAGGAAAGAAAAACTCACCTCTTGTCTATGTGCTGATCTAAAGCGATACTGATAAATCTCATGATCTCCCTTTGAAAATGATAAAAACAAGATGATGAAAAGCCTCAGAAGAAAAAAAATGCTGCAATTATGTTGAACACTGAGCACTTGAAATTAAGGGTAGTTCTGCATGCTTAGTCACAAGCACATAATGAAGTAGTTTATATAAAGCGTTAGAGTTTCTACTGCAAAATTATGACAGAAGCATGCAATATATATTGTCAGAATTTGCAAAATTGTCAAAATATTGGTTCTCTGCCTATACCAAAAGTTTCAACAAACTTGTGGAAAATTACAAGATGCTTTCATGCATCTGAGCAAATGACTGCAAGTAAGTTTTATGCGGCTAAAGTTTACTGTGTCAACTCATCATTTCCTGATTGATGATGCAAAGCGAGCTGCCATCAGGAACATGATTCACAAACATTAACAGCATCAGTCAATTTAGTGACAAAGTTACCCATATTTTGGAATATGTGCTGCTGCCACCTTCCAGATGTCTTGAATGATGTCCATGGCTATGGTGACTCCATGACTTGCTGCTGCTGCTGCTGCTGCTGCTACTACTGCTGTCATTCAAAGACCTCGAATGATGCCCATGGCTATGGTGACTCAATGACTTCCTGCTGCTGCTACTACTCTTGCTGCTGCTGCTGCTACTACTACTCTTGCTGCTGCTGCTACTACTACTACTCTTGCTGCTGCTGCTGCTGCTACTCCTGCTGCTGCTGCTGCTGCTACTCCTGCTGCTCCTGCTACTGCTACTCTTGCTACTGCTGCTGCTGCTCTTGCTACTGCTGCTGCTGCTTTTGCTGCTGCTGCTGCTGCTCTTGCTGCTGCTGCTGCTGCTCTTGCTGCTGCTGCTGCTGCTCTTGCTGCTGCTGCTGCTGCTCTTGCTGCTGCTGCTGCTGCTCTTGCTGCTGCTGCTGCTGCTCTTGCTGCTGCTGCTACTGCTCTTGCTGCTGCTCTTGCTGCTCTTGCTGCTTGCACCCTTGTTTCTCACTTGCTTTACTGGATCATTCCCATCTTCATCCACAGCCTTTTTGCCATCAGGAGAAGCAGCAGATGATGAGGAAGAAGAGGCGACAGAAGATGAGCTGGAGGGATTTTTTGTATTGGGGTCTGTCTCAAGCTCTGTTAGCACAGTTTTTCCTTTCTTAGAAGGTTGTTTCTTCTGGTGCCGTGTTTTGTTTGCAACCTTTGAAAACAGTTCAGAGAAAAGTGCAAGAGATGAGATTAATTTGGTTCTATATTTACAAAACCAAACTTCTCTGGGCGTCACACAAGCTGCTCAGATCAGCCTTTCAAGAAACAACAACTTCCATGTCTCATGCACTGCAGAAGCTGCAGAACTCCCTTAGATCTGCCCAGCTGACATCTACCCCAGCACAGAGGACCAGCCTGAGCTGGATGCTCCCCATAGGATCAGTCCCTCCAGATGTGGCATTGCCTGACAAGCCAGGCACTGGCATCCTTCAAACTAGTCCCATCCATGCTGTCCCTTGTCAGCTTTCCACACTGAATTTCAAACCCTTAGCTTCACTTATGGGAGAATTCCACACCCCCCTCCTTATCCCCCGCTGATGCTCAAAGTCTCTTACCTTGAATACACTCTCAATGCCCAGAATCTTCTTCAGTTTAGCTTGAATGTCTTCATATGGAGAGGACTCATCCTCTTCCTCAGACTCTGAGTTTACCACATGAATTATTTTGGAAGCTGCTCTGGATCCTGCCTGAATCTCCACCTGAATTTTGTCAATATCAGCATCTGTTTGAACTACAGACCAATTGCACATATTAGAAGATTATACTGCTTCAAACAGCACCAACAATCCTAAGGCAAGACTTCTGAGCAACTTTGTACCTGGCATCAAGACTATTTTAGCTTCATGTTCTCCAATTAATCTGTGCAAATATGTATTTTTTAGGAAACTGGCATCTCTGGATCTTCTGGAAAAGCAGAGCTGACAACCAAGATGATGCAGTTTGACACAAATATCTCGTTTGTGAGTTTTTCTTCCTGTGCTATCGCGAAGATCCTCTTGAGAGCTATAGGTGTGTTTCCTTGGCATGCTGTCAGCTCCTTGCTGCATTGGAAATGAGCATGTGAGTACTACTGGGACTGTAACATTGCAAAAGTAAAACTGCTGGCAAGAGGGTAAGTATTACTACACAAGTAGAAAGGAATAGGTTACCATTGTGAAACCCTCACTGGAAGCTCTCTCTGATGGCTTGAAAGGTTCTTCCACAATATTTGATGAAGCATCGTCTGGGACAATTGAGGTCCTCTTTTCAACTCCTATTTCTGCTATATTTCTTGATACAGCAAAAGCCTTATGTCTGTTGAGACATACACAAAAAAAATGTTAAATTATTCCAGTCCTATGTCTTTAGATTAAATGAAATATGTCCCTGTCAGTATCATGTGACAGCAGAGAGATATGTTGTTTGAACACAGGGATTGTATATGCAACTATAATTACATATATTATTAACAACAAATAAGAGATCATTACAAACATCAGTTCCTTATATCACAGGAATAATTCATAATCTGGATAAATTTAAACAAAAAACCCCCACTCACAAAATAATAATAAAATTTTTAAAAAAATTAAAAATAAACTCCTAAATAATTTACATAACTTTTTACTTTTAACTCCCTGATTTCTCTTCCTTGCTCTTTATCTCGAAGGTTCTGCTATACACTGAAAGGTCACCCCACCTCTAGAGACCACCATAAGAAGTCAGTGAATAGTGAACTTTGTAAGGTTTCAGCAACAGAAAGTCTTCTGAAGTAATGTTAATGTACCTTCCAACCACTATCTCAGTTTCCTCCTGGCATGGATTTGTCTCAATCTTAATATTTTTCAGTTTCATGTCTATCTTGGCATCAAACTTCATTGGCACTCTTGCCAGGACCTTGCCTTGAATTTCAACAGCATGTTGGAAGTACTCCGTGTTGACACCCATCGTGGCGACTGTATATATGTATAAGCTGAAACAGAGAGAAGCGGTCAGATGTAAGTAAAGTGCTCTTTTTTAACATGTGGTTCTACCTTTTCACAAGAGACCTCCATCATACTTAAAGCCTCAGAAACCTGCCATACCTCGGGTTTATGTCAGACCGAATCTGCATGCTGGCTTCAAGCAACTGGGAAGGTCTAAAATCTCCAGTTAAAGGGGGTGTTATCTTTCCATCAACTGCAAAGAACAGAATAAGATTTAAAAGCTGTAAAAATGAAAAGAATGACTTGGGTATAAACAAGAAACAGTTTTCAGGTAGAGGTAACGTTTTTGTTAATACAACTGTGTCTGAAAAACAAGACAGACTTTGGGGTACATGAGATCTTTTCCAGTCTGAAAAACACTGAAAATATACAGGAAGCTTGTTCTGATGCAACACACTGAAAATGAAAATTAAAATATAGTAAGAAAATAAAGAGTTGGCCCAAATTGAAAGTTTGTTAACAGTGTAACATTACATTTCAGAAATGTGAAAAGTCAGAAGACAGAGTGGAAGAAAGGTGGGCAACCAGGCTAAAGAGGCCCGGCTCTCCAATCTTTCCTTACATCAAGCATGAACATTTTTTATCATATTGCAGACCAAAAACCAGATATTGTATTCCAGATGCAGCTTCAGAGGTGCTAAGGAGAGGTGAAAATAATTTCCATTCTGCTTCTGCTCTGATGTTGCAGCCAACGATGCAGTTGGCCTTCATCACCACAAGAGCACACTGGTGATTCACTACATCAGCCTGGAGGCCAGCCTGGCCTTTTCCTGTACGGGAAGGCCCAGCCTATACACTTGCATTGGATACTCCATCCCAGGTGAAGGGCTTTGCATTGCCTCAGTCAAATTTCATCACACTTCCATCAGAACATCCCCTTCAGCCTGTCAGAGTCCCTCAGGGCAGCAGCCTGACCCTGTGCAGTGTAGTGACTGCTCCCACCAACGCAGTATCATCACTGACCCAGATTTGCTAAGGGTGCCGCCTTCTCCAAAATTCAGATTGTTAAGAGGCCATGAACAAGTGCTAACAATGGAAGAACGGTGTCATAACAATCCACCAATTTGACTTTCATCTGTGGACTACTTTTGGAGATCAGCAGTCCAGATAGCCTTCACTATGCAGCCCATCCATCCAATCCATACCTCCCCAGCTTGGCTACAAGGATGTTATTTTAGAGAAAAAATTAAAACCACACACAAATCAAGTGGTAGGGTTACAGACATTATTATAACAAACTAACAAAGCAAAAATGAAGATCAATGAAGAGTGGGCACGTATGAAACTTCCATGCAATGAAGAGCACAAAGACATGTAGTTCACCCTTCACTCCTTATGCCGTGTCAGCAAAAACAAGGGTCAGATTTGCCTAAATTAAAAGTAGTATGATCACTGAATGAACTTCTAGATACGTGTTTTACTTGCATATTTATTCTTTTAAAATGGAAGTCTCTGTCTCTTTTCAACAAGCCCGTCTCTCTTTTGATAGTGTTCCATTTTCTTATTAGTTTAATTAGCTACTGAATCCTGCCCAGCTTCTGTGTGCACCTCCAGGAGCCACTCCTTCTGCCCATGTCTGCAGTCAGCTTCCTTTGCACCTCCTGTTTTTACTGGCCTTGGATGCTTTGACCTTTCTCTTTTAGGTTTCCTAGGTTCTCTTCTCACCTCATATATCTTCGATCCATTCAAACATGAGGCAGAAATCAACTGCATTCAGCTTCTCCAGCACCTTCATTAGGTCCCCTCCACTACAAAAATTAGTTCTTTTTCTAAATTCCTGGTTTTCTACTTCTTTCTCCAGCACCTCTTAGCCTGTCCCACTCATCCCACCCTCAGAGCTGACACAGCTCGCCTCGAACTTCCCAACTCACTGTTGACAGCTGCACGTGCCAGAGCTGTTGTGTATGACCCGTACTCCAGCGGCAGGCCAGTGCAGGTAGGAACGATGTATCGCAGCTCTCCCATCCACACTGGCTGTGTCCATTGTCCTGCAATGCCATTGCGGATTTGGCTTGTGATTCTCTTCATCACCGTGCTCCTGTCAGCAGGTTCTAGCACAGTCTGCAGTAAAACAGACATCCAAGAGATTGGGATATGAAAGTACAGTGGTGTCAAACCTTGCAGAGAAAAGTAAGGGTCCCCAGTACCTTCAGAACCTGGTGCAAGGCTTCTTTGTTGATGCTGACATAGGCCACCTCTTGGCCAGATAGTTTCAAGTAGGCTGATACCAAGGGGGTTTCTGTTGGCAGCTCCTTCCATCCCAGGAGCTGGGGAACAGATAAAGAAACAAGCAAATTTCCTTACTGCAACACCTAATTCCCCAGTGTTTTGTATTCCAATGCAATCACGTTTACACAGAAGGGATGAGTCATTAGGCACACTACACCCCCTTTGAAAGCACAGCAACAAATCACTTTTCTCTTGAAGGCAAAGCTATATCCTTGTAAACTAAATGAGGCAAAAGAAGGTAGGGAGGAGGAAGCCTGATTGGCTTGAGACTCATAGTGCTGCAATGCCTGCCTGCCCCCTTCCCTTCTGCAGCCAAACACGAGTTGGGGAGGAGGCAGAAGCCATTGCAGGAGTGACATCCCCTGCAGTCTCTCAAGCAGACTGCTAGATGGATGGTTACCTTCTGAGACTAGCAGGAGGAGCCTAATTAAATACCCCTTTGTATAACCCACACATTGCTTTACTGAAAATACCTACAGCTTTTCCAATCTCCTTTATCTTTTTGTATGCAGGATATTCAGCAAATGGGATATTTCGTTTCATGATGACATCTGTGAGGCCTTCCACGTGGACACCAACCTACCAAAAGAGCATGAGAAGGAGGAGTCTGAAACACAATTACAGAGACAAAACTTTGTGTTCAATTTTAGTTTTGATTTGCTTTATTATTGACTTAGGTAAATATTTACCTCCACCAAATCAGCTACTGATCCTGAAAAGTATGCCATCAGCTTGGAAATGATTGCTGATGGGAACATTGTCCCTGGGCTGTTCATAACAAAGACATCTCCGGCAGCACCAACCTTATAGTTATCTATGGCAGAAGTAAACAAGAGTCACATCTTTTTTCTAACCATTCTGCTTCTCATTCAAGATCATATTTCTGAAGCTTTTCCCACTGCCAACTCTAAGGTATATCTTAACTTAAAAGTTACATAACTTTTAACTGTTTAGGCCCAAATTAAGAAATGGCTATTCAAGCACTTTTAAAGCAGTCACATTTAGTTCTATTTCTTATTGAAATGCAGAATGCTGTCCTTGTCCAAAGAACTCTGTGTTTCTTGAGAATGGATGTCTGAAGGGAAAGTTTCTCAGTCACTGAAACACTTTTACTTACCAAAATAACCACCAAAACTCATGACCTTGCTGTACCGATAGCTCATCCTGTCCAATTTGGGGGCCAGCAGCTTAAGGGCGATATTGCAAGCTGAAGATCTAAACAAAATGAGAAAGGCAATAATATCTGGAAATAAGCAGCACCCCATCAGAATATAAACTGAACTCAGTTTTTCAGCACGTGCAGTGCTCTCTACCAAGGACTGATTTTTTGCAGAAGATTGCCCACTTTGTTTCTGTCTCCACTTACATGTTGTACAGGTATGGCAATCTGCTCTTGGACAAAGCTTTCATGTGGGAATACACAAAACTGGCCACTTGCAAATTGCTCTCCTTTGTTGCCACATTGGCTATCGTCGTTATTAAAGGCAGGGCAGGCCTTGTCTCAAAGATAACAACACAAGCCATCATTCGCACTTCAGGGGCAAAGGACTGGTCTGCAAGGATCTGGATGAGATATCCCTGTACCTGCAGAGAGGAAACACAGTGTCTGGAAATAGCTTTTTGCATTACTGACATTCAAAGATCAGTCACTAACTTCAGAAGAAACAATTTAATATTATTGTTATTCTTTTAAAAATAATTTTTTACTTTTCTAAACACACTGAAACCACAAACACGACACCAAACAGTTCCCTCATTACCCTTACAGAGCATGTTCTCTGATTTTCTAAGTAAAGAAACCCCTGACAGATCCTACTTACTGTTTTGGGGTCCTTCCAAGCTATTTTTCTCAAGGCTGTTATGGCATCAATCTGAATATGGATGGGGATATCAGAAGCACCGGATGAAGATATGGGAAGGAACTTCAGGATGCGCTTGATGCTCGCTGGTTCTCCCATGTTACCAATACACTTCAGAGCTAATTTCATTTTGTCTTCACGGCCCCTGCTGATCGCTTCATCTGCCAGGTCATGGACAGGCTAAAGGCAAAGCACAGTTCAGTCTTTTTGTCCTAGTATATAGGTTGTCCACAGTGTTCCCCTTACTGAAAAGCCTATCATAATAAAGCAACTGGTTTTAATAAAAACACTGAGAGATGGCTTCTCTCAGGATTTTTCCTTACAGTGTGAAAATTGTGTTTTTAACAATGAAGGGAATATTGACATTAGTACAATGATTTGTTGCCTTAGTTCTGGAGAAGATCTATGAAGTGTTTATTTGCAAGTCCAATTGCCAGTTTTATACCATGTCTTAAAAGAATTAAGCTAATATAATGATCACTAAGCTACTAAGAACAACCTGAGAAAAAGCCACGCACCTGAAGAGCTTCTTTAGGACAAGCTGAGGTCTGAGAACAGTATCTATTGACCACAGAACTATATCCCAAGCAGGCAACTTGCTGAAGCACAGGACTTTTCTGGATTCGAGAACTGGTCATTAAATCCTGGGGGAGAAAAGTGGGAAAAAATACATTTAATTTGGTACTCAATAGAATGCTTGACAGCTTTCAGAGCAGGGAAGTCATCAGAGTTTATCTGGGGGAGAAGCAATTTCAGAATGATTATTGCTTACAACCAAATTAAATCAGATTGTAGATGTTTTATTTGCAAACTTCACTTAGTTTAATTCCCCACTAGTTTCACTAAAAATCTGCATTTTTGTCAGATTACATAGCACCATTTTTATTTTCCTGAACTGAGCATAATAGTCAAAGATTATGGCTAAACATCAATCTATAGATGGAATCCTTATAACAGCATGTAACACAAGTATGTTAATGATGCATTCTCACATTGCATCCTTTTTTCCTATTTGAGAAGAATGATACTGACTAGAGATGGGAAAATAAGGTTCAGAATACACATTGGGCTATAATGTCAAAATATTTGAAGTTTGCACTAATGCTTTCATTTTCCAGCTTGCACTTTCCAGTTTGCAGGAATAGTTTGCGATTAATTTGTAGGAACAATTTGCAATCAAAAGAGCTATTCAAATGATACAACACACAAATCACTGTTTGTCTCAGAAGTAAAAGATGAAAGTACACAAAGTTTTGTCTGTAGAAAGTATGACATGTGATCCCAGCAAACTAAAACGGACATCATTCTTAGAAGTTTTTATGGGAAAAGGGCTTTTATGTTAATGTAGCAAAAGGAAGACACGGAACTGTATGTCCTCTCATATATGGAATTCCAAAAGAAATCAATAGTTAAAGCTTTGCACAAAACTGGTAATACATGAGAGGAGAATCCAGTCTATAATATACTTCATAATCAAAAATTGTCACCAATTATCAATCCTTTTGCTACTGAATAGGAAAGATCCACCCGATTTACTCACTGCTGCTATTGGAACAGTTTGTTCATCAGCTTTCGTGAAATGGAGAGCAAAAGAAACAGTTAGGAGAGTCTGGATGTAGTTAAGGTCATCACTGCGAATTCTGGTCTTAATGAATTTCAGTGCTTCGGTGGTGCCTGTCACAGAAACTGCACTCAGCAGCCATCGCCTGCAAGCAGGTTAAAAACAAAATCCTTAATTTTAGCTCCAAATTCTCAAAACATCATGAAGTTTCCTGCAAGTTGATAAAATGAATACCTGTAACGGGGTTTATCTGAAAATTGTCTCCATATGGACTCGAGAGTGTCAGCACTTGCTATCCGGCAGAGCTGGACGAGCTCCGAGAATCTGTATGGAACATCGTCGTGGAAATCTTCTTGGTTATTCAGGACTATGTGTTGCAGTGTTTCCACTATCTGTTACCAAACACAAGAGAGAGGGCATACATAATTAAGCCCTTTGGAATTTATGATCATTGCTGTTGTTAATTTTTTTATTAGGAAAGCCCTTTGAACACCTAGAAATGCTATTACCCGCTGCTCAGGGTTTTTCGTCTTGATTAGCTGCAGCGGCATCTGTGGTGATGCGGATGGGAAGTGGTAACGAAGGCCTCCATAGCTCTGCATGGAAATGTCCGGGGTGCTGCCCCGCTCGCTTCGCACTTCAAGCAAGGTGAGTTGTTGTCTGTCAAGAGACGAGTGCCATGGGCAATTATTATCTGCTAATGGATAAAGCCTTCTAATTCGAACAGAATAGTATTCAAGTTATCGACAATGAAATCGATTCTGAGGAGCTAAGCCACTGTCTTCTGAATGAGTGCTACCTACTCAGTGTGATCAAAGATCTTATTTCTGTGTGTACCATCTTCCTCCTGGCACTACACTATAAATTAGCCCTTTTCCAGGACAGAGTAGTGAAGTTGCATTCTTATGGTATAAGTGAGCAAAAGAGCTTGTTTCCTTCTCTTCCATGTCATTGTAGTGCCAAGTTCAGCAGGGTACAAACAAAGAATGGTTCACTGAATTTTTAGGAACTTGGAAAACCCAGGTATGAGTACTCAGAACTTTACCCAAACTGCTGTGGAGTTCAATTCTCATTTCACTTCAAGGCGGGGGGGGGGGAAGAAACTGTCATAATCCACAATTATTCTCACTTTGTGAAGCAAGCCCATGTCCCTATTGAGTTTTGATTCCACCTTTTCAAGGCATCACCACTTACCTTGCTTCCGTGACAGCAACTCCGGTAGGTTCACTGAATGGTGAGATCTGATACACCTGCTGCGACGTCACTTCTGTAATCAGGGTACCACTGTCTGACTGCTTGAGTTTGTAAGAGAAAGCTGTGGTCCCTTTCACAAGCCTCTCTTTCTGAAGGAAGACAGAGACACCCAAAAAGTGATTTGGAACAGAATGGATGTGCTTCTACTTAGGAAATCTTCCTGCCTCTTACGTACCATCATGTCAACAGGACAAGGATAGATATAAGCCATCCCAACACTCTTTGCCACTTTTTCCTGGCAATTATTTTGGTCTACAGTTTTGGTAACAGAGACTCGGCCATTCTTCCTGTCTTCCTGGATGACATACCTCGTATGGCAAACACCTCCAATTCCAGCCTGGCAGAACAATAGAGATAGTGAGACTTCCCAACCATACCAGGATTTCACTGCATGAGAAGTTGTTCTACGGAACAAAGATTCTGAAGGAGCAGTAGGAGGGTAAGGACCTACTGAGCAGTCTTCATCATGTTTTTAAAAATGTTGCCATCACATCAAATTAATATTATTGAACTAAGAAATAGACATGAATGGTACTTAGTCAGGGGATGGAATTTAAAATTAAGAAGTAATCGATTGATATCAACAATGAACAAACAGAATGTATCTAGTAGCTCTACTGGAGAAGCCACAGAATGGATATATTGATAGCTAATAATGCTTTTTTCCTTTAAAGTGTTACACTTTAAATCTTACTGACAGCTATAAAAATATCCAGCACAGATGGTTTGTTCAGTATGTAAGTGCATGCTTTCTTCTGTATGAATGCAAACTGGCTTTTTGTGATGATGAATGTTTGAAAGCAGATGCAAATGAAGAGAAACTTGCAGCAAGAGCACCTAAAGAGGACACCTCCTTACAATGAAGTAGTTTTAGAAAAGCAAAACAAACCTCTTGCAATTCATACACGTTCTGTGACTTTTTAATGGTTATCTGCATCATGTTCAGTATTCCTCTCACTATATTGATGCACGTATCAGGGCAGTCTTCTGGGCCATAAATGTTTCCAATCCTTCCACTACTGTATTCAAACTTGAAGGGCCGGGTAAAACATGAGGAAACCACCTGGGTGATTTTGGAAGACCGAGTAAATGGGTCCCTGGGCCAGATGCCATTGTATTCCTCTACTTGTGGAGAGCGGATCTGGGAGGAAATTAAGACAAGACACGTGAATAGAATTACTTTGGTACTAAGTATGCAAACAGATTGGAAGAAATTAACATAATCACTAGTTCAATACGATTTCCCCACAAACATAGGCTTAGAAATCCATAGCAGTTTATTCTTTTGTCTCCTACTTATACTGTGGTAAAACCAGTACAAACCCTGTGGGCTCAGCAGCATTACTTTATCTTACAGAAGCAGTTAACATATCGCTATTATCTCCCAGGGGCATTTTAAACTTGCATTAACTCTACAGGGAATAAGGCTAATTCAAAATTGTAATAAAATTTTTCAATTAAATTCTCCCTGTGCTTTCAGCCTTAAAATAAATACTCTGCTTTAGGTGAAATTTATAATTTAAAAAGTTTGCACCTTTCTAAATGTAAAAAAATAGTTTTAGAGTGTTCCATTTTAACCCATTCCCTTCCCAAATTTTTATTTTTACTAAATTAGTTGCTGTGTTTCATCCATATTTCTGAATTGCTTAAATCAACCATTTTTTAAGTAATGGAGATTTTTTATTTTAATAACGGACAATGTATTTATAAACCTCCACAATGAAACACAATGTAAACTAGAAGCAACTTCCCTAACTCTGGCAAAGTTACTGCCAGTTTAGGTGCCTCAGAGCACAGCCTGGTGCATGCCAGGAAGAAGGCTACAGTGAGAAATGCAGTCCCTAGCCCATCATTTTGACATGCTGCCCTCATCAACGGAAGATGACCTACAGCTCAGCAACAGCCAGTAAAAGCTCCGTCTCTGACCTCAGTGCCCAAAAAGAGAAGCTCAAATTTGTAACTAAATTAACAGACAAAAAGTACTTTTCTGAAGCATATTTATTTGGGATGGGTCAGGTCCTGTGTTTATTGATGCTGGCAGAGGGATGATTTCACACATACAGATCTTTTACTGCATTAGCCAAACACTAAATTTTATCATATACCCCTTTTTGATGTCTCTCATTTCTTAGTCTTTCTTTCATCACTTATCACTTTCTATCTTTAGTTTTAATCACTTTTTAATTCTATATTTATTAATCGCCTGCATGGCAATGATTTTACATGGTGAAGTCCTGGTTTCCCACAGAAGTTAGAAACGTGTTAAGAGTAGAATCCAATCTTACAGTGGGCTTGAGTGCCCTGAGGTGGAAACAACCATTTCCTAACAGAACCCCTGATTTGGGCACCTCTGTTTCCAACACAAACCATGAAGAACATCTATTACAAACAATTTCCGCAACAAACACTGTAATTGCCTGGGTGCCACTTCTGAAACCTTATCTAGCAGGTTGTTCTCTGACCCCAGCAGTGCTAAGTCTCCAGCCATGGTTCCTAAACCGCAGGTTAGCCAGATGCAGTTAAGTCTCTGATTTACAGACCATCCTGGTGCAGCATATTTGGAAGGCAACACATACCTTGAGGAGGTAGGTGCTCTCTGACAGCCCACTGATCTCGAGTTTGCAGCTCACGCGCACACCAGCTTTGGCTAAACTCTTTTCTTGAAGCCCGTTCAAGACCCATCCTTCATAGCTGTACAAGTGGGTCCTTCTGGTAACAAATCCAGGGTCTGTGGGGAATAGTAGCCGTTTTCACTACACTCACAAACATCTTCTAATAAATAGATATTACAACAATGTAATCAAAATAAGTTTATACAAGGAAATTTACTTACCAATGTCAAACTTCTGGCTACCTGCAAAAAGAGATTGAAATCCAGATGAGTGATGTTCAGTCTAGATTCTACTGTTGCCACTGAACGTACGGAAATTTGGGGAAAGAGAGATGAAAAAGGGATATATAGGCTTACCTACAAGGGTGAGCACTAGTGTGAGTATGATTCCCCTCATAGTGAAGGTGAATGGGGCTCTGCTGGACATGGTGAGACTTTTATGGAAGGAAGCCCAGGAACACGTGGCTGTGTTCTGCTGAATTCTCAAGTTTGTTATCAGTTTATGTAAACACTTCCTTTTTTGCAATAATACTTTCTCTTCAGATGGAATAATGGAAATCGAGTCACACCTTGTCACCTCACCAATTTTTTCCTAGAAGCCCTTTGCTGGATGGATTAAAACTTCCCACTTACCCTACAAAACATTTTTATGAGACTCTTTGCGATGAATTTTACAAAAAACATATTACTTAATTTCTTATGTTGTGTCACAGTTGGCTGCTGGCATATGGTCCTGCCATGAGGTTGATTTTACCCAGGTTATGCTGACCTGGCATCTGAGCCAAACTGTTATCGAACTGATAGTGGCCCAATTAACAGAGTCAGTGTCATACATGCTACCAGCATTGTTTCTCTTCCCTCAGCACTGGTTTTCAGCCACCCCTGTAAACAGGAGATGAGAAATACAATAAACCCTTGCTTATCTTCTATCATATGTGCACCAAAGGACATTTAACATACCATACATGTGTAAAACATGTATTCATTCAAATAAAGCAGAAGATCAGCATGTCCTTTTAGCTTCGGTCACACTGACCAGGAATATTTTTTAAATTAACAAAGATTTCATAAGCAATCTGTAAATATTTTATCTTCCAAGGTAAATGACAGCTAAAAGTGAACAATTAAAACCCACAGAGACTCTTAGCAGTGAAGCAGGGGGAACAGGAGTGCAGGTCAGCTAGAACTTTTGCATTTCCTAAGGAGCCAAATACAACATGCAGCCAAGTACCTGAAATGTGCAAATCACACCTGCCCCTTTTAAGTAGGGTAGTAGATCGATAACTATAGAAAGAGAGGAATGAGTTCTGGTCAATCATCCCAAAAAAAGTTGCAGAGTCCTCCAAAATGAGCTGGCTTGCAGTTGGATCAACAAAATCAGGCAAAAAAAACCCACAGGGGTTTATGAATTGGAAGGTATTTCTGGATGGGTAACTTCAGGCAATACAATAAACTCTGGGCTGTAGGCACACAAAAAGGGTGAATCCAACTCTAATTTAACATTTGTGACATGCAGGTTATTTAGCCACTTCATTTCTGTTCCCACATCATCTGTGGTTATAAGATTAAACATAGAAGCATGATTTGTGGCAAAAGCTATTTTAACATTCATTCATTTAACCACAAATGAACATTTATTTTATATACCAGCAGTTTCTACAGCCTGACACTAGCAACTGCTTTTCCTGGGCTGTCACTCTCACAAATCTTGACTTTTCCCAACAGATTTCTTCTGGGTTGTAAATTCACCTGGGTCTGTGCATCCTCTATTTTGGGAACTGCCAACCAGCACACTACAGAAGGCTGTTTTCTTTTGGGAGAAGGGTCCAACAGACACACACACGCATGACATGACTGGCATAAGCAAGAAGTATCTCTGTCCTGGCTTTGGCCGGGATAGAGTTAGTTTTCTTCCTAGGGAGTGGTATAGTGCTGTGCTTTGGATTTAGGATGGTAATAATGTTGACAACACGGGGATGTTTTAGCTGTTGCCAAGCAGTCAAGGAGTTTCAAGCTTCTCATACTGTCTTGCCAACAAGATGTGGGAGGCACCCAGAAGCTGGGGGGTGACATGGCCAGGACAGCTGACCCAAACTGGCCAAAGCGACAGTCCATACCATGTGATGTCATGCTCCATATGTAAGCAGGGGTGGGCCAGAAGGCAGGTCAGCTTATGGACTTGGGGAGCGTCAACTTGGGGCGGTGGGAAATTGTTTTGTTCATCACTTGCTTTGCATATTTAATCTTCCTTTTTGTGTGTGTCTCCTATTAAATTGTCTATTTCAGCCCATGAAGGGCTTGGCCTTTTCCATTTTCAATTCTCCCCCTTCTCTCTGGGAAAAGAGTCTGATCAAAGGGCTGGGGGGTTGTTTTAGCTGCCTGGCAGGTTAAAGATCACAGTCTATTTCTCATGATTATTAATCTATTCTATTATGTTCAAGGGAACAAGCATGTTTTTGTGTCAGGTGATAAATTTTTCACAATGACGGGGCAAGCTCTTACAATTGTAATTAGCTTTCAATTGCTGAACCTTTCTTTAAAACAAACTTACCTGCTATACACTCCAGTTAGCTGTAAAACTCAAAACTTGAATAAAGCAACAAAAGTACTGTACCAGGGTGAAAACTACAACATAATATACCACAGCTATACTATGGACTTTCTTTTTCCTAATTATTTTAATTACAGTGCAACTCTGCTGGGCATAGGGAACAGTAGAGGTCAGATGTATTGTCTGCAAGCAATCACTGAGTCAGAATTTGAACATTTTTTTTGCGATGTTTTTGGATCTAACTGTATCAGCCCTTTTATGTGTTGTCATCTACTTCTTTCACAACATAGAGGAGGGGTGGAAGGGAAGAAAGTAAAAGCAAGATGCCTTCACACATAAAAGCTTTGTGGAAAACACGTTAAATTTTTTTTTTAAAAAGCAGCACAGAGTAGCTAAATTAATTTAACCTATATAGCATCCCCATAACCCTGTAAATACTTACATTTTCATTTTAAGAAAAACCTGTTTAAATTTCTATTATCTTGGAGTTTTATTAGTTATCTTGGCCCAGATGAAGCATACACAGAATAATCCTAAGAAAAGCTAGGAGGTGGCTTGACCTTTTTTCATATACAGAAATATTTTTGTCCTGCTGCAACTGAAACAGAGCAAGTCTGCAGAAGGCAGTGGAAGCAGGAATGCCCTTATGAAGAGGGCTCTTTTGTAGGGAGAAAGTTCTCATTCATTAACTTTTTCTTTACTACCCAGTTTGTTTTGCAAAACCTGTATTGTGTCAGCCTCAAATGCTGGTGATGAAAAGGAAAGAAATTAACAGCTGTAATTAATCCTGGAAAATAAGCTCTCATACCTCAGACTGATACTTATGGCAAAAGCAGTCTTTCATCACTCTAAGACCAAAAAAAGCAACAATGCATATTATATCTAAAGATTGTGTGAAATAAAGCACCATAGTTTAAGAGAGCCACTTATCTGTCTTAACATTATGCCTAGGTAAGCTAACAATAGCTGTATGCTAATCAGTCACTGGCAGGCAGTATTTCTTGTTCCCTCATAAGTAGGCCACTTGCTCCACTATCTCAAGCACACACCCGTATGCAGTGATGCACCTACATTGCCCTCATGCAAGCAGCCTCCCTCTTTGCTGTCCAACGGCCTAAGTAAGATCCCGAAGTTGCTTCCACTCCAATGAAGCATCACAATGTCACCATACTACTAACCAGACTATCTGCAGTATCCATGCTATTGCTAGCAGCAGCTTCAGATTTAAGAGGTTCCTGATCACTGCATACAGAGCAATCCAAAAACCATAGCCACGTTTCCTTCTTACAGCAGCAGGACTTAGAGCCCAGCCTTCCAGAGCAGGGCTTTTAAGAAGTCAGCTCAGGATGCAACTGCATATGTGCTTCTAGCATGGTTAGCTCTTCCATCAAATCATTTCCACTTCTACGAGATGGGTTACAGAATGTTAAGGCAAAAAATTAGTACAAAGTGTTTATTAATTGATAATTGTTCAGTAGGTAAAAAGATTTACTAGTCATTTACTTTGTTCTTCAAAGGTATTTCATAGAATGGCATGGGTTGGAAGGGACCCCAAGGACCGTAGAGCTCCAACCCCCCCGCCACAGGCAGGGCGCATTTGTAAGCTGGAAGTTACCGTCACAAGGAAAACCCCGCCTGCCGGAAAGCCCAGCTAAGGCACGCCGCCATGACACCGGCGTTACCTCAGAGGAGCAGCAGCCCCTAGCGGCACACTGACCCGGCCTCGCCAGGGGCTCTGCGGCCTGCGCTCACCTCGCCGCTGCCAACACATCACACTGTGCGCTTTACGCCCTTCAATTTGAAGAGGAGTTTTCGTTCTTCTAAGATCCAGGCAAGCGCTGTCCAACACGTTGCAGGGAAGGTGCAAGCCCAGCAGAACAATGCGTTGCTAAACCCTTTCAGCGGATGACACGACTGTGGTCACACACTGATTGAGGGGGAACTGGAGAAATAGGAAATGACATTATTTGGATTGCCTTTCCCAGCTGACTATCTATGCAGCAGAAAGCTGACCAAGAAGATAGTTATATACACATCTGCATCCTTAAGGGTGTGATGCCAAAACCATACTATAAAGTATTCCCTGCTCTATCTCAGTGTGCTGAACTGTAGTTCCCTGTCTTAGCTCCTTGGAGAATTCTGGTTTTCTTTCCTTCTCATGTTATTCTATTGCTATTTTTCCAGGTAGCCCGGTCACTCTCTTACACCCAATTCTCAAAGCGTCCGGGAGAGCAGCAATACCGTTTCAGAGAAGGATTCCAAGCTTAAGTTAAATTCCTGAGAAAGACAGAAATTTCTTAGCCAAAAGAAGACATTGGGAAAACCCAACAAGAGATGAGATGGGTTTGCAACAGGCAAGGAAAAGCACATGCTGTGATTCAGGTGGAGGAGCCTTTGAAACATCTTATATCTACTTCACTATTTTTATCATGTTATAAAGAAAACAGATACCTCCCCCCAACCCCCCAAAAAAAGATTCTGGAGTCAGTTAGAAGAAAAAAAAAAATACAAAAACAGTTGCAGATCTGCTGACATAGTGAAACTTGGCCCTACAAGCATGCTAGCTTAAAATTTCAGTGCACACAGAACACAGCAGCAGGGTTTCTTAGACTTACACGTTTATTTTTCACATTGGAAATAATTTGATTCCTGACTGAACCATTGAAAGTTCTAATACATCTGTAAACTGATATCACTATAAAACAATTTAAAATGCCATGTAAAATACTATGTATGCAAGTGTTTCATTTAATGGTTTCTTAGCATAATAATTTTGTCTATTTACAAATATATAAAGATTCTGCACTTTAATTTGAAATATCAAAGAGGTATTTTCAAGTCACACAACTTAATAAATATAGAACCAGTTTTGTTAAAAATCTACAGTATACTGTACATTCAAGTGGAGGCAAAAGAAGTTTTAATGCCATTTATACTCAAGACATAAATGAATGTTTCCAATAATTAAACAATTTCTAAAAGTGCTATCTCTGTGATGAAAGGTAACAGGACCCAGTATTTTATGACAGTCAGTTTCAGACCATTGCTTCATTCACAGAATCAGAGCTTCTGTTACTAGAAAAATATCAAAGCTTTTATGCATTTAAGTTATCTTCTTTCAAGAATTGCAAGAGGCAAAAAATGGTCTAAAAAAATAAAAGCCATGTGCACACACAGACACACACACCACATAATCCTCTAGAAGAATGATCAAACTCACAGCATTCTGTTTCACTTAAGAATGACAAGTTTATGAACAGATCTCTAAAAAAAACCAAACACCCAGCAGGCAACCCTAGGGAGTCTAAGGCAGTTGTTCTATATGCAAGTGTCTACATAGAGTGCCAGCTCCAGGTCTTCCCACGACTTCTTGCATTACTCTGTTTCCTCTTTGTCACTTCCAACCCACTGATTTGGCTTGCTATCTCCAGCAGGTTGCTTTGATGCAGCACTGGAACTGGGAAAAAGAGAATGTTACAATGCAAGTAAGTTATGCTTTGGATAGAATCACAGTACTGGTTTTATACTATGATGTTTAGTATCTTTTGCTATATATCAATCATCAGCCTTAGATTAGGCTTTCTGTAAGTTAACACAGCCTAGTCTCTATACTCTAGAGAACTTAGCACTATAAAAATAACTATCTACGACACCATTTCAAATACCTGTTATGTGTAAGATACTGAGATGTCTGGCAAGGTTCTGCTGAAACAAGACCACTGGACACACACTGAGGTTTCCTTTGCTGCAGTGTAGACTTCACTAATCGATTGTCTTGCTCAGAACCTAAGAGATATACATATCAACAGTTAAACTACAGTGCAACCAAAAGAATTTGAAGGACTTGCTTCTTTATGCCCTCTGCTTTCAAAAAACCAAACATCTTCTGGCACACCTACAGTAAGTCTTACTGTTACAGAACTGTGATAAAAATTTAAATATTCTTAATGGTACCAAATGAAGTGATGTTAAAATTAGGATGCTAAATTTGAGTGTTTAACATTTCCATACACAGCCACCACTGCACATGATCCTACTGACGTCAAGTTTAAAGTCACACAAATGTAAAGTTTCTCACTTTACCACCGAGGAAGCTTTTTTACTCCTTATGTAAGAACTCCACCATCATACCCAGTAATTAACACCAACATGAGTGCTTGCAAGCTTGCCAGAGTATAAAAAAAATAAATTAGAAGGAGCAAGCTAGATGCTTTAGCATTTCTGTGAACACAGCCATGGCCAAAGCTGGCAGAGCCAGAAAGACATGGCCAAAGCTGGCAGAGCCAGATCAAACCCTGCTAACTCTTCTTCACATTCAGATTTCAAAGCATTCAGGTGTGGCAAAACCAGAATGATTCTGTATTCGACAGTATTCCTCACAGCACTACAGAATTAAGAGCTTTTGGACAAATATTATGAAAAATAAAGCTTGACAAAATTCTAATGATAACCTCTGGAGTAACATCCAAATTGGAATATGATTCTCTGTATGGCAGACGTACTTTGGTTTCATTACTATTACCCAGCAACTTAAGGTTGGGATACACAAGATTGAATAACACCACTTAGAGAAAATATGGCATTAGACACATCCAGAAACACTAGAATTTGGGATAAAAACAATTAGAAATCAAAAGCTTTAACATACTATGAAAATGCAACAGCTCATTAAAGCAAATCATAAACAACAGCCAAACAATCTCAATTCTGTTCCTAAAAGCTAACATTTTCCTGATGTGGAAGATCTTTTAATTCCACACTTACAGAAGCACTACAGGAACTTCACAGAGGAGAAACAAGGATAGCAGAAGATGAAGCAGGGCTACTTAATCTAACAAGAATATAAATTCAAGCTATCTTTAAATCTTGGCTGTCACAAGAATCTGTTTAAGAGACACTTAATTTCTCCTCCCATCCTTTCCCCTACCCGCCATGCCATCCCTCACACCTTAGACAGTATTTAAGGCTTGTCAGTGAAGACCAAAATTTTGCATGTGTATATTCAGCCATGGGAAATAAGCCTACCAACTTGAAAAAAATTGCAAGAGTAGAAAACACTTTCAATAAAAATAATATTCTAAACTGTGTCATATCATATGCATTTAGCTATATTTTCATTATCTTTTCTGGACAATTAATACCTTTATGAGGATTTTAATCTTAATTTTAAGTTGTTTATTGCTCAAGTTTATTTTTGTTATGCTCTTTTCACCATTTCCTTTTCCAAAGGATTTTTTACTGAATATGTATGTGTATGCATGTTTATTAGTACTTCATCTCAAATAGTGAAATGCTGCCATCTCCACATGATGATGCCACTGTTTCCAAAACTTGTTTCTAGTCTATATGAATTTCTACAGGTCACAACTTCAACTGACTTGGCAATGAATGCTACCCATTTATTTTAATAACCCTAAAAGTTCCCCACTATTAACAGCTGTGCTGTCAGTTACTTGACATTCACCACATGACTTCAAGTATAAATTAATTTCATAAGCAGTTGTCAGGGAGTTATGATTCCCTTTTTAAAAGGAAGTTTTGAACCATCAGCTATTCTGACAGGTAGAAGCATGGTAAAATGTCTTGGGAAAGTTTTGTTTAATAATTTTGCTCATGTTTTCCCCACTTTTGACTAGAAGATGCAGAGAAACACATTACAGTAACATAGTTTGAACCAAATACTTGCTTCCTAAGAAGGCACTTGGAGTTGTCACACTTTCAGAGTGCTTGTAATCAGTAGACATACTTAAGAACTGTTGCTTCAGCCATGTTCCTCTATCTTCTTCAAATGCCTTTCTCTAGAAAAAGAAAGGCCAGTTTATACTTACAACCACAGGAACAAGAATAGTCCATATTAAAACAATCCTATTCCACCTAAGAAAGCAGAAGTTCTAACATGTCCACATAACTAAAGACAGCCAGTAGTTTAACACAGAATTAGTCATGTGAGCAAACCTTTGAATTCAACAAGGATTATCTGAGGGATGCATTTATTTACAAGCCAAACCCCATTGTTTGTTTCACAGAGATCTGACTAATCCTTCCATTTTACTGTTCTCCAGAGACACAGCCTCCTGTCAGTGCCTCCTATGTTCCCCTTCCCCTCAGCATAGCATCACTTCTTGGAGGAAGCCCTCATTTCTGGGCAGCTGCCAGTAAGGATTAGTGCTTAAACCTCAACCTTGAGCTTTTGCCAAACAGATAAAAGTGACATTGGAAATAGTACTGATTACTTCAGCCTGAAACTGGGGTAGAAAGGGGTTGTTTCATTTTCCAGTCACTCTGAGCATAGAGGAGAATATGGCTGAAAGACAACCTCCAGAAGATCCAGTGGTTCTGGAATCAAGCAACAAGCCATTCCATCTCCAAAAGCTATCAGTGAGAGAGGATGTCCCCATTAAATAAAATCATTTCTACCATGTCAGGAGAAAATAAAGCAATGTAAACCTTTTCAAACACCCACAGAGCTTACAGTACTGCTTAATACTTATGCATTTTAACAAGCAGAAGGATGAGTAGTTACACTTATGCTACAATGTAATTATTATCACTCAAGACTTTTAAAGATGAATTTGAGGTCCAACCTGGAATCTACTAACTCTTTAAACACAAAATCATAAAGTTGAATCATAATCGCTACATTTAGTGTTTTAGGTCAGTATTTGTCAGTGTGAACTACTGGTGTGCCAGTATCTCAAGGATACAATAAGTTTTACAACACAATAATGGACAAGTTGTCCATCTAGCCCAGTATTCTGTCTCCAACAACAGCCAAAAGTGATGCTATTTATAAGGTCTCATGAACCTGGCCACTTTTTGCAGTGCATTCCCTCAGAGGTTCACAGCTCCAAAAGTCATTTGATTAAATATGCTGGAGGGCACCCCCTTGTCCTCTCCTCTTACTGTCCATCAGCTGGGCAGCTGCCTTTTGAACCTGATATTCCATCACCTTCAGAATCTCCCGTGGCTGCAAAGTCAACTACCTAACATATAAAAATATACTTTAAAAAATATGCTTTAGACTTAATTTGAAGCAGTTTCTGTGAGTTCCTTCTAGTCTTAATCTTGAGACATTTGATCAGTGCTGCTTTTATCTGACCTACTGAATCCACTGTTTTGTAAGTTTTAATCATATCCCACTCCAACTTTCTCCTCTCTATGTCAACACAAGCATTTTGGTAAGCACTAAGTCTAAGACCACTTTTTCCTTCAATAGCTTTTTTCCCCTGTCACCATGACCACCATTACCTGCTAAACTTGAGACCCTTCATGTTCTTGGCCCTAACTGTTGCCTAGACCAAAGGACACACATGCTAGAGCTCATTTTAGAAACACATCTACCCCATCTCCCAGTATGCATGCTTACTGGCCAGCTTAACTACACGAACAGAACAGAAAATGACCCTACTAAGGGCAAGACAGTGATTTGTTTTCCACAACAGCAACTGTTTTTTACAAAAGTTTAGGAATACAGTACTCTTGAGCTAACCCTCCAGCCAAATCTGACAGTTTGCATAAGCCTTACTTTCCAACAGATCATTCCAGTTGCAGCAACTGTATTTTCCAATACATACAAAAAGTTTAAATGCCAACAGAATGATCAAATTGACCAAAGATATATCTTTTTATACAGTATAGGAGTGATCTTTCCCTATAGATATGTTAGCAAATATCCAGACATTGTTAGATGGTTGCACTTTATTAGTGTTTCTACTGTTATAATAGTAACTCTTCTTCCATAGGAGTTTCCTTTTCTAATACCTTTCCACTTTTCTAATACCTCAAGTCCTAATCTAATAGCAGCTTCAGTAAAGCTTCTTCTTTCCTTCTCAAAATTCTTCTTTTGTTCTCGAAATAGCCTCCATTCTTCCTGAAGACGCTCTCTTTCTTCCAGTAAGTAGCAGTCCTGTAGCAACAGAGTGGTGTCGTCATCACATGGAGACATAAGCTGCTGCTGCAGATGTAAAGCAACAAATAAAAGGACAAACATTAGTTTGGGAGTGACTGTTAGGAGGCACAGTATTTCCACAGATTCAGTTTTATCAGAAGAATGCTTGAAGCTTCATATGAAGACAATGCAGTAACTCCCAACTTGGTGACTGGTGGGGGCAAGGTTTCAGATGGCAAGCAAGATGTTCAGGGAGCTGACTTCAGACTTCCCCACCTTTGTTGATCCCCCCAGATTATTCCTACCAGAATTACAAACTTATTAAAATTACTAACCAACCCACTAGCAGACCCATATACTTAAACCAACCATTAAGATATTTTATCCATTCTTTGATAATGGTTTTTGAAGTCTGAGGTGAGAAAAAATAGCACATAAAAAACAACCTACAAACCCCTTTAGATTCAGTTGGGAAAAACAAAAAAGTAAAGCCTACTACCTGTAGGAGCTGTTGCTGCGTTTTGATCATTTCTTTACATTGCTGAATCTCTAACTCTAGCTTTTCAGTCTCCAGCTCATGGTCTTCTCTTGAAATGACATCTTTGTCATTCAAAGCTCCTGAATGTACGCGTGACACTGAGGGGGAAAAAGAAGCCCTACTTAAAATCAAAACAAAAAATCCCTCATGTCAGGGACTCTTAACAATATCAAAAGGTTTTAGACTGTATTTGTTTCATCCTGGAAGACTGACACACAGCATGTTCAAAAGTACTTCTATCAGAGACAAGAGACGCAGAATTGATGCTATTTGTGTAATTATGTACAGACCCAGTTCAGAAGAGAGGCAGTGAAACACATAGCTGTGTCACATTCCCCAAGGTAAACCAAGCGTCTGCACTGCAATGAAAAGCATCACACAAACCCCCTGCTTGTTCCAGCAGTTATTTAAAAGAAAAAACAGCACACAAAAATATCAAGACAACAGAAGATTTCTTTTTACTGACATGCTGGTTTGCCTGTTCTTCTGAGCTCATTTTTGAAGGGCTTGTGTGTTCATAAAAATATGACAGTAGCTATATTTATCACAGATATAAAAAGAAAACCTTCTCTTTCAAGTCTCGCAAAGGAGAAATGAGCTAGCAGAACATTGTGTGCATGTTTTCATCCCAGTAAGGGAATGAATTATAGAAAGGAAGTGTATGTTAAATAAAGCAATATGTAATTATGCAGTTTCACAGGTACCTATCACTATGATCATAATGATCCAAGATTTGATCCCCTGATGCCAGTGTTCAGACATTAATTGAATCCTAAAGGACTAGGCTGTGGCCATCTTTTATTGGTAAAAGGTGACTCTAAGAAAACAGTAAATACTTGAAGTATTTTTCCTGATGCTTATAACCATTTTGCAGTTAGTTACACCAAGTCATGTATTACTCAGAACAAGCACACACTTAAAATCCTTTCTATGGTATAAAGATATTCTCACAGACCATCTGCTCTTTTATTTGCAATTGCATTCATGACCTTCTCAGTCTTATTCTTGACTGCAAACATCCCTGTGGTAGCAGCAGCATTTGCTTGCATGGGAAAAATAATACTAGGAAAGAATTTTATATATTTTTAGCTGTCTTTTAATGCTGTTTAACAGCTGGAAATGGGGAGAGTCCAGCACCATACCATCAGCCAGTCCACTCTAGAATGTTAGAAGAAGCCTCAGAGGTATCGATGTGGCAAGCCTTGAGAAGGATTTACATATTTTGCATTCAATTACTCTAGTTGTTATATCTGCATTGCTTGAGCATCATAAAGAGGTGGGGAAAGACAAACATTACAACAGGGCATATACTTGCAAAAGAAAATAAGTTGTTATTTCTTCGGTAAGTTATTGTTCACTATGTCAAACTATGATAGTGATTTCTTGTTGGTGTGCTATGGCTTCCCTAACTACCTACAATTAAAACTCAAGAGAAGAGCATCAGTCACAAGTCTTTCCAGAAAGTCTGCCAGGTCACAATTTCTTACACTGTACTGTCTGAACTACAACTAAAGTAAATCCTAGTGGCACCAAATGGAATTATCAGTAGCATTTTCTATCTATATTAATACAGTCACCTTGGTTATCCAGCTTTTCAACATGATTTTTCAACATCCTCCACTGTTTTCTGATGCTATTGGTCAGCTGCTCTCGCACAGTTTCACAAGACAGTTCCCACATATTCTCTTTATTTAACTCCCCAATGTCTTCTTCCAGGTCCGACAGCACCTGTAGAAGCAAAAAGAAAGAGTCTGCTGCAAACCACTCCAGCATTGAGAATACATGTATTTGTTCTTTTAACTATATGTATGGAATAGTTTACTAAAAAACATTTATAGACAGGAAAGATTTTTCCATCAGAGTTCAGTTCTGTAATGGCCTAATGCTGAAGAGACAGAAGGGACCATCACTTACTCACTCTTGTACATCTTAAAGCTCAAGTTCAGATTGATGGGTTCTGCTGTCAAATTTAGGCAGTAGCTGCCTAAATTCACTATGCAGTTGAGAATTAAATAATTTGTCCCTGCCTTATACTCCCAATGATTAAAGACTGCCACAACACACCAAAGGTACAGTGGAACTAACATATCCCTCTCCCGCTTCCATTTTACACAGCAGTTCAAACATCAAACCTGAATGCTCTCTCAAAGAGACAAGACAAACCTCTAAGCGGTCAGAGAAGACTAGCCCAGGACAATTTAGGAGATTTAAATTGAAAAGCTATAGCCTTTTGAATATCCAACATGAATACTTCACTCCTCAAGCATGTAAGCCATTCTATACAACCTCTTTTATCTACAAGTAGATAACAGAAATGGGATGGGAAACAGAAAACCAAGGAGTTCAAAGGCAAACTAGTTCATTTACATTTGCAATAAGCATGTTTGTTCAAACCTGGATCACAGGAGATGTTAAGAAGCAAAAGAATATCTAAAAAAATGCAGGCTTTTTGTTGGTTTTCTTTGTGGTTTTGTTTGTTTGGGGTTTAAGTGTTTAATGTAACTTCCTAAAGAGACGTTTTACTCCTTTACTTGTGTTCACACACCACTGACATAATGAACACACAGTCTGGACTAGGCCTCTGGATAGAGGTGTGACAATACAATAACCTCACTGGTTTCACAGCTATTATTTTGCTCTGAGAGGCAAGCTGACAAATGATGCTACTACATCACCAGCTGCCACACTCCAAGGTGTTTCCTTCTACGAATCAGTATGAATTAGCATTTCTAATTAGAAATGTTTTGGTTTTAATTCTGCTAGGAATTGAGTAAGAGTTCAGATTTCATATCAAAATGTTATGATAACCACAAATAAGCAGGCACTATTGAATGTAATGTTTCAAATACAAACTCAGACAGTCACAAAACAAACTACTATTTCCAAACAAAAAACAAACCCATGTAAAATACATTGTGCAACAGGCTAAATACATAACTGATTCCTACAAAATCATAGTCTTGGCAACTTTCTTCCTGCTTATATTAATTTGACAAAATGTAAAAAACATTCCTACCATGACAAAAAAACATCCCCACTTCTGGAGTGGCACAAAATTAGAGAAATAGCTTAGACTGGAAAGAGCTAAGCCAACAAAAAACCCAACAAACCAAAATTGCCACACCATCCCACAACACTACTGACATAACTCCACTTCAGACTAGCATCTATTGATTACTTCTATTACCCTACTACTAGAAATTAAGATTATCTTACAAGTAGTTGTCTGCTTAATTTGGTTAATTAGTACTATTAGAAGAGGACTAGTCAGAGGCTTCAGTGCAGAATTAATGTTTTCTTAGTAATGTGTTACCTCTACAACAGTTAGTTTGTGTAATCACCCAAGAACAGTGAACTTCACAGCCTTAAGTCCCAGTTTTCCTCAGCTTTGTTTCAGTGTGTAAGTTCACAAAGCCCCCCTCCCCACAGCTACATTGTCACCAGTGTACTCGAGTTTGTGACAAACCTTCCTGATTCCACTGGAATCCTAGAAGTAGAAGGACCATTTACAGAACTAGTACCCAGTTATGGTTTATGCTATATATTATACCCAACACCCATTACTGAAGATCAACTTGTTGCTGAGCAGAAGTAATAATCAGATCTACTGATTACCTTGAAACTTCATGTAGGAATCACTGTGTATGATGTAGGGGGCAAATCATCCAGAGATGATGTTTATTCACATCTTATCTTAAGTGGACAAAGTCTACTGCTTTTCTCCACAGAACATCCTGGGGCTGGAGATATGCAACCAAGATGGCTCAGAGAGAAGCAGTACAGCAGCTTGAGCAGGACAGTGGACCTTCTAAAGTGTAAGTACTGGATTCCACAGAAACACCACACATCCAGCTACCCATATCCTTACATATCAACAAGTACTAGTTACTGTAATAAGAAAAGTGCTTCACAGTTTGTTCTGTAGAGTATCCATATTATCTCCATATCCTATTACTAGTAACACCTGTCTTCAACAACTCCTAGAATCTAGCCTTTATGCACATTTTCTGTATTTCAACTCTTAGGCCCAGGACATAGTTTCTCCTATTGCTAAAAGAAAGCTTAGATAACATTCCACATTGTTCCTTCACTGACATCAAAAACAAAACCACAACTTCTAGCAAGGGATCTGCAACAAATAAAAAGCATCTCTAAGAATGTGTAGTCTACTGTTCCATAAAAATAAGATACCCTGTGTAAGCAAAGAACTGCTTAAAATCTGGAATCAAACAGAAAACCCACAAACCATTTTACTTGGAAATCAAACGTTTTTCTTGAACATAACAATGGCTCTGTAAAAGGAACTAACAGTTACTCTAACCCATGCACGCTAATTCAATTTCCTCCACCCCCTTGGATTCTATGGAATGCCTGCTTTCATTCTAGCATCAACATTTTAGTACAGAGGGCAAGCAAAACCTAAAATGCATCATTATATAGGATTACATGCAGCTAGCTACTGCATTTAAAATTCAAAGAATGCTTTCCACTGACTGACTGGGAATAATTCCCAGGCAGTAGAACTTTTAAACACACAGGTGGATTTCAAGCATAGCACAGGACATGCAATCCAGTGTAAGTCTCACAAGTAGTTTACTTTTTCGTTTAAATAATCATATTACACTAGCACTATACCAAACCACCAAAGAGATTTAATTTTAACTGAAAACACTTACTGGCCCATCTTCAGGCCTTTCTTTGGGTTTCTGTTTCTGTGGTGGGAGGAGAGAAATAATCTCTTTCTTCATTTGCTGAAGAACTTTTTTCAACTCAGCATTTTCCACTAGGAGCTGTTTTTGGCGTTGTTCATAATCACTTAACAGGACTTTGTACATTTCTTCTTCATTTCTGGAAAAGAAAATCTTACAGTAACAACCTAATAGCAATAACAGAACAACATTAATTGAAGCATCTAAGACAACTACCTGGCTTCTGTCTTATCAGTCCTCCATGCACCTCTCTTCCCATCAGCTCTACCAACATAATTTAGAACTTCCATAGCTACAAATGAAAAGGATATTTCAAAGTGTGAAACAACATGCAAACATATAAATATTCAGATGACATTGCATTTACATGTAGTTATTGTAAAGGGACCACATTACACAAATATTCCCTCCAATTTTCAGGCCCATATAAAACCACATTGCCTTCCTTAAAGTACAAATGTCAAGAAAGAGATAGTTTTTGTGTTTGGAAGCCTCATTCTCATCCTGTCTTTTTTTATACATTTAACACCACCATCTCTATTTCAACTTTTCTATCAATTGCATATCAACTCCAACCTCTTCCCTGGCAGTAACACCAGTTTTATCTCCAGTTTAAAGTAAGCAGCTTCCTCATGTTTCACATGGTGCTCCTCAAAACAGAGAGGCTTCTCTGTCCATGCTTGATGAAAGGCCACACAAAACAAAACACAGATGACAAACATCACAACAGCTCAAATCTAGTTAGCTATGAAACAAACAGTAACTAGATTTAAAACTGTTATTTTTACTTCACTGATGCTTGAATAAGTACTAGGAGGGTGAGGCTTCATAGATTACTGAGCTGACTCCTAAAGACTTTCCGTAGCTAACACAGATGTTCCTGCTACAGCATTCTAACCTGGATTTCGCTTGCCCACAAGCCCTTTCAGAAAGTTAAACCAGCAGAAAACTAACTCAGCAACAGCATGAACAGTTTTCTTCAGGTTCAGTCAGCTTGTTTAGCTCACAGATACAATACACGCTACAGTTGACAAACTGTTGAGCATTTTGTGGGTGGCAGGAGGGATGAGAGAGGAAGAGCAGGACTTCCCTTCCAGTGGGGATAAGTAATATAAATACTCCAAGGACAGAAATACGAACCAAAAGATGCAGATACTCTTTCCTATTACCTAACACTGATACCTTTTTTCAGCCACACATTACAAACTATACTCAAGCTAAGTGGCACTGATGGGTGTCTTGAACACTATTTTTGGGCAGCACAACATACAAGCACTTATATAAAGGAGATTTAATTTCACATAACAGTAGATGCTATATCTACTTTGTGGTATTTCCTCTAAAATTCCCCATCACTTCTTGCTAACACATCTAGACTGCAGTATCTCAAGGAGAAAAAGCCTGTGCAGCATTCCTTCCTGATTACATCTGATAAGCATAATACACTGTTTGTGACACCATCCAAAGTCTTGAGATGGTAGCAGTAGCAAAAAGGTAGAGAGCTCTGTATCTCAGATACTGATTCCAAATAGTTCTCCCTAGTAAAAAAAAATCTAATTTTGTGAAGATGTCCACTTGGTTTGTGCTTGACAAACACATTTAGGGAACACAACATAGAAGTTTTAGCCTTATTCAGCTGACTTACATAAAATATGTAGTATTTCATATAATATTCTAACATCTATATTTAAAAATCTATGAGAGCACCATACTGACTTTAAAGATATCAAATTTAAGCATTTTTAACATACAGTGTGTTGTTTTGTTGTAGTGAATTTCAGAGCTACTTACCTATCTTTTTATCCTTTTTGTTCATGACCAGTTGATGTAAGCGTTCCTTCAACTTGTTATACTCTCTCTCTTTCCTCTTCATATCATGGTTGTACTGTGTAGCTCTACTTGAAATTACATTCTGTAACTTCTGTACCTAGAACAATCCCATAAAAACTGTTTCTTCAACTAAAGCATGAACATATAAATTTCTTCAGAAAAACCAAAGCACATGAAGCAAAACAATGCTTCTATTAAACTACTTCTGCCAAAAAGTAGTGGCAAATCAGAACTGCCCCCACCCACTGATTCTGACCTCATATGTATCTCAGGGGATTTAGTTCCTTGTCCACAAAAACCAGCATCGTAAGCGATATCTTAGGATACTGTAGCTCCTCTGAAGTACAACTGAACTCACATTCTGGCAATTCACATAACCTGCTTCAGTGTGTTTATTGAACAGATCAGAGAAAGACATTTTTTGTTTCAGTAATTATTATTCAGGATCTTGTTTTATTCTTACTCTAAAGTATGCTTATTAGGTGTACATTAAAAAAATAACACAGGTCTTCTTTTGGGCAGCACAATACTGGAAGACAGCCTTTTACAACAAATGGAATAGAAAATTAAAATACATCAAAGCCCACTCTTGGCCTGTACTATCAATACATGGGTTGTTTGTTGGTTTTTAGGGTTGTTTTTTTTCTAAACAAAGCATATTCAATATTTTAAGTTGGAACTTTAGGATGTTCTCCATATACAGTAGTGCCATGTTTACTAACTGTATTCATATGTTTATGAACACAGAAAAACACCCACAGAAACTTACGAGCCTTGTAAAGTTCAGCAGGGGGGACAGAGCAATAAATCCCAAACTAAGCAGTATCTTGGATTTCAAAGTGGGTTTTGATCTTGGTTCTTCCAAGACTCTCAAGTTTAATGAGACCATGCTGCTGGACTGGGTTTCCACCCACCTTCCTTCATTTTGGTCTTTTGCTCTCCCCTACAGTGTTACCAAAAAAAACTGCACATGTGCATTTCTGCAGTACTCTCTTCTACTGTTAGAACTTGGTCCCATCCCTTTCACAACCTATTTCTCCACATATATAATGCCAGCTTCGCTTTGGTGAAAAACCAAACAACCACCAAAAAAGAGCAAAGGGAATAATTGCAAGTCTCCTTCCAAAAAAAAAAGTTATTATTGCATATCTGTAATGACTTATGTTAATGTAAAAGACAACTCACTTCATCCTTTTCATTTTTAAGTAACTGGTGCAAATTTCTGTTCTTGCTTTGCAGTTGTCGGTCTCTTTCCTGAAGTCCAACTATTTCTCTTTTAGATAATTCCAGTTGTTCCTAGAAAGTGTGACAGTTCAGTATCAATAAGAATTACTACTAAGGGATTTTAAAAACCCAAAGAGCAAACCACACAAATCAAACTGCCAAACTACCTCACTTGAAGTAAGTTCACCTATATATTTCATCCCTGATGTTCTGGAGATGATCTTGCATTCTCAGTGACAAGTTAGATCTGTTTTCTAGAGCAGTAAGTAGAATTCTTCAGAGTAAGAAACACTCATGCTTACAAAGACAAAAACATTGCTTGGTATTTAACAGATACCTTACACAGTTTTTACTTTTTTCATTAAGTCAGGATTCTGTAAGCTTATCTATACTGGGAGAGCGAGGTAGATATCACATAAATTTGGGACTACATTTTTACTGGAATGTTTCTGTTAAATAATCAAGGGAACAAATAATACACATATGCAAACTGTGACCCTAGCAAAGCAAATGGGATCTCATGTATATAGAGATAGACACATAGATGATCTCACTACAACAGATAATGCCAAAGTACCATTTTAGAAATAGTTTCCCACAAATTATACTAAGAAACACTAGAATTGCCAACTTAAATGACAGGAGTCAAGCTCTTTTTCTTTGCATGTCTAGTGAGCTACAAATGTGTGAAGATATTTAAGCAATAAGAACTTCCAAACAAACCACATCAGAACATAGGTAATAGTGGAAGTGAATAGAATTGCTGCATAGTATCTGGAAGAATTTACATTAGAAACCTTTAGCTGGCAGCTAAATTAAGTGCCCAGGGATTGAAGCAGTACTAACAAGTTTTCATCACATCTGAAAGACATTTGTCTACAGAAAGTAACTGGAGTATTCCGGAACCTAAATGTATAAAAATAAGTGCAGTAACACATGATGTTTCATGTCACATTGAAATGCTTCTACATTGAAGACTTCTCAGCAGGAGAGCTGCTAAGTTAGAGAATCTACAGCAGCATTTGTCACCGAGATAGTGCTGGACAGCCCTAGTGAAAAGCAACCTTAAAAGGCCCTGAATCATGCATTTTTCTTGACAGACTCAAGGGAAAAGACAACACTTGTAACACGAGTGCACATACAAGTACTCAGAGTAGCAGAGGCTGTGAACATCCAATAAGCCAGCTACTCCAGTGATTGGTGTTGTGCGTGTATTTGCCCTGCAATACTTCAGTTTTGACTACAGATTTTAGAGTTCTTACATGCAATTTTGTAGTTGGCTATGCAAGGAATCCAACAAAAGAGACATGGAAAGAACTACAGGTGGAGAAAGACTGATAATAAACCCATGACACACACTAAAAATGCTACCTACACACTTACTAGTTACCATTATATTGGGAATTTATCTTTCAGAGCTGGGCATATCCTTTTACATCAAGGATACAACTGAAGTATTTACATTGTCACCCACAGCACACGTTAACACTTCTAATCCAAACAGTCTTCCCTCTTCCTTATTTAAGGACTATGGCATCTTTAATCAAGTTTTCCACTTACTCCATTAATCCATATTCCATTCAAGGATTTTCAACTGCAAAAACACTTCCAAAAAACCCAGCGCACACACAAAAATGCAACTGCAGGTTAGTACTGGGGAGAAAAACTAAAGAGCACTCACTGTTAAGAGTGTACAGTATCTGTTAAACATATGTGCTGCATAATATTGGTGGAATTATCTTGTTTTCTACCTTTAATTTAGCATAGCAGTTCTGTAAGTGATCCATATCGCTACCCAGTTTCAGATGCTGCATTTCTACTTCTTCCTGAGCTCGGAGGTTCTTGTGCTGCAGTACAAGCAATTCATTCATGCAATTTATGATAGATATTAAATTTAATTCTTTTCCTTTGGACTCTGCATAAATAGAGGGAAAGCCCAATGTTGTCAATTCCTGGTAAAAGACAAGGCAGGAGAGAAAGAAATAAGTAGTTAAATCAATCTCTTAGTTCTCCAAAAGAGAAATTATATCAAGTGAAATCCTATATGAAGGGGATAAAGTGCTATTCCCCACCAATTTTGGCTTCTGAGCATTGAGAAAGAAGCCTTCTTAATCCAGTGATTCTTTGCTATCACAGTTGATTTATGACACCTTCCCACAACCTCCAATAAACAAGTGTATCTGGCTTACCCTGTTGAGATAGGATATACTCTGGTCAATATTCTCTTCGGTGCAGAAGGCACTGAAAAAGCTGTGCATGCTTTTGGATGAAGGCAGTGACAAGCGTAGCACTTGTGAGTTCATGTTTGGAGAAGAAATCTTTTTTTCTGAGGTATATTGAAAAATATTTTTGCTATCTAAAAAGTTAAAAACAGTAAAAAACAAGTAAGACCTAATAGCTTAGGATGTATCACTTGCAAAAAAAAAATCACATCCCTAACTACTCAAATTATTATTCATGGAAATCTACAGTTTTAGAGCTTAGAATTTAATCTAGAATTACATATATGAAACAGTTCACAATTCAAAAAATGGATAAGCTTCCATTGAAGATTTAAACACTCAAAACCATTTTAAGGTATTATAGCTCTCAACATTTACTCATCCACCAAGATCAAGCTGCCCAAACTTTCTTCCTCAATGGCTTGCTAAAACACACTTTAAATTATTTTTTCTACACAGGTGGAAGTATGGTATATTTAGTGAGAATTCCTATAGAATGCAAGACATCCTTAAGTTAATGCTGTGATTTACTCTTCCACTAGATAAAGGCAGGTATGAAAATATTGACTTCTTCAATAAATTTGTAATCAATTTGAGACAAAAGCACATACAAGTAAAAAAGCCTCTGAAAATGCAAGACCTCCTGAAAGGTGTGCTAAAAAACGTGTAACTGTAAGGTCTCGGAACTTTTATATATGGGTGAACAGACAGTATTTTACAGTAGCATTTCTGTAAGGACTGTATCCAAGATAAAGCACTGTATGCCCTATATATTATTTAACATCCTGCTTAACTAGTCAAACATGACATGCACAAGACTCTTCAGCAGCGATATCATCACTAGTAAAGTTAGAAAATCCACTAAATTCAAGGTATTACTAGTTTACCTGGTGACAGCACTGGCACAGTAATAGTCTTCCAATCTTCCATAGCAACAAATACAGGCAGGGTACCTGAGCAACTATTTCAGCAGTGAAGTATTTAGTACAGTTGCTGGCAGCGTGTGTTACGTAGGCATCTCCTAAAATAGCAAGAGCATTTTAGATTAACAATACCACCTAATACAGCAAGAAGCTTAAAGCAGGCATAGGAGAGTGACTATTAGACTTGAGCCATGCGAGTCCTTCTTTTACGTTACACACCATTTGGAACACAGTAAGCATAGCAAATACTATATTGTAAAATTAAAGCTAATTCAGTATAGATGCCTAAGTCTTGTAAACTGTTAAATTAAGCTAAAATGCTATGAAATACTAAAGAATCACACTGTAGATTACTCCTTTGCTTCTGCTGATGTACAGAGAAAAAACAAGCCAAATATGTAATATTTTCATGAAAAAAACCCCATGGAACCAGGACCAATTTGAAAGTCTATATGAAGCTTTAACATAAGTCTGAGTGGGATAATTAAAAGAGAAGAACAAAGGCTCTAGAGAAGATATATTGGCAGAGAGAGTGGAAAAGGAACTTCTAATAAATATTCAACCATTTAAATTAAACTTAAGTTATATTGCCCTTCTCTGGCAAGTTGTTTCTTTGCAGAATCTCTAAATTTGTTGAGGAAAATAATTAGGGGAAGCCTTACCCTCTTGGCATAGCCACCTTGTACAGCACTGGCTCTCTGGAAGCCAAAAGAAAGTCACAAACTCAGAGTGAGCAAACCCTCTCTGTCCTCTCACCCTACTACCACCTCCTGGTAATAAGTCACCTAATAGCATTAGTTACCACACTGCTGGAAACTAAAAATCCAGCTTGTATGCTTAAGACTCGGACTGCATAACCCACCAGCTATTATGTGAACAATGACAATTCAGGGAGACAAGCTTTCTGACAGGAAAGAACACCCCCAATTTCTGGTTAACACTTTGTAACAAAATCTCCTATCAGTTTAGATGGACTCTGTATAAGCAACTTCTAGATTTCTGGTAAGCAAAACCTGCTATTTTTATCACTGTGGACAAAAGCTGTCCTTTGAGGGGAAAAAGAAGAGGGGGGCATGGGAATTGTGCTCTGTTGTTACCCATATGGTCTCTTGAGCACACAAGAGACAGTAGAAATACTTATTGACATTTCAAAGCAGTGCCCAAGGTAACACCAAGGTTTTAAGAGGTCATACGTGGTGCACAGCCATGTTACCAATTGCTCAGCACTATAAAATAAAATATCCACTTGGATAAATATTCCTCCAGGTTCATGAGTTTACTTGGATAAAGGAAAACAATTACTCCTCAGGTGAGCTGAAAGCTTGCTACTAAATTACATATCAGAAAGTACACCTAATCCAGCAAGAAAATGCAGTCAATGCAACCACCTAGTGTTGTTCTTATTTAAGAAGTGTTTTTCTGCTTTGTCTCTGTCCATATTAATTTCTGCTCACCTTCCCCCCACCCCCCAGCCCAGAAAACCAAGATGTCCAGAAGTAAACTAAACGAAGATTCAGATCCTAAAGACAATAATTGACCTCACAGCAGAAGTCTAAATGACAATCTTTGCTTTTTTTCACCCATCCAAAACAACTGTGCTTTTAAAAATGGAATTCAATGTCAAACTAAAGATTAAGAGGGCATGCTTCTTACATGTTAGCTTTGTTTCTGTTGGATCCATCAGATAGAGTAACCTGCAAATACAAGGGAAAATAATGTAAATTAAGCTACAAGAATACTCATTGCTTGATCACAAGCCTGCATTTTATTCTAATAAGATATTTCAAAAGCTGATAAGAAACTCAAGACTTAAGAGTCCATTTGGGACTCTTGGAAAGCCCACAAAAATACTCACGTTTCAGATACACTGTTACTCTCAAACAAACTGGCTTTTATTCTTTAAGAGGCTGCATACCCATTAAGAGATGTTATCACCCAGATTCCCTCAAAGTACAGTCTTACCAACCCACAGATCAATAACACTGACAATACTATTCTGACACAGCATCTATCATCCCCAAACAATGCCTGGAAGCAGAAACAGGACTAGTCTAGGGGTGGGAATGCACTGATTCTCTAAATTTGAGCACACCAAGCCACACACAGACTCATTCAGCGCAGATATTAAGACTACTCTCTAGTGACACACTGTTTCAAGGTACACCAAGAGGACACAGGGAAAATTAACACACAAACTCAGGTTCGTAAGGATGTCAAATGAAGACAAAGCACAAAAGAGCATGCAGGTAGTACAATAAAAAACAGATTATGTAGCTGCATTTCTCATATTAATCAATCTTGAAGGCTCTAGAGCCTTCAGTACACTGCACACTGTTTAATACATCAGATTAAAAGCCATCCTCAGCAACAGCAATTTCACTATTTGCAAAGTGCCAAGCTCAATAGCTTCCTTCAACTGTTAAACCACTACCCTAAAGTACCTTAAATTGTTGTGTCATCAAACAAGCACAGCAGCTTTGAAGCAGTAATCATTTTAGAAAGTGGTCAGCATTTTGTATTTGAATCATTTCTACATACTGCATTTAGAATTCAACTCAGATGTGCAGAATGAGGTAATCCCATGTCAGCTGCAGGAGAGAATGCTACAAGCCTTTAGTCCCAAGCTAAGAGCATCTCATCAATTCCACGTGGCTTCTACTGCCAGTTCAGGACCTTAGCCATGACTTCTAAAGCTATCTAGTGATTAAGATCCATCGGATACATTTCCTTCCCAGTCTAGGCAGTTCCTCTGGAGCAACACTGCTCAAAATAGCCTCACTGAAGTATGCAAGAGCTAAAGATGAGCTTTGCTGATGAAGACAGTGTGGACACAAAATTAATTTAGATACAGTGTACCCAGAATGGATTCTTCCCCTTTGATATGCTACAGGTCTCTAACCCCCGTAATGCACCAGGGAACATATTCATGACAAAGAAAGATGTAAAATCTGAAGCCATATATTTATGGAATTATGGAAGAAAAATAAAATCCGTAAGATTGAAAAGTACTTTTGGGATCTCCCTAGGCTATCCTAGGGTAACACAGAAAGTGTTTAACTAAACAAAAGTAGCAAGAAGGGTTGGGGTTTTTTATTTTGCACTGCCGTGCCCTCCAAGTCTTCATTGTGAAAACACACAATAGGAACAAAAAAGGCAAAAATATGGCTGACTGCAGCTGGGAGAGAAAACATCCACTGACCAGCCAAAAGTGCTGTAACTACCTCAGGATTTTCCTTCTGTGCCCATTCTCTGTACACAGGGATTTGTTAAGAGTTACTTCACGAACAGGTTCAATGACTTGCCCAAAAACCTGTAATGACCCAGTCAGTGCTTGCTAGATGTAGTTCTGGCAATTGATAGTTTCATTTCCTGTCCCAACTACAAAATTCCTGGAGCAGACAAAACCTAAGGGTTTATCAAAAAAATGAGGCTCTGGGACCCAACTTCAAGTGTGTGAACACAACAGCAGAGCCATCTCACGGCAAATAGAAATCAAACACCCAAACAAAAACCCCAGCCTAAATACATACACGCTTACTGTATTATAATTACACAGAACTTGAGTGATATCAAGGAAGCAGTAATCAAATCAAGGTGTTGGAGTGCTTGTCAGACCAAATGAAATAGAAAAACCACCAAAGATCTTATAGTGTCATGGACTAACATACCAGAACTTGATTCTTAGAAAGGCACCTAGGGATTTTTTTCTTCCAAAAGCCTACAGGAATAGCCTACATGAGTCATTAACAAATAAACATATTCTCAGAAAGAAAGATGCAATTTAACTTCCAAAACAGTACACTTCAGAGGGCTGAAAAGAGTTGTTCTTAATAATACTGACTTTTGTTTTGGGGGGCAGGAGAGGGACAGACAATGAATGTACAAGATTCAAAATAGAAATCTTAAGCGTGCATGAGTTCAGGCCATACCACAACTCAAAGACTGCAAGCAGTAAGATTATAAGCTTCATGCAGCACACTTACAATTCTTAATGCTGTGCATAAACTTGAAAAGGAGTAGTTGTAACTGGGATGGTAAAACTCATTCAGACAATCAGAAGAGAATTGCTTGTCACGGCATTGAGCTGTGATCAAATTACACCATCTGGTCATCTCTAACCCACACACAGGGTGTGACACAAAAAGGAAATGCAGTATCTGGTAACCCAGATAAGCTTTCTTTACTGCGAGGTAGGAGATGATAGGGAAATGCAATTTTTGGAGAGGTGGTTCCTGTCTGCCCCAAATATCTTAATGTCTTGGAAAATGATTTTAAAAAAATAAATCAGTATCAACCTGAAATTGTCTGACAAGCATTCCTTCTCTGTATATTTCAAACACCGCTGCAAGTTGTGATGTGTATGTTTCAACTGGGAGCAAGGACATAGTTACTTCTTAGGATTCCTTCTACTAAAATTATAACCCAAAAGGAGCTGTGAATCTGCTTAAGCTTTCACATTTACCTAGTAATCCACAGATGCCACACAGATGGCTTTTATCCAGATAGACAAAGACACATCAGTCTGTAAACGTAGGCTACACTTCAGTCATGACACTGTAGGTTTACAAGTACATCCCTCATAATATCTTAAGACAATTGTTTCAATTCATGTAGCCACCATGGAAGTCCAAGTACTTCCTCCCTAGAGATTTGACACATTCTCTCTAAAGCTGTTTTAATAACACAGCATATGACTAGCACTAAAATATGCATATCATAGCCAGTTATAACTGTATAGCCTAAAGTTTTTAGAGGAAGGAATTCTTTATTAGATTTTTAGTGACCTTTATTTAATACTGCAAGACCAACATTAAAATCACAATCAGAGCAGACCCCAGATCATTCCCCCCACAATTACAAGATAGGATAACAATGAAATTGCCACTATTAACTACAAAATGGGAGTGAGGGAATCCCTCCACTCACCCACATTCTATGCAAACTTTAAGTAATGTTAAATTCTCAGCTAAACTTCTCAGTGTTGTCAGAAGTAATGGGAAAAGGCAAGTCACATCACACAGCCTGTGGTTATTAAGTCTCTGGTTCATTCTAAGTATAACATGCTCAGAAAATCCCAGCTACATTTCTCTGTTCCATTTTACTTACAACTCTTGATTTTTTTTTTCCTCTTTAAGGAAAATGGTGATTTGATCTCCTCAACACATAACCACAAGAGACTATACCCTCACATTTGACAAAATTCAAATGTTCAATGATTATTCTGTCATGGCATTTGCCTCAAACACCCAAGTTTGAATGAACATAATCTGATCTATTACCTCAAGATTCAACTCTACCTTTTATATACACAGATGACTGAAATTCTGTTAATGTAATCACTGAAAAAATTGTGACACCTGGATCCCGAATTCCTACCTAATTTTGAACAAACACTATGGATATTCACAGCAATATTTTCCTATTAACAAAAATAATGCTATTATTTAGTAATCTTCAAATCTTTATTTCCCTGTCTTCTGCTCCAACCACATGTAATAAGTGGTTTGTGAATGAACATCTCACTGACGCCCAAGAGGAAAACCTCAGGAACTGTCTTCTGCAGTTCTGTCTCCTTTTCCTCAGATCAACTTTAGCCAGCATTTCTAGCTAGGGTGTCTCTGCAAGCAGACTAATTTTTAAAAGAAAAGTAAAACCAAGTATCACACCAAGAAAGCCAAATCAAAACCTTCCTAGTTTCTAAAGTTTGTGGTATTTTCTTGGCTGAGCCATAACTAGTACTCCAGATGGCAGAAATTAAAGTCACAAGTTTCAGTAGCATATAACCTGTAAATTTAATCAGATATGGAATGGAAGATGGTGATTGTAAATAATTTCTCTGAAGAGTGCCAGAGAATTCAAGGAATGGGAATTCAAGCTTTCTATTAAGTAAAACAGAAGCATCACAGAACAGACCTGGTAAATGCAAACAAATAGGACTGCCAAAATGTCAGCATACCTTCTGTGGAAAGACCACTAACAAGTCTGCCACAGTGCTCTGAAAGAAGGAACGAGCCAACATACTAGGGCAAGACAACATAATTGGATTGCCAAAAGGCTTTTCACAATGTTTCCTACCAAAAGCTCTTCAACTAAGATGCCAGGGGATTTATTAATGACTAAGTATAGATAGGGAAGGGCAAAGTATAGGAATAAGTCAAAGAAGGGTGAGGAGAGGGTATGAAAGTATACTATGTGAAATTCAGAGAAACAAAAATCAAGAATCCCAAAGGGATCTACACAGGCTTCTCTGTTGTCCAGTAAATTTAAGAAGGTGGTGAGCAGGTAAGTGACCGAGCTCATCTACTGTACAGATTTATTCAGAAAAATAAACACCCAAGGTGAATGACAAGAACTACAGAAGGTTGTCCTCATACTAAGCAAATGGCTGATTAAAAAAAAAATAAAATCAGCATCTGAAATGTCACATTCATAAACCCAAACTAACCACGATGAAAGAAACAACTCTGCTAAGTGCTCAAAACCAGCAAGCTCTACTTAGGTTTACCACACTGCGTCCCAGGATCACTATATTAGTCCTGTGGAAGTAACAGCTAACAGGCAGTTAACAGAACACTGGAACAGAGGACAGAAGACAGATCATTGTCATGTTTCTGTATGAACATTAACCTTCCTCAGCTTAAATATCACATTCAGATAACAGCCTTCCCTGTATACAAGATAGAGCAGACCGAAAACGGTGCTGTCATACACTCACTATTAAGCTATACATTTTCAGTTAGAAGAAGAAACTGCTAGAGAAACAGGGCAAGCATACGAAAAATAACTATTGCTTCTTTTAACATATCAGTCAACACAGAATGAAGTGAAGCAATCAGCACAAAAACTGGAAAATAACATTTTTCCCTATAAAATACAGTAGAATTGTGGGCTCGCATTATAATGAGGTGCCGTGACTGCTAGTACATAGATTGGCTCTAATTCACTCAAAAACATCCACCAGCAGCTATTGGATATAAAAGGAGACATACAACCTCTGCTCAGAAACCCTTTGGTTCCAGACTGCAGCACATCAGGAGCTTGCACAGATGAAAGCATTGCTGTCAAACCAACCTACATTTACAATCATTTCCTTAGCACCTGGTGCCAGCCACTTTCAGATACAAGATATTGACCCCAATGAACCCGTAATTACCCTTTCCTATGCTCTCTCTAGTCCAAATGACAGATGATACTAGTACTAGAGCTTACACACACAAAATAGAACACCTCCCCCCCATACCATCACTGGTATCAAATAATTTCCCTACACCTCCCTTTAAGTTCACTATTAGGGTTTACCCAGTACATTCACACTTTACTTTGCATGCTTCCTCCTGTACGTCATTGCCCTGAAATTCCTATCATACCTTTGCAGCACATAGAGCTCCCTGTAACCATTTCACTGGCAGCACGGAAAGCACCAGCGTTCCGCATCAACAGGGGATGCAGCAACACTACGAGTACGAATTGAGCCTCACACTGAAGTGGGCTTTGCTGCAAATAACGAAGAATGGAAACAGTTTTCTTCTAAAAGCCAAAATCCTTGATGGAGCCCCCACTCCGCATCACGTGTAGCTACCAGCTAGACCCGAGCAGACACGGACTCACTGACTCAGGAGAAGCTTGGCGGCTCTCACCTCTGCGAGCACCGCCGCTTGTAGCTCCAGAGACGCGGGCCTTCCCTCGCCCCGGGGATCAGCCGGAGCCTGACACGAAGGACCACGTATCAGCAAGACCCACAACACCGCCGCGGCCGGGGAGGCTCCCCCCGCGCGCAGCCGTCCCCCGGCCCGGCCGACGGAGCGTTCCAAGGAGAGCCCAGACCGCGGCAACACCGCTCCCCCCGGCCGCCCGCCCCGAGCGGCGGGCGAGCAGAGCCCTGGGCGCCCCCGGCACCTCAACGCTGCGGCGCGCTCCAGCTCCAGCTCCCGCACCGGCCGCGCCGCCCGCCGCTGCCTCCCGCGCCTCACCAACGGCCGCAGGGCGCCCGTTACCCGCCGCACCTCACAGGCGGGACGCAGCCCCAGTGAGGAGGAGCCCCGGACACCTACCCGTGTGAGCACCACCTGCTGCAGTGTGGGAGGAACAGGAAGGCAACTCCCGAGCCGACCCTGCTCCGCGCCCCGCAGCTGCCGACAGCACCACTCCGGCCCCTCGCCGGGCCCCGCGGGGTTAACCCCGCCGCCGCCCGCACACCCCCGCCGCAGCGCCGCTCCCATTGGCCGAGCAGTTGCTAGGAGACATTCAACAAGGGCCTACACCGCCCCGGCGGGCCGCGGGAGCGCCTTGCCGGCACCTGCTCCGCCGCCGGCCGCGGCCCGCCGGTGAGGCAGAGCACGGCCCGGACGCGGCGGCGAGGCGTTTGCACCTGTCGAGGGAGGGAGGGAGTGAGGACGTGGGTATTGGTGCAGGCTCCGCCGCTGCAGCTCCCGCGAGGGGAGAGGGGACTGTAGGCTGTGGGCCCGGGGCCCTCCGCGGCCACTCCGGCGGGCTGCGAGGAATGGGGCTGTTACCTGGCCGGATGTTCCGGCAAGAACGGCATCACCTTGGGCAGAGTGGTGACGGGTCTTGAAAAACCCCCCAGCCGTGAATATGAGCCCTTTGGCTATTTGTCGGTGCTTTATTTCCTCCCCCGTGCAGGCGGTCTGAGCGGCTGCCCGCGGAAGCGAGGACGCCAGAGCACATCCCTGCAGAGAGAAGGCGCCTGAGAGGAGACAGCTTCGTCGTTGATCTCAAGAGCTGTTTGGTGCCGTCTGAGATGAACGTACTACTGATTCGAGCAATTAGCTCGCTCCAGCAATTCCTGGCGCCCAGCAAGAGAAAGTTTTTGCCCAGGCATCACAACAATGCCGGCCTGTGGGAGACCTCATGTATCGGACAGCCTTCTCTGAGGCTGGGAGTGGTGCTGGTGGAGCAGTGAGACTCCCAGCCTGGCATGTGCCTCGTTGCCCAGAGAGCATCCGTTCAGTTGTTCAGCCTTCCCTCACTCAGTATATGAGGCTTTTAATAAAATCACCCGGCAGAGCTCAGTAAGATTAATTCATTAATCATGATCCACGGGATTTGCTTACATTCAGTATTGGGGTTTGCAGGACTGCTGCTTTCATTGACTCAAGTGGCATCTTCATTGATTTTCCTTGAGATCTACCACTTTGATACCAAAGCACACCAAATACCACAGTCTTGTGTAGGTATACCTGCAAGATCTAATTCTCAGGCCTGCGTGTTGCTATAAGTTTGTTGACATCTCACATCTCTTTATTCATATTTTGGTACAGAAGAGTTTGATTTTTATGTCGCCTTTCATAGTTTGAAATTTTCATCCTAATTTCTTTCAAAGTTCATAAAACATAATTTTCAATACTATCAACCTTACTGTGGTTTTGGTTTTTAAAAATGAGGCCACCAGAACAGGCTCTTCTGAGAAAAAAATCATTTTTAATACAGTAAACATTTTAATTTCTCGTGGCTAATGAGTCTTTAAAATTTTTCCAGCTTCATTCTCTGTAAGCTTTTCCTTATTGGTCCAATATTCTATTTACATTTAGCTTTGAGGAGATTGCGGTTTGAAATAATGTCTAAATACAAGCAAAGGGATGAGATTAAGGATTATTTTTGTCAATTTGAGGATTATCTTTGTCTGTTTGTCAAAAGCTAGGGTGTTGCAGCCCAGGTCAAGAAATAACAAAATAATTACTGACAGAAAAGAGGCTTAAAATGCAGTAGACAGGATGGCTGTTATGACCAGAAAGCCACCATCACAGAACAAAAGCAGCAATCAGGATGTAAAATATTTATTTTTAATAGCTATTTAATTATACACCCTTTCATAAACTATCCACCCAAATTGGAAAACTTTGATTTTATTTTTTTCCCTGTAGCCTTAATAAGACGGTAACACAGGACACAGGCCATACAGTACATTTTCACTGTTGGGGGTCACAAGTGGACGGAGCGGTGCTCTGGCATGCAACAAGGGATGGAGCTGCGAAAGGAAATAAGTCTTGTAGGTTTTCCTGCCACAAACAGAGCTGTGAGAAACTTCCTTACATCTCTTACATGCTGCTTGCTCTGCTTTGGAATGCTTTCTCATTCAACAGTTCTGGTTTTCGAAGGTCAGCTTGAGAACGGGGAAATGTTGAATAAGGTCAAAATTACCCTTTCAAAATTCTCACCAAAGTTTAGCTCCCAGGTATGAAATATGCTCCTGTCATCAACATTAGAAGTAATGCTATATCTCTATTTATGGGCAGATCATAATTACTTCTCCAGGCAGATTTACATAGGGCTTGTAAACCAACCAGTACTCACCGTGTTAGGAAGCACTCCAGCGTGTTACAGAAATACTGATTATCGTTTGTACCTTCACCATAACAGTAATAAATATATTTAATAACAATACATTATTTTTACATTTATTTATCATTGGAAATCATTCCTTGCAGTGCAGAAGAAATGTTTCATTTTATGACTTTGGACCTTTCTGCTTTAGATCTGCTGCAGGTGCACTCTTAGGAGGAAGCAGGCTTACACAGAATAGAATATGTTAGTGGTAACGACAAGTGGGACAACAGACTGAGTTCACGGGAAGGATTAAGCTGCTGGAGCTTTATAAGATAATACATGGGGTGGGTGGTGCTGAATTCCCTTTGTCTGTTTGATCTTAGCAGCTGTTCCTGAAGTCAATGCAATTCAAAAGAATTGCACTTTGCCCCAAGCACTTTGCTCTGTATCAGGGTTTGTATTTTTTCCAAAGGGCTGGCCAGGAAGGGAGAAGTCTTTGTGGGATGCATTCAGGGAAGAGTATCAGAGGACACTTTATGTTATGAAAAGCTGTACCCCAACACAGTTCTTTACTGATAATGCACCCATTTTCTATAACATCATATTCATAAGCCACAGTGAGAATTAAACCACACTTTTCTAGAGTAGTTCTTAACAAGATGGCATATAGGTAGGATCTTGATGTAGGGAAAGGGTGGTGTCATTGGAGGTTTTGGTTCCTAAGGGATACAGATGATGATGACATCAAGCATTTCTTGTACTCTGTAACATCATAAATATCCCTTAGTGGATGTCAGGTCTTTGACCATAACCCAGATTTTAAAAGTACAACTCCTTAAGCAGCTTTTCCTTCTTTACTTGGGTTTGCTTGAATCTAGTTGATGGAATTAACTGGAGACTCACTTTGTTTTGCTTTATAATTCAGCAGTTGAGGAAAAAAAATATTTCATAACCATTCTTCACTGTGATATAGAATGTTATCCTTAAAGTAAATTTTATTTTTATTATCCTTAAAATAATTTTTATTTTATAAACATAGTTTATAGAATCATTTAGGTTGGGAAAGCAACCTAGGTTGGGAAAGCAACCTAGGTTGGGAAACCTAGAACTGTGAAGTCTACAGAATCACAGAGTTGTAGGGGTTGGAAGGGACCTCGATAGATCATCGGGTCCAACCCCCTGCCAAAGCAGCTCCCCAGCTCATACTGCACAGATAGGTGTCCAGATGGGTCTTGAATATCTCCAGAGAAGGAGACTCCACCCCCCCCGGGCAGCCTGTCCCAGGGCTCCCTCACCCTCACTGGGAAAAAGTTCCTCCCCATGTTGGTGCGGAACTTCCTGTGCTCCGATTTGCAGCCATTGCCCCTTGTCCTGTCTCCACTGACCACTGAAAAGGGGCTGGCCAATTCCCCCTGCATCCCCTGCTTAAGATATTTATAAACATTGATTAGATCCTCAGTCTTCTTTTCTCCAAGCTGAACAGCCCCAGCTCCTAAGCACCCCATCTACACATCTTTTAAATACCTCCAGGGATGGTGACTCAACTACTTACTTGGGCAGCCTGTTCCTGTGATTGACAACCTTTTGGTGAAGACATTTTTCCTAATCCAATCTAAACCTCCCCTGGCACAGCTGTTTTCTCTCTAGTGCTAGTTACTTGGGAGAAGAGACCGACCCTACACCTCACTACAACCTCCTTTCAGTAGCTGCAGGGAGCAAGAAGGTCTCTCCTCAACCTCCTGTTCTCCAGAGTAAACAACCCCAGTTCCCTCAGCTACTCTTCCTAAGACTCGTGCTAGAAATACTTCACCAGCTTCGCAGCCCTTCCCTGGACACACTCTAGCACTTCAATGTCCTCCTTGTAGTGAGGGGCCCAAAACTGAACACAGGACTCAAGATCCCTACTGCCAAATGCAAGGGGATGACCACATCCCTAGTCCTGTTGGCCACACCACTCCTGATAGAAGCCAGGAGGATGTTGGCTTTCTTAGCCACCTGGGCACACATCTAGATCGTATTCATCTGACTGTCAACCAAAACTTCAGGTCCCCTTACACCACCTTTCCAGACACTCTCCCCCAAGACTGTAGCATTGCCTGGGGTTGTTGCGACCCAGCTGCAGGACCTGGGCCTGAGCCTTGTTGAACCTCATACAGTTGGCCTTGGCCTGTTGATGCAACCGGTCCAGTAATGAATTATTAGAGAAATGTTGAGGGTGTGTTTATAATTTCTTGTTTGTAATCCTTTGCTACAAAGCAGGATTAAGAATTATAATAGGAAAGAATAGTAAAGACCCAGAGGAAACTATATGCTTCAGAAAATGAGATATACAAAATACCTCAAAAAACTTAAATTCAAGATGGATTAAACTGCAACGTGGACAGGAGGGCAAACAGGTCCCTACAGTTCAGAAAGAGACGGAGAGATTGTTTGTATTTCAATTCCTATTCATCTTCTTAACTATATTCAAAAATGCTGTTTGCTGGAGCGGTTTCTATAGCAGTGTCCTGCTTCATTACAATTCAGCAGGGCTGATGAACCATGGGCTAGCAGAAGCTCATTAAGATGTCTGATCCTGTTATGCAATAGGCCAGTGGCAGGCTGTGACTCCCTTATTGTCTCTTGATGTAAGAACTGCATCTCAACAAAGCCCAGCTCACAGGGCTTTCACATCTCTTTGTGGAGATGCATAAAAATAGCCCAGCTATGGGTTGTGCAGTGCACTGGTAAGCGCTTTAAGGTCTGTTCTCTGTTCCAGCTCACACATTAGAAGCTCCAATCATGCAGTGATCTTAACAGATACCTCTGGAGACCATTGGACCCTGTATACTTAAGCCTACCTGCGTGATCCAGCCCTGCCCCCCCTCCCCTGCCCTGCTACGTGAGAGTCGTTCAGCCCAGTATCTAAGAGACATGTGATTTTTTTCTGACAGTTCCCTCTGCTCTCATACTTGGACTGTGAGATTTCAACAAGTAGAGAAAAAGATGCCAATCTTTCCCATGGGGTTTGACCAAACACACCAACAGTCACAGAAACATCCCTGGGATGAGATGGTGTCACTGCCTTTTCAGAGCATCCCCCAACCCAAGCCTTTGTGTCAAACCAGTGCTACAAAAAGCAAGCTAAGGATCAGGGTGATGCAACACAAAATCGATGCTGACTCCACAGGAAAGAAACCAGGCAAAACTTTTGAACAAGAGCACCTCAGGGTGAGCGACAAGATGCCACCTAAACCCTAGACTATCACCGTTCCACTGCTTCTCCCGAAACTTGCCTATGCTCTTTTGCTTATGCACAGGCCCTGCTTTTTATGGCACTCAGCTGAGGCAGTTCAGCTCACTAATTCTACTCTTTTACTGTTGGTTTTGGGCTTTTCTTCCAACAGTTCAGCAAGTGAATTGGCTCACAGAGGGCTCCACATATGCTCCAGCCAGTACAAGACAATCAAGGGGAGGAGAGATGGAAAAGAATGAATGGTGAGAGGAAAGGGACTTCCCAATTTCAGCATCAGTTAGGAGTTAGGTCACCGATCCCTTTCATGGAGCTACGCCCTCACATTTCTGTTTCAGCAACATTACTTCTGTTTAGAGACAGGAGCAGATATTCACCCTATTTAACTGTCTCCATGCATGATACAGGCACCATAGACACCCACATTTGCTTTTCCATTCCAGAGGCAATTAACAGGTAATTTTTTTTTTATTGGATTTACTCCAAAGACCTTTGGAGGCAAATAAAACATCAAGTGGTTATAATGCCTGCAGAAACACAGGTTCACTTCTGAAATCTTTCAGACTATTAGTTCAAGGGACTACTTCCATGAGGTAAGGAGCAGCACAGACAATGCCATTTAATTCAACAGTGTGGAGGATGCAGACCTTTCATTCTTCCCATCCTGTCCTGTGCTACACGTGTACCCCATCTTCAGAGAATATGTGTAATACTTTGCAGGTCTGCTTCAATCTCCATCTGAAAAAGCTTCACAAAAAAATTTGTTCACCATCTCACACTTGTGAAATATCTCATACAACAAGCTGGGCTAAACATCACTGGAGCATCATTTACTGACTGTAAAAAGAATTATACACATATCATAAGAGAAGAATTAAAGCTTTGAACCCAGTGCCAGCACACAGTGAAATATTTAGGAAAATAAAATTTCTGGAACTATATCACAGTACAGTCCTGTGAGCCCAAGGCTCCCAAAGTAATGCTACGTGTCAGAAAGGCAACGTAAGGTAATGCTCTCAATCCTGTCTCTAGCTGGTCTGTGATAAGCCTGCAGAGCAATTAAACTACAGTTATCCATGGTGAACACAGCTGATACTCCTGTTTTTAAGCATCCTCAGCTGCAACTAGTTTTAAATGGTGCCTCTCCCAAGAGAGGTGCTTCATGTCATGCCACTGAGCTCGGGTGAGTTTACTGCTTAAAGACACTACAATCCAAATCCTTTCCTCTTTGTTTTAGGATGAGCTCTGAAAAGCATAAGGGAACAATTGTATATGTGATTCTGTATCACTCCTCAGTCTGGGCAGTGCTGATGCACACATGCCTATGTATTTCTTCATGTGCACAAGTACCATCACCTGATAGAAAAAGAAAAAAAAAAGATGTCGAGGTGGATTATCAGCTGAAAAGAAACTCTTTTACAAAAATGCAATGCCCAGGTTAATATCATAAAAATAAAATCCAATACTCACTGACTAAAATAAATTGTAAGGCCAGCAGTATGGAAGTGAGCAGGGCTGCTCAGCTCTGCCAAGACCTGCTGTCTCTGCAGATAGCTGGCATGGCTCCTGTGTGCTGTGCCTGCAACAGAAAAGCAATGACCAAACCAAAACAGAAGAAAAATATTTTAAAATCTAAGTATAATGAGAAAATCTTGGTGATATGAGTTTTCTCCTTAGCTCAATCCGAAACTCACACAAAGAAACTTCTCATTCACTCAGACACACAGTTTAAACATGACAAATACAACTAGCATAACAACTCTCTGTCCAGAATGGGAAAGTAAACTATGAGTAACTTGTTCTTACTGGCCTCTAGGGTAATAGTTTAAGAAAGCTTTTCTGTTATTTGAAGAAATAAAGTGGGGTGCTTTAAAAGCAGATTGAGGCCAACAAATGGATATTTAAAAATGTCCTTTAAGTGAAATAATTTTTGTAAAATTGTTATCGGGGTGTGTGTGTGTGTGTGTGTACATTCCAGCAGATACCTGAACACCTCACTCAGCAAGCTTTAGTTATCTCTTTAAATGGCTGTAGAAACAACATCTAAGTCTGTATGCTGTGGGCATGGTAACAGCTGTGTTACACGCTTCTTCAGTCACTGTCTAGGCTGTGACATGCTACTAGGCCGCTACATTATTATGTCAGGTTCCTTTTAAATGAAAGCTAGCATTCTACATTGTAAACATGGAGTTACAAGAAGGTATAGAGTGAGTGCCCTTTTGAAATTAAGCCAAAGAAATCTTTTTAAACAAATGGGGTAGAATATAAAAGGAACCCACAGTGGGGGGAAGGGGAAAAAGAGAAAGGGTTTTTTTTTTCCCAAACACATATTATCAGGAAGTGTGGTAGAAAAGGTTTATTGCCATATTGAAATCACTTCGACTGCTGAAAACTGCAAAAGAAAAAAATATGAAACATGGAGAAGATTTGTTTTAGGTTTGATCATAAATTACACTGTCATTTTTGCTTCCATATGCACATAGATGACTGTCACCTCTCCCTGGTGACTAAAGTGCACTTGCTGGATTTTGAAAGGTGGTTACAAAATGAAGTTAGGGATCCCTCAGCTAGAATAAAGCAATCTTGATTTTAATTGCAAACCTCCAAGATTGTGTGTGTGAAATAACCCATAACAGAAGGAACATGCATGTGTTTTGTAAAGAAAAAAGCACCTCTATTTCCCTTTTGTACTATCTATAGGAAAGGGAAAAACTTCTTAGTATTACAGTTAGGTGCCAGTACACAACAATTATCTGATTTAGTGCAAAGTTTTAGACCAGAGGTCTTAAGACATTGCTACCTGCAGTTGTTGCCTTCACCTCTCGCTGGAGGTGACTGCTTCTGGAATATCAACTAGAGCAGCTAAGAGGAGCACATCTCTTCCTTCCTAACAGAATTGTTTGCTGCAAAGGAGAAAAACCCAGTGGGGCTGCACAGCACAGACAGCAAGGGATGAATGGTGTTGGTGCGTAGAGAGCTTCCAAAGGAGAATGCCTGAAGAAAAGCTGTGTGTGAGCCAAGGAGCTCAAAAGCAGCATCATTGTTCACACTTTCTATTACTGGAGCAGGGCTCAGTGCCAACTCCAAGTGGGAATTTGATCATGGAAAGCATCAGTGTGAAATAATACACATCTGGTGTCACAAGGTGTGAGTGTGTGGAGGCTTTGGGGCAGTGCTACACCCTGGGTCTTGTCATGGAGGTAACAGGAAAGCCTTTCCTTTGATGGGGGGGCAGCTGCAGAGCCATGCTGCAATCCTGGGAACCCTCAGCACTGCACCATTTCCTGAGAGCCATGGGGTTCTCCTGTGGGCTTCTAGAGAAGGTAGATCTTGAGGAGCTGCACACACAGACCTGAGCATGGCGAGAAATATGGCAACCCATGTCCCTTGATTCTGCAGACAGGCTTGATCTGGTTTCAAATAAATACATACACTTTTAAATTTTAAAAACAGTAAAAAATCTTTAAAAGCAAGGTAGCACAAAAACACTAATTTAGAGGAAAAAATAGTAATTTTTAAACATTGTTTTCCTCCAGTCTAAAGGTGTCTCTGATATTCAACTGCAGGCTTACTACGAGGAGGCTCTGAGCTCTACTGCAGCCTCTGTCAGCTGGGGACCACAGTACGGCTGGGCAGAGGGATGATGAGCCACTCACTAGCAGTCTGCCTGACCAGCTCCCCGGTTTGAGTCTCCAGTGTGTTGGGAGCCACTGTTAGGTCATTCAACTCTTCCTATTTTCCTGAAGAATACCTAAATATTCGGCATGATTAGAATGTGGATTTGAAATTGCTTCTCCTGAGCCGAAAGTTTGGGGCAGCCTGCCAGGGCCTTTGAAAGGACAGACTGGTGCTGTGATTCCTGCTGAGAAGGGTCTCTGAGCAAGGAAGAAAGTCAAATGTCTAAACACAGTAAATGCCGTTAATAATTTCAAAACTACCTGCTTAATTTCTGCAGAAAATTGCGCATCCTGGTGCTACTTAAACTCCCCCCTACCAGCCCAGTAAGCCAGTCGGAAGATGACAACACTACACTTTATTTCAGTGGAACAATAGTGGCATCCAGTGGTCAGCCAGCAAAATTCAAAGCACTCCAAGCTTTCACTGTGGTCTGCTCAGGCACTCTTTCTGTCCTTGATTGAGCTGGTTTTTTTAGGTGGGAATTAATGGTTCTCCTTGAAAATGAGGTGTATTTGCACCTCAGTGGAAAAAGTGAAACACACTTTCTACAGTTCAGTGATTAAAAAGTTAACTCTCTGTGGCCCATTGCAGTTACCAAGTAATAGTAGGGAGGGTAGAGTCGGCCTTGGTGCAAACACATTTGATCTACAGGGCCTGTTCTTGTGACAAACGAGGTCAAACACACTGCAATGCATTGTTGCAGCTATGTTCTGTTTGGCTCTTCTGATTGTTTAGAGGAAGATTGGTGTGCAGCTTTATAAATCACCAGAAGTAGTACTTTGGTTGCTATAAATCCTTGGAAGCTTATTTTTGCTATGTCACTGAAGGGAGTTGCATCCTGTCTCCTTACCAACTGCCATTTATATTATGGAAATATCATTGCAAGTTTTAAGGGGAGAATATGATTCATCATATTTGTTTTGAGAGTTATATTTAAATAGTGGATGGAGAGCTTCCATTCACACCAAGCTGATCATCTTAATGCCCATCTCCTCTCCTCCTGCACTGAAAAAAAAGGGGGTGTTTACCAAGCCCCCAGATAGCTCATTTACGTCCAGCTTCTGCTATTCCATTTAGATTTCAGCTGAAATGAGGAACCTAACCTTCACTTGGTAATGACAGAAGTGTCTGCTGCAGTCTCTTCCTGCAGGAAACAAAATACTATAGATGAGATGCTGCAATATTGCATTTTTTTCAGGAGGGAAAATCCTCCTAAAATCTTGTAAGAAGCATAATATTTCCCCCCTCAAATATAATCCCCCCAACTTTAAAGATTCAACCAGGGCACAATCATTATGTATTTGCACATAAACTAAGGGAAAAGCTGAATACTTATAATCCTGGATTCAGATCCCTGCAGCATAGATATTGAAACACCATCCATGACTCTCCTAAGTAATTGTGAATGCTCCAAATACTTATCTTTCCAATTTCCTCCTTAAAAATGATATGCAGTTTTTACTTTCAACATAATGTCATAAAATACATATCAAATCTTTTCATCTGCCTGTTTTACTGCATTCATGTCTGGCCTAAACAGAAGTTAAATAGAAGCTCCATAGGGCTTAGCCTGTTACTGGTTTATACACATTGCCTCAATGACATCATGTGTGCTATTTATCAAATACAGAAATACAATGAATTAAAATTGCATGTTATGACATTTGACAAAAAGAACTTTGAGAAGTTCAGAAAAGTGTACTGCCCCTTAACGTAATTATATGCTGCTGAGTGACAGAACAGGCATCATATGGGGAGGGGAGGAGGAGAATCTTGTTCTGCTGTGGTTGGTTTGATTTTTTCTGCCTAAAAAAAGGTGCCTGGTATCTCAAATGTTGCATGCATTTCATATAGACTTACAAAATTCCCAATTCTGATTTAGTACAGGTTTGCCCCCTGCTTCTTTTCCCCTCCTCCTCCTCTTCAAATGTGCAATGTCCCAACTCACTACCCATCAAAGTAAATGTAAAGACTCCCACTGACTGCAGTGGGAATTGGATTAAATCTCTAAAACAACAATTACATGCCTAATTGCTTTTTACTGCTCACTTAAAAATGCATTCTTTGAAACACTACCAATATTTGTGAAGGCTGAGAGTTTAATGTGCCAAACTATTTAGGTTATTTGGAGACCTATTTTCCACCAGTGCCTGGGGATTTAAATAACTGCTATAAAAGAGTGTTATTTACATTCTGCATTTATAACAGAAGTGTTTATATTGCATCATTATTCTTCATAGTGATTTTTCCTCTAAATGCCAAACCTTCACTGCACTGAAGTCAGTGGGAGATCTGCCCTTGGCTTCATTTGAACTGAAACAGGGAACTAACGTGAGAAAAGGGGATACAGGTTTCAGATCATCCTGAGAGACAGATAAATCTTGCAAAAGACTTCCTAGAGCTCTGTACTGACTCTTCTGGAGACCACCCTTACTCTGTCCACTTCAGTCCTCAATGTCTCCTGAGCATCAAAGACAGCGTGTTGGTTGGCAGTGCCTGTCAATAGTACCTAAAGGGACTGTGCTGACTTGACAGTGACTCTGAGAACTTCCACCCTATTCTGCCAGCGGCAGTCTGCACCCGCTCAGCACTCTGCATCGCAATCCTGACTCTCAAATGCAAGCCCTGTACAAAAGTGTGTGTGAGAAGATTCTGCAGAAATTAATTAACCAACAGAGATCCCTTAGCTGGCCTCCAAGATTGAGAGAAGTCGTTGCTGAAGGAAAACAGCGCAATTCCCTTCCTATAAAATCTACTTGAAAGAAATAATACAATTAAAATAACCCCGAGTCTCACAAGCATGGCCTGGAGGAAGATGACAAGATCTGAATCTGGCTGTGTGCCTAACGACTTTTACTACAGAAGCGCTTCATTAGCAACATCCCCTCTGAACATGCAAACCCAATCTCTGCCACGGAGCTCCTTCTAACTATAATGGATAAAGTGTGTAGGCATCTTTTTAAACAACTACAGCAGGACCTCTCTGCCTAGGCTTGGAAATAGTTCTGAGTAATGCTGTTGGGCACTATAAGGAGGCAAGTCAGATTTAGGGAAATGGATTAGAATAGTTACAGAATTTTCTCTTTAACTTGACAGAGGGCTGACAAAAGACCTGACTGGAAGCAAATAGGGTGAAAACTCATTTATCTACCCACAAACCACCTGATCAGTAAATAAAAATAAGCATGTCACAAGAATGCAAATTAAGGTGGAAAGTACCTACACTATGTTTCATTTCAGCATTATTTCAGTCTAAGATGTTTGCAGATCCTATAAGAGGGCCAGTAGATTTTTCCAGGAGTTAAAAGCATGCATCCCATTATGCTGTAATGTCTTTATATGCTCACTGCTCAGATTTAAAAGCATTTCAAGATCATATCTTAGTATGCTGCAGTAATAAAAAAATCCCACGATAGTTTCTGGTGTACTATACTGTTTCTTAAGAGCTGATATTAGACTAAAAAAATTACTCTTCTGCTAATTTGATAAAGGTAAATTATTGAAGAGCAACCTATTAAAACACCACAAGGTTAAGATTGGCATTTGAGCACTTTGTTTTCACAGGACTTTTAGGAAGAGTAAAAGGCTTTTCCACAAAACCACAGGCCAAGAAGATGGCTTCTAACTCTCATTTTCTCTGCAGCCCTGCATCGCACCCTGTGACTGCAGGCGCAGTTTTTCCCTTAAAAGCTTTCTTCTTTTTTTTTCCTACAGTTTAGATTCTCACGGTCAAATTTATCTGCATAGCATAATTTTCTTTGCCAGTATTGTTTGATTAGAAAGATGTTACTGTGATGCTAGAGGCAAACATTTTCAGCACAAGTAAGAACCCTGTGAAACTAGGGCAAAGCTGGCGATTGCTGAACACAGCAAAATGAAAGGACATTAGTGTGAAGCATAATTATCTTGAACTTTATCATATATTGTAACAAGCAAACACTTCTGGACTAATGGAAAGTGGTTGTGCAACAGGACAGCCATGATAAAAAGAAACGGTCGGTTGTGTCCATATGCCTGGTTAGTTAAAGCAAACAGTCCTCCCTTCTGAAATCCATTTTCCTAGTGATGTTCTCCCTCTCGCTGGGTCTGGGTGATATCTAACTCCTGCAACGCTGTGGTCAGTAAGTGCAATATGAATGGAAGCGTTACATTTGATCAAATAATTGAAATGCAAACATGAACATATCACAGCTATAAAATAAAAACAACAATGACAATATCCTACAAACTGAGACATTATTATTACTACTACTACTAGCTAATGTCATGCCAGCATTTTTTCAATATAAGAAGTGATGATTTTAGAGCCCATTAGCCAGTTTCCAGTGAGCTCAGGTCCATTTCCATGGCAACAGGAGATGCAGCTGTCTGTGAAGTTGTCAGAAAGCTGTGACGTTGGGTTCCTGTGCCAAACATGGCTGATGGCAGTCCAACAGCAGCAGCCACGCGTCTTTAGGAACTTGTCTCTACTGCAGTGCTTTCAGCTAAATGAAACAGAGAAATAAATATGCTCTATATCCTATACTGTGCTGGGGGCTTTTTTATTGTATTTTTTGAAGATTTTATTAAAAATCTTTTTAAGGAATGTTTATAGACTAGGAAATTCCAATACCTGCATTCTAATTATATCACCAGCCTTCGCTGTCAGAAGCTTCACCTGACTTATTTTATTCTTTTTAAATATAAAGCGCTTTCCCCTTTCTCTCTCAGCTCTGACTTACTCCCAGCCCTTGGCAGGGCAAGACAGCCCATGTTACACAGCACATACACAGTGCAAGGCGCAATTGTTTGGCCATGTTTATACACAGGGTTGTGGTTTGACTGCTGGTGCTTCAAATAGACTGAGGATGTGACGGGTCAGATGGTCTAAGGAAGAATTTTTTCTATTTAATACGGTTTGCATGAGAAAAATACTCAAACATCTGGAAGGCTTGTAGCGTTTCACTAACCAAAGAGATGTTGCAGCCTCTGATGATATACACTGTACACACTGGTGACCAGCTGAACAGCAGCTGGATGTAGCCATGGCCCTTGATGCCACAGCAGCTGCAGGGGCACTTCCTGCCCCTTCCTGAACAGCCAAACAGCTGCTGTAGCTCACAGTCCTGCGTATGCTGCTGTAGCTCACAGTCCTGTGTATTAACTCAAGTGGCAACCCTTCAAGGTCTAGGTTAATACGTGGTGACTGGGGAGAAGTTGTGCATCCCCTTCAGTCATGTCTCTTGCAGTGACACTCATCCATGGCATGGGCAAAGCAGTTGCCTGGGGGCTGTGGTTTCACTGCTGCAGTAACCCCCCCTCCTCTCAGCCATGGTCACATCCCTGACAGTACTGTCCTCTGCCAAAATGCTGCTGGCACGCACACACACACCCCCCTTCCCCAGCTGCTGCAGCATGGCAGTGACTGATGGCGCTGAGCTTTCAACACAGGCAGAGGGGTTCTGCAGCTTTGTGCTCCTAACGGGATATTCTGCTTGCACAAGCGCCAGAATGCAGCTCAGCCTGCCCCTACTTTGAGCATATTGAATTATAAGGAACCAACTAGAAAAGTATATGGGGAGGGTGGCATAATACTGTGCAGCATATGGATGTTTTGGGTTTCCATGCCAGAATTCTGTCTAGCATAAGTAGGCTCCTTTCCCACTGACATCAAGAGATGCTGCCTTATATTGTTCCATACTGAAACCTAGAAATGTATCATGATCATCTCCCACATTATCAAACAAAAACTACATGTCCAAAGCTAGACAACATTCCCATAACAGCTCTGGAATATGGCATCAATCTTTCCCTGAAAAGTGATTTTCCTCTCATCGCACTGACTGTTCTCTGATTCAGCAGAAGGTTATTAGCAGGACAATGTGGAGAACATGCCTCTTCCAAATCCACACAGCAAGAAACAACTCAATCCTCGCTTGCAGGTTGGTCCAAATTATGCCAGAGCTGTTCTGCATCCTAACTAGCTCTCCTCCATCTGAGAGAGAAGAAAACTGATGTTTAAGGGAAGCTGAAACTTGCCTCCTAAGGAAGTCGCTCCCAGACACCTGGCTTTCCAAGAGCAACCATGGTAGGATTCAGCTCATGGTAGACATCCACCACTGCCATCAGACAACTGTGGGTGATGCCACTGAACCCAAGTGTATTTTGAGGGTGGAGAGCCATGCTGACTGTCTTTGTGCAGTCAGCAGTGCCTCTGTTCCTCCAGTTATTCATGTTCTGCTTCTAGATAAAGCACCATACTCCCTCTTCTGGCATGGACAGTTTCCTTAGGGTGCAAGGGCTGAGCCTGAGGTTGCAGGGACATACGTCAGTGTTTGGACCCCAGGACACTGACACGTAGCCCTGCTGTAGCAGAGAGCCTCACAGCTCTGCTCTGCAGTTACATCAGACAACAGTGTGACATGAACCCATATGTTTTTTCATGGCAGAAGGAAGTTTCTCCAGGAAATGCCACATGCTCAGGCATTAGTATTTTGCTCCTGCAGCAAGAGGGAAGCCACATCAGCTGCCAGTGAAACACTCTTTGGACTGATGTTTTTCAAGTGGCCTGATGCGTCAAGTCCCTAATTGCACTAATGGACCTAACAAACCAAACCTCCTGGGGGAAGCAGGAAAGCCAGTGAGTTATTTAAAACTAAACTGAACAGAGTGCTTCAGAATATACTGCCTCAGAAGCAGCAGTGGTCCATAGGTCCTATTACTCCGCCCTGTTTAATCTCCAAGAGCGTTTGCATCCCCCTTGGTGGGCAAAGTCAGCCCCAGCTCACCTGGAGCTGTGGAAAACAGCAAGAAGACAGCTCTGCACAACAAAAGCCACAGGCCCCATGCTCTCCTGGGGTGCGGGAAGGCTTCCTGCACTGGCACTCCCTCCTTCCAGGATGTTTCTTGTGGCTCCATCCCACCCCACTTTTGAGGCTCTGTTGAAAGAGCAGAGCACTCTGGGGTTCACTACTCCCAGCGTCAGTTCCAAGGAGATAACCCTTAGCAACTCTGCCTTCGCTTTGTCTGCAGGGTTTGCTACTGGCAGTCATGAATCCCTGCAGACTTCCCAACACAGCCTTGTGCTAGCAGCACTGTCAGCCCCAAAGAGGACAGGCTTGTGAGTTGTCACTTCTTCATGCCAAAAACCCACAGATAGACAGGCAAACCTCTTTTCTCCTAATGCACCCAGGCCTGGTGGTTATCAACTGGATGTCTGCTATTTTTAATATTGGTTTTAAGCGGTTTTCTGTGGTGATTGCCTGAAATGGAGTGTGTAGCACACAGCTTGCTTTGTGGTCCATCAATTTTTAATTGATGAGTAGCCTAGCACTGGTTGGATGCTTAGAACTATCCTTTAATAATAAAAGAGGTGACTTCTGTATCTTCCCTGCTGTAACTGTCTGGTTCATTTCCATAACCTTTTTTATTTTTTTAAATTGGGCAAAGAAAAATGCAGGACCCAGCTCCCAGATTCTGGTGCTTTGGCCCTAATGCCTGCAGCCATCAAGACCCAGTGACCAGTCTGAGTTCTGATGCTGGTCAGAGTAACTGAGTGGAAGGGGACGTGGGGTTTGTTGTACCACTGTTGCCATAGAATCATATAAAAGGCATTTCATCCCCCTAAAGTAAAGTTTAAAAGACAACAGAAAAATCATGAGGCTTTCACATTTTTCTCCAGTTACTCTTGCTCCTGTTTATAACTGCAAATATTTACGTGTGGACCAGGATAGTTTATCCCTCGTGCCTTCTTAACAGCAATGCAACATTGCTTCCAGATCTTTAGCCAGCTCACACTGAGACCTCAGCCTGCTTCAGGGAAGAGAATGTTAAGAGCTGTTAACCCTTTCAAGGAGGACAGGAATTGTACCCTCATTACCTGCAGATAATACTGCCCGGGATCGGCAGCAGAACCACAAGTGGAGTTCAGGAAGAGTGGTTGTGAGGGCTTGTGCCGTGGCTGCCAGCCTGTCTTCCTCTCACCTCATTCTGCAAAACAAGAGGGGTGAAAGTTTTACAGCCCCAGCCGGGTATCTGCAATAACACAGGAAAGCCCAGGAACACAGCACTGGAAGAAATTTAAAATTATTCTGTATAAATAGACATACATAACCATACCTGGAGGCTCCCACATACCTCCCACTTACACTTCTCTCTTTCTAAAACACTCAGTAATGCTATTTATCCTCCCTAATCAGACAGGTCTCGTGTTCAACTCTATTCCATATCAGCCTTTGCTCAGAGGGCTGCCAGATGTGTTGCTGTCCTTTGGACACCTCCCAGTTTGTCCAGAAAGTTCAACCCAGCGCCCTGGACATAGCCTCCCACTGACAAGCAAAGACACCTGCCTCCCATGCTGCTGGTGCAGTAGTTCTGAGATATGTTGGTGGGACAAGACTTGCATTTCTCCTCTCTGCTTGAAACAACCCAATACTGGAGTTTTATATCCAACTTGTGACCCAATATCTTTCACTGTTTTGGTTTCGTGGTAGCCCTGTTTTCACACTTCTCCCAAAGGCAAGGCTTACCTCACCTTTTCATCGCTCTCATCTGCACCACACACCTGAAGCTGCTGGGTGTCTGGGCACAGGCAGGAATCCAAGGCAGGTGAGATGTGTGTTGGGAAGGGAAAGGGCTGCGGGAAAATACAGTGATGGGAAAAGCACAAGTGAAGAAATCAGAAGAGGAAAAAGAATGACAATAAAAAAGAGAAGAACATGTGATGGTTTAAAAAAAAGGAGGAGATCAATAAGGGAAAAAAGTACAGAAAATTACACTGAACATAATGTGGGGAGATTACACAGAGATCTTTGGGAGAACAATGCAGGCAAGAAGGGAAATCTGAAGTCTTACAGAACAAGATCTTCATCTTATTTTAAGCTGCTAGCACTCAGCTCCAAACCGAATGAACGCTTATATCCCAAAAAGAGCTGGTAGCAAGGTATGACCTGCCCTGGGTAGTAGAATGAGTCCTGGTGGTAAGACGTATTGAGGGCTTTTCAAACCTGCATAACAGAGCTGTGAATCATAGCTCAGTAAGCAGTAGCATAATTCCTGTCTGGAGACCGTAGAAAATGGCCTGAAAAGGTGCTTTACCATCAGTCTTGAAAAAACCCAAAACTCAGCACCTCTTGGATCTTCACAAGCCACCAGAGAACACAGATGAAAGCTCAGGTAGTCTTTGCTATTCCTTAGTAGAAGAACGAACTATAATTCTCTAGAAAATATAGCAAAATTACTGAGATGAAAGACTCAAAGATAGTATCTTTACATTTTGCTGTACATACAGAGGTATCTGTGGTAGCCAGGGCTCAGGATTAGCAGGCACCCATCGCCTTCAGGCGCAGGGATTTCCCAGGCAGTATGATTCTGGGGTGCAGAAAGAAGATCAGTCCTGAAAGTTAACAAAGCAGATGGGGTGGTAACAGCCAGGAAAGATGCTACTCGGTATAAACACTGAAAGGCCAAAACTTTACCAAAATCCTTTCTGTGGGCATTTTTTGCCTTATTTTCCCTGTGAACTAAAAAGCGACTGCACTCACCTTTCTCCAGAGAAACCCAAAGACGCTCTGTTGAGCAGCAGTTTCTCCCTCATGCTTAGCAAACTTCTACCTTGCTCACCACCCAGACTTCACCTCATCCCAAGATTACCAGTACTGAAGGTCTACACAACATAATTGCTGCTGTAAGGGATTCACCAGGAAAACACCTCTGCAAGTTTTGCAGCAAAGGCACATCAAAAGTGGCCACACAGCCAGTGAGGGGGTTTGCAAAGGGTTGCTTGGTGAAATGGGGGGAAAAAAAAAAGGAAAATTAAAGAAAATAATGAATTTTCCAAAGAGGCTTCATTCCCTCCTGTTTTTGCTTCAGCCTACTGCTTATAGGGTTCAGGCTTTGAGGTGCCACATTATCCACACCAAAGCATTGTCCCTGCAGATTAATGGCAAGACTCACACCCCCCTTAGCTCAAAACACAGCGGTGTTCCCAAAGCCAACATTTCCAGGCTCAGTAGCAGTATCCTCTGGATTTCCTGCTCAGCCTGAGCCCTCTGCTGTAACTTGCAGCAGCTACTGTTCCTTTTTCAAGGAGACGTTGCCTTATAGGCACGTGTGATACCTCACTGGCACTGAAGGAGAATGTAAAATTAGGTAAGATGGTCCTGATAAAGATTTCTATATAGGGAATGCTTTTCTAATAGGAAACCAACCTTTTTGTTCTTACTTGCTTTTTCACTCACTAACATAAAAACCCTCCCTGCCCCCAGCCATTAGCTATTTTACATTAAATATATCTATTATTTTCAAATACAAAACTAAAGTAAATTTAGATGGGTAGATTAGCCCATGAATGTCTTAAAAGCTCTGTCCAAAGCCAGGAAGCAACTGGAGGCAGCGGCACAGCACATAGCCAGGCTGGGCATGCTGCCCCTTTTGAGCCAACATTCGCCCTTCCTCCTCCTTCATTACCATCTCCCCGTGGCAGGCACGTGTAACTTACCCCGTATCGCAGCTTGACATCCCCTCTGCTAGTTCAGGTGCAGAAATGGGCAGCAGAAGGTATTCAAGTCACATGCCAATCCCCTCCAAAACAGTCCAGCAGGTCGGGTTGTGCTGAGGCCCCACGGCAGCCCTGCTCAGGGGCGTGGGTGCTGCTGGAAGAGGAGAGGCTCAGGGGTGCAGGGTGCTGCTGGAGGAGGAGAGGCTCCTACTCACTGGCCAGCCGTGCCATCCTTCCCGATGTCAGTGCTGCAATAACCATTGCCGGGGGGATGAAGGCAGCCCAAACCTGCAGCTGCCTGCCCTCACCAAGAGCTCAATCATTTTTAAATTGGAAGAATGAATACCATGACCTGCAATTATTAATCTTTTGTGTTGTTAGCTACAGCTCCCTGCACTGTGCCAAATCACACAGTTTCAGACCGGTTTGGTGGTTGGAGGCTTATCAACAGCCCCATCTTCCCACTCCTCTGCCTGCCTGCCCCCTAAAACCACCCTGTCACCTCCTGCCCAGGCCCCGGCAAGGGGCTTCTGGGGGGCCAGGCAGGATCAGTGCTGAACAGGAAAGCAGGGTGGCAAGGGAGCCCTCAGGGTGGCATGCAGCCAGCCGACAGGAACAATGATGCTGCCAAGGCACTGGCCTATCCCTGCGGGCCCCAGGCGAGGGAGGGACCCAGGAACGCCATGTACCATGCAGAGAACGTGCCATGCCATCACCCCCTGCAGCACTATCAGGGGAAAAGAAAAAAGTAAAACAACCACCACCAAAATCACGCTCTCCCTGACAGAGATTGCAGTTGTTGCCACCACAAAGAGCCCAGGCCCAGTGCAACCCCCTCCCACCTCTGGTTTAGCCCTAAACCACACGTTTCTCTCTGGCCTTGTGTAGGGAGATACCCATGCAACGCCTGGAGAGCCACGGTGCTGCAGCCACGCCTTCCAGCCCTCACAGCATCACCCCTTATATCTGCATTGGGCTGTGTTTGGGAAAACTGTGCTCCTCAGTCATTCTCCAGGCAGGCTGAAGGACCAGCAGGCACTCAGCCCATGGGGACAGAGGTGTAAGAGCATCAAGGACTGGGGATAGGTGCCTGAGCCTCCTGCAGACACACAGCTTGTCTGCATGCAGCACCACAGAGCTACAGCAATTACCTTTGGTTGTTTCCTCCTGCCGAGCTGAGGCTGTGAGGCTCTCCAGGGAAATACAGTCCATTAGGAAATGCTTATTAATGGGACACCTGGATTCAAGATGTCTTCAGAGCTACTCAATTAATATAAACAATGCTTCATTTAATTTGTTCTCCCAATTATCGCTCATATTTAAGTGCACTATTCACTACGGAACTGCAATTTTCACTTCTAAATGCTACATGTGACTTGGTTCACGACATCTCCTGCCTCACACTTAGAGTTTGCCTTTTGATTTGCCATGAAGTCATTGGGGTTACAACACAGAGGATGGGTTTGGCCCAAGTGACACTGTTTTATGCTGCATGAAGCAGCCCAGTCAGAGGTGCTGTGTCTAGGGTTAGGGCACAACCACACAGAACACTGAGGCCAGAGTCACACAGAGCGTTATATATCAGTACATAGGTTATAAATAGTAACGTAACATTAATTCAACAAGGAATAAAGAAATAATTGTACTCAAAGTCAGATGTATACAACTTCCACCCTATGCAGCAATAAAAATCCAGTGGTGCTATAAATAGTAGCATTCCTAAAATCACATCCAAAGAAAGTCTTATTGTAACAAAACTTGGCTTATCTTTAGTGGTATCAGATTTTACTACTTTTTGAAGAAGTCTAATTAAGACCTTTGACAGCTGCTACTGTTGGACAGTGGTATTTTTGCTGCTGCAACCATAGCACTTAACAGATGGAAAAGCAGATAATGTAATAATATAGCATTCACATTTCAGAAGTGGTAGTAACATTTCAGAAGTGGTAGTCATGGTTTTTAAATAAAACTGGGCAAAGCAGAGCTGAGTCAACTTTGCTCTGGGATTAAAGAAAGCTCCAGTTGCTTCAACTTTGACAATGTCAAAAACGTTACTTAAAAACTAAAGGGGGAAAAAAGGTAAACTCCATGCTTAGGAAGACATGTTATTGCCTGCGGGCTCTCTGGGGAAAGCGGTGGTGTGGAACCAGCACAGACCCAACCTGTGAGTGGGGACCAGCCGCTGTATGCTGACTGAGCAGGGCACCAGGTCTCCATCAGCGAGACCATCCACCAGCTCTTCTCACCGCTTCATGTCAGGAACTGTAAGGATTTCCCTGCTGCATTTGGTAGGCATGCAGTCACAGCCACTGTCGCACCTCAGGAAGCCCAAGGTCCTTATCGTCACAGCAACATCCCCCACTTGGACCTACACAGAAGGGAGGTGCACAGAAGTCAAATGAGCAGGTCACAGCAGTGCCACCCTCTCACAGAGAATGCTTTTAGTTTACTGTTCATAAAGATAACATGTTACAAGAGCATTGCTTGTTTCCCAGCCAAACATGGAGACCAAATAAAGCATTAGCAAAAACTCGCTTTGCTGGGCTGGGTGAGGCACTGGTTATGTCATCTTTGGCATGTTGATACAAATACATGCTGGATCCAGCTTGCCTTTTGAAATAATAGCTCACTCAATCTTCATTGTGGGGCTAAATGAATCAACAACCCTTCAGGGCAGCTCCTGATGGAGCCTGTTGCTACCATTTGTATCAAAACAGTGGTATCAGCCCACAGGAAATTATTGTAGCAAGTCAAAATACTCTGCGTGACTGCCGCAGGGAAGGATGAACTGCTCACACCAAATCCAAGTGTTATCTCATGCCTGGCACCTCTTCTAATCAAGGTTTGGCTTTACTCGCTGAAAGCTCTTTGCACTTCAGCTCTGAAGCTCACACGATTGCTGTGAAGGGTGAGAAGGGACAGAGGGCAAGAGAAGAGGGGACAGAAAGGAGTGAAGCGTCATCTGCCATAGATTCCAGTCAGGCAACCCTCAGCAAATCCTTTGAATTTAAGTCCCTTGAGATACTGAGGTGTCACATCTTACCATTCCTTTAAGCTTCCTACTCTTGTGTCTGGGTGCTGATTGCTGGTACCTGGCCCTGCTGTCTCTGAACACGGCAGCTGGGGTTGTGGACACCTACACCACCTCTGGGATGGCCTACCCCCATCCAGACAAAAAGAGCTTGCAGCCATAACTGTTAGTTGGTCAGCACAGTGAAGAGCCAATGGCAGCAGGTTTAGTTAGTAAGAAGAGTAGCCCTATGCACTGGGAATCTTCTGACAGACTGCAGCACCTCAGGCTCCCTCACTTCGATGAAGGTGTGATCTCTGGGTCATTTGAAAGACTCCCACCAGACACAAAGGTCTCAAGAACTGTAACACAGAAGCTGAGTCCTTCTGCAGCTTTGCAGAACCTCTGAAACTCAGCCATTGTGAAGAGAACAGACCATGCATGGGCTGGGCAAGCACGGGAACCCGATTTTCCTTCATTTATAGCTGTGTTTACAGATGGACTCACAGTTCTTTCCTAACCACCCTGTTACATTTTAGAGAACCACAAGCCATACTCATACTCCTGCAGAAAGTGGGAGTCAAAGCTTAATCATCTCAATAATTCCTTAATAATTTTCTGGCAATAAGATGGCAGATTCTGGTGTTTTCCCAGCGCTGACTGAGAGAGAATATGAGTAGAGGTACAGTAGCAGAGGGATATCAGGGTCCTGGGGACTTGCTGTGAAGTAGCTTTGAGGATTGCCTTCATCCACCCCACAGAGTCCTCACCTATGAACAGGCAAACATAAAACTGCATCCATGACTTACAGAGCTTGAAACAGAAGAGAGTTGTATCCTGATTTCTGAGTAGAATGGGACATGTGCAGCTGTACCACTTTTGCACCTAACTAGTGCCTTAATTTCCAAAATCACCAGTTGCTTTCAGTAAAACTTGACCAAGTGTTCTAAAGGCATTGCCTCACTGACACATTTTGGTAATGTAGGCAACTGGGTAGAGGGGAGTCTGTTCCTACCTCCACAGAAGGATGGATCATGGTGCAGCCTCAGCTGCTGATAGGGAAAGAGGGCACAAGTACTTGTCTCAAGTCGCCAGCCAGAGCTCACACCACAGTCAGCAGAAATTCCTCCATCCTCAGGCTTGGTTTCATTTCTGCGAGTCAGCAAACTTCTGGTGCCTATGGAGACAGAACTGCAGGCTGGAGCATTGCTGGAGGAAGGCACTCAGATCACCCTCCTGCCTGGATCATCTCATGCTGGGCAGGAGCTAAATGCACGTGTCATCTTCGCTCCAATTCAAAGAAGTTATCCATGAGAAAACAGATTTCCTCAATTCTGCTGCTCAGAAAAGCCACCAGTTAACAGTCTCGGACTCCCAATTCACATTTTGATTGAGAAAAATCAGTCACAAGCTTAGGGTCTACTTTTCTTTTGCTGAAGTATTATTGTCCAACATTTTTAGCTAATATATGGAGAAATCACCTCTTTTTTGTTGTTGCTATAGCTGGTTTTCTGACCTTGCAAAAACTCAAGACTAAAAATCTCTGCTCAACCATATTTATTTCTTTTTTGTGGTCCTCTGGTCTGTGAAATTGGAGGGTTGCTGTAGAACCCAATTCTGCTGGAAATTATTTTTTAGACAAACACACAGTCTAATCTATGCTTTGAAGAACAAGGCAGAACACAAAAAAAACTACACTGGCTGTGCAAAGGAATTATAAAGGAGACAATAGGACAAAACCTCATAGGTCACACCTTGGACATAATCCAACATCGTAAATTTGTGCTTATGGGCCGAGATGTTTCATCTTTAAAATCAACAGTCGGGTCTGAGAAGGCCTGGTGTGTGAGGGCAGCCAGCCTGCTGTGGCTGTGCTGCTTGGGAAAGGGACAGCTTCCCATGCAGCAGAAACTTACAGTCTAAAACATGGCATTGAATGTCTTCATCTCACAAGCACCGCAAGAGCACATGGGACTCCTTTCACCAGAAAGACTCTACTGCAAGCAAGGCAACTGTGCAGAAGGTGAAAGCTAAGCATAGCAAAGTCACAGTTTACAGGACCTTTTTCCCTATAGGCACAAAACTTTATGTTTCTAATTAACACATTTATAGCTGTGGGAAAATCCCAGCCAGTATCAGAGAGTGCACTGTATAAACCAACACACTGACATGCCTAACAACTGATGCGTTAACCAGGATTTGAATAGAATAATTTAAGCATTAATAACGTATCCATCTCTGGAGGTCAAGCCTTTCCACTCCCGTGCATTTTGACATCCATTTGTAACTGAACACATTCCTGAAAGAAAGCTAATTAAAGCCAACACACCAAGCATTTGTTTGCATAAACAGAAGCTAGAGACAATATGAACCCTACAGCACTGTGAGAGCTTAGCATATGCAAGAGAATCTTACCACTTTGGGTCAAGGCAGCAGGTATATATTCTCAACCATTACCCACTGGGCAAGATCAGCAATGATGCTCCCAGGCCAATATCCCATCTCCTCCTACAGCAGCTTTAGGAGGAAAGCTAAAGGACATCTCTAGATGAGAGGCACATCCCCAGGAGTAATTACTTGTGCTCCAAAACATGACTTCCTGACTTTCATATTTATCAGAGCAAGCCAGGTAACTAAAAGTCAGGGAAGATAAGCATGCTTACTTCTGGCCTACAGATGTGCAGAATTTTTTTATTAGGGAGTTTTGTTTCTTTTGTTGTGAGTTAGGGGTTTTTTTGTTTGGTTGTTTTTTTGATTTTTTTTAATGGGAAGTTTTGTCTGTTTGGGGCTTGGGGTTTTTTTGAGAAGTTAAATGATACTTCATTGTAACCATAGACATGATCTAAATTAAAATACAGATATTGGTGAGAACAGATAAATAAGTGATTTGTTCTTATTCTGCATGTTGATTTTCTTATAAAGCTGCATGTCAGAGCCCTGAGGTCACCCTTGGGGATATACCAGGGAAGGCTGGTTCAGAAAAAACAGCTGCTCACAGTACAATCATGCATGGTAAACAGAGCAGAGGCAGTTCAAAATTTAATTTAATTCAACACCCACATGAGAAGATGGCTAGATCCATATACACCAGAGTTCAAACGAGCATACCTATGAGCTGTAAAATAGCACTTCTAAATAGGCTGGAAGAACACAGATGCTTTTGCCTGCTGCAATGAAAAAAACTCCTCAGTATTACAGAGAGATGTATAAAAGATGTCCAGGGACCAATTACTACTTGAAAGATAAGCAGAACATTTTAAAGAATAGCTCAAAACATTGAAGTGTCTAAAGTCCTTATCTTCCGAAAGACCTTGCGGGGGGGGAGGGGAAGGGGAGAGGGGAAGGATGGGAGAGACTATCATGACCCAATTCCTTGTTCCCAGATGTATTTTTCTTTTCCCTTTTCCACAGACAGAAGCGTGCCGAGTCACTGCACAGCGCAGCATTCACGGAGGACTACATTTTACAAAGATTTCTAGAAACAAGTCATCTGTGTGTCTCTACATAACAAATGGAGGAAACAGCACAGCTGCTAGCTCATGACAAGTGGAAAATCTTCTCTAGTTACTGGCAACATATATCACCCAGGTTGATTTTTCAGACCCACTACAGCTCACATATGGTCTCGCAAATGGCTGCACCAGCATAAGGAGGGAGTGGGTGGAAGAGGGGAAGCGAGATCGCTTCTTTCAAGTGACTTAACACACCCATTAGAGTTATAGGATAAGCTAAATAACAGTATTTCCCTGCAGCCTTCTTTTCAACAGTTCCATATTTTCTTCACTTTTGGGCTCTAACCTTGGAAGCAGCAGTTGCTTTGGGCCATGCCAAAGGCTGACCCTGCACTGCATCTGCCTGGATACTGGCCAACAGCCAGAACTATAGGGAAAGAGCATGAGAAAAATGGCAAGTTTAACACAACCCTTCCTCCATCAGCTTCCAATATCCAGTTGTTTCAAAATCTTTATATGAAGTTCACTAAAACTGTGAACAAAATCATAACAGAAGTATTGCTTCTACCGTGAACTGCTACTTGGAAGACCTTTTCAAGTTAAAAACAAAAAACCCCATAACATATCAATATATATAAAATATAGATCTGATCAGAGAAAGGCACTGTCATGCCAGTTTCTGCAGTAATAATCGCAGTACACAAGCTCTCATATGCACAAATACAGATGTATTTCACCAGTCTGGAGTGATTACTAAAAAAACCAAACCCCAAACCCACGAAAAACCTCCAAACAAAACCAAAACACCTACACTGAGGGAAATGTTGACATGATAAAGCTGCCCAAAGGAGCAGAGAAGCCACGCTCCAGAGCCACTCAACCTGGAGCAATTTGGCTGTTCTCCCAGAAGGACTGATGGCCCGCACCACCTAGGTCAAACTGACAGCACAGACACTAAAATTTTTCTCCCACACACACACTTAATTAAACAATGATCAGTCTAGCTACTTATCAGGAAAGATCCAAGAGATCTGTCGTGTAAAACAAAACCCCATTGTTTGTGGCTTTCAATAATAACTCTCTGAACAGCATCTCTGATAATTGCGACCACAAAGGCTTTGCGCACGAGCTAACCTCTGCGGGCAGAGCATACACCTTGGCCCTGGGAAAAGCCATGGAGCATTTCTTCCCAGACCCACTGATCAACTGGAAGAGCAGCTTTGTTTTGGAAGACAAATGTCCAGAGAGTATCACCAAGGTTTTCAAACTGTAATTGCTGTGAAGATGTTGCATTACGAGTATCTGCTTGGTACGTACAGCAGTATGACAGCTCTCGAGTCACTTTCAGACACAGAAAGGCCTCCAGCATCACCAGTAACACCCAAAACCTTATAATTATCTGACTTAATGGTAATTCTACCCTTGCCTTCCTCTTTCTCCTATTAACATCCTCAGGTTTCCATGAGTCTTCACACTGAAACCATAAGAATGAATTTCATTGCACACATTGGTGTGCTGCCATACGTAAATAGGAGCAGGGACACAGAGGAAACAGATACTGGTATCTGTTATTCTGGGATATCAGTGAAAGAGGCAGCTGGGAAACCCTGTAAAACACCTTCACCAACTGCCCTCCCCCCTGCCCACCTTTTTCTTTCTTACTAGATTACAAATAGCCCTTTTAGTGTTTTCCTTAAGACAAACTGTTTTGATAAATGTTTATGGAGTTAAAAAGAAACTCCCCACTATGTGAGGAGCTGCCTGTTTAGTTTAGTATAGGAAACATTATACAACCTCTGCTGTACCAGTTTGTAGGAAAGTCTGATGCAAGAACAGTTTGCTGTTCCAGTCATGTCACTTCGTAGTTTATGGTAGCAGACAATGAGGTAGCAGCTCTGAGGAAAGCATCATGCTGAAATAGAGAGCATGACACTGTAAATAATATGATTCACAGGGCACCAGCAAACAACGCAGTCCTTTACCTTTACAGGAGTCACCTTTTCCCGCTCATCTACAAAAAAATCTTCCCCATGGAGCATATTTTGCAGCCCAGATCCCAAGTTCTGCAGGAAAGAGCTGGTGTCTTCTCCTTTGCTGCAGATGTCCCAGCTCTTCATACAAGCTCTCTTCAGGGCCCAACTCAACCAAGGATTATGCTGCCTACTCTTGCTAGAAAACATGAAAATTTTATTAAGGCAACAGCCACCCACCTCCCTGTGGTAATACAAAGCAAAGTTTTCCCATCTGCAGCCTGGTCAGCTTCAGCTTGGACAGGTCTGTGGAAACAAGTATGAGTAACTGCAGCCATTGACTGATGACTGTAGTGCCAGGTGATGCTCAGTCACCAACCAAGCAGGAAACAACACAAGTTGGGTTTTTTTTTGAAGTAGCATTTTATTTTCTGTTAGCTTTGTACACGGAGCTTCAGCCTAGTTAATACAGCCTGTGCACTGCAGGTAGCTGCAGGGACAGGAATGCTTGCATGCTATCTATGCCTTTGCAATGCCACTGGCTCTAGAAAGCACCACTTTACATACTTTTCAAAACACCAAAGTAGTATTTGCACAAGAACATTGCATGATAACAGCAAAAAAAAAGTGTAAACCTTTCCAGCATCACTTATAAATACAGCATTTACCTTGAAACATTAGGCCATATCCTTACAAAGTAGCTCACATTATGGCAGAGCGCTCTGTGTTCACAAGACCAACACAGTCCACATGCAAGATGCACCGAGGGAAGAATTTGCCCAAATCACAGCTGATCTTTATCTTCCAGTCTTATACAATATGCTCTTGGTGCTGTTCTCTGACAATCCCAAGTGGTCAAAACTTCCAGCACTTTCCAAAGTGGCCTCTGGTCATGGTCACCTGCTTTAATACCATGAATCAGACTTTCTCTGGGATGTAACAGAGGTAATGCCACTTGAAATTAAGATGGGAAACCAGACAGCAGGAGCCAGGTTTTGAGAGTAGCGACAAATCCATGTTCCATTTTTAAATTTAAAAGTTGAAATTTAAAAACTTCACCCAAGAGCTTTAAATTGCTAGATCCTCCATTAGCACAGACTTCCTAAGTCAAATCATGAGCTTTCTGGGCTGTGGTGGCATCGACACCAGACTTGATTAGTCACAATGCTAAAAAGCCTTTCACTGCTTGCTGTTTCGTGGCGTCTTCAAGTACCTTCCAGGAAGACCTGCTTGCATATCAGAGGTTAAATGTAGTTCAGACAAGGTCATACAATCAATGCACACTGTAGTCTTTTAGGGGTTTAGGTTGGAGTCAGGCTTTTTTTTCCCCTGTAAGTTAATTTCTATTTTAAATAGCTTGATTGAACCTGTATATATATATATTTAAACTTCTCTTAAGAGAGTTGACAGTCTTAAAACAGTCTTGGATTTCATTTCTCTCAGTGGCAGAGCAGCTAAAGAGAGGTGAGCATACCTGTTTGATGTTATCTGTGAAAGAAAGAAAGGAGCATAATGAACACAGCCACACTGGTCATGTTAGTCCACCCTCAACTGCTGCCTACACAACAGCAGCAGAGCGTGCAATGCATCTCCTTGCAGCATTTACCACCACCCCCCACCCGCACCCCCCATGGAAGTGCCAATGGCTTCTGTGCTTTTTGTACAAAAAAATCTCAGATCCTGACAATCCACAGTGGGACACGCTCACACCCACTGGTCTGGGCTTCCCATCACAGCCAGGTTCCTGGCATAGCTTTAATAAAGCATCAAACCACGTATTTTGAAAGTCAGATGAGGAGGAGGAAGAGAGAAGGTAATTATGAGCTATTTCATTAAATTCATAAACCAAGAAAACAGGTCACAGTCCTGTCCAACCAAGCCTGTGACCCTCCCTGCTCAAGACACACACAAACTGTTCAAAGCATGAACACTCAGTGAATGCCAAGCCTGCACAATAAGGCAGGTTTATTTTCTCTGTAGGAGCTTAAGAAGGGTCTCAAATACATTGTTTATATTTAGTTTTCATGCACAAAAGTCTGAGATGCATTTATTCCATTCATATGAGAAAACAATTTCATGTACTTAAAAGAAAAAGTAAAGACAACAGCACAGAAAGTTTTCTTCATTACAAAGTGTTTTTCCACCAGGCAATTATTTATAACAACTTTTGTTAACACTGGAGTTTAGGCTCTGGAACGAAGTGGATATATTGTTTACTAGCTTTGCCAGTCAATCTTCTCTTACAAAACCTCTCCCTTCCCCCTCTGCTTTTGCAGCCAAGTCAGTCCCATGAAGAGCTTAGGAGTTTCCTTTGTCACCAAAATCTCCCTTTCCACAAATTGTCCCCTGAATAATGCCATCTTCAATGTAGTTCCCTGAGGTATCCGTGCTCCTGCAGAGAACTGTCGAGGGAATCCTCGAGGAGCGTCTGTCCTGGCTCTTGTCCTCAGAGGAGCAGCAAATCATCCTTTTCATGGTACCCCACATCTCATCATCTTTGTATGAATAAATTATCGGATTCATAACAGAGTTCATCAGGGCCAGGAGAAGAAACCACCTTTTAACATTCTGAATCCCACAGTAGGTGCAGTTCAGACCATCGAGCAGTAAGACAACCAGGCCAGGGGTCCAGCAGACTACAAAAGCACCTAGAAATAAAGGAAACAAAAAGATTTCAGACTGCTAGAGCTTTTTGGAAAGGGGGGATGGGGGGAAGCATCTTACAAGATTATTGGGTCCTACAGAAGGATGCAAAAAGCAGGAGAGGACAAAATTCTAATAACAATAGCAAAAATATATCGACTCCAGCTTCTCTGATGAGCCCTGAGCACGAGGCAGGGCAGCTCTTGTAAGTCCGTGGGGAGCAAGAATCCAGCTGCTGACAGCATCAGCTTAAACACAAGTAGGGAAAGGTCATCCCAGCAGTGATTTATCCATGCTGATAAATAAACAAGAGCTCTGGAGCCTTAGCAAGCAGAGAACTGGCGCTTTGAAGGAGACTTCCTCTCTTCTCTCTTGTATGCTAGAGGAGAAGATACCAGGAGGTCTGCTTCCACCAGTGCTGCAAGGTGATCCAAAGAAAAGATGTCTTCTCTCCCACTCAGCTGACTCTGCAAAGCTATGGGCATACTGTCCACTTCATAAAATAACAGTCATGTAATTTAAACACATCCTGGCTGGAAATCCTGCAGCTACTGTAGGATGCACACTGTTGCCTGTGAAACACTAGCACTGCCAGCTCCCCAGCTGGAGCAACAGCCCACCTCTCTCCTCTGCATGTGCAGTTCGAGTTCCAACAACTCAGATCCAGGAAACAAATTCAGTTGTAGATGAAGAGAAGGAAACAGATACATGACTTAGCAAAGATGAACCAAAACTGTAGCAGTCAGCAAAAAAAAATGAAGGAAAAAGTCTAAATAAAAAGAGGAAAAGGATGAGGAAGTATGAGAGCAGTGGTGGGGGAACAAGAAAACTCTGCGAGAGGCAGTTCCTCAAGAGATAGCAAGAAACCGCAGGACAGGCCCAGGAGCAGCAGGGCTCTCCCTGCGTTTTGGCTGGGAGGCAGGAATGGCAGTGCCCCTGTGAGGAAGAAGTGAGACACTGGGTTATAATAAAAGGTGAATGAGGCGAAGTAGGACACCAGACTCCTCTCCTACCAGCCCCTCAAAATAAAAAGCAAAATAAAGAATGGAGTAATAAGAGATCTTAGTGAAGGCAACGTGAAGAAAGCATAAGACACACAGCCTAGAAGGAAGTTCAGTGTTGCATTTACATCTTCCCATGTTACTGCACATTCCAATTTAAAGGCCAGGGTGTAGGCAGGACTGGTGGGGAGGGGGAACATCATCCAAATGCAGCCCTTGGCCGCAAGCTTGGGAGCGGCCCTGAAGAGCTCCATCTGCCCTCCTGCCCCCCCAGCACCACAGCTTGTCATCCCTCGCCTTGAGCCCCAGGAAGGAGTAGCTATGCACATGATAATACTAACTTAGCACAAGCCACAATTGCTGTCTGACATACAGAAATAGAAAATTACAGCTCTGCACAACAAAGTTTAAACAATGCACTGAGGAAATTCCAATCATTTATAACAGCAGAGATTCCCCCTTTTTTGGGCTTAGGAGGGAAAAAAAGGATCAAGCAAATAAGGATGATAGCAGCTGCATGCTAAAAAGCTCTCCTGGCAGTGTTCATAGCTGTTCAACAATTTTGGTAAGGAAAGCAAGTCCAGCTCTTTATTTTCATTTTAAGCCACTGATTTCCCCAGATCTGAGCTGTGGAAGCAAGCAGCAGGAGGGCAGCCTGGCTCACAGCAGGACTCAGCAGCACCCCAAGGCATCCCATTGCCTACCTGTGCACACAGGCTGGTTCCAGCATCACTGGACACTACAACCCATCAAGGATTTCAATGGACACTGTGCCCATCTGGCGGGCAGGCCATAATGGTACATAAAGTGAACTCATGTGATTTAGCAAGCATTAGGATTGCTGAAAAACAATTATCAGGACAAGGTGCCACAGATCTTCCTGCATATCTGCATTCTCAGAGTCCAGAGAAAATTCAACCAACCGATTTACTATGTTCCAGGCAATATTACATAGAACAAAGGCAAGAGACCACCCTCCTCATAAACTGCATTTTCTACTCTGCTGTGCCAAGATCGCTGTGATGCTAAGTACTAATTTCTGGTTAACATCAGTAACATTCCTCCATTGCCCACTGGCATCAGGAGCTGCACGCTGCTACCACAACACTTGTTTTCTCTGGTCAGTCTCTATACTACACACTGGTTTGGCTCCAGCACTCTGAATAAGCAGTTGTGACACCAACTCTCACAGCCTACAATGGAGAAAACAGTGTACTGATTTATCGCTCTGGGGTTCCCCAGCAAAACCCACCTGTTTTAACAAGCACTGGAACCACACCACCCAGACATCAAAACTGTGTCTAGCTGAGTCTTTGTAACTATTTGGCCAGAGCTTCCACTGGCCACCAAGGGTCACTGGCAAAGTCACCAGCGCACCAGTTCCATGCAGAAATTAAGATGGTAATAAACCTTCCTTAGAACAAGCACTGAAAGTATTTTGACCACTGGTACCACAAGGCATGCAAGGGCCAACCCTGATTTCATGGAAGTTAGCATGAGAGAAAAGAGACCCAAAGCCACATTTAACAAAAGACAGAGAAATCTTTCCATCAACTGAAACCCCAGGATTGCAGGCAGGACTAATCCTAAAGGTTCATGGACATATCCCTGCCTACCTAAACAGCCCAACCCTAAAAAGTCCCAGTGGCAAAAGTAAGGGAAGCTAAGAGATACCTGCAGACATCTCTGTACATTTCCCACACCCGAAGACAAGGACAGGGGGCGATGCCACGACAGTGTCGGAGTTACTGGCTAATGCTTTCATGGTGCTGCTGCTTTGGCTACATCAAAAACACGCTTTGCTGTGTGTGGAGACAAGACAAGCAATTCACATCCTGCTCTCAGCACCGCAGAGATGAAAGCAAGGCATGGGTCAGACTCAGCCTTACTTGGATTTTGCTATTTTTACCACAGAGCTTTCAGAGGCAGCCATGGTTAAACATAAATACAGACCTTTGTCTTGTCCCTTTAGCAATTTTCTCATTTGCAGAACTTTTATTCCATAGGAGCTCCTCTCCCCAATGAAACACCACACTCCAAAAAGTGTTCAGATTCTGGGAGTTTCTGAAATTCACAGGAGTGACATGAAATATAGCCTGGCTGCACCATGAATCAAAAGAACAGCTTGAGTCTTCCCACTGGATTACGGGGGAATCAGGTGTCACAATGCCTCAAGGTTAGTTTGAGGATTTACCATTGATTTAAACATGGATTTTCTTGTAGATTACATCATCTCTGCTTGAAAATTAATTCATGTGTACCCAGAAGCACTACTGATGTTTCAGCAGCATCACATCATAAAACTTTGCACATCAAAGCTGTCCCTGAGCATGACAGCTCTGAGAAAACACAAAAGTGCAGTAGCTTCCAGTTGCCTTTGCCACATATGTGCCCGAGTTAAAACAGCAAGTCACCAGCCAAACTATAAATTCACTGGAGCTGAAACTCATCTGCCTCAAAGCTGCTATTTCAGCAGGAATCTCACTGCCAAGATCAGATGAGCCTCTATATACATGCCACCTGAAAATCACAGACCCACACACCTGCAGCCACCTTTCCTCAAAGCTCCAGGCACAGGCTTAGCTAGGACTACAACACAAGGTCAGCCTATGAGGATTTTAGCCCCTTTTTCCTGTTTCACATCTTACAGTTTCAGCCAGGTAACTTCCTGTGGTGGAGCATGCCAAAGGGAAAGCCTTGCTCCTGTCCTGCGATGGACCATTTTAGGTGTTATGGTAGGAAGAGGTAGGTGACACAGGCTTGAGCCCAACCCCAAGGGGTGCAATGATCACTGTGAATCCATGAAGTAACACTGAAACACAGATTCCTCTAACTCTTAGCTGTAGCACCACGCAAAGAGAGCACCCAGAGAGGACATGCTTTGGAGGAAGCATTTTCAGATGCTTTGGAACAAGCCATTAAAAGTAACTGCCCTGGGCAAAAGCAATGTGCTGCAAATAGATGTAGGTCATTGTATGAGTGTCTGTAAGCAGAATTTTGGAAGAATCACTTATTTAATTTGGTGATTTCTTTGGTAATTGGGATGCCCAGAAAACATGCTGTTTCTTTTCTAATACATTTTGCACTGTGCGCTTGAATGACTTGGCCAGGAATGCACATCTCAAACGGCTTTAAAAAAATAAATTCTCATTCCTAGAAATAGCCATTTATAAAAAGCCTCTCAGAGTCAAAATTTGGAGAATTGATATGAAGGAACATGCCAAGATACACTTCCTCCAACACGGGAGTTCTGGGTAGATCTTGCATCCACCGACAGATGCACTAATTCAACTTCTTTGGAAGCAGGCTCCATTTCGGTTTTGTTTCTGGCTGACAAAGTAAATACACAAAGCTGTGATCTCTGAAGTAACACTCAGGCTTTCCAAGTCAAATTTGACTGGTCCAGCATAGAACGTGACTAAATGCTTTGCCTGAATTATAGTCTAATCTGGTGGCTGAAGAGCCATATTCTGTGAGCAAGAGGAAGCTAAGGCTGGCCTTTAAATCTGCCCACAGCCCTATGGCCCCTCTCCCTAGAAAAAGAATGAATAAATTGAAAGTTCAAGCAGGGCACGTTTCCATGCAGCAGCACAGCTCTGGTGAGCACTGAAAAGCTGCGCCAGGCTAAGGGATGGCAAGGGATCAGCAAATGGCAGCCACCACTGTGGCTGTGCTTCCAACTCCCCATCAGCTGTCCGGGCACCTGCCCCAGCACACAGCTCTCCCTCTGCTCTGTCCTGTAAACACACACGTCTGGCTGATCCCAGATTCACTCAGCACCCTCCAACTCTGGCTTATACAAAAGCAAAGTAATACTAGCTATATATCTATACCTGTAAATTAGATAAAGGTATGCATGATGATTTCTTTTCACATGACTTCCCAGAGAACAGTTCTGCTTTCAATAGAGATGCTCAAAGAGATGCTTTATTAAAGGGCTTTTCTTTTTGTTTCCAATGCAGCAATTAGCTGCAGCCTACCTGATGGTCATGCCTTAGGGCTGGATCATATTTGGAGCAATTCAAAGTTTTTCTGCAGGACTTTCTCCTTCCAGGTGGATGCTTTAAGTTTCACTGCACAAGAGCTGCAGGCAGGGCAAAAGAGTAAATCTTACCCCTGCAAGTCAAGGTAGGGGGGACAAAAGCAACCACCTCATTGTCTCTCTATAGGTGCCATAAAATCAAGGGGGAAAAAAGGAACAACAGCTTGAGGGGTGGAGGGGTGTGCAGGATTTAGAAGATAAAGTCTCTGGCAGTGGACAAGCCAACTTCAGAAGACATGGCAGCGTAAGTGGAAACCTTGTATTTGCTTGAACCATCAGTCTAGTTTCTTTTCCAAGGTCAGGCATTGTAAAGTTTAACTAATCTCAACTTCAAAAGCATTTTAAAACATCATGTGGTAGACAGAGGTGACATGCACTAGAGCACTATTATTTCGGAAAAGAAATGGAAAAAAAAAATAAAATCAAAACACACCAGCAGCCCACTCCACCCTCCAGAAAAAAAAAAAAGCCTCCCCTTCCCCCTCCAAAAAATCAACCCTAAACCAAGAAAGAGAAAGAGGTACTCAATTGTGCAAAGAGCATCCATAAACTGCCAGGGGAAGAAAGTGTCCTCAGCCAGAATGTCTTAGCTGGTTAACTTCCACCTCCATGAAAAGTGACACTTTTGTCCCAGAGCTCTCTAGCACGACTGTACCAGAAAACAACCCAACTGTGTCCCAGCTTTCCCAAAAGCTTCAGCTTTCGTATGCTGGCTTGTACAATATCAGAACAGTTGTCAGAGTGATAAAGCCATTTTTGCGGTGTTAGAGGCCCCAGCTTCACCCTCGGTGAGCTGCACGACCCACACTTGAGCAATGCCTGGCTTCCAGAAAACATCTCTCTTAGATTCAGGTCTTCCTGAGCAAAACTGACTGCTACAGAGAGTATTTTGCTCCAACAATTAACCACCCGCTCTCACTGCATCTCTAGTGTAATAAGCAGCTACATCACAACTAGCTGACAAAGCAATCTCAGCTGCCCAAATACCAACAGTGTCTCTAGGGCAGAATCCAGGTCAAACCTCCTGTTGTCATTCTGAGATCCAAGGCCACACTTTACCATCACCTGAAAGCATTCTGCACTGGGCAGTCTTCACAGAAGAAAGATGAATTCTCCCCTCACAAAGCAAATTATGTCAAAGTCTCAGCCTCACCAGGGCATCCTCTCCTTTACCCAGGGAAGGTGCATTTGCAAGGGGGAAAAATTCAGTATGTATAGGAAACAGCCAAGGGGAAGAAGTGCAAAAAAATTACCCACATCCAGCCACAGAGTTCATGGCCTTGTGCAGATATTAAAGAACATTATTTGGAAAGTGTTCCATTAGGTAGCTGTGAATCTTCATAAGCTTTACTCAGAAGTGACTTTGCATTCTTTCTCCAGCCCCAAAACACCCCTGTAGATAATTTGTGTTTTGTAACAAGCTGCCTACAAAATAGACACTTTTCTTCTACATGTTGACTAGTCCTCTGCTTTGCATTTCTACATGGTGCAATGCTTACTTCACCAAACCAGAGAGAAGTCTAAATGCCAACAGCACTTAAAAGTGCAGTCTGGTTTAGAGGGGCAGGGAATTGTCTTTGTTTTAAAAAAATGAAAAAAAATAAAACCAAGCAAAACAAACCAACACAGAGAGTCATTGATTGGTATTGCCAGCCTTGCACACCATGGGCTATAGTCTCTTACCTAAGAGAGTCATGACAGTCTTCATAAGCTTCACAGGGGTTCTCCTACGACTGATGGATCCACTAGTGTGTGACGACAAGACATTAGTTTTCCTCTGGACGTACATGTAGATCCTTATGTAAACAACCACCATAATGAAGAAGACGACTAGATTTAAGATGCTCCAGAACACCAGATAACTTCTGCTGTAAATAGGTGCCAGGGATGAGCAGGCAGTGATGTCACAGAGGCAGTTCCAACCCAGGGTAGGAACAGCACCCATGAAAATCGCAATGGCCCAAATTGATATAATTAAAAAAGTGACTCTCTTCTTTGTGAGATTACTGTGGATCTTCATCCGCATTATTGACATGTACCGCTCAACAGCTATGACCAGGAGATTCACCAGGGAGGCTGTCAGGCTAGTGTCCAGAAGACCCTGGCGCAAAAACCAGCGGTTAACAGTTAAGGTCTTAGACACTGGGCCAGTGTTGAACATCAAGAAGACATAGGCAATTCCAGCAAAGAAGTCTGCAGCAGCTAAGTTGGCCAGGAGATAGTAAAAGGGAAAATGAAACCTCTTGTTCTTGACCACAGCTGCTATGACCAATGAATTTGAAATGAAAATGAAGAGGCAAAAAAATGTCCCAAAACACAGAACAACGATAAGCTTTGGTCCTGTCCACTCATCCACTGTGTCAGTGTTTGTCTTGTTATAAAAAAAGTCCATGCGCTTGTCATAGTAGCATTCGTTCATCCTGGATTAAAGCCCCTGCATCCTAGGAAAGGTGGAAGGGAAAAAAAGGAAGATTAACAATTAACTAGTGGTCCTTGCTTCAATCACCCTACCTAACAGCTTTTTTTTTTTTGATAAAGGATATGAGACAGGGACATGAGAAGGTAGATATTTGGTGGCCTTAAATAAAAATTCCTATTTCCCAGAGCTAATGCAGAAGACTACATTCTGTCACTAGAGGACTGCAGTGCATGATGCTTGGATGAATCAGCATTTTTTAAAGGACTTACCTGCAACAAAAACCCCAGAAAAGTCCCTTTGAAATATCAGTCATACTGCATGAGCAATGAAGTGGAAGCTAAGGGGTTAAGAGTGGTTTTCTGGAGGTCACAAAGAAGAATCTGAGCAACAGCCAAGCCATTCTTGCTGTGAAATCCCATGTTTGAGCCACAGCCCCATCATTATTTCCATTTCTCAATGTATCCAGTCAAGACAGGGAAGCATAAATCATAACTCTTCCATTTTACTGACTAAGCAATAAAAACCCTACTTTTTTCCCCAATTGCATATTAACAAATGTAAAAATGTATGTAAGATCCTATAGGGATGGATGTTCTGAGCACATGGCTGTCAGTTACTGCTGCAGATTTTAAGCAATATTTGCTTAGAAGGAAAAAATACATTCTACGTGTTTGACTACTCTGGAGCTAGGATTATTATATTGGGCTGTCAACCCAGAGCCCTGCGAGTGCCACACAGCCCAAGTACCTTCAAAACCCAAACTCAGCTCCCTGCCCAGGCACAGGATAAAGCAGCAGCCACAGCAGCAGCACTGGGTTTTCTTTCCTCATACCCTCTCAGCACTATTTTGGACATAGGACTATTAAACATGATGGAAGGGGGAGTCTGTGTTCCAGCTGACATCACACTCACCTCCAGTGAGGTCCGTGTCAGCTGCCTTGGCAATTTTACTGCCTTTATTATGAACCAAACTGAACCTGAACTAATTTCCAGGGGCAGATCTGACAGCAGGTATGCGTGGTGACCAGGCCTCGCAGCCTAGCTGGGAGAGTCTGTACCTGACCATCACCAGCCCTCACGTTTGCAGTCTGTGTCTGAATAAAGGTTTTAGCTATAACTTCACTAATTAATATTGTACAGGTCTAGTAAAATCCAGGAACCCAACCATGGCACAAGATCCTAATCACATTAGGTATTACACAGAGCAGCAAACCTGTGCCTGGCTCTAAGGATGGAGAAGAGTAACAATCAGGGCACAAAGCCGCAGAAGAGGCCACCATGCCACCTTTGTAAACCGCCTGAGCGCCCCAGGCTGACAGGAGTGCCAGGGTGAGAGACACAGCGGGGCAGAAATAAAACACACCAACCCAGAAGTGGTTACAGGCAGAAGGATACAGAAAAACACAGGGTTTTCACCTCCCAGCTACAATTGCTCACAGACAAAGATCAGGCTCACTTAGTCCATTATTACCCTGTGGTTACTTAACAGTTACATCTCCCGTCTCCAGGGGCTGGGAAGCAATTTAAGCAAACCCCAGCAGGCTGGCTAACAAGCCACATTGATATTAAAGGTTTCTTCTGAGTTTCAAGATGAAAAGGTTCATCTTCTGTCCTTTACGCTATGCTACTTGTGCGCTTTTTCTCATGCAATATTTGTATTATTACCTAATTTTACATCAACTCGCACTATTCCATGATTAATATTTTCAAAGTGATTTTTTTTCTAATATTCCATCTTTCTGAACTAGCTCCTTGGCCTTTTTTCTTGATTCCCAGCTGTCATCTGGCAGTGCACATGAAAGTGGGCCACTTGACGTTGCTGTCCATCCTATTACACTCAAGAACCTAGGCAGCCACTTCTTTTATAAAAGAATGTATTATTTAAAGCATCAAAATTAAGTACCTAGAGCTAGGAACAATTACCTAAGGACAAGAAGTGGAAGGAAACAAGTAAATCATACTTTGTGCTGAAATATTACAAAGCATCCCTTCATCTAAAAATAGAAAAGCCTCAGGAGCTCCGACCCACCAGGAGTCAATGGCTAACCCTCCCAGCCCAGGGCAATACAGTAGACCTGGACAGTCAGTATGTTCCACATCCTCACCTAGGAAGCACTCAAATTCAAATCAAGCCTGTAAGTGACCAGAAGTTCCTGAGGAGCTGCAGGCAACAGCAACTCAAGCAGCTGAGTGCTAGGAGCCCTGCCCAGATGAGATGGCTCTGCTCTTACCCACACCAAGGCTGTAAAGAACTTGCTGAGCTTGACATGAAGCTTTTACAGAACAGCCCAATGCCTGCAAATAGAAATAGCATTTTGGGCAAGAATGACAGAAAGAAAAAATCTGTGAAAATTACAGGGTAGGATTTCTGAACATGTTGTATCTTACTGTGTAATCATCTCAACAGATGAATCTTTCTTGCAGTAACAGGAGAGTAAGCAGATCTGCAGACACTTTTTGTGTCTCATCTGGAGAGTAATCTTAAAGAAATCCAAATGAACTTACTTTAAATGCTTCAGCTTATTGAGATGCTGCCCTCATTTAAAGTAGTACCCCCTCAAAATCTCCCCCCTGCCACCCCCACACACCCCCTGTAATTCTCCACCAAAATAAGGACACTACAAACACTCACTGTCAACACAGCAGAGCTCAAGTAACCAATGATTTTGAAAGCTGTGTCTTGAGGTGTTGTGATAAGGCAGGAGGGAGTAGAAAGTCATCCAGCTGAGGACTCAGGGTCACAGGGCAGACTCTGGAGATGTCCAAATGGAAGCCAATCAAAGCAGTAGCTGAACAGGAGCAAGTTTGCATCCCAGACCTTCAGAGCAGGTGTAGCACTTGGCTGTTGGCACCAGACTAAGTTAAAGAACTGCTTGTCTCACCTTCCAGACAGTGGTTTATTTAGACCTTCATTTTACTTTAAGTCTTCCCAGCAGAACTAGCTTCGCCTCAGGGAAGCTGTGTGGCTGTGACAGAGCAATGCAGCTGTATCCTCAGTGGTCCTTCCCCAGTCCTCATGGGACATGAGACACAAGTGACAGGATATCCCATATTTCCTGGCATGTCACAATTTCACTCATTGCAGGACTTCATTCTCCAGGTCTTCTTTTCTGCAGCCAAATCAGAGATGTTTATCAGAGCAGGTTGGAACTTAAAGAAAAAGACACCCTTAAATATTGCATATTCTAGATTTGTTTATTAAGTACACATGAATTTAAAGACTCAGGCAAATATTGTTCAAAATTTTGAAAATAATAGAAATTAAAATAGCAGATAAGCAGCTAAACTGGTCAGGCCAGCCTTACAAAGACAATAGAATCTTCTAAAGCCTGCATAGACCTCCCCAGTTCTGCTCCTCGTCTCATACAGAATCATCTTTGTTTGCTTTGAAAGCATCTCTTGTGAGCTTGATAGGTCTTAGTTTTTATGTGAAAGGACAGCAAACAATCACCATTTACCTTTCCTATGTCACACCATATTCTATAGCCCTCCATATAGCCCTCCAAAAGCTTGACAGCAGAAACCACACATCGCATATCCTACAGCCAGGTTGAGCTATTAGCTCACCACAAGTCACTTGCAAGCAAATACATCAAAACTTTGCAAGCACCAAAAGCATACCCACGTCAAAAAGGCTCTTTTCCTTATTTCAACCTACTTAATTACTTCAGTTCAGTCAATAGTGGCTACAAAGATCAGAAACCAATGGATTGTGAAGTGTATTTTCCTCTACCACTCTGAGTAAACATAAGCTTTGAGTGGGAGAAATCATCTGTTCCAAAGATCTCAAAGGACTGGGTTGAGTTAAACACATTAAGAACACTTCCCGATCCAGCACATCTTGAGCTCTGTTTGTCTTAAGGACAGATTGTGTATTTGAATAAATTTTAAATTCTTCTATGTTAAGTGCAACTGGTATCAAGTTAGAATGTGTTCTTCAACATTCTCAAAAGTAAAAAAACCAACTTGCATGACTATGTAGGAATATATTATACTAGCTACCTAAATAAAGAGTTTGTGATAGAAAACATTACCTGGAAAATGTTTTGGACAAAAGCTTCAGCTGTTTGCAAGCTAATATGCTTTAGTAGTTAATTAGACTCTTGTTTTCTTCAAGAAAGTTACTAAAAATCTGTATGTTTACAGTGACATTTAATACCAGTTATTTAAATCAAGGGTTTTGCAGATTCAAACTGATTAAAAACCATTATAAAGTCACTTTGATTCAAAATTACATTTGGCCTGCAAATCAGCTCTAGGTTGAGTTACTCATTATTAATGCAGACATTTCTGAAGGAAAACCCAAGTAGTATTATAACCAGAAGGTCATTATAAAATTTAGCCTGCAAACCATAATGGGATTCACAGCACACACCCCTGGTTTTCTGCCTCTTCCCTGTCCATTAAAAACCAAGTTGCTTCAGTATGTTGGCCACAACCTTTCTGAAGGGCTGGCGTCTGTGTGGCAGGCTTGGATGGCTTCTGCCCTGCCCCTGTGTAAATGTAACAGGGAGGGAGCAGGCAGGCGTGGGCTGGCACAGCTTGAATCCTCTCACAGAAGCTCATCAAAAAGTCCATAGAACTGGACTGAACCTACAGAACTAGAGCAGCAAGGTCCGAAAGCAGGACCAAAGGTAGCTTGGGTGAGAGGTGAGGGAGGTTTGCCCAGACAGAGCCACAGCCGGACTTACTGCTGCCTTCCTTAAGCTTCCTTAAAAATCTCGGGGCAGTTCGGCATCCAGAATGCTACACCCTGCAACAGAAGGAGAGACATTGCAGCCAGTACAGGCTGGGCAAGTCTGTGGGACAGCCCAGAGGAGCAAGCTGAGCCCAGGCTCAGCCTGCAAAGCAGGCAGGCTGCCAGCCTGTGCTGGAGCACTCCATCTCCCTGCCTCCCCTTGACCATTAGCACAGACAAGGTACTAAACACAGATCTCATGCTTTGAAACTGTTGTAGTAAGATTCTCTTCAGAGCTTGTCATGCTGACTGATCACCAGCATTGGTGGCAGAGCAAGAAGACAACTCACTTGAAACACTCTGCAGGTGAGCTGTTACTGCAGAGCTACAGCAGCCATTGCCTCTGCACATACTGTTTCGGCTCTTAAACTTCTACAAGCAGCCAAAGGCCCCCGACAGTACTGCAAAAGGAGTGTCCGGAGGCTACACAGCTGCACTCTTGCTCGCCCACACCCTGTGCCACAGGCAGAGGCTAACACCCTCTGTCCCTTCCTTGGTTACTTTTCCTTCTCACCGAAAAGCTCTCCCCTCATTCCCGAGAGGAATGCACAGGCAGCAGAAGGAAGCTTGCGGCACTGGGCAGCCAAGCTATACATACAGGCTCAGAAGGAATCTGTTCCTCGTTCCCTCCACACCCTGCACACATGTATGGCCATGGAGGGAAACACAGCCAAGTGATTGCACAGTAACCCAAGAAACCCATTCAGGTTGCCTCAGCTGAGAAAGAAATACCAGTGCAGAGAAGGGTGTGTAACACAGCAGAGGCCAAAAACGTTAATATGTAACTGTAAGGAGTTTTGTGGTGTAAGTACACCTGTTCACTTTCCATTATCTTTAATAGTTAATTCATATTATAAACAAAAATCTATTTAGAGAAAGACACCAAAAGGAAGCACGTAAAGAACAAAGTTATGCCCAAACACCCCAATCTAAATGCTTTTTGTATCCTGTGCTATTAGAGGATGCAATGAAAGCCAACACTCATTTAACAGGTTTTAGAGACAAATTATCTCCAAAGTAACTGTTTTCCATTTCATTTATTAGGGAAATTCTGTGGGCACTGCCTGTACTTGGAACAGCATGCTACATGCGCTGCTTTAAGGAACTGAGAATGTGCTTTTTAAAGCTGTTTTATAAATTCAGCTTTACAAATTGGAAAAAAGTTATTATTACAACACTAGAAGACTCAGTTAATAAGTTTTCAATCCAGAGAACCTATATATTAGCCAAACACAACCAGAAGTAGATTCCCTTGCTGTAGTTTTTCTTTGTCGCTTAAGTAACCCCAATTTCAGATAATTGGCTGAACTCCAATCAATACACATAAGCAGCATTATCCCATTATCGTGGTCTTCAGCATCTTTCATGATAGGGAGAGCAGAGTGCCACCTCCATTTTCACTCCAAGCCTGCTTCATCTACATAAAGTTAGTTTGATGGAAAGCACAGCAGCACTCACACTTCCACTGCAGGACTGGTCATTTCCAGTAACAGTCCATTTTAATGGCATCATCATTTGCCCTGAAAAGGGAAGGCAGTGGGGTGAAGGGAATCAAGATGATTCTTTTGCAACTCTTACGTATCAGTGGTGGAAACATCTGAGGTTTTCTTATTTATCATATATCCTGTGTAAAATACCAAGGCTATATGGTACAAACAAAGGGTCTTAAGAAAAGTATTAAGCCTACCAAAAATGTAGAACCTCAAGACTAAATATTTAAGTTGCAGAGAGAGGAAGTAGTACCGCCAGCCATGGACCAGAGTGCTCTGTACACACAAACTGATAGGGGTTTAAAAAAAGAATTTAAAAAAAAAAATCACTGTTGGGGCACAGAAGTGCCACCCCATGCATGGGTACACACAGGCAGTTGACCTGCAAAGTGCAGAGATACAAGGACACCGACACTGAGGTGTTACAAAGCTCAAGCTCCAGCTCCTGAAATCCTTTAGTACAAAGCTGTTCTTCTGCACTGAATCGCTTTTTAAAGCTCTGATCCACTGCAGAAAGCTGTTAGGGACAGATACTGAGTAACTCACTAGTTACCACAAGTTTAGACTTCAGACTTCAGTAATTTAAGACTTTCTGAAATTATGGTTTACTAAATCTATATATGGAGTTCAAACTAAAAACTTCACTGCAAAGCTTTCATTTAGCCTCCTTTCAAGTGTGGTTCTGGAAGGAGCTGGCAGGTCATCCTATAATGCGGAAACAGACACAGCATTTAAAGCATTTAAAAGCCATTCAAACAGCCTGTACATTGTGAAACATGCCTAGAAGAAAATACCTGTTCTGCTTCTAAACTAAGACTTCCATTTCTGCAGAACTTCCAGGTCTGCTCATCGATCACTATCGACTCCATTTTACAGTTCAACAAATCAGTTTTCCCTCACAAAGCCTAGAGAATGTGAATACAGACTGTTTCAGCGCAGCCACAACCAAGTGAACTTTCATTGTTTCTTTCCAGTACTTAGCTGATGAGGACCTGAATCACACCACTGCCAATTAAAGCAAGCTGACTGAGCGTACCTGATCTGTTCACAGAAGCAGAGCCACCGATAGTAGTGGTGGGCTCAAAGAAATGTTTGCTAAGGGCACAGAAACAGACCGAATGGCTTGAAAGCAGAATCCAGGTATGCAAATCTTTTAGACTAATACCCAACAGGAGTACATTCTCTACAGTGTCAAGCCTTACACTCCAGAGATGTTAGTTCATTATCTAAGAGGATAAAGATTATATGCTGGAGGATGTTCTACACTGGACAATTGTCATAAAAGTACAGGAGGGTAAGGATCCCATTAGTCCAACCTGTCTCAAAACTTTAACCTGGCATTCTGCAAAAAGCCAAATACATTTTTCACTTCTACTTTGCTGGTAAGAACTGCTCCTTCTTTACTGATTGTGCACGTAATTTGGGAGCTCGATTTTTAATTTCACTGTGTTTTTTAGTACACAGATAAACTTGGCAAAACCAGATATTTTACTATATAACTGATGTGAGTTGTACTTCCTATCATGCCCCTTTGAAGACCATATGAGCAGCAAGAAAGCAGCTTCAAGAACAAGGCAGTGTACCTTACCAGTCCACACCAAGAAACATCTTTTCCTAGACCCATCCTACAGGAGGGAGAGCCAGCCTACCTACACAATCCCTAGGAACAGAGGCACAAGAGTGCATGTTTTTTCCTTAAGGAAAAAGATACATAATGCAAGATAGCATCGCATAGATTCAGATGATGCCTTACAAAGAATGGCATAGAAGAGCCCGTGCCAACCCCACGGGGTAAATACTCACTACGGGCACCTCAGCGGGACGAGACACGTGCAAATCCAGAGCCGTGCAGAGTTCCAGGCACACAAACTCACCTGCACGCGCGCAGGAAGCGCCTGTACTTTCATGTAAGCGTTACATACGAACACACAGAGCGGCGTGTGCGCGTGCGACCTACGGCCGCAGCACCTACGTTAAGGAGGGCAGCGCCCCGCTCGCAGCCCCCGCCAGCATCCCGGCTCCGCAGGGCAGCGCTGGGCAGCCCGAGCGCGGCCCCGGCTCCCGCTGGCCGGGGGCAGGAGCTCGCCACGGGCACGCCGGCCCGAGCCACGCCGCCTCCAGCGAACCGGCAGAAAGTTTCGCTCCGCCCGGCTGCCGCCGGAGCTGTTAATGAATCGAGAAGTTCATTGAAGCTGTTCCCACCACCGGCCCCCTCGCCGCGCCGCTGCCAGCCCCGGGACGCGCCCGCCCCACCGACCCGGCCCCGCTGTCGGAGCCGGGGGGCTCTGCCCCGTCCCCCGCGGCCCCGCTCACCGGCAGCCTCCGAAGCGCCGCGCCGCCGCCGCGCCGAGCCGCCCGCCCCGCCCCACGTTAACCCGTCCGGCGCCGCCCGGCCCCGGTGCCGCCCGGCCCGCGGCTCGGCCGCTCCGCACCTGCCCCCGGCTCCGCACCGCTGCCTGCGCCGGAGCGCACCGAAAAGAGGGCTTCGAGGCGCTTGTCCGCGCCCAGGGGTAAAGGGTGCGCTGCTCCAGGATACGGGCGGGGTAAGAGACCCTCCAAGCAAGGCAGAGCGGCACAAGGCTAAAGGGTGGCGGTGCCTGGAGAACCCATGGGAAGGTCCATCATCACTACCCACAAAACCCACATGAAACAGGAATAGCTTCCCTGAGCTGCTCAGGACAGTACGTACAGGTGTATGTGCCACTTCCTCCCAGCTCTTCTTTGAAACGCGGTCTGAAAAGCAAACAAGATCCACCTCATGCCCAGCACAGCACCCCAGAGTTCTTGAGGCTTGTGAGAGCTCCAGAGAGCAGGACCTAGCGCGCACAGCTCTGCCACGAGGGACAAGCCAAGCTCACACATACAAGGCGGTACAAGATCAAAGGTGTCTCACGGTCAGAGGCGTCTGTCCCATCGCCACCTACCTGAATCATTCCAGGCATATACCCACGGTGTGGAGACCTACACACAGGTCTGCTTGGAGCTGGAGAACTGACACCAGAGTCTCAGCAGACTCTGCTCCACTTCTCAGAAGTCCTGGTAATGATTGCAGCACCAACCCTAGACAGCGTTAAAGACTAGGTGGAGCCGTGCACATGAACATTAGATGAAATGCCAAAACAGCTTCCACTCCAGCAGCTTATTCCTGCTTTATCCATCAATGGAGGACCCCAAAATAAAAGCCCAAAAAAGACTCTTACCCACCCTCTCCCACTCTTGAAGACTCACCTTGAAGATGGCTCAGAAAGCTGTATTTTCCTCCTTCCTGCCTGGTTCTAATGTAACCTTCTCCCACCCTTCCCATCCATTTCTCTCCTCCTTTTCTGTTAAATCCTATAAGCAATTAGCAAAATTCCCAGGGAACAAGACAAACAAAAGTAACAGCTTATTTGCAGAGGACTGTGAAAGCTCATGCTCCAGTTCTGCTTCCATTACTGCCCATTATCTCCGCAGTTGGAGTGAGACCACCTCTCAGCCAGCAACTGTATTCAAATCAGTACTAATGCATGACAGAGCCAATGAGAAGCTCCAGTAAGCGGCTCTTATCTTTTTTCCAAGAGAAAATAAATCACCAAACAGATGGTGAAGACACAAATCGTTTTCTACATTAGTGACCTGCTCTGATATGGTAAGGCTGCAGTAGCAGTCTGCTAGCAGGCAGCTCATATGATTTTGAAAGCAATACTGGACAAGAAAGCTTTGATTTTTGTGATTCCATTATAGAAATTAAGTCTCAAAATCAGTAAGAATTAAGTATTTTCTGCATTCCTTTGGTTGATAACACGTTCCCTCATTCCTTGAGGGTTCTCTCAAACAAGTTTTTGTCTGATCAATGGCTTTGGCAGGTCACACTCAATGTCCTACTACATTGGAGTCAGAGCTTAGGGGCTCCTGTGCCATGGACACAGTACTGAGGGTATGGGATGCAACTCACCTGCTTTAGAGAAGAGGCACATTACCTTAGATGGTGATGAGCCAATCACATCATTTATAAAACAAAAACTGCCCACAACATGCTAGCCTCACCCAGACAGCGCTGCAAAAAATATTACAAGAGACACAAGGAAAAAACCCAGCCCAAGGACTTGCCCTGCTTCAGCCAGGTGTTGGCAGCTCAGAGCCATCAGCTCTAACAACATCTCACAATCACAAGAGATGCAGAACTTGCACACTCAAGCAAGAGCCCTTGGAAGCACGTACATCCCAACATATTCATACACCCCATCAGGGCAATACATGCTGGAACACGCTGTATGACTAATTCTCCACTGACATAGCATTAATTAAGTACTGGCAGAAGATAGGTCAGGAAGGAAAACACAATTCTATTTCAGATGTGCTGAATTTTGGTCCTGCTTACTAGGGAGCTGTTTGATTTAGGGGCATCCTAGAAAGCTAACAGGAAAATAGTAGCAAGTATGGAAAACACCAGCATCTTATACATCACAAAGGCAGGACTGTGCAGTTTATGGGCCAAGCAGCTCTGCTAGCAATCACTGAATGCTGATCACTTCTGCAGTCAGGCACTTTGATTGTCCAGAGCCCCAAAGCAGGCACTAAAAGACCAACACTGACCCTAAGCTCTATACATGAAAACTGGACTCTTCTGTCCTGAGGAGAAGACAGTAATCCTCTATTCCAGACTATGCAGTTAGCCACTGTTTGATGAAAAGTCAATTACAGCAAACCTTTGCTAACAGCATGAAGCTTTGGTAACTGGTAGCAATTTATTTTTTATCAACAAGCCATAGTGGCAGCTATGGGGTTGGGGATGAGATTCTGTGTCCCAAAGACATTTCAGCAAGAGAAGCATTAACATTTGCAGAGCCTGGATGAACGGAAATACTGACACAAAAAGTATTTCTTCTAGATTTCTAGCTGCAGCCAGAGGAAGACAAAATGGCATTCATTCTCCTCACCCCCCCACCCAAAAAAATTCATTGGCGGGAAGGCAAATACTGGAGAGGGAATTATTTCAATGACAGCACATCTTTCCAGGCCTCAGTCACTACTGCTCATACTTGGTGGCCAGAAATGCTGCTGGGAAAGCTGCAGTTACTAACCTCTCTTCTTTAAACTTCCCAGAGGAGAAGCAAAGAATGAAGACAGACCTATTAAGAAGTGGTTTTCAACTTACCAGAAAAAGGTGTGAATCCAACTCTCCAGCTTCCCATAAGCAGCAGTGGCAATCTGGTCTATTTTTTCCTTTGGAAAAATAGTCACATTTATTTCAAGAATCGATTCTTTTCTCTCTTGCCCTTGATTTCAAGTTCAGGCCAGTCCACACTACAACCAGCCTGTGCATTTTTACAGCTTGGAGGTGATGACTGCTGAGAACACTAACATCTGCCCACTGCAGGCTTCACAGTAGAGATACTGAGGGTCTCAGCAGGATGGTACTGCGAACTCCTAGTATCTTCACTCAAGGAGAGCAGATCAGGCTGCGGGTAAACATGTAGCTCCACAAACAACACAGTTTGGAGGATGCTGCCAGCAAGCCCTTCCTTTAACAGTTTTTTAGCTTTTGTTCTCCTCATTGCCTAGCAGCAAAGCATGCTTTTTCAAAGTTGTAGTTACATTCTGACCATCATTTTCCTACATTTGGTTATTTGCTATCAACAGCTCCTGACTCCCTTTGATACTTACTCTTCATGTTGGATTTCAAGGGGATGTACTTCAAAGAGTCTTCTCCAGTAACAGCTTTCAATAAGGTGGGATCTTGTTCAAGTTTTACCAGCATCATTTTCTTCTTACCCTAAAAGATATTGCCACCCACCTTACTCATACAAGGGCAGCATTTCAAACCATCTCTGCAATATGGAACACTAGCAAGCCAGAACTTGCAAAGAATCCATTAACAGTTACAGACACATAGCAAGGCCAAATCATAGCCAACACACTCCGAAATAAGCATCACCTGCTACAGGTAATTTGCTTTCAGGGAACAGTTATTCCCATTCAGAGAAAGTGGATCATCTAATACAATAGTCCACCCAGCCCCAGGGGCAGTCAGTATCACTGGAAATCTTCCAAAGCACCTGGTAACGCCTATGGTACTAAAGCTACCAAAAAACCCTCTGTTCTCATTGAAAAAAAAAAGTTAAAAGGGAAAATCCCCAGTACTTTAGAATGGTCACCTGTAAAGTTACCCAGGCAGTCAACTGAACAAACCAACTGCCAGGCTCAGGCATTACATATTTTTTTTCCACTTAAGATGCACTTAGAACAGAAGTAATTAGGCAAGTAATTAGGCATTGGTTTTGCCCGAATTTGTCCTCCAGGTTATAGCAACACATAAGCACAATACTAAAAAAAGCAATCATCTTTCACATGATGATTGCTATGGAAGTTTCCAACCATGCCAAAGAAGTATTTACCTATAGCCAAAGTAGCAGGTTTAATGGGGACACAGTACACACAAAATATCGTGGATCACAAGAGACTCAAAGCCAAGATTAAACCCAAACCAGAGAACTGTCTTTGTTTTTAGTAAAGCTGGTATAGAAATAACTGTGATCTATAAACAGTTTGTGTTATAATGATGTACAAGAGGGAGAACAGCAATTAATTTGCACTTTTGTGCAGCTCTGTAGTTTTGCATACATTTATTTCAAGGAAATTAATTGTGCCAAGTAGAAATGAGTCTCAATGCTGAATGAATCACTAAGTGAAAGAGTCCTTCCTTCTCTCTGACTATTTTTTAACATATAATTAATTTTTTAAAATCATTTTCAGGTATTTCTTCTTCATAACACCAGTTGGTTCAGGGCCACTTTCCTTCCTCCTTGAGGTGATTGGCAAACAGAGTGCCCACAGACACTGCTGAAGAATCAGCCTTCTTTAACACGAAGCAACTCAGGGCAAGAATAGTCTTGACAGCTCTCCTCCAGATGCAGCTTCTGGGCTCTCATTCCAGTCAGCCAGACGATGCCACATTAGCAGCTTTACTTCCCCCAGCCCCTTAATTCGGTAAGCTCAGCCTGTTCACAATGAGGCAGGTCCAGACAGTGTTTCACAGCAATTTGGAGAATTACTCCTCTCCAGACAACTATGCTTTCTTTGCCTATATCAGTGGTTAGTTTCAACATGCAGTTATCAATTAATAAGTATCAAGTTGTCATCACTCTGTTGTCTGCAAGAGAAAAAAAAGAAAAAAGCCCACAAATTTTCATTCAGCAAGAGATGCAGCTGACCCATACAAAGCCAAGCTGAGTTTTGATCCTTCTGTTCCCTGCTCTCCTGTTTCAGCACAGGGCTCCAACACCTGCACTGACACAATCAAACTGAAAGTCCTGCAGTGGCAAAAGCTTGAGATTTCCACTCCAGCTACTAGGATTGTGCCCTCTATAAATATGCAAGCATGTTTATTATGCTCAAGCAGATGAAATCTCTATACTGCACAGTGAGTTGGATGTGAAACCTGAAGCTGTACCTGGCTGGAGTTCTTATTAACCAGCTGGCTTTCAAGGGTCCACTGCAGCAGCTGGGATACCTGCCCATCATCATCTCACATGGTCCGTTTTGGCTAGGAGGTTTCCCTCTGCCAGAGTACATCAAAAATATAAAGTTGCAATTCACAAAAGCATCAGTGTATAAGCAGACAAGTATCCTACTCCCAAAATAGTATTTGTTACACCAGTTGGGACTGAACAAGTGCTCGCATTCAGCTCTGTTCCTTCTCCCACAGCCTGGCTTCCTTGCCTGGTACCCACATCATTCTGTACACAACCAGGAATTCTCCCTGACTGCCTAGAGACAGTGACAGAACCCCTCCACTCTCCATCAGGAATTCATAGGTGTGTAAACTTCTTCAAAAACAGCGTTTTAAGAATAGACTTCCAGACCAGCAAGACCAGATGGGATGTTCCTTTCTCACCAAGACGAGCTTAAAGTACCACTGCTAAGAACCCCAAAGGCTCAAGTTTGGTGGCAACCAGACATTTACAAGGGCGTTTCCAATATTCTCACATATGGCATCAAACCAGTTTGCCTCAGACACATCATAGCTTTGTGATTAAGTACTGGCCCCTGACTAAATCACATTCTCTTGTTTTCTGCTACTACTCCCAGGCTAGTGGAAAAGCTTTCTAGAAGCAGAAGACCTGCAAAGCCCCAATGAGCAGAGATTTATTTTGCTCTGTACTCCCTGGCAGTTCCATGTTATACCCCACAGTCCTCCTTTCAACTGTCAACAGTCTCTGTATGGTAGTTTTCATGTGTCCAACGCATCTAAAACATGTCTTTAACCTCACATTTTTCCATCCATTAGCAAACTAAAGATCTAACACCAAGTAAAGCACAAGAGAAAAAACAGACTCCAAGTATTCCACAGTTAAATTCTGGATGCTCCAGCACGCGTGAAACAGCACTTCGCAGTAAGATGCTAACTGGTGTGCTTCTGTGAAAAACACTCATTAAAAACACCCAACTGACCTCTTACAGCAGCACATGAGTGGCATGGAAGTCTGTTCTTTTCTGAAACCAACAGTGCCATGGTCTTTCAGAAATTCATGTAGATCTGTTACTGGAAACCCACTTTGTTGGTATTTCTGAAAGAGAAAGCATTTTACTGACAAGTTACAGAGCATGAAGTGTTCGACAGTTTCCTCTAGAGTGTGATAGTCAAAACCAGAATATTTGGTTCATTTATTCAGTATTGCTGTAGGAAAGTTAAAAACCCCCACCAAACTACAATCCTATTGTGGAAACACCACATAGATTGCTTTGTTCCACCAACTAGAGAAATAATATAAAAATTCATGTTGTTCACAGATAATCTTACACTTTTTTTTTTGCTGTCCTTAAGGCCCAGCAAGTGATATCAAGCCATTCTGGCACCAATTCTCCTTTGACCTGCTGTGTTCACTACTCATTTCTCCCAGGGACACCAGTTCTGGAGGGGCCCTAATATAGGTATTCATCACTGCCATGCTGAAGAAGTGCTCTGCAAAACCCCAGTTCAGCACACTGAAATGGCCTCCCATTGACCAGAGTGCTCAGAGGAAGAGTAACAGTAAAACATTGTTCTGCAGGTCAGACCTTCAATAAACTCAGCTCAAGCATTTAAGTTGTATTTTGATTTGTTTAGAAAGCAGATCTCTTACTCGATCTGAAAGCTGTGGTTCATGTCAGACTAGCCTTATTCTGCTGGCCTGCTTATCTGACATCAAGACAAGCAAGGGATGAGAGCTAAAGAGCATGATCCACGCTGCCTTCCCACTGGTTACCACAGCTACCAGTAACACAATGGTCAGACAGGATGAGAATTAAAGGTAATTACCAGAAACTTCATTTTACTTTCTGCCAGTTTATACTGGAAATGCATGGTGCAAATGTAACTTGAACAAGAAGTAGTGCATCTTTCAGATGATGTTTCCTTTTAACCACACATTTCCAAGCAGCACATTAAGCAAGCTTGAACACATAAATGAGTTTAGAGTTATCTGCTTGGCCCTTGCCACACTCCTGCCACGTGGATATTCTCCAAGATGCCAGTAAACCCTTTCTGTCCTCAGCTTTGGGTGCCACAAGAAGGAACAAGACTTACTCTATGTAACTGTACTTAAAAATTGAATCTTTCCACTCATCCTTCCACTCAAGCCAGGTAAAGCAGCAGAATACACAAGACAGGGACACACAGTAAGGATGATTCCCAAGCCAATTATTGCTTAGTCATCTGGATGACTACCCAGTTACACTCCCAATTTCACCACAAACTAAGCTAAAAAGATTTTAATAGCCCCACCAATCATCATAACTAGTGCTAGACAGTAGGGCATTGAGCTATTAACAAAAGTGAATACAAAACCAATTAGAAGTGCAATAGAAAGAAAATAGTTTTACCTTTATGGTGTCGTAGGAGTCGGTAATGAGCGCAATGAAGAGGCTGAGGATCATGTATATAAACAGGCTAATGAAGGAGTACAGGTATAACCGACTGAACACCCACACCAGCGTGCTCTTCTGCTGGATTTGAGCAAACGTTGCAAACATATCATCACCGTTGACCAAAGAAAACAGACACTCAGCCACTGTGTTTAGATCTTCAAACTAGAAAGTAATGAGCACCAATTAATACAATGTGAAGCTCACTCATGCAGATTAAAAGGGAGAGTGAAGAGTGCTAGAAAACCAAAAAGTAATGGTTTTTAGAGTTTCCTTCATAGCAGAAGAAAAAAGCCAGCCCAGTCAGTCAAATGCTACTGCACTTTCCTTCCTATGCTTTCAGATCAAAACATACACATCAGCAATAGAATCATATAGAAATATAATCTTGGCTAAGTATTACACATTCACTTCAGTAATTAGAAGATTATTATCATCAAGAAATAAACTTGCAATGTTCAACAGGTAAAACAGCCAGCTACTGACCACCACAGAAAGTTTAAGTTATTGAATTTTAGCTATTTTAGGCCTGCAGGAAATATTATTCTGTTTGCTAAAGCATGCAGATAAAGTGATCTCACAGAATCTATACAGCAACTCAGTGGTAGTATTCTGGTAACAGAGTCCACATGCTCTGGTTACCCAGCTCTGCAGCACTATGGGAGTAATGATAATGAACCAATATTGTATTAAGAAATTAAAGATAGTATATATTGTATAGCCTTCAGAGCTTCAATGGCCCAAACTAGATCTGTCCTGCAATTACATTGCCTACCTGCCATTCAGAGAACCCTGAGTGGCAGGCAGAAGCCATAGCTGTACTGTGAAGCTACAAAGGACACCCTGGACAAAATCATGGTTTTGTTTCAAGGACATCCCCTCAAATTCTTAGCTCCATCTCCCCAAGCTGTAACATATCCTGAGGTTAAATTCCATTCAGCAACTAGCTGAGCACACTTCCCACCATCATTCTGTCCATCCAAATAACTGGACTTGTTAGCTAGCTTTTGTTGGACACTGAATTAATCCACAATGCTTTAATGTAGCTATTATCAATGAAGGAATATGGCTACACTCACATGATTTGGGGTCCTAATGTTGAGGGTTTATTTGTTTATAAAGCCATTATGAGACCCATCAGCACATTTTCCTAGAAGGGATAAGTGGCATGAGTAACCCCCAAGTTTTGATGCATTGGTACAGCAACAAGCCCACTAAGGACAGCTCACCTATAAGCCCCTGGATTGATATAACACAACACACAGGATTCCCCCTCTCTGGCTGTAGCAGAAGGAGAAACAAACATACTTATTTCTACAGCTTTGAGCTAAGGCTTTCAGAATTTTTGAGTACAAAGACATCTCTCCTGCATACATTCTCACTTCTGAGCAGGGTGAGCTGGGCTGGGAGACCAGGGTGCAACCAGCCCTGGGCTCTGCCTGCTCTGCGTGGTGCCACACTGCCTGCCAGTGGGGTCCTGGGGAACTGTCAGGAACGGGAAACCCCCACACGCTATAGCTGCTCGCCTTGGCATCCAGGGGGGCATTTAGCAAGAGGTAACGTTTGCATGGGTGACTGTATCACTGACTACACTTCTTTTTGCTTGGATAATTAGTGTACTTGCTGCAGGGAAGCTACCACTGTACTTATTCTGTGCCTGCTACAAACTATTGAGCCTCTGGTATGACTGAGGATCCCAGGGTATCCAGCATCCTATGGAGAAACATACTGTTATTGACTTGAGGTATGTGCAAAGAGAACACCTCAAAGGAGAGAATTACATTGTGCTAGAGGAATCCAGGCTCTGGGGGTGCAAGAACCTGAAACAAGCACTGCAGCATGTTAATATACATATACACTCTGAGTAACCAGAAACTGAGAATGAGAAGTCATTCATTTGTTACTGACTAATGCACATCTAGAGTTCATCACAACAAGAATCCACTATTCTTCCTCTCCATATTCTCAAGTGGAGCATCTGCCAAGGAAAAAAAATCACCACTAACAATCAAACTTTGCAGGTTATTTTTAACTGCAAACAAAAAAAGATGCAAAGCCTTCCTGTTGTGCCCAGGTTTCACACAAGATTACATACTGGGCACACACTTAAATATCAACCTTACAGCACCCCTCACACAGAAGCAAGGTCAGAAGGACAAGCATGCACCCCTGGCGTTATGAATCAAGGCTTCAGAGCTGAAGTTCCATGGCACAGGAAAGATTTGGGGAAACAAAGTCAAGGAAATTCCCAGGAATGGTATCAGTGAACTAGTGCCTCTAACCCAAGGGAACCGGGACAGCCAGAAGAGGGCGAGAGACAACAGACCAATTTACCTCTAGTCCCCAGCCAGACATTGCTGCCTGGACGAACCATCCGCTCCAAGGGAGCCTTGTGTCTGAGATCACACTGAGCTCAAAGCACACCGTGAGGGCAAGAACACAGTTATTTCGTTACACAGAGCAGCAGCGGGAGGTACACATGGAAGGACAAATACTCCCGTGTTCTTCAGGTTACAGGCTTTAAACAGAGACATGAGTTTAAGACCTAATTCTGTTGTTATAACTAAGAACTACACACAGAAACCAGAAGAGGAGGACGTACCTTTTCATGATAAGGCCCCAGGACAATCCAACCACAGAAAGTATAGCCAAGATAAATCATTCCAGCACAACAACAAAACCTTAACACTTTGGGCAGTGATGCCTGCATAGTTAAAATGAGCACCTGTATGTCAGGGTAGAAGAGAGAAGGGGGAAAAGCCATAAGTTAGAGGCCTGAGTAAGGGTGACAAATATACACTTTAAATGTTGAATATTTGATTCATGCCTTACATTGTAGGTTTGAAAATATCCCAGGTATCTGATGACTCCCACCCAGACAAACAAGGTTGATGTTCCAAGTAAGATGCTGCAGACATCATAACTTGTGAGGTTCTGAGGGATCCAAACAGAGCACGTGGTCATGTTACAAAGTGGTAGGTGTCAGCTCGACAGCTATTCAAAGTTCCAGCAGTTCAAACAAAGTGGGGTAGTCCAATACTGAAAAGATGCTGATACATCACAAAAATGAGACCAAACCAAACTGCAGTTTAGTGAGGTCACCCAAATGCAGTTCTCCTGCAAATGAAAGTATATCTACACTGATATTCTTATAGTTTTGCATGAAAAGCTAAAGCCTTTCCCTTGAAGACACAGCTTTAAAAAAAATGGAGATATTTTATCTAATAATGCTTGTAAAAGGTTAATATATGCTCCTGTTAGGCAAACAAGTTCTCATTCGCTATTTAGTGAGACATGAGCCATTATTTAAATGGTAAGTGAGCCTTGAGACTACAGCCCTTTCCAGGCATTAACACCTCTGAACAGGTTGCCAGCAATTTGGAGCCTGAACATAATCTTTTACGACCGAAGTTTATATGCAATTCAAGTAGCATTTTAATTTATAAGGCTAGAAGTGGAAGTGGCTGCTGTAAGCACAAGATACCCGTCTAATTCACAGAATCACAAGGCTGGAAAAGAGCTTTAAAGATCACCAAGTCCAACCATTCCCATCCTAAGCTAAATCATATCCCTAAGTACCTCATCTACCCTTTTTTTAAACACATCCAGGGAAGGGGACTCAATTCAAGATTTCCTTCTCATTCCCCCACCTCACCATACAGCTGGAGGTTCTCACCTGCTTCCTCTGAAGGCCACTCTGGGCACCTGCCCTTTGAGCCTTACTACATGGGAAGCAGGGGCAGCATGCTACCTGCCCGGGTTTTCCCAGAATACAAAGTTGTATGTCAACGATTTGTGTCCACACAACTCCACTGAAAGAGGGGAAAAAAAAAAAATCTAACACCAACAACCAAGCAAACAAAAAAGACAAACCAAAAAACTCTGAAGAGCTGCCAGATTAACAAAACACTGATTTCAGCAAGCCCAGACTGTGGGGTCAAGGATGAGTAGATGACACTGTCTGTCCCTGTAGCCTGGACAAGTCAGGAAAACAAGCTAACACAGCCATCTTTCCAGTCCCACAAGCCACTGAGATCCCCATTTTATCCACAGGGTAACTCTGTTTCCAGTACATTATGTACTTCTTACAGCAATAATACAACCCAAGTTGTTGGTTTGGAGGGGTTTTTTGTTGGACCACAGGTCCAGTGCCAGGAGTTAGGGGACTTTGCACTGTGGGAAAGAGATGTTCAAATAGCTTACATGGTCTAACTGAAAGACTTTGGGGACAAGGGACTGAGACCTGTTATCAGTGAAAGGAGCACTAGGAAACAGAAATAAGAACCAGCAAAGGTAAGCAAGGTGACTAGTGACTATGATAGGTCAACTTCCATTTGTTCAAGTTAAAACATGTCAACATGTGGTTGTAACAAGATTTTTTTTTTCCTGAAGTATTAAAGCTCTCACCTTGGCTTTTATTTCCATTTTTAGGATTGACCCAATGATTGTCATCACATCACTGATAATTACCAGGACATACCATCCATTTATGAATTCCAGGCGATCGGCATGGCAGACATGACGTTTGTATTTCTCCAAGAAGTAGTTCACAAATCTCTGTTGACAAGCATTTAGCTGTTTAATTTCAGGCCACCTCAGATAAAAGATATGTAGAGATACCACAGCAGTATAGCAATGCTCAAGTTTCATGAGCCCTCTTTTCCTATATCATTTTCTGGAACAATAGCTTAAAACTCATTCTCAATAGAAATAAATGGGGGAAAAAATGAAATAGAAAAAAAAAATAGAAATAAATGGGGGAAAAAAAATTAAGATTGGCTCAGGACCACAAACCCAAATTTTTTCACAGAACAGCTGACTCCATAACCAATCCCCACAAGCCTAGCCATGGCTTGTTATCCCCTTCATGAAAGTTTCTATACACCCAACTACAGGAGTGAAAGAGGTTTAATAAATACAACTATAAGGCCAGAGCTCTCATTTCCAACAGAGCCAACAATGTAACTACCCACACCCAACACTGCCTATCTGCTTCCCTTGTCCTTTTCACTTATGAATAAATGCTGACAATCCTGTTTCAGACAGGGGTTTGCCTATGCCTTTGCTGAATGGCATCCTTTTCACCCTTCTCTACAAGCTACTAAAAAAAGATATATTGAACAATATCAACAAGTATCTGTGCTTTGATTTCTACCTATCCTGAACTCTTTCCAACTCCCAGAAGCCACATGCTTGCAAAGTTCATGTCAATTCACAGCTATAAAGAGGGACACTGCAGGGCCCAACTTGTGTTTCTGCATCAGTATTTGGACCAGAAGAGCTGAGTCTGCTTACACGAAGATCTGGAAGCAGTTTGAGATGAGGTTGGACAAGGCTAGTCTCAGTCTGCAAAGGAGGGTGAGTGGAGGAGAAGGTGTCAGCAGACAGTGATCAGGGATTGTGGAGGGAGAAGTAAACAACTGAAAAAGGGCAGTTCCAGCCCCAGGAAAACCAAAAACCCCAGAGTTAGACTATATGCTTTACATTTTCTCCAGTTAGAGTTGACTATGAGGGATGTTCATTAAAGGAATAAATTTATGATGTGACTTCTATGGGAATTCTACTCTGAAGCCAGGGAAAGAATTTTTGTTTTGAAGGTGCAGGATGTGTTGGCTGTCAGCAGCACAAAGACTCAGAGGGTTTTTTGCCTAAAATCCTGCACTAAAAAAGTCTTCTGCTCTCAAGACACACAAAGTGTTTCATACTACAGCGCTACACAAACAGAAGTAAAAGCCCATTCAAGCTAGCAACCATTCATGAGACATCTACCCATCCTTAGATAGAGGTACAGTAATAGAGCAACATCCTGCAACAGGTTTACCACTCAATATTACAAAACATCACTTGTCAATCATAGCAACAAACAAGACAAAGACAAAATAAGCACTGAGCTTCTGAGCACTGTACTTACTTTCTGTAGTCTCAAGGCAAGAACAATGGATCGTGTGCAGAGGATGAGAGAAACAAAGCAACTTAAAATGACAAATCCATCAAAGACCAGAATATACTGAGTGTTTTTCTGGAGAACTGTGAAGAGACAAAGAAAGGAAGTAGAGTTAGTCTTTTCACATCTCTGAGCACAAATTGTTACAAAGTGCCACATATTTTGCATTTAAACAGTCTAAACAGATGGGTTATTTGTAGTATTTTTGGGGCCCCATCTCCGTAGTTGCAGAAAGAGTGAAAAGCATGTCCAAGTTCTTAAAAATAAAACCAAAAATGGGTATATTAATACAAGTGTCCCTTTTTGGCATTAAGTTCACCTGTCCATCTGTATTCTAACAGTGTTACAAATACACAGAGTAGCAGAAATGTAGAATTTGGTCCTTACCAACATTATTAAGAAAAAACCCCACTTTGTTTCTCATTCCATGGCCTGTAATAAGAAATTTACTTGAACTGTTGTACTGTATTTTTTCCCTCCACAGGTTTAAGCCATCATGTGAACTCAAAGCCAGGTGTTTTCCCTGGCTTACTCCTATCACCAGATGTGCAGGATGGGGACTGTCTTGCTAGACAGACTGTTATAGAGTAGAGGGAATGACAGAAGATGTGCAACACTGCCACCACACAAGCACAAGTGCTCCATACTTACCAGAGCCAAATATGTGCCAGTCTTTACACTCTTGAATATCAGTGTCACTATCAAAATAGACTTTGATTTTTCCACTGTGGGCTCTATTATTGAAAGTTATCTGGAATCACAAGAGTATATCAGAAACAGGACTAACAAGATCTCATTCCTTAAAAAAAATAGCTTGGCAAGTACTTTGCCATAATATCCATTAGTATTTGTTGGGCTGGTAAGCTTTAAGAAAACTGTCACCATAACTATTGGTGAAGATCTAACATATCGCATGAAAGAAGTATTCCAAAGAAATCAAACTTCAAATTTAGCCTTTAGTAGAAAAGCAATTACTTATCTCCTCCTCAGGTTATGAATCATAGAATTGTAGGGACCTCGAGAGATCATCAGGTCCAACCCCCCTGCCAAAGCAGCTCCCCAGCTCATACTGCACAGACAGGCATCCAGACAGGTCTTGAATATCTCCAGAGATGGAGACTCCACCATCCCCTGGGCAGCCTGTCCCAGGGCTCCCTCACCCTCACTGGGAAAAAGTTCCTCCGCATGTTGGTGCGGAACTTCCTGTGCTCCAATTTGCAGCCATTGCCCCTTGTCCTGTCTCCACAGACCAAAGAAAAGGGGCTGGCTGATTCCCCCTGCATCAGATAATTATAGACTTTAATTAGGTCCCCCCTTAGTCTTCTCTTCTCAAGGCTGAAGAGTCCCAGCTTACTCAGCCTTTCCTCATAGGGGAGATGCTCCAGGCCCCTAATCATCTTTGTAGCCCTTCTTCGGGCTCTCTCCAGGAGATCCCTGTTCTTTTTAAGCCAAGGAGTCCAGAACTGGACACAATACTCCAGGTGGGGCCTGACCAGGGCAGAGTAGAGGGGGAGGATCGCCTCCTTTGACCTGCTGGCCACACTCCTCCTGAAGCACCCCAGGATCCCATTGTCTCTCTTAGCCACCAGGGCACACTGCTGGCTCATTGCCAACCTGTCACCTACCAGGACCCCCAGGTCCTTCTCCACTGAGCTGGGTTACCAGCTCAAATATGATATAACACTGACCCATGGCAACACCGTTTCAGTAACCTTGGGGAAGGAGTGGTAAGGGCCAGAACATGCTCAGCTGCTTCTCCCTTGCAGTCTGAGGATGATGACTACCCTGTAGCTTAAGCTCCTGTTACACTTAGCATTGGAAGTGCCATACCCCATGTTCACTTACCGTATTTTGAAATGCATAGCAGTCAGGCAATTCACGGGCATGGATGGTCTGTAGAGCAATGCCTTTCAGCTTGAAGGAGATTTCAACCTGTATAAGCCTGAATGTTTGGAGTTTTTTTATAAATACAATTATCAATATATATTAATACACACAAAAGCACACACACAAAGCAAAGCTGTACAACTCATGATCCACCATAATGACAAAAAAGGACAAGTTAAAAAATAAAAGATCCCCATCACCACTTACCTGTAAAATTCAAGATTGAAAAAAGAGGAGTTCAGCTTCAGTTCAGCCTTTGTGCCAGCTAGCTCCTGTGGCTTAAAAAAGATGCATTCTGGGAGGAGAAAAGGAAGAGCTGTAATTTTAAAGACTTTGCATAGAGAGCAGCATAAAACTGAGATAATCAGGTTGAGAGGGAAGTCCCAGTCAGGTAAAAATGTTACTTTTGAGCAAACCTATCCAGAGAGAGCCACAGCTAGGGGCATCAGAAGCAGGTCTACACAGTAAATCTTAAGAGACTGAGCTCTGAGACACCCCACCCACCAAGGACACAGTCTGACCAGCATCCAGACCCACTAATGACAGCAGTTAAAGAGAGCTCGCTCCTTATAGCCCACACAGTTGCCATTTCTAGGCAGGTACTAAAAACCAAGAAGGAAATAGGCAAAAGGCTTATTAAGTTCCTGTGACTGGCACAAAGCTACTGGTTAAAAGCTTTAGTTATTCAACATTAGCATACAAGTACTCAACAGCAAGGTATTTTCAGTACAAAACTACTATACCTGTTTCAATAGAAACATCTATGTTCAGCGTGTCGTTGGAAGGAAGCATTGTGCCTTTCTTGTACTGTTGCTTACAGATTTTTAAACCTGATCCTTCATGTTCATAACCAAGTGTCCCCAGGGATATGTTCTTTAATTGCCTGTACTAGGTTAAAACAGAAGCAGAAGTTACAGAGATTGTCATCTTTTCTGCATTAGAGTAACTTGCAATCTCAAAGTTAAATGCATCATCAAACCAGCTTGTTACATGATGTGAAAGTAAAAATTTTTGTTTGGTCAAGACTTTTTAAGTCAACAAATGAACAGGTCTCTCATGGGAAGTTAAGAGGGCTGCTGGCCACTATTCAGCAGCAGTTGGCATCCTGGTGAGATGGTGACTGGGACCCCTGCACATACTGGACTGCCTGCAGGTGATTACCTGTGTGTGGGACAGCAAACCAGCAGGCAGCTTTTGATTAGATTCTCAGCAGTGACTTCAATGCAGTACTGCTACTAATCACACACACTCCAGGGATACCTGACATACGTAGCTTGTGAAAGTGTTTGCTTTCAGACCACTTGAAACTTGATAGCTTTACACACAATCCAAGTAACAGTTCTTACCAAATCCACCCCAAGAGTAAAACTAAAGCTGCTCCCTGTATGACCAGAGAAGAGGGAACCCATGTGTTTGCTGTATAGCCAGTAACCAAGGAACTCACATTGAGCCTGGGCAGCCTCCAGAAGTAATTTGACCTGCCTGCTTTACACAAACACAGAAGCAACCAAAAACAGGCTTGTGAGAAATACACTTTCTTTTTTACTCACACACTTGCAGCACAAGCCACCTTCACATGCTAAGATATGCTCAAGAACAAGGACTGGAAGTGGAAGCAAGTAAAGCTCTGCCAAGCCAGCATTGTCTGTAACATGGATCAGCCCTGAGGACTACCAAGGAACTCCACCCAAGGCCAGTGGTCTCCCAGCTTGCCTTCTACATGTCCTTGGTATCTGCTGGAAGCAAAATATATCCTCTGGTCCTTGGAGTCACACCATCCAGCCCTGCACAAGCAAGGCAAGCTCCTGGGGCATAGCTGTCCAGCAGCTGAGATCATGACTAACCATGATCACACCCATCTGCCAGCTGACACTATCCAAGAGAAGCCAGACAGACCCCTGGCCCTTTGAGGAAGGAGGCATAAACATCTAATAATTTATTATTTTCTTCACCTGACCCAGTGAAAAAGCTTGGGGCAGCTCACAGCACTGGTCTGCTCTGAAGGAAGCATTTTCCTCCCAGGGAAGTAGAGAGATGTGGGAAGTCAGACAAGGCTTCCCATTCCTTATAAAACTGTTCAGCTGGCTTTGACAGAGATTAAACCCTTTTCCCCTTAAACACTGATTTTGTTATTATACATCTTTCAGTGTCACCCCACTTCCTCCTTCCCATGGGCAGTAGGGCCACTAGCCCATTGCGTGGGGCAAAAAGTCCCAATGGCCATTAACAGCCACACACTCCCTGTCCAAACAAACAGGAACAACCACATAGCCACCCAAAGATCTGCCTTGCAGGACTGCTTCAACGCCTCACAGTTGAGCTTGCAACAGATTTAGAGAGCCTGGGAGAAAAGGACAGCCTCCTCACCCTCTCAGAACGTTACCTTAAAGGAAGCTAAGGAAGCCAAGTCTGACTAACACAGGTCAAGTGAGTGGAAACAGCAGCTAGTCACAACTCCTCGTCCCTCTGAGGACATCTCCAGATCACTGCATCTAACAGCCACTGCTCTGTCCACGAGTGATTTTCGACTCTACCCTCCTGACAGCGTAGCACATGGCTCTGGGTTACTCACATGCCACTGTCAAGCACCACAACAAAACAGTAGAAGCTAAATTCCTGTTTACACGTTTCTAAGCAGCCTCAACCCGAGCAGCCAGCAAAACACCCTGGTCCTCCAGACACAGCCACAGGCAAAGGTACAAGACTAACAACTCTGCATGGCTGCTTTGCAACATGCTTCCAAGTTGCATGCAGGAGAGGAATAAGTAAAAGCTGTGTACTCTTCCAAGTCTAAAGTATAGCATGTTTTAGGGTTTTTTTTCCCCCCAGGCTGTGAAAATATCACAGTGGCACTTTATAAAAAGCTCAAAATTCCATTTTCACATCTCCAGTTTTACTGTGCACTATTACTGTCTTCTGTAATATCATATCCTTCTGCTTGCCCCACCACTGCAATCCCCACCAACCATGCATTTCAATGTAAAACCCAAACCAAGCCACCAAAACCTACAGCCTCTAGCTGCCCATCTCAAAACAAAAAAGCATTGCTTTTAGCTTAGAAGCCAGATGGCTTGTCTCTTCCTAGAAGGCATCCTTTAAAGAATAAAACAAAGAAACACAAAAAAAGCAACATCACTCATGATGCTCACCTAAAGGCACAACTTTTTAAGTGTTACATGTGATAAAAAAAACCTCAGGGACACCACAGAACACAAGGAAACCCAGATTACACAAGTTTAAGTCTCCTTAAAGGATATGTCTACATTTATACAACATAGACATTTTATGAAGTGACCTTTTTCTGATGCCTGTATCACACATTGGCTCATTCTTGACGATATAAAGCTATTATTTCTCTATTGTCTTCTATCTGGACTTCACCTCAGCCTTAGTGCCTACAAGAGAAGGAAAGTGAGACAAAGCAAGCAAGGAAGAAGGAAAAAAAAAAGCACAGTTCATAGCAGAAATAGCATCAGTATTGAGGAAGGCTGAGAAAACTACTTCAATACTTATTTAACAAACCAGGAGAGAGAGTCTTGGCCTTGCCCAGCACAGCAGTGACAGCATGCTTGATCTGTTGATGCCTCTGAGGATAACTCAGAGGAGGTGGCTGAGGAGTAGTACATATTTAACAAGAAGGTACAGCCTTCACTGTGACTGCTGGGCATGACCCACAGCAGCAAAACTGCTTTAAACCAAGCCTCGGAGCTGATGCCCCAAGGTCAGGGGAAATGAAGAGAAGGTGGCTTTAAACCACCTTTCTTCCCTCAGGGGCCATTTCTGGGCTTATCACCACCCCCAAACACAAGAGACATTTCACTTTCCACACACACTCTTTCATCTCAGGACTGCCAAATGCATTTATTATTAAATAGACAAATGTTTACTGACTTTTCAACCTAAATTTATTCGCTTTCCTCCCACAATCTTCAAGGGACTGTTCTTTAAAATACCACCCCTAACCAGGGTTAGTGCCCCTACATTCCTGGAAGTACCGTATTCCCCATTCGGAGGCCTCCAGCACTGGCTACAAAGCTGCAATTCAGCATAGCTGTAAGCACAGATTTTCTGAATACCACGCATAGGTATATTCAGGCCTGTGGCTCTTCAAAGTAGGACCTAAACAGAGGTTCCAGTTCATGCAAGATGACTGGTTTTCAAACGCTCTGGATTTCAGTACTGTGCGCCGAGTAAAGTTTTGGTTGAGACTTGTCTCCAAGAGACAAAACCAGAGATCTACATGCAAAACTCAAGATACCCCAGCTCTGTTGATCCACTGGATTATCAACACTGAAATCCAACAATGGTGACAGAAAACCAGAGCCTCTGTGGAAGTTTATAGCTATAGCTTTGTCTTTAAACCTGTTATAAACACACACTTACCTGCTTAATAACATAAAAAATGCTATCATAAGCATCCTGTTGTGTATATATGCTGCAGCTGTAGTCATCTTCATCAACTCCAGAATAACCTTTCAGGAATAGGTGTTTAAAAGCAATAGTGTTTTCTTCCTTAAATGAGACCACCAACTGGTTACTCAAACCAAAAAAAATAAGCTGACAAGAGAAGAAAAACAAATTCAGATTTTAAACACTGGTCAATCAGCAACATTTTGGAAACAGCTCTGAATTATAATAAACATCAAACAGAAAGGTGCCTGTTCCTGTAACCCAGCTACAACAAGAGCAAAGCATCTGTTAATTAATGCCATAAGACTACCAAAGTCAAGGTTACCACATGTAGGGTAGCAGAAACAGAATCAGTGTGAGACTTTGATTTCTAAAACTTACAGTGCAGCAACAGACAGGCAGATCACTGCCACCTTTCACGTATCCTGGACCACCAACCCAAACTGGAATTAGTGCCAAAAACATTGTTAAGGATGCAGACACCAGAAGAGCTAACCCAACAGCACAGCCTGCTACCCCAGAAATGCCCTCCTTTGCTACGGGACAAATTCCAGCAGTTTCTTCCTGTCTCTGCTGTGACACAGGATTAGAGCAAACCTCTGTGGGACCCCACAGCAACTAAAAGCATTGTCTGCCTGGCCTAGGTGCTGGTTAAGGAAGCCATAATGAGCAACACCAGTTAGTCCCCAGCATTTTTGTTGCCCTGCCAAACGGATGCTCCTCCCATTCTCACCACCACAAAAAAATACGTAAGTGGGGCCTAAAAGCTGAAATCAAGCAACGAGAGTTTCTTCACAAACGTAGTAGCAGGAGGATGTCCCAGGACCCAAATAGCTAACTCTTCATCCTAGTTTTAAACCACTTACTAGCAGCAAACATGGAACTGTCATTACTGCATGGAGTTTCCAAGCCCCACAAAAAACCAGTAGAGGTAAGAATAAGAAACTGAAAGCAAAAGATCAGAGAACTCAGAAATCCCCTAGATCAGGCAGGTTCCACTAACACCCAAATTCCTTCTCAAAACACTGGAAATGGGAAGCACACTTACTCCCTTCCCTGCCAGCCTTCACTGAAATGTGTCCTCTTTCATCCTAGACAGCAAGTGCTTCGATCTGGGCCAGGCTGAAAGAACACACGCAGCAGGTGTGAAAGCACACACTTAGTGCAAGGCTGGTTGGTTGCACAGCAAAAGCCACAGCCAGGGCAGAGAAGCAGGGATGTCAGCTCTGCCAGGTATGTACAGCCTTCAGACTAAGAACTGATCCTCACACTTCTGGCCAAGTGTCAATTCAACTATTGATGTCTTCACTGGGAAAAAAATAACCTGAGTGCAAAAAAAACATCAGGGATCTTCCAGCTGCAACAGAGAAATGCCACATACTCAGCAGGGTTTCCTCAGGGGAATCCCTAGGAGATTTCAGGACAGAGTTGGAATAAAATTTACTCCCCTTGCTGGGACAGAAGCCTGTTCTGCTCTTCAGCCAGAGACAGATACCCCAGCTGCTGCACCACAGCTAAGAGGCCACAAGTGTCATGACCAACAGGCTGGCATCAGGCAGAAGCTGCTATATGGAGGAATCATCCCTTAAGGCCTTGCCCTCTCTCTGAAATACAGAGGTGCTTGTCAAACCTGCCCATTTACCACTAGCTCACATTTCAGACCTCCCAGCAGAGGAGCAACACATTTTCCTTCAAAAACTCTCTTCTTGTCCCACCAACCACCTGCTGGGCATCTGAGCAAGACACAGGGCTGACAAGAAGATTCTTAAGCAACAATGCAGGAACTCTTCTGGCCTTTGAGAGCCAAGCAGCAGAGCATCCCACCTGCTCATAAAGGATAGCAGGGTGCTGGGACAGCAGACAGAGGAAATGGATCCTCAGAGAAGCCACTGAATGCAAGTCAGTAGGTCAGGATGGATTAAGAGTACTGCTCCTTCCTGGAGCCAGGAAGAGTTGCATTTTTGCGTCATTACTCACACAAAGGCTAGAATCCTGTTGTCAAAGCAATAATCCCTATCTGAGGTGTAGGTGCCAGTAAAGACAGGGCACCCTTTCCTCCTAGTTTAATCTGTGCCTGTGATGCCCACACCCTCCTGCCTCCCTCCACCCAATACACTCCCCATTCTCAGCAGCTCCAACACTACAGGTAGCAATTGTGCCAGGACCAGTGTAAATAACCATTTTAGCTCATCTGGCCTCAACAGGCTGACCATTGCGTCCTGCTCGTGCCTGCAGCCAGACCTGCATCAGACTCCAGCATGGCAGCAGCCAGATCCTGTGCCAGCAGGGCCAGGAGAGCCTGTCGTGTCATTCCAGCAGGGAGATGAAGAGCAGGAGCGGTCGATAAAATACAGCAGCACATAAGCCAGGGTTACACTTCTATCTTTCTAGCTAGCAAGTCAAACACAAACCTGGAGTTCTGCAACTCAGCATGTTTTTAGGAGTTGCATATTTAGCTGTATTCGCAAAGCATTAGATGTCAGAGTCCTGCATTTCAAAGGTCCAGAAACGTCATTTCTACTTATACACACGTCCCACTTTGCTTCAATCAGCCTCCAGTCACCATTTCTTAGTTGATTGAAAAATAACAAACAACACTGTGCAGTTTAAAAACGCCCTCTTCTTCACCTCGACCCAAGTACCCGACTGCTTGAAATGACAGAAGCAATGGGCACGTCCGATTCCTGTGGCCCAGTCATCCCCATCATCACCAGCAAGCAGCATTTTAACACTGAGCAGGAACACATCAACTTACTGACTAGATTTCAAGAACTATCATGCTTGACACGGTTCAGTGAAACGTATGAACACAGCAGGAAGCAGAACAGAGAGCAGCGCTGTGACAGCCAGCCCAAAGACCATGCTGGATTTAGTGAGAAAGAAAAGTAGCTTGTTATATAGTGCTACCTTAAAGACAGCAAAATATGTGGTCAAATACTGCCCAAGATCTCCAGGAAGCTTTAGTAATTGAGTTTACGTTATTCTTCCCCCTTGACACAGCTTTCATAGTATTTTTCCCTTTCTGGACTGTAAGTGGGAAGTTCAGGTCAGTAACAAGTATCCAGGGATGGCAAAGGCCCACAACCACAGACTTACTACTTCTCCTGCACATCATTGTTTCTACTTTTAGAAAGTGTAGCAGAGGAAGGATTACCTGTGTAGTAACCATAAGTATTTTCAAGATCTGCAAAGCCAGTTTCCATGGTATTTGACGTCTTGCTCTGTATTTTTCACAAGGGTTCATGAAGTAAAACTTCAAATCCTCTTTCAGAGCCGTCTCGTTTAGATCTGAATCTGACTGAGCCATCATACTTCTGCCATAAATAATACATTAGTTAGAAACCAACAGAACACTTTGGCAAACAGTTTCCCCACATTGCAATTTCACCTCAGACCACCAAACAACATGAAAGGTCTGTAATAGTTTTCTGGTTTACAGCAAAAGGCAAGAAACATTTCCCTGTGATCACATCATTGTCACATTAGGTCAGAAAACCACAACAGTTACATCATTATTCCTCAGGAAATAGGTATTAAATAAGAGGATCTGTAATAGTGCTACTAAGTCTACATTTATCTCTTTCTTAAAATGAAATCTTTGAAGTGAGGAGAGGCCACTGTTTACACATTTCTCTGAATAACCCACATTCTACCACCAGAAAAAGGTGTCTTGAAGACTAAACAACCAGAGCAGGCTTTACAGCATGCTTCTGTTATGAACATGCAGCTTGAAGGGTGAAATTCATAGGCATTTATTTATTTAAATATATGGGCATGTAAAAAACAGGGGGAAAAGCACAGAAGACCGTTGTTCTAGGGGGTCTTAAATCACACTTTTCCCTCTCAGCTGAGCAGGACACTGGAAACTTTCCCCTTCTCTTAATCTTTTTAACCCTATTTTCCAGTACCATAATTGTTAGAAATTTCTTGCTTCACATAAAGATCAGAGCCTAACTTGCAATTTTTCCCCTCCCTCCATGTGTTAAAGTAGAGCAATCCTATCTGAAACTGGGTACATAAGCCAATTATCAGTCCCATTTACAGCTTGGAGAATTACCCCCACGTTATGAATTTTATGAAGGATAGCATTTTCTCAGGGTCAAAAGCAAGACCATCGATTCCAAGTTTTCTGATGCATTGTAACTTCTTCTGTCCTCACCTGCCTGAGGTTTAAGCCCAAAGTGCACACCACAAAGCACATGAGGTTTTCTAGAACCAGCTCCCTCTCAAGAAGAGAAATGAGAATTTGAAAACTCAGTAAGTTTGACACTACAGTGTTTCCTCATAAGAGGAAGTGAAAAAAAAAAAACTATTTTAACATGAGAGGCTCAAAGGTTATCCCTGTTACACAGCTTTAAATCAATAACTCGTGAGGATGATGGGAGGTAGGCTGATGTTGGTTTTGAGATGGGGAAAAAAAACACACTAAAGTTTTTAAGCAAGACAAAGTGTAGAATACACCCCTATTTAAATTCATAATAAAACCAAACGTCATTTAAACTAGTCGAGCATAAGACACAGAAACTTTGAAGGACTTGCAGCCACCTGACAGAAAAGCGTATGGCCATGGCAGCGGTGGGACCCCTCACAATTCACTGCCAGCTTCCCGCAAACGGGCAGCTGCATTCGTGCAAGGGCACAACCAACAAAACCCAACCCAGAGCAAGATAGGGGAGTAAGTGAGAAGGAGGAAATGAAGCCATTTTAAGATGGATCTGATCAAGATTCCAAGCATGAAACTATGAATCACTCCAAGACCTCAGCGAAACCCTCCCCTAAGCTTACAGCAAAAGCTTATCGGAAGTGACAGTTCTTAACCAGCAAACAGCAAACCTCTTAAGAAACACTCTGTCTTCTGATATTCAAATGCAGGCCATGGAAGACATGGGGGCTTTCTCTAAAGTTGTCTTTCAAGCCCCTACAGCTATTCTAAAAACTTGATGCTGACTAATAGCAGTATTTTCACTTTGACACATCCCTCGTTTTACTCCACTGGCTACAGACTATGCTCACTGATGCCTTTTAACTTCCTTTATTAATTAGCTGTAGAAATTGTGTGCAGGTAATTCAGTCAAGGAAAGCAACATCCCTTTTCAGCTTGAGAGGAAGCTGTGAGGTCCAAGCCTGAACCACGGCTGGGCTTTGTCTTCCAATAAAGGAGTTTCTCCGGTGTAATATACAAGAAATAATTTGTTTTGCAATAGGTGAAATACAGCAACTAGAAACTCGTAGGCATTTATTCATTTAAATACCTGGGCGTGTAAAAAACAGGGGGGAAAGCACAGAAGACTGTTGCTGTAGGAGTCTTAAATCACTTTTCCCTCTCAGCAGAGCAGGACACTGAAAACTTTCCCCTTCTCTTTTTCAGCCTCGTTCCCCAGTACCACAGCTGACAGACCTTTCCTGCTTCAGGCAGAGATCAGAGCCTAACTTGCCTTTTTAACGAAAAGTTAAGAAGCTCCGAGTTAACCACGAAGAGAGACCATCCAGCACTAACACGTGCTTATTAGCCTGATGCCGCTGATTAGCCCCAGCTCAAGACAAAGCAAGGGGCCAATTCAACCAGCCACCGGGGTGCAATTCACGCCCCTCAACGGGTTCCCGCAGCCCGTGGTGCAGAGCGCTGAAAGGAGCGAGGTTCTGTAAGCGAGGGCTAACTCTACAAGGCGCACGTTTCCGTGTCATTAAGCGCGGGGCCCCACAAACAGTAGCTGCTAGCAGCATCAGTGCAGCCACGGCCGCGATGCTGCGGCGGGCAGGACCGGCTGCGCGGGTGGCGCCCGGCGAGGCGCTCCTAAAGCTCGGTGCTCCATTCAAGGGAGCGCTGCGCAGCGATGACTTCCGCTGACAGCTGTCTGCTGAAGAAACAGGGCTGTAACACCTCACCTAGCAGGAAGAGCACTACCGAATCAAGTAGCTTAAAAGCTAGAGACTACAGGTTCACTTCTAAAACATATATAGCGCTTCGCTACAAGAGGAACGCTAACGCCGCACATCAAAGAGCCCCACCGGGGACATTAACCTGCCCGAGGTGTTAACGGGATAGTTGGCTCTCTTCATAAACACCGCGCCAAACAAACCAGCACCGCGCCGGGTGCTCCGTCCCAGCCCGGGCACCCCCGCATCAGCCCTGCTGAGCTGGTAACTCGCCGGGCGCAAGACATCGCCTGCCCCTGCTCTGAAAAGCGAGCTGCAAGTAACCGAGAGGAAACACCACCCGGCCCACCCCCCCTTTCCCAGAGCTGCCGACGTTACCAACCTGCCAAAAGCGGCCAGACCGAGGGGCGCACGAACCGCGACGGCAGCGCGGGGGCGGGGGAGTTCCGCGGCCGCCGAACGGCCGGACAAAGCGAGCCGAGAGGTGAGGCAGGCGGGCAGGACCCGCCTTGCTCAGCAAGCGGGGAACTCCAGTGCCGAGTAACCTCCCCGCTTGCTCGCTACCCCCGGGCCCGAGCGCGATAGCGGGAGCGCTGCCCCGCGGCAGCCCTCCTGGCGCGGCAGGACGCGCCTGTTATCGCGGCCCCACACGGGCGCCGTGCCCCCAGCGGTGGGCTGGGCCCCGACCCCCGCCCCGGGGCGCCTCGCTCCCTCCCACAGCCGTTAGCGAAGGAGCGCCCTGATCCCCGCTCCCCGCTGGGCAGCCTGACCCGAGCGGGAAGCGCCGCGCCCGGCCCCGTCCCGCTCACCTACCCGCCAGCGACGGCCCGTCCGCCGGGCAGGTACTTGAGGGAGATCTCCATGGGGCCGCGGAGCTCGGCCGCCGCCCGGGCAGGGCAGGGCCGCGCCGGACACCGGCGGTCTTCGGCGGCAGCGGGCGGAGAGGGAGGGAGCCGGCGCCGTGACCCGAACGGCCTGTGCCGGGCCACGCCGCACAGCCCCGTCCCGCCAACAAGCCCCGCGCTGTGCCGCGCCGTCTTTATGGGCCCGGGCGGAGGAGGGCGCCCCGCCGCCCACGTGCCCCGCGCCCGCCCGGGCGGGCCGGCAGCGCCTGGAGCCCCCCCTCTGCCAGCTCTGCCTCCGTCCCGGCGGCAGGCACCGCTGTGCAGGCTCCTGCCAGGCGGAGTAGGGCTCGGTAGCTGCTGTTGAAGGCGGGCTGTCAGGGAAGGTCAGCTACCGTAGAGCCGGTGGGCTGGCAGCGGGGAAGGTGCTTGGTCCGTCGGCGGATGTGGTTTAATGTTGTTACGCCGAACTAGGTGTTCGAAACACCGCAGATGTAGGAGAGGCTTCACTGCAGCAACCGGGGGCTCTCTTCCTGCCCACACGGTGGGGATGGGCAGCGTGGGACTTACATCATGCTCTCAGGTGATGCTGTGTCTGGTTCCAGTCACGCTGTTTGAGGGAAAAGAAGGAACAAAGGCCCAGACAAACACCCATGTGCGGTCACTCAAAATGAGCTGCAAGAGCATTGTGTCAGCTCATGCATGAAAGTTTTCTTAAGGTGTCCTCTGAAGCATCTGGTAATAGCTACTGCCTGGGGCAGAAAGATGCCCCCCACAGGTGCAGTCACAGGTTTGGTCTTTTACAGCAGCATCTGTTTTTTCCCCCATCCGCCAGAGATAAATTATGCCTTTGCTTCTTTGTTTTCTCTTTTCTTATTGGAAAGGTAAGCACATACCTGGATTTGATTGCTTCTTTTTATTGCATGGACACTATCAACTTCATAATATGCTTCTATCCAACACGGAAGCTGGTATTTAAGAACAAGTATGGCCCCCACCTCTCTTTTCCCCTCAGTGTAACTTCACTCTGATAGGAGGTCTGGCTTTTCTGAAAACAAGAGGTTCTCCCTACCCAGGCATACGCAAAACATAGGCACTGAGATGAGCCTCAGTAAGAAAACAGCTGTTCCCAAGTTTTGGCACCCTGCAACTTATTTTCATGAGGAAATACTGACTCTCAGTAGTTTTCAGGCAAGTCTTTCCAAAGCGCAGCGAGGATCACGTGAAGGAACTCTCTTACCCCTCCACAGCTTCTTGGACAGCACTGAAGTCTCTGTTTTCCTTAGGATGGGATTTTTAAGCATAATGAGTTTATCTGATGCTTTATCTGCTTCTTTGCTCTCCCCACCTGCATTTCACAGTTCTGTGTGTGCTTGATTATATCAGCATAAAGATACCAATGTCTCCAGGATGTAGCTTTAATGCATTACTGGCACTGTTAATGTTGCAATCACCAATACTCCTGAAGCCATGAGACTGTTTTTTTAGACTAAGATCATTGTCCCACTTCTTGGCTCTGCAAGGCCATAACCAGCACAACATATATTGACACAAAATGAAATTTAAAAAGCCCCACCGCACACACAAGAGCAGCAGCCACAGATCTCCTGCCAGAGCTGCACTTCATCTCAAATGTTAGAAAACTCAGCACTTGACTGGCTGTTTCCCAGGTGAGCCAGATACTCAGGCAGGTGAAGATCCTGAACAACAAGGACCAGGCAGGTCAGAAATTTGGACAGGAAGTTCTCAGAGTGCCGTCAGCACTATTAAGGTAAACAATCCATCTTTTTCTTAACCCAAAATATAGATATCAGGTTTGTAATACAAGCAGCATTTATTTTTCCAGTCAGAAACAGACATTTCGAGCAGACGTAAGCCAGTAACATGTCAGGATACTATTTTTCTTTCCTCGTGTGTTTGTGGCCAGAATTAAGCAATTGCTGCTCTGCTGACTTTATAAGCAATTGTCCTTTCTTTTCCTCCCACCCCACCCTATCTTTTGCTTTATGCATCCTTCTCCTAGTTTAAGGGAGCCCTTCCCCTCTGGCTTCACACTGCCCATTACTGCCTCAAGGCAAGTTGCCTTTCATCAACCCTTTTCTCCCCAAACCCACACAACTGCCAGCAGTACTGAAGTAAAAGCTGTGTAGTCCAGCAGAAGTAGCAGAGCCTGGTTTGCCAATGAATTTTGATGTCTCGATGGATTGATTTTTAGCTGTAGCACAAGCACAGGTCGTTACTTAAAGACTCGAACAGGGATTTCACTGCAAAAGAAGTGTCAAAGTTTGCTCTTCAGGCAACACAAGTCTTCAGTGGAAGATTTCTCCTATTAGGAATGAAAGCAAATCTATATATGATATCTTTTCCTTCTCTGGGGTCAACCATTGTAGCTTTCCATGCCTTTTGCGCATACTGTAGGATTCTATTAACAGGCTTTCTCCCTGCTTCTATAAAACTTTGTAAGAATTTGATATTTTAGAGCTCTGACAATCTGTTTACAAAATGCACCTGCACTTTCAGCAAGTTATTACTCTTAGATTTCCCTAACTCTATGAAGAAGCCTTGCAAAAAGGTTAGTCAGTCTTCTGCATTTTGGTGCTTGCCACCCTTGCCTGTACTCCCTGCACAAGCTGTGTTACACAGTAGTAATGTGCACATTACATGCTGTGGAAGATGCATAAGGAGTTTAATGCATCAACAGAAAACATGGTCACTTCATATTTGCTTTTTGAGGCAAGTTTGCCTTAAATCTCCTTGAAAAGCATAAAAAAAATCTTCCATCTGAGATAACTTGGAAGACAACAACCTCAATACAGGAAACTTTCAGATACTGGGAATAATCTATTCTGCCTACACCTTTGCCTTTGCTGGATTTGCTTTTCATGTAATGTACAAGAGCATTTTTAGTGTAAGGGTTAATGCTTATTTGTTTCTCTGGCAAACTCTGAAAAGCTGTTAAACAGCATCAGACTGGGAAATGATCTTCACCAGAGCCCATGGGAACTATCCTGGCTACAGGAAATGCAAGTTCACACACTCCACGCACGGCTTCATGCCAGAAATTGTGTATTGCTATTAAAAAAAACACAGCTCCTATATTAACCTGGCAACATATTTACTCTTAAGATGAGCACTGACACACCCAGTACTTAGTTCAGCTGGAAATGTTTATTGTAGCATATTTACAATGTGTAAACATTCAGACTGAACATGTTTAGTGTCATTCACCTTTGTGCACAGCATTATACATTGTCAGACATACCCACAGGATTGTTGCTCACAAATGCAAGTTATCTAAAATATCCTATAGAAAATAAGGCATCCATTAAACGGTATCACAATCAACAGAGCATCTAAACTAAGTTGCCAAAAGCGAACTGTTATAAGATGTTGTGTCTCGGACAGCTGCTGGCAGTACCAGGTTATTAGGTTGGTAGGAAACACCCAGTTTCTGAAGTGTGGAGAGATATGACTCTCAGAGACATACCTATTACATAAGTATCTATTTAACTTAGTTTAGACTTCAGGTTTATAGACTTGTGTACCAGAAGAAGTTTTCAAATAAAAAAATAGGTATTTTGAAAGTGCTTTTTTCTGACTTTAAAAACAGAAGGTCAGCACACTGTGAAGCTGGTGACTGTAATTGATCCTACCCAGCGCTGGATATAGGAGAACATCTACGTTTCTCCACTCAACTTACCCCTCAAACTTCATTTCTGGCCTGGTTTATCCCTGGCCTCTCGGAGAAGAGACTGCCTCTTACATTAAGTGGTACTTATGTTTGTAGAAATATTTGGTTTATCCTCTCAGCCATATTTCAGTGGCTTGTGCATCAGTTCACTGCAATGGCTTCAGAAACAAGTTACACCAAATGTCACAGTTTTAGTTTATTTTTACTATGAGAGCAGACAAACAAGAAATACTGAGGGCTCTAGAGTGAGCTTTGTTTCATCCAGCACTGAATCAGCCATAGCTAGATGATCCCTGCCCTACTGAGGGCTAGGTTTGTCTTCGAAGGTGCAGTTGTCCAGCACTATTTCTACTTGTAGTTGAAAGGTACTGCATTTCTAGTCTACCCACATAATCTAGCCAAGCCTCTAAACACAGACAGCCTTTTAATGCCCTTTGCATTCTAGCACACTTTGATTGATAAAAAGTCACCACCCCAACCCCCTGAACTAGCAGTGATAGCGCATAATCAGAGAGATTGCAAGTTTATCACAAGCTTCTGCCACAGGCTTACGCTGTTTTTTGAGGAAAGCACTCAGGCTTTAGGCATAAGGTTTTCCACCAGTTGTACCATCCAGTCTTGCAATGTGTGCTGCTATAAAGCCTCCATGAAACACTCCTGCCATCCATTAAATACGGTCTCTAGGAGCTGCACAGAAGAGGGGGGGGGGGAAAGTTGTCAGGTGCACGCATCAAAATAATAGTTTAATTGTACAAGGAACATTAAGAAATGCCTCTAAACAATTTAATCACTAACACCAATAAGAAACTGCTATGAACCACCATGAAACGTTTTGAACATGTGAAAGAGCAGAGGAGCCTTATGTGTCCTGTAAGAACACATAACTGTGTAAAGAGCAGAAGCCATAAAACTGAAAACTCAACATCCTACTTGAGATACTTATTTATTCCTTCAGATCATTTGTTTCAAAATAAAATCAGAAGGCCACAGTACTGAGCTGAAAGAGCAATGTCCAGTTGCAAGCAACTACAAAGTCTACCCCATGTCCAGCTTCTAGAGAAAGAGACATGTATTTCCTGTTTGTAACACTAACATGGGTAGTATGAAACACAGGGGTGGAGCCAGACATTTTGGAGCAGGATGAAATCATTAAGAAGTAGGTAATCAGTTCAGAAAACAAAGCTCTGAAAGTAGGCACTTAAATGTGTACAGCTCTGTTTGAGTCCAGGACACTACTGGCTTCTTTACGCTCCTCAAGATTAAGCCACTTGAGAGTAACCAAGTTTTCCTTTCCAAATGCTCTCCTAAGGTCCTGATCCCCACCTCCAAGTCAGTGGGAGAAGTGTTACATCCCCATCCTGTACGGCCTCACGCTGGGTTTCTTGCCTGGTTAAACTGAGATGTGTGTGCAGAAGAGGAAATATTAACATTTCCATGCCCTTTACCCAGGAGTGAGATGCCCTGCTCAGCTTCATCCCACACTTGCATGTCACGAAAGGCACTCAGTCAGAACAGCAGTGCTCTGCACTGGCCTGTCTGACTGCAGGCTCTGTTCTCTCCCTGCTCCAAAATATGCCCCCTTCTCCTCCCCCTCAGAAATATATTTTATCTGGCACGTAACAATATAGCCCACCAGAAAAGCCCAATAGCAAGGAGCTGCACATGCCTTTGACCTTTTTAATCCAGCTGCAAATATTTTCAGGCTCCCCCAGCAAGGGACCCTTCAGCAAGCAGGGCACAGGGCTGCTGCCAATCAGGTTAAATATAAACCATCTAACCTGCAATCAGTGTTCCTGAGGCAACAAAACTTGGCTTAACTGAAGCGTTAAGCTCTCCATAGTGGAAGTTAGGCAATCCTTTTCTAAATGCTTTGGTAATATCTCAAACTGTGTGCTATCTTACAGCCTTGGCAAGCTGATTTTCTCCCTAAGTTGCAGACCCATTACCAGTTCAGTCAGGACGCCTTTCTGCACAAGGTCTTGTCAAAAAGATGGCACTGAATGAGCTCAGTAAGCCGTGACTATTGCAATAGGCACAGGAGGTGTTGATGCCTGTACATTATACATACAGGATCCCTCCGTTACTGCATACACATTAGCTAACTCCCTCCACTACTTTTCATGCGTCAAGTAATTCTTCATTTAAAAGTAACTTCACCTCTTTTGGGGAGTTTGTTGGCTGCAGACATTTCACTGAAGTGCTCCATTCACTAAAAAGAGTTTTGGACTTTTGTGGGGTTTTGCCCCCTCTACTCCCCAGAATTTAAGTACTCCGTATAATCATTGTGCCAGGGATAATTTGTGGTGCATTGCTTTTGCATGTACATTAATGTATAATTGTAATGTAGGTACGTACCGTTGCAACAACAGAAGAGAGATACAGAACTCTCCTCCTCTAACCTGTACCTGCCTGAGTTCGGTAAGTCTTTGCACTGTGATATAAATCTCTGAAGTTCTGTCTCCGGAAAGCCATCTTGCTGGTAGTGCTAAAAATTGATATTTAATTAAACCTTTAGCAGAGCAAAACCACACAATAACCCATATCCTCCCCAGACCACTTTTCAGGCATTGCTTAACCTTGAATTTAGAGGATTTGGAGAACTGAATACACAATTACTGCTTTTTAGTGGCTATTTAACTTCCATTGGGCAGGAAATCAGACAGGCTTGTAAGAAAACTGAAGTAGAGAAGGACTAAAAACCTCTGGTCATCACTCTGTACCCTCAAAAGTAGCCATTGCATTTATTCTTTAAACTGGTATGTACTGCAAGTCAAAATATTGGGGAAGATTAGAGTCTGGATAACCCTAATCTTGCATTCTTATTCCAAACAAAGAGTAAGAGCTCACGCTTACCTTGACAGTTTCATACGTATCTGTAATGAGTGCAATGAAGAGACTCAGCACCATGTAGATGAACAGACTGATGAAGGAGTAGAGGTAGATCCTACTGAATAACCAAACCAAGTAACTTTTCTGCTGCATTTTTGCAAAGGTGGCGAACATGTCATCTCCATTGATAAGGGAAAAAAGACATTCGGAAACCATGTTCAGAGAGCGAAACTAGAGAGGAGGGAAGAAGGTAAAGACATTCATCACCGCTTTATTTGCATCCAAAGACTATATATAACATGAAGAAGATACTCAGCTGTTGACTATCTGCCTCAGATTTCTTTGTGTGTCCAGAGTATGACAAGGTGCAAACAGTAAAACATTTGAGGAATGAGCAAAGTTTGTCACCTTCCGTATATGTGCACATTTGATTCATTGACCTGTAAACTCCCAAGCCAATTTAGCTTTTAATGGGGCTAAGGATAAAGTCTCCAAAGCTTTAGTCTGTCACTGGTGTTCTGCAAGATGAAAATAATTTCTCAAAATACCAGCATGTGATTGGAGTCACGGCTGTGTCTCCACTTCTGACTCACAGCTTTCATAACTCGAGGAAAGTCTGACTGAGTCATGGAAGTCAGACTCCTCCAACAGAGCAACATCATGTTGAAGATGCACTATTTTTATATTAGGGGAAGCCTTGACATGGAAACTTAGAAGACATCGGTAGTAATCTCTCTTTCATTTGCAATCCGTTCTGTTATTCAAGCTGTCTTCTTTCATGTTAAGTATATTACCTTCACATGGTATGGCCCCAGTACAATCCATCCACAGAAACAATAGCCCAGGTAGATCATAGCGGCACAACAGCAGAACCTCATGACGTTGGGTAATGCTGCTCGCAGTGTTAGGATGAGAAGCTGTGCAAAGCAATGTCAACAGTTAGAATTCAACCAGGCATTTCTTCCAGCCCCCTTATAGCAACGAACAGAATAAATACCAACAGCACGAAGATCCCGGGAGATCCTTACATTGTACTTCTGAAAGAAACCTAGGTAGCGAATGACTCCGAGCCACACAAGCATGGTGGATGTTCCCAGGAGTATGCTACACACATCGTAACTTGTCAGGCTCTGGGAAAAAAAGGAAAAAAGAGTCAAGTACTGTAAGAACTGACAGGTTCTAGATTGTGACTCTCATTACTAAAAAGATCTGTCAAGAAACATTGCTTCCATTGGCAATCTCTCCCATTAATAATTAGTCTGGGGCAATATGCAGAAATCCCACCAAAGAGCAAGGGCACTTTCAGATGTGACGCATTTCACATGCCTTTACACGTGGCTGTTTGTAGAATAGATGCTGACAACGGGCTGAGCTTCATTGCAAGGCCAAGAGCACAGCTGCAGTGCCTCACAGGGACATCCCCTCCATACCTGTTCGCTAAGCCCTGCCGCGGAGCAGCACTGCAAGCATCTTTACGCTGCTTCCAGACCTGTGGCAACCGCTTCTGGGCTGCATCAGGAGATTGTCTAGAGCAGCTTGGGAACCTCTCCCCCACATCCTGACAGAAAGTGTTGCAGGAACTTTAGACCTGCAGAGCAAAGACAGTTCTTCCAGTACATAAGCAAAGCTGGTTTCAAAAAATAGCGTGACTTGTCCGCAGAGTTCTGGTAAATACTAAAGAGCATCTTCTTAGGTAGCAGGGAACTGTGAGGTGTAGAAAGTTATTGAGGAGAACAGTAATTAGCTTCTAATTAATTCTAACCAGAACTTCATTTATATTTTATTGGTACTTCACTGTTGGGTTTTTTCCACCTATACGTATTGGCCTATTTCCATCCAAGTGAGCATATACGCTGTTCCCTGAACTGCAGCCCTACTCTGAAAGGGATCAGGACAGCTTACTTGAATAAGAAATTTTCACTATTTTCTGGTTTTATTCCTCTAAGAAGGGCTGTATCTTAGCATAATTCATTTTCAGCTTGACAAAAAAAAAATTAATTGCATTAACATGAATGTGCTGGGGATACTCAGCCACCAACTTTCACACAGTAACATGGAATGAGATCTTTTTATTATGGTCCACAAGACTTGAAAATGAAGTGTATATGTAGAAATGAGTTTTAGTAAAATACTCTCTTAGAAAAGAAACAAAAATAAATAAATGTGTGTGTGTATATATATATGTGTAAGACATTGGAATCACAAATGCAAGATCTTACTCCAATCTTATTCTCATCTTTGCTTCTTACAAAGCAGGATGGGGTTGTCCTTTATCTAGGTCAACTTCCTCATAGCTTCTTTCTACTCCTAAGAACTGAGTTTATAGTTCCTAAGGTAAGATAGGGCAATTTGTACAGGGCTTTTATAAGAGTTAAGCTGTCACCAGATGGATTCCAGGCCCATCCTTTCATCACTGCTGTCCAAAGTCTGTTGTGTTGCAGTGTCACACTTCAAAGTCTCCTACAGATTCAGTGAAGAACAACTTCAGCTGAATATTTGAGTGCTTCAGGATAATATATCATAACTTTTGTTCCCTAATTCTGACTGCAGAATTCAAAAAATACGCATTTCAAAAAGATATATTTTTTTCTGTATCAGGTTTATTTTAAAAATTTAAAGTGTAGAACCAGGCAGGGGCTGACTGTCATGTACATGCTGGAAACCAGAAGCCGGGAAAGCTGCAAAGTGATGTGTAAAGAGAGACTCTCTCTGTTAGTTAAACAGGGAACAGAAAGTCAAGTGCTAAATTTAAAAAAAAAAAGAAAAAAAAATCAAATAAGCAAATATGGGTGGTTCTAAGTGGGGAAGAGAGCAAGTAAACAGTTTAAATTTTCAGAGATAAGTTCATTTTATTCCTTAGAATTACAAAGGAACAAAGACAATTAGAACTCTAGTGAAATCTGGAGGCTTTAAATCTCACAACTGGAAACAACACTTCTCATCTATAATTCCAGAAGAGATGACAGAGTTTTAAAGTTTCATGCCACTCAGAATGAACTTATCTGGGACAGAAACAATCAGTTTTGCTTCCACCTAACAGTGTAGTGTCTTACCTTGGCTTGTATCTCCATCTTTAGAGTTGATCCAACAATAGTTAGGACATCACTAACCATAATCAGGATGTACCATCCATTGACAAATTCCATTTGATCACTGAAAGCTACTTCTTTCTTATAATAATATAGGAAAAAGCTTACAAATTCCTAGGGGAAAGGAGGAAAGGAAAATGTTAATCAGACCCACACAAGAGATTAAGGCTTGCTAAAGAAAGAGTTATACCCACCCTTTGGAGCTGAATTCCTTTAATCACTGATCGTGTGCAAAGGATCAATGAGGCTAGGCAAGTCAATATAACAAAAGCATCAAAGATCATCATGTAATGAGTATTCTTCTGTACTGCAAGAAAAAAAATGTACATCTTTATAATCAGATGCATTTTATCTTGTTGGCCACCTTGAGCATTGAAGCAAGAATCAAGTTTTTATATTAATTATGTTGTCTAAAAAATCCTGAGAATTTTATCAAGTGTATCTGCTCTTCCAAACCAGTATTTGGCTATCAGACAGGTTTTCTGTGCTAGAGAAATGCAGGGAATTTGCACTGCTGCTCAGCTAGCCAAGACCAACATCGAGCTGGACATAAGCTCTCCATCTCTTATGTTAGTAAAAATCACATTCTTGATCAACTAAGGTCAAATTTTGCACCAAATCTACCACTAGATACTTTTTTATTTTTCATACCTAACTTACAGCTGAAACCAGATGATACAGTGTAAGGATTAGACTTTTAATACTAGAAAAGTGATTGTGTGGGGGAAAAAAATTAAATGAATGCTAAAGTTGCAAAAGGCAGTTCTCCAAAATGGGGTACTGGAGTTGTACTTGACTTCACAAAGATACCTACAGCACGACCCAGAAAAAGCCCATCAGTAGCCATCGCTGCCTTTTCATTTTTCCTTAGCTTTCAGGAAATAACACAGGGTGCTCCGGGAGATTATTTTGAAAACTGTTATAGAGTCAATCTACATGGGTATCAAACGTGGATTACAGACGCCTGGTATCAAAACCTTCTTGCACTGCAGCACAAGCGATCTGTTAGAAGTCGCATGCCATCTGGTGTGCATCTGTAGCACGGCAGCCAGCAAAGCAAATAGAGTGTTTGGTGAGATATGCGTTTCCATAATTGTTATGCTTTGTACTCTGTAATGCATTGCATTAAGTTCCTTCAAATTAATCCCAGTATGGATCTTAAAACAAACAGACAAACAAACAAACCCCCAAAGCAAACCTTCTGCTTTCTGACTACCAGCCCTTCATTTCCTAACATAGGCTGAGCCCAGGGGAAAGCAGGCAAGCAGAAAAATAGACATTGAGGAATTCTAGGGCTCACTAAAGCACTAAATAAAAAATGAAGTGCAGTTTAGAGTCCTGGAAAGGTACTGACTTTCAAGGAGAGTATTTCTCTAAACAAAAAGGATCTCAGGCAAAGTTTTGACCAGACCCAGCATCTGCCGACAATGGGTGCTTGTTTCTATTTAAGATAGGTATTTAACCATACTGTGCATCTCGGTTACACCCAAATACAGACCAAACAACATCTAAGCAGCAGCAAGAAGTGTTTCTAGCCATTCCACTCTAACAAGCCTTAGCAACAGTGCTTCCTTATCTTTCCTGATGCTAAGTCCTGAAATAAGAGTGAATCAGTTTCAGCTTTCCACCGCTATCACGTGTCCTTCTGTCGCCTGGTGCTAGACAAGGGTTCTCAACCCTACCTTAAGGGATAAGCAGTGTAAGTTCAGTAGCCAGAGCTAGAAAGATGAATAGTGAGCTGTGAAAAAAAATTTTTATGGACAGTATCAATGGTACAAGGTTTGAGAACTGCTAAGGAAAGCAATGGTATGGAAATCCTGGGAAGCCAGCCAATCAGAGGTTTAAGAACAACAATTCTTTAGAAAATCAGGATTTAGAGCACACCCGCTAGAGAATGCATGTCAATAATGCCTCATTTTTTAATAAAGAAAAAGGTTAACATTGTGCTCATGTGGGGAAAATTTAGCATAAAAATTTGAACATGTTTATGTGACTTACTTGATCCAGAAACATGCCAATCTTTACATTCCCTGATCGCTATGTCATTGTCGAGACTTATTTTAATTCTTCCACTATGTGCTTTATTATCAAACATTATCTGTATTAAAAAAAAAAAAGTTATGTCTTTAAAGTTAAACTGTTATGCATGCAGCACACACTGTATTCTTAAGTTTGCCTAATGATTCAGAATAATTCTTGCAGGAGAGAGTTATGAAACTTGTTTAAGCTTAAGGTAATTCCAGTCTATTCAAATAAATGCTGCCAAAGCAAAAGACAAATCTGGTGAACCACATACTGGCCACATACTGCTTGATCAACTAGATTCTAAGTGAAATTCTATTAATCTGCCTCCTTTTTCCTCCATGATCTGGAAGCATCCCTTCCTAGGAGCACCTCTTTGAAGAGAAGAGATCTGTGCTTTTGTTACAGTTCAGCTGGATTAGAATACAAAAGGCTGTAACCCATGCAGGTGCTTCAGGACCACATCATGACCGCTCAAGGCTTAACCTCTCACAGTCACCACTGGTCATCATTTACAGGGTGCACCAAGACATGACAGAGTAATCCAGACACCACTGGGGACAAGTCGGTGGTACCCAAACACACTTCAGAAAACATCTGCACTGACTGCACATGGCAAAGCAATAAGAACAATTCCTCATTTTGAACAGCAAGACACGTGACAGGCTTCCATGTACCCTCAGAGTGAAATCGTAACAGTCAGGGAGCTCGTGGTGCCGGACGGTCTGGAGGTTGATTGCCTTCAGGTTGAACACGAGCTGCACCATCACCAGTCTGCAACAGAGCTTTGTGTTAGGGTTTCACAGGAAAAATGCACAAATAACCCAGGAGGTGAGGTGCTGACTCCTTCTCACCTGTGGAAATCCAGAGTGAAATTCAAATTGTGCTTTCCCACTGTTGTGTTGTCAAACGGCGTCATTGGCTCAATGTACAAGCAGTCTGCAAGGGATAAGTGCTCACAACAATATCTCATGGGTTATCATGCTCTTTAACTGTAATCTGCCTTTCCCACTCACAGGGCTGTAAAGAGCTGTTGACTCTACCCGACAAGATAGCATGCTTAAGTGAGGAGTCATTTGGGAAGCTAGTTGACAAATATACTGGCTTCCCTGAACTCATCAAGTTATTCATCATGAATTCGTAAGGAAGGCTGCTGAAATTAGCCTGAAATACTTGTATTAGATGGCCATTGGAGCGAATGGCTTATCATTTGGTTTGTGGCAGCACACACAAAGGACTCTTACCTCGGGGCTGAGGGCTTACGGTTAGTCACACAGCTGTTTTCTTACCAGCTTTGGTTGGCAGAAAGTTAAATACAGATCATGTGTTAGGGCATTACAGCACTGAGTACTTTTTCTAAGAATTTATCATAAATGTAGAGTCCCTCCTCCCAAAGAGCCAATACAACAAATTAGGTTAATCACCAGTCACAATCTCTGGGTCTATATCAAAGGTGTCGTTTCCAGGACAGATGATTCCTCGCTTGTAGAAATGCTGACATACGGCCAGAGCTGTCTCTTCTGCCCCCCTCTTCTCATAGGCATGGTTTCCAACAGAGATGTTGGGCAGCTGTAAGTACTGAAGTTCAGAGCAGACAAATGAGCTTAGATGGCATCAAAATGATTAGTCTTGGGAAAAAAAAAGGAAAAAAAGAAAAGACACAAACAAACAACAACAAAACCTCTTTTTTATTTAGAAGGTTGTCTAAGGAACTCAGAAACCTACACCATACCACAGGTGAGACCTTAAATACTTTAAGCTCTTTGACAAAAACAGTAATTGCAGGATTTGCTTCTGAAAACAACTGCAAGATTTGGTTCTTTTTTTTCTTTTTACAGTCCTTACTAGAAAGCCTCATTCATTATTTGCAAAGCACCCTGGCTCCAGGACTGCATTTAGGGTAGAATTAGTACACCTTAATTAGTATTAAGGATGTCACCACAAGCACAATGCTCTGGCAATGACAGAAAACATGAATGATTCGACATTCTAGACTTAAGCAACTGGCACAGAAGGTCAATTTCAGACACCACCAGGAAATGAGGAAGAAGAAAAGGTACCCAGGTAAAAAGCATATGTATTGTATACATTGCAGTGACAACCCTTACCTGGTTTATTGCAAAGAATATTTGGTCATAGACATCTGTCTGTGTGTATACAGCATAGGTGTCATCCATTCTGTCCATGTATCCTTTCAAGAAGAGATGTTTGAATGCCACAGTATTCTCTTCTTTGAAGGCAACCACCATTTGATTGCTCAATCCAAAAACCACCAGCTGAAAAAAACACATTTAGATTTCCTATTCAAGGACAAAGTTGGCTTCTGGAGCAACCTACAGATCCATCCCTGCAAACAGCCACACTTCCATCACGCTGGTAAACACAGCAGTTACATGCAGGCTGCTCCATTTCACAGCTGGCGAAAAGAAAGTTTGACTTTAGGGAAACAAAGGGCTTCAAGAATGTTCCTTCAACATGTTTACCAGCATCTTGGCTAGGGACTCATGCTTTCACGAAGAAAAGGATACCATCTCAAATTAAAGCTACCCATATACTGTTACACACGCTTTGTCAGTTCAGCCAGACAAGGCTTGCCTTGGGGAATATCACTGTTCCTCAGCCAAAAAGGCAGGGCAGGACTTAACCAGACCCCACTTTGAAGTCCTTACTCCAGTGCAAAAAAGGCAAATTGAGGACAACTCAGAAAAACAAACACCCCTTCCTCAGGTTTCAGTGAAAGCTGCTTTGAGAATAACTGATCAAAACTCTGTTTGTAACAGGGTAACCTCAGAAGCTGTTAAAAAAATACATAGCAGCTGTTCATGACAAGGTAGCATTAAACCCTGCTAGAACTATCCAGGCTGGAAAAGGTGTATAGAAGAATGTGACACATTGTTTGCAGGAGCTTGCAATTCTCCTCAGTGACTATTGTTTCAAATCTAGCATCGGAGCGCTGTGAGCTCACCAGAGATAAGTCTGAATCCTAGCCTACAGACCAGTTTTACCACCACAATGCAAACTGGATATGTAGGTTTTGATAAGGATAACTCGGTTAGAGAGACACTACAATGCACCTTGGGCAAGCTCAGCGTGCTAGGCACACAGGAATCAGCAAATCAACAGTGCTAAGATTGAATTACTTACCGGCAGATGTTCTCTGAAAAGGCTAAATCAGTATCAGTTTCTTTCTTACTTATGTTCTTAGACCATTAGATTTTATTTCTAGTGGCAAAATGGGACAGGTGACAGTCAGAGGATGATGATACATTTAAAACTGAAGCAGTAAGGGATATAGACATGCTGCCAGATGTATATCAGGAGAACTATTATTGCTGCAGTCTGTCCCATCATTCATGTAACCACAGAAAACATTCTTCTCTATCCCTGAATTGTCATAGCAGTGACAGCACTGTAGAGGTAAATCACATGCAGGCAACTTGTAAGGATCATCATATGAGGCATTAGAAAGGTTTTATGAAAGACCTTCTTCTTCCTTAACCACAGAACTTTGAGACAAACAACTGTGTTTGGACAGCAGATAAATGTATGATCTGAAATGTGTGGTGCAAGGCTGGCTGAGAGGAAGAATGGGGCAGAATTTCTGTTTTCTTCAATAGGGGAGCTTGCTTATCATATGCAAGACACAAGAAACATCATGAAACAGACACCAACTCCAGGTCTTTGTGGTATTGAAACTCAAGTGACTGTTCCATCCCTTGAACACAAACACACTCAATGAAGAAGGGAACAGATGTGTAAGGATGCCATCCTTAGGGACAAAAAAAAAAGTGAGGAAAGAAAAAAGCCAAGTAAAAAAGTAGAGCCCTTAAACATGGTTCCTTTCATCTCCACTCTTAGGAAAGCTATCTTTCAGTCAGTAGTTTCAGGAGAAAATGATGCCATCTCAGATCAAAGTGACATACATGCAGCTAAGATAGCTTTGCTGTCTATGCACCACACCAAGAGCATTTGTCACCTGTACTATTTGAGTTCCCACAGGCAGAGTCCCTGCTTCCATAGTTACTCACCTGAATAGTAACCATTGCTATTTTGAGTAGCTGAATTCCAAGTTTCCAAGGTTTCCTGCCTCGGGCCCAGAACTTCTCACATGGGTTCATGAAAAAGAATTTTAACTTCCTCCTAAGCTGGTCCTCCAAAAGCCCTTCCTGTGACACTGATGGCTGCTGTTTGTAGCTGCAAAGGTTTTCATCATTGTGAGCACTGCAGCTGCTCACAGGCGCTTCAGGATTTTCCATTTCTGAAATGAAAAGAAGTCCAGGTCAGCTGGAAAACACCTGAGCTCAAATGCAGTAGCATCAGATCAGTCTGCACTGACAACCTGGACTCCAAAGATGTTTATCTTCAGTGAAAGGCACTTGCACATCACACTGAATTTAAGACCTTCTTCATAATATTGCACATGTTCTGCAGAACCCAAAGAAACATTTGGTCAAACTCTTAAATCTGCAGATAGGCTGTCAGGACTTGTATTTAATAGTGGAATTTCAGTCCCTGTGGAATTATAGAGTCACTTGCTGAAAACCTCTTCCTCTCTCACTTCCCAACATCAGCATCACGTATGCAAGACATCCTGACTCATTTCCTTCTGTGTCCATAGGAGCATACAAAGCTTCTCATCTATATTCACTCTTCTGGAAAACTTCTCTACTGCTGTAGCAAGCCTTTTCCCCTGCTGCCAGCCTGCTGCCCAGTCCTTGAAAGAAAAGAAATTTTTCAAGACAGCATTTTCATGGCAGTATTGGCATCATCTGCTCTTGGAAGTGGAGACCCCGCATGCCAAACTTCAATTCAGATTGATTACCTGAGCATGTTAACTGTCAGGTAGCAAGATTATATACACACTTCTACAGCTGTCAAAGACTGAGTGCGAACCGATGGCAATCACGAAGCAGAGAAAAACACCAAGAGGCATTTTCTTGTGCTCAAGCATCATGATTGACAGAAGAGGGTCATGTTTTAGATGGGCATGAGAAGAAGATTGGAAAAGAACTTTATGAACACCATCTGAAACGTTACTCTCTATAGTATTCAAGATGTTTAGATGTTATTCTGTTACTAACTTCACTGACTCCCAAACATTTTATGAATGTTCTATAAAGTTCTTAATAGGTAGCCAGGACCATCGATTTCAGGTAAGAAGAGATCACTGACCTCCAGAACAGAAGCAGCAGCCCAGGTTGGGAATAAATTTAAAGACGTGCCAGGTTCCTTACATAACTCGTCCCCAGGATGAGTTTTCCCCGGTGCATCCACCGCAGCCGCCGCACACGCCTGTGCCCCCGTGCGATCCGAGGCCGCGTAGGGGCTCCGGAGCGGGCAGCCCGTCCCGGCGGTGCCCTCCCGCCTCGGCCACGCTCCCCAGCCGCCGCGGACGGCGGACACACACCCCCGCACCCGCCTCGGACTCGCACAGCCCTTCAGGTCGCCCCGGGGACGGACGCAGACCTCTCCTCCCTGCCGCTGGGCACCGGCGCTTCCCTGGGAGCCGCCGCCGCCTGCCTTGCCCACATCCCCGGGGCAGACCCCGGCTCCTCCCGGGCTTGCCGTGGCGCTGCCGGATGCCAATTTACCGCGGCGCCCCGAAACCGGAGGCGCACACCACCCCGCTCCGGTACCGCTTCGTGCTTTTAAAGAAAAGGCTTCAGCATACCTGCCAGCTGGGGCACGGCACCGCCGGTAAGGTCCCTCTGCTCCTTGGCCTCCTGCCCGGGCTGGCCGCGGGGCTGCGGCCGAGGGAGCGCAGCGCCCGGTGCGCGCTGCCGCGGCCACCCTGCCGCTGCCGTCGCGGCTCCGCAGGGGGCAGGGCTGGGGGGGCCTCGGCCAGCCCGCCCCCCGCCTCGGGGGCCGTGCAGGGATGCACCGGGCCGGGCCGTGCCCACCGGGGTCTGTCACCTGCCGCTCCGTCCCGCCGCCGGTGAGTGACAGCTCTCTGCGCTACACAGGCTTCTGTAGGGTGGTAACGCCGTCTCCAGGTTCATTACCGTAGCCTTCTGCGTCGGGACGAAGAAAGGCAACGCTTAGGTTATAATTAGCTGTGTCCCATCTGCAATAAGAACAACAGAAAACCTTTCTGGGCACTGAACTGGGGTTACGACGGGCAGCCAGCCCAGTGGAACGGCTGATACGCTGAAGTCATTCCACTTAGATGCAATTAAGCTACGACAGTTATTAGCTGCACTTCAAAGAACGGCCTCCTGCCCTGGGCCAGCCGCGCCGCAGCGCAGAGGCGGGCCGACCCCCTGGCGTTCCCCGAGGGAGGCCGCGCCGGGAGAGCCCGGGATGGGGTCACTGCGCCCGGCCGGCCGCTGCCTGGGCCCTGCAGCAAGCGCCGGTGCGAGCAGCGCTACACACACAGCCCGAAACAGAAAGGTAAGGCAAAACCAGGGAGAGAGCGGGTGTTTTAGGAGAGAATTAGGAGAACTTCTGGCGGTGGAGAAGGAAATGGAGGCCAGCGAGGAGCCCTCCTGCCGACCGTGAAGGAAGGAGGGGGTGGCCCTCGGGGCGTCACCGAAGACCAGCGCTGGGTGCTCTGCAGGCACAGCGGGAAAGACACGCCCGGGCTCCTGCGTTTTACACCGCAGCAAACAATTATCTTTTATGCATCAAAACTGTGAAAGACACAAATCTTCGTATCGCACCAGCGCTGCCCGGCCGCCAACGGCGCGGAGGCGGGGGAGCGGGGGCGGCTGGGCTGCAGGGGTGCAGCACCGGCAGCCCCCACCCCGCCCTACTCCCCGCTTGCCGCAGCCGGCCGCCAACGCCGCCTGCAGCATGCCGGGACGCTCCCCCAAGGACCCCCCAATGGCAGCGTCCTCTCGCGGGGGCGGGACTAAGAGCAGAGCCCTGATTGCCTGTTGGAGGTATCAATCCTAGCGCCTTCCGTTGCCTTGGCAACCGCGCGGCGCCACAGACGCGGCGGGGGCAGGGCCGGCGCTGCGCAGGTAGGGGCGGCGGGCGCGGCTGGGGGCGAAGGCGACCCGGCAAGGCGAGGGAGCGGCCCCGCTTGCGCCAGCGGGAACAGGTGAAGGGTGACCGGCTTGAGAGCGCGGGCAGCAGCCGGCAGGGAACACCTGCTGGGGCTCGGCCTGCTCCGCGCGGCCGAGGCCGCCTCTTTGACCGCGTACCGGCGGGCCCTCGCGGGGGCTGTGCCGAGGGCGGGACGGCTGCTGGTGAGCCCCAGAGTGAGGCGGCGGCCGCCCTCCCCTCACCGGAGAGCGGGGCCGCCGCACCCCACCGGCAGTGCCCCAGCACAGCCCCGGCCATTACCCTGCTGCAGCCACCGAGCTTTCACGCGTTGCCTAAAGAAAGGAGAGGGCTAGGTTTCGGCCGCTGTAAATCGTTACAGTGTAGGAGTTGTGGCTCAAGAGTCACGACAGGGCAACATACGCTGCTGCTTCCTTTCCGTGGGGATCCCCTTAGGGCCAGTTCAGTGCCAGGGCCATTACCTTCTGAAGCACCGACCGTGCTGCTTATAAACTTTAATACGACAGACCATCTGTACTGGCTCACAGAAGTGCTGTCTGGACCAGTAAAGGCCTGGGCAAGACTATAACAATGTTACGCTCCCACTCTTCACACACGTTTTTTTCTTGGGTTTCTGGCTTAATGTCCATGACCAGAGGTATTCTCATTCTTTTTTATTAGCCCATCATTTCCCTCTGTCAGTTTGCCCTGTTACTGTCTGAAACTGCACTTCTGGCACCTCTCCTGTCCCCAGGCACTGCGCTCCATAATTTGCCTACCTATTGTGCAATGAAATACCTCTGCTCTCCTTTTGGTTTTGGTCTGCCCCTTGGTAAGCCCATGTGATGTCAGCTAAGTCTTCTTATGAAAGAGCATGAATAATCATTCCCTGGTCACTTTCTCCAAGTCTCTCACCGTATCCTTCAGGCTAAAAAGAATCCCAGTTAATTCCTAGTACAAAACAGGTTCCATATCTTCAATCATCCATGCTATAGCTTTTCCAATTCTATTTCTCTTTGAATGGAAGCAAGGAGAAAAACAGAACACAGAAATAGCCAGTGTTTTAATGAAGTTTCCCATTTTTATCTCTATGCCTTTCTTAGTAATTCTTTCTTAGTGGTCATCCCAGAGCCTGTAACCACCTCTGCAGGTTTCTATCAAATACTAAAATCTACACCAGATTCAAGCAGGCCTAATTTAATGAAAAGCTGTATGTGAGAAATCAGTCATATTCAAATAAAACTATTCACATGGCAGCTGCCAAAACTTCAGGTTTGCTCCCTACAACTTAACATGACAAAGTTCTGTCCAAATACGCAGGAGCTGTACAGTAATAGAAACTTTAGGAGTTTGTATTATTTGTTCTTTGTGTAGATCATAGATCATAGAATCATAGATCATAGAATGGCAAGGGTTGGAAGGGACCCCGAGCATCATAAAGCTCCAACCCCCCTGCCACAGGCAGGGCCACCAACCCCAGGCCTGGATCTACACAAGGTTGCCCAGAAATAATACATTTAATTAAAGGGAACATTGTACATGTGGTATTTTTAATAAGCTCCTAAATGCTTACAGACAGAATTGTGGTTTTGAGCTTGCTAGTGACACAACAACGCAGCAGCAGGTAGCACATGGGTTTATTTTACAATTTCCTTGCAGCACTTTTGTTAAGTGGAAGTGCACTCGATTCTTCTGTCCTTCCAAATTGTAGCAAATTACAGAGCTAAATTAGTAATGCACACACTCTTGACCTTCAATCAATTAGGCAACTAATGAATCATTCTGCGTCCTCAATTCAGACAGCATCTTTTGCAGTACTGATGGCTAATTAACTTTCCCCTTTTGCAGTACCTAGCAACTGCACGAATCTGATTTATAACTGTAAATGTTTCGGTACATTAAATGATTAGGAGAGCCCTCTGATCTTACTTTTAAGCCTCATGTTCAAAATATTACAGCCATCTATAAATAAACTAGGCTAGAAAATGCTGAAGTTGTCAAATATTTACTCAGTCTTTGCCAATTAAATAATGTAAAACCATGTTCCACTGAAAAATTGCTGAAAATTAGACTGAACATATTTAATGAAATTTTCATATAATATGTAACCTACTTTTAAAAATTAAATATATGGTAATGTTTATGACAACTATGGGGGATGGTTCTTTTGTTGGTTTTGCACTCAAATTCATTAAATTATGTTAATTTAAATGTTGTTTCCAACCTGTCTTCTCACTCATAGAATTGATCAAAGCATTAATGGAAAGACATAGCACATTTGAATATTTCTGGACAAATTTGCTTTCTAAATCAGCGTTACAGAAATATCCCCAAGAGGATAGGAACTAATCACTGATTAAAGATATTATGGATTTTGTCGTATTTTCAGACAGTTCTTTAATACAGACACCAATATTTTTCATGGTTTTCTTGATAGGATTTGGTACTTTGTGTAAAAACTTGGGCAGTGAAAAAACCCAGACCCCTGAAGTAAGAGGGAACTTCTGAAAATAGTAGCTTATAGCTTACATTTTAGGAACAATTAGGATTTTTGTTCATTTCTTTTTTTGAGGAGGGGGGGTGCAAAAGATGGTGCCTGTTTTGAAGTTCTCAGCAAGTGTTGGTCCCCTGCAGGGAGCTCCTGGGGCTTATGTAGTGTAATCCTGTGTGGAAAAATAAATTGCCATCATTGTACATGGCTGTGGGCTTGATTATGCTTCCAGGGAAGTTTTTAGAAGTTTGTGCCTTTGCTTTCCTTGGAGGCCTTCCATGTTTCTTAACCACTGACAATCATATGCCCACAGGATGACAAATGGGCAGAGGTGATACAATATTAGGGGTATTGTAAAAGGAGATACTTTGTACTTTTCTATCTCCTTTCCAGTTGGTGAGGTTCTGTGCACCACAGATGGAACCACAAACAGTCCTACTGATTGTTGTATTCATCTGCAGCCCTGAAACAGGGATACATTTTGTATTAGCAGATGGATATACATATACTCAGTGACCAACTGCCTCCACCAGCACTGCCCTTATCTGTACAGTGCTGTGTGTACCTCTATTCCTGATAAAGGAGGAGGAACTGCATTACTAGGAGACAATTTTCAGAAGTTCTAACTGTTGCTATATATACTATATATAATATATATACTTGTATAATATACTTGTAGCCAGTTGAAGGAAAAGGGATGTTTTTACTTGCAAGTTTCTGTACTAAACATAGGCATGTGACTTATCACAGCCCTCTCAGGGTTTCCTCTATTCATGTGACTTAGGGTTTAGGTTACTCAGAAGCAAGAACTCAAAATTTCCAAATTAGCTTTGTTTCAGTGTATAATTAGGAAATGGTGAAGTAAGACAATGTGACTGTAATACATATGAGATGCTTTGTATTGTCCTTCAACTAATTTCTGCAACAGCCAGCCTCTCCAATCCTGAAGGGCTGTCTCTTTTATCCAGAGGCATCAACACTGGTTTCAAATTAGGAATTGTCACTGAATCCAATTATAAAATGGATCATTTTTCTTTTTTACCAGAATATATACAGGGAGATGGATAAATAGGTTTGCACTTCTTTTTTTTTTTTTTTTTTAAATAAGGGAAAATTAGCCTCTTCTAATCACCTGAATTGACATGCACTATAGGTAGCTCTGTTTCAGAACCATAAGCGTATTTTTTAGAGGCTTCTTTGAAAAAATTAGAACTGGGAAAATACACTGAATGTTAAATAAAAATAGTCAGTGTTTATAGTCGTGTACTTGACCAAAAAGACTGAGAATGAAGGCAGAAAAAATCTAACTTTCTTCTTATATTCATTGCATGACTTGTGAGTTGTTGGGTATTTTTAATCTTCCAAAACCACCATCCCTTGCAAGGCAGTAAGTTTCAGAATTCTGAACCGTCTATTTTGCATTGGTATGATCACTTCTTTTTGGAAAAAGCAGAAGAGTAAATTGCTGCAGTTCTTCAGAGAGATTAATGGAAGGGGGATGTATTTAAGTATCAAACAAGAGAGAAATGCACTAACATCCCGTTGCTGCAGCCTGTCACCGTCATCTGCCAGAAAGTAAGACAGAAAGTCTCAAGACAGAACATTTACTTTATAAACTCACCTTTTCACCATAAGCATCTTGCCAGTAAATGGGCTGTTCACCTGTGCAGGCCGGCAGGCTGTAGCTCCCTGAGAGTTGCTCAGAAATAGTTCTGCCATGACACAGTTCTTGAAAGTGCTGTCTCTCTCTGTCCTATAAGCACATCTACTTTCCTCTTACTAGTGTTAAAATCATAATAGCATCCAAACACTGCAGCTGCTTAGTAAACATTTAAAGAACGGTTCCTCTCCCAGTCACTTTACCATCTTAAAAAAACCCCATGGGGACATGAAGGAGGGAGAACACAAACAAGTGGGGAGCCCCATTGAATGCCTCTAGCTGTTCAATACAACATCAAACTATTTCCAACACTTGTAACAGAATTTGGGCCGTCCCGGTTTCGTTGTTCCACCGGCTGCTGTGTGTGTGCCTCCCACATGATGGTGCTGGCAGTGTATTTTGTGGTGGCGTGCTGGTCTGTACAGCAGCAGCACTGCATCATCCCCACCTTTGCAATGGAACCGAGCTCTTCTACACTGCTGTCCTCATCCTTCTTCTGGGTACCAGGAAGAAGGAGGGCAAATGAGACAAAAGCAGCTTTCTGTACAGTATTGTCTCCAGCTGTGGGGCTGCTACATGGAATTATGTGTAGAGGTTCTTTCCAAGTTTGTCCCCTGCAGAGCTACACTGCAAAATGAGCTGGAAACAGAAAAGCAGAGAAATGCTTTGTGCAGCTGAGTAATGATTTACGCTTATGGACAGAGGGACAAATATTTACAACTGGAGAATTCTCACCTGTGCTCTTTCCACTGTAGCTTTCTGTAAGGGAAACCCCTACCCTAATTTAACCTTTCACTGGTTTGGATAATCAGTTTCTATACTTAAACACCCTGGAAGGAAGTAAGGTTTCCATCTATTACCCATCATATCAAAATACATTTTACAGCTTTAAATTAGGGAACATACTTTTGACTACGTATGAAAACACTACTATAATGAAAAACTACATAAAATCATGGACCAAATTTTAACTCATACCTGGGCCATTACATTGTTTAAAGCTTACTGACCATGTGTATCTTTCTGCAGAGAAATTTGAAAAAAATGTCAGAAAATGTCAGATCTGGCAAGACCTCTGTGAAAGGACCAAAAACCTCAGCAAAGAAACAGAAAGGTCAAAGCAGAGCTAAGAAATCCTCAAAAGGAAAACGAACACAGCTTGGTATGTAAGGTGCAGCTGCAGTGAAACAAGCAGTGATCTGGTCTCGCATGACAGCTACCTTAATTATTTTGAGCACATGAGTTTACTAAGTAAACATGAAATGAATTAGAATATGGTTTTTTATATAAATGAGAGATCTATAATAACTAATTATGATTTTGTAACCAATATATGGAACATAAAAAAGCTATGTTCCAATATTTACACTTTGTCTTGGTAGTTCAGACTTAATTTTGTGGTGTCATAGTAACAGTATGGAACAGGAAATTAGGAGGCTTAATATATATAGCTGGGGAGATTCACAAAAGCTAACAGCCCAGGGACAGAGCATCAGGCAGAAAGAGATGCCTCCAGAAGCAGGAGTTCAGGTGCTCAGGATCACACTGTAAAGGTGCAGTAATAGAGCTTGAAAACACACCAAAGTTTCACAGGTTAATTTTGTGGTGCACTTTATTGCATTTTTTTCTGAGATGCACCAAGACACTATCTCACTTGTGTTGCTTACACAGTGTATAGCTAATGAAGCATATGGATCATGAGCCTTTACTATATACAAGTATCTTTTTCAGCAATTCATGTGCATTGTCAGAAAAGGTGTGAACCCTTGCTTGGGTTTTATTTGTTTTGCTTTGTGGATATTTTTTCTGTCACAACAGTGACCTTCCTGAAGTTGCTTTCACCTTTTCCATCCCAGCTGGTTGCTATCCCAGCTGGTTGCTATCCCAGCTGCTATGCTGCAGTGAATGTTCTGCATGTGAGTGCCAGCTTTCCTGTCCCACCTCCCTGTGAGGTTGGCAGACCCTCTCTCATGAGCTCCTGCAGCACCCCGCACCCAGGGCAAGCCTGCCCACATCCCACTGTTGGACAGCACTGACCCTGCACACTGCCAGTTCTGCTGCTGTCTGAGCCTAGCCCAATTATCTCCACAGGACATGATTTACACAGTCCCTGCCCAGGCAGGTACTGTTCAGGTAGCTGTCAGTGCCATTTTCAGCTATGGAAGCTGCAGTGGGCACCACAACATTTCTTATAGCTCTCTCGGGTAGATTGCCTGCTCAACATAAAACCAAGTTCTCAGTCCATAGTTTCCAAATAGGCTAACACCTCCCTAAGACACAGACCTCTTTTAAAAGGCTTCACTCACTTCTTGTGTTAAATTTGAACCAAGGAGAAACTAGGTTTTGTTTCCTCTTCACAGATTAGTTTTAAATGTATACAGAGGTCTTAAATATTGCCCTAACAAGGACAGGACTGTATATTTATAGTTACTTTGTTGGGAGGAAAAATTACTGATAACATCATGTTATACTTCAGGTAAAAAAGATGAAGTTGACCTTCCCGTGGCTGCTACAGGTAAGTGCTATGATAACTGAGCTTTAAAGTAATCATTTTGGAGTACCTGAAGCACTTTAAAGTTTCAGTGTTACTAATGCCAGGGAATGGAAAGGGAAGATTTTTGTTGTGAATGGGCAAAATTAGAAACTATGAAGAAATGCAGCTATTGCATTTGTGATTACAGTAGTACTCTCAGTAGCAGGCAGCACAGCAAGGAATGCTGACACAGGTATGGGTTTGTAGATGATGTTATTATCTTGGATAGAGAGGAGCTGGAATCAGGGGGGAAAAATGGCATTACAACAGAATTATAGGATGTGGGATGTTTGCTTTTAGTAGTAGTTAAGCAATCAAAAGAAAATATTTGTATCCCTTTTTTACATCTTTGACCTTTGTTAAATCACTGAATCTGGTGATTTTAGCAATTGTTTTTTAATCATAGATATCAATAGACACCGACTGATGTCTTTTGATTTGTAGAAAAAAAATTACCATTTAAGCATCACAAGACATCAAGCAATTCTCTTGGCCTGTGAGCAAGAAAAATTTATGCTGGTTTAAGTGTGGCCATAGTTATGAGCTAAAACATGTAATTACTGGAATTGAAATATATTGTTTTATCTTAAATACCAAATAATTTAGGTTTTGGTTTTTTTCACAACTCTAGTTCGGCTTTTCTTCTGACCTGATTTGTGCAGGTTAAGTATTTGAATATAACTTAAATTTATATCAGTCTTAAATTTACCTACAGTTTACAGGAATAGCCCAAAAGGTTATCTTCTTAATTAGCTTTTAACACTGCACCTTTTACTGCTAAAAGCTAAAACATAATGTGGAAAATATACAAAGCAGGTAATTTTAGACATCATAAATCACTTGTCTCCTTACATATTCCTGTGAGCACACGGGTAGAAATTGCACTTTGATCAGCTTCACCGAAATGAGTAAGCTGCAATTAATGGAAATGGACAGTAAGTGATCCCTCAGATGATAAAAGTGTTCCTTTTAAAATGGTATTTACGGTGTTCCTGGAGATGCTTAGTTTTAACACTAAGAGTTTTACCTCCACCTACTGGCAAATAAGGCTTGAAGCCATAATATCTAAACTTGCTAGAAGCCTCTTGCTAAAAGCAGGGGGAAAAAAATCACTGTATGCAGGCACTCTGCAGGATTTTAACTGTATGCAGATGTCCCCTTAGCGTAACCTACAAGTGTTCTTTACTTCTCTTAGAGCTTTCTGGTCCTTTGTGAAGTTCTTGTAACACTAGGAGCTGGAGACCATGGGGGTACAATTTACTATTAGAGCACAATGTGAAGCCTCTTCTTAGATGCTACATAGTTTTTACTGGGAAGCAGCCTTCAGTAAAATTGTTCATAAAATTAAGAATTCCAGTATCAGCTCTGTATGTTTTAATACTGAATATATAATAAAAAAATCTATACTATATAATCTATTATAGAATTTTCTAATATAATTTTTTTTTAACTTGGACTTATAGCAACAGAGCAGTGAAAAAATTAGACTCTCCTACTCTGTTCCCTCTCATAGAGATGGCTATTGTATTTTGCTCGACTTTAATGGATGCTTCTATTGCTTCATTTGACCTTGAAACATACATCTCTGAAAAGATACTTTTTTTAGCATTAGCATTTGTGGACAGGGCATGATTCAGCATTTAAAAAAAACAACAACTCTTAAACTTCCTGAGTAAACAATCGTTATTCCTGTTTAGGATTTCCATGCAGGGCAGAGGATGGAAACTGCATTGTTGTTTGGTGCACAGTTCTAAGTTTCTATCCTCTTTCTATACTATTAAATTTTATTTGCTAAAGGAGATCTATTCTTTTTTGCTCCAGTATATTGAAATATATGGTATATCTGTACTGTTGCAGTGTTGCTTCCTAACGACCTAATGAGGCCTCATGCCATTGGCTAGGGTGACCTGCAGATCAATTTCTGCACATCCTTAAAAGGATTAAATGTTTGAAATCACCCTGGAATACTTTTTTTGAGTGTGGTGTCACAGCCAAATTGATAAGGAAAAGAAGAATTAAGGTTTTGGCCTCATTAGCTACGGAGTGTCAAAGAGACAAATGGACTCGAGAAGGTCAAAGAGTCTTGGTTTGGTCTGGTGTTACCAACAGTGAGTTTGGACCAGATGACTCTCAGAGGTCTTTTGCCATCAACATCCCTATAATTCTGTATTTTTTTTAAGCATCTACACAGAAATCCCAGAATCTGAGAGGTATTAAAAAGGAAAGTCAGGCCATGCTGACTGCAACCGGTGAAGAAAGTGAACTACTAATGGGTAGTGTGTGCTACACAAATGGACTGTGCGTGCTGCAAAAAATAACCAGTGAATGCCAAGTAAATCATACCTGGTTTAGCACAGGGTAGGCCAGAAGCATCAGATATGTCATTAATTTTAGTGATGACTATAGCAGTGGAGGAGCAGCACTGAAAGATTTTAAAGGATAAATGTCAAAATCATCAAACATTATGCATTATGTGATAGGCTTATGCAGAGATTTAGTTTCCCGGATGATAGAGATTAAGAAGGATTTGTTGTTTTGTCAGTCCTTGTTGGCTTTGGTTAGAGATGGCTTTTCAAAACATGCTGAGCCAGCTGGTCAATATCATAATTTTAGATACATCAACTTCAATTTAATGCTCACACAAGGAAAAAAGTGCCACAGCTTCTGGGAATTAAGATAAAATATTCATTAACTCAAAGTAAGAAAACAGAATAAAACAAAGATGACTAAGTATCTGCTATTATCACAAAAAGCCAGCCCGTTTTGCTACACAAAAATCCCCTGTATACATGTTCATAACTCTTTTCCACTTCCCAGTTTATCAAAAAGATAAACATTCAAAGTGAACGTCTCCTGAGCTTCTCAGACAAAAGTATAGTGGCCCTCCTGAAGAATGCTCTAACTATGGCAGCTGAGACATACGGCATGAGTCTGCTAGCGTGGCAGTAGTGCAAAGCCAGAAAAGAGTCTCTTAGGCAGCAGGATTCGACTAGCTGATCTATAGTGATGATAATCACTGGTACCTGACAAGTAAACCAGGAGGCAGAAGAGGTATTTTGGGAAGGATCAGTGTTATGTTCCTACAACTGACATACACTTAACAAGAAGGACTATATATTATCTTCAGATGAGGTGTCTGCAAAGCACCATCACCAGGTGACCTAACTGCCCCCAGCCTTGCTAAAACCAATGAAGGTTAACAGTGCCAGAGCTAGGCTAAGAAACAGCTGTCTTGTTCTGAATTAACATGGATAAACCTATTGGAGCTCATGTGCACATAAAATGGAAGCTGTATATTCTCCAGCAAAGCTGAAAATAAAGGCTTCTATTTGGCTTGAATCTTAATGACCTTGATCTAGGCTCACCTATTTGAGAAATAGCCTCAACTGCACTCTGAACTGGATGAGAGGAAAAGTCCAAAATAAGAAAACCACCCTTATTTAGGATGGTATTGAAATCTTGTTTAGATAAAACCTTGGCATAACATGGCATTGCTTTCCAGGGAAGGACTAGAGTATGTTTATTGAAGGGTGTTCTTAAATCAAAGCCATGCAGTTGTGTACTTAGTGTATTAAAAACAGTCCAGTAATGTCTCTTCACTAAGGCTCTTAATCACCTGTTGATTGAGAGGGGAAAGAAAACCCCTCATTCCAGGGATAACATTTTCATTAAGAAGGAAACACTAGATAGAGTCTCCCAAGATTAACAAAATGTAATATAATTTATATTCCCTAACTTCCAAAGTACCAAAAACTAAGATAGGAGATTCAAAGGCATTCTCTATTAGGAAACAATAAAGACTCAGAGTTCTTAAGGTATAGCTCTGTGTTTAAACAACACTCTGAATTTGTTTATCATGCAATTTTGCTGTCTTTCATAGGTCACCCAGAAATTTTTCCTTTAGTCTTCACTACAAAGACCCAAGAAATCTTTAATTGCCGAGTTGATGAAGATGTTACAGAGGAAAATTGTTTCAAACTTATTAGAAAAGATGACATCATTCAGGACCTAAAAGCAAGAGCTGCAATTTCTGATTTCCACCCTGTCAAAAACGTTGTCCTAGTATGTAGTTTATTTCATTCTCACTTTAAGACTTCGTGCTCTCAGAATATATATTCTATTTGTAAGGTCTGTCCTTGTTTTACTGTGTAAATGCACCAGTGCTGTAACATCCAAATAGTATAGGTCATGGATCACTGTCAACTCAGTTGCTCATGGCTCACCATGTACTTTTTTTTCCCCCTACTAAATTTAGATTGAAAATATGCTAAAAGTAATGTAAATATTACTAGTTTTGATTATGTGAACTAGCAGAGCTTTACATATTTTCCTTTCTGCTAACTCATGGCCTACTTATTGAGAAACATTAAAATAGTTTCTTTTCTGTTTAATTCTCTGTAGGAAGAGATTAGTTTTACCTAGACTTGGTTTTGTAACAAAATAAAATCCATCTGTTCAAGTAACACATGAAATTCTCTGTTAAGACTAAAAAATTAACCAAAGATACTGAATTTACACTAGCTATAGCTTTTCCAGTCACAGGTTTGTATCTATTTTGGGTGTTAATTGCTTTAGGTTTTCCACTAATTGTTTTAATTAAAATAGGAATATCAAGGGGAAGAACTATTGGTGGTTTTTGATCCAAAGTTCCAGTATGGACAGAACTTCTACCTTGTTGCTTCTGAGGAAGCCAAGGAAAACCTTCTGAAGGTAAGAAAATCCAAGTATACTGCAGCATCCTTCTATCTATGAATTTTTCAGAATCTTGTCTCAAACATAAACTTTAGGAATGGTGTTGTGTGCTTGGCAGGCCAGAATGCTTCTCTAAAGCCTAATCTGATAATGGAAAAATGCACATCATTGTGAAAATATCTATTATACTGAGAAAGGCTGAATTAAATTTTTGCATTTTACTTCAGAAGGACAGTATAACCCCCATTGCTGCATTTTTATCGTGGATATTCATTTCCTCTGCTAAGGCCCAGGTTTCTAAGTAAGATATCAGAATAAAAGATTATAATATATTGGGCATCTTCCAAGGAATATTATACATATTTTGCATCGTATGTATGCATATCTTCAAATCATACTTTAAAATGTTCTTGAGTCCTAAATAACTACAGCTACATAGAAGATTTCCCTGGTGCAGTGCATGATAGGAGAAGGTTTATGGGCAGATTACATATTTTTTCAACATGTGTTTGTCAACCAGTATCAAGAAATGTAACAATTAATAGAAAAGCAAATTGCAACTCCAGGCAGGAGTCCCTAACATAGAACATCACTATAAATTCTGTTTACACAACAGTGATTAGCTTTCAAGACAACAGTCTCTCTTTAGTAGTTAAATATTAAATATGTAATCTTTATCAGAAAATCCTAATGGAAGGGACGTGACCCAGTTGTACCCAGGGCACTGTACAGCCAGACTTACTGCACTAAGACACAATGAGGAATGTGTGAATAAAGACTGAGAACTGGGCTTCTAGCTCATACATACATTTCAGTAACAAAGATTTGAAAAGCACTGTTTCACACTGTTTGATGTTACAGCCTCCAGAAACTACAGAAGAAAAAGCAGCAGAAAATCAAGAGGAAACTCTGGAAGTCTGTCCTTATAAGCCTCCTGTCCACAAACCTTGGGTTTCTCTTGGCAGCGAAAAGGAAGTAGAAGAAGAATCTGTTAAAGATAGTGTTACAAAGGTCAGAATAAACAGATGTTACTCAATCAAATAAACAAATGTTATTTTAAGTTCCTTAAAAGAACCCTCAGGAAATTGAAAGCTGCAATTCTAGTTTTTCTTGGGATCTTTCAAGAAAACAAAAAAAAGAGAGAACTTGCTCAACTTTTAACAAAACTGAAAGTGCTGCAGAATTTTTTTTTGGTTGGTTGGTTTTTTTACACAACTCTGTTCCCTTTAAATTGTGCAAATAAGGCATGTGAGATGGTATTGAATTTACCTACTTCTTAAGCTCTACATCCAAAAGTCCTCATCACCTGTCCGGCCATTAGCATCTCTGCCACTTTTTTCTCAGTTGACTACCTGGCCAGATTATAACTTCTCAGGACCCAGTTCTGTTTTCATGGAGCCCATTGAACTCTGTTTCATTACAGAGATGACATGTAAATAGCATGCACGACTCATAAGGGCTCTCTACCTCAGAATAAATGTTACCAACTACAGGTTAGTACAAGATGAGTTTACAGAAGGATTTATTTGTTAAGTACCCCTACAGATGATACTGAGAATCCACTTACAACCACCACCTACCTCATCATGACATGCAGGGCATCTCCAAGCATTTAACTGTCCATCTGTGATTTTTAATCAATACCTAAATCCCTGTTTGGGGAAGACTGGCTAAGTTTTGATAGTTCTCAGCAAATGGACATCTTGCTTATACTTCACAAAATATCTAGGTGTTCTAAAACTAATTCACAGTCACTAAATTTAATCCATGTCCACAATCTAAGTGTTCTGTGTTCTACCTTGCTGGCAAGGTCCACTCAGAAGTCTGGACTCAGAAGTCAGCCTACATTCCTTTCCAGTTCTGTGGGAGGTGCTGGGAGAAAGTAGCTGCCTAAGAATCCAAGACAAAGCAATACCTCTCCACTGCCCGAAATCAATTCCCTACCTCTCTTTGTTGGTAGAAGCCAAGCCAGATCCATTCTTCCTTCCTAGTTCTCACCGTAAGGAAACTCTTCACTCAAAGTTTTGTGAATTCTCTTCGGGGTACTGCTCTCTCCCTAGGCACAGCAAGGGAGGCTGAAATGCTTCACCCAAAGTAGAGAACTGCACTGAGAGGGAAGGGGTGAAAAGTTAGGTCTCAGAAGCCTGATGCAGTATTACATAAGACGTCCTGCAAATCAATCCTTTACTTAAAGGTGCGGTTTTGATATTGCATGAATTAGGAAATGTAATTCTTTTATCCCACTAGCAGTAATCCAAAGACATCACCTAAAGGCAACTTCTCATTTTGGAAATACAAACCTGTCTTCTATTACTTATGTAGGTAATTTATATAAGCACTTCAGAATTTCAAAATGCAGAAACATAAGTATACTCAGCACAGAAATCATCAATAGAACTAGTTTGACAATTATATGAACACTGCCATTTTACAGGATGAGCTTTCCAAAAATCCTTCTCCCCTGCTAACTACAGAAATCTCTCTTTTCCAGATTAAGTATATGTTTTCTCGAGTACGCAGGAAGTTTGGTGCACCAATTACATTTACTGATAAGAATGCTTCAGATGTAAAAGACAGTTATGTTGAATGTACATCTTACCAAGACAAAGCTTTCAGTATTAAAAAACTTGAAAAAGATATTGGTGTACAAATGGTTCCAAGAGTTACAGAAGCTAGTACACAGACAACATGGTAAGTGTCAGAAAACATTTATCCGCTTAGTTATTAAGCTACGCACTGCTGCTGATCCCAACTAAAGTTAGGTAATGTAATTCAGCTGTTCTGGAATTTCTCACTTACAAACTGATTAAGAGAACAGAATTGGATGCGCTGTTTGCACCTCTCTTCTTTCACTCTTTTCTGAAGAGTTTCTAGAAAAAAATAATATACTCAGCTTTTTTACATATTACATGGGTTTCTGCCTTTCAAATGGTTTATGTACTTACTCATGTTCAATTTTATTCCAATTGGTTAGGACCTATCCAAAAAATGCAGCCACACAGTATTTTCCTAGGCAGTTGTCAAGTGAAGAGAAAGAAGAGAGTCTGTCATCTGAAAAGCTGAAAGACTTCCTTACATCAGTACGTTTAAGGTAAAACTACTGCAGCGACACACTAAAGGCTACCTGAAGGAATACAGAATAAAAGTAACTCTTGTCTGAGTGGTATGGTCAAATACTGACTTTTTTTTTTTCCTATATCCTTCTTTTTGTGGCTTTTTTCCCCTCTTGGATGTTATTTTCATATTAACCAATATTAACTTTATTTTTTTTCTGAAAACTAACACATTTTCTATAATTCCTTATTTATTCATAAAAATGATTGTTGGTTTAAATAGATACTAGAACTGTTAAAAGCTCATAGCAATACATCTTTTCAAACTAGTGGCAAAGCTGATCTTTTACTGCTCACTCAATCAGAGGCTTATCCAGAACAGCAAAGGTGCTGTCCTACAGCCCTTAGTCATAGCAAGTCCCACTTGCTGATGCTTTTTGTACAAGAATTGGGCAATTACACTGTGCTTGATCCACACAGAAGTAGAATCTTGGTACAATTGCTTACTTACATTTAAATGGAAGAGGTTCCTGCATCACTGAGGAATTAGTACTTGCTTTTTTTTACTGCCATGGTCATAATTTTGTGTAAAACAAAAGCTGTGTCTTTACAGAAATATTTGCAATTCTACTACTGAATAGTCACATCTGGATTCTTTAAAGTGTTAACTGTTCTTTTCACAAAACAGAATGGAAATTGCATTGCAGCAAAATGAAATTATGAATGCTTTTTTTGATGACTGGAAGGCCTTAGCAGAAGATGAAAGCAGTTCTGGTGGCAAGCCAGATGTTTATCTTAAAGCATACCAATCATTCGCAGATCTGCGTTATCTCAAGGACAGAACTATTAGCTGCATTTGCTGGCATCCAACCATTTATGGTAATGCAATTAAAATACTACTTTGAGACTTGAATGACATATGAAAGCTATAAAAAAAATGAATATTTCATAAAATTACCAGCCTTTAAATGAAAAAAAAATCAAAACTGATTTAGAATGTCTGAATTGCTGATTTGAGGTGAACTGAAAAATGAGTCAGAGAGATTCTTTGTAGAGTTCAGACAGACCAGGCAAAGTTCCTCACACTGACATATAAGAGCAGATCACAGGAACGGGAAATTTGTTCCCTTATGAGGCTCATTTAAGTAGGGCTGAGACTGTGCCAGGTCCTTCTGGTGGCTCTGCATACCATTGTTCTCTCCATGGCTGGTTCTTGTAGCATGCTTAAGGCTCGCGAGGAATGTTAGAGCCACAATGGGATGTGGCTCTGCTGAGAGCCAGGGAGCATTACAAAGCCAGCTAAATGTCTCCTCCCGCTCCCTGCCCTGGATTATTGCTCTACCCAGCCAGGCTTCAAGGCACAATTAAGTTCTGTATAGATGTCCTAGCTGCACAGCATACTAATAGCCAACACCACTGCCTGTGTGGGAAATTAATTCAGCTATGAAAGATTTGATTTCATGATGGGTGGCCAGGACTACAGGCCTGTCACATCATTTCAGGGGGAGTTTTACACCGTCAAGGAGTAGTAGCCAAAGAGTTGAATTTTATCCTGATCCTTAGGTTCTGTGACTCATTGTTAAACAAATTAAGAAACAAAAATTGTTTCCTCACAGTTGATCTGTAAAAAAAAATAACTATATAAATACATGGTTGGTGATTCTCTGAGACTGGGCTTTTTGGGTGTGTTGCTTTTTTTTTGGCGCTGTATTCCGAAGGTATCACAGAATGACAAATCACAATGTTAGGAGTTGGGAGGGACCTCAAAAGATCATTGAGTCCAGTCCCCCCGCCAGAGCAGGATCACATAGACTAGATCGCACAGGAACGCATCCAGAGGCATTTTGAATGTCTCCAGAGACAGCATGATGAAACTTGAATTCTCTCTTCTGAGAAAATTCATTTTCTCTCTCAACCAGGGATTATAGGAGTGTCAGCAAGAGAGCGGCTTTCCTATGAAGAGCAATTTAACCTTTCTGAGAAATCACTGCTGCAGCAACCTATAATACTTTTTTGGAGTTTTTTTGACCCTCTCCACCCACAGGTATTTAATCAGGACTTTTAAATATGGCAAGTGTTTAAAGAACAAGAGAACAAACAATCACTGTGACTGTATCTCTCAAGTGTTTCGTTCTTCTTCTTTCTAGTTAATGTTGGAGTGTCCTGAAGACATTTGCTGCTTTCAGTTCAGTCCAAGTGATCCAAATATCATTGCTGGTGGCTGCATCAATGGACAGGTGTTAATTCTCTTGTTTAAGAATAAATTTGGATATTTCTGTATTTTCTTACAGTATGAAAATAAGGGTGAAAAGATGTACTCAACATCCTGTAACACCACATAGTATCAAAAGACAGATATCACAGTCTCAGAAGTTCTCTCATCCTGTGTGGGAGTTATACCTGGTTATTCCACAGCTGAGCCATTGCTATATGATGTTTCTTTGCAGTACTGAGAAACAGGTCAAGCTGTAAAAACTTGTTTAGTTTTTTTTGTTGAGGCAAGTGCAGTCTTTCAACTGATTGCATCAGAAATACTTTAAAGACTTCATAAATTCTAGTGCTTTCCCCTTAAGCCCCCATGAGTGGTATTTGAAAACCTGAGTTTTCATATAAAGGATGACATGATTCATAATGTATGTGGGGTTTGTTACAGGTTGTACTGTGGGATATTTCTCAACATGAAGAAAAGCTGCAAAACGCAGAAACTGTTGCTGATGAAGTCAAGATGACAACTGTTAATATGGTGAATGTTCCCACTCTAAACGTAGCTGTAGTACAGCTGTATGTTTGGAGTTAAGTGAGGCAAAGTTAGAATACGAGTTAGTGGGGAAAAATGCGTGAAGGCATCCTGACTCAAAACAGAGTAGATAATTTTTACAGTGAGTCACTAGAAAGGGCAAGAAACCTAATGAGTTCACAAAGTAAACCCATTAGCACAATATAATGTCTACCTAATTAGTCCAGCTTAATTGCTGTGCTGCAGTTTGTGCAGACTTGGGCTTCAGTAAGACTGTTCTTTATCGTGCACCAGCATATACTCAGCTCGTGCCTTATGAAGCCTATCAAGTACATACAGCATTTCTTGCTGAATACAATGCTGAAAATTATTCTGGAAGTTTATGGACAAAGAAAAGGTAGCTTGGAAGAGGAGAAGCAGATTTCAGGGGAAGAAGACTCTAAAGGGGATAAACAGAAGAGAGACCTAAGAGCAGAGAAGGAACTAATAACACAAATGGACTTGTGTGTACCTATGTAGGCATGTTGGAATTCTTCATAGGGCTTCATATCCAAAGGCCTGGTTTGATGCTTTCATTTCCCCCCTCCCTGCCACCCCCTCCCCAGCCCAAAGGGAAGGTATTAAACCCCTAGGAAGTTCTATAAACTGATCTGAAAACTGTGAAAAAGCATTAATAGCATATAAAGTGATGTTATTTCTTTGAAGGGCGTATTGTATTTGAGAAATACATTAAGGTATCTTTTTAAAATATTTCTAGCCATTACTTATACAAGTGCAGGAGAGCAGCACAGAGCCACCTCTAGTGAGATACTGCACAGTCTCTTCCATAGAGTCCTGTCACAAAAAACCAGTTACAGATATCCACTGGTTGCCAGATTGTTTTGAGGTGAGTTTAAAAATTCATTTTTCTTCATTTTAGGCTAATCTACTGCCTCAGAAATCAGTGTAAACTCAAGATAAAATCTTAAAGAACCAATTATTTGTAATAGCCTTCATTATTTCTCAGGGCTTTTTCTGAATAATGACCTGGTACCACTAGTTCTGCTCATTGTGCTTTACAACTGTGCTGCATTCTCAACTTTATATGAATCTGCTCATACTAGAAATAAGTTCTGTAACTTTACTGAAAATTATAATTAAAAAAATATAATAAGCTTTCCATATCTAAAACACATTGAAATTTTACTATGAGCAATTCAGCCTGCCACCAAGAATTCAGAGAAATAATTTCAATTATGTAAATATCTAGGCACCCAAGCACAGCATTAACTGTAGTTACCTTAATACCTTGAATACAGAGGTGTTCCCTCTGTACTCAAAACATATGTTTTCTATGATGATTTTAAAGCTCCATAGTGCAAAGGGTCTATGAAGTTAAAGGGTCCAACACTACTACAGGAGTATTAGATGCTCATTTACGATCAAAATACTACACATTGTTGCCTGAATTAATTTGAAATACAAATGTAGCCATGCAAAATAGCGACGGTGGAAAAACAGGCAAAGGAAAGAAAACTGAGATCCTTACATGATTTATGCAAATTAGTGACAGTGATATTTTTTGAAAACAAATTTGTAAGACTTCCTAGATACTGCAGTCCTTAGCAACGTTACCAGAGGAGAGAGGAAAAGGGTGCATATATATCATAAGAAGAAAGCTGATACAACTGTGTCTTGTTAAATTATGCAACAATAGTACCCATGGATACTAATTGGTACCAGATGTAAAACACAAAGAAAGGGACTGGATAGCAGAATGCTGTTGTGGGGTTTGTTATTGTTGTTGTTAGGGGGTGGGGTGGTGTATGCCAAGGTTTAGGCTCAGAAAGCTGTTTTCATGTTCATCTGGGACAAGAGATATGGGAAACCTGTGCTTGGTAAATAACACAGACAAAGGAATCTCTCCGTCAGTATTTAGCAACAGGTACTGGGACATTTTTTCTGTTATCTAAACATGGAATGTATGTCAGCCTTTGTACAGCACTGCAGATTTATGGCTCAGTTTCCTAAATTTTAAGGCAGATGACCCATGGTGTAAACTTGACCATGATATATTACTCACACTGCACATAACTGTTTGAGATAAATTTCTCAGTGGATTGCTCTTTGGTTAGGCTGGATTAAAAGAAGTCATATCAGCAAATATTTATCCTGCTGCCTTCACTTAGAATTTTAGGTGTCTAGCAGGCAGAGCTGGTGTCAGTTCACATGAATGTCTTGATTTTATAATTACAGGTAAGTTAAGTCCTGTGTCTCAAACCTTACCCAAGCAGAAACAGTGACAATTTCTAAAAGTCTCTTTTATGTGTTAGAAAAACATCACTGTTGTCTCTCATCAGCTTCTCACCCTGTAATTATTATTCCTGTTATTTTTAGGACAACCAAATGGGTGCTACTTTTGAAAACAGAGCTGAAATTCGTGTGCAGCTTGTAACCTGCTCCCCTGATTGGTATATACAACATATGCTCTACAAGACATCTTACAGTTTCCTTTGGAAAGCTTTATGGAGCGTACTCCATGACTCAACTAGCCTCTATTCTTATCAGCCTAGCCTCAGTAGCTGAAATTCTGCATGCAGCAGACAAGCACATCAAGTTCTTGGCCAGTTAAGCCCTTTACAGTAATGGTATTAAGGGTTGTTAAGTGAAAACACTGATACCTGTATGTTTATATTCTGCAGATACCTTAAGCGGCATGTTGGTCATACTCATGCTGCCACACTTACACTGACTGTACAACTCTTGCATAAAAAGCTATTAGTAATACTGAGGCCAAAGAAATACTGTAAACTATATTTAAACTTGGAGACCTGGCTGTCAAAATGATTCTGTATGTATCTCCTCTTTTGTGGACTAAATAATTAAAATGGTAATGAGTAAGTGTTATCCTGGGAAAAAGACTGGCAAGGGGGCAGAATGCAAAAACTGGGTATAAATGTTCAGCTTTCATGATGGCAAAAGGCTTAAGGCTTCAAGGCTCCATCACTGGGCTCAATCATGTATTTGCTACTTACATCAAAAGGAGGGTCAGAGGCAGCAAAATTTGGTAGTGAAACAAAGCTATTTTTCCTAATCAAAACCAGAGGAGACTTCAAAGAATTAAGTTAGAAGAATGGTTGCAAATACAGCTCTTAATAAGTTTGCAGTGTAATGCACATGGAAGATATAAAGTACTCACACGCCAGGGCTCCAAATTAAAAGCATTCACCTAAAATGAGAGCAGGGGAATCTAAGATCATCCACGAAGAGCACAGGCCCTGAGCAACTCCTGTTAGAAAATGGAGAGAAATGTCAGCAATGAGGAAAATTATCACTGTCTGTATTAAATCCATGAATGAATGTCCACAGAGAGCAACAGGAACAATCAGAGAGCTGAAAACTCCCATGAGGTGACAGACTGAAGTAGGTGGGGACCATTTGCCTTGAACGTCAGCATATAAATGGGTACACACAAGAACTGGGAAGGAGGTTTGATTTGGATTACTAGGTTACCCACTACAGGGTTCTGTCCAGTCCTCTGAGCCTTCAGGAATTTTACCAAAGTAGTACAGTAACTTCACCCAGTAACTGCCCACAAGAAACCTGTATGAATGTCATCTGTGTGCTTTGGTACAGCTAACTGGTGAAATGGTGAATAGAGGAATATGTGCCATCATTTACAAAAGTAGTAATTAAGTATCTAGCATTTGTCTGCTCGTCAGAGTCTCCATTGCTATGTAATGTTTGAAGATGAAAGGCTAAAAGACAACATAAAAAGGTGTGTATAAAAGTATATCTGACTTTAAAACGAAACAGGGAATAACATTATACAATCATTTTCCAGCTCAATATTATTTTGGGATGTTCCAGTCCCCAAACTTCCTGAACCTTCATCTGAGAAATTAGAAAATGATGTACTTTTTGATATGGCCCCTGATGTTCCAGATACTTTGAAGAATCTAGATCTCTGCTGGAAACCTCTCATAAAGGTACTGTACACAAATGTAGAACAGGAGGATCAAGTAGTTATGGCCAGAACTCCACAGGAATATATTCTCTTGCTTCACACCTCTTTAATTTTTCCTGCAAATTGTGACTTCCATGTGAATTTCCTTCTGGTTATGAAATGAAAGACTTCAGCATTCCCCTGAAATTTCAGTAGAGCACATTTTGAGAAGCTAATTGACAAGAAGCAGCATGACTGCCTCTTAAAAACTGCAGTAGGTACAAAAGTATTTGTATTAATAGTGTAAGTTCCTGTCAGCTGCTGTGCATCTCAGTGGGTTCCAAACTGTGAAACATGGTCATGGCCAACAGAACCACATTTAGTGGCAACCCAGCCATCAGTCTGATAGAAACAAGCACAGCACTTTGTGAAAAAAGAGACTGAAAATTACATGTGAGGTTAAAAAAAGAATCAATTCTTGGACCTGTTGATCGGTACTGCTCAGATAGCTGCCACTGCTGAACAAGCACGACCACTGGAGCTGTTTGGGATTTTTCTAGAAATATGACAAAATCCTTACAGGGAAAAGATAACACAAGTGAAACCACAGGTTTGCCATTTTCTCTGTGCTTGCACATGAAGCAGCAAATACTCTTTGTGGAGTGTTACAAACACATGGCAAACTGAAAAGACCAGTTCCACTGCAGCAAAAAGTCATTTAGTCTTGCACCTCAAAAAATCAGACAAAATCAGTTAGCATATGCCTTTTTTTCTGAACAGATTGATCTGCATGAAAGTGATACCACCACAGAGCATGGCCCCACCAGAATTAGTTTAAGAGAACTGCACTATCATTACAAAACCTCAGGTAATATTTTTATTACACCTTACTGGGGAAAAATTGGTTTTGGTAAGTTTATATTTCAATATATACATAATGAAAGCTGAGCAGCAAAATCTTGTATAGCTATATGCATTTGGGGAAAAAGGTTTCTTAAATATATGTACATGTACTGAACACAAGGAGAGCAGTTCCATACCCACAGGTTTCACCCTGCAAGTCCTCATCCACTCCTCATCCATGCCTGAAATATTATGTCCTTTTCAGCCCTCACAAAACACCATTTTTAGAAAACTAATCCTGGGGTAACAGTACACACTGTAGGTGTTTCTGCAGTGCTTTGTATGGAGGTGCCACACTTCATGTTCTGTAGTAGCTCAATTCTTACTGTGGTATTTTGTAGTAGGGACACACTACTAATCACTCTGTAAAGCTGGCAAGCTGGCACACAGGTAGCCCAAGAGCTGGACTGCCTGCAAGAGTGACTGCAAAGCACCCCAGAAAATGCCCCTCTGGCAGCTGAGCTGCAGTGGCACAGCTGCTCCGGCGCACACAGTCACACCACCGGCTGCGGGAGGCAGAAGCACTAGCTAAGGGGCAGTCTCTGTGAAGACACACATGCTACGTAAAACTGATGAAGAACAGAACGGTGCTTCCCCGAGTAGCTGGGTATGGGAAGCACTGACTTCTTCAGAGCAGCTTCAGCAACAGGGAGATGCCACCAGGAAACAGTTAACCTGCAGCACTGCTGCTTGACTTGGTGGTGCTTCCTCATCTCTCCTCTTGAAATTCCCTTTATCCATGAACTACTTGTATAAGACAAAGGATTTGCTTGGTCTGATAAATTCCAGTGTATAATAACCAGATGTTATTATAACTACCTGCCAAAGAGAGCCCGCACAGAGAGGTGCGTACTCCTTCAAGCAAAAATCGGAGGGTGCTGGAGAACATCTCCACCAGCTTCTTTGTTGGAACTGAAGTAAGTGAAAATAACAGACTACTAATGGAAATGTTAATCCAAGATATCTCAAAGTCTGAACAGTAAGAGCTTTCACAAATGACTGGGACTTGCATGTTTTCTCCAGGAGTTAACTAAAAAGGTGCTTCTGAAAAGGCCACATTTTATTCCCATTTTAATGCATTTAGCTACATGATTAAAATAGTATTTGGTAAACTGTGAACCTTACTCAAAGGGCAGAATTAGAAGACATTTACTTTCCAAAATATGTTGAACTTAACTACCTATTGCCAGGAACTAAAGAGTATCTCCTTATTCCAGAACCCATACAATTAGTAATTTTTTTTCCTAGTGTTCCTCTAAATGTCAAGTGAAAATGTTTATACTACAGTTTCCCCCACAACTTATTTCTAATTCAGGAATTCCCAGCTATTCATAGCTCTCTACCTACCCTACATATCTAAAATCCCCAAGTCTTTCCCAGTTTTTAGTTCATGTGGAAATTAAAATTGGGCTTCTAGCAACCTTTTTGCTTCTAGCCACCTCTTCCTCGAATCCTGGAGCAAAGCATGAATTGTAAATTAGGTACCTAATTCCGCAGGACTGCCCACATACCATATATCATCATATGTAAAGCTGTTTTGGCAACACAGAACCAAAAAATAATGATCCAGAATTTTAGTGGGACTTTCCAGTTATTGGCTGCTAACGTGTATTTTAACATACTCTGAACATTCTTAATATTTAATGTGTTTAATTGATTTTTCTGGCATAACAGGATGGAGAAATTGTTTATTCTGACTGGGTCATAGAAATCAAAGGTGACTCAGCAAAACCAGTTAGTAAGTAGCAGTTTCTCAATATCTGTTTAAACCTTAATATATCTCTACCTCTAAAACATTTGCAGCTATGCTCTGTGTTTTAAAGGTTCTTGCCCACCTGCTGTACTAGGCCCCCCCACCGCTGACAGGAGGATGCAGCAGCACAGCCTCAAAGTGTTTGCAGTACCATGGCAGAATAGCAGAAGCCCTCTCCAGTATCACAGGTGTATCGCTACACACCCGTTGGCACGAACCATGGAAGTCATGCTTCACGCTAACTAGATTTTGTGGCAAATCCTTGTTTTTTCCTATACCTTTGAGCAAAAAATAAGAGGCTAGGATCTTTGAAGCCTCTGCTGCATCCTGCAACTCCTGTGTCCTCCCTTCCTGCCCCACACCCCACCTCCCACCCCATGTAACTCCCACTGGGAAGACAATCTCTAAAGCAACTGCTTTATTCATTCTGTTAGGTCAGAACCACACTCAGAACTACTCCATCCACACTGAAACTATCAACACTCTCCAGAGATCTCCGTTTTTTGAAGACATCATTCTAACTGTTGGAGGACGGAATTTTGCCATTTGGAAAGAAGGGGTGACGGTAAGTTACTGTAACACAGCTGATAGACACACAGAACTATAATAGGCTCAGAATCTATATTTTCAGATATGTTTGTAAGTCACAAAGCATAATTTAGAAATAAAATGGGTATAAACCAACATTTTTCCTTTTTCATCACATCAGAGAACTATTTTAGAAATGGCTTTGTGAACTTGCCTTTTACAGGGAAAAAAAAATTAAAAATCACCTCTTCAATTCCAACCTAGTAAAAACTGTACCTTCTGAACAGATTAGTTCTGCTGCTGAAATGGGAATAAATGAACAATAATGGGAAATGGGAAAATGAAGAATAAAGGAAGTGTGCTAAACAGGTCTGAAGAACTTGCGTTTAGGATGCATTCTTTCCATCATCTGAAGACAAAGGAAAATGGGTTTTACAGTTCCTCTAATGTAGGAATCCAGGTTAGCAGCACCTGGCAAACTCTCAAGACCACAGATTTTCACAGCAGATAGACACATTACCGTAACAGACTAGAAGTGAGATAGCAGGTTTTTTACTTGCCCACAATTCTCTTCATCTGCAGAACACCAATTTTGCCACTGATATGTTGTTTGTAATGGGATTGTTTAAATTGTGAGTTATCTTTAATGAGAGGAGATTTGAAACAGTGAATGGGTAGTACTGTTTGACTGCTGGGTCCATCTTTTATTTGTTTTCATATAAATTAAGAATGGACCAATCCTTCAGTCAAGCTGCTCTGCAGGAAGAAACACTGTGGGACGCTGGTCCTTAACACGGCCAGGAGTTTTCTTCATTGGCAGAGACAATGGAAATATAGACATTTGGGATTTACTGAAGAAAACCCACGAGCCATCTCATTTCCAGCACATCTGCAAATCAGCCATCACTTTCATCAGCCCCTGGATTAGCTCAAGTATGTTGACGGTGATTGCGCTTTCCTCTGCCACCCAGTTTGCAAAGCACTCCCAAGGTGCACCGATTGTGTACTGTATTAGATAGTCTGTAAGGAAAGCACATACTTCCACTGACTTAACACTGCCCTGTACATACAAACAGCACATACCAGTTCTAAGTGTGCTACCACGACATAAAGCAACTGAACACATTTCGTTTTTTGAAAAAAATAATTAGAAAAAGTACAAACTTTAAGGGGAATTTCTTTTGTAAGGAAAATAAGAGAGCAGCAAACAATAAACCAAAAAGACCACACCAAAAATGAACCCTCCGTAGCGTGTGTTTGGGTGGAGATGTTTGTTACTGCTGGGATTTAGATTGTTTATATTTTTTTTGTCAAATATGTTTCAGCAAAGCAGCATTTTTTAGCTGTTTCTGATGATCTTGGAGCACTGCATGTTTTGGAAATCTGTCAGATGCTAAGTCACCCCTCGAGGAATGAGGTTGGTAAGAATTTTTATTGATTTCTATGACACTTTATCTTGAAAACAACAAATATGGAAACAGGCCTGGCTGGAAAAACTTGCCTTCACATGGACTGCAAGTAATTTATTAGAGCTCAGTATGGCCTTACTGTCCCAAGATCACCTGCAGCACAGCTAGCTTGCTGCAGAAAGGAGGCACCTCAAGGAGACCTGGGTGGCAGAGAGGTGGCAGAATTCCCCTGCTCCAACGTAGCTACATGAAAACACAGGAAACAGTTCAGCATTTTTTGATGCATACATAAAATAGCATCAGGTTTCATGCATTAAAATAATGCTGTAGAGTGCATAGGCATGTAAAGGCACCAAGTTTCTCTTTCTTTACACCTTCTTGCCTGTACTTGTGAATTATTTTCCTGTAAATTTGGTATTTCAATTTATATATTTTAGTATCTGGTTCTAGCTGAGTTAAAGCACATTTTGCAAACTAACATTACCATTCATTCATTCTCTTTTGAAATAAGGACTATCTGTCCCAAAGACCCATGGGAACAATGGAAACAGTTCTAATTTCTATTTATTTCCATCTCATTTTCAGTTCTTCTTTTCCCTTAGCTCCCAGCCAAAGATGAAGCTAGCATTTTCATTTCATCCAGTCTAGCCTGCTATCTAGTCTGTTAGTTTTACATGTCAAAGTCTTCTTCCCATCCTATCCCAGTTTTAAGTTAAGTTTATGAATGCATTTGAATTTATAAACATCCCATAAAGGTTTGCTCTGCAGCATGTAGTGTTATAACACCAGGTGAGCAGCCACATTGTAATAAAGTTCTCCAAGCAAGGTAGGAACAAACTAAGTGCTGTAACATGAGGGAAGACATTGTTACTGCCCATATTACACATGTTTTGGAACAACAGTGTTTAGGGCATAGAATTATTAACCCAGGAGCAGTTACTAATGTTTAGAGTACGTTCATTCTAACTGAAGTATTCACTGAAAAATACTAGGTTGTTGAAGAGACTAATGAAGACTAAAACACGGAGGCCCAGATAAATGAACAGTCCAGTACTGGAGTATGGTATTTCATGGTTTCTTTGTGCCTGAAGTTGGGTCAGTGAGGATTTGGACTGATTTAGTGAAATCACCTAAAACTGGTTTAGTTACTTCAGTGCAGGTTCCTGAAGGATGATCTAGAGTCAGCGTAATGCAAATTATTTAACCTTGTGTATTTGTATCCAAGTGGTTTCAATCCACATCTTCACATCATTTTGCTCTATTTGGCTAGAGACATTGACATTCCAAATATAGATAATAATACTGTTCAGATCAGTAGCAGTAATTCTGTGTCTTTGGGTGCATAATGACCCTTGTTTGTCATTGTGTTAATAGCATGCCAGCATACTTGATTATTTTGAAAGAGAAGTCAAATATCTGAAGTACTGTGAACAAGAGTTTCAAGAGTATCAAGAGTTTCAAGCCAAAACAGACTTGAAGTGGAGCTGGAAGCACAGAGGGAGAAAACAGTAGGTTACACTGGGAGTTAAGTACACTTTCCCTCTTTGGGTCTTTAAAATGCACCTGTTTTGCTGGGCAGGATTTCCCACAGCATTTTCAAAAATCAGGATGGATGTAATCAGAATATCTTAGCAGCTCCTTACTTCACATTTACAATTCTTAGGAGTGGAATAGATGGTCCTAGTTCATGTGTGTTCCGCTCTTGGTCAAGTGAAACTCCTGCAAGAGTGTTAGATACTATGGGGACATTTAAAAACCATGAACATGCTTTTCTTTTTTTATCAGTTGCTCTTTCAGAAAGTTACATTCCCTATAACCATTGCTCCTTCATGCCAGGAGAGACTCAGCCTTCTATTCTTTATTCACACAAGGATTTTGCCTATCTGTTCTTTGGCAAATGGTTGAACATCACCAACCATAATGACAATTGCTGTAGCCTGAGGTGATGCCTTTCATTACCGTGTGAGAGCACTGATGCTATCCACTGGAAAGCAATGGGGTCATGTACAGATGTCAAAAGTTACCGTGGTATGTTAACCTTGTATGTGTTTTCCCTTCAGAATATGACTGCTCTACAGAAAACAAGAGATGGATGACTAACACTGTACTGTGCTTTCAAAACTGGAGAAGCAGATACTAATGGATTTAGGACTAGCAAAAGGACAAGAATTAGCTTTCTCACCAGATGCTTAGGGCCCATTATCACCTTTAGAACCAGTAAGCTTTTTATTTCAGGACATCTTTATTTCAACAGAACATGCTTAGCTTCAGAAATAAAGCATCTTGCAGTTAGAGATTACTGTGTCATTAACTTTCTCCCTTTGTTTACTCACAGTGTGGTTAGAGAATGCCCTGCTCTTTGGTTGGGACAGAGTTGATTTTCCCAAGGAGCTGGGAGGGCGCCCAGCCAGGACTGCTGACCCAAACTGGCCCAGGGGATATTCCATACACGATGCTCAGTATTGTAAGGGGGTAGCTGGCTGAGGAGGTGGGATTGCTGCTCAGGGACAAGCTGGGCATTGGGTCCTCAGGGTGAGCAAATTGCATTGTGTATCACTCCCTTTCTATATCATTTTATTAGCAGTGATGTCATTTTTTTCTTCCTTTGCTGTCTTATTAAGCTGTCCTTATCTTACAAAAAAATAAGCTTTACCCACTGCAATTCCCACAAGCAATTGTTTCCCCAAGTAGCATGTGCAGTCACCTGGGTGACAACAGGGAACAGAGGTGCCCACTGCTGCTACAAGAGGATCTATCCCAAGAGGACACTCAAAAGGCATCATATAATGCTTACCTGGGGAATAGCCAATGTCAGGGCTCCCTCAATGACAGCAACCTGGTTCTGTTCCCCTAAATACTGCCCAAACCAGTAATCACCATGCAATGAAGTCTTCTTTTTGTTACTTGCAGCACTTAAGTCACAGGGGAGCCCCTTGCACCTCTGCTGAATCTATACCTTGACACTCTAAGGGAGGCCCATATAAATTACTAAATAGATTTCAGAGACTACTGAACCAGAAGCATCTAACCACACATTCACAAACCCTCCAAACTTTGCAGGCTGAACCACTTTTACTTGCCATCATCAGATTAGACAATGATTGTTACTTGAACCTGGCAAATGCTCACAAACAGAAACCCAAAGCCATTAAAACATACTGTTCTCTCAAAGAAATCAGTACTATTTAGAACAAGCAGCTCTTAAAAAGCAAACTGTGGCTGCTGAGCGCGTGCACTTCTGCCAAAAACCAATTATTCTTGAGAGGGATCGAACGGTGTTCTACATTTTAATGTTTACCAGTGTAAATGAGTAACCACTCATGAATATTAACATTCATCCTCCATCCACAGAGACGGCTCTTTCATAAGCAGTGCTGTGCTGGTTGCTGGGTTTCAATAGCCAGGTCAGACACCGTGTAACTGAGCAGAGCTCATCGAGCGGAAATCAAATCTGTCAGGGGAGGACAGACTAAACTCTATATGGGTGAGTTCACTCTTTCCATGACTCACCAAACTGTTTGAGGGTCACAGACTCCTGTCAAACAAATGTCCGTACGGTCACAGCAGACACTAAAGCACAAAAGAAAACTGACACACAGGGGATTTGGAGAGAGGATCTTTGGCTGACAAGCGATAGCCAGCCCCAGTGCTCCGTTTCGTCAGAGTAAAGCGTGGCCAAATATTAAACAGAGGCAGTGTGAGCTTCCTGAAACGAATGCTGCAAAGTGGCTTTAGGCAGTGTTAAATACATGCCCCTTCAACTTCTACAGCCAGCATCTCCCCATCATGTACTTCTACCACTTTTATGGAGCTCTGGTCAGATTTAAGAGAGGTTTGGAGCCTTGGCTAGGCCTTGGTTTGAAAAAAAGTCTTTTGTTAGTTTGAAGTTTAAATATTGTGGTAATATGCCTTGTCCCTCAGAGTCAACTACCTTTAAATTAATACCAAGGAAAACTCAACAAGCAGGTCCCTAGTATGTGCGGCATGGTGTTTGCAGTCAGACCTCCAACAGGAAGAGAACACGGGTCCTCTGCTAAATCAATATTTAACTAACTATCTGCTCCATACGGATATGTGAATACCCCACAAGCAACTAATTAAAGCGCTCAACTCTCTTATCAGGCCTGGACTTCATTAGAACAACACCTCCGATCATCTTCCACAGATTTTTGATTAACAGGGCTGCAAACAACATATGCATTAAAGCCAACCATACGTTCATGACTCACCTGCAAAGCCCAACAGACTCCCCTCCGCTGTAGCTCTATAACTACAAACCAGAGGAAGCAGCAGCCTCAATGCGAGCCATGTTTCCCACCACAGAGGCACGCTTGAGAGTTTTGACTAAGAAAATAGGCCCAGCCACATTCCAGCTGGGTTTTCCTAACAGCGAGGACAATGAGGCAGCAGATCAGGGCTCTGCCGATGAGTCCCCTCAGGCCCCAGGGCAAAGAAGTCAAGGGGGGTGCAGAAATCCCCCCATGGAAATAAAGAAGTTTTCCAGAGATGCTTTTTCCTCCTCCTCACTGTTCCCAATTAACACCAGAGACAGGAGATTATATACTTATTGTGGTCTTTTCACCTCTCACACAACCCTGGATGTTCAAATACCTGTAGGGTCAGCTCTGTGTTAGCTCACGGCAGACGGTTTCCACAGGTCGGCTTTGCCTAGCACAACGACAGCTTTCCTGAACACCTCTGAAATGTCAAACAGAAGAAAAACAGTTACCTCATCATGTAGGGTGACATTTTAAAATAAATACATCACAGTGACACTGAAGTGTAACACCAGTCCTCCCCCCACCCCAAACAGCTGTCATTCAACTGCTGCAAGCTTCATAATTGAAGATAAAGACTAATTTCAAAATGTATTTTTACTGTTAAGGAAACCCTGTACCTCAGGATGGGGAGGAAGGTGAAGGGATTAAGATCTGGCAGCAGAAATACCAGATGCGTGCCTGGCTTATCAGATTTATTCTGTAAAACCCCTGGATAGCTACTTCTGCAGAGGATGTTTCCCCTCTTTCTGTAACGCATCTGAACAGCTGCAGCTACATTTCTCGCCTAGTGCATTAGTAAACATCCATGTATGTTACATATCTGGGAGAGGCGGATGTAAAGATCTGAAATTTCTGAGGTGTAGGTCCCCAGCAGGTGAAGCCAGCCCAAGGCCACACTGCCACTACCCAACTCCACACAATCCCTACCGGTCTCTCGCATGCTCCTCTAATAAACCAGTTTGGGAAAGATGAAAAGGGGCCAGAAGCGATTCAGTATCAGCTGGACCAGCCCTACAGCCCTGGCAGCATTTGGGCAATCCTGTTTAAACAGCCAGCAAGAGATTAAAACTTGACAGTTGGGTCTGGCCCACTCGTGGACTCAAGTGTGTTTTATCCTTAACATGGGGCTGCAACGAGATGCACAAACCTACAGGTGCATTTCCGCTTCTCCCTGGGGACTGCAAACTACAACTTTTATTTGCAAAACAGCCCAGCACATGGCCATCAGGGGCTCTGGAACACCAGGAAAGCCCATACTTGGCTCTAACAGTTTGTTAATATGCAATTTTGGTGCAAGTCTCAGAATAGTTTCTGTCAGAACATCTGCATCCATTTCCTTTACCCAGGAAGCAGAGGTCATGCCTGAAGGATGTCCATATGCTCCAAGGACATCAGCTCTCAGAACTCAACCGCAGGCCCTGCCCTCTGCCTTCAGCCTCCATCAGTGCCTAAGAGCCCCTGCAGAACAGGAGCTGCTCTGACCTCAAATCAAGTCACCCAAGCAGCCAACACCAGGGGTTAGCACAGCAAGAGAAGCTCCTGTCTCTGTCCACAGCACTCACAGCCGTTCTGCCCTGCCAAGCCTGCACAGCCCAAGGCTGCTCTTGTACTAAAAATGGTCACAACTACTTCAGAAGCAGCCGGTTGTTTTAAATCTCCCAATTTAGTGTTTCTAGATTAGGGTAATTCCTGCACTAATCCTCTTCCTTAAGGATAAGTAACTATCCTAAAAAGGATGCAGCTTGATCAGATTAGAAATTATTCCATTTCATACAATTATTTATATATAATAATGTATAAGGAACAAGGTAAGAATACCACTTGGGACATCTCATTAAAAGATACTAAGATACAAAGAATGTTCTGCAAGTTTAACTACAGTAACAGCAAATGTTTCATTTCAGTAGCAGCAATACTTTACTATACTTTAATTACCTAGATTAATACAGTTTATGAAGTCATTGATTTCCCATTGTAAGGTTAAAACATTAGAGCTGATAGTGCACCAAGTTACAGATCCTTCCTGTAGAAAAAGCCTACATGTGTTCAAAAGGTCCTAATTTACATCATCTCTGGTATTATAAACTATAGCAACTTAATACATCATTTGTCAAATAACTTTAAACACACCTTTCTGCTAGAGCCAATACATCTACAGAGCCAGTGCAGAAGTCAAGCTAGGCTCAAAAGCATCAGCACCCTGTAAGAGAAGAAGAAAGGCTGCCACAACGCTGGTGTGACTTCATTAGAGTATTATTCCTTTTGGAGTTAAATTGAGTAGTGTTTGGTGGGGGTTTTTCTATAGGTTACACTACCAAAATGCTAGAAAAGACAACAGAAAACATCTGAAAAGCTAAATGTCATTGCAGAAGTAATTCATGACACGTGCAGTCAGTAAAAATGTATGGCGCCAGCTTAGACAGCTTTAAATAATCACCAAACTAGGCTTAGCCAAGTTTTGTTCTCAATTCAAATTTTATTTGGAATTTAAATTTATAGTTTAAAAAGTATGCACATTCTGTAGGTATAAAAGTTTAAAAAAATACATCGATTTATTGATAAATGCTTCAGGTTAAATTTACATTTTCATACATTATCATTATATTGCAATAATTGTTTTGCAACTTTTAACACTTATAAAAAATAAATTAATGAGATTGGATAAACCATTTGAAACCATGCTAAAATTATTCCTTAGAAAAGAGGGGTGAAGTCTGCCTGCCATAGCAATTCTTAATTCCTCACAACTGTAAATAAATAACTCGTCAATTAAGCAACATCAGGAAGTTCGGGTTAGCAGAAAAACACCCGCAGGGTGGAGGGAAAGCCATGGCAGGATGCCAACGTCGTACCAAAAAGACCAAGAGAACTAAGTTCTATCTTGCCAGCACCTCAGTGTCTGACCTCTTAGGACACACAGCCCCCTCACCCCACCCACCCAAATCCCCATCCTCATGGGGGGGTGACCTGTGAAGGACAAGGAACCACTCTGTACCTGCTTTTACTCAGAGGGACTATCAAAAGACCTCTATGCAATTGAGGAACTATTTTTAATTAAACCAAGAATGTATTTCCTTAACATGAAATGGTTAATTGCTCACCATAAATGACTACAGATAAAAAGCTGAGCCGAGAAGAGTGATAGCTGAAACTAGTAAGGTCACAGTGAATGGCAATCCCACCCAAGCTCCCCAGGAGTAACATTGCTCACCACATTCAACCTCATGAAACAACTCAGGTTTTCATTTTGGAGGGATTAATATACAAAAAAGAAGACCCAGAGAAAAAGAGTAACTGCCTTTGTGCAGAGTTTGAGCCTTGCACCTCCAGAGCCAGAGCCCTTCAGAGCGGGCTCAAACACATCTAACTACCAGCAGCCAGACAAAAAAAATACATGAGAGAAAGAAAAAAAGTATTGAAGGATCAAGAATAAAGTAATTGGTTACAAGGATGAACCAGAAGTTGTGCTGTTTGGGCGGGTTTTTTTTAGAGTAAATGCCTTCTTTACATATTTAAAAAAAAACACAAACAAAAAAGAACAAAAAAATAGAGAAGGATGGTGTGTGTGTGTGAGAGTTAAGAGTCAACACCTGCCAACGGATGCCCCTGCAACACACAAGGTCATTTATATTAATCATTCACCCTGCCTTCTCTTTGGCTATGTTTCTGTGCATCAACCAAACACAGTGTTACCCAAGCGGTAACTTTATCCTGGCATTACTGAACATGTCTTCCTAGAAATGGGGATGTTTCATAGTTTGGAAATGTCTCCTTCCAAAATGGTGTCTACAGACACATGCATGTTTATACATAGATATATACAAACAAGGTTAGAAAAATATTTAATTTTTGCTTGTTTAAATAATTATTGAAAAGTGTTAATACAGGAATACATTAATATTTGTACAATTAAAACTTTATATATAAATATTATATATACATAAAGCATTTTTCATAGCAGCCATTGCATATATAGTATAACAAGTCCATGCTGCAGAACTCAGACTGAGCAGCGTTCATCCACCCTCCTCCAAAGAGGATCATCTGTACCAGAACTAGGATTCAGGAACGAGTTCTGCAGCTGCCAACAGCAGAGATTCTGCTTTATCTTCTGCCAGGTATTTCCCAGACCGCCTAAGCACAGAATATTTTTAGGGAGAAATGCCACTATGTGGAATCACCTCACAGTCTCTAAAGGTTGTCTCCAACACCAGAATCAGGACAACACCTTCTAACAAAAAGGCAGAAGCGTAACGGAATGGCTTAAAATTCCTTAAGGAAAGGCAGCCAGTGGCTCACTGCAAGGTGTTCAAGGGCACCATCACTCCTCACACAGCACTGGGAAGCCCAATGAGGGGCACAGAGGCACTAGGAAGCGGCATCATGCAGGGCAGGATTCAATAACTCATATTTAGCTTGTTTTTGTTGAGTTCCCTTTCCAGGTTTCCTATGAGAGTATCAATACTTTCCTGAAGGTCTTTGAGGTTCGCTCTGTGATCCACCGCAGAGTCTATTGCTTGCATTGTCAGATAGCTCTGAAACGCACACTCTCCGGGGATGGGCTGCGGGTGCCTTCCCGGGGCATCCGACTCCTCAGCTTTACTGCTGTCATCCCCGCTCTCCGTGTCTTCTGAAGGGACATCATCGTAGTCGGCTTCACTCAGGCAGTCTTTTGGGTTTAAGAAGTAGTTCTCCCCACAACTACTCCAGTCTCCGGCGTAGCGGTTGCTTGATGGGCTGTCCAGACCCGCTGGCCTTGGTCTGAGCACCCCAGACATTTCACTGCCACTCAGATTCAGCACCTGAGGTCTCTGCCTCTTGGGTCTCAGGTAATTCAGGGAAGATGGGTGCTCCGGAAGCGCATTTGAATGTGCTGGTTCTCTGGCAGGCGAGTGATGTACTGCAAGAGAAGAGAGGTTAAATCAGAGTCAGGGCTGACTCCGTACTGCAACAAGAGAAGTCCACGACAGACACCCACTCTCCTCCCTCAACTGCACACACTAACAGCATGCATGAATACATGCAAGCTTACAGCCAACACATTCCACTACAGTGTTTTCTGCTGCTGTTCAATGTAAAATAATTAGAAAAACTACTGTAAAAGCTCAGTTTTGCAGATTCATGCCAGATTCAAACTGCAATGAGGAGAAGCCTATCTAAAAGTAGAAACTCCCAGAGCACCAATTAAATTCACTGCGCGAGTTAATCACCATCCGGCTCTGGGTCAAAGACAAGCAAACAGCTCAGCTCACACACTTTGCCCAGCCTAAGGGCAACAGAAAGCAGGCACAGCAAAAGAGGTTAAAACAACAAAAATACCACCACGGAGAAACACCTAGAGAAGCTCAAGACACACCGAGAGCTGAACTTTTGTGCTTCTCTCTTGCCCTCATGTTCTGTGCTATTAAAAGAAGCTCATCTGCATTACGCGCTGTTTTTCTAAGCAGCCACAACCCCATGTCAGACACACTCAAACAGGTTTGACGGTCATGTTACCTGAGCTCAGGATTACACAGCATTAGTTACTAAGTCTCCTCCACTGTTACCGGCTTCCTATGGTAAACAGCAGACATATTTTTACTGACTTGTGCCTATAAAACGCCTGAGCTGCTAAACTTTGTTTTAAACAGGCCATTACCTCTTGTAACTGGAAGCAGAGACTTTCTATTCCCAGTCACCGCTGGTGTGCGGAGACCCATGAGGATCACAGTCTCACCCTCTCCTCACACACAAGCACCATGGCTTGGTCCTGAGATGTGCCCAATGCTCCTCTCTTGCTGGGTCTGTGCTACAGGTCTCTCTCCAGGGGATTTTAGTTTTACTTTACATCTCACACAGTAACATGCAATAACGATCACCACTTCCCCCCACTCACTGGAACAAAAGCCCTTCTGTTCAGACTATGCTCCATTAAGACGAAGGGCCATGGGTTAACAATAACTTGCCAGTATAACATGGCCTAACCAAACAAGGACTATTTGTTTTCGGTTGGAAAAATACGGAAATTGAAGTATTGCACAACATGTTGATTATCAAGCTGTCTCAATCTGCAGGAGATTAAATGTAAGGGACTAGACTGCGATCCTTCCGCCGGGCCCAGCTGCTGTTTACACTGCACGGCCTTCGCCTCCTCACGTTTCCACATCCGTGTTTTACCTCCCCTTTAGCACAACGTCCCACACAGTTCTTGCAAGCCAAGGGCCAGCATTTGGCTTCAAGGAAGCCGTTTACCCTCCACCTGCAGCCACCTGCTTTGGTTTCCCACAGCAGCCACACCATAAGCAATCTCTGCGCCTGCCCAGTATTTGCTGCCCAAACAGCTTTTTATCTCCTCCTTCTACACACATTTCCCATCTCTCCTGTGTTGGCTCACTGACCTGACTGAAAAGCATCTTTCTATTTTTGGTGGTCAGCAACTTTAGTGCTGCCCACCAGCAGCTGACAAGGGAGCAGAAATGTCCTCCACTGCCTCAAATCCATCATGAAGCTGCACTGTATGTCAAATTAACTCTCCTCTTACTCTAATTTCCAGGCAGAGGTTTCCATAACGCTGCAGTGAGCAGAGCCAACAGCTTCCTGGCAGCACTGACCCTAAGCATGGTCAGCACATCCTTGTTACAGGCACAGGGTCCACTGTCACAGAAGGTGACTCTTAAGGTATGGCCATATCAGGTCAGTGTAGTATGGAAAAAAGGAAAAGTGCAGCCATTCACACCACTCGTTAGCAGCTCCAAGCTGTCTAGCCAGCAACATCCTTTTGGCACCTGCAACTCAGCTGCCAGAAGACAACTCACCCCCTCAGCTAAACCAGAGCAGAGTGGCTAGCAACATCTCACGTGAGCAAACTTAAAAACCAGAGCTCCAGGGACTGGGGGGCAGGATTAGACAACACCCAATGATAGTTGTTGGGATTCTTTTCCTCCATTGCATTAGTTGTACTCCTCCCTGCAGGAGGGAGCCTAGTAATACTCCCCAGGGGGAAACTGCTATACGAGGAATGAAGTAGAAGCACATGATAGTTGACATCACTGTCTCATCCAGAATATTCTACATACTAACTAATATCTGATACACAACAAGAAGCGTCCAAACATTTGGAAGACCTCAGTGTCAGAAATCAAAGCCTGGCAATTACACTGTGCTGGTCAAGTGAGCTTAGAGTCAGCTCTCTTCTTTTGCATTTGCTCCACTTGTCCTGATACCTCAGAGTTTTACCCAAGAAAGAATTAAACCTTCCCTGAAAATTCTCTCTCTGACAATTAAAACAAAAATTAAAACAAAAAAGATCCCCAAGAAAACCCCATCTTTTAAATTTAAAAGAAATTTCCACATAAAAAAAACTTTAACAAGTATTACTGGCTAAGTACAGCAGAGACTGTTGAAAGTCACCTGCATAATAACAATACAGTACAGATTCCTATACTGGTTTTGTAACCATAAAACCCTCTGTCATTACCAGCAAGCTCATACATCTTATATAGTTTGATTACAAAGACTACACGCTTGCCTGCCTATCCTGTACTTTGTCAGCTAGTGCATATTCATTTATACCTCATGTCTAGGAATCGACAACAAATCCAGAATCATATAAAACCTACCAGATACAGGTCTTTGCCAGTTCATGCCTACATGTCAGGAGCCCTTGCTGGGCCCTCCTGAATAAACTGCTTCAAGAACCACCTAGCTGTGAATGGCAATTCCTCTTTATAATGTTTCAAATGAGGGGAAATTATGGGAAAAGAAAAAAGAAAGCTTTTTCCCTAAACACTCTTGAAATGAGTTGGGGAATTCTATGTATCTTGATCACAGATTAGCAGAGCCCACCTTGGCTGGCTCAAATGCAGCCACAGGACCTGTAACTCAGCATGAAGAGCCCTGAAGGGCCTGACCTGGCCACATTTCCCAAGTAACCCCAAGTTTTCTATGAAAAGCAACCCCCTTCAAGAAAAAATAAAACCAACCCCAGACATACTACTTATTTAGATTAACTGCGATTCCATTGCATGCTTCAACTGGGGCAGAAATTCAGCCGTTTCCCAGGAGCCATCACTGTTCTAAAAGGGAACAATTAAGCAGCCATGTAGTAAGCTGAATCTTGTCTTAGCTTTGTGAATTAAAAGGCTTACACTACTCAAATATGAGAAGTAGATACTACTCAGGTTATTCTCCACACTGTTGGCCGGATCACCATGAGAATCTAAGATACAACAGCACATGGGACCCACCTTCGGCATGGTTAGGAGGCTTTCAACAACTGCTTGGCTAAACACTGTCTGAAAACAACACTAAACCCATCAGATCCAAAGCTACATTGCTCCACGGTACTACCCTCTAGCTATGCTGTTTACCTGAAAAGCTGCAGTACCTTTGACACTCCTGACTTCAGGCAGCACTTGTGCAGGAGAAAGCTACAGTTCAGGAATGCACCATGGGCTGAAACCCAGGGCTACAGATGCCATCCTGGGTATTCCCACTGCCTTACACCTCTCAACTCCAGGGCAAACATGAACACTGTGTAATTGTTTTGCATTTGAAAGGCAGATCTTTGCAGAAATAGTTACCTTTACTGTCGTAGCTTATTAGGAAGATTAGAATTTCACCTCCCTTCTTACTGAGAATTGACCCCAAACTGTGCAAAAGCATTATGACCTCTTTAGCTCCTAGCTTCCACTTCCAAACTACTTCAGGTGTTTTGGTTTGGGTTTCTTATTTGTTTGGCTTGGGGGTTTTTGTTGTTTTGTTTTAAAAACATTTATCCTTATGCAAAGCTCTGCAAAAACAACTAGAATTTGCACCGCTCTTACTGTAAGGATATTCCCAACCCTGCCAAATTACAAGGGCAGAAATGAAGTAACTCTTTGGGTACCTCAAAAACAAACATGCTCCATACACAGACAGTCCTCAATGGCTAAAGCAGGAGAGCAGAAAGGGAGACAGACTAAGAAAACTCAACCCTCACAGCATCCTAATTCAGATGTGGAAACCTTACTGTCACTGGGTTTGTTTTTTCTAGTGTTTCCACTCACCACTTCTTACATTACACTCAAACTCTGCCATCTGGTAAGAAAGCAATTAGAACAGAGTGACCGAATACGAAGAGTAGATTATAAAATTGGGATGACTTCTTTAGATTCATAGGGGACACCATAGTACCTTGTGACCTGAGAATTCCAATGCTGCTGAGTTACCCTGTAAATTAACATATGCTGTCATACAGTAAAGGCAGTAAGAGCTTCAACATTTTCCCTTGATTAGATTCAGGAAACTATACCTGGCCACAGCTGGAGCAAGTAGTGAAGAACCTCTATGTGTTTTTTGAAGTCCAGGGCACTAGCAAGCTCTTCTGAGTCTGTGAAGACTCGGTTGTTATGGTTGGTGGTCTCTTGCCGCTGGCTCAGTAACACGGGCCCAAAACACACAGCTAAATTCTGGCACGTCATCTTATTTACTTCGTGGTAAGAAGCCACCAGCTTCAGGTGATCCAACAGCATCTTCAGGGTAGCCTGAAAGAACAGAACACTGCTCAGGAAAGAAGACACGGAACGAAGGTGGTGCTGACACCCTAACATCACTGCTCCAGAGGGATAGGACCACGGCTGACAGCTGCGGATTTTCTACCAGCACCCACCAACCAGACATTTAAGTGCTGATTAGAACAGCTGGATTAGACTGCCACAGAGCAGACCAGTTAAGACAGACTTTCTGGTAAATTCAGTTTGCTTCTTACCTGACCTCAGTTTTACATGGATGAGTTTTCCCTCAGTGGAGGTGGGGCATCAAGGAGGGGAGAGAAGCTGTAGAAGTACCCATGACCCAGGCACATCAGAAAATAAACCCTCAATATGACCTAAGCATGGGAACAAGCTTCCAGGCACTGTGCAGGCCACTCAATTGCTCTCTCCACCCAGAAACGGGCTGATGGTGGTTTTCTACAGAGGTGAAGCTGGCAGGTAGCGGCGCACAGCACTATTACGCTGCACAGCATGGGGAGCAAAGGCTGTGCTACACAAAGTAGGAAAGAGGAACGTGTTTGCCCATGTAATTATGGCAAACAGATCAGAGGGCTCCACAGAAATGGAGCAGGGCACTGCACAGGAATAACCTTTGATCTAGCAGTGTACAGGTAGCGATCGCAGCTTTTCGTTCAGTTTTATAGAGACAATATAAAATGCAAACTAGGATATATCCAGCAATGCAGACCCTCCAATTAATCCCAGCATGGAAGTCTTTTCAAAGATGTGGAGCATCAGGAGTCCCAAGCAGCCCACGAAGTCAGGACAGAGGTGTGTGTGTTTTGACACACTTTTATATCCAGTGTGAAAGTGTTCCTTTCTTTTCTGAAACATGCAGTTTACCTGAGCCTGCTAACACCACTCACCTTCTCAACGTCTGGCAGGCAATCCAGGAGGGCTGCTGTGTGCTCAGAGTCACCCGGGTCATTTTCACAGCCACCTGCCATCATTTTCAAGGGATTTTTCACCATGGCATCCAACACCGCTTCATAGAGCTGCTTGGTTATGAGGGGAGAGGGCAGCTCTCGCAGGTAGTCCTTTAGGACGCCTTCACAGACAGACACAAGGACAAATGCTTTAACAAGCTGCAGATTCAATTTCCAGCAATTTTTGTGAGCATTACGGCACATCAGCTTCACCCACCCCATGAGAAAATCCTCTGCGTCAGTGACAAACCTCACACTTGGGAGTGAGGGATGAGTGGATGACAGCATGAGAGCTGAGCAAACCAGGGGTATGCAAGGGATCCCCACTGTGTGAGCTAGGAGGAGCTTATGCAACATCCCCACAGAGCCAGGGGCACCAGTGCCTTTGTCCCCACAGTCCCAGCAGCTTCACCAAGCAAGGCAAAGGTATTTATCAGGAACTAAGGAGTGAAACTAAGGGAGGAAGGTGTGCTGCACCCCAAGAAGAGGGGTGCATACAGGGGCCGCAGAGGTGGGTACCCCAGCACAAGGTGAGCATCTCTCCAGGTCCCCTTCCTGGTCAGGGCAAGGGAAAGGCAGGGAAGGGGCTCTTAGCAGTCCCCCTCCTGTCCAACGAAAGTTGCTCCTACAAACACCAAAATCTGCAGCCTGATGACACTTCCCACTTTTTATACCACCAGCAATTAATTTTCCTGTTGTTTATTTTCAGCTATAAAATTATGAACAAAAATCCCAGTGTGACATTTGGCAAAGTACACAGTATATTTTCACATACCAAAGCACAAACCAAACAGATCTCCTCAAGAGGGAAACACAACCCTCCCCGCAGAGCCTCTAGGCACCCTGTATTCCCCAGCACACTGCTCACTTCTGCTGTGATCAAAGCAATTCACAGCCAGAGGAGACCCCGGCCACAACAGCCCCACACTGAGCCTGCCCGGATGCAGATACAGACTGCGCTGCTTCCAGGCTGGGGATGTGATGGAGGACAGGGTCTCCCCAGGGGATGCGACCACCAGGCAAGCACTTCATTGAAGTCCTTTGACACCACATCCTTCCACAGATGCAAACAAACAAGAAATCAAGCATTTGCCTTGCCATAAGCTAGTGGTAAAGGCTGGCCAATGCCCCAGTTTTGACAGTGTTTCAGTGATTCTAATAAAAATAAAAGAACCAAAACTTAAAGACTACCAACAGCACCCCCTGGAAAGGACACAAACAGGACACTGTCCAGGAGCAGCATATCTGGTGTAACTGACTCAAGCCAAACAAGCAGAGCCTGCCTCCCAGCAGCTTTACTTTCCTCAAAAAAATGCATTCTGTGCCACAAACACCTACCTATTTTAGCTAGATCCCAACTGAACCCAAACACTTTAAGAAGAAACAGTAGATTAAAAGAAAAGCTTTTTGAAAACAGGTGCTGTAATTAACAAAGCAGCCTGTCCTCCAACAAGTCAATGTTGGAAAAGTAGGTTTTTTTAGCATGTACTCATTGCCTTGTAAAATCCCACATCAGGGTAAATACAATCACACTGTGCTATTTAACAAAGCAACAGTTTTTACAAACTCAGTCTTTATAACCTCACTGTCAATTTAACCATATAGCAGCAGGCATTGCTGTGAAGTCACTTCTACAAGACCACAAGGAACGAAAGTCAGCATTTCCCCCAATCACAGTCATGTTCACACACAGAAGCCAAGTGAAAGTTGGCTTCTACCTGTACAAATCATTTTGTTTTAAAAAAATAAATAAATCAAAACTGCTGCACACAGCAGCAAGTCAGCTACTCAAGCCATGCTACAAAGCACAGTGAACTGAAGCAGCAGCATCCCTGGAGCCACAGGACCATCTCTCTGCACAGGGCAGCCAGCCAAAGCTTGTGCCTCTGCAGATCACCACAGAGCACCTAACAGCCTGCCCAGTGCTTACAATGGGAACCTCCCATCAGGGATACAAAAATACAAGGATGGTTGTTTGCATTTTCCTGAAAACATATTCCCCCTGGCGGTGTGGGTGGTTTTGTTTAAGAATAGTGTGTTGCTTTTGTTAGCGCTCCACTCAACTGGCTAGTTTTTGTTTAAAAACTTACTTATACTCCCCTCTCTCCACTAAATTTTGATTTCTTCCCCTCATTTTAGAGGGCCACATTGTACACATGGATTAGCTGGTTGAAATATTTATGAGACAAATGTGGCAGAGGCCGGTGCTGCACAAACGCGGTTTGGGATATTTTTCCATACTCAAAGCACTATTGAGGGATGCTGACTTACCAGGGTCTTTGTTTCAGCTGTGCTTTTATTCAGTGGGGGGACGCTGAAATCTGAATCAGCTTACAGTAGGAAATGGTATGTTGTAATCAAATCAGCTTATACTGTTGAAACACCTCACAACCATCTAGTAACAGCCATTTAGTAGGAATTCCTGAAAGAGCATCCTGAAGTCACAGGACCACCACCTGCCAAAGGACTTTCTCCTGTCTGGCCCTCTAACAGGATAGTTTGGGAGCCACGAACATCCCCACAACTAGCACGTTCCCCTTGACGCAGCCACACGCAGCAAATTTAGACAGCGAGCCATCCACTTCATTAATTCCTCGTTTTTCTGGCCCACTGAGCTGCTAACAGGATTGCACGCTTTACGCGGAGACAGGAATTCACGTGGATGAGAGCAGACGTGAGGCAGCTTCTGGTCAGTTCCCAAAACTGGCTGCACACTTCAGGCTGAGCCATGAGCACACTAAGCTGTGTGCAAGCCTGCACCAATCCCAAGAGCATTTATCAGTCAAGATCTGATCACTAAATACTCATTCTTCAGTCCCTGGAGAGCTGTCAAAGAAAAAAAGAAAAACAAAACCCCACCAGCCACCTTTTTAGTCCTCTGGAAGAGCAGCCCCACACAAATTTCAGAGAGGACAGAAGGTTGCACTTGTTGCCAGATCAGTCAGGATTTATGCTGAGGATTCGTATTTTATGGAACACGTGTTCTGGCTTACAAAAGCATGAATCACATGCAGCGGCCGCAGCACTGCGAATACACCAGTAACACATCTGGGGAAGCATTGCCTCTCAATGTAACTCTACATGAGGGACCTTTTGTGGGCTCTTCGATTCCTAGCAGTAAGCACAGAGGGTACTGCTAGGCTGTCAGCAAAAACTGCAGGATCCCCTGCCAGTCCAGACCAGCCCTTCTCTCCTGCTCCCCCAACTCACATGGGGCCTTGCACCACATCCTTTCAATACAACCCTAACAGGCACTACAGGCAATCATACAGCGGACCTGCAAGGGAACCAGGGGAAGGAGTTATTTTTTTAATGTACTTTCTTAAGACTGTGTGGCCCCTTCTAAGGAAACCAGCATGTAAGCAAGCCCCTGCAATGTAACATATACAAAAGCACACCCAGCAGTCTTTCCATGAGAGAAAACATGAAGGCTTTGTGTAGTCTTTCACACTTACAATATAAATTCTGGATGCAGGAAAGTTATGCTTTGGTAGTACAAACCATAAAAGGACCAACAGCCCAGCACGACCTGCTCAATCACCTACAGTTCACCACCACCAATGAGCCTGCAGCAATGTATACTGAAAAACTGAGGTATGCTTTTCTATTTAACCACTGCGCCATAAACTCGTGATGGAAAGATCGGTCAGCCTGCACCACTGCCCTCCCTCGCAGGGCTCTGCATCAGTACTGAGTCCTCCTGCAGCTCAGCCAGGTCTGAGTGGCTCCAGATGAACAACATATTCAGGAAAAATCAAAATGGTTATGAAATGTTACAGGTTCTTTTGCATATGGACGAGAATCAAGTTCCTATAGCCTTTCCCATGACACTTCTGAACTGTTTCTGCAAACACTGTTCCCTTGTAACGATTGCTTGTCCCATGTGACTGCAATGCCATTTTTATTATTACAGACTTAAAAAAAAAAAAAAAAAAGCAGCAAAGTTTTCCCTTAGTTTTACATTGACCAAATCACAGATTGCCATTTGTCTGCTTACAAGTCAATATCAGGCAATTTCCACTGTTTGGCAGAAAGCAACTGAGGAGTTATCCCCCATCCACCCCTTCCAAGTTGATTTACAAAATCAGGACTTCAGTAATGTCATGAAACATTACATCTTCAGAATTATCACAACTTTTTCCTTATTAATTTATTTGCAAAGAGAAGAAAACTGCCCCACTTAGAAGTGCTTTTCTACTATTTAGCTTTACTGTACACCTCCTCTTTATAAAGGGTATATCCCATCAAAGCGGAACAAAGGTTCTGCTGCTGGGAACACTGGTACTCGTGAGCAATCTAAACCCAACAGCGAGGCAGGTAAGGCAAACTGGCAGGTGTACATTTGGAACCAAAAGGCTTATTTATGCCAGTAAATGCCATCGAGTAGCACCTTCTGATACCACTGTGTGTGATTATAAAGTGTAACAAACAGAATTCATTCCCAACACACTGAGATGAAATAACCCACTGAACAGTACAACTGTCCAGCAGTCTCTGTAACACCAACCATCCAGCTATACTGGACAGTTGTACTGTTCAGTGTAGCTGGACGGTCGGTGTTACAGAGACTGCTCTGGCACAGAACATTTGTACCCAGGCTACCGCTGCTGCATTTTCCATTCCTGGATACGTCGGAAATTAATGTTCCTGCCTAATTTCCTGCAGCAATTGGTGTACTCAGTGATGCCTGAAATTAGATCAGCCTTGGTTTATATAACAAGTATCAATAGTTATAAAACTGTTCTACTTTTAAGCAAAAAACCAAGCAAAACCCATGAACTACTTGTTTCAGCTTGGCGGCGTAATCCCTCCCCTAAAGAGCTGATGCAGACAACGACCTCCTGTGCCCACACTCCCAGCCCTTCCGGCCTCTGCCATGAGCTTGCTGCACGACAGCAAGTAAAGGGCCTCTCTGGTTAACAGCAGAAACCTGCCACTTCACAGAATCATAGAATCACAGAATCATAGGGGTTGGAAGGGACCTCAAGAGATCATCGGGTCCAACCCCCCTGCCAAACCAGCTCCCTAGCTCATACTGCACAGATAGGTGTCCAGACGAGTCTTGAATATCTCCAGAGAAGGAGACTCCACCACCCCCTTGGGCAGCCTGTCCCAGGGCTCTGTCACCCTCACTGTGAGAAAGTTCCTCCGCATGTTGGTGCGGAAATTCCTATGTTTCAACTTGCAATTTGATTAAGTTTTAAAAGCAGCAGATGATCAAATGAAGGCACTTTCCTGCACCTCTGACGAGCAGCCCACACAAAATGACTGGAAATGTTTTGAAAAATCCTTCCACCGCCCACACACAGGGAGCACAAGGGGCTGATCCGAGGTGACCCCTGGATCGCATGCTGTAGAGCAACCAGCACGTCTCTGATCACCGCCAAGTTCAACTCCAAACCCAACCGCAGAGGTTCAACCTGACCAGCGATCTCAGCTCCTTTCAGAACCCCTCTGTCACTGGTAGAGTCACTCCTGAAAGTGGTTCCTTCTGTGCCCCTCCCCACCCCCGCTTCGCATTAACACGGCTGCTTCACATCAACACATCCCAGGCATACCGCACTCCTCCTCCTTAGCTTTAGCAATACAAGGCAGCAGCACGTTACATGACAAAGAAAACCAGTCCCAAGCATAATTTCACCTTTTAATGGGTCCCCGACAAACAAGGCACAACTCTGTATTTAAAAAAAAGCAAACTGATGTATTATTATTATTACCTGTTATGACATTAATATCTGGGTACCGGCTTTCACAGAGAGTAACGGCCTTGCTGTCCCTCTCAAACGCCTCTCGAAGCTCTTTCTTAACCGCAGCCGAGCCACACAAGCGATACAGGCCCACCACCTAGAAGCAGACCAACAGCCACACATCAGTTACTTTCCTGTACAAGGGACTAACAATAGACATCATGTTTTGTCACGTTTTGTTTGGTTTTTTGAGAAGGGCCACAAAAAGAACTGTTTGGAAATGTTCAAGAAACTCAAACAGCACAAACCACTCACATCAAATAATAATGGGTGTTATCAAGCGATACACAAGAGACACAGTTATGCCATAAGTGAGTAATGGTCACGTTTTCCATAACAGTGACCATGCTGAGCAGTGCTTTATTGACAGAACCTGAGCTTTTAACCAGAATCATTTAGTACTTTGTCTTTACACAAGCTTAAGAAACACAGAATAAGCTAGATAGTAAAGCTAGCTTAAATTATACTTGATGCTGGTAACCAGGGTTTCAGGAGAATTATGAAGACTCCATTATGACATCTCTATAATGCTGTTTTAAGGACAACAGGTGTTTCAAATTGTATGAGAAGTTTTATGCAAAATAGGTGGTTTGTCACGCTCAAGGTGATAGCAATGAAACCCACACCACTCCTGGACCAAACTGCTAGTTCAATCATGTGCTGTCACACACCCAAGTGTTACATTTTATTATTATTTACTTTTTGTTTTCAGAAACACCATTTATACAAAGCATGCCTATGATTTTAAGGAATTAAATCTTAAATATATTAAATTTATTTTAATGAACTTTATAACAAGGCAAGCATACTGATCAGTAAGTACCTTGTCCAAAACTGCCATGGACTCAAAAAAACAAAACACCCCACCAACTTAGACCATGCAAATCTAGGTCTTGTTTGCAAATCATGCAAACAAGAGCATCTGAGTGGCCATGTATTAATTCCTATTTAAATAAATGGAAAGTTACCCAATGGAATTTGGATTCCCTCTTTCTCAAGACCAAATGAGTAGTAGTATTTGCCTAAGACAATTTCTTTTCACCCTAAATTTGTCTAATGACACATCTGAAATTGAGGTGGAGATGTCACGCCATGCCAGTAGTCTATAGGAAAGTCCAAAATGTGAGACAAGCATATGGTTAAAACAAGAAGTTAACAGTATATTTTGTATTTTTTGGTCTCCCTGTGCAAATACACAAATTAGATTTCATGCTCAAAAGCACCAGGTACATTCAGACAATTCAGATCCCAATCGCCTCATTACCAGTGTTGCCTTGATTACTCAATATTATTTGCATGACTAGGTGCTAATAAGCCCAAAATAAAATGCTGAAACCATGCAGCACGTACATTGAAAAGAATTAAACTTCTCTTTTCCACTGATTCGCACAATGTTAGGAGCAGCATTCACAATAAGGATCACAGAGTTGTCGTCAGTAGTGACTTCCAGCAAAGCAATTACACAGAAGTAACCCTTTCTGTCTATATTTTATGACCTGCATTATAAATCGCAGAGTTAATCTTATAACTCCTGGAACTACACCCAACCTGTCGGCAGTTTAAAACAGTAACAGAGGTAGGTGTGATGACTCCACCTGAGCAAGAACAGGTGTAAAATAAACTGAGGGCTCACACATGCTGTGCAACTGCCTGCAAGAGTCCTCCCACCAGCTTAAAAATCGTTGCCCAGCAGAACATCTGACCTTAGGACCATGTATCTTTCTTCCTAACAGGCTTCTAAGCATCTGCAACTGGGGATTCATTTCCATACCTCTCTCATACTTATTTTTTTCCATTAGGTTACACTGACCAGTAAACTGTATTAAGATGAAGACACAGCAGCAGCAGCAAAGAGATGTCTACAGGTGTTTTTAATCTCCCTTTTCCCCCCCATCACTGCTCATGCTCTGCAAGAACAGTTATCCCAACACACAGAAACTAACAGAACAGATTAAAGCATGCACGGTACCTGACAGCCTCTCTTTTCAATCTCCAGGATGCATTTCTGCATCAGAAGTGGCACCATCAAGCCTGCATTTTCCTTCTCTACAACCTTCCGAGCATCTACCCCAAACATCACGGGCTCCCGATCTGCATCAAGACCATCAAGAGAGTTCTCCCACTGCTCCATGAGTGACAGCTTGACATAAATAAGCCCCCTCGGTTCCAGTTTGACAGCCAGCTGATGCGTCTTTGTCACTCGGAAGAGAGTGGGAAGAGCCACAGTTCCATGACAACACACCCGATTTTTCCGTGGGGTGGGTTCCCAGCTGAACACTACCAGCTTTAAGTGCTGAGCGTTTTCAATTTCTATGTTGAATGTATGGTCCATATCTAGAAACGTTGTCCTACATGTAAGCAGGGCTGTTCTTGCTTTATTTACCGAGTCAACCTGTATTGCACAAAAGACATCTTTCGAGTCTATTCTTGGCGGCTTTAAGTCTTCAGCACCGTAGAAGTGTATGCTCATGAGTCCAGAGATGTACTGAGAGCACTTGGGTTGATCAGAAAAGTTATAGTGTCTGAAAGCATCAATATCAATTTCAGTTTTACCACTGTTAGCTGGGAGGCTCTCCTTTCCTTTCCCACACTTAGTTTCATGTCCATGTTTACTGGATTTTGTTATAAGTTCAGGAGAGTCACCATCACTGAGGTAACCACCTTTGTTGAAGGATTTGGAGCTCCTGGAGCTTTTCTTTTTGTAGGGGTGTTGTGATGACACACTGCTGTCCAGATGATAACGACTTATCACATTCCTGCTGGCAGTGGTGCTTGAGTTTCCAGAAGATGGCAAAGACACCGTATGGCTTGTATCCCGGCAGCTACTTTTCAGCAGGGAAGGAGGGTTATCTGAACTAGTATGGCTTGAAGTTCCCTTGACACTCAGTTTCCTGCTCAGCTCTGGCAGCTTTTTCATTTTCATGGAAAGCTTTCTCACAGTCCTGGGGGATTTTATTCTATCAGGGAAAGGCCAGTTGATTGATCCGCTTTTTTTCAGAGGACTGGGACTTGGAGGAGAAACCTCCGTTGAGGGTACCTCAGCCTTGTGTGCAAGTACAGCTCCAGACCCTTTAGAAGAAAAGAGAAGGAATGATCATTTTCAAACTTCTCAGTATCTGCTGCTCACAGCAATGAAAAAATACATCTTGAAGTAGGGGAAAGCATGTTGATTTGTCATAACTTGATAAAGGCAATTCATTCAGACAGCTATCGTTCATTCATCACTCAGATGCTAACAAGCATTCAGAAAGTTGAGCTCTGCTGGCTTGTTCAGCCAGATTTGGCAGTTCATAGTCAAAAGCCAGATTTGTTCTGCTTTACAGAGATGAAAAGGCCAGAAACTGCATATAAACACACGAGCCATCTCACCCACTGCATTCAGCTCAATCTACTTGTGCCATACCCCCATACGAGCAGCATGGCTGCATTCCTGTGGCACTGGTGCAACAAAACCAGTCTTAAGTGGGAAAACACTGGAATAGGGCCAACACACCCTTCTCTATGAAGCAGTTAACTATGTAGTCAATACGTCAGCATTGCCCACTCCTCTTCAGTCTAAAGGAAAGACACTTGTCTCTAGTGAAGAATATGACTATACTCTTGTGAACCTCCCTCCCTTACCCCAAAGACCCCCACACCCCTGCGGTGTAAACACAGGCAGACTCTCACACCTCCACTTCTGTTTTGCTCAGCTCCTCCTCTCTGCCACAGGATGAAGGGAGAAAAGATTCATTCCTTCCTAAAGCTGCATCCTGCACTGCCTCATCCCTGCCAGCAACTTGCCACCTTTCCTGGCACAACCATCCCACGACAGGGCTGAGTTATATGGTTTCCAAGTGATGTCCTCTTGGGAACTCATCTGACTTTCAAGGTACCAAAAAAAAATTAAAATCCCAACAGCAAGCACTGATGCTACAGAGGGAAAAAGAAGAAAACCCCAAACTCCCTCAATTTAGCATTAAGAGACAACTAATTAAGGAACACAATGGGACATAAGCCAGTACCCCACGCAGTCAGGAACCTGCAGTTCACCTCATGCTCCAATACTCAATATACAAATACCAAGTTATAGCTCCAGCTTTTCTTGCTTTCACCAACATGAGGCAGTAACAACTGTGGGAAAGGCAACAAATTAACACCAGTTAATAAAGCATGCAAGAGGGAAACTCAGGCCGATATGACAGGTATTGTAAATAAAATTACATGAGCACTTTCACTTACTACTTTTCTATCCCTCGAGAGACCAGCAGTGGTTCTTGCTGTAACTCACTACTTTGCAAATTTTACCAGCTCCCAACAGGATTCACATAACCTTGCCTGTGCAGGCTAGGGTACCAGGGCTCCCCTAGGCATGCCAATCCTGCATGGCGCAATTAGCCCAAGCAGTTCACAGAGACTCAAACACCTATGCCACCTCCCCTTGCAAGCCAGGGAAAGGGAGAATCTATTTACAGCACATAAAATAAAGTGGTGCTTTCACAAGATTCTCAGCAAATCATACTTTGCAGGGGTTTCTTTTACAGATTTCTCAAGGTCTTACTGCTTTAATTCAAAACTAACCACTTCAAGTCACCAAACAGCTAATGATTCTTACAAGCCCCCTGTTCAACCAAATGAATTTGCACAATTTATCTATAACTTACTTTTTATATTTCACTTTGCTAAACAATTAATTCAGATGATCTAGCCTTTGACTAAAATAATTTGTTGTGTTGTTTAGTTGGGGGATTTCCCTCCTCAAAAAAAAAGCCCTTACAAAGACTAGCTTTAGCCCCAGTAGAAGTTCGGCTCTAATAACTTTTGCAGAGAGTTGCTTAAGAGAGTTATCTTTTCAGTTTCAGTTACGAAGAATGATGCATAGAATCTCTTTTCCAGAGCAACAGAGGAAAATTCATTTAGCCCAGCATCTCATGAAGTAGTCCCCTTGCGGGAAGGGCTGTTTCCAGCATGCCTGCTGTGCTTTTCTGGCAAGCAGCTAGTTAGAAATGTGGCATTTGATAAAAGCAGACAAAGCCTTCCCTTGTACTGCAAATCACCGCGCGGTCCCACTGGTGGGCTGGCCCAGAGCGCGCTGCAGCCAGCAGTGCCGTACCGCAGCCGCTAACATTCATCTTCCCTTTCTGGCAAAAGCCTCTGGCACAGACTTGGAAAAGCAGGCCAGCAAATTAAATTTCCCCCCCCCCAGCTCATTAGAGCCAAAGAGTCAATCCAATGTTCTTACTTTTGTGTGTCCAACTTCTGTGGCGTTCAGCACCGATGGACTGAACAAAAAATGTGTGGCTGAAGGGAGAAAGCAGTTGAGCATCAAGCAGGGCAGCACTCCCATCAGCACCCAGCCACAGCCGCTCCACCACAACCAGAGTGTTCTGAGGGATGAGCGCAGCCTGACAGAGCACACACAGCGCAGCTCTGTGCAAGCAGCAAAAGGAGCTGTAGCACAGACCAGTGACACCACACTCCTCACTGACCTGTCCCCACTTGCTGCCATTCCATGTCCCACCTCAGCAGTGACGCTTCAAACTGACCCTTACGGAAGGACAGCAGGAGGAGAGGAAACTGAGAGGCACCTGTCCTACCAAGGCAGCAGGAGGATGGGAAGTTTTATGTGATGCAGCTGACTACATACACATAGAATGTATTTATATCTACAATGAGAGCGACCAATCACCAGGACAATGTCCCCAGGGACACAGCAGAGTCCCCATCACCAAGGCAAGAGAGGACCCCAACTATCTTCAACACTTACAATGCAGCCCCCACCGGACACCAGCAATGATTTAGCACAGTAAAAGTGCTTGTCTGACCCTACTTCACACTGTTTACATGTGCTCGGGCACATACATCGCCCCCATACTGACTGCCAGCAACGACTGCTACTTCATGGGCAAGTCTGACTACCCTGTTCTACATGCAACATTCCTCATTGCTTAAGGCAGGGTTTCCAAGTTATTTTAGACTTCCTCAGAAAACCTGTAACTTATTTTGGGGACCATGAGTTGAGGTCAGTAAGTCAGAAAACGATCAGTTCCTTCTGACAGCAAGCCACTGAAGTATCAAAGGGCCACTCTCGTTGCTAATGGAAATTATGAGATCTGACCAAACCAAAGCTGGTATACAATATAGTTTTCCTACCATTCTCCAGACATAATTAACAAGTACACTGCACCTAACACTGAAAGCATTTCTGTAAAATAATAGCATTAGTGATGAAGCTCTAAGCTGTTTCATTTTAAAAAGGGAAAAAAAAAAATACAGCTTACACTGAGCATTTGTAACTTTCAGAAGCAAAGTCTTCTCCTGCCCAGACTTTTCATGCTTTTTCTCTTATCATTTTTACATCATCCCAGTGACTTTTTGGGAAAACGCATTAAAAATGAAAAACCAGCAAATCAAAGCAGAAAAGCCCAAAATTGTTCTTGTAGCAACACGGGCAAGTGAAAAAGGGCTACTGCTTTTCTGTGCTAGATGCCACCAGAAATAATGATCCGGACTCCCGACTGGCAGAAACAGCACAGCTCTAGCAATGTCAGAGGCTGTGAATGTCATCAGGCACAGGCCCATTACAATTTGTCATCCTCAGATAGTTCCAGAATCATTCTGATAGAAAACTTCAGAGTAGAACTGTAAACGCCATCAAGAGAAGATTCATGCTATATCAAATTAAACAACTTCAAGGAAGGCATCACCTTTATCCACACCACCAAATGGGGAAAAAAAAAATCCTTAAAAAACACAACTAAAGAAAAAAGCTTTTAAAATTGGGATAGAATGGAATTACACCTATATAACACCTTAAATATCTAAGTAAGTGGAAAAAAACTCCCCCTTGAATCTGTTAAAAAAAAAAAAAAAAGGGAAAAAAGTCTTTTTACCCCTATAAAAACTACTATTTTGACCAACACAGCCCCCGAGGCCTCTGAATTCCATCCCACATAATGCTCCAGGGTCAAGAAATGCAGAAATTACTAAAAGGTTAAAGAAAAAAGCATCTACGAACATTGCAATGGTAGCTTGTTTTCTTCAATCACTACATACCCTGACATTAATTAAGCTGCAAGAACCTCATCCATCCAGGGATCATTTATAAAAGATGTAAAATAAACAGCTTTAAATAGCCCACTAATTAAAAAGAGAAGTGATTACAGTGTCACCTCTGGAGGCTCACGCATGATCCTCAGAGCATCTTCAGCAGCGGTACCTCATCAGAGAGAACAAGCACATGCAGCTTTGCATCTCTGGGCAGACTCAGGAGCTCAGTGTGTACAAACACGAGTCTGCTGCAGCTATTTCAAACATTAATGATGCTGCAAAAGCACAGTCCAGATCCTGGCAAGCCACAACGTGCAAGTCCTACCAGGATGTCTCTGAGATACAGACACATTTGCGAGATGACTCCGGTGATTAGGTGGATGCTAATCCTCCCTAAAAGCAAAAATATTACAAATTCTTCAGAGCTCTACAATCTAAATGTATCGCAGAGCCTGACATTATAATGTGCTATTTTTTTCTGCAGTATTTCGCAGGTGATGCATGCCTCTGAAAACACAGGGTTCAGTCCAAAACAACTGCAAAAAAAAAAAAATCTTACTTAATTTTATTAATGCAAAAACCCTATATATGCAATATGAAAAACTCAGCACTTATGTACTGAGATATCCTTATTTTCCAAATCACATCCATTCTGCCTGGACAAGGAGACATCAAATTCAAAACAGTCTCAAGATTCCCTTCCACTGAAATTCTTCTCCCACAGACCTAGGCACTATGTTTCTACATTACCAATTTAGAACCAACTTATCTTCAAGTCTTACCTTTTGTGTACTTGTCAAGCAAATATGTAAATTATTTTCCCAAGCTCTGCAATAGGGACGCCTTCCTTTTAATCAGTTCCTTTTAAAAAGCCATCACAGCTAGAATTATTCACTAAGGAATTACCTGACAAATCCTGTTAACAAAAATGGCATTTACTGCAGCAAGTAACCAGATTAACACCAGGAACTACCAGCATAAATTAAGACTACGGGGCAAATTAGCACCTTTGAAACTATGATCCACTTTATAGATATTTCCTGCAACCGTTATCAATATGCTGCTGTTTGGAAAGACAGTAACTGAATTCTGCCATTCATACTTTTTTCTTAATCTTCTGTCTAATAAAAACTGTTAAAAAAAAAGGCAACAAAAAGAAAAAATTCATAACCATTTTCTCTCTACAAAGTTGGAAATCCAAATAAGGCAGCAATGTTTGCAATTTTAAATGTAACACTGATTGCATTATCCAAAGAAGAAAGCAGCAGATGACATTTATTACTGTCTATTTTGTTTATAGTGCCTCGTTGTTTTCTGCCCATGCTTCTCAAAATCTAATACTTTGGACCCTAATGCTAACTAATACTGACATACATAAAATCGCATCAATAAGGAAGCTAAGCAGGCTCTTCCCCAAAGCAGTAACTGCATCTTTATCAGGAGTTACTGCTTGACGTACACAGCTCCCCACAAACATCCACATCAATTTCACTGCAGTTGTGTAATTCAAACAAGGTCCAAATACAAACGAAGTCAGATTGGCCATATTGCCCTTCATGAAGTAATCTTGTATGTATGAGCTGTCGTTTTAAATTTGACTTGAAATAACTGTAGACACCTTAACTGGATTAAAGAGAAGAACTAAGCCACTTCTCCATAATAAAGCCAATTACTGAGCAGCAGGGATCCACTTCATCATCAATTAATCTATTCAATGTGATCACTACTCAATACACGCAAAAGGAGAGCTGCATTTAAAGTAGCTTAATTAACTCCAAGCATAACAAACCCATCAGTAGAAATTCATAACACTTTTCTCCTGGTTTCATGAGACACTTAAAATGGAAAATTTTGCTTTCAGGAATAAATGCTTCTTCAGTAGAAAACTGATTTTGACTTTCTTCTTCTTGCATAAAGGTTTTTTGGTTTTTTTTAAAGAAATAGTCACCTATATAGCATGAGATTAACCACCTAAATGGGAGTGAAACAGCTTGCAGAACACACATTGCTTTCCTGAACAAACTGTGCTTACGGACCTCTCCAAAGCACCTCAATGTCCAACACAAAAAAAAAAAAACCCAAAAAATCCAGGAAAACCCCAAAGAGCCTACCTAAGACACAGTATTTCATCCATCTTGCAAGCCAATATAATTGGTCAAGTACTGGATGCAGCTAGAAAGTCAGCAATTTCCACATAAACGCCCATTAACTTTAACACACTTTGCAACTAAAAATACACTTTTATCTGCAACATTTCCACAAAAAGGACTAAATGTGAGCTCCCAGAAGAGAAGACTGACTGTGTTTCCTCCTGCTGTTTACAGCAGTTGCTTTGGTGCCTTTGAAAACAAGCCCTGTTCCCAGAAGCAATCTCCGCCCTGGGAATTCGGGCGCAGCAGCTCCCGGCACGCAGGGACACAGGGCCAGAAGCCCGCCAGGACAGCAAGGCTGGATGGGGTCGACCTGGATGGGAGGGAGGAAACTCCTCCAAGGGTAATGCAGACCTGAGCTCGACACCAGTATTCCAGGTCCTCTCTGCTCAGCAGGGCAGAAATACAGGCTCATCAGTGCAAAGCAAGTGTGAACATTCTCCGAAGAGCAGAACCCAGAACTCCCCATCTCCTGGACTCCATGGTAAGCTTCTAACCCTCATCAGGATACCGAGTTAGGGTCAAGATAATAATACCTGCTTGTAAAGGATTGTTGGGTTTTTCCTGATTCCTTTAATGTGGCTTTGTTTTTTTTTTTAAATGGACTGGGAAAAAGTCTTTAAGATGCTGAATTCACACACTAATGGAATTACGAAAATGCAACTATGAACCAGTCAGCCAAAGATAACAACGAACAAAGAAGCTGGCTTCTGAACTTGAAAACCATTCCACTCCAGTCTGCTAGATGAGAGACAGTCAACAAGACAGCAGTTACAGAAAGCAGCATGATGAATAGCGTTTAAATGGTCTTCTGAAAAGTATTAAAAACTCCCAGACAACAAGAAGCTTGGGCAGATAACAAGTAGGCCGGAGGCTGGAATCCAGGGCCAGGGTTAGACGCTCGCTAACAGAAAAGAAACCCAGCATGTCCTCACATTACCAGGCTTTAGCAAGCTGGCTCTGTAAAACCTTTGTCTTCAGTGAGGTGGGAACCAAAGAACAGGGAGGCGATCCACACCTGGACATGCCATGAACAAACTGACTGAGAAACGGCAGCTCCACATTTAATTGGGCAGACTCAAAATTAAAGTAATTTTTAAAAAACTTGACATGCATTTCCACTGGAAATTCGCTTGATAAAAGGAGGGGAAAGCAAAGAGAGAGATTTAAGAACAGTTTATTGTTGCTCTAAATGAAGACAGAGGATGTCACACTTTCGTTCCTGAACCCCCTTACCTGTTGAAGGGCACTTAGAGACAGGATGATCCTCCACTGCTGGCAGAGCAGGAGCCTTACAGGCAAACCTCTGCCGGTGCTGCTGCATGTGCTCCCCGGGATGCACGGCATCAGCCTGGCTCGCTTCGCTGGGTTGAAGCACCTGACTGTCCCCCACACTCTCCATGGAGCGTGAAGGACCCTCATGGGGACCCGGGGCAATCCCTGAGTCCCCCACAGCCGGGGGGTTGTACCGAACCATCAGAGACCCTGCAGCAACAAGGCTATTCACAGCAGAAGGGCGGACCCTCGGCAAGTCAGGCTCATCATCTTCAGGGATCGGGTTGTACCATATTTCTCCTTCATCATCTGCATCGTCATCCTCACCGACGTCCAAAGCAGTGCTCCGTGGCACGGCAGGGCTCGCAGTGCTCGGCGAGGCACCGGTGGAAGCACAGCTGCGTGCAGGGTGCTCCCGCCCCACTGGTGATGTGGAAGGTGCCCACGGCACTGCAGGTTCAGGCTGCGGGATGGGAGACTTGGGTACCAGGATAACAGCCCCATGTGTTTCCTTACAGGTGTTTTCTCCTTCCCGAGGAGGAGGAGATCGGTGCGTGCTCTGCTGCAGCCAGCTGCGTTTCTTGGAAACAGTAATGCTGTTCATCCGCGGCCTGTGCTCAGGGACCTCGCTGGCCAGGGGAGACGTGGGCTCCTTCCTGCTTCTCGAAGCTATGTAAACATTTTCTATTAAATCTGTTCCCAGAAAGAAAGGCAAAAAGAGAAAGACAAATGTTGAAGAATGTAATTTTGGTTTTGACAGATGAACGCTACGCTGTCATATGACATTCCCATGAGACCTTATCCGAAAGGGCAAAAGATAAGTTGATGCGACCATAAAATTAGATTTCAGCCTGTCAAAGCAGAACATGCACTTAATTAATAAAGAGTCAGGCTTGTTTGGCTGTATTTTTAACACCATGTAATTTAGATAAATGGCAGTGAGATAGCCCCTCTGAAAGGTCACGCACACTCGGGCAGAAATAGCTGGGTTTTGTTCAGCTAAGTTCAGGTACAATTGGCTTGGAAAGTTGCTATGTGGTATTTCTAGATTTTTCTTATGCCAGTGAAGAAACAGCCCCTGGTTTCAGCATAATGTTTAGCTTAAATGGCTACAAAAACCCCACTGCACAGACCCACCTCTAGATTTAGATACAAAACAAAGGCGAGGAGATGTCTTGCAGAAAACAGTCCAGAAAAGGACTGTCCTTACTAGCTTCGTCCTTTTTAGGTTAGCTTTTTATGTTAATGACTGAGGAGGTAAGATCTGAACCACCACCCTTATGCTTGATAAAAGATTCATCATTTGGTGATTTTTTTTTTAAAGGAGGTTTGCTTGCTTAGCTAAACTGTGATATGAACATGGTTTGTGACCTGAAGAACTAGCTTGGTCCAAAGAATTAACAAAACAAATCGTGCATGTTGTGAAGCCTCTGCAAGCCTCCACTGAAGTGCCCTGCTATGCTGGGGACTAAGTCAGTCAGTTAACAGAATGCGAGGAAAACACAAAAGCAGGGCTGAGGACGCCAATCTCTGGCAAAGTTCCGGTGATTTGACAATAACCATATTCCTTCCCCCACTCACAGCCTGGAAACACAAGGGTGCCTCTGTAAAGGCTCCCCCTGACATAATTTCACCACTACTTCAAGACGGACCTAACCAAAAGGATGGGAACCGATCTGAAACGGGCACAGGGCTGCAACTGCATTTCCAAGAATGCAATGTGGATCAGGGACTTCTTGGGCAGGCATCCTCCTCCCAGGGACGGCACCCTCAGAGCCCTTGCCTTGCACACGGACAGCCCAAGGACCTGCTCCAGTGACAAACTGCTGGAGCACCCAAGTGCTCCACAAACAAAAGCATCTGCTACTTCCCACTGCGCTGCAGGAACGTGGGCCCTTCACACTGGTTGAGACAACCTACACTTCCCAGAATATCTGCTTCCTAAGAAGTACAGTGTGCCCAAACATGCACCCAGCCACGCGCCTGGCATCTGCCTCCAGCTGCCCCTCCGCCCCACCAGCGGCAAATGCGCAGAGCAAACTCAACTTTGTTTTCAACACCCATCCAGGCATCCCTGTGACAAACCGCCTGCAAAAGCTTACTGCAGAAACATTAATAATCAAGTAGCTCTGGCGTACTCTGATAACGCTGCTGCTCGTGGAGGCACGAGGCCGATCACACGTCCTCAGAACTACACCTTCCCCATCTCCAAACTGGCCAACGTGCTGCCAGGGGTCAGCGACTAAGTGTTCACTGAACCTCATGCAAATCACACGCTCACACTCAAAGCTTCCAGCTGCAGTTTTTGCAACTGGCAGTGGTATTTGCAATAACTGCCTCCCCTTTATTCGAACCTGGCCCAGCTCCTGAGAGCCCTTGTGCCCGTGTTTATTTTAGTAACAAGCTGTTTCACATGCAAGTATCTGCACAACCAGGGCGTCAATACCACAGAGCAAGTTTCCAACGCCGTTAGCTGCTACAGTAATGAGACTGTCTTAAATAAACTACAAAGCTTTCAGAGGGGCACAGGGCTGGCACATACTTTTGGTTCCAGAGCAAAGGTTCATTCAGGACAATGCCATCTACGCTCAATTAGTACTCTGAAACTTTTAATGTATTCTAAAAATAGATATTAATCCTACACACAATATAAGACAATAGTTCCTTCCAAAAAAGGTTCAATACAGTGCTCAATAAAGTTCCTTTCACCTCCAACTTGATCTCAAAAAAAACCCCCAACACCTAGATCACTACTTAGAATTTAAGATGTTACAGTAACAACACATATGTGCGCTCAGAAGCCTCAATGTTTCGGCTCAACCAAGGTCAGAGCTGACAGCCTGCTATTACGTAGGCAGATAAAATATTCCAATGTGATTCTGTGCACGGCTTTTCGGAGCGAGGAAGGGGGGAACAGCTTTTTCCAGTCTCTCCATATATGGCTCAAAACAATCCATGGTTCTTCTGCTCCCAACGGCAGCCGTCTAAGCACATTCGTTTCGTTACGTTTCCCGGTAAAACTAAGAAATGTCACAGCTCTGTATTTAAACGGAGCAACTGCAAGGCTAAAAATCGATCCGTAAGCTTTCGGTGCATCACTAAAAAAGCCAAGCAAGCAAACAAAAGGCAAAGAACCACGGACAGTGGTGCAAACGCGCGGAGGTTCGCACAAAGCCGTGGTCTGAACTCAAGAACCTCTGATTTTAGAGGACCCCGTACTGCCGAGCAGAGGGGCGATCGCGGATGCGAGGACGTTACCGCCGGGGATCGATCGGGGACCTAAACTTAGATTTGCTGAAGTGCCCGATCCCCGCTCACAACAAACCTGAAGGTTACCCAAGAACTGTTAGACAGACAAAAACCCTTTCCACGGGCGAGCAAACAGCCTGCGTATCGCGGCCGGCAGCCCCGCCGAACCCCTTATCGGTTTCGGGACCCCGCGCTGGTTCCTTCCAGCTTGTGCGAGCTGGCACTCACCAGCGAAAATAAAACTGGCTGTTAAACACGGAGGGCGGCCCTAGGGCACCGCACGGGGGGCGAAGCGGCGCCCAGCCCTTCCCTGCGACCGCAAAGCCCGGAGCGGGGGGAGCCTCCCGGCCGCCGCGCCCCGAACCAAGCCGCTCACGGCTCTCCGATGCAGCCCCTCCAGCCGCGGCGCGGAGTAAAAGCCGGCATGGGCAGCCCCGCACATCTGCGGGGGGAACTCCGACCTCCCGGGAACACGCGAGTGACCGGCTGGCACAGCGCGCTGCGGAACCCACGGAGCTGCCCCCGCCGCTGCGGAGCCCCGCAGAGCCGCCCCGCCGCTGCGGAACCCACGGAGCTGCCCCCGCCGCTGCGGAACCCACGGAGCTGCCCCCGCCGCTGCGGAACCCACGGAGCTGCCCCCGCCGCTGCGGAACCCACGGAGCTGCCCCCGCCGCTGCGGAACCCACGGAGCTGCCCCCGCCGCTGCGGAACCCACGGAGCTGCCCCCGCCGCTGCGGAACCCACGGAGCTGCCCCCGCCGCTGCGGAACCCACGGAGCTGCCCCCGCCGCTGCGAGGGGCAGAGAGAGTTGTAAAAAGTTCCGTCTAGAAGCGGATCCGCTGCTGTCGCACGGGACAGCCGCCTCGACAGAGATGGAAGAGGCAGAGCCCTGCGCGAAGTCTCACGGGGAGCCGGCGCCCATCCCCGGAGAACGGGCACGGCGCACCCTCGGCGCCCACGGGACCCCTCGCCCCCCTGGCCCGGAGAGAACCCGGCCTCCCGCCGCCCGCGCCCGGCAGGTGGAAGGGCGGCCGTGGGCCGGCGGGCGGGCGGAACCCAGCGCCCGAGCCCCGGCCCGCCGCGCCCGTACTTACCCTGCGGGGCGCAGACCCCGCCGTGGCGATGCCCGGCGCCCGCCTCCGCCGCCCCTCGCTGGGACCTCCTACCCCGCAGCTTGGAGAGCGTCCTGCGGAGCGGGTCGGCCATGCCTGGTGCTGTCTCCCGGCCGCCTTCAGCGGGCGCTGCCCCCCGGCCCTCGGGAGCCCGCGGCCCCCCTGCGCGGCGGCGGCAGCCCTGGGCCGCGCTGCCCCATGGCGGCGCGGCTCCGCACGCCCGGCCCCGGCTCCGCCGCGCACATACTTGGCATAGCTGAGCGGGGTGAGAGGGCGCCCCGCAGTGCGCATGCCCGCTCCGCCCCGCCCCGCCCCGGGGGCCGCGCCCGCCGCTCCGCACGGGCCCGGGGCGCGCCGTGGCCGGGGAGGGGCGGCTGCGTGAGCGAGGCACGGTTCCGCCTCGCTTCGGGGGACACAGTACCTGGGGTGCAGGGAGAGCGGGACCGCCCGTGCCTGCCCGAGGCACCGCGGGTGGGCGGCCAGCCCGCCGCCCCGGCCCCGGGACCGGGACCATCCCTCTGGGTACAGCACAGCATCCCGTGGGTACCGAGCCCGTCTCACAACACCTCGGCGTATCATCTTCTCCATCAGCCGTATCACATTTCCCGGGCGACAACGTGTGGCGCAGGGACTGCTTGTCCCTGGATTCTGCCTTTGGTTTGCTTTTGGAGTTCTCCAAAGAAGCAGCTGTGTGTGGGCAGCGGGCTTGTTTCCCCCCAGGGCTCAGGCCGTGCGTGGGGCAGTTCTCCCTGGCAGGCCCGCAGCCGGTGTCCCTGCAGGCCCGGCTGCCTGGGAACAGCAGCTCATGCTCCCAAAAAGCCAGCTTGTGCTCCTCAGCTGAAGGACGCCAGCGAGGCTGGGATGAAGTTGGCCTTGGTGTTGGTACTCATAGCATTCCAGCCGAAATGACACACAGGTAAAAGACAAACAGCATTAGGACAGAGCAAATAGTGTCTTGGGGCTGCTGAAGCAGGCAAACATTTGGGCTCCGTGTACGCGCTGCTCAGCTAGATGGGGCATCTAGTTCCACTAGCAGCACCCAGCCCTTCAAAACCCATCCTGGGAAAAGGCACTTCTGAGATAAAACACTGAGACAGCTTTCGTTGGTGATCCTATTATGTTCATAAATATGTGAAGGGCAAGAGTCAGGAGGATGGAGCCAGGCTCTTCTCAGTGATGGCCAGTGACAGGACAAGGGGCAGCAGTGCAGGCTGGAGCATAGGAGGTTCCATGCGAATGTAAGGAGGAACTGTTTCACTGTGAGGGTGTCGGAGCACTGGGACAGGCTGCCCAAAGAGGTTGTGGAGTCATCTTCTCTGGACACATTCCAGCTTGTTTGGATGTGTTCCTGTGTGATTTAGTCTGGGTGATCCTGCTCTGGCAGAGGGTGGGACTAGATGATCTCTTGACATCCCTTCCAGCTCCTAACAGTCTGTGATTCATTGTCTAACATCTGCGTGGGTCTATATACACCTGTCCTGTGCAGGGTGCAAGCAAAGGAGCTGTCACATCCAGGGGTGGGTTGGGTATTGCTCCCCAGCACAGGCAGCGACACAGGCACCGCATGCATCCTGCATGCCAAGGATGGCACTGCCTCTGCACGCTACAAACCCCCAAGACTGCGCTGCAGGGAAGGCTCCCATGGTTCTGGAGAAAACAGATGGCATGTATTCATGGACTTCCTCTCTTCTCACATTCTGAGGGGGATTTAATTATTTGATCATATTTAAACTAATTAGTTTTTGAAAAACAAACTTAGATTAATTTTTCTAAACTTTACATGTCAAACACCAACAGTAGAACCTGGCAGTGCCTGTAAACAGTCAATGTAAAAAAACCCAAAGCATTGCAAAGTAGTTATGGTTTCTCCTAATCTGAAATAAAGTTCACAATAGTTACCACACGTCACGTTGCAGCAACTTATTTGCCACTTTGCCATCCTGTCTTCTCCAACCATTTAAATACAGATACTGGGAAATATCTGTGTGTGAGTTTCAGAGCACGATGTAAAACCATTCCAGGATGCTTTTGGTTGGGAAAAGTGATGGATGAGAGAGTGGCCCGGGCCAGTCTGATGCTCACTGCCAGTCCCGAGGGGCCTGGGGGTCTCTGTCCCTGCAAGGGTCATGTGCTGCCCCCTCACAGCCGCACCGCAGTGGCTGTGGGCTGGGCTGGGAACAGCATTTCAGGCACAGTAGCGTGCAAGAAACTCTTATTTAGGTGACACGTTTGGAAATCTTTGTTACTTAGATGTTTCCTTTTACAATTAAAACATTATCAGTAGAAAGTATGTGCTGGCTAGCATAAGGACCAAATCCTGCAAGGAGCTGGGGTGCTGATGTGTAGTATGCAGAGCTGCCCTCTCCCATGAGTATTAGCTATGGAGACAAAAGAAAATTCAACATCACTGTGCTTTCTGTGCTGCTTCACAGTATTTTCATGTTCTGTATGGCTTTAAATGTTGGTTTAAGCTTTTAGATTATTCCCCTATGCAGTAGGCACACAGGAAGTAGCCGGGTGAAAAGCTGCCAGTAGTACAGTCTATAAACACAGTTTGATCCGTATCTTAGAAAATTGTTTCCATTCCAAACGGTGGTTACAAAGCACTTTTTCTTGTTGGCAGCTGGATTTTTTTTCATTCCCTATGCATCCTGTATTTGCCCAACAGAGTTGGCATTGATCAAGCAAAAAAAACACAAACCCCAACCCAAACCCCACAACCCAAAATACTGCAGATAAAATAACATTAAGGAGCTGTCTGGAACTAACTTGAGCCAGTGTTGTATGAACCAAAGCTGAGCTCATTTTCTGCTCAGCCTGTTTTGTTCAGGAGCCGTGAAGCACACAGTACTGAACTTGAGTCCTTTTACCTGGCCTTCTACAGAAAGTAAAGGCTGTTTCAAGAGGATGGGATTGGAGCTTGCATCATGTTGAAGAAGCTACTTATTAGGAGACTGGCAAATATTTAGGAGGGGTTAAAGGGTGTGACATTAAGCAAATAGCAGTATTCTTCTGGAGGTACAAAGAGAAATGTCGTTTGAAGTTTTTTTCATTAACAGACTGAGGTTTTGCCAGCTACTTAATCTTTTCCAAGTTGATGACATGAACTGTAAATGGCTACACAAGCAAAAAAGGCAATTTTAAGTTGGAAAAAAAAAAAAAAGCATTGATGAGAAGGATATCCCTGGCGAAGAAGCTGATGCCTAGGTGGCAATGGCTGGGCACTGACATAGCTAAACGATGAAATTACACAAATAGTTCCTAAAAGACTGACAAATAATACCCTTTACAGTCTCGCTGACCAGGTCAGAGATCAGCTCTGAGATCAGCTCTGAGATCATCCCCTGCAGGTAGCCAAAGCAGCTCTGCTTCCCAAGTACACAGGCTTTCCTTTCTGTCTAGACTTGGGGACTGGTTTTGAACTGCTCCGGTCTGGCTTTGGAAAATTCATCCCTTGAAGCTTGTAACACCTCCTCAGATGTATCTGAAATTAAAATGACACATTAATTTGGGATGTGACCGTGTAAAGGCACACTTTATTTCAGTGGGATTTGTTCGAGCGAGTACAACTGGACATGTCTGGAAATGTGAGTGAGTCTCCTTTCCATTAAAGCCTAGCAAATCAGTATCTTCCTTCTCTCAAGGCCTGTCACAGGCAGGGGGATAAAGTGACAGCTATGTGACTAAAGTGGGGCTGATGACAGCTGGGAACTGGGAGCGTTTGAATGCCCCAATAAAATCTGTGAGTGCTCTTTTTATCGGAAGTGTCTGCCTTCCTGACATCGAAATGGACTGAAATAAGAGTCCCGTGAAACTCTATCAGGCAGCGAATCGCCGCGTGCATTATCTCCAGCCTGCCAAGTGACTGATCTCTCTCAGACCCAGACACCACTGCAGACATCCATACCTTTGTTACCCCCAGACCCTATTTTGAACTGGCCAGCCAAGGCACCCCAGAGACCCAGAGGGGCCAGAATACAGCTGGTTATCTTCTTAGGAAGACAAACCAATGGGAGAATAAAACATTTATATTCTAAACCCGAGGAGGTTGCTAGACAACAGGCTGGACAAAGCTGAAGGTGTTCATTACCAAAATGGCTCCACCATCTGCTCCCAGGTCTCTCGCCCCACTTGGAGCTGGGGTTGCAGCTTTTAAAAGCAGATTTTAGAGACTCCAAGAGCAGTCAGGGGTTTGGCTCAGAACACTGACACCCTTCAAGAGCAGCATCCTTGCTGGAAACCTCCTTAATCCAAAACTGCTTTAAGAGGCACCACTGTCAAGATCTTGCACCCAGTGCACCACACGTACATTGCTGGTGCTCGGCCGCATCCAGCCAAACTTGGTGCCTTCTCACAAGGAGGTAACGGAGCTTGGAGAAGCACTGCCACCATCAGTTCCTCTCTGAGTCCAGGGACAAGGGCCTCCTGGGCTCTGGTGATGTGACCTGCAGCATCAGGACAGTTGCTACCCTGGCTGTATGTGAAGCACCGAGCCCGTTACTCCCAGCAGCATGGTCTGCTTGTCCTGTTAAGCTGTATTGAAAGGTAAATGGGAGAGCATTTCGAGAGCCGTGTAAGGTTAGCCTAGGCCCAAACAAGTGGTGCAATGGAGATGCTTGTGTTCATAGCTATCAGCTAAGTCAAACAGCAGGAGCGGTCACAGCTCTGCCTTCTGTGCTTTGTTTAAACAGTACCAAGTCAGTAACTCACACTCCTTTTAGCATCTCATGCTTATGTTTAAGTTGGTATCTGTCTTTTTAGAGAACCCAAGCTAACATCCCTATGAGCTTTCCAAAACATGTCATTGAACTTCAGGGCTGTCATTACCACCTCTGGCTGCAATCTTACAGCATGCCAGTGCTATAGTAGGATGCCAGCCTCACTGAAGATATGCTAAAAATACCAAAGTATTTTGGATACAAAGAAGCCAAAACATTAGGCATGCAGTAAAAATGGTCGGAATCATGACCGTCATCACCGCTACCTTCTCCTAACATGGAGACAAAAATCATCCATTGGTGACACCCCACCTTGAAGTGAAAGTAAACGCCAGCAAAGAATGTAATGAGTTCAAGCCAAGGAAAAACAGATTCAAGTTTATGCCCAAAACATTATGAGATCCTCTATGACAGAAATGAAATCACTAAATAAGCATTCCTCTGTCTACTTTGTCCTAGCTACTCAGGCCAGAAATATACATACAGGTAGCAGGGAAGAAGCAGAGCTCTCACCCATGTCCCCCCACAGTCTGTCCTTTTCCTTGGCCTCATGCTGTATCATCTCAACCTGGATTAAACACCCGTGAATCTCTTTCCCTAACTAGCTGGAGCTGTAAGGTTTTTGAGCTGTGTCCTGTAGCGGTCCCTGTTAAAATTGTATGGGAGTGCTGTCCCGACAGCAGAGCCACAGGTCCACCAGGCCGCACGACACAGCCTGGGAGCATTACAGGGTACATCCACCATAAATCCCATCACACACGGGGTACTAAAACCTGCTGCACATGCAGGGTTTATCAAAAATCCTGAAAAACTTCAACACTGTAAGAAGAGTATCTTTGAACAGCTTCTGATGGCCTCTTCACAGTCAACAACATGCCAGGACGGGGCAACACATTTAATGAACATGTTCTTAGGGGAATCCACTTTTCTAAAGTTCTTTTCTGTGGTTTCTATCATTAGAAATAGCAAATTATTGTGAAGGTGTTTTTTTTTTATCTTCGGCCTCAAAACTCTGAGTTTCGGGTCAGAGCAAAGTATAGAGGACTTCTAAATGCTGTAAAAGGAAAGGTGATATTTAAAAAGAGAATGGGAAAGGTTCTTAAATTGGAAGACCTTTTTAAGAACTGTATATAGCATGCTGTCCTCCGAGTACTGGCAATAATCACAAGGATGCCTTAAAGATGTGTTCTTATAATCTTACATTTTAAGCAACATTGTTTCTGTAGGCAAATGTGCCAGTGGCTTTCATATGCTGAAAGGATCTCTTCTATTTGTCTCTTTTATGTAAGCTAATTAATTTCATTACTCCAGCAACTTTATCCATGTGCATATACGATCATCTCATGACAGTCATCCTGTACGTTACAGAGCCAAAAGAATGGGGAAAAAAAGGAAAGCCAGAGAAACCCAGCACATCGCCTCGGGCTGCTGAGAGGTCTGTGCAGTTCCATCTGTGAAACATCCTTCTCTTTCTCTCCATTCTGTGTGCGCCAAAGGGAGCAATCGGAGCAGTTCATAGTGAGCACCTACATAGTGAGCACCTACTGCACAGCTGGTAGCACCCCAGCAGGCAGAGGTAACAGCAGCAGGTAACACTGGCACGAGGCCTGTCAGCTGTCCCTGTATGGTTTCCTGTGAGTTTCCAGTACTACTACTTGGACAATAAAATAGATATTTAAATGCAATTTAACCTTTCAAATCATTGAAAATCAATTGACTTTTCTCTTTAAAATACATATTTGGAGTGGGAAGTCCATGTATCTTAGCTGATTTCAAGAGGATAGGGAAAAGCTACAAAAGCTTCAGGCTATTTCTAGTGAACCCTCACAGTAAGGGCACTCTTGAGGTGAGATCTGTTATTGAGAAGTGTGAGCTATTGAAAATATTCAAAATATTTACATTCTTTAGTGGATAGAAGCACTACTTTACCCTAATCTCTTCTCTAATTACTTGAGTTTCCAGCCGTGCGGCAGTGTAATGTCCACAACAAAGACCTGCAGCACTTCAACACAACACGGTTCAGACAGCTATTTCAAAGGTGGGGATTCTGATAGCCCGTGTACATTTACTAGGCTACATCCATATTTCAAAATAGATTATTCCTAGTTTAACCCGCCAAACTTTCCTTCTCCTTGATAAAATTTGTTTGGTAAATGACATATTCTTCAGCATAAAAAGGCACAACAGCATGTAAACCCCAAGTATTAAAAATCAAACTTTTATCTGTAAGATCTAAAATGACTAGTTTTTAAAAATCTATTTTTGGGTGGGTTTAACTTTCTGCCTCTCTCCAAACTCTGGTTTCAGGCTCTGACACGTCACACACAAGGTCATTTTCAGTGTTCTTCCACTTTTGTCTGGCAAATTCCCCTGTTGTTTACATAGAAAAGAAACATAGCTACACAGGATATACTGAGTGTAAAAACAGAATTTGCATGAGAGGGACAAGGGCAGAGGGAAGTCTGAAACTAAAATTACTCCAGCTGGCTTTTTGAAGCTGTGTTTCCAAGGTGACAGAAACCCCTTTATTGCCAGGCTGCTCATTTATCTTGAACAGTCACCAGGATTTTGATCTATTTTTTTAGTTCTGAAGAGCTAAAATTATTCCCTTCCCCCTCAAAATAAAACTCGATGGTCCAAACACAACAAAACAGATTTTAACTGTGTAACTGCTCCTATATTTAAGACCAACATCAAAGGAAAATCAGGTTGAATTGCTAAGCTGTCCATTTTACCATCCCGTTGGCAGATGTGTCCCCCAGATAGCACATTCTCATTAGACATATAGTTCATCAGGTATCACGGGCTTAATTATGCGCTAAGACCCCATTACAGGCTTGCAGCCTTCCAAGCTGATGCACTGCACGTGGCTGTGACAGGCAGGACCCTGCCTGCACAAATACTGGCAGCTCGAAGCCCGTGAGCTTCATGAGGAACACCTCAGGGGACACACAGGGAGCATGTTTCCTCAGATCCTCACACGTGCTCACTAGTGAGTGTTTCAGGGGGCAAACCCCAAGCCCCGAGCAATCAGCAGGTCCTGATCCTGGTCCTGGTCCCGCACTGCTCTGCAAACAGCCCCAAACCTGACAGCTCATTTCCCAGCACGACCTGGGCAGTGAAGCTGCTGCATTGTTAGCGTGTTCTAGCTTGGACACCTAGAAACTGCTGGTGTCTTGACTTAGGATCCAGTGCCCTCCTTTTTCTTTCTAAGGACAAAAAAACATAATGTTAATTTTCTTCCCCAGTCCTGCCCCTTCCTCCTACCACCCCCCTGCTTTCATAGGAAACTCCAGAAATTTGGCTCGGAGGCATCTTCCCTCTCTGCTTTGCCTGTTTCTGAAACACAAGAAATTAATTAACGCTCCAGACCAGCAACTTTTTTTCTTTCTATAAAGCAAGGTGCATAGACAGGGAACACGGGCGGCTGGTCCAGCTGGCTGCCCCCACCTTCTCTGCCCACCCAGAGGAAACCAGCTTGTGACTCACAAAGGGTCCTGGTCCCCAGTGGCATTTCTGGTTCTGCACATGATTTGGGAAGGACAACAGCAGTTATGGGTGGCCATTCAGAAGGATGCTTCCCAAGGAGGCATTTCCTCTGCTGCTGGCAGGCAGGAGCTGCGTTACTCCCTGTGCTCAGAGGCTGCTGTTACCTCAGAGATCAGCACCAACTGAAGAGGAATCTGCTCTTTCCAGGTATCAGTGTCTCCTACAGAAGAGGTTGATGCTCAGCTTTCACCACTGAGAAGTCCTTATGTTGTAGTCATTAGAGACTACTGCCATGCAGGAGCCAAGATCAAAGTACTCATCAATTGCTTGTGGCCATAGCAGCCAATACAGGAGTCCTGCTCCTGTTCTGTGGGGAAGTGAGATGGAGTGCACAGTGAGCAGGATGTGAATGCTTGAGCACTCTCTTTAGCTGGCTGTGTTCTCAGACAACACAAAAGACATCAGCTCTCCCTGCTTCTCTAATTCAGAGTCCTCCCCAGAAACGCAAATTCAAGCTAGTTCTGTTCCACTGTGCCAAGCCATGCCAGCACTCAGTGTGCAATGTTGAGGAATCCCATCAGGAAACATACCCAAAGCATCAAATAAGAGGTGAATGATGTATTTTTAATCTGTCCGTCTCCAAAGCAAGCAGTGCTGAGTTATTTGCCTGCAGTGAAGCATGTTGAACATGGCCTCTCTCTTTCTGTCTGAAAAATACATCTGTCTCCTCTGCTTGTTCATGAGGAATACAGAGAAGGATGCTCCAAGGGCTTTTAGCGCAGTCAGCAGGGGCAAGCCCCAGCTTATTAATGTAGCTGTGACAATGCAAATCTCTGCATCTCAGGCACTTTTGAGATGCTTGTCATACTGGCTTGCACTCTCTGTGTCAGATTTACATACAAAATATATATATATTTTAAGATATATATTCACAAATGTTAACCTGAAGCAGAATTTTTCTTTGCCTGTCAACAAAGAGCATCTGGAAATGATCAATCTCTCTCTCTCCACCTTGCCCAAATGTCCTCAGGGAGAAATTAATCTGTTAAGACAACTACACTGAAATGGAAAGAAAAAAAGGAGAGGGAGAGGGAGAGGGAGAGGGAGAGGGAGAGGGAGAGGGAGAGGGAGAGGGAGAGGGAGAGGGAGAGGGAGAGGGAGAGAGAGAGGGAGAGGGAGAGGGAGAGGGAGAGGGAGAGGGAGAGGGAGAGGGAGAGGGAGAGGGAGAGGGAGAGGGAGAGGGAGAGGGAGAGGGAGAGGGAGAGGGAGAGGGAGAGAGGAATGTTTTTGTAAGCTTGCAGAATACAGATGCTAGTAGGTTTTCCTGAGAAGAAAGCATAGGGAGGGTAAAGAGATCCATTCTTTGTAAGACTAAAAATCCTCAAATCCCATTCCTTACTGTGCTGCTCTGGGCTTCAGCCTCCATCAAGAATCAGAGGCTCAATGCAATGGCCCCTGGCAGTGTAACTCGTATGTACAGTCGGCTTCACATACCACAGACTTTCTGCTGCCTGTAGCTGAGTTTGGTACACATGTACAGATTCTTGCAGGAATGAATGCAGCATCTTCAAGGAGAAACATCACAGGTCTGGGAGCAGTAGATAAGCCAGGATCAGTGCTGCCATTTGCTCCTGCTCTCATTTGCCACCACATGCTGTATTTAAGATAAAAGCAAGTGAATCAATTAATAGAAAAAAACCCAAAACCCTAAGACAAGGGGAAAGCTAAGTTTAGAAGGCAATATTGGCATGCTACCAAGAGACCTCAAAGCCAGGTTGCATATAGTTGTGTTTTTCCCAGCTCAGCATATTTTGGGCACGAGGCATGTCCCAGAGACACTCCTGTCTGTGCATGCAGTGCTCCTCACAGAGGCAGGGTGAGACTGCAGAAGCGATTCACTTTGGACCCAGAGGCTGCTTCTGAAGCAACCCTCCTACCAGCCTGGCAGACTGCTTTGGTTTTGAGAGGGCACCAGGTGAGACTCAAACCAGAAGATGACTCCAGGAGTGCATTTAATGCACGTGGCGCTGAGCTACGGGAGCGAAGCAGAGCTGGCCACAGCACGGACCAGTTCACATCGGGCTCACCAATGTAAACGTGGCCACGGATTAAAGAGCATCCTTTAGCATGATACCAGAAATAGAACTGCAGTGGTTATATCACATAAAGCTTCTCAACAACCCTATAGCATTAACTGGGAAAGTCAATAAGCCTACTCATGCTCATATAAACAGAAGGCCTATGTATTTAATGAACAAAAGCATACGCAATATAATTCAGAAAAAACAAGCAAATGTTCAAGATGGAACTGGCCTCCTGAAGTGGATTATTTCCCAAGTACCAGGAAAGCCAATTTCCCAAACACTTTTATTTCTGGTTCTTAATGCTCAAGTATGTCTGGGACATAAACACAGCTCTGTCAGATAATCCTGCTGAGTTTCCCTAAGAGCTAGTGCTGATACCAACAGTGATGATTTTTGCAGGGTAATTTCTAGGGAATGCTATTAAAACCAATGGGACTTTTGCAGAATGAGAAGGAAAAACAAAAATTAGGGTCTGCAAAATATTTCCCACATAGAATGACTGATTCATTTAAGCCCCTTCACATCACTTACTAACGTCTGAATTTCAGAGCACTCAAAGACAACTGCATAGCCCCAGCGTTACTGTTTCACTGTAGATAGACAAAGCAGGCATCAAATGAGATTTCCACCTACCATGGAGCATATTCAGCCCTGGGTGACATTTGCCCTTTAAGCAAATCACAGTAGATATTTCCACAGTGAACAAGACCATTAACTTCCAGCTTCGTACATTGCCAAAGGCCTATGAAAGATTAAATGAGCTCTTTCAGTATAAAGTCTAAACCATTCAACGGATCAGTTCCATCTTTAGGACCCACATTTCTTATGCAATGGTAGTTTCTTTTTATTCCTTCTGAAGAGTCTTAAGGAAAAAGTTGATTTTAAGGGTTAATTTAACTTCTGAGTAAACTGCAGGGCCTGTCTGTTAAATCCTTTCTGGACTTACCCTGACACAGCAGCAATGCAATCCTCAGCAGAACTCTGCTCCAAGGAAATTCAGACACTGTGCCCTGGAGCAGGTTGTGACCCAACAAATTTTGTGACCCTTGGAAATTATGTCTTTTGCTATAATTTTGTCATTTAGCTTCAAAATAGTTAATCACAAATAAGTGATTCTAATGCTGATGAAAGAGGAGGACTTACCTGACACAGACTGTAAATATCTAAACTCAGGTCTCCTCGAATGCTTGAGAGCCAGCAGCAAACAAATTCTGGCCTGACCCTATGAGGACCTGGTTCTGCTTCCTGACAGAAAGGCTCCCCAATTGCTGAGAGCCTGCTGCTGGTGGGGGTGGGGGTGTTTGCTTGGTTAGATTGGTTTGAGGAGAATATGTTAATCTCCTGACAAGTCCCATGGTTTAGGTTTAACTCCCCATTACACTTTCCTGGGGTTACCCTGTATTAATCCTGGATTTGTTTCTGTATCAGTCCACCTACAGAAAGAAACAGATGGTGGGAGAAGTTCAGCAAAGGAATGGGAAGTCAACATTGCTCTGAAGAGTTAAATTGACCTTGTTCAGACAACAAAACACTGGGTCCTTGTGTTGCTGCTCACAGCTACAGCAACGCAAAGATGTGATTTAATTGTTGAAGCTACCAGGACAAAAGCATTCTCAAGATGAAGAGCACTTCATCTTCTAAATGAAGAACACTGATAAAATTATTTGATAAGGACCAAAAATGCTTATCTCCATTCATTGAATTCATTGCATTCTTCTGTCAATCCAGCTCCACAGGTCCTGGCTTCCCCAAAAATTCCTGCTTTTTTCAGAAGTGCCCTGAAGAAAATAGTTCAAAGGGACCAGCAGCATAAACCCATTCCAGCCTCTGGTGTGATTCTGCCTCCCAGGTCCAACTGATCTTTGCACACTTCTACCAGGGACACAAATCCTGTGGGCTCCTCTGAGGACAATGTTGCTCCCTTTGCTCTGTGATACTCTGCACTTGAAGAAATGGCTCATGGGATTCTTTGTCCCTCTGTTATTCCCACTCTTTCTTGGTTCCCAGTTACATGACTTGCAAGGCTTTAGAAAGCAGTCCACTGCTACCTACCTACATGTTTGCCTCAGGAACAGAGCCATTCCCTGAGATTGCCTTGTGCCACAATGAAACCACTGTATTTGTTTTGCTGCATCCTTCTCCAAGCTTCCCCTTGGTCAGAAAACACCTCTGGCAGTGATGGCATCGCATTTCTTAGCCAGGTGCCTCGTTTTCTCATGGGTTTTCTAGACACATCCCATGCAAGCATTCTTTTGGGGAAGTTTCTTCCTCTGTACCGTTTGCCCTCCTGTGAAGTACAGAGAGAGGAATCAGCATCACTCCTGAGCAGCCTGGGCGGCCACGTCCGCTCTGCCCTGCTAGAGCAGGGAGCCTGCCGGCAAGCTCAGCTCCGCAGGGCACCGCTACAACCGCGCCTGTGCCCGGACCTCAGGGCACAGGGATTTTCCCAGCCATGTGGAAGCGAACCTTTTGGATTTTTCCACTCCTCTAACGAGTAATTGTGAGTGTCCTTCAAGCATTTTCTCTGGGAAGGAAATGCTGCTCAGCTGCAGCCATTGCTGGGGTCCCTTTTGCCTGGTACAGCCATCTACCCCTGAAGGAACGCACACATGAGCTGTGACCGGCTTCCATGCTTTAAAGACAGTCCTGCGCTGCTCTCACAGCAAACGCAAAGGAAAAGCACAAACGTCCGTGAAGAGCAGCCAAGGGGGGTTGGAAGCAATCAGCAGGCTGAGACGGAGAGAGGCAGAAGAGCCTTTCAAGCCAGAAAACCCGGGTTGCATCCTGCTGGTGACTGCATCTTTCCGCAGGGATTCTTGCCAGGTTAGCAAGCCGGCAAGTGAGCTCCCGTGCTGTCCCTGGAGAGTCAGCCAGCACCGCTCAGCTTCTGCTTCTCCCTGTTGATCAAAAATTCCTCCTCTGGGTTCCCCATAAATTACTTATTGTGGAAGACACTGAGTTTCCCTGGATTTGCTTTCAGACTGGCAGCCCGAAGCTTATCACAACCCGTTTGTAAGTGAAGCAGATCTCCAGTGGCGTTAGCGTGCATCCAGCCATCACACAGGGACAGAAACTAAGGGAGGAATGCCCTGCAACGACCTCCTGCTTAGCCCTGCTGGGAGCAAGCCTGCCTGCTGTAAAGGCCATTACCCTCGGCAGCTGTCTATCTATGCTGATGTGGATTCTTCTTTTCCAGATCATCCTGCTTCTCTTGGAAATCCCAGAAACTATTTTCTTAGTTGTTCTGAAAGTAGAACGAGGAAAGACTGAAGAAGCTGAAGGTCAGAGCTCGATGGAACAAGAAACAGACTGCTATTGTGCCACACAATGTGTTTGCTGCAAATTAACCACCTCCCAGACACTGCTTTTCTCAACAAATTTTTGAATTTTCTCAAATCAAACTTGTTGGGGTTTTTTACTGCCTTTTCTCCCTGCTACACATAATTATCATTATCCCATTTGACTCATCACAAAAGCAGTGCCATGATGAGTTAAGAGAGGACTCATTTTCTGAGCCAATCTTCCCTGTTTGTCAGCAGGGGTGTATGTTCACTGTCATTATCTCCTTTGGAAAGACACTCCAGAATAAACTGTTCTCCAGTTGGAGGTTTTTGTGAACATCTGAGCTATCAGGTTAAGTTTAGTAAGTGTTCACTCATGCATTCCACAGATCCCAATGCACAGAGCAGCCAATTTTTCGTTATTAGCTGCCCAAACCAGAGAAACATACCAGTCTATTTCTTGTTCCATCGAGCTCTGTCCTTCAGCTTCTTTAGTCTTGCCTCATTCTACTTTCAAAACTACTAAGAAAATCTTACTAGTGATTTCTTCACACTTACCTGCTGTGCTTCCTTTGAGCACTGCAGAATTATAGTTTTCTCTTGGTTTGTACAATCTGTGTCATTTCTAATCATGCAAAAATGAGACGGAGCTTTGAATCCCCTTTTGGGGACTGCTGGCTATGCTCCTGTAATTTCAAGTCTTACCAAGAAATCTCGAGCTGCTTCAAAAGCATTTTTTCTCATCATCCTCTCCGGAAGATGAAGCAGCTCTACCAAGAAAACTTCCAGCAGCAGAATCAGTACACCCATATAACTTGGCTTTGGACAGGCCCTCACAGCCTTGTTTGGGATATCTTACTCAAGAAAAAAAGAAGCATCAGTTGCTTTCGCCATTTCTCCTGAATAGAGAAGCTGCTTACAATGAAGATTTCCTCAACCTGTAAATAATACAATCGTTCTCCCAGATTAGTCATACTGGGTTTCTCCTTGGAAACCAAGTATGAGACAGTGTTAACGCCAAGACAACAAGAAACTTGTGTATCATATGATCTGAAAACCAAAGGAGTGATTAGTGTGGTAACTTCCTGAGCTGCCCCCTCCACCGGCATAACAAACAACACAAGTTCAAAAGCCTCCTTGGTCACAGCAGCTGTTGGAACACATCCTACTTCAGAGTTGGTGACATTGGCCTTCAGCTTCAAAGAAGCCTTCAGAGGGAAGCAGAATGATTGTAAGACTTGAGAATTAGGCAGTCCATTGAACTGAAAATCCTTCAAATTCCAAGAAATGCCACCACTCATTCCACTTACCCCAGGAATACATCCAGTACACGTAGGTCAGCTGAGGCAGATTTCTGACCAAGCATCTTGCTAGAGATGCTGTGATCTGCAGCGCGGTTCCCTGACACAAACTGACCTTTGGGAAACTACCCCAACATCTCATTTTCCTATCTGAACAAAATTCCTATCCTAACCTGCTAAAAAAAGGACCATAAGCAGTCTTTTTTTTTCTACCACGTGCTCTGAAGATTAACACCTTCAACCTAGCTACATTACGACAAGCAGATCCAGATGGAAACCCCACCAGGTCAGAGTGAGCCTTTTCATTCAGCCTTCACATTCAGTGCCTTAAGAAAAACATCCTTTGTTGCTCTGTAAGCAAGGCACACTGAGACCTTTGATCTCAGGCGACCAGGACATAGAGACCTGCCATCCCAGCAGCAGTGACAACCCACCACCTGAAGCATACGGCATAAGGCTGCATTGCCTGCACGGAGACAGCTAGTCCTGCAAGAGAACCCTACTGCAGGAGATGGTAATGCTTAGTGGAAGTTCCACACACTATTACAGCATGGAGGGAGAATTTGCATCAGCATTCTAGACAAAGAAAGGACAGGCAGTTTAGCTGCTCAACTCACCAACTGCAGATGCTCATGCTCCACTGGTTGTCCACCTAGCTAGAGCTTCATCTCAGCAAGCAGTTTTGTTTGCCTGCTGCACAGGGCTCTCCGTCACAGCAGGGACTCCACAGGGTCATCATCAAGGGCACAGGAGGGCTCCCCTTGTCCCGCAGGCTGGCTCTGCTCTGCTCCCTGGTCCAGCCCAGCCATCGCAGCCCGAGATGGACCGCACACAGATCCGGTACTTCCTGAGCTTTGCCTTCAACAGCATCCCTCACCTCAGAGCCTGCTGAGGCAGCATCAGGTATTCATCTGGGTTTGTGCCAGGGCAGCAGGGGCACAGGGAACCCTCAGCTGTGTACAAGTACCAGTTTTGAATTGTTCCCAGACTGGACTGTTTCTGCAGTGCACAAGGGGTGGAACATATCATGGATTTGGCCTGACAGCCTCTGAAACTGGCAAGGAGCAGCCACTGAGTCTGCAGGTAGAAAAAGACCCAGAGAGAGCATTATCACACTGCCATGGGTGGAACTGCTTAACTCCTCACTAACTTCACATCCCCACTCACAATGAATGCAGTTTTGTATATATTGAGGGTCCTTTTTTTTTTTTAAAAATCACTTAAAAAATTTTAACATATTAGTGCATACAGAACCTGTTCTGCCAAATTAAAGCTGGTCCAAGACAGAAGGAAAATAAAAATGATGAATGTTTCCATTACTATTTAATTGTATAAACTTCTATTAGCGGGCCTAATCTCCCACAGGCACAGAAACTTTATCTGAGAGCAAACCCAGAGCAATCCTCCCTCCAACTCAGTCTGCTGGTGTGTTTTCATATACAGACCCACAAACCCACGCAGCAGCATATCACAAACTTGATACGCACTGACGAGCACTTTGAGAGGATTATCAGCTGTTTGTACAGAAACAAATACAATTTGGCAGTAAAGAGACTATCAACAGCTTTGCTGTAGTTTTTTCCACATGGATTCCATTTCCAGTTTTAGGAGAGATAAGTTAAATGCTTCAGGTCTTCTTGCATCAATTGGTCTCACCTTACTCTGATGCAGATCCCACAACATCAAAACAAAGTATCGGACATTAAACTCCATTATTAGGTCCGAGTTTGCAGCTGGGTATTTATTACAAACAAATCCCCAAGGAATCTGTTGTGTCATAAGAAACACATCACTGAAATGCACACAGTACAGAATTCATCCCTCCTATTGACCAAGCATGCAATGCAATCAGTATCCATACCACAGGTGTTTTCAAATGCAGTTTTATTCCACTGACCTATCTGCAGTCTTTACATACATTTCAAAACAACATTATGCAAACATATCACAGGACAGTACTTAAAGAAACTTTAGTATATACTCCTTTATAAAAGGTTTTGACACAATGGAAAGGTCAGTCCAGAAAAGCTCACGTTACCAGGTTCCTTGATAAGCAAAATACCAGGAAGCCCCGTAACCTGCATGAGCACCAGTATCCATCCCAATGGATCCTTCTCCTAAAATGTTCTTTTAAATAAACAGGTTCAGATTTTGTTCAGTAGACGAGTTTCTATCACGACACTGTCCACTTAAATTTGTGCTTTCCAAAAGGCAAGCATACTACAGAAATAAAATTCCCTACCCAACAGGAGAGAGAAATTCAGTAAACATTGATTTGTTTCCCATTCCAGCAGAGGAATCCAAGTCCATTGAAATTCTCATTATGGATAAATCCAGCATGCCCTGCTTACAACTTCTTCTTCTTTGTCTGCTCCCCAGAGTCTCGTTTCCGTTTCTTAGCAGAAGTTGGTTCATCATCCTTTTCATCATCTTTAAATAAAACACAGAGTTAATCAAAGTCAGCAAAGCCAGTATCTTTGTCTTAAACACCATCCTCATCTCAGAACTGACTGAACCACACTTGAGATGCCTCGAAAAAGAGAGTCCTATTAACTAACAACCTAATTTTTGGAATGTGGACAATATGGTGAACAGAAGAGGAATGTTTACTCCTTGTAACTACCACAAACCTCAGAGGATAACTAAGAGGTCTTTTTATGCTACCACACAGTGCCTGTTCTAAAAAAAATACATTATTTGAATATATAACACAAGAAGCTAGAAAAGTCACATTTTAGAAGCAGGAAGTAATGTCAAAGTCAATTAACAGTTTATCTTCTTGGTCTTGGACGAAGGCTGGAGTACGTAGGGTTTTTCTTTAAAAAAATATGTAGGGATATGTAGGGTTTTTCTTTAAGAAAAAAGCACACAGAACAAATGGAGTAAGGCAGAGACAGAAGGGGTATGGAAGGAGCAAGACAGCAAAACACCCTGTCTTTTGGAAAATGTTTGCTTGACAGCTTTACTGGTAAACCAAAAACATTATCATATATTCTAACAGCCCAGAATTCCTTCTTCTGGTTTTGTTCTCTGGGTTGTTACTTTAAAGAAAAAAAAAAACAAAACAAACAGAAATTCCTGCCAACTGATTCTTTACTTCAGGCTGCCCTTACAGCTTGCACCCTGACTAGAAGCCAAGAGGACAGTCAGCATGTTCCTCAGTAACATCACATAGACATCTTATTTAGTGCCCCCCTCAACCCCCAGGTTTGCAAACATTACAAGACCAATCTGATCTCCTCCTACCCTAGGGTCAGGCCAGCACACCACAGCAGTACCGTGCCCGACTGGTTTCGTACGGCTGCAGGCCTACGGGCTCGTTAATCAACCCCTGCTGCCGCTGAGGGCCTGATGGCGAGCCCCGGCTACCCCCGCCAAACCAGGACACGGCACCCCAGCCCGCCCGGGCCTGCAGCCACGCTGAGGCTGGCGGCTTCCTGCAGGCTCGGGGCAGAGCGGGCTGCGGGCACAGACCCCCCGGTACTCCCCCGCCTGCCAGCAGGAACCCGGGCCCGTGCGGAGCGCCAGTCCCTCACCCGACTCCAGGGTCTCCTGCTCCTCCTCGGGCAGGAACTTGGCCTTGCCGGCTTGCCGGGGCGCGTCGTCGCCGTTGTCCTCGTAGATGTTGGACCACTTTATGGCCATGTCAACAGCAGGGAGCGGCGGGGGCTTCTTCTCGGGCGGGCTGTAGCTCTCCGGCGGGGGCACGGCATTGCTCTTCCACACCTTGAACTCCCTAGGGGGCTGCAGGCGACAGCAGGACACCCGTCACACCGGGCCTCGGTGCCCGCGGCAGCGCGGCGTGGCCCGGCCCGGCCGCACGGGACTGCTCCACCCCACCCCCGCCCCGCCAGACTCCCTGCCCCGCCAGCCCCCGCACCTCCTCGGGCGCCCGCAGGACGCGGCTCTCCCAGTCGATCTGCTTGTTGAGCGGGTTGTAGAGGAAGGCGGGCGGCTGCGACACCCTACGGAAGAGCTCATCGGGCGGCGGCAGCCGCGGCCGCCGCCCCGGGCTTCCCCCCGCCGCCACGCCGCCCCCCGCCGGGCGCTCGTCGGGCTGGGGCTCATCGGCCTCCGAGTCGGAGCTGGAGCTGCCGTAGGCCGCGAAATAGCCCAGCGGGTCCTCTCCCTCCGCCGCCATGGCGGGGCCTGCCGCCGCGACACCGCCCGCACGGAAACCGGGCCCGCACCGAGGGTTCCGGCCCGCCGCCGCACCCGCGGGAGCCAGAGCCCCCCGGAGCCGCGCCGCGGCGGCCCCTGCTGCCGCCGGGCCGGGCCGGGCGCCGCGCTGGCCCTCGGGAGGCGAACCCCACCGCTGTTTCCGTGGGGGTGCGGGTCCAGTTTGGCCGTGGCGAAGGGGGTGCAGCAGGGGGCGGGGGGGGGGGGAGAGGTAGAGCTGCCCCCATCGCCCTGGGGGCTGTTTAGCCTCTCCGTGACCACAGACAGACAGAGAAGCAGCGGTGAAACCAAGACGCCCTCCATTTCTCCTTTTTCACACCTGCAGGCCTAAGCAGGTTTTCTTTAATGTTCACGCTAACACGGGGCAGATAGCGCTTTGAGCGCAGCCTGGGCCGGCCAGCTTCAGCCATCTGCACCAAAACAGCTTTACAGAGCTGTTGGAAAAGGCTTGTACCACACTGCCCTCATCAACAAGGCCCAGGGATCTGTTTCAGCATCAGCTAAATACTTGTGCTGCTCAGGATACTTCAATTGCCAGAGAAGCAGGATATGGTCCAAGGAAGGGGGCTTTAGTTTTAATACAATCAATTCCTTTACTGTAAGGATAGTAACCCATGTCCAGCTGATCTCCCATAATCAATACTGTAATTGTTATTTTGAAAGAAGCCCTATACACAAAGCATGTTGAAAACAAACGCTGCATTGCCCCTCCACCGCCCCTACAACATTTGCAAATCCCTTTTTGAGTCACGCTCCTCAGCACTCAAAGGTTTGGTTTCTCCCTTGCTGTTAATAAAAATCTCAATTTAAGAATGAGGTCAATATATGCATGGCTAGAAGCAACACTTCACACATGTTTCAGAAGTTGAACGATTGAGTCATATAAAAAACCACCCCACCAAACCCAAGAATGAGGTTAGCAATCCTATTCATGAACCACAGAAGCTGTGGTTAAGCAGACAAGGTCTTAATTTCACATGCACATTCTCCCTCAACGTTCCTCTTGAACACAGTCCTACAGGCACAGGTGTTTCACACTGTCAGTCTTTCCACCAGAGACAAACCTCTCTAACACGAGAATGAGAACAAAAGCCTCCTACACACACAAAACCAAAACTACGCATCCAGGAGCTGCTCTTACAACCTTACATTTTAGTAATGAGAGAGGTGGGCAGGAAAACAGGCAATTATACAAAAGAATTTATTCCAAAAGTTGTGATAAAAACATTTCAAATTTAAAAAAAAAAGCATATTATAAACATTTGGTAAGATAATACATTCTTATGAAGTCTCAGTTTAAGAGGCCTCGCTGCAGCAGTGATACCTGCACCGGCAGCCTTCCTGCAGGCTGTGCGGAGCTCTGGGGCAAGCAGGACACCTCACGCCTTCAGACTGGAGACTGCAAGCCTGTCTTCACTCACAGCTGATGCTCTTCCTCCATTCAGACCAAGCTTACTTGCTCTCCTCCATTTACAGGCATCCAAGCCTAAACACAGCTCTTTGGGTAGTTACAGTGGGCATTCAGACACATTGGTATTGAGACATCCCGAGTCCATGCAACTATTGTTCCAGTTGATGGGAGAGAAGGATCAACAACTACTCTTAATTTCATGTTAGAGCACAAAATCTTGCTACCATATTTAGGCACTAAACTTCTAGAGTGCCTTCCGAACCACCCAGTTTTGTTGAAAAGCATTGGCACTGTCCTGGCAGTCTATGATCACAGATGTACACAAGAAAACCAAGGGTTTTTACAAACACTAAGGAGAAGCCCCCATCTTTATTGAATGTGGGCTATTCATATATCAAGTATGGAGTGTAGTTGAAGATTGCAGTTTATTTAAACCTATTTCCAAAACCAGAGTAAGCATGAAAAAGATTTAGGTACTCTATTGAGGTCCTGCTGACAAGCCTGTCTCCAAAAAAGGAGAACAGAGTTTAGGGTTATTACTTGGGTTTGGATTTGAATGGAATTACATGGCTACAGCACTGCATGAGAGCCAAAATAATTTAAAGCTTTAAATACAGAGTTACCCTTTGATATACTGAAAACATCACATTGCTTTAAAGTATAGTACTACAGATAAAACCGTACGCATTTCCAAGTAAGTCTTGTCTTTGCCTAGTAATTTTAAAGTGATTATAGGCCAACTTGGTAAAAAGTAGATTACAACTCAAGAGTAGGGAACAAGAGGAACACAGCATGTTACATTGCATCAAGAATTGAGAACCTTCCCATGTTGAACTAGTTTTAAATGTATTTGACTCTGAACAATTCAAAATATACACCCACTCTTCAGAACAGCCAGACAGGTATCTGAAGTGCAACATCTCAAAGTCCTGCAGTTATGGTTACTTTCTTGCTACAGGACTCCTCCTCTACTTACCTACTGGGACAAAATAGACAAACTTTGCTCCAAAACAGCATTATACAGTAACACTTTTCTTCCAGTCCACAGGATGCAGCTACAGCAGTTTACATTCCTTTTCCAGTACTAATGAAAATACCTATTTAAAGTGCATCTCAAATCAGAACCCTCTAACAAATATACAAGACCAATATGTTAAGACTTGTGGAAGTATATTTGCTAATATACTAATACACAGGGATACCAAGTGCCTTCTGATTTACTGATAGGACAGAGACCAAAGTTCAAACGATTAAAAGACTTACTGCAAGGAAGTGCAGCTACAGATTTGGCCACACTCCTTTTTCTTTTCCCTTTCAAATGGAGCTGCACACATACACAGAGGGCATAATTTATCTTACAGAGAAGCACTTAATTTGGTAAACATGTTTAAGCTTTTTGATAAGCGAGTTTGAGCTTTTAGTGCAGAAAGTTATTTTTCAATACTCAATACTTTTCCTAACCATCTTTCCCAATTTACCTATCACAGAAACTTTAAGAAAACAGATTTGTTAGTTTCTGTAGGTAGAAAGAAACCCACATTTGTTCTGTAACTTAAGTATCTGCAACTAAGTGTGAAATCTTAAATACGCTGGTTTGAAAACCAAACCTTTGATGGTGTAATACCACGATCTTCTGAAAAAAGGTCCCTAAAGAACATAAAATCAAGCAGCTCCAGTCATCAAAAAAAGAAATCCTTAAAAACAGACTAGCACAGATGGTTTCCTCTGATTTTGCATTTTGAAAAACTTTTTTTAACATTTTTATAAAGACATCACAAAGTTTCAGTACCATTTGGATTAACAAAGTCACAGTGTTCACTGTGGGTGAAGCGAACGTGACCTCAAAGGCAAAAAGCAATTGTCACTTGAGCTAGTACACGGTTCTTGCCCCTCTGTCTGGAGCTCTGCAGGGAGGGGGGGTGCACCAGGGTCTCCAGGCCCTGGAAGGGAGGCTGAGAAAACTGCATACTCTGCATTTCCCATCTCTGCAATTGGTAAATTCATTGAATGAAGAGAGACAGCAGACACAAATGGGGCGGTGCTATAATCTTCCTCTGGATGATGTATCTGAGTAGATTCTTTGTCTTTCATTTTATCAAAAAAATTAGATTCATCAGAAAATGATCTAGAAAGATTATTTGTTGCTCCATACAGTGAGGTCATACAGGTGTTGCAGCTTAGACCTAAGACAAAAAACAGAGATTAGGTTTAATTACAATATGATCCACTCTTAAAACTATGCTCTGATTTAATATCAGTAAGATCATCAAAGATCAACTGTATTTCTAACAGAGTAACCCCTTCATCTCACCTGTGACATCCCAACATTCACGACAAATTAAGAAATACATGCAGGTTATCAAGGACAACATGAATGATTTCTTTGCATCAGCTACTATTTGACAAAGATGCACCATAATTTAAGATGCATTTGAGCAGTCAGTTCAGCTCTTTGACCTTTCCTTTAGCAGATTTTAACAGTGTTCTTCACAATTTTGAAAGCTTCAGGTATATGGCTCCACTCCGAAGGGGACTGCACTTGAAGGCTGCGTTACACGAAGCCAGAGAGAACTTCAGGCCTTGAATCTCTAGAGTTAAAACATACTTCTTCATTTCTCCTTGATGGGTGTGGAAGGGGAATCAAGGTTGTTGGTTTAGAAGGTTTATACTTTATCTTCCTTAAAATATTGTCACTTCAGGCTCTGTGTGCCAACAAAAACTCTCTACCTGTATGATGCAAACACGCATATGTTTACAGTGTCTAATTTTAAGTTTTGGTATCAAAAGCACACAGGAGAATTCCACTCAGGCTGCCTTTGCTGGCTTTTGTTCTGCTGAGGTGCAAAGTTTAACAAAACCTGAGCATCCTGCCACAGCAGCAAGCAGCTGCAAGAGAAATGCAAGATGGAAGATAACCACCTATTTTGAGTTCTGAAGTAGAACGCCACAAAAGCAAAGCAGAACTGTGAAGACAAACTCATCCATGATAACAACACACAATGGGTCTGTCTGCAACTTGTTATGATTGATGTGATCACATAAGTAAAAGGGCAAAGCCAGGATACACACACACTAGAATCCTAAACCCAAACTGGTGATATTTCCAAGAACATTGTCCCTAACACTAGAGGGACAACAACAACACAGCCCAGCCAACAAACCACAAAAAAAACCCCTGTACTAAGAAACATGATTTAAAGAGTAGCTGAGACTTTAATTTTGCAGACCCTCAAAATAAAACTTATACCTTAGAAAAAGTTCTCACCTTTGAGAGCTTCAAGTTTTTCATTTTTGACTTTCAGCACCACGTCAGTTATCTTTTGTAACAGGAAGTTTTGTGTTCTTTCACGTCTGATAGATTCAATCAAAGCATCCAGTCCCTTTGGGTTTTCTGCTAAGTAGTCCAATAGCTTCCCAGCTTTTTTCCTGCTGGAAGACCGGGAAGAAATTTCTTCTGTGTCCTCTCTAGTGAGTATTTTCTTTGAACGGAGGTAATCGAAGTGTCTCTCAGCTATGATTTTATCACACAGGTAAGGACGCATCCTTTCTATAGCCTAAAAAAAACCACACCCCAAACCAAACAAATATTAGCCAATCTTTCAGTTTATTTAGAAGCCTATAAGAATGAAACCTATAAGAATGAAGCAATTTTAACAAAACAGGTTAACAAAGGAATTTTTAAAGCTGCCACTGCATTACCTAGCAAAGATTATTATTTTCTTGGCATAAAAACCTCAGATTTTTAAAATCATTATCTGATTTACTTATTTCTTTTGTTAGTTTTCTTTATGTGAACTCTGAAGTTTTAACACGTTTAGTAATAAAAGTGAATGCTTATTGAAAACGTTAATTACATCAAGTCTGTGATTATCACATTTTATTTTGACTTGGTGATTAATCCAAAAAGAAATTATTCCAACAAAACACCTCCCACTTTGTCTGCAGACACACTCATTCTCACTGACTACCCGACTGCCACCTATACTATGTGTGTCCACAAGGCACACCTCCAAAATACTGCAATTGCACACTGAGTAAAAGCAGTCTCAGAGCAAGGGCATGAATATACTCACCATTTAAAAGGTTTTTTAAAGTAAACAACACTATTTACAACAGTTCAACAGTGTACTGACACCCAAAATACACACACTTTCCTCCACAAATGTACCTACTCTCAACAACTTTACTAGCTGATTTTCCTCTTCATCGGACTTCCTTCTTTTGGTTTAAGACTTTACATTAAACACCTGAAGCAACCTGCACACCTCTCATGCTGCACAGACCTCCAAGCGTTAGTGCAACTCTGATGCTCTGGCAAAAGCAAAACGACTCTACCCTCTGCTGCATACCTTCAGCTTTCAGGTGTAAAGTGGTTGCTGAAGTCCTCTCTATAACCAGCAAAAAGAGAGAGGTGGAATAATCTGCCCATGGAATCAATCATCCTCTTAAGAGCCTAACACAGACTCAACCAACATCAGTTATGATGAAGCAGAGACATCTGCCTCGAGCACTTCAGCAGCAGTGCCACTGTGTGTCTTTGGGAGCTATAAAACCTAGTATCAGATCACTTTTCATTACAGATCATCTTTCTGGGGAAACATGCTCTCTTTTGTAACCTCATTCAATTCTGACCCAACTACCAATTCATTTCAGAGGTAATTTCATAGGAGCAATGTCAGAACTAAAGACTGCTGTGTCACCACTTCAATTTCCTCCTTAGAAGATCAAGTGTCCTATTTTTATAGTCATAAAAAAAACCCCCGAACAATCCTTCTCCAGCTTGCTCAGAGGGTACATACAGGCACAAACAACACCAACGTGTAAACTATATTAGTCTTATTTCAGTCTGCACATTAACAAGCCTGCCCAATATCAACATCAAAACAGAATTAATGCACAACTCTGGTTTCAGTATCTCCTACTCTATGAATGAGAGCCACAAGTGACACCCCTGGGCTCGAAAAACAAGCTCTGGTTTTTATGTAATGCTACAAAACCGGCAGCTTCTCCCACCAACATTTTTCACTGTGCAGAATTACACAAGAAGTCAGACACCTACTAGGTGAATATTACTGATGTGAAAAAACTACCACCCACAGGCACATTCAATTAATAAAAAAGGAGAAAAAAAAAAGAGAGAGAGAAGGAAAACTACGTTTACATAAAAGGCATCTGAAGAGTTGGAAAGAAACAAAACTTCCTTCCTGAAGAAAGTTTTAAAACATCCTCCTGCTTTTTTCATTTAGGTTCCATAACAGCAGCACTTGAAAATCTGAAACTGACTGTTTGCCTTACAGCCATTTACTGGCTTAGTAAATAGAAGCAAAGGAAAAGTTAGACTTCTGTGTTTTAGGACAGATTATTTCAAACAGCAAAATGCCGTCTAGCATGCTGCTGCTCAGAGAAAGCACAGGTAACTCCTGAAGAAAAGAGTTCCCCACCGACAGCCAAATTAGTTACTGGGTCCAGCTTAATGTGCAGCGATGCTGACGCTACTGGCAGCACAGTAACTACCGTGAGAGCAGAACAGGGCAGCAGCACAAGTTCCATCACTTCAGGAACACATCTCAAGCGTCCCGTGGCAACAAGCTCACACCTGAATGGTATGAGCACAGTGGGCAACACAGATTTCTTCAGTTCTCACGGAAATCCCATCCTCCCACCCAGAGGATCAATTAACAAGCTCTGAAATGCATCAGTCAGCATTTCAACGTTAGTAGACCATCTGTTACTGAAAAGAAAGACCACCGTGTTTTGACTAACATCTTCCTGGAATAGGTCTTTCCCTGTACAAAGTGTATCGGTCCCTGATTCCCCTCTTCATTAGCCTCAGTTTATTTGGGACAGAAAGAGTGAATGCACTAAATGGATGCTTTAAAGATGTTTTTTTCTACATTGATAATCTTGTACAGTTCACTGCCTCCTTCCCAACTCTTGGACACGATTCCTTTATAATTCTGCCTCAGGACAAGTTTTCCCAGATGAAATCATCCTTGCAAGTTAGCTTTCTGAGGCACGCCGTGACGTAAGGTGCACAGAGCTTCTGGGAAGGCAGCACCTCCGTCTGAAGTGATCCTATCAAAGTTCTCTGAGCAGCTTTGAAACAGCTCGGCGAGTTTACACTGAACCAGCACTCTGTTTTAAGACCTGAGAGAGCAAGCTCTGCAGTCAGATTTATTCGACTGCACTTAGATGATAAAACTAACGTTATTTCTTTCCACACATCAGGTTTCCATCAAGCCCTCCAGTTATTGTGGGAGACCCTAAAAGGTTAACAGCTGAAGCTGCACACATGCAGTTCTGCTACGCAGCCATGAACTCAGTCACCAACACAGATTAACACAGATATCTTGCCACACATATGCACTGGTATAAATAGCTCTTAGCTTTTTTTGTTTGTTTAACCAGCAGATGCTAACTGTGGTATCACCCTTTGGTTGTAGGGAAGTAATACCTCAGAAGATGTACCTCACAAAACTATGACAAGGCATTTAAAGAAAGTGGTGTACACATAAAGCTAGTAAGAAACCAAAACCCAACTCCAAACATCCTTTATTGTACTTCCAAGGCACATAACCCCCCAAATAAGCCAAACACAAGACACCGTGAATTACAAGCAGAAGCATGGAAAGGCAATTAGTAACTGATGAACTGTGATTTTGGTTTTCAATTGGCCAGTGTTGCTTTGAGGCTGACTTAGCACATCTCTCGCTTCCCAGCCCAGCAAAGAGCTCAGTAAATCCAGACAGAATCCGGATGAAGTCTTTCCTCAGATTCCAGCCATCAGCAAACGCGGGGAAAAAACGATCAGGAAGCTACAGAACGGAAAGCCTCAAGAGAAGTCAGTGCTGCAGCAAAGCACCCAGGCTGTGCGAGAGCCCCACGGACCGCGCCGGCGGTCACCCTGGCGGGACGAAGGCCAAAGCCCTGCTGCTCACAGGCGGCAGAGCAGTGGGCGGCTGCGGGGAGGGCGAGAGGGAAAACGGAACTCGCAGGTGAACGCCCGGCCCGGGGTTAAGCTCCGTTACCCGCCGTACAGCGGGGCCCCTGCGGAGGCCCGAGCCGCGGGCTGCCGCTACCGGCGGGCAGGACGGCCCGGGACGCAGCCCAGAGCGCGGAGCCCGGGGCCAGGCCCGCCGCCCCCGCCTCGCCGCGCGCCACCCGCCCGCCCCCGCCGGTGCCCTCCGAGAAGGCGGCGAGAAATTCCGGGCGGCTCTGCGGGGCCCCAGCTCGGCCAGCCGCTGCTGCCCGCCCGCCGGTCTTCTCCCCTCGGACAGCTGCCCCAACAGGGCTTCCGCTTCCCCCGCCCGGGCCCGAGCCCTGCCCCGCCGCTGCGCGCTCCGGGCATCCCGGCCTCTCAGCCCCCCACCACTTACATCCTTCTTCACCTCGGCCATCTCGTCCTCCGTCAGCAGCCGCCCCACAGCCCCCGAGCTCAGGGCCGAGCCCGGTCCCTCCATAGCGATAAGCCGTCCGCCAGCGCCGCCGCTGGGAAAACCCGCTCTGGGCAGCGCTTCCGGCCCGGGTCCCGCCCGCGCAGGCCCGGCCCCGCCCCGCTCCCTACCGCCGCCACCGCGCCCTCAAGCTGCGAGCCCGAGCATCGGCGCGTCCCTGGCACCGCATGCGGCGCCCCGCTCCGGCGGGAGCCTCGGCTGAGGGGCCGTGAGCCGCCCTGGGCCAGGGCGGGCGGGGCTCCGGGCGGCGGCGAGCCGCTGGGGCTGGCAGCGGGGTCCCGCCTGCCGTGCAGAGGTGCGGGGAGCGGCTCCCGTCGCGGGTTAGGCCCTGCATTTGCCCGGAGCGGCCGCTCGCTGCGCCTGTCCTCCGTGCCTGCAGCCCGCGGGTCACTGAGCGCTCCCGCTGCGACGGGGCGTGGGGAGTGCGAGCGGGTGTACCCCGCTCGGGGGTACGAGCTGCGGCCGCGCCGCTGCCCCGGGGCGCGCCCCGCTTGCGCAGCCCCTCTGAGAGCAGCGACTGGCGGCGCGCAGCGCGGCTGGCGGCTCGTACCGCCGGGGACAGCGGGGTTCCCAGCGAGGCTCGGGCGCTGACAGCGGTCAGACCCCTCTGCTGGGAAGGGCTCTCTTCCGCGGTGCTGCGGCCCGCAAGGGAGCAGCTCGCAAGGGGGGGCAGCCCGCAAGGGGGGGGCAGCCCGCAAGGGAGCAGTACGCAGGGGGGCAGCCCGCAGGGGGGCAGCCCCCAAGGGGGCAGTACGCAGGGGGGCAGCCCGCAAGGGGGCAGCCCACAGCTCCCGTGGGAGCCCCTAGTCCCACCGGCGCCGCTGCCCGGCAGGGAGAGGCCCCGGCCCCGGCCGCGGGGCCACTTAAAGCACCGAAGACGAAATGTATTTGTTTCCCTTGTCCAAGTTCAGCCTCGGGTTATCGCTGCAGGCTTGAAGACTTGGCTTCCCCCAGCTGAACAGCAGAGCGTATGGAAGCGGAAGCAATCAACGCCGGGTCTGGCTGTCAGGCGGGAACACTCCCAGTTCTACAACTGCCCTGCGGAGTCCCCCTGGCTGGTGTGCCACGCTACTGCCGTGCGCTCCGAACACGGACCGCAGCGATACCTCTGCACAGCGCTAGCACTCCCAGCTTCTCAACAACGCGTGGGGTAGCGTGTAAGAAATAAAGGACCAGTCACCCGGGCTGATTTCCGTAGGGCTGGGCGTTAAAATCACAGCCAGCCCCCGAACTGCTTGCCAGGAAACGCCCAGCCAGCTCTGCTCCCAGCCACTGATGGGAAGGATGCTGCTGCCCAGTGAAAACTTCCCATCTGCCCTCACCGTCCAGTCCTGCAGCCCTGATCGCTGGTAATTTGGCACACAGGTCACAGCCTCCCCCCGCGAGAAGCCTACCTTTGCTGTAGTCTTTTTTCAAGTCCGAGTGCCTATGTTGCTCCTTAGTAGTACCTACCTAGTTGGGTCCTAGGCACCCAAATACGTTGAAAGGTTTCAGATCCTCTGCTGCTTCCAGTGAGCTGATGTGGCACTTCTGAGACAGAGCCAGGCATCTTCCCAGCTCCTGACTCCCACCCTTGTTCATTAAACCAAATGCCTTTTAACTCTTCCTCTTCGAGGCAAATTATATTGTAAACTTCACTGGCTCTGTACAATAACACTGACAAACATAGCTATCATGTATGCTGGATTTAGAGTATTTGTTAATGAACTTTCTCAGTGAAAGGTGAAAATAAAGCCACACAATGCCTGGAGGGTTAGGCTTCTGGACTCCTGAGCCATGTATGAGACAAACTGTAATTAAATAACTTCAGCAATTAGGAAAAGAGCATAGAATCACAGAACAGTTTGGGTTGGAAGGGACCTTCAAAGACCATCTAGTTCCAACCCCCTGCCACGGGCAGGGACACTCTCCACCAGACTAGGTTGCACGAGGTTAGAGAATACAAGAATAGAATATATTTTAGCAGACTTAATACCAACAAGCCCTAACAGGATTTAATGGCCCAGGCACCTGGAAGAAGGCTACTCTCAGTGTTAAATTAATTTCAGGAGGTTAGCATCAGTTCAGTATTAAGAAGTCAGCCTCAGTGATGAGTGAGCTAGAGATAATTTCTTTCAAGGGAGCTGGGGAGATTTTGGAAACTGCATTGGTTTTATGAGGCTGTACATATGTACTATCCCTCTAGAACAGATTTCTGAGCCAAAGAATTTTTGGAAACGGCTTACAACCTAGCACTGTCCAAATCTTTCACAATATTGGTCCTAGAAAATAGAACACTGCCACAGTTTGTCAGAAGAGGTCAGCTGGCTTTTCGGCTCCAGGTTGTCTTCTCTTCCTCCCTCCACCTGCATGGATCAACCCCTCTTCAGGCAGCCTGTCCTTACTGCAAGGCAGGGGCCTCAACCCTACAGCTATGTTTTGCGGAGAGCACTCCTTTTTAAATTACTATTATGCTTTTGCTATTCTGTGAGGAACTTCTTAATGTGGCAGTGGGGGTGGCTTGTGTAGCTTTTGTTATTTTTAATTATTGCCATGTAGAAACAAATCCAAGTAAATTGGTACCAACTGTCTCCTGTGGATATGGGTACACAACGATGCATGTAAATGCAGCTGTTCACTGTATTAATTGCACGAAGCTAAATGTGTCTACATTACACATAGCACTGATTCAACTATAAGAGTACAAATGATGCTTTTAACCAGTGTAGTTTAATTAGTACAAGGCCTGTACTAATCAACCCTAGTGAAAGCTTTCCTGCTTCTTCAGCAAGACCAGCACTGGAATAGAGTTTAGTTAAAGTCCTATTACTAGAAAAACTGGACAGTTTGGAAGGGATGGTGGAATGTGGTTTGGGGTTTTTTTTTTTCCTACAGTACTGATAATTGGTTCTGGACTTAAAAAGTTGGAGCAGTATGGAGGCCTTGAAGAACTGGAGGTTGGGTTGCCACCAGGTGGCACTGAAGGCCCACGAGCACTTAGGACATGCCCGCCGAGCCTGGAGCAGTTTGCTTTGTCTGCCGAGATCACTAATCCTAGTATCACAACCTAATGATATTACAGCACGAGGGTACAAGCGGAGATCAGCCCCACACGCACCTTTTGCAGCGCACAAGTAGCACTGAGATGTAAAACACGCGACCACCTGTCACGTCACCGCAAAACAACATCTGAAACGCAGCCACCTCCTGGCATCTGGGGAGGAGAGACACCAAGAGCTACCCGATTAACTCAGCCGCGTCGGTCACACCACTAAACCTTGTAGCTTCACTGCTTGTAACTTACAGTAAACACAGGAGCTACAAAGAAATTACTATACTACGTTGACGTCAGTTTAGGTATCTTGGACAGCAATAAAATTTAGTCACAAGCCTTGTATCTAGAACACTCAGGCAATAGCCCCTCTCTATATACATCATTCTTTCTGTACGTTATTCTTAAATGGAGAGTCTAAAATGATGATTTGCTTCTAAAGGGTCAGGATTTCCTCTAACAGGCTTAAAGGCTTGAGCACTAGTGTCTGTAACTGGCTTTATTTCTAGGCATATAAGAAGCTCCCAAATAGAAAGATAGCGTGAAACAGCACCACATCAAAGGCGTACGCTTTCAGTTTCAAAACAAGAGGCAAAAACTACAGGGTGCACAGTACAACTGACACTTTATTCCTTCATGATGGGGAGATGTAGGATTGAAACTGCAAGAGTCACAAAAAAAAAATAATCAAAGTGCAAACCTCTATTAGGTTATGGAATGTGTTGATGGTTTTGGCACAAGAAGTGGGGGACTATATACTGCGTTGAGATTGTAAGTTTAATGAAATGTAACGCTTCTGTGTTCAGTAGTCATATTTGTGCACTGCAGAACAATGTAAAACAGTGACTAACACGATTCACATGCAACTCTATACAAGTTACATCGTACGTCCAGTTAGAACTTTTCTGAAAATACATGTTTCACAATCACTTCACAAATACCATTCTTTAATTGGTCTTATCTGTTCAGCTTCCTGATTGATAAAAGCAAAAATAGAGAATCTTAAATAGTAAATTATTTTCTCCAAATGGTTCCATGTGAATGTTGATGTTTTCTATCAGAGCAATTTGGCTCTGACTTCACTGATTGAGCATCTAAGAAGCTGAGTGAAATAAAGCTCACTTTTTTCCATAATTCATCCCGATTTGCTGTGGCCAAACAGCATTCTGTGCACTGACTTTTTGTTTTTAGAACTGGACATAGTGTTGCTTACGAGCTCTGTACCTATCACATGGAAATCACCAGGAAAATCAGAGCATAGCTTCATACCACGGCATCTATCCAAGACTGACAAGCAGTGTATAGCATGGAAAAGACGACTATGCAGGAATGGAAGAATTCAAGTTTAGCTTATAAGTTACTGTATTCATTCACATTTTCAGTCCGGAGAGAGACACTGCATTCACATCCTGGTGAAGAGAGAAACCCACAGATCACAGCTCTTCCTAAACTCCTGGCAAAGAGAACATCCATGAAAAGTCTGTAACGCACACTGTAGCTCTTTCATGTGAGCCAGGCTAAACTGATTGCTCACAGGAAAAAAAAAAACCCAAGCAAATAAAACAACCTGCTTGATGAGTAATTCAAGCCCCACTGCTGAGCTGTTAACCACAAGAACTTCTGCAGCAGCCTGCGATGTCACACAGCCTGACAGTTGTTATCAAGTGTTTTATGTGGGCAGCTATTAGTGCTCAGTGTCTCATCTCCTTTTTTTTGGCTTGGGATTTTATTTTATTATTTATATTAATCAAGGATGATGATTTATATCAGGCATCTGAGAAATGTTCTGGTGACAAGATGGACAGGATGCCGTTAGATGCATACGTGTCACAGCAGAAATGTCCTCACAACTGAATTCTTCGTTTGGGCAACAGAAAAAAAAAGCAAACAGCAGGAACAAGAAGAATTTGGCATGACCTTATGTCTTAGTACCATACTGCAAATGCACAAACCGAAGTGCCCTTAATATGTTTTTGCTTTATAATGCCACAATAAAGAGTAATTCTAGAAGCAGAGAGGTGAGAGTAATCCCACTGACCAGCTTAGGTAACTTTTGGCATTGGGCTAAGATGTAATTTTGAGCATCTATGCTAGAAGACTATGACACCTACAGAGACAAAGCAAGTGAGATTAAGAGCACCTAAATTCTGTGCCTGAAGTTGGAACACAACTTGAAATCATCCCCTGAGGGAACCCAGGTCCCTCAGCCCCTCCCTTGCTCTTTCCGTATACCACAACACAGCCCTGAAGGCAAGGAAATCTAACAGGCATCAGGTGAAAACCCAACCCCTCTGTCCACAGGGATGTGACTCCCCCTCTTCCTCCAGGGGAATTCACTGTCACCTGTTCTACTGCTTTCAGGGTCACAAGATATCAGAAATGTGCACCAGAAATATTTCTCTTTTCTGGAGTGATCCTAAAGAAGAGGAGTCACCTTCCTCACTCTCTGGATCTGTAGCTCCTGTTGGCAGTCATCCTTCCAGCTCCAAGGAAGCTGCTCAGAACCAAAGCAGACACCCTCCCCCCCCCCAGTTTCTCCTCCCTCCTGGCACCTACTCAGGGAGGGAATGGGTTTAGGGATACTTTGGAGTGACAACAAAGAGGGAGGAGTGCAGAAAAAGAAGAATGAAGTAGAACTGAAACAACAGAAAGCAAAATTACTTGGGGTTAAAAGAGAAAAGTGCTCATCATGCCTTAAATTAGAAATGAGTCTGCAGAAGAGACAGACAGGTGAAAGGTGAGAAGGTGGAAGGAAAAACCAAACCCCACAGAAAGACTGAGAAATCCAATAGAACTCCCACAAGCCTTACACTGTCCCAGTGCAGCTGGGTGCTCTGGCTCCCAATGAGAGCAGGGAAAGTGGGACTGAAGGACATGGCAGGAGATGCACGGACAGGTCAGGGGGATTCTGTTCTGGCTTCGTACGACAGTTCCCATGGCTGTACAGGTTTTTAACAGAGCATGGCCTGCCTCCAGAAGTTAAATACTACAGGGTCACTTTTTGGCACAAAATCTTTGTTTAATGTCAAGTAGTTTTAAAATCCAAGATGCTTTGTTAGGTATTTAAAAAGCACCAAGGGAAGGTGGGAAAAGGGATTCCCCACTGCAATGTTTACATCCACAGAGCCTGATCACCTGAGTCAGACTTAAATGGTGGTGCACAGGAACAGAGGTGACATGAGGAGAACCCTTTGGGACAGCATAGTGTCATAAAACCAGCACCTGCTGTTTGGCAGGCTAAAGACTTCCTTTGGGTTATGCTCCCTCTTCACATACATTATATTCACTTAGCAATGCGCTCTCTGCACTCTCTCTCATGATGCCTTGTGTCCTCACAACATACAGTGTGCCCACAAAGCATCAGATGTATTCTGGTAGCTGCCAGGAGGTTTCCTCCTCGTTAGCTGCTGAGACAAAGTGAGAGATACGCTGAGGAGTAGCTATGGATATGAGTACTTGTGTTTCCTCTCTTATGACTGCACAACAAAGCACGCAGGTTTCCAAAGGATATCCAAGTGTGTGCTTGGTTAATGCTGTTTGCTTTCCTGCAGACCACATTGCCTGAGTGCCCCCTGCTCACTTCCCACTGTACCTCGGCAACGTGCCACAGCTGGTTCAGGAAAGGTGGAGGAGATGTCTAGGAAGCTGATAACATGTTCAGACTATTTGTCAGCCTCCGGAGAGTTCCCACCATTGCCTCTGTTTGGGAATTTCTCTATCCTTAGTTTACAAATGATTTAAGAAGCAGCATGAGAATACAAGGGGGTATGCTTCACTTTACTGTGGTGAAAAAGAAGTATGACTCAGCGGGTAAACACGCCGTGGAATTTGCTGCAGAAATTGTATTTGTTTTAACTGAATACCACAGTAAATATTCATGCAATTAATGAAAATAAGATGGTTATGGTTCCAAGAAAAACTGCCCCAAGGGCAGATAAAGTACAAATGCCAATCTTTCAGGAAAAAATAGCTTCACTTATTCACGAGCATAATCCAGGAATAGCTGTCCTTCAACTTCTCCTGTCACCCTTTTCTTTTAAATTTTGCTAGTAAGTGGCCTCCAAAAAAGGAGAAAACAGAGACAGAAATAAATAAAAAGTAAACCAAGAGAATTAACCCCTCCAATATTTTAGATTATTTTTGTCAGCTTATCTTCCCAAAAGACTCTCAGCCTTTCATTTTTGTGGCTTGGGTGCTCCCTGGGATCTGGACTTTGTAAAAACTCCTTTTCCATTCTCACCAAATCAAAAGTCAAGGCATTAAGCAGCAAACCAGGACCTGATCTGTCAGGACGTATCTTGTGTGGCTGTGCTACTATCCCTTTTGCTGTCAGACACTGCTCTTGAGCTCTCCCTGTGGAAGCAAGTTTTTTCTGAAGTTGCTACCTGGTGTCTGAAAGTGACTCCAGCCAGAACTCTGCCCAGCAGCAGCTGGGGCAGTGAGCACAGTCCATTGCCCACTGTTCCAGCTGGCGTATGCAACGCTTCCCTACCACACAAGATACCAAGTTCATGAGGCCACTGAGTTTTCTTCAGTCTCCCCAGTAACTTGCATCACTGAAAGTAAAGTGGATCAAGGAAGGAAATAAAAAGAGGCAGAGCAAGGAAGAAAGAAAAATGACAGGAGAAAGAAAAAGTGTAAACACAACAGAGGTGCTTGAAATGTTAAGAATTAGTTGGTTTTCTTAAAATTTCCACACAGATATGTTAAGTCACTAAAGCTAGGGGTTAGCCATTATAATTGTCTTCTGCTAGCCCATGGGACTAGCACAGTTTAGAGTTACGTGCCCCCCAGTGAACCGCACATCCACCTTAAATACCATCTACAAGGACATAATAAAAATACACAAAGCAAAAAGTTTGTAAACAAGGGTTAGTAGCACAGTGGTACAGTAGATTGTCAATAAAAACAATAAAAGTGTGGATACAGATTCGTCTACCTTGTGTGTAACATTATTGCCAGTTACAAGGGAGGGACTCTGTAAACTCATAATTCTGAATTTTTGTTAATAAGCACAGAGCAACAGGTGAGCGCCCCATCTACTTTCTCCAGCTCTGTGTTGGCTATTGGTATCAGCATGTGGTCCTTCAGTTTTTCAAAAACCTGTTTAGGAAAGAAAGCAGAAATAGTTACATTTTACACCTGTTTTCCCTTTTCTCTCAGTACTTACAGAACAAACATGCATGGATTTACCAGCAGGTGCAAAGCCACCCTGATCATTTGTGATCAACAGTAACATTTAAAGTTTACATGGCCTTCTGGCTGTAGGACTTGTGCACATCACTGCTGTGGGGAAAGGAACTGGTGCTACTTCCAATGATGCTGAAGCAGCACCAAGGGCAGAAGAGAGGAATTAACTCAGCAATGGAGATGAGAAGAGAGCCTAAGCCTTCCACCATCTAGTATTTCCTGACAGGATGCACCAGCCCATTCTGGACAGCACTTGACTCCAATTACCACCGACTTGCTGGCAAGGCTGGGATGCCAGGGGTCTCCCAAGCATGGCTCTCACCTTCGCGCTCTCCGGGTACTCCTCGGGAGCTCGGTGCAGCAGGACGTGGCCTTTGCTGGGAATGTTTAAGTAGATGCAGTTTGCTGCAGCGTCATCGGGCACTGTCAGCTTGTCGTAGCGGTGGTCGCTCATCTGTTGCATGGTCTGCAGGGAGACACAAAGCACAGCTATTTAGGCCAAACACATCAGCAGCCCCAAACAAATGGGAGAACAGAGCCTTCATAAAATAGCTAAGAGTGATTGCCAGGTTAGCCAAGAGCCATTTTGCTAAAGCAAGTAAGGAGATCTCTTTTCATCTCTGCCCTTCAAGGAAGGCTATCCACCCTAACTGAAATGAGCAGTAAAAACTTTTGTAAAAGGGCTCCTGCAACTGGTGGGATTAAGCAGGGCCTTCAGTAAGCATTGTCCATGAGGCCTTTTCCGTAAGCAATGCACATTGAGTATGCAAAACTCCCCCTTCCATTGATGGAAACTATAGGTGTTCAGCACCTTCAAAAAAAGCAGCCGTCATTCAATATTTACAAAATAAGCGTGAATTAACACCAACAGGACAGGAGCCGTTCCCAGCCTGTAGATCAGCCCAAAGTTCATTCTTTTCAAGGAACCCTTTCTGCTTCCCAAGCAGTTACTCTTTCACCAAGCACCTGTGCCGGGGAGCCAGAAGGCACGTCTGCGCTAATCCTCGTTCCCAAGGGGACAACACAATAACCTCCTCTCAACAGTAGAGCTGGTGGGTTTCAGAGGTTTGGGTTATAAATATATGGCTCTTACACAAATGTGGATCCTGGTTGGAATTTCAGAGACTCTCAGCACATGAGAAGCCCAAGATCAAGATTTTGGATCAGGCTCAACACTTTAATAAAAATGGGGAAAGCCTGGAGACAACACGCCTGACTCCCCATTGTACCATTCCAGTTTTGTTGGCTTCACCCTGACAGAGATCAAGAATAACAGTAAAGTAAAAAAAGCTTTAAATCAAAGGCTGGTCCCACAGGAAGCCTAAGTGAATGCAAGTGTTCTTGTTTCTCTCCCAGCCCCCTGTTCTCGCATGGAAAAGTTGCAAACAGAAAGAAAAGACTTTTGTTCAGCTTGAAAACACTCACACTAATATTATCTTAATAAACCAATATTTTCTAAACAAAGTTTTTCAACTACATTCCCTTCTCAGAGAAACCCACAGATCTATATTGCATAGCAGAGAGCACACTTTGATTTTAGGCACAGTTGAGTTCATTACATTATTTGCTAGGTTGTTCATTTGTACTACTTCTCATTCATTAAAAATACTACAGAGAACTGAATTATGACAAACATTTACAACACTGGGAAGCAACAAAGCAACACAGGCTCACACACACCTACAATATAGAATTCCTTTATAGATCTGGATACATTATTCGGTTTGTAGCCTGAGTCAGCCACATCCTGTGGAGAACATGAAACTCACGACAAAGAATGCCAGGCATTCTTGAGGAAGCGTTATCAGATTGTCATTTCTTGTTTCTTCTGAAGTTATGAAACTCTCCTGAGTTCCCAAGGTCACATCTACCTCCATAAAAGGTTAATGGGTTTTTCTGGAGAAAAATCCTTGCACCTTTACTCCACCAGATGTATTTTTATTACTGTGCTTACCGTGGCTGACTTTCCTATTTACAATTTCATTTCTGTTACAGTGCCAAGATGTATTTTATTACGCCTTCCTTGATCTTGCAGACATCTAGCAGCAGGTGACATGCTTGAGTCTAGTGCAACTCTTCCCCCTGGTAACCAGAGCCAGCAGACTCATCCTCTACCTGCAGCTTCTCTTTTATTCCCTACATAATCTTTTTAAGTCCGGATTACAGGAAACATTTATTAAATCTACAGTGAAATACAGGTATCACTAAAGTAAAAGTCACAATGCTTGACTTTTGCTCAGCTCCCAAACAGTTCTGCTTTTTCCAGTCCTTGTGGGAAACCAAATCCCAATACTGAAGATTTTCTGTATCTCATTCATCAGAAATACGTTGTGAATCACTGTGAAACATTTCCATATGAAAATACAAATGAATTCTTAAGCAGAAGGGTACAGACACATACCCCATTCATTCGCTTCTGCAGAACGCTGAAGCAAGAAGAGCAGCAGCAACCAGAAATGGAGAAGTGGCAGGGCTCTAGCTGTGCCATCACCAAGCACAAACCAGCTTCGGGAAGCCTGGGAGAGGATGGTGAGGGCACGTTAGGAAGATTGTTTCCAAGATTCAAAACCACAAGTGGTGGCTGAATTAATTCAGAAATAAATGACCAGGAAAGCACAAAGGTTTGAGTACACAGCTGTGACACAGGGAACAGTATCTCAGCTAGCCTGAACACTGCAAGAAAGCATTTATTAGTACCTGGAGGTCTGACAATATGAGATTACTCTCTTTCTTAGCTCTTAAGATAAGAAGGAAATCATATTTGCAAGCTTTCATCGCTGTTACAACTGTGCCTGCATTTTGAAATAAAATTTCAAACCCACCTTCTTGAGAGTGCTCAGGAAATAACCCCCAAACCTGCTGCACAGGGAGGCTCTGGGTACAGCAGAGATGCACCAATACGACACAATCAGGTTATTTTAAAGACCCGTGGGATTTTCCATATTTCTATTATGTAAAGTCATTCAGCAGACGTGCCTGGCCAGATAGAACTCCAGGGCAGAAAAAGAGATAAAAGCAAGGTCTCTTGATTGTATTTTCTATCAGATACACCCCAAAAACATGGGGCTTTTTTGGGAAACGACAAGTTTCCAAAGACTATAGGGCTCACACAATGTGTTTGCTGAGGGCTGGCTTTCTGCCCACGAGCATATGCACAGCTAGGTTAAAAGCCAGGCATTTCCCGCATGCCTAGCTTTTCTGGGAACTTTCTTCAGCCTGGAAAGGGTAATTTTCATTGCGCATTCTCTCAGCCCTTAGTCATGCTTTCCTTATGTTGAAGTCATTCGCATAGCCTAAAATGCCTTTTCTATAGTTTTTTACAGTGTGTCCTCAGACAACTGAGGTAATGGATAAGCTAAATAATCCTAAATATGTAGCAGCATTATGCATGAAGGAAAAATGCGCGTGTGTTTAGGGCCTATTATCACTGACAGAGTTAAGATGACTACATATGCCTCAAACAGGCCAAGCCTAGTTACAGATCTCCCCCCTCCATAAGGAAGGCTGCGGTCTGAGCCCTGCTGGCATCTGGGACCTACCGACTTCCAGACTGGAGCACCCCCACCGCACCTGCGATGCACCTCTGTCTCCCCAACACCCCAGGAGCAAAGCCAGGCACGCGCTGGATGTTCCTCGTGCTAGCAGGGCAATGAGGACTGCACCTAGGAATGCCTGTGTCATGTTGACAGAGCAGCAGTAGCACAGATTGTCAGGTCTGATTCTTGTTTTGATTAGACCCTGCTTCTCTACCCCCCCAGTATTTAGGAGAAAAACCAAACCTAAATCCAAGTCAAATGTACTAATCCTTCACCCACAGGACTGGTCCCTCACCAGATTTCAGCTACCTTGTCCTAAATTCTTCACATCTCAGTATTATGAAAATTACCTACTTAAAACTATTTAAGCTATTTTTTTTTCCCATCCCATCCCTTTCCTTCTTTCCAAGCACATTAAAGTTTGGCCTGTTTTGCAATGATGATTAACATTTGCCCTGGAGTACAGATCAAACTGGAAGATTTTAATCCAAGAGACTGACAGTTAAAAGATTAAGCTACATCAAGACTTTGCCCGAAAACAATGAAAATTAAGTCTTTTGTAGTGCAGGGCAACTAACACCAATGAGGAGAATAACACAGGAATACACAGTCACATCTTTCCAGGTTGGCTGGGAGCTTGGAAAACAACGTGTTTCTCATCTGCATGGAGGAAGGACGACTTGTCTGGGAAAAAGAGCAGGGTTATGCCCTTACACACTTAAAGCAAAAGATGAGGACGGGCACCTTGCCAGTTCGTTGCCACCTGGAGGGAGGACTGAGAAAGGTCAGTTATTGCTTGCTACACTGAAAACACTGCTAATTACCAAACCTGCCATTTTTTAATGCTTGCAGAACCTGGAAGGGACTTTCAGTGCTGTGGTCCTCAGCCCCATATCAGAGATGACAATAGTCTACTTTTGCATCTTAAGACAGAGATTGGAGGCAACTGAGTTTTGATATGTGGCTCCCAGGAACCTCAACTCATCAGCTGTCATAGAGAGCAATACCACGTACAGCACTGCCCCAGGAGTCTATCCAGTTGGCTTTTCTACCTGTAGCAAGGTTGCTTCAGAGTTGAGACATATACTGTATGACAAAGCATTTCTTTTCCTTGCCCTTTTGAACTGGTCCCTTGCCTTCAGAGCTCCTCTCATTCCTGAACTGGAAGAGGCAGCAAACAGCTGATCCCCAGTTGTCTTTTCTGTATCATTCCTGGTTCTACAGGCATCTATCATCCCACCTTAGATGTCTCTTTCTCAGGCTAGTCATAGCTTGTTTAGTTTATCTCCATTGGCCAGCTGTCCTGTATACGTGCCCATCCTTACTGCACTTTTCTAAATCTTCCCTCTTCTCTTTTCTTGGAATGAAGGGATCATGCATGCAAGGTACACACAACAGCCAGCATGCAGATGCACCACAGCTTTAATCAGGTTATGTTCTCCATTTGGTTTTCAGCTGAGCAAGCAATTTCAACAAGCCTGGGATCTTATTTCTGTGGTAATGATCAGTTAGAGCACATTATTTTGTATGTGATGTTCACATTGTCATTCTCCCTGTTCCTACTTTACACTTATCTATGCTGACTGTCATTCATTGTTTTATTGCCCTGCCTCTGACTGTAAAGTTCCTTCCTTGCTTTCTTCCTATTTGGAGAAATAACTGGCACTGCAGAGATAAAAGCAACAGCCTTAGGGTTCAACACAAGAAAACGCAGGACAGAGTGGGGCTGGAGAGCTCCACCTCGGTGCTACGTACTGGGGTGCTGGGACACAGCTTGCCATGCAAGGCACACTAATCGACAGCATCTCAGAGTTTCCTTGAAATGCTGCAGTTCCAACAGAGACTGTAAAGAGTTGGCCAGACTGGCCAGAGGGGACAGAAGAGCAGAGCTGGAAAAGCCAGTGATCTTGCCTGATTGTCAAGATCTCTCTTGACACCCCTGACAGGCAGGAGAGATGACAGCGGATAGGCTCAGTGGGAAGTGGACAAGGCAGCCACTTTGAGCAGCACAAAGCACAGGAGAATGATCTAAGGTTTCTTGGTATTGAAAAGCCTGCCAGAGAGACAGGGTAGGACAGACCAGACCCTATGGATGCAAACGCAGGATCCCACAAGTACAAGAGAACAACTGCATTGTACATCTATTCCAAACCAGCAATGCCCCAGTCTGCCACAGCCGCTATGCCAAGTTTCTTAGCTCATACACACCCCAGAGCATTACTTTAATTTCTACCTACCACCCATGCTCTCAGCAGCTGGGCTTTGGGCTTCTCCTCCCTGCTGCACCCTCTCTGTCATGTTTTCCAGGAGACAGAGTTCATCAAGCAACCTCTCCCACCCCTCTCCTCGTCTTTTCCTGGCGCAAGACACCTTTTGCATCACGGCAGATGTGACGGGTACCAGGTGCCATTCACAGGCACACCTGCCCCTCTGAAGCACCCTGTGTCACAGCCATGCTGTCACCTGCCTGCCAGCCCTGCCCAAGGACCGCTACAAAGGGAAACCACGACCTACGTAGGGGGAAAGGAAGCAGCTTATGTTTGTTGTTGTCAAAAGGCAAGAGGACGAACATCCTGCCTTTTAGAACAGGAACCCAGAGAGAGAACAGTCAGAGAAAAAAAGCAGCAAAGGAATAGAAACATGAGTCCCCATTTACGCAAGTCAAATGACCTCTTCCCAGCCAGCCTCTGATGCAGCTCCTGTGGCTGACAGCCTTACTGGTGACAACAAAGACATTCTGAAAGGGACGTTTTTGTTGCCCTTATAAAAAAATTATATATATGCATAAATATAACAGTCTCTATTCTACAAATAGGTATTTTTGAGTCTTACAAAAGACTAGGGTCTCTTGCATATATGCAAACTGAACAGCACCAGCACTCAGTTAAGCACAGTACATTTATTACAGCATCTAACTTTTAAAGAAAAACACAAGTAGTGTCTTTTTATAGTAGCAGTTCATCTGGTACTCACAGTTAAGACCTCTGTCCTCTGAGATGCTGTACACCCACAATTCATAAAGTAATGGAAAATCAGAAGCTGAAAGTATGCAGTATCTCATAGGATCTGACCTGGGGCAAGCAAATATGAGCTAAAGGAAAGTGTGCAGAATTGTATAAATTGACTAATCTTCCTATCTATACGGTTGCGAGCAGCAAAGTCTCATTTTTTAATTTCCATTTTTAGAGGCAAGTTGTCAATTGTTCTCTGGATTTCCCTAACCTTTGTCACTGCGCTGCAGGAAAGCCAGCATTCATCTACACTTTCTGCTAATTCCCTACCTGATGTCATCCTCCTTGGGTTATTAATATTAGTAATCATTTCCACAGCAACCCATTGTGATATCGTAAATAGAGGATTATGACTTCATGTGGGGAATAAGCAGAGGCACAAATGATGAATTCTTAAGGAAGAAGAGAATGTTTTCATGGAAACTCATGCATTACTAGAAAAGACAGACACTACACAGACAATGGGAAGAGCAGCTTAGATGAACTATTTCATGCTGCACAGGGTATGGGCTGCTTTCTAAGAACGTGGGACAGATGAAGCTTTCCCTTTGGAGCCCATGCTCTGGAGACGTGGCTGCAGCAGAGCTAGGAACCCCTTAGCTTTCATGCAGTCAAGGGCTTCTCTCACGCAGGGCAACTCCTCTGCTTTGTAAAGCTGGCACGCTGCAGAGACTTCAGCTGTACAACAGAATAAAAACAAAAGGCATTTAATCGCAGGAATGGGGGCAACTGCCAATGCTAGGACAACTACTCATGCCCAAGTCTTTTAAAGCACTGCTCTGGATACAGACCAAGGGCCTAGCTGCCCAAAAGAGACTCCTTTCTATTTTATCCTCAAGTTGTGGTTTTGATAAGCCTCCCTTGACCTCTGTCAACACAGTGTACGGGGCAGCTTTCACAATAGTGTCCTTCAGGGAATAATTTAGGGGATGAATGAGAAGCTCCACTACCAATAGAATATACTGAATGGGAGAGCCAAGAACAAGGCAGAGCAATCATGTCCAACCTTTTATTGAAAGAGGGGGGAAAAAGGAAAAGTATTTGCTGAAGTCATGGTATGGCAACTGCTCTACCTATTCTGATACACTTCTGACATAATTAAATTGCATCCACTAATGAAGTCAGAGCCAAGGATACCAAGGATGAGCTCAGTTCCCACTGTCATCATGTCTAGAGTTCGTCTATGCTGCTGGAACCTGAATTGCATTACATTCTGGGTCAGTCCCCACTCATCTGCTGTCCACAGCAAGACCCCAGGGCTGTGTCCCATGCTGTGGAAAAAGCAATGCAGAGCGTTCACCTGCAGTGCTGCCCCCTCACCTCCCTTCGCCCAAGCTGGCACTGTCACAGCCTGAATTCATCTTCATCCACGCTCATGGTAAAGGTCAGTGGCTCCAACAGTGCAGGATCAGAGCCCAAAGGTGGCATTTGGAGGAAATCCTGCCTTCGCTGAAGGAACATAAAAATCATCTCAGGCTTTAGTGGCTCAACAGCCAAGGTTAACATTCAACTGCAGAGTTGAAGGATTGTACAGAATCATGAATGGGTTTAACTACAAGAAGGAATTAAATGCATGCTGGAAACAGCAGAAGAAAGTTAACGTTTCAGATGTGACAGCCACTGCAGGACCTGACAGTTTCTGCAGTTAATTTGTCTCTTTCACCTAGTTTCCTTGAGTGCCACTTTTCAGCTACAGCTCAAATATTCTATCTTTGCCAGAGCCTGAAGAGGATTTCATAGTTAAAATGTCGCTTTTGATTTATTATCTGCTTCTACCATGTGCTCTATAATCCTAAACTCTGTGCACTCATTTCCTAGCTCACTTGCAGTGCTTTACATTATATACTCAGCACTAAACTCATGATCAATTACACTCTGCCATATGTGAGCACCAGGATGCAATTTCTTTTCCTACTTTTAAAGTGTCATAAGGATACATAAGTTGCACCAGTAAGAACAGTCAAGAAAAAAAATTTTTGAACAAGATTGTTAGTAGGAAGATAAATCCTTTTTTAAATGTAAAATGCTAGCATAGCATGACATAGCAGTTCACTTGTTGCCTAACAAGACACACTACAGAATGAAAACAACTCAATTACCAGGGATGGTTAAAGACAGCTTAATCATCTTGCCTGTATGATTGCACTTCCAGAGCAGACATGAAAAATAGCAACAACAAAGCAGAGGTTTAAAATAACAAGCTATCACAATAAAGGAGCAGCACGCTAGGCTGTGCCAGGCAAATGACTCAGTAGAAGCTCAGGGGACCGCACAGCCACCCAGACTGCAATGGGTACTGAGAGGAGCAGCTGACAGCACTGCTATAGCTCAGCTGATCTGGTGAAACCAGGGAGCAGCTTCTAACTCCAAGTATCAGTGCCTCATAGAGACCCTATTGCAATGACTTTTCCACAAGACCCCAGGAAGCTGATTACCAACTGAATTATTTTTTTTCCATCAGAGGCAAGTGAACAAACACAAAGAAATCATCATGCTCAAAAAGCAAGAATTCAAATGATAGAGGAAGCTAGGTGGAAGCAGCACTGGCAGCTCTGCCATTTGAGACAGGTGCTTCCCCCATTTGTTTTCCAGTAACTTCTCTGATGAGATTCAGATCCCTGGAAGAACAGCTAGAGGCTCCTCATGAGAGCAGAGTTAGATCCCATACACCAAGAAACACATGCACTCTGGGTAACTTCACATGTAGCTCTGACTGTGATGTGGCTGTCTGACATAACCTGTCAGCTCGCTGGGATGGTGAGGAGGGCACGTGTTTAACAGAGAAACGCTGCTCCAGGCTGGAGTCCCTAACTTCAGCTGGCAGGGGGCAAGCAAACAGCCCTCACACACATGGAAACCTGCTGCCACATCTTTAATGCAGAGAAACACAATGAAAACTGACATAGGTGATCTGGTTTTTAAAAGATATCTGCTAACAACCTAAGACTGCTAGATTATCCTGTTAATTACAATTTTCCTTTAAAAATGTATCTGCTTTTCACTGTACCTTGATTAACACTGGTATTTACTTGAGGGCTAGTTACCAGCAACATTTAATCAGCTTATCCAAAAAATATTTTTGGCTACAATAGCTAAATTGGTGCACTGCAACACAATTAGCAGAGCTGTGCAAAAGGCTTTAATCACACTGATGAGTTCTCAGATTAGTCCTGGCTCAAGTTCAAATTGCAGCTCTGAGCAACCAGTATTGTACTTCAATTTTGCTCATGTTTATAAACACTCTATACAAGCATATGGCTGGCTGGGTATCCACAAACTCCATCAGGCTGCTGCTCGCGATGCATTCCGACTTTGACCCCGAATATCTGGGACAGTGCCTATTTCACAGGGAAAGATGCAGGGCACCCCAGTCTAAATCAGTCTCACAGCATCAGCAACATTTAACCTTTACAACCAGACCCATTTGTCATGAGCTCCTCAGGGGAAAAGACACGGGTGATAAGCTGGGAACGTGCTCTCAGAGTTTCATGTAGTGATTTCTACTAAAAGAGAAACTTTGACAACTTTTACAAATGAATTAGCAAACTTAAAGCCACTCCAAACTACATGGGAAACTAAGGGACTGTGCCCTCTTGTTTAAGAGCTCCACCGAGCTCACGTGGAGCAATCAAGTTGTGATCCTATTCCCTTAATTACTGCAGGCTGCAAGTCAAAGCCAGCCAAGACTGCACTTTCCTAGCCTCCATAATTCAACCCATATCCAGCAGGAGAGATTCGAAATGTTGGTTTTATCTTAGCTAGGGACTGAGACATTTAAATCGTGAACTGTCACAGGATAAAAAAAGGGAAAAAAGCCCCACTAAATCTCTGCTGATCCCTGACAGTAAGAAGGATGCTGCTGGGAAAATGTCCTAGGATTATGCCCATGAGGAAAATGTGTAAGATCTGAAAAGCAATCGCGCAATGAAATATCGCAGCATGGCAATAAGGACAAGAACTCTCTCAGGCCCCTGTCTTGCAAATACTTAAGGATGTTTTAAAGTAATAAATGTCACTGGCTTACTGAAGCTGAGAAGGCATACAAGACACACAGGATGGGTTCCTAAGCTCTTTTGGGGGCCAGGGATGTTGATTTCAGAGTTACATACTATTTCTGTTGCAAATGTTCTGGCTGGCAGAGATTCAGATCAGTAGTCTTGGTCATCGAAAGCAGCACTGTTCCTTAAAAAAATTCACACAAGTCAGTTTGTGTGAGCTGCATATAAATTGAGAGGATTTCAGAGACCCTTCTCACTAGTTGAGCAGAGCTATCTCTACTCCTCCTCATTTACTTATAAGAGACACAGAGCTGGCTTCCTCCATGTGCTAGTGATCATGTTGCATCAAGGAGGCTTCTACAAAGCCAAAAAGCAAAGCCTGCACTTAGGTTCTTATTTATTGGAAAAATGAATCAGTATAATCGTAAGCTGAAAATCTGGGACTTGCTGCCATCACAGAAAAGTAGATTTTGGTTTAACTTTCAAAGGCAAACAGGCAAGTCCAGATAAAAATGCATACAACACTTAGCTGTAATGCTTTCAGACATGCTCTGGCTTACCTGCATCTCAAGCCAAACCAGGCACGATGGTAGGTCCTAATTTATCAGGAGGAACAAACTCCCCCAAGCTTCACATCCATTAAAGTCTCAGTTACACTTCACTGTTTTGGTGCACCAGCCAAAGTTCCTGCTGCAAAGGGTCAGTGCCTGCAGCTATGCTGCCATGCAAGGGTGGAGGTGACGATCTCTTGGGTGAGCTGTCACCTTGCCTATGGGTGTAACGAGATTCACACCCTCAGATGTCTCTGTGCTCACACCTCCAAAAAAGCTTAATTTGGTAATTTGCTCAGAACACACCCAGCAGGCAGGAAAGCCTCTGTGCCCAGTTCAAACCACAGGAGCAACACACATTACCTACTGAGCATGAGGGTGGTAGTACAGCACCAACCTGTTACACAACAGATCGCTGGTTTGCAAGTCTGCCAGTGAAGAGCCCAAGTTCAAGAGGCCTCTTAGCCTGAGGGTTCAAACCCACACCTCCCACCTTAGAGGAAAATGTTCAGAGATTCAAATTATGGGTAAGGCTGGGGTGAGACTACTCTCCCTTCTGTCTGCTGAAGCCACGCTCTTATGACACCAGAGAGGAAAAAGCGTGACCTGGAAGGAACCTGACTGCAGCCAGGTGATAGAGGAAGGATGGATGGGGAGTGCTGGACTCCAAGCCCTGCAGCTAGAATTACTTACCAACCTGATCCAGAATACCTACACTGCAAAATGTGTACACAGGTCATCTTCACAACTGGGATCAGAGCCCTCTTCCTCCTCCTTCATGCCTAAACTTTTACTTCTCTGGCAATTTTAAAAGCCACACTTCCTCATGGCAACATCTGAAGGAAGCATCTCCTACTGCTCTGATGTTACCTCTTGTGTCTCTCCTATAACCACATTATTGCCTTTTTAGTCAATAAAGCTGTGCAATCCATTTATTTCCTGAAGAGAAATTAACATCACTGTTCTCTTGCCTGATAAACATTCTTTATGGTTTACACATATAGGAGACCCTGAAATGTACCGATTTCCTCTTTCATTGATTTAAATCTGTTTTAAAATGACAGCATATTTGAACAGAGATTAAAATTAAAAGTTTGTTGTTTAGGAAGGTCTCATATGCTTTACCTTGAGGGCTTTCTGTGCAGCTTCACTTGATCCAATAGCAATCAAGTTTGGTCCAGCCATGCTGCAAAAGCTCTTCAGATGCAAAGAATCATGAACAGGGACAGTGGAGACAGCATAATCCTGTATGGGAGCAAAGAATGGTTGCTATAAATATTTTTTAATTGTCCTAGTTCCATAATTAAATTGAGACACTCCATAATTAATTTTACTCTCTGCAAATTAACAATAGGAACGTATCCCAGGGCACAGTGTCAACTGTTTGACATACCCCTCTGGACCAGCTTGTCTTGTCTGGTGCACTGGAGTAAAATCCAGAACATGTTGCAAATATTGTTATTGTTGCAAGTGTAAATAAATACATTAAAATACATAATTAAACAGTAGGTACATAAAACCTCTCCAGGGACCAGTAATAAGAACACATTGCCAATACATGAGAACATTAAGAACATGAGTGTTGATATGCCACAAATAATAACATACGCCTACTATCCAAGTTACTTTATGCAGTGATCTCACATTTCAGATCCAACTTCAGCATCTGTCACTTTACAGGATACTCAAACCTTTTCAGTAACTTGTACCTTTTTTTTTTAAGTAAGTCCTAAATAAATCTCCTGAGTATGATAAATATCTTGGCAAGTATAGTGATAGCTAGTATTTCCTGTGGCTTGAATAAATCTACAAACCTTAAATGTGTCAGCCAGAATTTCTGCACCACGTTGATTTGTCCTCCTGGAAAGACCCACAAAAAATTCTCTGCCTGGAATGAAAAAGTGGAGAGTAAAATAATTACAGCTTTTTTTTTTTTTTAAAGTCATCCAAAGAAATGACCACATCAGAATATACACATTTTAAAAACAGGCCAGCCTTAGAGACATTCTGAAGCAAGCATTCATGGGTAGCATTTGCCTATCTTTCTTTTCTCAAGTTGAACAGTAAAACCAAGCATTCAGCTCAGAAGAATGCAACCTGCAATTGTGAGCTGATAATTTAAAGCAATAATCTTTTTCCAGAAGTCATACTTCACCAGAAGCATAAATAGCTTCCTCTTCTAAAGCTCTGCAATGGTCATTGAGTCACTGAGGAAAGAGAACAGCTGGGCTGGATTAGTGCAGCACTGATAGACCATTTCCCCCTCCCTCTGAGACTTCCTCTGGTCTGGAAGGCTGCTCTGCAGCCCCTGGCATCCTCCAGCTCCAGAGGAAAGCAGGGCTGGATGTGCACCACGTTAGAATGGCCTCCCTTCCCCATCTGCCTCTTTTGAGACCCTTCCTTCCCCTTGGTGAACTAAGGCAAGAGCCAGTCTGCTGTGATGCTGATCAAAATAAACAGGCTCTTTAATCACAGTCAGGGAGCAAGTGTGCACAGCCAATGTGAGAAGATGCCTAATGGGTTTAATGACATAAACACGGTCAGGATCTTCACCTTTGAAGTCAACCATACATGTAAGTTGTCTACCACGTGAAATCTGGCAAGCAGCTCCACCACTTTCTCCATAAACTAAAGATGGACTTTCTGCATTTGATTCATTGAGCTAGTGACAACTGTCTGCATCAAGCTTTTCAGAGTCCTGAAAGCAAGTCTGGTGAACGTAGCTGCTGGTAATAAGAAATATGAAACAACTGCAGGCAGCTGACTACTGAGAGCATTTTTCTTATTGGCACTTTACAAGCTAAAATAAAATTTGTATGCACAGTGCTGCTCTCTATACTGTGTGTACTGCCATTTCATTTATTCAGACATCAGGCAGGACATCGACAGTTGCACTGAAAATTCATCTCAGCTGTCTCTGAGACGTTTAGTACTCAGCACTGAACAAACTGCATGAACAGCACTTTACTGCGCAGATGACAGGTAACACGCAGCCTGTGAGGCAGCCAGAATATGCAAACAGCTAATTCACCACCACTGTACCTGTAAATAAGACATCTCCCCCATCCAGGGTTGCGTTTTCATCTACCATCTCTACTATATTGAGGTTGAGACTTTCTAGCACTTTCTTCATGGCTTCAACCTGTTTAAAAGACAGTTGTTTAGAATATATTCTGTTGTTGAAAAACTTTTAAAAAATACCAACAATACATATAATATTTTATTAAGAATTAACGTCCCTTAACACACCTTTAGTAAGATGGGTGGAAGAGCACTATGTGTCCCTGCCCATCGCAGTTCGCCAACTCTCTCCAGAGGTTTTTGTGGTCTGGAGGGGCTGCTGTGTCTAGTCACAACAACAGGGCTCTTGCCTTTGCCCAGGAACCATGCATAATGCAGAGAAGACAGGCGAGGGGTCCAAACTGTGTTAAGTCCAGTCCCTCTGCACACTAATACCCTCTTTTGCAGATCCTGTCCCTTGGATCTGAGCAGGAAAAATGGCTAGCAGGAGTGACATTCTCTCCTTCCACACTGCCCAAACACAAGGCACAGCTCCACCACCCATGGAGGTGGCGGCTCTACTCCAGGCCCCTCCTCAGGGAAAAAAGAAAGATCCCCAATCAATAAACATTCATTGCCTTCTTATTTTGGCACCTTTACTGAGCACCAGTTCTCCCTACATTTTTGAGCTGACTTGCTACAGAATGACAAGACCTTTCATGCCTGTGTATTATGTGCCTGGCTGCTTCCTACAGAGCCCTGTACGTGTGGCAGGGAGCCTGGGGCTGCCAAACCCGTGTCCCACTGAAAGGAGCTCATAACAGGAGCAGGGAGTGCAGCTTCAGCAGGCTTCCCCTTACCTAACAAGGGCTGCTGAGGATGCCTCTATAGTCTAGAACCTGTTTCTATAGAGGCTCACATCATCAGCCATCCATAAAGGCTAGTGCTCGCTGTGTTCAAACACCACCGTCCTGGTGCCTTGTAAGCCAAAAGAAACACCGACATGCAACCAGCCACTCACTAAACCCTTATGGCTACAGCTTGCAGAATGTCACCAAAAATATGAGCTCATCCACAGAAACCCATGAACCTCATGCAGCATCTTCATGTTTGGTAAAACCTCCTCACCATGATTAACCAGAGGTGCCCAGCAAGCATCAACAACTGCAGAAGTTGTGGTGAAGACCAGTTAAGACAGCTCTGATTTTTGCATGTCTGTCCTGGTGTTGGCTGGGATCGGTATTTCTTCTTGGTACAGTGCTGTACTTCGGATTTAGGATGGGCATCCTGTTGACAACACGCTGGTATTCTGGTTGATGCTAGGCAGTGTCTAAACCAAGGCAAGGACTTTTCACATTCTCACACTGTCCCACCAGCAAGGAAGCTGAGGGGAGCAGCAGAAGCTGGGAGGGGACATGGCCAGGACATCTGACCCACTCCATACCATGTGAAGTCATGCTCAGTAAATAACTTGGGGGGAAGTTGGCCAGGGTTTAGACCATGGCTCAGGAACTGGCTGGGCACTGGTGGTCTGTGGGTCATGAGCAGCTGTACTGTGCATCACTGGTTTTGTATATTCTATTATGAAGCCTTTATCTCAACCCATGAGTTTTACCTTTCCTTTTTCTGAGTCTGTCCCCACTCCACAGGGGGTCAGGATGAGCAAACAGCTGTGCTATTGTTTTAACTTCCTGATGGGTTAAACCATGAAAATCTCCCACAGGTCATTATCTATTTAATATGATAAATTAAGCATTTCTAGAAAAAATACAGGCAGCTAAAGCAGGTGACATGGTACTTCTTCAGCACCACATACCAACAGTAGCAACTCTAGCAACCCTACTGTTGGTTCCTGCCAAACTATACCTGTCACAGCTGAGAAAGGAGATGTGATGGTGATTAGTCCTTCACCCTCACTGCAGCAGCCTCAGAGCAAGAGTAACACATGCCTTGGCTGCCATACCTTCCCAAGAGCAGTGTTGGTTTCAGGGGGTAAGGGTGTGTGTGTGTGGTGTGTGTGCAGATGAGATCCCCCTAAGCCCCATTTCCTGCTCATTTTCTGTGATTCAGCTTTGTGGCATTTGTGAGTGATCCTGCTAACCCTGAACCCCAGGCCCAAAAGGCAAGAGCAAGTCTCCCTGGGCTGCCAGGACAGGTGATGTAGGTCTGTAAGGGATACACCAGATAAAAGGGATACATTGTCTTACTCCGGATTGATCTGCTCTCTGTGGGTTGCTCTTTCTCCTTAGCATGTCCTTGCTCTCTAGCCACCTTGCAATGAGAACCTTGGACAAGCAAACTGTTAAAGCAGGTGCCTCAGTACAACCCTGTTTGAACAAGACAAAGGCAGGTCTTCGCGCTGCCTGGAGAACACTGCAGTGCAGAACTGTACCCAGGAGCTTTCTGAGACCAAGGGACTCGTCCTCCCCACAGGAAATCCCATCGAAGGCTTTAGCACACAGACTGGAGTGAGCCTGCAGCATGCCTTTTACAATGATTAACACTTCTTTTTGCTCCTCTGTCTTTCACTTGATGCTAAAATGACTTCAGGCTAAAACTTGGCACTCAAGAGCCTCCAGGCTTGGTAGTAAGAATTCATCTTTCTTAGTCTTGCTCTATCTCTAGTGATCTTTAAAATTAGATTTATAAGGAGGACTGGACCCAAGTGGTATTTTAAAAATAAATGGGAAACAGCTGAGTTAATATTGGAAAGCTGACTGTTGTATAACCACAGCAACATTTCGTAACATCCGTGTGCTGATAGCAGAGTGATTTCTTTTGCCTGTGAGGCCCCATGGTTTTACTGTGCAGGTGCTATGTGATTAAGGGAAAAAAGCTTCCTATGGAGTAATAGCATTGCAGCATTATATAGGAAGGCTCCCAAACCAAGAACATGTAGGCTAACTGTTTTGTGCCGACATGAAGCAGACAAGCAAACTCATGACTGGGATATCCTGGCACATGAGCACAGCAGCCACAGGCAGTGGGAATAAATAAATATCCCCATCACACAGGGTTATTTAAGGCAGAAGGCCAAACCGCAGGAAAACAGCATCACCCAGCTTGTTGTGAGGTCACCTATCTCCAGTTAACCCACCGGCTCCAGCAGCTTCCAAAACCACCAAGAAGAGAAAGTCCTTTCAGAAGACGTGCTGCTGATCAGGTGCTCCCAACAGAAGCTGTCTGGGTTTTGCAGAGGAAACCAAGCCTGCAGCCACCCCCACCAACACCTGCTCCCCATGCCACTCCTGTCCTCCTGCCTGATACCATGTCCACATGGAGTCTCAGCTACCTGTTTGCTGCAGGGAGAGCCAAAAGCAAAAGCTTCTCTGGACCACAGAAGAACATCTGAGTAAAACCTGGGCAGCCAGCAGAAAAGACATGAAGGTGCCTCGTGCATTGCCTGCAGGCCTTACAGGGCCAGGAACTGCGCGACAAGAATCGCAAAGCAAGCCAGGCATGCTGGCTAGAGAACCTGAGTCTGCTTAGGCTGAATAAACTTATCGTCAGGAGGCAGATTGCTAAGGGGAGAAAAGCAGCATCCTTTCAGCTACGTGGGGAGGCTGGGGAGGTCTGCTGGGAGAAGATGTGTCTGTGACCAGAGCAAACAAGCACCAGCCCCAGAGCTGGTGTAGGCTCCCTCTAGTAGGTGAGAAACCTACTTTTAACCTGAGCAGTGAAACCACACAAAATGCTTGCACCATCCCAAGAAGTGACTCCAATGCAGTCAGCGAAGGTGCTGCAGACCTTCCCAGGGAGAGGCAGGCAAGGAGGCAGCAGTACCTCACACCCCTGGGCCAGAATGGCCAATTAATAACACTTGCACTACAGTACCAATTAAGTCAAGAGCCTAGCTAATGAGAATAGTGGAAAGTAAATGCTGACTCTGGATTTGTGATGCAAGACATACGTTTTGTTTCAATCACCAGGTGCTGATCACCACTTAACCACCAAGCTACATCAGGGATGCCTTGAATTGTTAATTTAATTTACAGGGGTTGATGCAGCTGTAGCATAGACATTAAGGAAAGTTAGAAGAACTAAAAGTTGTCCAAAATCACAAAAAACTAGTTTAAATTGTTTTGTGATTGTTTCAGGCTTTCAAGATATTTATAAGATACTCAAGATGTTTTTCCCCCAACAGTTAAGCTCATTTTAGCTTATGAAACCGAATTTAAACAAAATGACTGCCATATAAATAGCTGGATCTTTTTTCCATGACGGGTGTTAATGGATTCAAGTCTATGGTTCAATGCTTTGCAGGGTTTTTAAGCAAGCAGTAGAAATTTCTAGAGTTTAAATTGGAAAGTGTTGTCCACATGGCTGGGGACACACACTAGGAATATCTATTTTACACAAGCAACGTTCATTGGAAGAAGTCTCAAGTTACTGTTTGTTTTCTACAGGCAACACGAGGAACTTCACTGAGTAGAAGCAGAAATGAAAGGAGCACAAACTGAGATGGAGAAGAGCCACTTGCCACTGTTAAAAAAGCCAAATGAAAATAAAGAACCTGTTAATACAAAACTCCATAAAAACATAACCAAAAATGAATAGCCTGTCTGCTTTTGCATATCACTGAGTTTCCTGCAGAGACTTGTACATCATCTTTAAAGCGGTCCTGCAGCAGTGCTGAGCAGGGGCTCCAACATTCCACATCCAAGGCACATTTCTGACACACAACCATCTTGGGAAGAGCCTGTTGCCTCATTCGGAGTTTGGGTTAGCATGTGAAAGTCCACATGAGCAGCTTGTGTCTGATTCTCATCACTGCAAAAGGGCTTGGCTCCATCCTTAAGCCTTCCCACAGCAGAGAGGATTGTGCCGCTTTCCATCAAGAACTCCTACCCCAGAGAGGAAACAAGATACAATCCCTAGCTAAGGAGGGACAAGTGATTGCTATCCTCAAGTGAAGAGTTAAAAATAGGGATGCATCAAAGATGCTTGATCTTGCAAAGCCCTCTATCCCCCTCACTTTTTATCCTCCCCAAACAACTGATCTCTTTCTGAAATGTGGAGTCTTAACACATACTGGCGAGATTTATAATGAATGAAAGACTAATTCACTGAGCTTGCTTTGATGTACGAACAAATAACCACCTCTTGCTTTTTTTTTTTCCCAGGGGAGAACTGAATAAAGGTGGATGGACAAAATCCTGTGTGAAGCCAGTTACCAGGAGACACCAGTAAAATACTCAAAGTATTTGGACATGACCCGATTACAAGCACATACACTATGAAGACCTACTGCTTTGCTTTTTTCATGAGAGGCAAGAGGAAAAGTCACCTTCCTTCATTTTGTCTCCTTTATTTGAAAGCTAAAGCCCCAGGTAGTCAGAACCCTAGCACACAAAGAGAACGCTCATCTGTATCCCTTAAGATTTTTGTATCCTTTTATCTCAGGTCAGTTTAAGGTTTGTAACACGATCCTGGGTTTCATTGTACATGTACCCATTAGTACGTAGGTTGAGTGTTAAAGCTTGTACGCTTTGTGTAGTGATATTTTTTTCTAATAAGCACATTCCTGGTGTGAGACGGGATGTGTCTAATCCATAGCAAAGCTGATTGAGAGACAATGGGCTCCAGCTAGCTCAGCTCTGTTTCAAGGAAAGAGGACAATAACAGTGTTTGACATTTATAAGAATCTAATTTCCTCGTGCTTTAAAAATGGAGCTCATTACCCTGCGGACTGGTGCCTTCCACCAATTACTGTAACTGATGTGCAGGGATTTTTCTTTCTCTATATTAGTATTTGATGCACTCTAAACAGAGGCTGCTTCCTAAATTATTTACTGGCCTTCTGTGCACTAACCACGTTATGGGTTTTTCACTATTGACAGTAGGAAGGAAATTATCTTTTCCAAAGACAGTGGAAACGGGGAAATGATATTGCGAGCCAGGGGCTCACCCCTGCTGAGAGCAGGGCAGCGTTTCCCCTGGGGTGCTGGGGCCATGGGCAAGGCGCCACTGAGGCTCTCAAACACCCCATGGGCAGGGGGCGCAGGTGGGCCTCCGAGGCTGTGGATGGTACCAAATCAGGCGTCCCTTAACAACTCCAATTAGCTGTCCGCCTTCACCTCTTGCTGAAAGGGCGAAGATGTCTGCAGACCTGCAGAGAGATTCAGAGAGCAGACCTTCCAATGAGGCAGAAAATAAGAGGGGTTTCTAAAACCATGAGAGCTCAGCTCTAAGCACCAACAACTTGCTGCTCCAGAAACAAGCTGCAGCCCTACAAAAAGGGCTCTCAGCCCAAGACACGCTATCACACCATCTCCTGAAATTTTACATCCACCACCAATCTCTCCAGCACGGTAAATCACAATTATTTGGTTTCACTCTCCACTTCATTGTGTTTTAAGCTGTCATCTATAGCTGTGCAAAGCAAATGTCAGGCTTAATATATGCAGAAGTTAGACTGCGATATCTCCAAGGTGACTATTTCTGGAGCCATTAGCTCCAAGTTCAAAGTGCCACTGTCAATATATAATGCATTTTTCAGCAAGGCTCAGAGTGAAAGCTATAAATAGAGATGGACAAATGTGGGGCCAGGAAAAGGTAGACTTGAGTTTTGCAAAACCAGATACCAGTGTTAGTCATGATCTAGGTTCCTGCCTGTCTGAATCTGCTGTTTGGAGATGAAGAAAGTCATTCCCCTTTTGACAATAAGCATTGCCCTTCTGGGCTTGCAGAGGCTTCGAAGAAAATAAAGCAGCACTGTAATAGTTTTGAGAAGAAAAACCCACTACTGGTTGTTTTCTTGCTTAAAGTAGGTCAGATACACACCCTCCTGCATATTGATCTCGGAAATACATGGGATGTGGGTTGTGGCAAAGTTCCTGACTCCTGCTCCCAGGGTTGATATCAGAAAGGGCTCTGGCTCTTGAGAGGTCAGCAGGGAAGCAGTAGAAGAACAAGACGTTCCAGCATGGCTATTTGATGCAGATCACGCTGTAAGAGTGTGTTAAGTGCCAGACAAGTAAGGTCAGCTCTGTCTCACAAACAGCCATGAGCACAGCCTGGTAAGGATGCCCTGTACCTGCCATGCTAGACCCTGCCAGCTGAGAGACCATGTTTTGCTTTGACAATTGATCCCCCTTTGCACCCACACAGGGTCTTTGGGTCCATCCCACTGCCCACTTTTGGAAAGGGAGAGAAGGTGAAGACTGGCAGCAGCCTGGTACTGAATGAAGCAAATCACCAGCTGCTCAGCAGCACACCCCTGGAGAGCATGCTTCTCCTGAGGCACACGGACAAATCACGTCCACACTGCTCAGTTCAGAGCGATCCAAGCATGACTTCATCAAACTAGGCTGTGCACTGTGATATGCAGAAGACACTGTTACATCACAACACCCAGAAAACCCTTTTGGGGAGTTTCAGTTGATCCTACCCTGCTGCTCCCTGTGACCATGGAGCTCCAGGGCCAGGTCCTCACCCAAGCTGCAGGGCAGTTGCACTGTAGCATCATTCATACTTGTCATGCCACGCAGCAGTTTCAGCGTACCCATCAGCACACAGCCAGCACCACACTCTGATGGCAGATGTGGTGCTTCTTCCACCCCACTCAGCCTGACGTGACATCCAGCACGCACACTGCACAGTTTGGCCTCAACCAGATTTCATTGAACAAGGCCACAGGAAGACCAAGAAGGAACAGTGAGGCATTTCCAAGCCATGTCCTCAAACAGAAGAGAACTTGTTAGTTGGTCCCAATACACAGATCCCACACCGACACTTTCGGGTTGCAGCTCTGAGACAGTGTCACCCTCACCCAAAACTTGCACCAAGCTGGCACAGCTTTTGGAATAGTTGGGGTAGTTTATGAAGCATAGAGTTCAGAAAGGGCCATACAGATAATTACTCCATTTGTTATTGCCCATACTAATTATGGATCCAAACCCACTTAGTCCCCTACTACTGCAGTAGTCACAAAGTGTGGGCTAGAGCTCAGGTACCCCGTGCTGGCTACGCATTGCCCCATACAGCAATTCAGGATCAAGGCAAGCAGGCATTGCTAGGTGTTAGTGGGGACAGAGAAACATGCAAAGACCTGGACCAGGGGTGGCACAGAGGGGACTGGCATGTGGAGGAGGAGCAGCTGAACATGACAGATGGCCTCCAGGGCTTCTTGTCCACACAAAAGGGGAGCTCCAGCCTGGCAGGTCTTGGGAGGTGCAGCGGCAACCTCCTCTTTCAGGTACATACAGTTAAAAAGACAATCAATCTGGATGCCCTTGGAGCATGCTGTAACAGCTAAGGAGAACCAAAGCGTGCAAGAACTCTGCGCAGCTTATCAGCAGTACATCATGCCTGAGTCCACCCTCCCTCTGTTCCACTACTTAAGTGTCCCTGCATCTTAAAGGCTATTTGCCACAAAACAGGAGCCAGCAACCTGCTCACTTGCTACAAAATCTGGGCTGAAATTTCAACCCACAGCAACTGGAAATTATTTCAATCAGGTATAAAAAATTCAAGAGAAAAAAAAAAGAGAAAGAAGGATGCTTCAAAAGATGGCCATTTAGAGTTGCTGGAAGAAAAGGCTCCCTAAGATTCACTAAGCATAAAATCAGGTTAGGGGAAAAGTTTAAGCAGCGTGAATACATTGTTATAGAAAAACAGTGAAGATTTTACCAGATAAAGACGATGACATGAAACTTAAATCGTAGGCAGGCATGCTGAGAAAGTAACGTTCTAAATACTTTCTGCTTACAATTACAAAATGATCAATTGTTAAGTGTTGGACAGAGAAATATATTCCATTCTGCCTGGACATGCACAGCAGGCCAAGAATGCACCTGGATAAGCCAAGCATTCATTATCTCCCAGACACTCAATATCCCATAATACCCTCAGCGGCTGCCAGCTCCTCGTCCACCCTTGACCACACGCCATGTGCCCCATTTCACAGCTGAAAAGTATTTAAAATTCATGAAGGCCGTTGAAAGCTCGACTGTCACATTCTGCTCATTCCACAGGGTATGGGAAAACCTCGCAGAAGGGACATTTCAACCGGGGCTATTATGGCTCTTGAATAACCAATATTCCATTAAATTGCTAATAAACCCACTTGAAGATAAGTTGATCACAATCGAACCATACAGTAGCATTCCTTTCCTTTAACACCGAGTTGTCAGGTTTCACTCTGTACTGTACTACTGTTTCTGTGCCGTTTGTTTGTGCCTTGACACCGAGCATTCAAGATACTCACTTTGTCCCCAGGAATCTAAATGCCCTATTCTAAAGAGGCTGAAAGATCTTTGGCAAGGATAACACTCCACTTATTTTAAGGTAGGGAACTCTTTTCAAAGGAAAATCTACGCTAAAGAAATGAAAAATAGCAATACCTCAACTGGGATATTTGGGGGGTTATAACTTCTGGAACGGTGCGCCTACAATTTGAACGTAGTGCTAAATGGCACGAGCACCTCCTGGCTTCTCCAGTGCCCAGTGAAGCCTGGTCTGAATTTTCATTTGTTTGCAGTTCAGCAACTCCTTTCTTCCTCCCTCCACTAAACCTTAGTTTTTATCAACCAAAATAAATATTAAAAACTTCTGAAAAAATCCTTCAAGAGCATTTGCCTTGCATTAAAATGGATTGTTAGATTTCTCACGGTGAATTGTCAAGCTGCTGGCATGCCTCCTGATCTTGCTGCGTGCACATGTCACTGACAAGAAGACTCCAGGTTTTGTAATTTCTAACACTGAACAGCATGTCAGCCTCCTCCTTGGAAGGGAATTTAGAAGCTTTAATTTTATATTAACTAACCCAGAACCACTGAAAAGCGACTCCGACCCAGCTCCATCACAGAAGGGAGCCAGCATCACCACTCAGCTCTGAACTCTTCTCATTGCCTCTCCAAGGCCTGTGGGAACAAACTTGCAGATTTCAGCTTCACAAGTGGCTGAGGATCATCACTGGGAAGACAGGGTCCCATCTAGACTGCCTGGTGGAGAGCCACAGACAAGACCCAGGTGTTGCCACCAGCCTATTGCCCTGTGCTGTGGATAGGCAGGGAGGAGATGCAACTGGTTCTGCTGGTGCCTGCCCAGATCCACCCTGGAGCCAGCCTGGCGCGAGGAGCAGTGACCATCATCACTGGCAAAGAGAATATTTGTCTTCATACTGAATTCACTCAATAACAGGCCCTTCACTGTGGAGCATCCGGTTGCTCCCATGTTATTTTATAACAAGGGCCCCACGGGCAGAGGTTATACTAACCCAGTGGTTTTTCCTCTCTAATAATAGGCTTCATTCATGCTTTCAGAGAAGTTGACTTGTCCATCTTATTTTAGCTATGCTAACACCTCCTGCAAGAATACCCTGAAGTGTCTAGACACACGTAGCAACAATAATAGCAGAAAATATAAATTCTGACCATTTTCTGTCTCCCAATTAAGTCCAGTAAGGTTTCCACTGCCTAAGGTAAGAAAAGCATCATCCCAGTAGGATTACAAAAGTTTGGTGGTATACACCACGTATGATTGAATCCTTGAAGACATACCAACAGTTTTAAGTAGTGAAAAATACACTCAATACAAATAAGCAAACTGGGAGTCCACTGTTGGAAAAAAAGGCCATTGCAGTGCTAGGTGGGACATTTCAACTTGAAAGTGACCTTCAGCAGCCTAGCAGCATACCAATTTTAATAAATTCTTAAGCTTTAAGAAAAATACACAGTAAGCATATGGAATTACCCAACTCTGGCTACTGTTCCTTGAACTCAAGCTGACAAAGGCAAAGAAAAAGCCAGCTTTCTAAGTTTTGCTTCTGCACAGGCTTCTCATCTGAGGCTTATGGTCATAAGGAGGAAACGAGAACGAAGCAGCTAAGCACTACAGCACAATGAGTATGTGAAGGATACAGCAGTTGGTGCTGTCTCCATAACCACACATTTTTAAAAGGTAGAAACTCTGTATATGCAGTGCCCTGCCTTTCCTTGTGCTGTTGTCTTGACCACCTGCAAGCATCATCAACGCAGCTCCATCAGATTTCCCAGAAGAGTGTTTAGTTGCAGGTGGGAATTTGGAGGGTGAAACCTGAACACAGGACCTGGGCTCTCAACAGGCAGCAGAGGATGAAATCCTGGCTCCACCGAAGCCAGAATCCCCCCTCCCATGATGTCCCTTTACATTTTATACAATAATTGCAGAAGGACACATGGCAGGATGCCTGTAAGGAAAGCACCAACAGGTGCAGTGTGGTTTATTGTTTTGCTCCTTCTCCTGCCAAACAAGCTGCTACACACTTTTACATATCCTGAGACCCTATTCTTTTAATAGAGCTAAATATTGTGTTCAGCTAAAAAGCACAGTGAAATCGGGGTGGTGGTGTTACAGTTTCAAAAGAAATTCCTTGACATCCTCTGCAACTCTGTTACTACTGCATTTTGCTACTGTAGAAGCATCTTGTACTTGCATAAAATTCTAGCGGATTCAAACAAAGGGAGACCAAAGGGAAGCTTGTAATGCACAAGGACAGAGGAAAACATTAAGAAAAGCAAGATAACAGCTAAGTAAGAATTGTTCAAAGTGTCTCCATAAAGCTCTTCTACTAGAAAGACGCTTTGGATGTGAGACTCCTGACCCAATCGCACTCCTTCAGCCAGTCTCCCTTCCACTCACTCACCCACCCCGCTTATCAGGCACTGCACTGGAGATGCAGCTTTCCCAAGATCTTTCTACTTTGTCTTGGGAAGGGAAGTAGCTCTCTTTTAAATGCACCTTAGAAATTTGGGTTTCACTTCAGGTATTATTTAATAAGAGCTACTCTGAAGGAGGAGTAGATCTAGTAAGAGTCTTCCCATCTGCACTGGGCTAATCGAATTAGATGACCTAAATGTCCATCTGAGGCAGCACTCCCCTGTGAGTCACCACAGCCGAGCCAGTGCCCTTTGCAGAGCAGCAGTGATGCTCCCAAGGGGTTAAGTGCTGAAGCATCCAAGCTCTGTCCTCCCACTGCCACTGTCCCTGTGCACCTGCTTCGGGCAACATGGTGATGCCGGGATCCTCCCATCAGGTCCAGAGCGATACCTTCCTCATGGGAGCCTGGCCCAAACCCATCACTGCATAGAGCAAACAGCAGCGGCACGACTGACAGACGCACGGCAATAGCAGCCTGTTTCCAGACTCATGTGGGAATAGGGAGCACGTCTGTTGGAGTAACAGCCAAGAGTCAACGATACAGCAGACTCCAGTGTTACTTTATAGTCAGGCTAATGGCTTTTCCTTTCTCCACACAGTACCACACAGCTTCACTGCCCTACAGAAATAAAGAGAAATACTGAAATTTATAAAATTGTTACTAAATGGAAACTATTACCTCACCAGATGCTATCAATGCCATCAGAGGTGTAGAAGTAACCTGACAGCTTATAAGGTCAGCACTCACAGACAAAGGCGGTGCCGGAGCCTGCGAGTACCTGCAGGACCTGCAGCAAACAGAAGGCGAGCTCAGGGCTGGAGTGGGAATCAGTTGTGAAACAGTGAAATGAAAACAACTTAATGCACTCCCACCCTGGAGGAGCAGGATGGCTTATTTCCTTGGCAGCTGTTCTAGGTTGCAGCTTCTGGGGGCTCCTGTCCCACTGGGGAGGACATCACTGCTGCATAGGGTAGCCAAGCTCCCCTGACGGCTACAGTTCTGGCCAGGCAAGCCCCAGCCCTAGCCCAAGAGGGCTCAGCTGTGGACAAGCCATGTCATCCAGCCTGTGAGGAGGCAAATGATGCCTGCACCATGTGGCAAACATGGGGGGACTGCCAGGCCTAAGAACAACTGCCCAAGGCTGCAACACTGAGCCCTTAGCATATCTCCCACAAGCATCCTGGAGAAAATGAAGATGCCCTAGTACTGTGCCCCCACATAAGGATGACAGCTCAAGAGCTCTTCATTCACCCCTCACAATCACTGGGTTACACTTGGGGAGACCAGAGACAAGCATGTATTGCACAGAGAGTTTTTAACTTCTTCAGTAGGAAGGGTCTGCTGCTAGCTGGTATTAACTCCACACTGCACATGCTTACAAATCTGTGGGGCAAGGAATAGGGAGGAATCCTGGGAAAATAATGACTGCTATATTCATTATATATGCAAACTTGTCTCTACCCACCGCTGAACGCTTTTGATGTTCTACAAGTTCAAAGTGCTCAAGGGGAAAGGTAGAAAGCTGTTTTTCCTACCTGTTGCAGCCAGTGAAATAATTTTATAATGGTAGTTACACAACAGCAAAGAAAAGCTTCAGAAATTAATAGAGTTTTTAAGGTCCAAGCAGAGGAATATGGTATTTTCTTTGGCCTGTTCCAGATTCATCTTTCACTTCAGAGTAAAAGGTTGAAAAGAGAGCAAAGGTAGGAAGCAAGTGTCCAACACACTGGAATATACCAAGTCTTTTCAATACTCACTTTGCTCTGAAGGAAGACCTATGAGTTTCTCCTTCAGAGACCACTCACTACAATTACCAGAAAGACGGTGCTCCTGAAAAACCTAACACATAGAGGATATTAATTTATAAAGGCACAATAGTTTGTTCAGAATACAGGTAATACACCATGCTATTTCACTTACAGATGAAGTGGTGAAAACTCACCAAGACCAGTGACAGATTTCAGATGTGCCTAGTATGTAAAAACAGTTACATAAGGAACACAGAATTAATGATTTTCAAAAGCCATATTTTCAGAAAGCTGAAATAGTTGACACAAATCATTATGCAGCTAACTCAGATGCTAGAAATAGGTGATGCCCAGAAGCAGTTTTAAGAAAATGTCATTAAATGTCCAGAAAGCCTACCCTCACACGTGAGAAAGAATGCTGCACTAGATTCAAAGATAAGGGATACATTAATTGGTGTAAAGGAAAAATTAATTCAGATATAAAAGCTAAAACCACTGCTAACAGCTAAGGTTTAGTGCAACATACCAAAAATTAAGTGAACTTCTAAAAGCAAAAGGACATGGTGAAAATCCCTACAGAGCAGAATCAAGATTCACAAGGGCCTTTTTCTCCTTTGCTTCCCTACCTTAGGAGCAACAGGAACAGCAACAGTGGTGCTGGCTCATTTCTACCTGGAAAGATGAAATTTTCAATTCACAACAAAAAGGTAGAAGTATTGACAAATACTTCTGCTCTGTGTGGGTAAAAAACCAGTCAAACATTCAGACTGTATCTTGGAGAGATATACAATCCCAACTATAACACAGGAGGACATTAAACAACAGCTACTAAAAAATGCTTTTAAAACAGCAGGTCAGGATGATTTCCACATAAGGAGGAGGCCTGTAGCATTCATAATCATTCACAGCCTAATGGGGATACCAGAGACATATGCAAAATAACTGACAGAGGACTAATAAGGAATTGAAGGATAAAATAATCAATACCAATCAGCATGTGCTCACAGGAAATTGATCTTGCCTGGTTTGGCAGAGCTTTGGGTGAAAGCATAGCTCCAGACAGCAGCAGGGATAGCACCGATGCACTGTGTGACGATGTATATGAGTGGATACTGCTGCTGGCACACAAATAAGATGGTTTTCACATGCCTCGAGAGCCAATGAGAATGGAAATCACTGCTGAACAGGTGTGCTTCAAACAGAAACCCACCAGTGTGAGGTCACTCAAGTTTCACACAAACAACCCGAGAGCACACAATCACTAGCCAGCAACCAGTGTTAAACTGTGAGCAAACCAGGTCACAGGCAGGGAGAACAGCACAAGAGGTAGGACTGACAACCCCCCACTGCCACATGGCCACTGCATGGCTGTCACGAGGACCTCAGGCCACAGCCACAGGGTGGGCCATCTGTTTGGTTCCATAAACCCAGCCACCAGGAGAGACCGTCATCTGCACGTGGGCTCTAGCCACAATCCTGCGACTGAAGAGACCTTCAGACAGACAAGAAGGAGAACTCCCTGTAAGGGCAGAGACCCACCATGCCTGCACAAGCCATTGCCACAGCTCCTCTCTGGTACCACATCGACCACATGGAGAAAATCCAACAATCATGAAGGGCTCAGAGAGGAGCCACTAGGAACAAGGCATCATTTCCAAAACCTCAACACAGCATCCACAGAGCTCAATGTTTCACCAAGGAGAGGATTACAAAGGCCTTCAATCATGTCTGCAAAGACCTACACAAGAAATTCACTAGGCAGTTCTGACAAAATGCAGCACATGGAAGCTGAATCCAGGTATGGAGTTTTCATTTTTAAAAGGAAGATAATTTATCATTTAGATAACTCAGCAACGATTGTGTTAAACTCTTTCCCTTCTTTGCAGCCCAAGCCAGGGGGCACCCATGTCTTGTCAGCAAGCAGCTGACCCTGACATGGACAGCATGGGTCTGGGAGAAGATGAGTGAAAGGATGAACCCAGGAGTTGACTGCTAGTCTAGGCATCAGAAAACACTGACAGACAAACCGCAGCTTCACAACCTTTCCTTGCTCATAAAGGGGAAGAAAACACAGAGCCTGGTAAGAAACTAAGGCACTTTTCAAACAGCGGCTAATGCCAGTGCAAATGATGTCATTTTAGGAACAGATGAGTCTGAAAGTCTTGACTAAAGAACTTTTTTAACTTGTTTTAATTGCTGCCACACATCCCGCGCAGGCAGGAGCTCACTCCCAGAAACAGATGACGTACTCGGTTTACTACCGACAAATGGATCAATTTTCTCTTTGTGGGTAGTAAAAGGCCTCCCTGGAAAAGCTTGTGGCTACTTAGGACAGACAAGGTGGGTAAAGATCCCTCACAGTACCACTTACTTGCCACTTCTGCTGGGGTACTTCACACACAAGAACATTATACGGTACAATCTTGAATGAGAGCATGCAGCATCTGCAATACATATCGCAGCACACCCAAGCTACAGGGTAACTGGGGAGGAGCAGCGTGAATGGCGGAGTTCACTTGGGAGGGGGCGGGGGGCAAGGCAGCTTGGGAAACACTGACGTATTGTCTTTCCATTACTAAAAATTACACTTTGTGAAATTGCATTAGATCATTTTAAGAGGTTTATGTAAGGACACTGAAAAACAAGTCCTTTTGCAAATTCTACTTTTTAAAATGTCCCCCTCCCCTTTCTATTTCCACTATGCACCAGGTTGTGAAAATCCAACATGCAGTAAGTCTAGCGTTTCCAGACAGAGGGCACCCACCTCAACCCAAGTTAAATCTTCCAGCTGTTCCCAGCTCCTGCTCTTCCCTCCATCAGACAAGCTCATAGCAGCGCCTTAATTACTTGTTTAGGAAGGATGTGACATGTTCCAATTTAATACATTTAGTCCTTCTTAGAGCAAATGTAGAATTAAGCCTCAGTATGCACTTGACAGATCTCTTAGCAACTAGAGTGCAATCAGCCAACAATGGATGATTCACAGTTTTAGCAAGAGTGTGCAGAACTGCCTGCCAAAAGTCTGAATAAACTCACATTGCTAGACACTATGGTAAAATGTACCCTGATCTCTTTTAAACTATTATATCATAGAGGAAAGTTAAACTGCATGCATTCCAGCCGCTCGCCTGAGTCTGGAAATATAATTCAACTGCAACATCTTGATTTTATGATAGCTCAAACTTTTGGGTGGTTATTTTCACCTAATTAGGGTAATAGTACCTTTCAAGGGAAACTGCTAAAATCCATCAGTTTGTGTAAATAAGGGACAACTTCCGTTTCCGTTGCTCTGAAATGGGGCAGGAAGAGGGTCTGGAAAACATTAACAGGGTTAGTCTGGGGAGTCACATCAATTAAAAGATGGGCTTAATCTCACGCCTACTGCTGCAGGGCCCACTGGCATTTAAAGTATTTAGAGAGATCTTCTCAACCCGTGAGTCAGAGGGGAACAGCAGGAAGCAGCAGGAGAGCATGCAAATAACCATCCTGACGCACTGCTGTATGCTATCATCCTCCAAAGCCGAACTGAGGACCAGGCTACCACAACAGACAAGCTCGTTCACACTTCTACAGCCAAATTTCCACCTTCATCAACCACTTTCACTCCAAGCTTCAGATTTTGCTTTGAAAGAGTTTCCTCTGTGCTCTCCATGTGGATATCTTCATACAGAAATACTGACTCGAGCAAATACTTTACAAAATGCTATTGAAAAAATAAACAACACTAAGAAAGCACTGCTAGGATTAGTCCCACACAGCAAGGGCACGGAGTGACAGCAGATAAGTCACATACTCTTCCCTTTCTGCTACAGCCATGAATCAGGAGCAGAGCTTTTCCTGTGGCACACTGGACTCCACAGAATAAACTCTCATGAGTAACAGGAGATGGGAACAGCCACTCCCCATCATCCCAGTCTCATCTTAAGGGCATTACAGTGAAGAGCCCCTTTGGATCTCTGGTACAAATTTCAGCTTTTCGGTTTATTTTATGGAGATCTATCTATTGAAGTTGCTCATCTCTCACATTTTGGACTGTTGTTCATCATTCCTTCTGTGATATTTCAAGATTCATAGCAGAAGAGAGCCGACACTGCTATTCTTTCTATTTTAATTGACTCAAACATTTCTTACTTGGTATTTAACTGAAAGAAACACCATTTAAAAATACAGACATTTTAGCCACCTTTCTTTGCCACCTTTACAGTAGATCTTTCCTCCATCTGTCTCTCAAGGTAGGGAACAACTCGGTGGCACCCAGTGAGAGACCCACACCTTTAGCTCCATCCAGGTACCACGCAAGTACTCTGACCCTGCACTGCTCCCGGGAAAGACCACCTTAGCCCTCACAGACCAAGCATAGATCCAAGATGATAAAAAGCTGTATCATACTAAATCTGATTGGCAGCCCCACACTGTCCCAGTGACCAACAGCCTGAGGGTTCTCTCCTGTTGCAGGCAGGAGCCTCAAGCAGCCCTTTTCCAGGTAAAGCAGATACACTTGACTAAGTAGCTTGCTTTGGCACAGAAGAGCGGGACACCTGAGTCAACTGGCAGATTTTGCCTCTGAAAAGAAGGTTGTGGTCAGGGAAAAGAATTTGAACACATTGAGTTCCACACTGTCTTTAACAGTAGGACAGTCACAGGTTTCCACTCATACGGGATGACAGCCCTCCAAAGCAATACAAAGGCAGCAGGGGAGGTACAGTAAGTGTGAGGAAGATGCATTGATTGAAAAAGTACCACAGCTGAGTGTTTCTGTGAACACACAAGGACAAAAATTAGGCAGGTAAAGAGAGGAGCAGGTATGAAGTAGAAGGTGCTTATACATTTATTGCTTTTGTAAAGATAAGCTTCCCATTGACAGTACTCAATAGACAAATCAGGGCAAGGAATTTTTCCCATCTATTTCCATAAGGACGATATCAAAGGGCTGAAAAGAATGCGAGCAGCAGGGAGCTGGGGCACAGGCACCTTGGTTGGCTAGAGAGCCATGGGTAGGAGGGGCATCTGGTGTTTGACTTCAGGCAGCAGCATGTGATCTATGCCATGTGTACCAACAGCATCATCACATACTGCCAGCTAAAAAAGTGCACCACTTCTAGAAACAGAATACACCATGGACTGATTTTGCCTCTGCTCTGAGTAGGCTACCTAGGTAGAGGCAGATGGAATGTCATTTTTCTCCATCTTTCCAACTTGCTCTGCTGCAGCTCTTCCAGGAGCTCTGCTACAGGCTCAGCAGCAGAGCACATGTGGTGGTATTTCTGCTTTGGGGAACTTGATGTTACTCAATAGCTGACGTGAATCCTCACGTTGTAGGAGGCAGCAGAGCAGCATTCCCTCAGCCCCTGTTTTACCCTATAAGGACAATCCATGATGGCACTGCAGGCCTGTGCCTTCACACAGACTTTCTGCAGCTGCTGCAGCGCAGCAAAGCCAAGCCCAAGTTTGGATTCTTGCATGTTGTGATAATCAGCTGGGGTTTGGAAAAATCCTTCAAAAAATCTAATGCTCTGGCAACTTAACAAGGCTTCTGAAAAAATAACAGTTTAACATCTGGAGCAAAAATACTCTGAGGAAGTCCAAGACCAACACAGCACAGAACATTTCCCCCCCATAACTGTTACTGTACAGCACTTCCTTGTCCCCAGCTCAGTGAAACTGGAACATTTGCATCAAGATGCAGAAACATTTTATTGGAAGTCAGGCAGGAAGGTGAAAAGATAAAGGGCTATTCATAAACTTGAACATTTTTTAAAGTTTTCTGCGTTTTGTTTATTTTTATTTCTGTCCCACGAATTTCCTCAGTCTTTTAATGCATCTTAATCTTCATCAATATTTAACTCTGCAGCAGAAATACTGTATACTTTGTTTTCCCATTTCACTTGAGAGTAGAGGGAAAAAAACATCTATGGGAAGAAAAACAGCAAGTTCTAAAGGAAATTACTTTTCCTTTTTCTACAAGATGTCCTGGAATAGTCAGGCAGAAGGATGAAAGAGAAAGGTGGGCAGCAAGAACACCATGCTATTTCAGAGTGTTAGCTAGGGTCATCATTTAAGATGCTCTTCCTCCTGTCTCTGGGTCCCAGGCTTAAGACCTACCTAAGACTAAGATTAAAAATACTTCTCAATGATGGACTTGACTCTCAGCAGACACTGTCATGTAAGAGCAGCTCCCTGCAGTAATACAAAACCGCAGTATCCTTCACAACAAACAGGTATACACGTATGTAACTGTACACATGTGTATATACACATATAAATGCAAGGGATGGCAACACTTGGTGAACTACTGCTAGCTTGGGAAGATCTCCTGTCACTTCCAGTATTTCCTGGAATAGCCATTTCCCCATCACACACAGCATGTCTTTAAGAAACTGCTCAGCACAGAGCTGAACTAACACAGCCCCATGCTAGCAGAGATGTCCCACAGGACACTACTTGGCTCACTGTACCATACCAGAGTCTCCAACAGAAAAGTCACTAGTTTTCCATCCTTCATCTCTTACAGAAAATTTTAAGTTCAGATCATGCCCTGAAGAATCTCCGATACCTAATCTTCCACCTGCCCACTCTGCCCAGGAGTGGCACCTGGAGCAGTCCTCATGCCTGGGACACTGGGGATCTCCATGTAGCTGGTTAAAAATAAAAAGAAAATCTCAGTTAAAATGTATGGAGGGTTAAGCTTTCCAATACAGCATTTTCAGTGTTGGCTATGAAATGTGTCCTGATTTTATCTGGGGTAGAGTTAATGGTCTATCTAGCAGCTGGTGTAGTGCTGTGTTTTGGATTTAGGATTAGAATGGTGTTAACAACACACTGATGTTTTAGCTGTTGCCAAGCAGCCAAGGACTTTTTAGCTTCTCATACTGCCCTGCCAATGAGAGGAGGACAAGAAATTGTGAAGGGACACAGCCAGGACAGCTGACCCAAACTGGCCAAAGGGATATTCCACACCATATGTAACCAGGGCTGGCCCAGGAGGCAGCATGGCTCAGGAACTAGCTGAGCATTGGTTCTAGGTGGTGAGCAATTGTGCTGTGCAACACGTTTTTATATTTTTATTGTTATTCTTCTCTTTTCTACCCTATCACACTTTATCTTGACCTAAACATTTCACCTTTTTGTCTTTTTGATTCTCCCCCCATCCCACCATGGCAGGATGAAGTAAGTGAATGGCTACCTGGTTGTTTTAGCTGCCTGTCAGGTTCCACCACAACAAAATGCTACAGGTGTTTTCCTCAAACCAACCCAGAGTTGGGGTGTTCAGACACGCTCATGCTCTGCCCTCTATCAGAGTTACCAGGGCTCATGCTACAGCAAATGAGGCCCAATAGAATGAGTACTGCAGCCTTCCCAACATCATGAACTCCCTGCACAGCATCACCCACCAGTCTCCGAAAGATCCTCAGGCCCCTGAAGAACCTGTGTACATCCTGAGCTTGGCTAGAGAAGCTGGGTGCAGAGCTGCTTCAGACCTTGGATCCAACAGGAAGCAAAAGCAAGCCCAGCATACATATTTCCATGTATTGCATGGGAGACTTATACTCTTCAATCCCAGTGCATCAGCTTCTCCTGCAAAGGGGACTTGGATCTAGCAGAGCACAGGAGCCCAGCACTTGTATCATCCCTCCCCATGGTTATTCTAAGGAATTTCACTGGTGGAACAGGACAGCAGAAACAGGCCCTGCAGCACTGAGGTTTGTGAATGTGTCTGGATGGCGTCTGGCTCAGCAGAGGGGGATGATGCCACACAAAGCCCTGCTGTGCAGACTGCAGTGCCCTGGGACCCCACTGGATTAACTGCAAATACAGACCAATCAACCTAATAAATCTCACATGTGGGTACACCTCCCAGAAATGTGGAAATACTGAGAAGAGAGGAGCTCTGATAGAGCCACACATGAAAGGCTCTGATTACAGCGCCAGTTGTAATTGCATCTCTCCATTCCTGCTTGCAGCTGAAATGCAGAGTCACATCAACAAACACTTGTCACAAAACAGCAGCGTTCAAGTGCTCTTACAGAAATTAATTACTCCTTCCCACACCTCTGCAGCTCAGAGGGGTCATTATCAGCTTTGAACAGACAGAACATGGTGCATCTCTGACCAGGGCTGGGCTGAGGGAAGCTACAGGTGGCCCTGGGAGCCCCTCTGGGAGCAGGGAAATTCCCAGCTCCACACTAGGGCTCTGCTACTCTGAGGTCCCAGCCCATGGCCAAGGAACTGGGAGCTACAAAATTCCTGCTAGAGAAGAACCTGCACCCTCTGGGTTTTGTTTCTCTGAATATGGAAAACCTTACCCAATCAAACAAAAAGCAAACCTGAACAGACAGGAAGAACTGGGACCAGAAGAAATGTGTTGGTGTACAGTAGGCTCCTCAAGGAACAGCAGGTCTGACCAGTGATGCTAGGCTTTCTGATGGTTTATTTGTTCATTTAGTATTTCCTCTCTCAATTGAAGCAAAAAAAAGATCAACAGGCACTTCAGAACGAGTACAAGCAAGCTTTTTAAATAGAGCCTGGAAAAGAATCCAGACTGATGAGATTTATACTGAAATGCCCCACTCCCTCTAAGCTGCTCCTTTTTTCAAATACAAATTTCAAACCAAGTAAGACCCATCAAATCTTTTCTCACTTCAAGCAAAAACAGCCTTAAATGCTCCAAACCCAAATGCACAGCTCATCATCCCTGCCTTCAAGCAGGTTGGATCTCAAACTGAGCAGCCTGTGTGGATGCTGCTCCAGTGCCCCCCTGCAGCACTTTAGGGAATGGTATGAAGCACTTCCCCAGGGCAGAGCTGGCGGACACCAGGGACCCCAGCACAAAAGACTGTCCTCATGTCTTTGGAAGCATTTGGTGCCGAGCAGCTACTTGAGAAACCACTAATACAAACATAGTTCTGATCCAGGGACAAAGACTAAGCCAGCAGCCAGGGTACAACTAGTAATCCCATCTCAAATTCAGGGCATCTTTTTAAAGATTTCCACGGTCCATCTTCTAGGTTGCTGCTTCCTCATTCCCCAGCAAGACTCACATTACTAGAAATCACACAGGCTTTGCAATCAGCTGCCAGAGTCCATCCTCTACCTTTTGTGCCATCTACAATAGACCTTCTTAGAGGGCAGCAGAGGACTGCAGAGACCTACCCTCCTACCCGCAGACAGGATCCCACAAACACACAACTACCTCTCCCCTGAGGGCTGGAAAGCCCTCAGACACACCCACACTACCTATTCTAACACTTCTGTATCCCTCCCATTTTCCCCACAGCATCAAGCCTGTATCTTGCTCACTGCATTTTAATCCTTTAACTTCTTACTCTATCTGCAATCGTTAATCCCTCCCTCTCAGCAGCTGGGTGCCCAGGGGACACTCCTGCATTCTCCTCTTACACTATAGAGAATGTAACGAATCTTTAATTAAACGGGCTTGATGAGGAAAAGTCATTCAGATTAGGCTTCATCCACAAGACAAAAACCCCAGCTGTCTTTCCTAAAGGACACAGTAAGACACAATTTAAATACCTGGAATCCAATTTTAGCACTGCAGAACACCACTTTGCAAAACCAGAATTTATTCTGTAATTAGGAAACATCTGAAAGAAAAATCTCCAAGATCTTAAACAATCAGACACATTTTGAGCCACACAGCTTTTATGGCAATTCCTTCATAAATGAAGAGCTTCTAACAACCTAACAGGCTTGATGCAGCCAGTAGTAAGGTTGTATCTGGTTTCACAGGGGGTTTCATTTGCTTGTCAAATGTATTATGGAAAAATGGTGCAAGCACCATGGCAAAGACACCGCTGGGAAGTTTACTGTAGCTCCAGGGAAATGAAGTCAATAAAACACACATCCTCAATGTACCTCTCATACCTTTAGGATGAGACCAATGCTGGGAGCTTCCCTTGTTTAACTGCACAAGAGGATTCATACAGCTAGTGCTGAACGACTCTTCACATCGACTTCAGTGGGAATAAGCTACCCTGGATTTCAGAAGGGAAAAAAGGCACTAACAGAAAGTTAATGAGGTACAAACCAGGTTATGAATGGACCAAAGAAAAAAAATTCTGCTAAAGCTATTTCCTGCCCTGCTGTGACCGAACACATGCCTTTTAAGGCCTCACTATACCCCCCCCTTTTCTTTACGCAATGCTTTATTGTACCCTGAGACTTTCTCCACTTTTCTAATCAGTTTCCATTATGTCCTTTTCCTTTAAAGTTTCCCACTGTTACAGCTCCACCAGGAACAATAATGCTGCAAACGGCAGCACAGGCTGGCTATGGCTTTTAAAATAGTCTTGAAATGCAGCCAAGGTGGAGTAAGTGTACTGGACAGGGGTTAAAGCGCCGGGCTCTCAGCACAGCGCCTGCATCCCTGCTCCTGCCAAGGCAACTCTGCACACCACAACATGGAAAGTTTTAGAGCAGTCTAGCCTGGGGTAAGAAAAAAAACTCCTGACCTACGAGTTTTTTAAAGGGATGTTATGAACTAGGGGGCTGGATTTGGCCCCCTTCAAACCAGAGGGAGACCCAAAGGCAGAGCAAAGAGGCAGCCCAGCTCTGGCAGAGGAGCACTCAACTCATACAGGGAGTTTTCCCTATTTCCTCTTCCACTGGAAAAAGGAAGGTGATGCAAGTTTGCTTTGTGCATTCACTTCTCACACGTCCAGAACCGAAAACCACCACCATACATGGCACACAGACTTTGCTGTCACTTATAATGAACTCTATTACCCACCTTCAAGTATTTCTCTCAACCACCTTCCCACCTCCCCAGCTCACAGTCACAACGACCAAGCAGCAAGGCTCAGAGCTGGCTGGCAGTCTCATGAGACAGGCTCTCGCAAGAATTTCCTGCTCCTGCTTCGGCCAGACATACTACAACAACAGGCGCTCTCGCGGCATTCTGGCACCTCCGCTCCTTGTCCAGGCCAAGACCCAGGAATGCAAGCAAAAAGCACTGCTTAATTTTCAGAATTTTGAAGTAACTCGGCTCTTCTGCCCTGGGTGTCTGGTTAGCTTCCATGCTAAAAGGCTGCTTCAGCTGAGATTGACTGAATTCGGAAACAACAGTGCTGAAAGTATCACCAAGAAATTGGCTTCCCAGAGAACAGCTTGGTAAGGCACCACCAGAGCATGGCATCAGAGCAGTTTGCTCCTGAGAAGGAAAGAACAAATGACTGATCCTCTGAGCACTCTGAATTAGGTTTTCCATGCATCCTGGGGTTCTTCCAGCAAGCATTTCTTTCAAGATGACCTAGTTGATGAAAACTTGTATAGGAGCTTCAGTAAGACTGACAGATCTTTCATCCATGTTCCTCAAAGTGCAACTCACAATGGACTGAGAAAGCCAGAGTTTCCATGTTTACTGGTCTCTGACTGAGCTGCCATGCATGCCTGCACTACAGATGGGCAAGGACACTCTGGGTTGAGACAACTCCTACTGACAGATCAGCCTGGGAGAAGCCTTGCTGGAAATTCAGGGTTTGGACTATACTCTGGTAAATCCCCTCTCCTCATGCCAGGTCACAGCTTCTAGAAGAACCCAAGTGCATACCTACGCTGCTGGCATAAAGTAAGGACTACACTGGATGCTGAGTAGGGTCTTGGCTCCCATGAAGAGGGATGGCTCTCATGTTCTTCTTGTTGTTCATGGAAATGCAGCTTCCCACAGCCTATGCTGATAAAAGCAGCAGTCACAGCTTAAGATACTTTCAAACACAGCAGTATGTTGCTCTGCCTCAAGCTTAGCTTTCTACAGCAGCAAAAACAGGGGAAGCAGAAGCAAGATCACCTTATGTAAAAAGCAACCCCCCCACCTCCTAGCATACAGGCAGCTCAGGTTTTAAGGACAAGTTTAGAAACAGAAGCCCAAACATCTCAGCAGAAGTGCCTACAGCTGGGCTGAGGAAGAAAGTCCTCACCAGTCAGAGGCTGTGCCTGTACTTTCCATTCAGGGCTTTGGACACATACCACAACGTGAGCAGTTATTCAGGCATGTTAAAATACTTTAAAAAGATTCTGCTGCTGATCTCATCTCCAGGAGTTATCACCTACACTGATGTCTGCACAGGGCTGGGGGTAATGCCTTGCACCAGACAGGGTACATGTGACAAGGAAAGCTGGTGTTGACTGCAGCCATCTCTTCAGCCTCAGCTCTTCTGGAGCACCTTCCCAAGAAGCCAAAGGAGCACATCTATTTTCCACTACATATAAAGTGGCAAACCTACATAAAATCTCATTACTAGAGCAGTCAACGCATACAGGAGGCATGTCAGATGTTTTATGCATCAACAATGAAGAGACAGCTTTCCCATCCCTGGAGAAGCACACAGAAAGCGAGGCACAAAGACTAAGTGTTCTGTAAAGATCCATGCTCCACACAGATTCAACTGGTTCTTAAAACCTGTCACAGGATGTATTTAATATTGCTACATGCTGTGTTTAATACCACTATGCTTGCAAGTTCTATTGTTCTATTAACCACACGGTTTTGCAGGCACCACACCATGTCTAAAATCTCCTAGTCAATATTTAAGGATAAGAAACACTTTAAAACTAAAGCTGTACCATCTTGACAAATGTTACATTACGTCAGACTTTCCACTATTGAGAAACACGACCATGAGATCAGCTCAGGGAGATGGTAAGTAACCAGACACAGGAAAGAGTTTAAGTGCTTTAAGCTAAGAAGTCTGATTACAGGCTCTGTGTTAAGCACTGGCACCTTACAGGACCGAGCCCCAGCTACTTACACACTTGCATCACAGGCACAAGCCTTAAAGTTAAAAAAGAAGTCCCTGTCCTTGAATCCAGCTCCCACATGCTCCTCCCTGCTCCAGTCCCACCAGCTTCAGAGCAGGCAGCCAACAGTTGCACCTCTCCATACTGGATGCCTCCTGCCAGTACCAGAGCAGTAGTCCATTTCATGTGTTTAACAACTGCCAATATGTACTTTGTAAGGCAAATAAAATTAAAATGGGTTTTCAGTACTTTTCACACCGCTCCCAAGAAGTCCAGTTAGTTACCAGCATACCACTCCATGGCAGACACAGGTATGCAGTGAATCTGCTGTCAGGAATACAAAACAAGGCACTATTTTTAGACGTGGTCTCAGGATTTACATAAGTCTGAGTAAGACCTTACACACAGTTGCATTAGCTGCCCTTTGTTTACATTCCATCCTGGAGAAATGCAAACCCATTTCTTCCAAAGTTTTGTGACTACTGCTGTGCGTTAGAGGGCTGGCTGACCTTTAGGAACTCCCATCAGGCTTCTGGTTATGTGCAGAGATCTTTTAGAGACGAAGTAAAGGGAAAACTAGGTTAAAAACCAAGAAGCCTGGTGCAGAATTACAAGCAGTGCCTTTGGTCCTTAAGATGAAGCACAGACAGAGCACATTTCAACCACACAAAAGATTCTGACAGTTTCTGGTGGCTGCTGACATCTGTGCCAAGGTTCCCCTAAGGACAGAGAAGTAAGGAAGATAAAGCCACACTTGGGAAATATCAAAGCCAGGACATGAAATAGCAAGCCTTGGAGGTCCAGGACATGCTCACAGCTTGTGGCAGGGACAGTCAGAGGAGTATTTTCCCACCAGTACCACAAAAACAGCTGCCTTTGTCAGAGTCTGGATAGCAGTCACCCTTCTTTGCATTAGTCCCACCTTCCCTGGCATTTACTTTCACTGCTCTCCAGTCACCCTGCACATCCACAACATGATGCCACAGCACTCCGGGTGACAGGGGAGCCACAGCTACTGGCTCAGGCAAAACCCTTGGAAGTGTTACTGCAGCCAAGCCACCAGCACCAAAGCAAACAGGAGCCCTTCCTCCCTGCCAGGAGGCTGTAACACCAACAGGTCCCAGGTCCCTCAGCCCCTGTTTAATCAGGGCATCCCTGATGCCACAGGTCCACATCAGGCTTCCACACAAAGCGCTGACAACTGAACGGATTTCTGGAAACATGGCCACAGAAGAGTGCTTCCCAAGCAAGCCTGGCCACACCAGTTCTAGTCCTGCTCCTGTGGAAAGGTCTCCAGTAAGCCCTGCATGATGCACGGCTGGCTTGAAAGCCATTTCTGACAGTGCCATGAGGAGCCTGATGCTCCTCAGGCTCAAGCTATTAAGGAAAACCCTGTCCATAACCTACCAGTTTGTGCTGTAGAGGTAATCAGCTGCTAGTAACTGCCCCACAACATCAATCCCAGGGCCCACTGGAGACCATCCTCTTCATGGCACCTTTCCACGAAGGCTCTCCTAGGACACTGTCTTCAGAGAATGGTTTGGGCTGGAAGTGACCTCAAAAACTATCTAGTTCTACCTCCCTGCCATGGACAGGGACACCATCCACTAGTCCAGGTTGCTCAAAACTCCATCCAGCCTGTCCTTGAACACTGCCAGGGAGGGGGCAGCCACAGCTTCTCAGAGAAGCCTGGTCCAGTGCCTCACCACCCCCACAGTAAAGCATTTCTTCCCAATAGCAAATCTAAATCTACTCTCCATCAGCTTAAACCCACTCCCCCTTACCCTATCACTATACTCCCTGACTTCCTCTAGTCCCCTTTATGTACTGGAAGGCCACCATAAAGTCTTCTCCAGGCTGAACAACCCCAACTCAGCCTGTCATCATAGGAGAGGTGCTCCAGCCCTCTGAGACTCTCAGGACCCTTCTCTGGGCCCACTTCAGCAGCTCCATGTTGTCCTCATGTTGGGGTCCCCAAAGATGAACACAGGTGGTGTTTCAAAGGGTGGAGTAGAGGGGCAGAGTCACTTCTGTTGAGCTGCTGGACACAACTGGCTTTCTGGGCTAGAAGTGCACATCACCAGGTCATGTTGAGTTTCTCATCCACCAACACTCCCAAGTCCTCCAGGGCACTGCTCTCAATCCATGCTCCACCAAGCCTGCTTTCATAATGTTAAGCCTGGCTCTCAATACATCAAACCTCTGTATGCCAAGCATTCATTGCTAGGCCTTTCTAAGAATCATTTTGCAAAGCTTGGACAGCAGTATGTTTTCACAGCTGATGTGGAAAGCTAGAAACAACATTTCCCAATGAGAAATCTCTGCTTTACAAAGTGTGCACTGTTTCTTAGGGTTAATCTGACTTGCCATGAAGGGGGGAGGAGGGGAATCCTTTTATACTGCAGATAAGACACCTCTGACTGCCTTAACGGTGGAATCATTCCATTTTCTATCTGTGCTAGGATGGGTAGACTGAGGCAGGGAATTAAAAATAAATCAACATCTGACCTCAAATCACCCATTCCTCGTGCATTTCTGGACCATCTTACGCCATCACACACCCTGATTAAACCTGCACGCAGGTTCCCCTTGCCTGTGGGACAAAGAGCAGCAGGATCTCTGCAGGGTTAAGGCAGGGCAGCCGCCTCCCTGACAGCAGTCCTTGCATGACTCCTGACCTTCCGTATCACAGCAAGTGACTCATTATGAGTCTGCTAAACAGCTATCAGCATTACAGCTTATTCATAATACATGAACAGCTTAAGTGGGTCACAGAGACCTGTATATCCAAGTAGCCTGACTCCAACAGCGGTCACTACTGGCAGCTTAAGGGAAGAATAACAGAGAGGAAAAATAGAGTGCTGCTGCCTCCCATATAGTTTTCCCAGCTCATTGTAAGAGTCAGTGTACATATTTCTAAAGCCAGACACTGTGTCTGGATCAAAGTGTTAAACAGCTATTGATGGCTCTCTCTTTCATTAGCTGATGCCCAGCTGTACTTTTGGCCCCCACAACATCCTGGCAGTGTATCCAAGAGTTCAGTTGTGTACTGCATAACAATGTACTTCCTTTGGCTTGGATTTGCTGCCTGGGTATTTCTCTAGATGTCATCAAGTTTCATACTATCATGCCCAGTTCATTTTCTCTGTACCATTTGAGATACTGTAGAGCTCTACTGTTTCTCTCCTCCTCTACCCAAAATAACTATGAGCTGAAAGCATTTATCTAATTAGTGTCACTTCATACAGAAGCAGTCTAGTGCCACAGCAAGGTCTGATCATCCACCCCTACCTTTTCCACTTACGCTGCATTTCCAGGACAGAGAACCTCACACAGCACTTCAAGTCCAGATGAATAATCAATTTAGGCTCAGTCAAAAAAAAGCAGCTTTTCAGCAGTACTGGAGGTATACAGAATTTAAGAGTTTTAGAAATGCTCCTGGTAGAAGGGACTGTCCTAACCCAGAACCCTGTGGTCAGGCAAGCTGGTTGTTTTACAGCATGACAGTAAGGTCACGTGGCAGAAGTAGAGGATTAACATTTGCTTTAAGGGTCATAAACATAAGTGATTGCTGTTTGGCACTACTGAAGCTCCATTTCACATAGACTGAGTTTCATAGTTGCTGAAGATGTGGCAACCAGCACAGTGCTTGAAGTGCTGACAAAGGCACTCCCTACACAGACTGACAGGTCACCTTTTCTTTGTATTTATATTGTTCTTTTCTTTGTACCAGGTTTGACAACTTGCCTCCTCTACCTTGCATTCTGCTGAATACTTTTCCTACACTGGTGAGGTTTTACCTTCCTTAAAACTAGTTGAGGTCAGTCAAAGTGATCAAGAATTATCAAAGCTCAGAGAGAGTAGTATCTGCCTGATTTCTTCTAGAAACTGCAGTAAACCCAGTTGTTCTCTGCACACATTGAGCCTCTGCAGCCAGGAAAAGCGTGGGAAAGGGTGTATTGCAACTCTGTGCCTTCACCTCCTTCCCCACCCTCCATTCCAGATAAGCACCACATTTTGAAGTTTCTGGATACACATGGCTACAAAAGTCACCCCATATCACCTTGCAAAAAGCAGGCAGTCATAGAGGACTTCAGAATTTGCTGGAAAAATACAGGTAGCCAATTCCTATTATCCTCCATCAGTATCTATTGCATCTATCAGTTTATATTTGCCTCCTGACAGCACTGCTTGCTAGTACAGGCATTAGTATTCCCATCAGAGGCCTGTAAGATACCAAGAGATGAACAAGTACACTTAACTTCAGTGAATACCTAGTGAACAGCAATTGCCACACCACCTCTCCCCATACACTGTTGGAAGAACATGAGATACTTGAGACTCATCACTTTTACTGTTTTAAGCACAGCAATGACAGGCACACTTTGCTATCTGGGTAGGTGAAACTCCCCAAAGCACTGTTTACTGTTTGTAAAATTAACTCCTGTAGGACTGGTGAGTGTGTGTCACCTCTAGGGAGGCATGCAGCTTACTGCTAAACATTTAAAGTATTTAAAAAAGTGTAGCTTGCTATTTCTGGACAGCCAGCAGAAAATCCCAACTAGCTCCACCTCTAAACCACTTGCCTTCCTAGCTTGGGTTTGCAGAGATAAGCATCTCCACACCAGCTGGTCTGCCTCTCAAAGGACACTGACCATGCTGAAGCGCAGACACATGCACAAGCAGAATTCTTGTCCTGTACAATCACCCTTTTTACAAGGTATGGGATTCAGCTTCCCTGACAGCTCTTCCATTAAGCCTCAGAAAAATCCCAAAATCAGTCACAACACTGCCAATAATGTCCAGTTATGTGGCAGCCTTGTTTCAGTTGGCTTCAGTTGCCAGGAGGGACTGAGCTGAGACACAACTTCAAGTTGCCAGAGATCTCTGGTTGGCATCCAGAGACAGATGCTGATAGCCAGTTCCTTTACTATTAACACACATAAACCTTCCAGAAACAAATTATCAGTTTTTTTTTAAAGATGGTGCCAAACACCAAATCCTTACTGAAGTAAAAAATCAGTTCTGCAGGTCTTGAACAAGCTGGTTTTGAAATGTTTGTTTTGCTACTGAATCTGAATGGCAGAAAGATGGCATGTTACAGGGTGGTCAGCTGACTTGTATGTGATCAGTGTCCCTGTATGAATGCAAGGGACTCAGGTCTTTCCTGAACATAAATACTGCTACATGAGGCAGCAAGAAAAAATACTGTCAGCTGACACTGTGGGTGCATCATTCATCTTCACCCTAGAACTGTGACTGCTCAGATCTAATACCAAGAGTGAATCTCTAACACCACAAACTTGATTGATTAGCCATATGCTCCAGTAAAAAAACCTCTCAAAGCAATTAATGACCAGTAATTACTGACAGCAATTTCTTTCTTGGTAGGACACATTCTCTACAGCCATCAAGCCCTGTGAGCCGGCCATAAGCAATGACTTAGACATCTGCACATGCTGGGTTAACTTGTGAGCAATGAAGTCTCTGCTTTGTATAGGTGACTTGTGTTTCAGGTCAGACCTTTAACAATCAGGTCTACCTTTTTGATCCAAGAGACTTGACAGAGACAAGAAATTCTCTGAAAGCTAAACATCACAGAAGCATAGTCTCTATTTTCATGGGCTAACCTGAGCTGTTAAGCTCACAGAATGCTCATACTGAGTGGAGGATTGCAAGTTAAAGCTTTCTATACAGTCAATTCCCACAGCATCCTTCAGCAGAGACATGCTGTGTCTACAGCAGAGGGACTGAGTACTTGTTCCAGGGTCACTGGAGAAACCAGCAAGGGAAGAATAACCAGTGATATTAGCAGAAATTAAAGTCCACATGCATTTGTTTTATTGGAAGTCAGTGTTTAGACCAGCCATGATTGGTGAGGAGTTGCACGCCCTGCTCACCTCACCACGAGGGACGATTTGAAACAGTGAGTTTAGGGACACACCTGGCCTTGTTGATCCAACATGCTTTGGGGAGAAACTATAACACCACAGAGGTTCTTGCCTTCGCCACATTTGTTTCTACATTGTATGTATGTTTTACAAGCCAGTGTGTCCACCAGCTGAGCTGAGACTCATGTTCTGGAGCTAACTACCATCAAGGGAATCACACTGGTTCCTATGCAGCATTTGGAGTATCATATAAAGCAACCCAGACCCTAGAACTGGAGGAAGCTTTGCAAACAGCAGCATCGGGGCAACAAGTGAGCACAATGAACCTGGCACCAGAATGTGGTAAGCACAGTTCTCACACAGCCAACTGCCAGAAGGCCCTGCAAAGAAACAAACATTTAAAAGAATGTGAGTCAGAGATTAAAGTTTTCCCACTGTTACATACACAGCCAGGCAAATAACATTCTGTAAAAACACAAGACACCTCTCTTCCTAGGAAGTAAAGGGCCTTGAAACAAGCATCATACATCTTGTCTCAAGACACAGCACTTTACAATAAACTCCACATGGGCTAAAAGACCTGGCACCACACTGCTATGTAAACCTATAGTACATTAGCTACTATTTAGTAGAAAGGGAAATTAATCAAGTTTTGAGAACTTTAATAGTGTGGAGGTGTCTGACTGTCACTTCATTAACAGCAAACAGCTGCACTTACCCTCAACCACAGCAAAGCCATGCTGAGGAGCCAGAGGTACACCCTGCCAGTGGAGATGCCATCCTAGCCTCCTTCTCTTCCCACAGGAAGCATGGTACAGCCCCCAAGCACTACAGCCCATGCTCTACATTGGAGCACAGTGGGCAGGGCACATCAGGATCCTGGCTTGGGGGGGTCAGTACACAGGGGCTACAGAAGGTAGATTTGGACATGTGGAGGGCAACAGGGGCACAGGTAGAAAGACTGGAGGTTAAGTTTCCAAGTGGAAGCATGTGGGAGGCAGAAGAGGGAAAATGAAGATAAATTCTTCTGTGTCCTGACAGCACTGGGAGAAGCTGCTGCTTGTGCTGTTGGTACAGCACAGGAATCCTCAGCTGGGGACTTTGCTGTCCATACCAAAGCATCCAATGGACCAACACACAGACACCAAGCATGCAGCAGCTCTTCCACAGCACATGCTCAGGAGACACTGTCAGATCCCATGGTGTAAGCCAGAAGAGCATAAAAGGCTCTTTTCACTTTGAGGAAATGCTTAGTTATTTGGAACCTTTAACCACTTAGCATTTGCACTGAACTGTAAGGTCACCAAGGGCTATTTATCACAGCTAACAGAATAGCTATTAACAAGGTACAAGAGCTGACATCAGGCTTAATAATAATCAGTGTCCACAAGAGATGAAAAAACAGGCATTTAATTTGGGTTCTGCCTTTTTTTAATCTTATGGTCAGCAACTTGGATATTCCCAAGAAACCTGACATTGCAATTTATAACAAGATCTAAATATTGCTTCTGCTAGAAAAGCACGAAACCCAAGTTGCTCCTAGACTGTCCTTAAGGATTGTTTTACCATTCTATAGATAGAAACCAATTACAGTGAATACAGTTCACTTCTATTGATCTGACTAGAAGTTCCTCCCTAACATTTTCATTAAATCTGTGATCACAGAAGCAAAATTGAAAGTGAAAAAATACTGTTCTTGGCATAGCACAGCAAATTTGCCCAAAGTGTCAGCCCTATTAATGTAGGGTCAGAGCTCCATCAGCAACAAACTTTTAATACCAAAAAGAACCACTTACCCCAACCACAGGGCAACATTCAAATTGCAAAGCAAGTGGAGGGGCCAGGGGCAGAAACAAGTGAAACTGCTTCTGAAATAGTCTGCTTCAGGAGGCTAAAGCATTCCTTCTCACCTCCAATAATACTACTGTTACACCGGCTCCTGATAAAGGTCTACCCAATACTGCCCAAAGGATCACTTTTTTTAAACTTCTCAATACTATTTAAGAGCAAACTTAAGTACTGTATGAGAAGCTTTTCTCATCTATTGTGAGCTTTGCAGTCCACTTATATGCTAATATCAAAACACTAAAAATGAAAGCAAATTATATTAAAGAAAGCATTGATACTGTTTCTGACAAGAGTTACTTCAGTGCCCCATGATGGGCATCACCCATTTACTGCTGGAGAAAGCTGGCAAGTGACATGTGCTTGGTGGAAGATGATTACATTTGGGGTCTGCAAGTTATATGCAGGGCAAAAGACAAACAAACCCCAGGTATACAACCTCTGATGGGAACTTTCAAAACTTGTCTTCAGTATGACTGAGGACAAGACAGCATCTTGCACACTTCCACTCTAATTTTGAGGTTAGACTGAAAAGGTGGTGAAAAGGGCTGGCTAAAGGAGCACCTATATGGTTTGGTGTGGAACGGGAAAGGTATTCAAGAATCAACCTGACAAAGGCTGAAAAGGTACCTAGTGCCATTCTGAATTTGTCAGCCTTCATGTAAAGCTCTTGCCCATGTTTACTCATCTGCTGTTTTAAGCACTAAGCAATGACACCGTGGTAACCTCCATGCTTTCTAGGGGTCAGTGCAAGTGTACGAGACCTCCACAATTTAGGACAGTTTAAAGAACTATGAATTATTTAAAGTGGTAAAAAACCATTTTCTCTCTTGCCTCTCTATTGTTTCCAGCACTTGCTGATCACGAGATCTTTACCAGTTGTGCAGAGAGAGGCTGATCTAAGTGATCACTCAGCAACTACAGACTCTTCCATACCAGCATGTGCTTTAAATAAAGTCCCTATAACCTAATTAAGCTCAGGAGCCAGTAGAGCCTTAAAACTATTTCTCCTGAGCCTAGCTTCTCTTACTTTGCAAGAGACATTATCCTACAGAACTGTCTGCATGCAATACATATCTTACTAAGCTCTTTTTGCCTTCCATTTTCTCAGAAGCCTCCACCAACTGGTCTGAGAATCATTCTTGCAAGCACAAAGCTGCAGCTGGGACTGCAGCCCAGCACAGGATGCAAGCTCTAGTTCACATATGGCTGTGCAGCCCTGCTGAAGCTGTACAGGGTGGGATGAGGCAGCAGAGTGCTCAGCCTAGATGAGCAAGTTACCTGGTCCATCAGATCTGTAAGCTCTACAGAAGCACTGCTATGGACAAAGCCCTGCCACCCAACAAGTAGATTTGGGAAGCAGTGCCCAGAGATGCTCAAAAGACAATTAGGAGGCTTCTTCAGTGCTTGTTGAGACAATGGGATTTGGCACTCATCTGCTGTTCATCCCCAGTCCTCAGTGCTGAAGGACTGCCTATCCTCCTACACCACATAAGCACAGCCCCAGAAGTTGTCCTTAGGAGGTGTTAGAGGAGTAGTGGAAGTTTCCTCTTTACAGCCAAGGAAAGAACCATCCCTTCTGCAGCAGCTCCTGAAACTTTCCCAGCACACCAGCTGTTCACCCTTCCCCATGCTGCAGTTGATGTCAGGTTACTGTGGGTGAAATTTTGGGTTTCCATCTGTCTGCATAAGCACAGAAATGGTGGAAATGTGCTTGGGATAGCACAAAACATTAAGAACTTTGACAGCAAGAACAATGTGCTGATGAGGGCTCTTCTCACCAACTAACCCTGTTGTGTTCAGAAGGTGACGTGAAGAGTTTATATTAGAGGAATAAACAATTGAGAACACACTGCTGAAACAAAAGGTGCTGGAACAGGCAATCTGGTCAGCAATCACAGCTCTTCCATTGGAGTTACTCAACTCAAACATCAAGCACACTGGTAGCTGCACACAGCTAAACAAAACACCAGCTTATCCACATTAGCTATCTTGCTTCAAAAGCCTTTACCTTTCTGCCAAATCCAAAATTCCCCAGAAACCATGAATTTTAAGTTCAGAAGTAGATAACACAGAAACATAATGCCTTGAAACAAGTCTGACTAGTGAACAAATCATTAAATGCATGACTAATTTTTCTACTTCACTAAAAAAATACTGGGCTCTTTCCCAGTACTGAGCATGACCAAATTTAATGCAACTTTTTTCTCCCTGCAATAACTTGGAGCAAGAACAGATGTAACCCCAGATTTTATTTTGGTTTGTTCCAGACAGACAATCAGCAAAGAAACCAACGGTGCTAGAGGTATAAGCAATAGTATCTGTAAAACCTGAAAGCTCAATCATTGCTATTCCAAACTACTGCAGAAATTTGCCTGCTGCATACAGTGTTATAGTAATTGATAACAAGCCTCCTTAATAAGGAGTCTAGTCAGTGAAAGAACATGCTGCATCAGTTTTAAATATTGCATTATGGGTTTTCAGTAGCATGAAACAGCAGAGAAGACAGCCATGCTGCTCAATTCATGCATCTGGCAGACAGTTTAGCAGGATGCACAATGCACCTGAAACAGCCCTGATCCAGCTGCTTATTCAAGCAGGCTGTTATCTTTGGGATGGACCTTTGCAGCCCCCTGTGCCTTTCAATGTGCACTGGTCTGATGAGGGTCTAGAGCCTGACCTACCACATGCCTCTTAGCTGCTTTCGTGGACACAAACCCTCCCTCTAATTCTTTGCAGAAATTGTACCCTACAGCCTCATCCCTTCCCCCATTGCTCCTGCTCACTCTGTACAGAAGTCTGTTAAACAGTTAAAAGATCAGCAAGACAAGCCTGGCTGAGTCCTGCCTTACAGGGGGGCTCAGGTCAGGAGTACATGCTCAGGAATCGGGCTTTACATTAACTGGGTTAAGCCAAGCGTACACCAACTGTACTGCTAAAATATTTATGGGTTTGCACTTACGTTACATAAAAAGAATAGAGATTGCACTTTGAGAAACTGGTGCTTGACATAGCCTGCACCCACCTTCTTTCCCACTCAGTTGACTGTATGACGACAACACTACAACCGCCTTGGTTCACTTTCATACCAGTGCGAGCAAACCAGCTGAGGTAGGAATACAGTCTTTCAGAGGTACATGAAGAAACTGGTTTCACAGGGTTTCATCCTTCTGATTTTCTAGCAGTAGATCCATCAGACCAGGAGCAGTCCAGATTTCATGACTGTCTGTCTCAACAGTGAAGATTTCATGGCAATTCAACTGATAAGTGCCTGACTCCAAGTATTTAACACACAACTGATTTCATGTTCACAGAATAATGCAGGTTGGAAGGGACTTCTGGGAGCTTCTAGACCAGCTTCCCACTCAAGGCAAGGCAAGCTATGAAAACAGACCAGGTTACTCAGGACATTATCCAGCTGGGTCTTGAAAACTTCCAAGGATAATGACTGAACAGCTTCATCAGGCCCTTGTGCCACTGCTTGACTGCCCCCACTAAAAAGCCTTCTTATACCCCACTAAAATATATTTCAATCTGTACCTGTGGTCTCTTGTCCTCTCACCACACAACTGAACAGCTTGGCTCCATGTTCCTGATAAAACATGGTCTGCAAGTGCAAAGTCAAGAAGGTAATGACTTCCCTCTACCTAATGGTTATGTTCCCATTAATACAGGCCAGGAGCCTACTGGCCTTTACCACAGGGCCACATTGCTGGCTCATGGCTGCTGTGCTGCACACACAGGGCACCGCTCAGGGGTCTTTCTACAGAGCTGTCCCCTACCCACTCAGGCTCAGTTAGGGATCCTTCCTTCCTTAGGGCAGGACTTGCATTTGCCCCTGTTCAACTCCATGAAGTGCCCATAGGTCAGCCCCTTCCTTCAGCCTGGTAAGGTCCCTCTGAACAACAGCCTGGACCTCACAGGTATTGTCTCTCACCCTTGGTCCCCTCACGGCTTGATACAAGTGTCCTCATCTCCTCCAGGTCACCAACAGAGGCATTTAACAGGATAGATGCTAGCACAGACTTCACATCAACTTCACCTGCCACCAGTCTCCAGGGGAAATCAGAGACAGCATATAAACATCAGAAAAGCCTTCAGGACACGGCTGACAGACACCCACCAGGATAAACAGGAGGGTCAGGAGTAGGCACTGGGCTCCCTCAGCTCCATGCCTGACTGCCTGAAGGCCTGCAGCTAGTGCCTTCAGAACCAGGGCTGGAGGCAGCAAGAGCAAAAAGCTCTGGCCACAATCAGAAACACCCTCTCAGGAAGCTACAAGCAACACTGCTGCTTCTTGAGTAGCTCTTTGTGAAAGTGAGGTTATCACAGACGTTTGCCAAGATTTCCAAGGCATTCACCAAGCCCTCCACCATGGTACACAGAGCTCTGGGCAAAGTAGTCACATACACATTCCTGCTTTCTAAAGCCTTGACCATCCTACTGTTTTCAAGACAACACCCTGATCACTAATTACTCAGATGAAGCAGGTTCACTTGCTGAACACAACTGCCAGGGAGAGGAAGTCACCCCAAGGGATGCCTCAGAGAGGAAGGGACCAGGAGTAGCCAGACTCCATCCCACAGAAACAAGCATCTTCTCCCCCCTCTCCACAAAGGAGTGCTCTAAGGATGCTCCCAGGAGGAAGAATTACTGTAAATAATTAAGAGCTTCATGTTCAGACAAGCACTGCACTGCCATGCATTGTTATAGCTTTAAGATGACATTTGTTCAATTTTTTTACTTCACAGAAAACTCATGGGAGTGATTGCTCCATCATTCAATAAACTAATAAGGTTAAAATAATGCTTCAAAACTTTCTCTTCTCTTGATTTATGACTCCACCTGGACAAGTCACCCATGAAAAGTAGTAAATCTGCTGTTTCTAGTTTACCATGCTCAGGCTTTACTCCCAGTCACTTCTCAACTACTACTAAATGCAAGATAGGGAGTGATGATCAATAAGAAACCTGGTCTCAGGGTCAGCAGGCATAGGTCAAGCAAAAAACCCAGAAGATAAACAGAACTGATTTTGTATTATTCTCAGACAATAAACAGTGTAATTCTATGATGAATTGTTACCATATGCATCCCCTGCAGCACAATTCTTTTTCATTTTTGTGGATGCTGGGAAATAGCATCTAATTATGGTTTAACATACTTAGGATTACAAAAGTAGATGTAACATCGTACATTTGTTTGTTAAAAGAAAGCAGCTTTCCTTTACCATACTGGTACTTATAACAGGCAACTACACAACTCACTTGGCACTTAATTTGTTGGTTTTATCCCCAGGAAAGGAAGAACACTGGCAGGTACTTGTATCCAACACTGTTTTGCTCAAGGATCCAACAAACGCCTTCTCTCTGCTTCACACATCACTAACTGTCCTCCATTTCTCCTGCAACCTTGGGTTATGTGTCTCCGTCCACTAACTTTGCTGAGCCAGAACAACCATAGGCACTGAAGGGAAGAGGAGAAAGCAACCTGCATTGTAGAGAGTAAGAAGTACCCCACATCCTTTGCTTCTTCATTTTGTGCTTTTTAATCTCCTTATAGCACCTCAAATAGTGGCTGTAACTATTCACTGTACCCTCACATTCAGCTCCGCTGTGGTATCTTGTCTCTCATAGCTGACCACACATTGACACACTTTGTGCAAATTCAGTAACTGAGATATTTCTCCTGAAGGGAAAACAGTGCAAATGGCACTGGGAATCACATAGCTACATACCAGTGAGTCATGGGAAGGACCAGTGAAAACTCATTTGGACTCTGGCTGAGGAACAGCTGCTTCTGAGAGCAGCATGTGGCAAACACACTTCAGTATGATGCTTCAGTATGATCCTCTTTAAAGAGTAAACACACCTGAGTCCATGCAAGGAAGTACATGTACAAGATCTGTGCAAGATCGCACCCTGTTACACTGCTGAGCAAAATTAAAGCAGAGTTTGCCATTGCTAAAAGGGTACTATATCAAAAACAGCAAGTGGGGACACTCTGCAATCAGTGGCCAAGAGCAGCTGCTGGTGTACTACAGCTATTGACCCAGTGCTGTCCCACAGCAGTACATGCTTGTGGATCCAAAAATGAGCAAGCTATGGTACCACTGGGAGGATGGGAGAGAGAAGAGATGTGAAGAGGGTTAAGACATACTTACAGGAAGGCAGACTGCCAGCGAGTAGCTTTGCAGTTTCAACAGGGTAATGTTTGTTTAATCTGCTACTCACAACTTGCTGAGGAGGAGGTAACTCGATGGCATTTCAATACGTGCACTGCCAGATACACTTGTTTAGGAATGAGCAGGGCACGTTAAAAGAGTCCTAAGTATCTCTAAAGTAAGGCCCCTGCGGCTGCACATCCCTCTCCAGGAGGGCAGCCTGCGTTCCCTGCACAGCCACACGCCTCTCGCCCACCAGGCCTGCAGCGGCTGCACGAGGAAGGCGACATCGGGTTCAAGGGCACTGTGGCTAACAGGCAGCACACCAAGGCAGGCACAGGCCATCAGGGACAGTTACCACAGGCAGCAGCGACGCCCTGCCCGGAGCCGAGCACGAGTTGCACACCTTACGAAAGCGCCCGGGCACCAACCTGCACGGAGAACTGCCGAGCCACCCCGCGGGGCCGAGCGGGGCACGCCGGCACCGAGCAGGGGCCGCACGCCACAGAAAGATGAGTCACAGGCTACACCGTCCGCAGGAGCACAACACGGCTTTCCGACAAAGCCCGGCGTGGCCGGGCGCCGCGGCACCGGGCGCTGCCAGACGGAGGGGCAGCAGGAGGCCAGGCAACAGCCGCTGCCCGGGGCCCGCCGCTCCGGTCCCACCGAGACGGGCGGCTGCTCCGCGAGCGATCCCCGCCGCCACGCTGCCGCTCCCCGCGCCGCTCCCGCCGGAGCCCCGGGGCGGGCCCGGGGACACGCCCGAGGGCGCGGCCACCCCGAGCCCACCTGCCCGGCGGAGACACCGACCCCCCGGCCCAGCCCCCGCCGTACCTCCTTCCTGCGGCTGGGCGCGCCCGGGCGAGTGAGGAGCGCTGTCTCCTCACAGACCACGGCCGCATCCTCCACGAAGACGCAGTCGGGGAGGCTCTCGTCGGCCGGCAGCTCCAGCACCTGCAGCCCCAGCTTGCCCCGCAGGACGCCCACATACAGCTGGTGCTCCCGCTCCGCGCGGGCGAAGTCCACCTCGGGGCCCGCCGCGCTGCGCAGCGCCTGCCGGCACAGAGATTCGGGCAGCGCCCGCACCACAGCGTGCGTGCAGCGCCCGAAGGCGGCGGGGCCGCCGCCCAGCCCGGCCATGCTGCGCGGCGGGGCGCGGAGAAGGGAGGGACGAACAGCCGCGATCGCCGCCGCCGGCCCTGGCAGCTGATAAAGCGCCGCCCGCGGCCCGGCCGCGCCCCATTGGCTCCCCACCAGGCACATTTCCATGGGGCCGCCGCCAAGCGCGCTCCCATTGGCTGGCGGCGGCGGCCGGGCCGCGCCATTGGCCGCCCTCCGAAGGACGCCGCTTACCTGTGCAGCGGGCGGGAGCGGCGGCACCACCCGCTCATCGCTGAGGCGATCGCCTCAGGGGCAGAGGGCCGACCGGGGCGAGGCGGTGGGGCCTGGGCCGTCCGTGGGGCAGCCTCGGCGCTTCTCCCAGGCCTTGGCCCTAGGCAGGGCGATGGAGCTGCCCGAGCCTGCCCTGGGGGTTCGCTACCACGGCGTGGCTTGAGTCAGCGTGGTTTCACGTGCGATTTCACCTCAGTCTGTATGAACGCAGAGCTAGGCTGACAGGATTCAAGCCCCTGCGTCTCCCTCCACCTCTAGGCTCATTCAAGCTGCTCACGGGCAGCGCGGATGGCTGCTGACCCTTCCTGCTCCAGAACGCATCCCGCTGGCAGCCGGCATGCCCTTTGTGTCTGCCTGCTGCTGCCCGGGCAGTGGAATGAGAGGCCAGGAGGTTTATCCATGCGGCCAGGAGATGAATATCCCGTGACGGAGGCAGTTCCAGCTACAAATCCAAACGAAGTAAAGCCAGCTGCTTTGTAATCCTTCGGCATGGCTTTCTACAGGGCTGTGCGCTGGCAGCGCATGTCCATCCACCCTGTTGTGTTGCCGTACGCTGTCAGAGTTTCCACCTCTGTGGGGTAGAAGGGACACCGGTGTTTTGTTCCACCCTGGCCTCCAGGACTGAAACAATAAACATTTTCCACCCTTTCACTTAAAAGAAACGCTTACTTCTCATTTTCGGCAGGTCTTATCCTGAGGTGAGGCTATCCCAGCCAAGGGCTAGCCCTTCTGGGCACACACCTCTGGCTTTCAGGTGAATGAGGCTTTGGGCCAGACCTTGCACCATGGGCGACATCCCCACTGCGAGCCCCAGGTTGTGCTGCTGCCCTCCCAAGTACCTCCGAGGTCTCTCCTCACTAGAGCAGACAGGAAGAGAGGAGGAATACGAATTTTCCTTCCAGGTTTTCTTTTACTGGCAAGGCTTTTTCAAGCATCCCTCCAGTCACAGCAGGGACCTCACCTGCACACGGCTCTGTGTTCCCCCTTTGGTGTTCAGACAAAACTCAGGCAGCTGCCTTGGCCATGCTGTCAGAGACATCGGCACGTGCTCAGCATTTGGGAATACGGTTAACAAGTGGCATGAAGGAAATACCCAGGCATGTTTCCGAAATGGCAGCTGACAAGATTTCCATCTGCATTTGCCACACATTCCCCAAATACCCTGTAAAGGCTGCCTTTACTTAATGTGCATAGGCACATCTATTTGAATTACTGTCATTCACTGAATAACACGCAAATATTATTCTCCTTAAACAAATAGGCAGGTAATTGGGTTGCTATCATGTAGGACAACCTAGAAACCACTAGAAATGCTATTATAGCACCACTGGTATAATGCATGGTCCTTCCACAGCTGTTACAGCCTATTTTCATTTATTACAGATTTGGGAAGTGGTCATTGGGACTTTTAGCCAAAAGAAGTCCTACTATCTGTCTCCAATTTTAAAAAATTGCTAGGGTTCCTATCTGAGAAGGTATTGAAAACAGTTATTCTTGCAGCCAAGGGATCAGAAAGTTCTAGTCAATACAGATTTTTCTGACATCCGTGAATGCCTTATGAATTTATAAGCAATGGCAATTTTTAGATCTCACTGAGATTACAGGAACATGAGATACGAGTTGATGCCACACAGCCATCTTCTATGCACGTGACACTCTAGGACAGCAAGTTTGCCCCAGAGGCATTGTCACTGGCCCAGGCTGACCTCAGGTGGGCACAGCTGTGCCCTGAGAGCTGGCCAGTATCACTTCTGACAGCTTCCCAACCTTACTCCACACTATGAAGCTGAGGCTGGAGGAGGGAGGATCTCTTCTGAGGTGCAGTGGTATGAGATAGTGGTATGCTACAAATACAACATGTTTTGGAAATACAAAACGTTAGCTATTTAGACAAGGTTAACAGAAGTAGTGACTACAGTAAAAGAAGTCATCTGTATTTCCCTAAATGTATAAAACAGTGCAGTTTAAATACAAATTAAGATCTGCTTGCTGATTGTGATTGTTCTATTATTTATGTTCTACAGAAAGACATCATTAACAATCTAGGAACAGATGCAGGCAGAACAAAATTGTGCTTGCTTATAATAAGATTAACAAAATATCAGTTTGCTCACAAATTAACATTACATAATAGAATGTGTTCACACAGTCTTGTGGGAGTGATGTTAAAATTCATCATATGCAGTAATACAAAATGGGTCAGCTACAGTCATCGATACAGTATTTACTGTCTCCCTTGCTCTGTATCCAGTATTTTCCTGTAATCTTGTCCTGCTGATGAGGTTAAGGTTAAAAGCAAAGCTGCCCCCCAGCAAAGAAAAAAGCTGTGTCACACTACAGAATTTGTGCAGAGCGATGAAAACTATGCTTGTAACAGAAGCTGGACTGCAGATGGCTTAAGCAGTATCCCAGAAAGCTGTATTTAGAAAGGAGAAAATGTTTCATACAGAAATGGATGCAAATCCAGCTGTTTGTGACTGACACTACACACAGTCATCTGCTGGCAGTGACAGTGAGAAGAAAATTGGTTTGCAAACTGTACTTCAGGATGCATATGTGAATAGAGCATTTGCTTTCAGGAGAAAGGAATAGATATAGAAACAGAAGATACGGTTTAAAAGTTAGGACAGAAAAGTCATTGATACACAGAGTGAAATTTCATCCATTTGACAAAATCACTAGCAGCATATCAGTAAGAATTTTTCATTTAGTTTGGGGTTTTTTTTTTACAGCGATTACTTGAGAACAGTCTGCAGCTGCCATGAGAATGAAAAAATTTCCATTAAGTAGAAGGCAGGGAACGGGCTTAAATATTGCAAGGGAGAGTACAGAAAACATTGTAACAGTAAGGAGCAGAGAAAAAGATTTCCTGGGAAGAATGTGCAGCCTCTATACCAGGTGCTTTTAAGAAGTTAAATCTGCCAGAAGCAGAAAGTCAGAGCTGGGGAAGAAGGGCGGATGAGGAGAGGTCCCTTCCAGTCCTATGATTCTATTATTTCTTACACTGAATGACTGTTTTAGTGAAAACAGCTATGTAATTATGAGCCTAATGTCCCCAGTAGCAAAGGCTCAACCTTTATGTGCACCGAGGGTCACAGCTGGTCACTGCTGTTGGACAGTCTGTGTGACCATGACAAAGGAGAATTTGGATCACAGACTAGTACAAACACGTACCACATGGGCTGACTGCAAAGTCTGAAAACACTTCCCATCACTTGCAGATGCAGGAACAACACCGCTGTCTCCAAAGCCTTAATGGCCATCTCTCACACTATTTATGACATGCTACTTGAAACTCGAGACAGCGAAAAGCCAGGACAACCCGGCAGCTGAGCCATTCAGTCACCAGCACGGCCTGCTATGGGGATAGGAATCTGTACCAGAAAGATGGAGACACACTGAACTTCACTTTTTAAAAGGAATACAGGTTTATGTGGTTTCTTCAGCTCAATAGAAAACTGCACAACTACTGCACAGCCAAATGCCATTATTAATAGAAGTTATCACTGCTCTGCAGGAAAAGCTCCCATTAGGATCAATGTGCCATTCGTTTAGTAAAGGTACAGGATCAGGTCTTACTCGCAGTCATAGAAGAGAAAAATGTTACTTTTTTGCCTGAGTTGAACCCAAGCTATCTCACAGAGCCTCACCAGGGTCAGATTAATTCTATATATAGCTGGTTCAGGGGAAACACAATATTTGTTTTGCCTGCTACAGGATAATGAACTGGGCGTTTTCTCAGCTGGCATTTGGCATCCTCCAGAGAAGGAGGAATTCCCATGAGCTGACAGCTATGCAGTTGTTGGGAGACAAAGCTGTCAAAGGGTGATTCTTTAAAAGTCAGCTTTGGCAGCACTGTTGCCATGACACATGGCACCAAGGAGCCTGGGTAACATGCAGAGGCGCGAGGCATTCCTCACATTTATAGTCTTCCCACGTGTTTTGTTACAATAGGTTGCACTGGTCCTAGTAGGATCAACTTTAGGATGCACTTGGCTGAGCAAGCAGATCATTGGGGAGAGAGCTGCAGGACTCTGACTATTTACCTCCTGCACTCCTCAATTTCATCATGCCTTACATACACTCTTTTCACTACATGGAAAAAGTCACTTGTTGAATTTAAAAAGAAAGCATGGGTTTGGTGCCACAGGTTCAGATGTCCATGACTAAAAAAATAAGATTAGTACTCTGTGGAAATTTATGCTGAATTACTACGGTTGACATCATTCTTACAAAAAAGAATAGAAAGACACCATTTGTTTCCCTTATGGACATACTTTCCCAGAAATATGCCAGAAATAACTATGCCAGCTAGGAGAGAAGGAGGAGACAGGGCTAGGATAAGTGCTTTGTCAATTGTTCTTGTGGCTGCCCTGGGAAAATGAGACAATAAGGCTTTTCCCGCTATCAGACACCATTTTTAATAAAGTAGCTGTTTTATCAGCTTGGCGAGAAAGCATCAGCTCCAGCAGCAGCGGGGGGTGGCTCATCCCATTTGCATTTACACACGTATTGTTCAATGGGTCTCATGAATCCAGAACCAGCTGCTGTGAGGTGCTGCAGGTGCCGCCGTGGGCAGCACAGAAAGGCTGTCTGAGGGAAGCGGGGGATAAAGTCTTTGGTAAATCATGGCTGCTAAACTGGGCTGCACTGATAACAGGAGGAATAATGCACATGCTGGGGTTTTATTTGTTTTTTCTCCCCTTCAAGTCCTCCACCAAAACTGTACCTTTATTCCCTAAAAAACCAAAAGCCTAAAAACACTGGTTGATGCAGGTTAATATTTACTAAAGGACCCAAGCCCTTTGCAATGTAACTTGAGTTGTTTTTTTTTAATGTTTATCCCAAGTCTCCATTTCCCCTTTCTGTGGAGCCAGCTGACCAGTTGGCAGCACCCCGCAGGTGTGGCAGGCTGTCCTTCCCTCTCATTGCCTGAAAAGCCCTTGCAAGCTCAGCAGTAAGATGCAGTGACATTTGGCTGTAGCATTTCTTGCTTTTCTTAGTTTGCATTTCCCATTCCTTCCAGATGCCAGCTGCCTGAGAATGAATTCCCAGCCTTTCTTATCACTTAGGCATCTTTTGCCTTGATTTGTAAATGCTTGGTGCATTTTCAGTGTTGATGTGGTCAATAACTTGCAAATCCAATTATGAAACTGTATTCACATGAAACTTGTTCAAGTGGAATTAGCTTTTATACTGACAAGAAAGAGGATATGGAGAGATATATACACACATCTATATATGTATATGCATGCACACAAGTCAACAACTTTGTGGTTTCCCTTGTATGCCTGCAAAGGGCAAGCAGTTTCTTTTGCCAGCTTCCTTGGCACTAAGATTATTGGCAGAGACAGACAGATAAATCCATCAGAAATCAAGCTAAGAAAGCGAAAGATTTCCAACAGATACATTTTTTTACCAAGTTTGTTAATACACTGCCCTAAGTGTCACAACCAAAAAGCTATACAAAATTAAAAGATACACAGATTAGCTTCAGTATTAATGTATCCAGGCTGCTGGCAGTCACTTTTGCTGTAATTCACCACAACGTGAAATGAACTTTTCTTCTTCAAAGGGAAATGTTCAGTAGCTGTTTGCCCCTCCATAGGGGAACAACATGTAGGTGCTTCCACAGGAAGCAGGTAGTACAGAGTGACACTGGCTGGAAGTTTTCAGGAGGCAGGGTGTGATTGGTTTGTTCCATTTGAACTTGGGCCTTTAAATTTGTTCCTTATCACTTAACCAAGATGTACCTGGATGCCTCTAACAGATGAGCTGAAAAAGAACAGAGAAATGGAGCGGTTGTAGTGCAGTTCAGGAAGGGACAGAACTTCTATTCCCCAAAATTTTCCTGATCAGTAGTGCCACCCCACAGGACATGGAACAAGAGGCAGCACAGAGGTCACGGGCCTCAGCAGATAAACCAGGAGGAGTGGAGGCACCCTTGATACCATCTAACATTTGACTGAGGGAATGCTGAGCTGAAGCATCTAGGGGAATTCAGGGTCTTTCTTCTGAACGTCAGTAAGAAGATCAGGGCCTATCTGTGTTTTCAGTGTTAGGATCACACACCCTTGTAGTGCAAAACCTTTTCCTAATATCGAGTTTGAACATCTCCAGGCACAACTTCTGCCTGATTTATCCTCTGTAGCTGTTGAGAAGAATTTGTCTCCATTATGTTTGCAACTGCCTTTCAAGTACCCATAGTTTGCTATTAGTTTCTTCTTAGCCTTCTCTTTTCCAAACCAAGAAGCCTAGCTCCCTAAATCTCTCCTTCCATGCCATGTGCTTCAGACCCCGCATTACCTTGGTAGTCCTCTGCAGGGTAATCTCATTTCTCCATCTCTCTCTTGACCTGGGAGTCCCAGACTGGAGACAGTATTCCAGACTAGGGGGGAGGGGGGTGTGTGTGATATAATAATTTCTCTCAGTTTACTGGCCATGATTGACCTAGTGCAGCCCAGAATGCTGTTTGCATATTTGGAGGCTGTGAACCTGGAGCCCACAGTAACCCTCAGATCATTTCCAGCAGGACTCCTGGCCAGTTGGTTCCTGTTTTGTACAGATCCACCCATTTGCAAATCTCTGCAGTTCCCCTTGTTGACCTTCATACGAGGTTGCGGTTAGCCCAGCGCTCAGGTTTCACGGGCCCATCTGAGTTATCCCACAGATCAGCACGACCAAAATGAAGATTTCCACATCAGCATATTCCAAACACAAATAGCAAAAAGGTAGATCAAACCGAATTACTGCTGTTAAAAACAACAGCAGCCTTCCACACGTAACAGAAACCCTCCTGTCCACTCATTTGATTAACAGGATTTCCACCAAAAATCAGCTCTTCCCATTTGGTTCACATGCCTGTGTTCAGCTCCAGGGAACTATGCCTAGTTACACCAGTAAAACATCTCATTCACCTTTTCTTGTGTTGTCTTGAAACCGATGGTTACAACTCTTCGTGTCCCTGCCACCCCAGAATCCTGAGGACTTTTGATGACCAGTAAATGTCTGTTTGCTATGTGCTACAGATATCCTGCACCGCTGCTCACACATCTGTCTGATCTGTTGGCATTTCAAAATATTTATCCTTCTACAGTTGATACCAACTTAATATTTTCTGGAAATCCAACTGCTTTAATTTTAGGTAGACATACAAACATTGCCAGCCACATTACTGGAAAGGAATGAATGCTGCCTTAATAAACTGCTAGGAGAAGCCAGTTCACATAGTGAGTATGTTTGCCCATAGCTTTGCTGACCACGTAAATTCAGTTCTGTTTGAAATGTGTTTGTGAAATCAAGTGAAGAGGACACGTTATGCCTTTCACAATATGACTGCAAAGACAGAACCAGCACTGAGAGCAGATAGCTCTCAGACTGATTTCTCTGAAAGCAGTAACAGAAAAGCGTATTTCATGCTTTTTGGCAGTTCTGCTCCTTACTGCTACAAATACATATAGACTGGTGCCTCAGAGCACCCAGATGCTTATTCCATTCAGAATCAGAGAAGGAAAACCATAAGGTAATGAGCACACTAAGTGGGGATAGAAGACATTTTATTGTGCATCTAGATAAAATATAATTATTTAATAACTGTGCTCTTAACGTTACAGGATAGATATAGAGTACAATTATCTGCTCACTTAGCAGATGAGTTAATAGCAGGATGGAACTATATACTTATTTATTCATTTCAGTTGCAAGCAATTTAAAACAACTTTTTAATAACAGAGGGAAAAGCATTACTTATATTTATTTTTCACAAGACATATTTTTAAAATATAACTAATGGTTTCAGGCACTTCCACTTATGGGTACTCTTCTTTCAAGACCTGAAAATCAAAGGCTTGGGGAAGCACCTCAGAAAAAAACGACATGTGAAGTAGGGCACATCACACCATGAGTCATTTCTCAAAATCTCTCCAGAAACAGTGAAGATGTCAAGACAGTGTCATGTGGGAAGTATTTTGTTACAAACAGAAGAACTGCTCTGCATATAAAATGAGACTAGAATCCAACACTGAATAGCAAAAAGGGGATATATCAACAACTTGTATTTTAACAGCTGTGTGAGGTACCAGAGTATTTTTGCTGCATATATTGCCGTCTCCTGATTAAAAAGGGAGGTATATTCACACACACAAAAGTAACGCAGCAGCAGTGACATCATGATTAAAAAATACTCTAATAGCACAATATGGAATTCAAGATGCAACCAATGGAAAATGCACTATTTCCCTATTTTAAATTTGGCAAGTATGAATCTACAACTTGAGGGGGGGTTATCTCTACTATCTTGTCCACATGAAAGGTTTGCTTTCCACTACAGGCTATTTTAATGGGATTAGTTATTTAATTCAACGGGAAGTAAATCACTGCTTCTAGGCAGGCTTGCTTGAATTCGGAATTACCTTTTTTCCTACTGCATGAACTTAAATCTTTCTTAAACAAAGACGACCAACAACAAAAAATGGAGGTACAAGTAGTCAATGACCATATTAACCCATGTTAGCCATGTCTTCCATGGTAAGTCAGAAGAAGACACTTAAAATATAAAACTTACTAGACAGTATTACTTGTAGGCAATTTCTTTTTCGACATTAGTCAAGTACTGCTTTCATTTCAATTTCTAAGCTATCACTGACTTGGTATTTAGATATCCGGAGGCTGATTCCTTCCCATCTTTGCTGTCAGTGTAGAGTCATTCAAGTAAAGGCACCCCAGGTCCAAACATGAGCAAAAGGAAAACCAACCTGGTACACGTCTGTTTCTTCCCATTTAATGTACGAATAGTTTTACTAGAATTGGGTACATCTAATGATTTTTAACATTGACTAAGGATTATTTTTACTGTATGATGGAATTTCCTACATGAGTAAGTTGCACCCGTTGTATGTTACCATTTGATTAATTATCCATTCCTCAACAGAAAGGAATTAATTATTCTAACCTTTATTTCAGGGAATCGTACACACGTCCACTCTGCACAGGCACACCGATCTCAATTACATGCACAATGATAGATTGATTAGTTGTCTAAAAATCTGTTTGTGCCTAATGATGCTATCTGCATATTGGAAATCGCAGCAGTCTGTCCTTCTGATAGCTTTGCAAAGGTAATTCTACCTCCTCTTTCTTTCTTCTCAACCTTTTCTCCCAAAATGCCACTTTCTCCCCCCAATTAAGTTGCTACGCTTTGTGTCTACGTATGAGTTTTCTCATTGTGTCTCTACTTCAAGTACACGATCTGCACCAGCTACGTGCCCCTGAAACAATGAAACTGCCAATGACAGGGCAAAAATGTGGTGTTTGGCCCATGAAATTTGGAAAATGTCCCAGAAGAGATCGTGTTGACTATGGACATCTGTGTCTTCAAAGTGAAATGCAAAAATCCACTTCTTTGGTCTAGTTCTCTGCTCAGTAACACCAGGTTTATAAACACACACACATCACATTAAATAAACATTGCCTTGCTCCTGTTGAGCAGAGAGAAGAAGGCTCCTTCTGTGCCCATTTTATTTTTGGGAGGCAACTGGACACTACAGCAAAGAGACGCTTTATATAAGGACCTAGAGACGTGGAGATTTTCCAAAACTAACAGCACATCGTGCCCCGATGGCGTGGTAAGCGAGGCGGGTTTTACCATGAACGCCTTGCAATTCTAGCCGCACATTCAGCTGAACCCCCACCTGAAATCTGCCGATGAAAGCAGCTTTAGCTTGCACACAGCAGTGACAGGGAATGAAGATACACATCAGGCTGATGAGCACTAAGAAGTAAATTGTTTGCCCAGATGGAAATCAATAGCTCTCTTCACTCTCTTCATTCTTTGGCAAGATCGGGAGCTCGGATGGCAATTAAAGCTTCCCCAGCTGCCAACTGTCCTAATTACCCACACAAGAAATCCCACATTTCTCTTTCTACCTGAAGCATCCCTTGCGCCACATTCATTGAGCTCATTACAGTCAGGCCTCCTGCTGTTGCTAGCGCTGATATTTTAACAAATCCCCCCCCCCAAATCCTTGCACCTGGCTCCCCAGCAAGCGATCTTCCCAAAGCCCCACGCATGCTCCGCAATGGCCACCAGCCCCTGTGCTGCACAGGGATTTTCACAAGGCCCTTCCAGGCAGCATCTTCTCTCTTCCACTCCATTTTCAGTGGTTTTCACCTTCCTTTTAATTTTGCAGCCCACCCTCCCCTGCCCAGGGCATTTCCCATTAATTATTGCTCTCCTGCCTACTCATTCATCAGCCACTTGTTTCTCCTACTCATGCCGAACTACCCCACATCTTCTCTATCTCTCACCCTGGCTGCTCAGCCTCTGCACTGCCGGACGCGTTCGGAGCAGCACTGAATGACGGGAGAAGCAGCACAGGCCACGGCTGAGCTGCAGTGCTCATCAGCTGCGTGCAGACCACCCGCCGGTGCTGCCTTCCAACGGGTGCCTGCACGGACAGGTGAACGCCTGTCAGGGCAGGCATGTCACCAGCTGCACACACCCCTGTCAGCATTCAAAACGGAGCAGAGAGAAGTTTCATTTTGACATCCATGGGCTTGTTTGAGTGTCTCGGAAATGAAGGCCTGTCATTTACATATTCTGTGATTACAGCCTGCATCCATCCTTTGTGAACTGAGGCAGGTCGGGATTCTAAGAGGAAAGAGCAGGTTTTACTTCCTTTGTAAGGAACAACATTGCCAAAATTTCTTAAAGAACTTCATAATCTCTTTAATTTTGCTGGCACAGTTTTGGTACCACATAAATAAAAGTAACTAATGGACAGCTGAGCTTGGGCGGTGCAGTTTCCAGGAACTCCTCCTAATTGTCCTTGACCAAAATACTGACTTTTCAGAAGCCTTCAATAATTCAGGGCTGCATCTAACGCAATTAGTGAAGCTGTGCAAAGCATACTGAAGAAAAAAGCCACTAAAAGCTCAGACCTCTTATTTTATCATCATGATTATCACTTTATTATGAAGTAAAGTGGGAACACCCATTAAGCACCCATGGATTCAAGAGCAAGGACTCTGAAGAGCTCTAAAAAGACAAAGGTAAAATAGCATCCCACTTAGCCTGACCTCTCAAGACCACAATGTCCAAGTCATCGTGCATTATAAATGACCTCGTGTTTGCACAAAATGATCAGAATGTCTTAATTAAGACACAAGATTAGATAAAGAAGATGAAGAAGAAATAAACTAGGAGGTACATCAAGGAGAACAGAAAGAGTAAGAGGAAATATGTCATTCCCTTTGAGCCATCCGTAACTTTCCACTTTACATGCAAACTTCTAAGGAGGAGGAGAGGAAAGTCAGGAAGAGTGTTATGAACATTAAAGAGTGTTAACTTGGATTGTGGTTTGGTTGGGTTGGGGTTTTTTTCCCCTTTAATAGCATTTTGATCCTCATTTATCCTCAGCCTCTGCTGCACTGCTTTGTAAAGGCAGAGAAGCCTTAAAGGCAGGTATAAATGAATTTACACTGCCAGACAAGCACAAGGGTGTCTTAGAGCTAATGAAAATTATCTCCATTATCAGAGAAAGAAAAAAAATATTGAACAGCCGGTACTATTGCTGATGCAAGAAATAGTGAACAATTTCACTTAATCTCAATGCACTATATTTCACCAATAAATGCCATAGTCATTCTCTTTTTACCACAAATAATTCATATGCCCATAAACTATTGCATATAAAGCCTGAGGGGAATTCTCCTTGAAGGAGAAAAAGACCATCTGTCCTTCATCAGCCAGACACAAAAGGAATGCCTTGCTATTTTACAAAAGCTGCCAGTCAGTTCTAGGTGTGGGATCATCTATCACAATAGGCAACGTGCCATCTCCCACACTGGTGAAGCGCTGTGTAATTTGCAGTGCTGTGAACATGGTGGCCACAGGATGTAAATACATAGCTTTTACATTTAGCTGCTACCACAAATTCTTGCCTGGCATTAGCTCCTAGGGGTTTTCAGAGGGCATAAGGAGGAAGAGGGGAAAAAGATGTGTTCCGAGTTTTTAAAGAGACTTAAAAAAAAGAAGAGTTTTAGGGGAAAAAAGTTATATCTATGTTTTATTTTTATTATTATTATTTTGTTGTCAGTTCAAATGGACAACAAAAGAAGAGTTTTAGGGGAAAAAAGGTATATCTATGTTTTATTTTTATTATTATTATTTTGTTGTCAGTTCAAATGGGCAACATCCCAAAAGGTCTGGCAAGAGAAGAATAAAAGAATTTTTTTTTCTCTTTTTCTAAAGCCCAGGGCTGCCAGTGTCTGTCTAGGTATGTCACTGCAAGACCAGTTCTCTTATTTACAGTGAGTTGCAAGCAGAGCTGCCAGGCAATATTCTGGTCTGGAAACCAGCTTTATAAAACCAATAGCTTATAACCCATCATGTACATGTTGGGTGCAATACTCGGGCATACTTGCTGACTATCGTGACAGATAGTCTCCAGGACACAAAGCAAGAAGGCCCCTCCTGCACTGACCTTAACAATGGAGTTTGAGGAGACAGATCCTAATCCCAGCACGGGAGTACATACTCTGCTACTCTCAGGGGGTTTACTGTCATTAAGGAACCGGAGGCCAAAACGTCGGCAGGGCAAGGCCATCCTCAAACACTGATCCCAGGGAAATGCTGGATGATTGAATATTAGCAACTATTTAATCCATTTTGGCCTGGAAAGAATTTAAGAAGAATGAGAAGCTTGAATCAAAACTTGAGTAAGCCTGAAGCTATCCTGACATGTTTGCGAACTAAATTCCCTCCCAACACTTTTCTATTATTTCGGTTCTTGGATCATCATTCTTTGCATGCTGGGACTAACAATGCCTTTTATTGTAGCCTGCCCCATTTTCCTCCTGCACACAAAGGGAAAGCTCCCTCGGTGAATGCCAGAGGCAAATACTGCTTTCTCAAAAAGTTAGATGGGAGAAGTATGCTTCAGCTTTTGTTTGGGTACTGTAACCTTCGCTGAGCGCAAGCTGAGTCATTCATAAATATGGCCTTTGGATTTTAAAGGTCAGCTATGCTTTTCATAATAAAAACCTGTTAACACAATCATCCTGGCAAACCCAAACATCAGTTTTAAGTCACGTTATCACAAATGACCTACTATGGTAAACTCTCCACCCATAAACTGCTCCTCTGCAGTCTACAACATGCACTGCCCAAACAGGAAAAAGCAATGGCGATAAGATCTTGGAAAGGTCTAGGAAAAATCCGTGATGTTTTTTCAAATACCGTTGCTCAGTGAAGGAGTCGACAGAAATGCCTGACACAGCTGGATATGAGACTACATAGACTTCTGAAACAGGAGGCCAGCTTAGGAGAGAAGCGACATGAAAAGGATCAGCTCATGAATGAGGAGCTTTGCAGTGAAACAACAAGGGCTGGATGTAAATAAGAGAATAACATTTGAGAGATAGGGAAAAAAAGCAAAAGCTGTTTTCCAAACATAATGAAAAATTCAAACTCTTTCAGGGGCTTAGGGGTATTTAAATGTAAATGAACTTACTTCACCCAACCCAGAATCAAGAGCTGCTTAGAAATTGTTGAATTATTTTGTGTTGAGCAATCATAACTTTTGAGCATCCACCGTCCTCTGACAAAGAGCTGTGAGCATGGCATTGGGGTGCATATGGGACTGTCTCCCATAAACAGAGGGGATGTCTGTTCCAAGTGGCACAGCACCTCACAGCTCGGCACATCGTTTCAGATGAGACAAATCCCTTACACATGTGCCTGAACCCTAGAACTCACTGTAAACTTGCTGGTTTTGGAAAAGTCAATCAGAAATACATAGAAAGGATGGCATAGGGTTGCTTCTGTGGGAGTGCCATGCTGTATTTTAGCATTTATGAGTGGCTTTGAGGTTGATGAAAAGCTGTATGTTAACAGAAACCAAAGTCCAGTACAGCAAGCTGACAGGAGCGGTAGCAGGAAGCAGCTGTCTGGCCCCTCACATGTGCTCTGGTGAAAGCTGCTGTGTCCCCAGTGACCTGTCCCTCCCCGGCAGCTCAGTGCCAATTGTCACAGAGAAATCTGTGCCCTGGAGGGATTCCCAGTGAGATGGCAGGAGTGAGAGCAGGAAAGTACCGTTCTTCCCTACTCCCTTCCTCCCACCCCATCCATGTCAGCAGTCCCAGCACTTTCCACTCAAGCCCTCGAAGTCAGATAACTTTCAACTCCTCCATTTCCTCACCACTTTTGTCCTGCTAAAATGTGTCAGGCTCCAGTATTTCTTTCTCTACAAGTCTACTGAGAAATCTGGGCTGACCTGGTCATGACTGCAGTGCAGCATCCCTTTTGCCAGCCTGGCACTCAGCCACCTCACCAGCTTATAATGTTTTTGCAGTCACCCAGCTCCAGGATCCCTCAAAACCAGAGCTCCTTTCACTCCTTCATCAGGTTTGGACTTCTCAGGGCAAGCCCAAAGACGGTGGGAGCCACCCCAGGGTCCCTCAGTAGAAGTGTTTTTACCATCTGCAGGTCTACCCTTTGCTCCTCCTTGGCTGTCTGTGGCTCTGGCCCCTGCTATCCATTCCCATTTCTATCAGAAACACGCACTTCTTAGTCTTGTTTAAGTTTGTATGATTGAGCTATCTGGCAGGGAGACTTGTACCATCTCTGATCAGAGAACCTCCCTCAAAGCACCTCACAAATTTCTGGGCACTGCCAATTTACCAAAGGGAATGCCATTTCTATTTCCAAACAGCACAAAAAGAATGGATGTGGTAATATTTGTTTCCAGTAATCGATAAATGTTTACTTGTGCTGATAAAGAATGACACTATTCCTCTGCCCAGTTAGTTCTACAGAACGTGATTAGCAAAATGCATCATTTCAGCTGACTGATTCTTGGACCAACTTCAAAACCCAAAGCTGGAAGCCTTCAAGTGAGCACAGGAAGATGGAAAATTAAACGAGAAATTATACACATTTTAAAATATCTATGTTACTGGATTTCTGTTACAGATATCTAAACACTGAAATGCCTCACACCATACTGCTGCTTCTACATCAGAAAAGGCACCAGAGCTCTTGTCAAGCTTTCTACGCTTGACAGCTTGTTGAAGTTTGGTCTTGTAATCTCTACAGGTTATAAAAAGCCCTATTCCTAGTAAAACATCTATTTACTTTGTATTTAAAGTCATTTTTGGAATCTAGACCCAGACTTGTTTTATACAGAAGAATATAAAGGCTTATGGCTGACATTTGCCTAAGCTTCAAATTGTGCTCCAATGAGCTAAGATCTATTTTAACTTGCTTATGAGGATTTCTGTTGGGAAGTGGCTGTAACGTATTATTTAATGTAACACCTTGAAAAACAGAAGGTATCAAAGATAGCATCCACAGAGCCTGTTTTCTCCTGTGGTATCGGAGCAGCGGTGAGGAGCTGTGCCAGTGATGCCCGAGTGCATTTACAACGCAACTGCAATGAAGATGGAAGATGGGGGAATGAGTACCAGGGGGAGGAAGGTGAGAGGGGCAGAGAGGGACCGTGCTCACACAAGCCATGTCACAGGGTAGCTCTGGCTAGAGTACAGAGAGATTTGTGTTGCCTCAGTAACGAGGAACTGACAAGCATCCCAACCAGGAAAAGAAAAGTAAAATAAGAGAGTTGCAAATGGCTAACAACTGTGTACAAATACAGTGTATAAAGCCATGCTGTAAGGCCAAGCAGAGAGGTACTGATACCATTTGGAGATCCAAGCTAGGCAGTCTGACCCAGGCTAGAAACTCCTCTGAAAGCAAGGGTGTGTCTGTACTCCAGCACACCAAAGAAAAGCTCTGATTTACGGGGTCACCTACGTGCATACACTTGTATCTTCAAGCATTTTTTGTTCCTGTTTGCAAAGCAAGGGTGATAGCCCAAGGACATACCAGTCCCCACAGAGAAAAACAGAGGTTAGGGTGAGCGGATCACCTTTCTGCCCCTAGCTTACGCAGCCCTGTGCGCGCAGGATCCAGGGTTTGAGCTGAGGGAGACTTTCCTAGGAAAACTGAGAAGGACATGGAGGATAATGTAGCAGGCAGAAGAAAAACTGTGGGGACAGCATGGGTAAGTTTCATATGCTAGGAGGAAAAGTGGGTTAGGGATGGGTACCTTCTCAAGCATTAGGATCTCCATAAGAATCTGACCTGAAACACAGAGTTCAGCACTGCAGTAATCAGTCTTCTGGGTCTAGCCAGGGAAAGAAGTCAAATCCATTTCTGCAACAGAGCTGGAGTGTTTAGCTGGGACAGCCCTCCCACCCCTGCTGCCTGGTGCCCAGGCTGGCACCTCACAGCTCAGCACACGCAGGTACAGGATGGAACTTGGTTTTAAAAGTCAGATGTCAAAAGGACTTGTTTTTTCTTTTTCTCCCCAAAAATGTAAAACTCCTTGTGCTAGAATCAAATAATTCAAAAGTTACTGAAACAAGAGAGTAACAGTTAATCCTGCCCAAAGGGTAGATCTAAATTCTCCCTGGAAAGGCTACTGCATGTGGGATTATATACAGTGGTTAACCAAATATTCAAGGGACATTAGTAATTACCATAACATCCCACCACTTACTCTGTCAAATGCACAATTTATGCAACAAGCCCACAACTTCAAAAGGAATTTGTTTACTTTAAAAATAGTTGGAAATACATTTCCAACCCACAGTTTTTTCCCCAACACCTTCCTGTCCCCACCTCAAAAAATGCCTGAAAGACTTCTAGGTGTTTGTGCAAACACCTTTCCCAGTGAATTTTCCCCTGGTGCTGTCTGTTTCTAACACTCAGCATGCCAGGGCACAGAGCTCCTTCATTTCCCTGCTCTCCTGGCAAAGGCGCTGGCCACCAGCGTGAGCTGGCTGCTCTTGACACCTGCCCCCAGGCCCAGAGCCCTCCTGCCACCCCACGGATGCCCAGTCAGCTTTCACACTCATCGGGGTGCTGAGGGGGGTCACAAATAAGGCACACCTTCACACTGCAAGTTCTTAAAATCTCACATTTATAGAAAATAAACAGCTGGAAGCAGAGTTACACCAGGGAGTTGTAGATGGGTGTCAGAGGCCAACAGTTCCCACCACTCCACAGCACCAGCAGCACACCAGGATGCAGGATGGGTCATGCTCCTCAGAGCTGCTTTGCTCATGAGTCAAAACAAGCTGCCTGCTGGGTCCAGCCAGCTCCTGCCCATGGGGACCAGGCAGCTCCTGCCCGTGGGGAGCCCCAGCTGTCAGCAGGAAATCTCCCAGCCCTTATCCCTTCTGGCTGCGCCCAGCCAGGACCCTAAAAATATGAGCAGCCCGATCCCAGCCCCTGCACTCTTTGATCTGGCCGTGAGCTGCACTGTCCCACAGGCTCTGGAGCACTCTGCCAGCCGGGCCGATAGCCTGCCTAGACTTGTTGTAACCTGCAGCCCTGTCATCTCAGGGATGTGTCAAGCTGTCAGTTGAAAGCTTGCTCTTTAAATCTGATACATGTCTCAGTAACTTGCTTCTTTCTTACCTACATTCTGGGAGCACCAGATACTTTTAGGGACAAGGGATCAGGATGGACTCCTAATAATGTTGTGGGTTTTTTTATAGCAGCACTTCACTTTCTGATGGGATTTATTTAAGACTGTGAAATATTTATAGTTAAATGGAATTGAGCAATGGAATAAAAATAGACTAAAAGTTAAGCTTATGCTATTAGCTGGCTTCATACTGGTAACAAAGACCACTTTGCATGATCAGCCTAACTTAATAAACATGTTGAGCTGAACTTAACTGGTCTCTGAGCTGGGGTTCATTGCCTCCTGGACTCAGAACACAGTTCACAATCCCTGCCTCTTCCCAGTGCAGGTACAGTGCTAACTGCTCCTCACAGCGTGGCATACTGGCTGGAGAGGACTTGTGCAGCATGGGAGGCAGCTCCTGCATCCACATGCAGCCGCATCCATCCCATTGCCTGGTCCTTGGGCACACCGTCACCCACAGAGCTCTCCTGGCCACCCCTCTCCCTCCCTGCCTTCCACTTAGCCTCTTCTCTGACCTGGATGGCTTTGCAGCTGAGCCGTGCTGGCAGAGGCTCATTACTATGCCTTACAAGGTTATTTTTTAAAAAATGATCTTACAAAGATATGGGAACTGAAAGCTCCACTTTGTTCATATTTGTCTTGCCTGGTCTGCGTGCATGCCAGAGGGCTATCATCTTGCTTCCCAGCTGAAATAGAAATTCAGTAATGCATACTTGGGGAGTTCTGTCACTGCAGTAATCATTTAATAGTGACAAATAAGCCAGGGAATAAAACAAACAGATGGAAAATGGTCATCCCCATCCATGGACACCTGCTCTGGGATGCAGTCTGTAATGATCTATATACACTTCAGAGGCAAAATTACTTTACCACATGTTGGAGAGTATCTGTTCAGACCTGGGAATGAGTTACAGGAAAGACACAACGGGTACCAAAAATGGCATCAAATCAACAGGCTAAAAAATACCTAGTTGTAGTTTTGAAAATAACAGATTATCTCATTCACAAAAAAGCTCTCAAATTGGGAAACAAAACAAGGGTAAAAATATCCTTTAAAGAAAACCAACATGAGCCCCAGCACTATTCACTCCCGGGATGAGTCACCACACCGTAAGCTTCCAGGGCTTTTTCAAATGTGGGTTACCAACCTGATTGTGTTCAAAAGAGGCATTCATTCCTCTGAGGAGGAGCAAGGTGGAGCCTTCCACACATTTCACTTCCAAGCTCCAGCCTTAAGGCATTTAAACAGAAGTGAAGAATTTTAAAGATTTTTAAGCCTTCTGAAGCCCTTCTTGAATTTGGAAAACCCACATGCTCAGCACTTCCAAAAGGCAAGGCCAACCTGATTGTATGCCTAAACAAGATTTGAGGAGCATAATAATATTGGCACGCATCCCAGTCTGAGTATGGTTTACAGTAACAAATGAAGAACCTTTGCAAGAAGGCCTCGTTATCTGTTCCCTTGGCAAAATTAACTTCATTATATTTTTTTCAGGAAACAGAGGAACGATGCAAAGAAAACATGCCTCTGTTCAACAGCACCCTCCCAGCAAGGGTTTCCAGACTTCTGTCTGAATGTATTTTCATTCTTGCACCTTAAAAGTATCTCAAAATGCTGTTAGCCAGAGCACTCTTATGTAATAACGATGTGGCCTCACGCTATGAAGTCACTATCTGGTTAAATTTCAGCTGTTTCAGTACATAAGTATTTTAAGACTGGGATTGCTGGTCTTTATCTGTAGGAAGGCCAGATTTAGGTTTCCACAAACTAAGTAGAAAGAATTCTCCCTCCCCGCTCTACCCCTCCCCTCCAGGGCTTAAGGGGAAGCAGAGTAGGTCCTAAATACACATTCATTCATAACCTTGTCTTTCTGAGTGCATATAAATATGTGAAAATAACTCACTAGCTTTCCCCCTCAGAAAAATAAGCCTAAGTAGATGACATAATGGGACAATTAACTTACAAAGAAATCAGCATTTCTTGCACAAATGGAATAGATATTATTGCAGCTCTGGACTTTGAGTTGAACCTTTCGTGTCCAACAATGTGTTTGGAAAACTTAATAAGGGGAAGGAAACAAGAGCAGATGTTAACATGGAAAGAAAATTGAAAGCAAGTGGCCTGAATTTTGGTGGCAATTACAGAAACAAGTAGGAGCATACAGAATATATAAAAAAGCCTTATTGCGTGCTTTAACATCAATTATAAACCATCATTCCAAAAATAACTTTCCCAGAAAAAAAAAACCCAACATATCCATGGGAGGAACAGGAGACTGTTATATAAAAGGAAATCAGGGTCAAAAAAGAAGGTCCAGGAACAGTGATCTATTCACAAACCCTGAATTACTTCACCTCTTTCATGGAAAAATACAGGGCAAGTGTAGGCTTTCTCACTTCATGTGGTTACAACTATAAATACATCTTCTGCTGACCTGCGGGTATTTACTGATGCCAGGCAGACCAAAGGGGAATTCTTGCCAAGCCTTTCTTCCCCCCTTTTTTTTTGATAACAGGTACATGCCCAAGGCCCTTATCCACAGGAGAGTTCAAAAATGAACTTGGGAGTCTTACCAGTGAGGGTGGCTATTTTTATTGTCTGCTTGTCTAGATCTGTGGGGTTTTCCCCATTAGATAATTGCTATTTTAAGATTAATTTGTCAGCCAACACAAGCCAGAAAGATGAGATCCAAGCTTTGTACTGTTTGTATCACCATCTTGAGTCAGTAATTGGTAATGCTGTAAAAACCCTCGTTATAGGCACATAAGCAACTTTCAGCCAAACCAGCATCATGAGCAGGCCTGGCCCAAACAATGAACCATCCAGCATGTTTCAGATGCCGCCCACTGCTGATTAGCAGGGAAGACTAATTAACCCAGTATCACAGTGCTGGCAGTATTGCACCCAGCCTGCTGTACCCACCACAGGCTGGTCAGGAGCGTGGTGCCATACCCTCTGACTTACGTCCCGGCAGACAAACGTCCCTAACGCTGCTGGCCGCTGTCAGAGCTTTGAGCAATGCAGATTGTGAAACAGTTCAGCTCTATGGGAAACAAATTGTTATTTTTCTTCCTGCACAGAAAGGAATGGATTCAGCATGTGCCAGACTTGCCTCTTCTTGGGTTGGGTTTTTTTGACAGCTTGCAGCCCATTGTTTATCAAGTGGCACCCTGAATCTTCTGCGTCACTTTTTCTTTGACTTAAATACTTTTCTTTAACTAACACGATGTGTATGATGGCAAAGAGGCAAACTTTAAAAGGCAGGACTTCTGTGGAAACAGAGTTTAAGTTTACCATTTCTCACACAGATTAGATGCTGATTTTCCTAATGAAATAAAACACTTGCATATAATTCTGCTGCTCTGTACTCCAGATGAACTCCGAGCCTCACGCTGGATCTTTTCAGTGTGACAGCTGATTACAAACATGTCGTAATCACCTCACCTCCCTTTTTATTTTTTTTCTTTTTTTTTTTTGAGATGCTACATTTCTGTTTCCTGACCTTTTTTGTTTCCTCCCACTGGAAACAAACTGCTCAAAAAAAATTTCTCTGTGTCACCCTCCCCACCAGGGAGTTTTGGGGCAAGCTGACACAGCCACGGCAGATGACTGGCATCCCTGGCCCACACTGGGATGATGCTCTACCGCACGCATTCCTGTGCCATCATCGAGCAGGGAACCTGCCAGCTGCTCACTGGGCACGAGAAGGTTTTGGCTGGACCCCAGCACACTCCAGGATGGCAACTCCTACAATTTGTTAATAGCTTGAATAATTTAAAGCAGACTTAGCACTGCTCCAAATTACTGCGGGGTTGCCTAACCCTCCCTGCCACACCGTTGTTGTGGCTATCAGAACTCATCCCCTTAGTCCTGGCTGGTGAAAGTGCTTTAACTTTTTCCTTCAAACAGGGGAAGTGAAGGAGAAATGAGGGGTGTGGGGGCAGCCACACAACACCAAGCTGGCACCACCACACCACTGCCCTCTGCGTACCTGTCTCGTCCCTCTCCACTCATCCCCTTCTGCAAAAACAAAATTAAACCATCAACCCCTGGAGTCCTTACCTACCCCATGGGGGTTCAGATGGCTGCAGCCCTTTTCAGCTAACAGCCTTGTGGTACAGGATTAATGCACCAAAGAATTTAAAGATTTACGAGCATCATGGACCGAGGCCAGGAGACAAACAGAGGGTGCTAGGGCTTTTAGTAGTACTTTAGTACTTTTAAGCAGCACTACCTCTCCTGAGGACAATATCCTTTTTTAAAAATATTGTTTTGAACTTATGAACGTCTTTGGAGATCATCTTTTCTTCAGGCAGCCAGGTGATCTATACTTACAGGTGGTCTACAGTGGTTTTGCTCTGGGTTCTTTTTGTGTTGGTTTTTTTTTTTAAAGCAAGCTAAGTTGTAAATAAGACCTCTGATGACTAAAATGGCACAGGGTCAATGTGTAAAGTTTTTTCAGGATGTTTATTAGAACATCTGAGAAGGCTTGGTTCATTTTTTCCTCTGCACAGACAAGTTTCCTCTGCCTCTGTGTACAGCAACAGAGGAGAGAAAAACACTGGGAAGACGTTGGAAAATATGATAGTAAAACTGCAAACACTGACAGGTGGGCTCAGAGGAAGTAAATCTCTCTATCATTTTGGTTTTAATAGACTAGATTTGATACTGAAGGGCTGCCATACCCTCCTGTTTAAGAAGGAGCCTATTTACAGAGGCAGGAGTAAAGGACGTGGGGTGGGAGTATTGAGGGACAGCACTGGCATTTCACTTGAGTTCCTCCAAGCTCTGTATATTCCCTCCAGCCAGCCTTGATTGCCCACCGCCCAAGCTCTCCCATCCCTGGAGGGTGCAGAGGACCCCCCCACCTCCTGCAAGCAGGGGTGTGCTGACTCAGCCCTGGGACGTGTGTGGGTTCATTCCCAAGAGCAGCTCAAACACCCTTTCCAGATGTGACGTTTCTGGGCTGCAGCTGGCCACGGAGCTGCCAGCTGCCCCTTTCAGCTGGGCACAACCCAGCGGTGAGGCAGCTAGCCAGAGCGGATGGCTCTGGCAGTACCGGGAAGGGCGTTGATGGGGCCTCCCCAGCAGTAACCCGCCTTTTAGGGGACGCTGTGTTTACAGCAGCCAAGCCAGGGCTGTACCCGTAGCCTCGCCACACTCACCCACGCCACTGCCAGCTGTGCAGGACCATGGACAAAATGAGTAGCGCAGCTTCTCACTAGGAACATTTGAAAACAATTTTAGAGAAACATATCGCATTTGGAAAACTCTGTGTCACAGGGCTGCTGTACTTCTGGGAGATGGGAGGTGGAGGTGCAGCGTTACACACGCAGGAGGAAAAAGCTTGGCAGTGCTTTCAGCTCCACAAGATCCAAGCTGCCGTTAGCGTGCCCTGAACAGGGACTGCCCAAGCACTCAGGTAATTTTTCCCTAGTGATGCTCATGAAAGGCTTTTTTAAAACTTTTAAGCTGTGTGTTACAACTCAGACCCTGTGTTACTCACCTGTCATTGCTCCCTTCAGGACAGTAAAAGCCCCACCCCGGGAACTCAACCCCAAGCAGCAGCACTAGCACTGGGCAGTACCACTGACCCCCCAGCCCCACCGCCTCTGCTCCAGGAGCAAACACGCCCCCTCCTCCCAAAACGTTAACACACACACACACACACACACACACATATACACACCCCGGGTTCTTTGCATCACAACAAGGGAGAAGAAAAGGATGTCCCTTTGCGTCCGCAGCCCCCCCTCTCTGGCAGCCAACCTGCAGTGGTAAAGGCTGCAGCAGGAGCTCACCCAGGGTGCTGGGAGGCGTTGGGAACAGATCTGTTCACATCTCCATGCCTGGGCTGCACAGCCAAGATAACCAGCTGGAGTGTGGAGAAACAAGGACTGTTCAGTGGTTTTAAAAGGGGAAATTATTTTTCTGCCAAACCATCCCAGGCTTCCAGCGCTCCCCACACCACCTGACCAGGGGCTACATGCTCTCTGGCTCTTTCTCACTGAGGAAGGGGTATGAATAACAAGCTGGTACAGCCTTCTTACAATGCCACATTTTTCTGGCTAGCAAATCTCTGGCAGAAACACAATGATGACCTGGATGGATTTCACTGCACCAGCGCACCAGACGCAGGTATGACGAGGGATGGCTGGACATTGCCTCTGGCAGCAAAGCACCCAAAGCACCTTGACCTTGAGGAGGCGGAAAGACAGAATGACTCAGGGGAGACATCTGCCCAGTTTCCAGTAGCCCTCTGACCAAACTGAACGCTTGGAAGTTCTGGTGGAGCCATGAGCAAGTTGTGGACGCTGGAACTACTGAGACTTCATTTCCTATGGATTTGTCTCTTGCGGTTGGACTTTTTGGTGTCTGAAGAACATACAAGTGCCAAGGAGGCACTTTCTGTGGTCAGGGTATTCACAGCCTCTCCCTCTGACTCCCCACCATGGATTCTTCCTCCAGCCACTGGCCAGAGCCATGCCTAGGCTGCCAGCTCTCCCAGGGCATCAGCAGGGTCTTCCTGCTCCCCTTGTCTGCTCTCTTTCTGGGGCTCTGCCTTGGGCTTAATCTCTCAGAAACAAATACCTTCATCTTGTGATTAGTTGGAATTGATCCAATGGACTAAAAAATAGATGGAGAACTAGCAGGCAAAAGTGATTTTTAAAAAATGCATTTCATAAGAAAACCAGAATAACAACATTACAAAAACGCATTATAAAGTGGGGTCAGCCCACAGCCTTGAGCCTTCCAGCCACAATCCAAAACTTTCTCAAGGCCAAGAGGTAGTGGATATGTACACACACCCCTGGGAGTTGAGGACAGCGAGGACATGGGCTCACAGTTACCTTCTCAGGCACCAGCACAGTTACTTCATGTGCCCCGCTGTGTCCCCAGCAAGCCCAGCAGCCCAGTCACTGCTCCCCCACATCTTGCTGTGGGTACAGGATCGCTGAGCATCCCAACCACCACATGGGCCTGCCACAGCCACACGTGGCTAAATGGAACACAGCAGGTAAACTCCTTGTTGTGTTTCTCATGTTAAATTGGGGCTGTCTGACATAGGCACTTACTATCAACGGGGCCAGGTACAGAGCAAGGAACAGTTCCAGCAAGGAACACCTCTGAACTTGTCTGACCTGCACGTGGTTCAGTGCTTCACATGTATCTTTTATGGGGCAGTAAAGGTAGATGTTTCTCCATGTCTTGTAGACAGAACAAATCAAAGGCAAAAATGAGAGGCTACCAAGCTCCATTTATAATGCTGGAGATGTCACATGCCCTAAAGCTATATACCAAGGCCAAGATTGGTATTGGGTTCTGAATTACCCAGTGATCTCACATTTTCCCCATGCCTCAGCTGCCCACGCGTACAGCGCAAAGGCACACACAGGCAGCATTTCCCGCTGACCGTGGCTTCATGAGAACGCATGCACTGTACAGCACCAGAGACCACAGAGGCTAAACAACAAATACCTTTGTAAGACAATTAAGAATAAATCCCACTCACATGAACAAGTGCAAAATTAGCTGGGAGCGTGTCACCTGTGGGCCAGGAATTCACCTTGCCATCGAGCTGGTTTGCAGCAAAGCTGACCAGCCACAGGGTGTGATCTGACAGCACATCCCTGCTGCAGGAGGCAACCAGAACAGCAGGACACAGCCTCGATCTGTACTGACAGCCTAGTAAATGCATCCCACACCTTCCCTCTTCGCACTATCATCTGCTTCTCAAAATCTTTTCCTCCCAAAAACTAACACAAAAAGGAAAGCATGAAAGGAAGTAACATGAAATGCACCCACAAAGTGCTGCTTAAATAGCAGTGAGATACTAAACAGAAAGAAAGAAAAAGGCTGAGGATGCTTTCATCTGGAGTAGAAGAGACTGACAGGCAACAAGAGGCTTCCAGAAATCCTGAGGGAAAGATGTCTCCTGTTCGCATCGGCAGCAAATGTCACTCAGTATCTGGATCAGGACCCTTCTGCACTGGAAACTGGCTTCAGGATGGGGGGTGGCCACTCTTCTGTGTTGACTTGTCTGTGCCACGGTGACACTGCTGCTAACACTTAATTTATTTTGTCCATTTAGGAGACATCTAGTTATCTCAATTATTTAACAATGTGTAAAATTACAAACATATTCAACTACAATATGTTCCTCTTGCGTAAACCTCTCCTCTTGGCCACATACATAATGAAAACCCTGTTGAGTCAGTAATAAAATCCAGAAAGCTTTCAAGTCTCAGAACTGAATGTTCAAATTTTGTAGCTCACTTCCTTTTCTAACCAGACAGCAGGGCTGCCAAGAGAATTTCTGGGCGTTCAGCCCCTTTTGATACATATACACACACAAGTATATATAGCACTCTACCGGGGCTGGCAGAGAGCAGGCACTACTTGTTTTTAACACAGTTATGAACAAATGCATTTTAAAAAGAAATCAGAATACTACTTGTTTTCCTCTGATGGAACAGACAGCTCAGACCTTGACAGGGAAAACGATCAGCTCCAGCTCCGTCAATAAATAAATATTTGCATTTCACTCCAGCAGAGGAAAAATGCAGCACTGATTTTAGGAACCAACCTCAAAAATTCATGTGTGGAAATACCACAGCTCTTAATGCAAACGGGCCAGTTGTACATGCAAACGCCTGATTTGCATGAATAACGGTGCTATATGCATGCACAGGTCAGGCATATGATCTGGCACACCTCATTTTTGGAGGCTGAGCCTCACCCCCATGAAGAACAGAGCATCCTCAACCTGCAGGCAGCCAAGCAGTAATGAGCGAGCTGGGCCAATGAGGACTGGGAAGACTTCGATAGCTCCATGCGAGAGCCCTAAAGATTGTGTCACCCAGAACGCTTGTGATTCCTGCCCAAAAGACTAAATAGCTTCTAAATCCTCTGCACTATTTATAACAACATCCACCACCACAATTACATTCATTTCTCTTCAGAAGCGCTGCCTGCTTTTGCATTTACACTGTAAGCAGCATATTAAAAGGGCGACCAAATAGATTTCACACATGGCAATGTGACACCAGAGCAGGCAGCAGCCACGTGAAGGGAAGGACAAACACTCAGCGAGGTTCATATGGCACGGAAATACAAAGCCAAGTTCAAGCCCGCGAGTTTTCCCACAGTTTGGCTAAGTACATTACCAACAGCCACTGAGGTGCTCCTGGCCCAGGAGCGGGGTGATACAGGGCATGATGCAATGCACACAGGTACTTAGACCTGGGTGGGAGCAAAGAACAACTGAGCATGAGACAAACTGGCAAATAAATGTTGGCTGATGAATTAGACCCTGTGGCTCTTCCCCTGACAGGCGAGGTCATGCTAACATACCCTGCCCTCTAAAGTGGGAGATCTTTGCATTGCTTTCAAGATGAAATCTTTCCACTGCCAGTGGGCAGGGTCAGAATAGGAGCAGGATGCTGTTTACCAAAAAGCACTTGGAGCTAGAGGGAGGAAAAGGGAAATAGGCTCTGGATGGGTTCCAAAAACAAGGTAAGAAAAATAGAACAGGGATGAGATGTGGGAGTGAGGATGGAGGTGAAGGAATGAATGCTGCAGTAAAGGCAGAAGGGGAGACGTGCTAGAAGATCCTGGACAGAAAGGTTACTATAGGTAAGGAGTAGGAGAAGTAGGAACACTGAAGCACAGGGGGTTAAACAATTTGTCCAAGACCACGCTGGCAGGCTGTGAACCCCAGAGCTTGATCCCACGTCTCCCAAGTCCCAGGACAGAACTACAGCTGCTAATGAGAATCAAGAAAATTAAAAAAATTCAAAATGAACAATCTTGAAAGCTTTATAAGTGAAACTCCTGCTGCAGGCATGAACAGAGGAAGTGCAGACTCCAACAGGCAAATTCTTTGCCACCCCATCTCCTAAGTCCCAGAAATCCTGTTGATCTGGGCTAATAAATTTCCCTGAGCCCTAGACATTCTCTTGGCCCTCATCCCAAGCTCACATAAGAAGCTATTTCATAGGCAAAGTTCTTATTTACAGTTACTCAACTCCCATAATATTTTATCTGAGGTGGCATTTTTAACACTCCCCTCCCCAATACTGGATGAACTGTCTCTTTCTTTGCTTTATAGGTTTGTAACTAATCTAGTTAAAATCCCATAAATATCGGGATGTTTCTGTGCTCCCCATTCAGACAGGAGCCTGGCTGAGGAAAAAGTCCATTAGCATTAAAATGATGGTGACATCCAGACTGAAGCTGACCATTCATTCATTTTTTTAAGTCTACTGTCACCATGCCAGCTGCCCTTTAGGAGCTGACTGTGCATCAACTGTGCAGCCTCCTGAACGCGCAGTACTCGGGCAAGGGTATCCTGCCATAAAGTCCAGAGGGAGAGTCGCAAGCCCTTGCCAGGTCACACAGTGGGTTAATGTGCTGGTTTGCTACCCCTGGGAGACCCAGGCTGGAGCCTTTGTTTTACTGCAGGCCCATATGCCACTCTAGGAGCAAAAAAGCGGTCATAAATGCAAGGGAATGGGGCACTGGGGAGCAGCTGTGGCAGAGCAGGGCGCTTCGGGACAGTGCTGGTATGAATGAATCTCAGTTTGGGTCTCGAAGGGCTAGGTTTGCCCCAGTTGGTGCTCACAACTCATGCACAGTAAAGAGGTACGAGCAGGCCATACCGCGACACGGCCTGTAGTTCAGCTCGCAAAGACACAGTCACATTATTCCGATACTTCCCCTGGATGTGCAATGGCCCCAAATGCATAGGAGCCCCCTTCTTTTGGCACCCTCCTTTCGTGATGCTCCTGGGCGCAATGGGTGGTCTATGCACAGCACTTGTCAGAAAAGGAGCCTGCAGACAAGGAAGCTGTGCCAAGGCTGGCAGGCAGCGGCAGCCCGGCACCCTGTGCTGAGAGGGCCCAGGAAGGAGGTGCTGAGCTGCTTTTACCAGGACACCCAGGCCCTACGCTGAGTAGGTGCCCGTGGGCTGGCCCCATCCCCTCGTGTCACCAGGATGGCAGGTCACCTGTGGCTAGGGAAAGATGTCCCTCTGCAGGCGCAGCTGGTGGGAAAGCAAAACAACCTCACCAGTACTCCCAGGTTCAGTTACATATGGAGATGACCATTAAATTGTATATACACATATGGCTATATTTAATCGCAGAGTGCTTAGCCAGCCCCAATACAGACTTCTACTTCCTAATTCCACTTTTCTTTGACAGAATACTTTGGGAAGTTACTCAGCCCAAGAATCCCTTTTCAAAAGTTAAGCTTTTTTCTCCAAGAGTTAAAAAGCTGCCAGGTGTTTAATCAGACTATGGAAATAAACTCACTTCTAAACTGAGAATAACTTCTGAGGAAATCAGAGAGAGGCAGAATGCAGCCACTCATTCCTTGGGAGCTCTCCAGAAACTCAAACATCAGTTGTTTCAGTTAATTAATGTGCACTAATTAATGCCATTAATTTTGACCAGATAAATCAGCTTTAATGTCTGTACAATCGAGATCAGAAGCTAGCACTCAGATACGACCTTAGCCAAGACCAAAGCTGGCACGTAAAAAACCTCCCTGAGCGTGGTTCCCTGCCATCCCTGTGGGTTTCCTGCCATCCTGGTCAGCACCTCACAGACAGGGGAGGTGCACGCGTCCTGTCATATGGGGAGGACTCCACACATTTTGCTTTCCCCACAGCATCTGGTCTCTCTCTCCTCTTAGGAACACACTCAACAACAGTGTCCAAGCTTCCCCATAAACAGGGATTGCTGTCCTATGCTGCTCACTTCTGAGCTCTTTATTTCACACCTGACCTCCATCATGGACATTTCAACAAGCCTCTTCTCCTGCAAGAAGAGCTGCTGCCTTGATCGGCCCTTTTCGCTGACTGTATAAGCAAGGAAATGCTTCTTACCCCACATCGTCACCACCACCATCTCAGTCCTCTATTTTTGAAATATGTAAGGCCTGAAATGCAGAATTTGGGGGTTTACACCAGCTAATATTAATAGAAACATTCTCAACATTTTTTCCCCAATGTAAATGGACCACACTTATTTTTTTAAGCATGCCCCTGCAGTGCTCGCAGGCCAAACACTGCAGCATTGTGCCCGCCCGGGGAGCTCGCTATAAACACATCTGTCTAGCTGCTCTGTCAGGCCCACTGAGCTCCCAATAAACCAGGAAAAGTAAAACTGTACATTAAATATTTACTGTTTTCAGCATGTATAATCCAGAAGTGTTTTTAGCAGCCCAAGTGAGGCGCAGTTTTAATCAATGATTTTTATTTTGACACGGCACTGTTAAGCGCTGCACGGGTACATCCTGAAAAGGCCTGCTCCTTGGAAGCGGCGGCTCTCCTCTCACGACTGGCCACAAACACGATCATGCTATCACACCCTGATCACCTCAAAGACCCACCCCAGCTCCAGCTTTTCTGCTCTGATCCCAAATTATCCCAGATGCTGAGCTCACAGGGAGCTTCAGCAGAAGACCCCAGGTCAGGCAGTGTGAGAGGACAGAGAAAGACATGTAGCTGGTTGTGTATACAAAAGGATATGGGTGAGTACAAGGAGTTAAAAGAACACCACCACAAAAGCAAACTTATCTGAAATAGCCACCAGCCAGCATTAATTTTCTTTTCCAACTAACACAACAGCTAGTTTTTAATGCTTGCTCTATGCAAGAGAGCTTCTGCTTTCATCTCAACTGTAGGAGTCATGATTTCTGTACAACAACAGGAAAAGATAAGTTAATGCACTCGTAAAAAAGTCTCCACACCAAAGTAGTCTGCTGATAGCCCCTTCTGACCTTTTGCTTCCTGAGGACACTGGTCCTTGGGAAAACAGTGGGCAGTAGATGAGTTTTCTGGTGACTCAGAGAGAGGTCCTTCTCCCCATGGGTCTGTGCAAGCCGCTGGGCTCCTCTCTCCTGGCTGGAGCCCACACAGGGACCCTTTTGCAGTGCAGCCCGCCAGCTCTCGCCAGTTCTAGTTCAGCCTCTAGCAGAGATAAAGTGAGGAACTTCACACTGCTTCTTCTTCACTCCCCTAGAAAAATCACCCCAACCAGCTCCGCAGCTCAAGACACATCTTTCAGATTTGGATGCTGATCAAGCCTAGAGATGGTTTAGCACTTCTCCCTAATCGTGGGCACGTAACACTGGGATGGGCGGCTATTTGCACATTCTTGGATCGTAACTCTGTCTCCACAAACATTCTTAAAGCACATACATGATCCATTGGCTGCCTGCAAGCCCTCCCTATCTGCAAGGATGACATCGTGTCTACTTATTTGTCTGCTATTGATTCTTTCACTGTGCTGTCACGGACTAAAAGTGAGGGGTGCAAGCCAGAGAACGGTGCAAGTGACTGATCTCCACCAGGAAAGCAGTCCTGGAGGAGGCTGGGGCTGGCTTCCTCGCACCAGTTAGCCCGCAGGTGCCACAGTACACGCACGCTCAGTAGGAGAACAGAACACAGCCAGCTGCCACTGCAAGGTGCTCACCTATCGTATCGGTAGGCGAAGGGCAAGAGCCCAGATCGAATCGAATGGAAATAAACAGTAACGCAGCAAATACAACTAAGGTCGTACTGTGTTTTAATAAGCTCGTGTACAGAGCTGAGAATGAGTAATGATTCTGGACAAAGCCAGCAGGCACCTCAGGGGACTTTGAAATTAATCCAATGACATTTCCAGCAGCAAGCCTGGGAAAGCACAGTGACAGGATTCACTGGGTGGCAGAGCACATTCAGCATCCTGCCAGATCAGGCATCCCCTTCTATTTGCACACACACAAAAAACAAACCAAACCAAAAAAAACAAGTCTTTTTTTTTTTCCCAAGAAAAGTGTGATAAAAAAGCATGCTCTTAAATGAAAGGCTCAGCAAGTCCTTTGAATGGCCATGTACCAACAAAAGAAACTGTTCCATCAGGTCACAAGAAGCAGGAAGAGGAAGGCACCTAGCTCTGACACAGACCAACCTTCAGGAAATGTAGCTGAGATTGTTGACTATTACAGAACAAAACACCTCTGGGGAAAGAAGAGTTTGCCATACATTTCAAACATATAAAAAGAAAATAGATAAGCAAACCTGAACACACCAAAGAGAGAGTATTCTGGGGCATAGAGTCCCACAGCACAGGTCCAAGCAGGAAGCAGCCACCTCCAAGGTGCAGTGGAGCTGGAGACTGAAGCAGAGAGCAGCTGATACTCATTATGGACCATCCTGGAAGTGGGCCTTGATCAAGGATTTCTGTGGCACAACCCAACTGATTGCAATCAGGTTCAGCTAGCTAAAGTAACTCCTTTGTGATCATGGGCAATTTTGGGCTTGCTTATTCTGTCTTTTAACAGATGTCAGTTTAACATGCATAGCTCCACTGGGAAATGCTGCACACTGAGGACCAGAGTTTAAAGTTAAGAACTTTCTACTGAGGTCCTTTGGGATGATAAGCTCTCTCAGTGATCCCCATCTGGGACCTTCATCTCAGCTGACACTGGGAAAGAACCCGTGCATGCTCCTGACGTCTCAGCCTCCTTCATGAATCTCAGGAGATATAGCTGTGAATTTTTTTCCTTGAATACACAAAGAGATTTCAGGCTATACTGCTTATAATCTGCAAGTGAAATCACCACAGGGGATGAAAACAATAAGCACAGCTAAGAAACCCATGCACTGCCAGATGCTAGCGAGGGCCACTGGAATTTTTAATTTTTTTTTTTGTGACATGGAGAGCCAAAGCCCATAAGAGTCTTTTCATCGCAAACTTCAGCTATAGGGGTGTGCCAGATGCTAACAGCATCTTCCAAATGTAGCCTTGTGTTGGAGTACAGGCACGTGAGAATAGGTGAATATACATTAAGAAATCCACCTGTCTGACTGAGGAAACTGCAGCAGCTGGAATAAAGTTAATGCCAGATCCCTGAATGCTAGTGACAAAGGTACTTTGAGTCTCTGAGCGGGCTGAGTGTCTGAGCAGGAGCTGGCTGGAACTGCTTTATGTTCCTGCATCCATCTCGGGGTGAGGGAGACACACAGTACGTGCTGCCGGACGGTGGTGAATCAGGAACACACTGACAATCAGTGAGGATGCTTCTTGCCTCAGTTATGTCGCTGCTTCTCTTACGTCTGTGTAGGGTGTATTTGTACAGTGGCGCAGTCCACACACTGAAGTAGCAGTGAGCACAACTGAACTCGACATCAAATCCTGCTCCTCTGGTTCCCAGCAGAGTTAGGAGGGTCACAAGTCCCCCTTCCACACCATGGGAAACTCTGCGGCACCCTGACAGCACCCGGAGGAGCACGCAGCACCCCGGAAAGCAGAGTGCCTCTCAGCACACAAATATGAGAAACCACAGGCCAGGCACTGACAGGCGTGAGCATCACTGAAAGGGAGGGCAGTAGGAAAGAGGAAGAAAACAAATAGGAAAGGCCACACTCAGAAGAATTCAGCGTAACCCCTGAGCAAATCAAAGCAGGGGAAAAAAAATAATCTGAGCCCAGCCAGATTTTAGCTGCCGAAGCCTTTGGGCTACGCGGCCGCTCCGCCTGCGCCTCGCTGTGTTTAATCTGCCCCACTGGATTCGCACCTCCTGCGAGTGACTGAGAGGAGCCATTGACTCCAGGAGGACTGATTTAGTGCGGCAGGAACCGGCGGCCTGGCAGGGGCTGCGGGAGAGGCCCAGCCAAAGGTAGGTAAACACCAGCAGAGGAAAGGCCGTGGGGAAAAGGACTGGGACAGGGAAAAGGAGAAGAAAGAGGAGGAGAGATGGAAGAATGGGCAGAGGAAAAAGAGAATGAGAGAGAGGAAATTAAACACAGTACAAAGAAGGGCTGGACGCTGGGTTCAGTAAGATCTTTCCTGAGAAGTCACATGTCTGTAAACCCCTGGTGCACTCTGGTTTGGTGCTGGATACTTACTGTCGGTGGGAACACCGGCACCCAGAGGAGCCTTTGTCCTACACAGCACTGTACGCTGCTCAGCAGTCCCTACACACGGCCACGGAAACTGATGCTAGGCAGAAGGAAGACAAAGCATTCAGGTATTTTTTTTCTTGGTTTGTTTCTCTGGAAAGTCCTTTCCCTGAAGAGACACAGGCCTGTGAAAATGACAGGATATACACGGTAAATCTGTAATATCTGCTGCATAGGCCAACTGTTCCAAATTCCTGCTTTGCATTAGCTGAACTCCCCGCAGACTCTACCTGACAGACAGCGATTGCCTGCAGCACAAGAAGTGAGGAGCCAGTAAAATATGCTTTGTGACGCGAAGCAGGGAGTATTTCCCAGTTCACTCAGGAGAACAAGGGTCTGGAATGGCACTTTGAACAAAATCCAAAAAAGGAAGAGCTCCTAAACATTTTCCTGTTTCCTGATGTACATCCAGGAGACACAGGCACAGCCTGGAAGGTAAATGCTGGGTCATGGTTTGTGACAGGGAAACGCGTGCAGGAAAAGCCTAAGAAAGGGTCACACTCTAACCTGAACTCCAGAGAAACTCAACCCATCTGCAAGTGTTGTCAACTACTTGAAATTCAGGACAGGTTTGTTAAAAGGTGCTTCAAAGCTTTCAAAGTGACCTTTTTTTGAGCAAATGTAGGTTCGGTTACAGTTTCCCATCAGAGTTGTGTGACTGTGCGGTAAGACACGAAACCAAGGGAGAAAAGGCGCTATTCATTGGCTTTTCCTGTGGCATTTGCTGAATGTTGTGGAAGTCATAGATCAAAGCAAAATGCTCGGTGTGTGTCCTTAAATTAGATGTAATTAAATAAACAAGTGTTTGCATAAATCCCTGAAAAGCGAAGCCGGGCAGTTCTGCCATGCCTGGCTGTGCTAGCTGCTTCTGCTCTTTCAAAAGTTTTGAAAATTTGTCAAATTTTTCATTAATTCAGCTGTGTTGAAGCAGGAACTTGTTCCTCCTCATCACAATCCTGCTGTGGAAAGAGTCATCCTGGGGGGGGAAAAAAGTACCAGTTGGATTCTCCATCTAAAAATACTGTTAAGAGCCTTCAAAGTAAAGTACCACAGGAAAAAAAACCCATACACCTACAAAGCCCAGGGAAGCATGATGTGCTGGATAGCTTGTAGTCTGGAAATGGGATGTAGCCTCGCTCCTCCTCGTTACCAGCTGGGACTCAGCCAAATCAGTAGGGACTGAAAGTCATTACTACCATTACTGGCAATCATCTAAGTTCACCGGTGGTCTCTGTCCAATTCTTAACAGGCACATAAAACACCTCCTGTCATCAGAAATGGCACTAAACAGTATATATTGGCAGTCCCAGGAGATAGCTGCATGTAACTGAAGACCAAATTTCCCTTTTGGTTATTGTCCTTTCTGGTCAAATGCCGAAGCACAAGCGATGAAGAAAGCCCCTGCTGCTTTCTCAAGAGCAAGTTCTGGGCAAAGAGAGCCCAGAGCTTCCATCACATCACCTTTCCCACACCACAAGAATAGCACCAAATAAACTGTCACTCTAATTGACTCGGGTAAAATGAAAAACACAGAGTAAATCGTGTGGGGGGTGGGGGGGGAAGCCACCAAGGGGAGCCCTTCATCAAGGCCAGGCATCTCTGGGGACACGGGCCTCTCAGCCCCGCAAGGCTCCTGCCACAGGGACATCCCTGGAGAAGGAAGACAAGTAGGCACAGGAGGAAGAGGAGAAGGAGACCGGGGCTGGGCTTTGCAGGCCGGGCTCAGCTGGTGTCCCTCCGACGGGGACATCCATCGCACTGCCCCCGTCCCCGGGGTCACAGCATGTCCCTGCGGGAGAGGCCGCTCCGCCTCGCCCCTCCCCGGGCCGTCCGGCCCCGGGGTGCCGGTGGTGCTGCGCGGCCGTGCTGCTGTGCGGAGCCCCGGCGGGTTCTGCGGGGGCGCTGACACCGACGGGCTGTGTGCCTCAGCCCCGCTCCGTCCCGCGGGCCCGCAGCCGCTGGAAGAACGATGCGCGTTGGAGAAGCTCAACGCAGCCGTGTCTGGCTTCGGAAGGGCCGCCGCGAGGCTTCGGGCTGCCGTTGCAGCCCGGCTCGGCCGCGGACAGGGGCTGCATTGTGCGCGCCCCTCCCCGCGTCGCCTCCCGGGCAGCCCGCGTCCCCCCGCCGCGCTCCGCCGGCCGAGGCCACGTCCAGGAGCAGCGCTCCCAAGACAGCAACAAGCCCCCTTCTCTGCGGGCCCGGAGGGGCCCAGCAAGGCCGCCTGACTATTCCTGCCGGTACTGAGACACCAAGCAGAGCCCACGCACCGAGCCCCCCGCACGCACACGCGTCCGCGGCCCCTGCGCGGGGGCAGCCGCCCCGGGAGCGGAGCAGCACTTACCGGGGCGGCGGGCACAGTCCCCGCTCAGGCGGTGCCCTGGCACGGTCCTTTCTGTAACCCTTTCGGCCGTGGCACCGGGCGGGCGACGAGACGTCTGGGCTTCGCTGCTCCGAGCCGAGGGGCCGCTGCTGCTCCCCTCCCCAAATGCCCATCCTTTAGGAGCGGCGCAGAGACACTCACTGTATGGAAATGCTACGCAGACAGGTTAATCACATCCCCCTCCTCTCCGCATCCCCTCCCTCTCCACTGTCTCCCTCTCTCCCCCACCCCACCCCTCACCCCATCCGCTTTTCGTGGGATTTGAAGGGTCGGGGCAGGTTTCTTTGCGAAGTCTCGCCTCTCCTCCGAATCTGCTCCTCCACCTTCCAGCCTTGAAGGCGACCAAAAAACCCACTCAAAACCCCACCCCAACAAACCCACAAAGCAGCCCCCAAACTTGTGTTAGGGACAATAATCTCATTTGCAAAGAAAAATCCCTGGAATGGGGACTTAATGCAACGCCGTCGGGTAGCAAGCTCGACTGCTGGGCTCTTTTCGCTGAGGGAGCGAACGGCAGCAGAACGCCAGTTGGCTCCTCCAGCGCAATTCCCCTAAATCATGATAGACAGATTGCGTGAAAAACAGGAATTCCAAAGAATTTCCTGCCCTGGGAACAGAAGTTAAGGCTATATTTAACAACATCTGAAGCTGTCAAGAATGCTTTGTGGTTGGATAACAGAGCAGAAAAATGTGAAAAATGCAGGCTACTGCTATACCAAATATGGAAATATTGTTACGTCTGGTGTCCTAATCCCCATCTGGAAATACTTACAGCCTCGAAAAGAAAAGATGCCACAACAGAAGCTTAAAGTTCTCCTCCCCAACCCCAAATCCTAAACTTCAGCGAGGAAATACTGTCCCGGGACGCCCGACTGGAGCGAGGGACACCGGCCCCGGTGGTAACGGGCTGCGAGGGGCTGTTTGGCTTTCCTGCGGCTTTCCTCCCGGCCTGGAAGCCGCCGGGCACCTCGATGCACGCCGCGCACCGCCAGGCAGCGGTAACGACAAAATCCCGGGTACCGCCGGGTTATCCCGCGTGTGAAGTGTGAGGAGCGCGGCCACCCCGCAGAGCGGCGCCGCGGCCGGTCTCACAGCAGCCGGGGGGTCGGACAGTTCCGCATCTCCGTCGCTGCCCGCAGCACGGCTGGCCGGGCGCCGGGATGGCGGGGACAGCTCCTGCGGGGCGCCCGCACCGGCGCAGCCCCGCACGCAAAGAGCTCCTTGTTTCAGCATCCTCGTGTTTGGGTGCATCTCTGAGGCCAATGGGGGGCAACAAACCCCAGTCCCGCGTAACCGGGAGGAAAACCTAGCCCAACCCCGCGTGTCGGGGGCGACAACCAAACCAACCGCGCGCCCCGGGGCAAGCCTCCAGGGCCCGGGACAAGCCTCCAGGGCCCCGGGACAAGCCTCCAGGGCCCCGGGACAAGCCTCCAGGGCCCCGGGACAAGCCTCCAGGGCCCGGGACAAGCCCCCAGGGCCCGGGGCAAGCCTCCAGGGCCCGGGACAAGCCTCCAGGGCCCCGGGCGCGCCCCGCGCCGAAGCCTCCTCCCCCCTCCCGCAGCCGTGCGGAGCTGCCCCGGCGGGTAGTGGGAAGCGGCGGGCCCAGCAGGGGAGGGCGGAGGAGGGCGGGAGGCGGGGGGGGTGTGGGGGGGGAGCCGGGACCCCCCGCGGCAGGGCCGCCGCCAGCGGCCGCGGTGCCGGGAGACGGGGCGGGGCGGGGCGGCCGCGCCGCGCGCCAGCCGCATTCCTGGGATGCCGCGAGCGCTGGACGCGGCCGCGGCCCGGAACGCGCGACGTCAGCGCCGCGGCGCACGCGGCAGCCCCGCGACCCATATAAGGCGGTCGCGCCCGCCGCTGCCTCAGACCGCGCCGGCCCCGCTCAGCGCTCGTAGCTCCTCACCGTCCCTCTCTCCCGCACCGCCGGCGTTAGACATGGGCTCCGCGGGCACCCGCCCCGCTCTGGCGGCTGCTCTCCTCTGCCTGGCCCGCCTGGTAAGTGCCGCGGCTCTGCCCGGAGGGGAGGGAGGGGGCAGGCAGCGGGTGCCTGCGCTGCGCTCTGGGCGCTCACGGCCGCCCTGTCTGTTCCCCTCGCAGGCTCTGGGCTCGCCCTGCCCCGCCGTCTGCCAGTGCCCGGCGGCCGTGCCGCAGTGCGCCCCGGGCGTGGGGCTGGTACCGGACGGTTGCGGCTGCTGCAAGGTCTGCGCCAAGCAGCTGAACGAGGACTGCAGCCGGATGCAGCCCTGCGACCACACCAAGGGGCTGGAGTGCAACTTCGGCGCCAGCCCCGCCGCGCTGAAGGGCATCTGCAGAGGTAAGCGGCTCCCTCCGCCTCCCCCGGGAGAAAACCCCGGTCCCGTAGTGCCGGGGTTTGGTAATTTCGAGTCCATGTATGGTTATGCTTTGTTGTTGGTAGCTTGGCAGAAAGGCACATGACTTCAGCAGTCTGGAATGCGATTCAGTATGTCTGGGCTCCGCTAAACGCACATAAGGAAAAGTGATTCCTGACTAACTTATTGTTCTGGCCCCGCGTCTCCGGGGGCTGCAGGGAGCTCCGCTGTAAATTGAATTTAACAGACCAGCAAATACCTGTGCTTAAACGAGTGCTTCCCAGCCCTCACTCCCCCCTTTCCCTCTCTCTTGATCCCCACAGCACAGTCCGAGGGGAGACCGTGTGAATACAACTCCAAAATCTACCAGAACGGCGAGAGCTTCCAGCCCAACTGTAAACACCAGTGTACGTGCATAGATGGAGCTGTGGGCTGCATCCCGCTCTGCCCGCAGGAGCTCTCTCTTCCCAACCTGGGCTGTCCGAGCCCCAGGCTGGTCAAAGTCCCTGGGCAGTGCTGCGAAGAGTGGGTCTGCGATGAAAGCAAGGATGCACTGGATGAGCTGGAAGGCTTCTTCAGCAAGGAGTTTGGTCCAGATGACTCTGAAGGCGAACTAACCAGGAACAATGAGCTAATTGCTATTGTGAAGGGAGGCCTGAAAATGCTACCTGGTGAGTATGGGCTACCCTGCGTGACAGTTACAGGGAGGTGGTGGGAGGATGGCTGTGCGACTCCTTAAGCCCCCAATGGACAGAAAGGAACCCGGTGAGGGATATGTTTAGGCTAAGACATCCTCTTCTCTTCCAGTTTTTGGATCTGAGCCGCAAAGCCGAGCTTTTGAGAATCCCAAATGCATTGTGCAAACAACCTCCTGGTCCCAGTGCTCAAAGACGTGTGGAACTGGCATCTCCACAAGGGTTACCAACGACAATCCCGACTGCAAGCTCATCAAAGAGACCAGGATATGTGAAGTGAGGCCGTGTGGCCAGCCTAGCTATGCCTCCCTAAAGGTAAATACAAGCTCTTCTGCTGCTCCTCTTCTCTCCAAGCTGCTTTGGGTAGAGGGTGAAGGCTGGAGAAGGATCTCCTGCTAATGTTATTACGTCTCCTTTACAGAAGGGAAAAAAATGTACCAAGACTAAGAAGTCCCCATCCCCAGTGAAGTTTACTTACGCCGGATGTTCCAGCGTGAAGAAGTACCGCCCCAAGTACTGTGGCTCCTGCGTGGATGGCAGGTGCTGCACGCCCCAGCAGACCAGGACTGTCAAGATCAGGTTCCGCTGTGATGATGGGGAAACCTTCACCAAGAGCGTCATGATGATCCAGTCCTGCCGATGCAACTACAACTGTCCGCACGCCAATGAAGCCTATCCCTACTACAGACTAGTCAATGACATCCACAAATTTAGGGACTGAGTTGTGTTGGGGGTGGGATACTAAACAGAATGTTGGAGTAACAATCCACGGAGAAAGGACCTTCGATGGAAATGGTGCCTTGCCCATTTGAGGTCAACATTGAGATGCTACAAGCGTGCACTGTGCAACTGGACACTAATGCAACAGAGATTTAAGCATACTTAAAGCTTCATAGTACTGGAGCAACTTTACTGCTTCTTTTTGGAGCACCTTATCTAATTATATACTGTTTTCTGTTTGTAAATGATCAGAGGATAAATGTTTTGTTCTGGTTATGGAAACCTCTCTTCTGTCCTGTTCAATTTAACTTTTTGCTTCTCCCCTCTTCCCCCCCATCTTCTCCCACCCTTTCCCAACCAATTTGGAAGTTACATTCCTTCCTGAGATGGGCACTTGTGGGGTGTTCACAGTGGCAGCTATTATGTACCAACTGTAGTGTAATGGCAAACAGAAATCAGTTGTTTTAAAGCTGAGTATTTTATTTATCAAACTGTAGCTTTTTTGTTTTTCTTCCAGTTTTTTGTTGTGTTTTTTTTTTTATCCCTCCCAACCCCTGTAATACTGGAATAAGTTGTAAATGATTTTAATTTTATATGCAATGAATTAAAAGAATTTATTTATGGAATTAATCATTTAATAAAGAAATATTTACCTAACTACTCTCACCAGAGCATTGTGCCAGGCAGCAGGCTTAAAGCAGGAGCTTTCCCTGAGGATTGTGAAAAGTGTAGTGGCTCTGGAAAGGAGCAGGAGCCCTGTTGCAGCACTGAACTAGCCTTCTTTGGGTAAAGGATGTTTTTGCAGTGGTGGATGCAGCCTGCAACCCCTGCTCTAGAAAGTACCTACAGAAAAACCTTCTTGAGGCTGAAAGCCCGTGTTTGATGGAAGAGACTGGAATGGTAATTAGACTGTCAGATTATTCAAACCGTCCTGGATTTGCGACCCAAGGTGCTTCATTAGGATGCAGCACATGCACGTGATGCTGAAGCGGGTGTCAGGTCACACGTTTTTTTTTTGGTGGCTGCTTTTTTGCAAATTAATACATTTCTGTGGCAAAAGAATGTTTCCTGCAGTCTGCGGGAGGCAGTTTGCTTTCACTAAATTCAAATTAAGTGAGCTTGAAGCAATGACTTTTGTTAATCCTAATAACCCAGTGATGAAAAGTAAACATACTGTTAACGGGAGAAGAATGTGAGGAATTTCAAGTACTTCTCCAATGGAGCAAAAGGCAAAGCAGCTACTCTTTTCCTCACCTCCCCTTCCCACTTTTTAAAGCCGTAATGACATTTAACCCTGTGGGACATAGGTGATGGAGGGAGCTGTGAGAGGGAGTTGTGAGAGGGCTGGCTGGCACGCAGTAATATGGAACATTTGAAAAAAAAGAAAAAAGAACTAGAGTAGGATCTGAGGAAGCAGCATCAACCATGCGTGCATTCCAGTTAGCACAGAACTGTGCTACAGGGCTCCTGAAAGGAAACCTGCAACAGGACTTGGGGGTTTTCTCCTCCTTGTGACTGGTTAGTTCTCCTGCAAAACATTCTCCCCTGTTCTTCAGCAAGAAAGCTACTGCTCCTAAAAACCAGAGACTGAAGGGGTGTCACCCGGTGTCATAGCGATAGATGCAGAAGTCATTAAGAGTCAACCTCTTTTTTAGACAAGGCATAAATATGTCGAGAAACAACCAGCCAGACATCGCGGAAGCTCATCGCGCTTTCCTCGAGAAACACCAGCCATCGCGCTTCTGCTCAGCCAAGCTCTCCCCCAAAGGCATTCAGGACTTGAGCTGTTTTGGAATTTACCACCTGGGCACCAGTCTCAGCTGTACCTGAACGTGTCTGTACAGTGTTTGCTGACAGCAGAAGCGTGAGATGCGGTGAGGTGTTTTTGTCTGGCTCGTGCTTACATCCAGCACTGAACACGCCGCTCCGTCGGGCTGACAGACATCACCAGGTCCTCATGTTGGGTTACTGCGTGGGGAGAGGAGGGACAGAGCGCCTGGGCACACAGCAGCTGCACGCGCACGCCTCACCTTCCTCACTGTCACTTACACTTCAATGACAGGCGTTTTCAACGCAACAGCTCCCCAAAGTATTGCATAGAGCCTGTGCATGTAGCGTAGTTACATGTCTATGTCTGTAACATGCCCAGCACACATGTGCGTGCACGCACACGCACCCCTTCCAACCCCTGTCCTCAGCATGGCTCTAGCAATATCCTGGATTTTAGAACTGCACTTTGGGCTTTCCATGTTCCATCAGAGAGCAGGGTGGTTCTGGCATCTGCTCCCTAGAAAAGTGTCCTGTTGGGACAATAAAGGCGGCAGGCACAGATTATGTAAACCTAAGAGTAAAATCCACTACACGAAATTACCCTGCTTGAACTGCAAGTCTTCCAGGGCTGGGATCTCCCACCACCCAGACAGCCCCCTCTCTCCGTGCTTTGCATTTCAGAAATACATGGCAAGACTACTAAACCCCACGTGCCCCGACACGGTGAAAGGAAGCAGTGGCAGCTTTTGTGTATCATCCTTGCGCTTGCTTGGAAATCTGTATCTTTTCTGTTGCCCCAGCCAAACAGCCCTAAAGAAGGTTTAGGGATCCTTAAAGTGCCATCAGCAGGGCTGACAGGTAAGGTTAACAAGCACAAGTGTAATGTTAATTCTTGGTCTAAACCTAAAAACATCCCATGTTTGTCGGGGGAGCCCGGGCATCCCAGAAGGGCAACCAGCACTGCCCGAGGCCGCAGGCACAGCTCCAGCGCTGCCTGCCCCGCAGCAGCCAGCCCACCTCTCCCCGCACGCCCGGCCCCGGTTCTACGTTGGGGTTTTTAAGCTGCTGGGATTTGTCACACGCAAGGCCCCCAGCCAGCTGCACGGGGCGAAGTGCTGGGGTCACCCGAGGATGGGGAGTGGTGGCACCGGGCTGTTTGCGGCATCTGGTGCTGCCGCCAGAAGGAGCATCGGTCAAACTACAGCTTCGGGACTGAAGAACGCGCTGTCTCCTGTCCAGTGCACTTACCTACCAGGGTCCGGTGGCGGTAACTGCTGTGATGTCAGGGTCATGCCTGACATCTTCCCTACTCATGTAAGCAGTGCTGTGAAGAAAATGCTTCTGCTTCCTGAAGTGCTGCATCACAGGGAACAAAATAAAAGCAGGAGGATGCAGAAAACAGACTCCATGATTACATTAAATCCTGGTCCCTGGGATGCTGCTAGCTCCTCCTGAACCAGCAGCAGATGGAGGAAAAGCCAACACGTGCCTGACAATGGCCAAGCATTCATTAACCCTCGCTGAGCTGAGCCATGTAGGATCTATACATTTCTGCGGTGCCCACAGCAAAACAGTCTCCGAGTCAGGCCTGCCTCCCTGCTACTGGTGGGAAGGTGCCCAGGTGGCATGTGTGTGGTGCAGGAACAGGCAGAGGTGTTGTGAATCGGGGGGGGGGATCACTGCAGGAACTTTTCCCCTGCTCTCAGTCCACTGAAGCTGCATGATGCTCCCCCCTGCCCTCTGCCCTGCTCCAAACAAGGAGCTCTGCTCCAGTTTGGGGCACGCAGGAGACTTTTGAGCTTCGGCTGCACTGGTCTTGAGGACTGAAACAAGAAAGTCTGCAGACCAAGCAAAGGAACAGGTGGTGTCAAGCACACTATGATTTTTTTCCTCCAGAAAAACTACTGAGCTATGACTTCTACATACACAATTTATGTTGGAGAAGATCCCGAAAGACCCCAAGGTACTACTCACGTAAGAAACTCCATCTGTCTTGAAGCGCAGTCATGGGACAGAATGCAGCAACCCTTCAGGAGGGAAAGACTGCACGGGGTTTTGTAAGGTATTGGTTTATAGACGGAAGAAATTTAAAGGTAGGGTGTAGAGGTTTGCCCAGATGGGAATCTAGCTAGGATGTGCTAACCACCTCCTGATGAATGCTGCTTCAGTAAGTGAGGGGACTCCATTATAGGTACGTCCAGCATTGTCAGCATGGTGGTCCAGCAACAGTTTGAGGTCACTGACTGAACACCAGAACAAGAGAGCCCAGCACATCGTGTCAGTCAAGAACACCACTTTTTCCGAAGTTGCTGATTTCCTTGAGCATCTCAGACCAGCCAGGTTAGATCCTAACTAGCTCATGAATTTGACAAATCAGGCATCAAGCAGTAACAGCCATAAAAAACAGCGAGGGGATTACTGGAAGCTTAAACCAGGAAATACACTGTACTCCCCAGCAGCAGGTACTCATGCTGTAGCGCAACAGTCCTGTTACAGCCAATATAGATGCCACAATGCAGCTGAAAGCAGAAGTTGGGGAAAAAAGGTCAACAAAGAGACACCACTGAAGAGTTTAGATGTGAGTGTGCCAGGGACTTCTCAGAGAAGCTTTTAACACTGCCCCATCTGCTCTTCTGCATTCTGAAAGCATCTATCTCATTCATCAACTCATTTTTTTTACCTCACTTGGACGTGGCTCTACACCCTGTTGGCACTCCTGGCAAGATGGACAAGTTCTGGGGCTGCAGTGCGATACAGCAGAAATCCTGGAAGTGAGGAATGGAAAGGCAAAGAGGCAGCTTTCACAGTCACTTCTTCCTCCTCAAGGCAGAGCGGGGATGACAGGAAGAAAGTAGCAATGTGATTTTAAAATGACTTTTGCTTTCTCCACCAGCTGAGATTATGCAGGAACCAGCCAGCTCCCAGTGTGGTAGTTTATCCTCTAAATCAAGACTCTCTCTCCCCTCTCATTTCTCTCCCTCCTTCTTTATAACCTGCTCTGATTTGCCACACAACCCACAAACAGTGGTACCGACGCAATCGATTTAAAAGCATTAGATAAACAGGACTAGCGTGCCAGTTAAGAAATAATAAAAATCTAGTGTTTCTATCCCTAGTAGGAGCCAGGAAGTCCACAGACTCCCCCTTGAACCAAAAGGTAGGCAAAGGTTCTCATGGCTCTCCAGAGTTTATCACTCGACTCATTTTTTTCCTGCCCAAACACCTGCTCAGCAAGATAACCTGGAAATTCTTTCCAGCAGGGAAAGTTAGTGGTGACACCAGGCCAAGGCAGTGGAACTCTGCCTCCAAAACAAAAACAAAGTTACAATGTGCAGAGTCCACAAGGGAAAGCAGCTCTGGACAGGTCACCGGTACCGGCTGGGCACAGTGGGAACACACGTCTGTTACCAAATCACAGGCACCAAAACAACTATCATAATTTTTCCTGGTTTTACATGTCACCTGCAACTTCCCTTTCAGTTTCAGTATTGATCCAAGTTGGTTTTGCTGCCATTTCTTGTTTGTCTTGCATACATGTGACTTCCTTCCATTTCACCACACACTTCCACCAAAGCAGCCCCTATGCACTGCCATAGCAACATTGTAACACAAACACAGGGTACTCTTTGTTCACTGAAGTAGTACACAGCCCGTGGGTTTTTTTCTCTTATTCGCAGGCCCTGCATCTGCACACAGTTTAACTGAATGTCATAGCAACAACATAAACACAAATTCAAGATATTTTTTCCTCCAGAGGGAGGAAGAATAAATGTTTTCAGGAAAAGAGCGTGGGACTTAAGAAAGCAGAATGAAATGTTTGTGACAAAATCCGGCCTGAAGTTACATCATCACAGCTGTATAGCTCCTCTCTGAAAAGTCTGCTCCTCCAAGGTGTTATACATTCCCAGTTCCTACAGATGTCAACAGAGAACAGCGGTATCTGGCAGGGCACGGTCTGAATCCCGCCTGCACTCACACACAGCCGGTCGGCCGGGCTCCCCATCGGCACTCCAGCGAGCACAGGCATTTATGTACTTCAGTTTTGGTTCTGCAGGGTGGGCGCTCTCACTCCTAAGGCAAAGCCAGACTGGAGTAACAGCAGTTGGCCCGGCCTGCCTCCAAGACCTCGCGCCAGCCACGCACTTTGTGGCATGACCCTCTTTTCCTCTATGGATCGACAACTCATAACGCAGAGAGAAATACAGCAAAGCCTGGAATTCAGCTGCGTTCATTAAAACACAGCTGTTACACTGACAGGGGGTATAATGTTGTTTAACCACGTCAGCTCAAGAACTTCTGCCTCGTACCCCCAAGAAAGTATACAAAAAAGGAGAAGAACCACGTTCTCTCTCATTCGGCTGACTCAGTCCTACCTCTCAGCTATTGCTATGCGCTTAGCTATGCTCTATTTTTGTCCTTTGTGGCTTGTGAAAGGGATGACTTCATTAAGCTTTTAATTTTTTTTTAAGCAGCGTGTTCATTCAGGACAAGAGCCTTTACTCTCTGCTTTGTAAGCTGATGGCTCTTCAGCTCTGAGGGTTCAGGGTCTGAAGCCTGAGAAGTCCAAACATTAAAAGAAATGCTGCAACAACGCTACACGCTAAGTGCTTGTTCCTTCTGTGACAAGTACTTTATAGAGAAGAATAACTGAGTAAGTGTAGTAAGCACAAAATCAAGCACTCAACACAAGCTGGTGTTGAATAACCAAGATTAAAAAAACATCACATAGTTTTCATTCACAGACATCATCTGTGCTGAAGCAGGGCAGAGTCCTGTAGGGAACCTTGTACAATAAATACTCCTACAATGGTCTATGTTTTCACAGCAGACAGAACCAAAAAGTCTTCCAGGCAGCCTCAGCTCCATGTCTTAAATATCAAATGCTTGAACCAGGAATTTTAAAATGCAGCTTCAGTTTATTACAAAGTGCTCATTCCGGGTTAGGTCACTCAGAAGGAAGTTAAAAACCTTCCCCAACTGCCTACGAAGGCGTTAAAAACCACCTACCTAGCCAAAGTATATGAACTTTGACGAAATCTCTACCACTGCTGCAGGACCTGCACTGCTCACCTGCCATCTGTCAGGCTGTGCTTTAGCCAGAGACCATCGCTTTGATTCGTTCTTATAAACAAAACTGAGATTTACAAAACTGGATAAAATATTTGAATTCATTGTGGCTTGCATTTGATGAATCACCGCTGTTCAAACTAGTGTAACCATTATCAAAACAAAGTAAAACAGGGAAATAGCAACCTGGGAATGACTGGTAAATGCTACCAATGCCTTTTACGTAGAGTGATTGAACTCTGGAAGATGACTCCCAGCTTTGTTTGGGAAATTTCAGTTCTAGTAACCACTAGATTAAGGAATGTTCCCTAGTCACTTTTTTTTTAGAAAGCCTTCTTCAAGGTAGGCAAAGATTTAAATCTGAAGGACAGACTTAACAGCAATCTTTGTTCAAAACCAAACTAGGGTTGTGTTTGATTCTCAACGAAGCATAAACAAGATTTATGTAAGAAAAATGCAGGCAAACCCCTTTCATACAATTAATGAAAACTTCCCTGAGCGTAGGAAAATAATGCAAAAAACAAACCTGTGCTCCTCAGCCAAAGGCTAAATCACACACACACACAGACCCCAACACTAATGTTTGCAGCTCTCCTTTCCACTGCATGCTACGGCTTCTACAGAAATGCCACGCTCTTACTCCAGATGAAACATCTTTCTGGCAAATGGACTGTGGCAGTTTTGCTGTTCTGCTCTTTTATTGGTGGTGTTATGAATGAGTTCAAGACTGGTTTAAAGTAATTTGTGGCTACCAAGTCAGCGTGCAGTAATCACTGATTAGGAAAAGCTTATTCACTTCTACTGAACTGAAAAAATATGAAAGCAGCACCTATAGCTAGGAAGCCTGGTCCTTTAAAAAGGGTTATAAACACAAATATTGGAACAAGAGGTGAGCAGAGGACCAACAATGACTGAAAAAAGAAAACAGAGCACAGATGGCTACAGCCAGGCAGGAAGAAAAGCTTCCCTGTTTTACCAGGGGCTGTAACTCACACAGGGGAAAGGACACGGGATATCTCCGTGAGAGGTAGTGGTATATGGCTACAAGGGTCTGATGCTCTTTCCAAACTTCAAGTAGCTAGATGTCCCAGTGAACAATTTTTTAAATGACAATTTGTTTGCAAAGGTGAGAAAATAGTAACTTACAAAAGCCTATCCACACAGCATGGCTTGGAGGAACAGCCAGCCTGGTGCCCTAAAGCCCAGACTGAGGCTCTAGAAGCCCAAACCCTCTCCTGTACTGCTGGCACAGCTTCCCATTACCTTGGCAAGTTCCTTCACTGCTTTCTGTTGTCTTTCTACCTTTGAGGTCAGTGCTGGCAGAAGAGCACTTACAACTGAAAAACCACCTTCATGGCAGCTTAGCATGCATCCTGTGCCACCAACTTTTGTCCAAAGGGTGCTAGTCTCAAGCAGGAGACAAACAGACTGGGGTAACAATGGTGACAGCAACAACCCCACAGAGCTGTTTAAAAGCAATCACGTCCATAAGACTTTACAGAGACTAACTTAGCTGGAGCCTTGCAAACTACCCCCAAATGCCTCTGCCAATTCCTGAGAACTCCCTGGCACAAGCGTGCTGAGGGGCCAACGGGCTCCCAGCATCCGCTGCTCTCAGCCTCCGACAGAGCCCACAGGCACCAGGGACTTGGGTACACTGGGGTAAGGGGCCTGGGATCGAGACAGCTTCTCAGAAGTTAGCAAACAGATTCCTATTGTCGGCAGGTGATACAGTATGGGACTTGTTTTTTAAGGTTTATTTGTATTTAAGTAGGTAAATTCTGTTGATATTTACAATACCTGGCTTCAGGAGGTAAACTGGTACTGTGAGATGCACAACCTAAGTACTGCGTGGAAGTCCAATATATTTGCACTAGTGACACTCTATGTATCCACCTCTGTTGGCTGTAAAACACTAATTTAAAAGATAAGGGTAGAAGATTAAACACACAGCAAAATGCCACCCCGAAAAGACAGTCTGACTTGTCCTTAACACATTAAACAAGAGGTACCAGGCCCCCAAAATGTTACCACAGAAGATGCAAATAAAAAAAAAATTTGCAGCATCTTAGAATGACAAAGAAATAACCTAAAAGAAAATTATTCTAATGAAACACCAGTGGTTTTATTCCATAAATTTAAGCTTTAAGACTCATATCCACATATAAATACAAATATGTGATCAGATATTTAGATCTGGAAATCAGACACTGATTTACCCTCTAACAAAGGTAAAAGGGAAAACATATTGTTGAAACTAACCTGGAAACCTTAAATTTGGGTTATTCTAATTGATTAAAGATACTAGGACAAACAGATGCAATAAAATAACAATGTAAGGTTTTTTTCCTCTTTATTTACATCCCTAAATATGCATTCCTAAATACAAAAATAGGCAGGCAGTTAGGATATGCTGTCTTTAGTGAAGGAAGCCAAACTAAATCTCTGAGTACGCAGTTGTATAAAAAAAAAAAGAAATTAAATAATAATAAAAAAGCTCATTCCACCCTCTTCTCTCAAAAAAACATCATGCGCTGTCCCGAATTTCCCCTTCTTCCACAGATGAAAGGGATGAACTTTCACTGTCCGAGTTCTCTGCAGGTTCACTGCCATCTGAGGGTGTAGGACACAAAGAAAGGACAAACAAGCAATTAGTTTCAGCAATGTTGTTCGCTCATCAAACAGAAACAGTTTAATTTCCTTTCGTTTTAATCACACTTCCCGTGAGGACAGCTATTGCATAACAACCAGTCTCATGACATGGGACAACAACCTGGGTAGGACCTCGCTGTTGAAGGAGAAAGCAAGGCAATGTTGGGAATTTGTTTAGCTTTTAAATCTTAGCCTTTTGGTCAAGTAGGCACACAAAGTATTTATACTACACAACATTCTTTATCCACTGAGAATTTTAAATTGTTTTCTTGGCTTATTTGTTTTAAATGTTGTTTTCTGGGTTGCTAAATAGATGTATCACAACTGCAATGAAGCATAAATCATTTACACTTTCCTTAGCATTTCAGTTAAGATGGGTATCTACTGAGAAATTCTAAACAGAAATGGAAAATTAAGATGATGACCCTGTGAGCTCCTTCTGTATGTTCCAGCATCCCAAAGATGTTCCACGTGTGAATCCAAGAGCTAAGGCTCATGAGGTTAAAGCTGTACAGTAACTTGTGCTTTAGGACATGGCTGCTGCGCTCAACTGAGATCCCATTGTGAAGCACTCATTTCCCAAACCGGTCTTCAGCCTCACACCACAAGACTCCTTCTTTAACAAGCACTGACCCGTCACCTTGTGGTGAGGTCACCAAATACCACTGGGTCGGTGGCAGTCAAGCAGCACAAAAATAAACTGCAGCAAAGCAGGGCCCTGATTCACACTCTGCTCTCGTTACTTTCCATATTTGATCTATGAATTTAAAGACTTTTCGAGCAGTTAAGAGCCAGATGCTTCATTAAGGAAGTGTTACCAAAAGGGAACTGAGGAAACGCAGTTACTGTCTTGTCAAGGTAAGTTCTAGAGCTGACAAACAGGGATAATACAGAGGACACAGTGTGCACCTGTACACTTTCAATGGAATTTGGTCAAGAAAATAGAAGCATTTCACCCAGAAACATCGGAGGTCGCATTTTGTCTACATTAAATCTAGTGTATAATCAATTAACATTTATATGCCAGATATGTAGTGAGTAATGCACAAAGTGAGGATTGTTTTTGCTCCCAAGTCCTGTGAAAGCTTCTGTAATCCCCAGCTATCTTCAGACCCAACTGACCCTGTGTGCTGAACTCGGAGCACCTGTAGTTTTTGCTATAAGCAAGTCAAGCATCAAAGCAGCATGTAAAAGAATGTGACAGTCTTCTGACTCACAGCAAAGCTCAAGAGACACATTCTGGCTCTAAGTTCAGTCTGTTACAGTAAGTTTTATTTTACAGGAATTGTAGATAATCTTTGCTCAAAATGAAGGTATTTTTATAGTGTTGATAGCATTACCTACAAATTAAGATTGCCCAGTCCTTCCCACCACAAAACTGTCTGCAATTTACTTTGAGTGAAAAAATTAAACTCTGAGTTTAAGTTTTTCAGTGCCAGTTTCCTTCCTCAATCCTTATTTTCCTGAATTTTTTTTTTAAAGTTTCAGTCAGGATACTTCAGCCATTTCCAAGAACGAGGAAACAGGATACTTCAGCCATTTCTGAGAACAAGGATGGGAGAAACAGGCTTTGTCCTCATTACATTCTAGCAGTTTCTTTTCAAAGGTGTCCAGCTCTAGTTCTGCTCATCTTCAGGGGTAGTACCTTGGATCGCAGGGGGAATGCGATCCCCAGCATGGCCCTGTGGCTATGAGAACTTGTCTCTGTTCTTTCAGGTGAAGGGGTAGATCTGAGATTGCTCAGTAAAGAAACATCATTTTAGCAGTTATGTTCCCACTAGCCTTTGTTTCTAGCCTGGGTCATTTGCAAACAGAGTCTGAGGAGCGATGGCAGTTGGAGCCCCCATGGTCTGTCAGACACCCTGCCAGACACCCCACTGACCAAGGTGGCAGCTGCCTGCTGGAATGCAAAAGGGAAAGGCAGTATTGGCAGAGATAGGGGAGGTGAGGGCAAGATGGATGGCTTAGGAGGAGTGTGCAACTGGTACAAAAAGCCATGTGGTGAATAAATTGGACTGCAAGAAATACACAAGATGCTGCAGCAGAAAGGTCACTTCTTGGGAGATGGGAGTGGGCTGAAGTACCCACTTCAGTCTGTAAGAGAGGAAAGTCTGGAGGTGAACTCAAGATTTCCACTCTGACCACTTATCTGTGAATGCAACTGGTAAAGCTAACTGAATACTGATTATTCTCCTTTATTCTGTAAGGATGACACACAAGAGGAGAGTACAATGACTGTTCCATGCTTCAACAAAAGTATTAACAAAAAAATCCACCCTGATTTTATATTCATGTTCTGAACACACTTTTCATGAAAGGATCTGGAATTTCCATGGGCTTGTACTCTGAACAGAAAAAGCACCAAGAACACAGGGGTCAAACCAAACTCAAGGCCATTAATTATAGTCTTTTGCAGTTAACACCCATGACACCTCAATGGGGAGCTATGCACTTCATTTTTAGGGAATCTATAGAAACAGTTAAAAAAAAAAAAAGGATTAAGAAAATGAATGGTTCCCCAACCCTGAAATAGCTGTCAGTGTTCCCTGAACACCAGCTTCAGGGCTGACTGCTACTGAATGACCCCTGCAGCAGAGGAAGGCTGATGTCTGGGAGATACACACTTGTACTGCGCTGGGACAGAGCTGTCGGCACTTCCCTGCTGTTACTGGCTCCTCTCCCTCCTTCCTACACAGCCTTTTACAGACTCAGCTAGCTGCTGCAGCAGCGCCACCCCAAAGCGTGCTTCTTCAATCAATGCCTCCTGGAATCTATACCCTTAGAAGGACAACATCAGGAGACAATGACAGCCACCATCTTCAGATTCAGTTCATGAGTCAATCAACTGTAATTTCCTCCTGACATCTAAATCATAGGAGTAGGGCTGACAACTGAAAAGCAAGGGCCCGAGAGCTCCTGGTCCCTGTGCACTCCAGGACACGCATGTGCTTGCCTAGGGTGAGTATTGGGGGACCCAGCTGCTCAGACAAGACCCCAACCTTAGCCCCTGCCATGGTGGCTCACTCTCAGAAGCTCTTGCTGTGCATAGCACAAGAGATGTTTGTGTGCTGTTTCTCTGAGAGCAGACTGCACCAGCAGATCCTTAGCATCATCTATCCAGAGCAGCAAAGATCCACAAAGTTTGGTATCACTGGTACAGTATTCTTAGTCTTCAAGCTAATTAATCAAATTATATACATATAGAGCCACAGTTGAGTTACTACAGGGAAACAGCCATTGCAAACAAATTTCAAAGCTTCTCCTCAGAAATCCAGAAGAATTACAGTACTTCACCTCACTAAAAAGTATGGGAATTGCTAACTAAGGTGACTAACTGGGGGACTAAGAGGCAGGGGAACTAGTTCCTTGTGCTGACAGCTGCAGGGACACAAGGCCTTTACACTAGTGAGAACGACAGAAACTAACTTCAAAACTGAATACAAACTCCTACTAGACCTGAACACCCCTCTAAGTTAAGTCCAAGATGAAAGTTTTCCCTCAATTAAGTACTTTTTGAAAGATAGTACTGTGCTTTTAACCTGCCTGAAAAGCTACTCTGCCATTACCATTTCCAATAACTATCTTGGAATTCAGAATTATTTGTCAAATGTTAGGGGTCATGCTAGGAAGTACTGGAGAATGATTCCTTTGTGTGATTAGCAGGCTGGCTTAAAGCTCACCTTCCCCAGACATTTGACTTTTTAAAAATAACCAACTCTGTCAAACTTTGCTACATACAACATTTAGCATGAGTCTGAAGAGTTCTTTTACCTTGGTAGCTAAAAATATACAAAAAAAAGAGTTAAGCATGAGTAAACAAAGTTAGGAAAAACACATAAACACAGCCAGCAATTTTAAGACTGAGCATTCATAACAGCTTTTTTATAGCAATCTTTTACATTCAGAGGGAAGTACAAAACGTACTGCACAATCCTGACATTATAAATAGATGCATCCTTAATTATTGTTTATTTAACTAAAATATCTAAGTATAGCATAGCAGGAAATAAATACAATAAATTGCTTACCTTGGCCAAGAATGACCATGTCTTTCTTCAACGTTTTCAAAACCACAAATAACGTTGGATACTCAATTATTATTTTGCCTTTCAAATTGTCTAGGAGGCTTCTGCTGGCATCCAGTTCATTGTACCTTAAAAATCAGAGGGAAGTTTATTTTAGATAGTAATACTACCAAGGACATAATGTACACTTTCTGGAAAAAGAGGAGGAAAAAACGCTTTCTGGCAGTTCACAGGATTTTCAGATAATACCATGTTCAGAAGAACTATCTTCCAATTCAGATTACATATCCCCTTATTATCCAAGTACAGTTTTTTTTTTAACCCTCCTAATGTCTCAGCATAAGAAGAAGAGGAGAATCAAAGTCAGTTTTCTTTCTGGGCTGAAGTATTTTATGAGTTCTTAAAGAGTATCTTTACCAAAACTGGATATGGACACAGGGATATATGTACCACAGTAAATTAAAAATAAAACTTCAAGGTTCTACTTAGGGGCTTAACACTACAGGTTTTATTTACATGGATAGGGGTGCACCTTATTTACCAGGTTTACTTATGAACTGTCAGTGAAGTACTGGGAAGTTGAAATAAAAAGATAATCAACTACCAAAGCAAAGCTGTATTGGAAGCACTTAAGAGCTCTGTAAGAGATCTGATACCCAGAACACTGGGCCACTAATTTCTAGAAGACTTTTCAATATTCCCTAAGCAAATCTCTGCTTCTAGCACCATCTGCAAGAAACTCCCTGTGGAAATCCCCATGTATGTGTGCGCTACAAGAGGCACACGACACGGATGCACGGTCCTTTCCCAGGAACTGGCACCTCTTCCCCTAGGAGGGTGAAGGCAGGTACATAACCAATGACACCACAGTCATACAAAGTAAACTGAGCATCTTCCCCACAATTATTTCCTAGAACTGCAATATTCTCTCCCAATTCTCTAACTGAAAACCTGGATGTGGGGTTTTGGGGAAAGGAAGGGATATTTCAAAGCCCTCTGAAAGAGAAACCCTGTTGCTTTCACTTGCTCTAACTGCAGCATCCAACAGATGCTCTGATATTATTACACAGCAATCTGAGTTATGAAATTCTTTCTGTAATCAGCATTATTAAATTGCTGCTGAGCTATTGTATCAGTTAAAGGCAAATGAAATTCAAACCCAAAATACACTGTGGTCAATAAGTGCAGTATTTCCCATAGCTGTTCTGTCTTCTCTCATCATTAACATATTACACAGTTGAGTTTTCTTTTGCCAAAAACAATACTCAAGGGGTGAAGGAAATTATATACTCTATGATTTACAGCAATGTGTGATTAAGAACAGCACATCAGAGGACCCAGTATACAAAAAGAATATTGAAAGTAAAACACGATTTGAGTTCTTGGGGTTTAAGGGAAACTTAAGTTTGAGCAAAACCTATTTCCCTCTCATTCAACTTCAATCATCATGAAAATATTTGGTTTCATGTTTCTCTCAACCCAAAGTAATTATGACCTCTTCTTACTGAAACCCTTTAAAAGGGATAACAGTATATTACATTTCTCATTGAATGGATGCATTCATAACTTGTGGATTAACACACATGAACAGAAACATATTTACTGCTTTATTTACAGTACTCTAAATGCAAAGCACGGCAATACCTTTCCTTTGGCAAGGACCTCAACACATTCTTTTCTGGTTAAGCAAACATTTACCACCAAGAGGCTAAAGTAATTCACATGCCACAATACACTTTCCATTATCTCATATTTTAGACAAAACATCTTTAGCGTCCAGCTTGGCATAAGATAAAACGTTTGTACTGAAAACTATTTTATGATAGTAAATTACTGAAGTGTTAGATCACTGAGCCAGGGCATCATCTTTTTTTTTTTTAAAAGTAAATTTTATTGGTTGACAGTGACAGATAAAAACATCCAAATTTTTAGTGCATAATGTGGGCCATAAACTTCAGGGAGAATGCAACAAAGGAGCTCAATGCTTCTCTTTTTTAAACTTTGCAGTTATTGCCTATGATATCCAAAATACTTCAGTCTACCGCATTCCCTACTTCATACACAAGTGCAAGTTGAGGTTTTCTGCTAATCCACCTGCCAACCTCTTCCTTGACTGTGCATACTTAGAAGATCTCAAAAGAAAACTAATACTTGTCACTCAGTTCTTAAGTCTAATAAAGGCTATCAGGCAAGATTCACTTTTCAGGTTTACTCTGAAAGACTCTGTCATGATAAAAACCTTCCCAATTTTATCCCAGAACTAGAACAAAGTCATATATCAGAGGGTGAACAACACAGACTGATGGGCAAAAGACAACAGCCCTGTAAGGATTTTCCAGAAGCCTGTATACACATAAACTTTAAATTTTTACTTATGAAAAGGGTAGACCTGTTTGAAGAAAAATGAAATTATTCACCAGGACAAGCCTAGGATGTAGGGTACCACTGGAATGCTGGTCCCCCTGAGCATGTGAAGTGGTCTCAACAGGCTGCAGCAAGGAGAACCTGGTAGTCAGGTATTACCAGATACTCTTTTATCACCATTTCTACCTCAGGGTCCGGAATCACTGGGACTGCACAGCCTGCTCATTAAGAACTTCATGAGCTGCAGCCTTCTTTGGGCCCTTCCTTCACTGAGCATGTCAAGTGACAACCCAGTAATATGAATGACAAGCAGTGTAAGTCTGTCCTCTCACTTGGACTCTTTCATGCTTTGGGTAAAGTTGCAGGAACCAACCTAAGCGAGGTTGCCTTCCTAAACAAGCTCCTTCAGCCCTTCATGACAGGATGGATTTGAAGATAAGCCTGACTCCAAACAAGCTCACCACCCTGACAGAACCCTTGCCTTAACAACCCACCTTCACACCTTTCTTTAAAAGCCTCCACTGCTTTCTCTCTTTGCCCGCTGCCCGGTCCATATGGGGTGTCTGTGTTACAGCTTCCCAGCTCCTGTATTCAGTGGGACTTCTCTTTGCACCCTTCCCTCTCATTCTTCTTTCCACCCTGGTATTTGCTTTCTACCTTTTCTCTCTCCCTTCCATACATTCCCTCATCCTCCTTGTCCAACACCATCTAATACTACAATTTTTTTATTATCTTCTTGCCCCAAGCAAGGCTTTATGTCTATGTCACGAAGCAAGAAAGAGGTCTGGATTTCTTCTTAATAAGATGACTCAATTTATAAGGACCACAAAGAAATAATCTTGGCAGATAACAGCTTTTGATTTGAGCTGCAATGAAATAACAATAACTGCTTTTAAAAGGACAATAAATAAATATAATTTGCCTGCCAGCAGGCAGCCTAAAAACCTACAAGAACTGTGACAACTGAGAAAATTCAACAAGATTCAGCAACCCCACATCAGTTTCCACAGAACCTGGCACATTCACAGGCCCTTTTACCTTACACAAAATGCTGAAATTAATGTGGCACTGCACTTCTGATCTGCATCTCTGAGTTTCTGCAAAGGATATTTTCACTATCTATAGTTAATTCCACCACCTTCCAGGAATTCAACAATTCAGTCTCCTAATCTGTCTCCCACAGGCAGGAATGCTGCATTAGATCACTGCATCACAACATGCTCCCCTCAAATGGAGCCTGTGGCTATCATCGCAGTGGCGTAACTTGTCTCCACGAATTCAGACAGCAGGAAATTCCCCACTGATCAGGTTTTCCTGAATGTCATCTACAGGAACCTTGATTTTAATAACAATAAAGAAAAATCTGCAATCTGGAAATAAAGATAAATTGTAACTGTGTTACTTCTCTATCTCAGTCTTCTAGACACTGAAAAAGAGAACGTGCAAGTTTTAACCATCTAAATAACTGTAAATATCACTAAAATGCATATCTGCATAATGACGTTCATCATCTTCCTGAGAGAGAGAGGGATCAACCAAAAGCTTGTTTTAAACAAAGATCATTTTTCTTTCTAGAACCGAGTGGAAACACCGAGGTATTTACTTGGCATAACTCAGATACAATAAATCACGCTATCTATTTTGGGCCTAGTTCTAAAAATCCACAGTCAAACTTTTGCTAACTTATGGGGAGAACCTAGGCTTCCCCCCAGCTCCCCCCAAATCATCTCCTAGGCGTCTGCGTTTGCCTAGAAGAGAGCAAAGCCTGGGTACGGCATTTGAAGTCTCTCCCAAGCACTCACTCTGAAGTGCTGCAGCACAGTGAAGATAATAACTAACAGATGGGCTTTCATTCCTGAGCAGTGAATAACCTCTTCGTGTGGTTATGATTTGGTGAACATGGAAGTAGTGAAATGCACTCTGGAATTAGGTATGAAAGGAAAGTTATACGGCAGAAAGTAAACACAATATATTGAAATAATGCATTTTTGTGTTTAACTTGGTCACTAGAATTATGACATTCTAAAAATCTGGAACAGAGTGAATTTTGTTAGCCCAGATGTGTGAAAAAGAATGAGAAATTCAACAAGAAAAAATACCAGAGGCCTTAGAAACTAAAAAAGTGATTTGTCATAACACTTCTTTTATAACTAACTCTTATCAACAGCTGAATGCCATGAAAGATTACTCTGCCTGAACACTCTCAAGGAAGGGGGATGGGAATCAAGTTCAAGTTCATATTTTAATATGTAAAAAAAAAATAAATTGTACTACAGTTTACATAAACATTTGAAAACCTGCTGGCTCCTCCTCCTACTCTTGGTCCAAGGTTTTTCTTCCAGCCTAGGACTTCCATAATTTGCTTCAACACATGTGCACTAACCTCTCCTCTATATTGTTGGTACCTGCATAGCTCAACCTCTACCGATACAGATCGGATGCCCAGACAATCCCTTTTCAAGTCAGATCCCCACCTTAAGTAACAAAGAAAAATTAGGACAAACCTTTTCTTATCAATCATTTGGCCCACAAGTCCTGCTAGGAACCAGCTCAAAAAGCAGAGGAAGAAAAGTTGCCAGCCTACCAGGAAAAAACCTCAGCCATCATCACCTATACTGTATACCTATACGAGAAAACCATGAAGCTGTTCCTGTTCCTTTTCCTTGTCACAATTTGATCATAGATCATCCTCAAACAAAGATGTCTTAAGACGAGCTGTAACAACCTGCAGTCTCCTCTCTTTTTTTCGGCCACCTAAGAGGCCTTTCAACTAGGGAAATCTAAGAACTGCTGACAAAGTGTAATATGGGAAAACCAAAATTAAACAACCCCCCTTCTTACAAATGTAATACAGGGAGTTAAAACAGCCTGGAAGGAAAAAGAAGTAATACCCAGGAAAACATAGCAGGAACACCAGTTGTCACCTAAATTGCTTGGCAAAACAGTAGATGCCCAGAAAGATTCAATGGTTTGTTCACTTTTACCCTAGAAAACACTTAATGGAAAGAGATAAGCAAAATAAGACTGTAAGTATGTCACCATAAAATTACAAAGGCCATCCTTGTTTAAACCTCTTGAGAATGATGCACAAAGAAAAAGACACAGTGGAAGCTGTTTAACGACAATCATGGAAAAATACATCAATTGGTGCAAAAAATAAAGCAGATAACGCATCTGCTGCAACAATTTAGTGGGCTGAGCATTAAGAGTGATGTGGTAAAAGAATTCAGGACGTACCATAATGACCTAAAGATTAACTGAAGTACAAACCATCTCTTAGCTATTGGAGAAAGCACGACAAAACAGAAGGAAAATGTGAAACTAGCAAATGTCAGTTTCTTGGATTCGGTGGAATTTGGTTCAAAGAATACAGAAGTGATACTGAATTTCAAGAAAGCACATACTTTCCCCATCTCATAAGACATAATGAAAAGAAGTAACAAAATCCAGAAGCAAGTAAAGATGCTGTAATTCAAGTGCATGATGGCAAGTCATTTACACATACAGGAGTTTACTTACTTTGTGAAACCAAGCAGCTTTACAAACTGCTCAAAAGCTGAAGGATTATGAATCTTTAAGATCTGAGTAGACATACTGAAATAGGGTATACCACAATCACTAGATGACTGAGATAAAGAAACAAAGCCTAATGAGTTAATGACAGCCAGAAAGCCTAAAGGGAATCTGACATTCTACAAGGGAGAAGTTATTAAAATGAGAGCGGGCTGACCACTGAAGACGAATGCCTGCAGTTTCAAAAACTGAGAAATTATTGGTGGCATTTTTAGTGCAAATGAAAACTGTGGACGGTTCCCCAGAAATGCAGGGAAGTCAACCTTGTGCCATTACCAAAATACTGGCATGATCACAGAGAAAAAGCAAAATGTCATAAATCCACTTTAATTACAGTGCTCAGTTACACAGTCTCACGAAACGTTACTGTCAATGATTTTAGAGGTTGGGGTGTACCAAGGAATACCAAAGGAATGAATGCCAGTGAAAAATCCTTAATACAACAAGTTCAGAAAACAAATAGGTCAAATCCCATTTGATAGCTTAACTAGCAAACCGTGCAGTGATAAACGATAAACTAAACACAAACATAAAACTAATGAAATGTAAACAGGCAATCCTTTTGTTATTACATGTGAGTTAATCTAATGAACCTCCACTTCAGGAACTGATAGTTCTGTAATTTAAGATCTCTATACAGCAAATTCTAACCTCAAAATTTAGCCCATATGGAGACAGCCTGAATATCTCTAACATGTCCACAAACTTACACTTTTTGCATGGGAATCACAGTGCCACTAAGGGGTTACTAATGCTTTATGATGAAAAGGAAAAGCTATTAAATAAAGAAAACAAATTATTTTCTTGGCAAACAAGCAGGAAGGTCAATTCCTTCCTTGGCGACGTTGAAACAATCAGCCCTAGCTCATTTCCGTCAAGAAAGAGAAAAAACCAGAGGGATTCCCCTTGGCAGCACTGGGAGGAAATAACAGGTTTTCTCCTTCCTGACTGGAACATGAAGAGGTTCTCCTTTACTCTGCCTCTGTGAAAATGCTGATGGCTGCAGCTTCCAAGTTTAGCCTACCATTTCAACTACCCGTGAATGAGTTTGTATCTTTGCTTGCAGACGCCTCTTACTCCAGTCTCCCCACTCTGCCTGGTCCTCAAAATTGAGAAACTCAGCTAATTTTATGCAAGCATCTCACTGTGTCCTTTTCTTTCAAGAAGTTAACAACAAATCCTCTTTTTCCTTCAGAAAAATATTTTAATAGCAACCCAGACAGATGCAGTTGAATTAGCCCCCTTGCTACATCTCAGAACATTTATGGCAAGACTGGAATAGGAGAAATGGTTTGAATGCTGTTCTGCTCTACAGCCCATTTTTACCAGCCAAGGGGTAAAAAAATATTCAACAGGGTTTTTCCAGCTGCAATATTTAATTGGACTTCATGGCCTGTCTTCTTACCTTCAAGTTTGCCTTATAAGTGCATGCTACACAGTACATGGACTTCCCACACTATGCGTATGTTACACAGTACGTATAGGTAACCTCTTCTCTGCTCCCTATTAGAGATGGCAAGCTGGAGCAAGTGGCAAGTTTTGCTCTTGAAACAGCCTTTCCTAGAAGTACATTTCCTCAGAGAGAGAAAATGTGCCTGTGCCTACGCTGGCTATGCCACTCCCATGCTTCGAGCCTAGTTATGATGCAGAAGATAGGCTACTGTGTAGTTTTCTTTACGTTTTAGAGTCTGGGGGCTGCCTACCTGCTCTGCAAGTAATGAAGAGTCTGATGGTCTTCAGATCTGCCAGTGGTACTTACAGAACACCATTATATGACTAGTCCGGTCAAATCACTAACTGAAGCCAACACTAACATTTTTATTGCTACCTCATCCTCCACCTCCTCACTTGCATATTCATCCTCTGTAAGTGGTCTGGATCTAACTTGCTGCAATGCAGACAGGAGAATTTTGAAGCAGAGGCTAGAATTTCAAATAAATCTTTGTGCAATAGATGTCTCAGAGACTCTAGCTGGGACACTCAAGAAACCCTAATGCAATAGCATTAATTATAAAAGTTAATCCAAAAGAATTCAGCATGGGTTACAAAATGCTGGATTGTTACTTTAAAAAACAGGCGCCTACTGGTTCTTAAAGGAATCCCTTTCAAGAAAGAGGGGGGGGGAAAGAAAGAAAGAATGATTGCTCAAGATAGGAAGATGGACAAATTCTGGTTTTTTTGGAATCATCCCAAAAATCTTCTCAAAGGTCAAGTAATCATAGTCAGACATCATAAACGTTCAGCTATGCATGCTACAGATTCAGACCATACATACATAGTTTTCTGCTTTCCATCTATGTTGTGCAACACAGGATTTCAATGAAAAACGTAAGTAGATAGGAAAAGTGACTATTTTTTTACAGTAAAAGCTGCATATCCTGGCATCTGTTGCTCTGCATTGCTTTTGTCGGCAGAGTCACTAGTGTTCAGATAAAGCAGCAGCATGTGAAAAACGTCACTGAAATGGCTGCAGTAACAAAATCAGGAAGCCTGAAATTGCCTACAAGAAAACGTAATGAAGTATTCAGTAAGAAAGGCTGAAGTTTTCATTAAAAAAAAAACCAACCCAAAACCCAACTCTCTGGGAAAAAACAGCAGCGAGTATTAATTCACAGGAGCACTGTGTTTAAGAAACAGACTAGAGACCAAATTCTATTTCTCCTTGAACCGTACAAAGTCGCCAGAGCCTGACTGCAGTTGTGCAGTGAAGAATGACTATTGTAAGCTTTTGTAAAGCTGGCAGAGCTGCTTTTGTGCCAGCTGCTGCAAGCTAGAGAGGAGTAACGAATTCTACTGTCAATCTTGTGCTGGCGTAGGTTAAAGCCAGCCTGGGGTCTGTTCCAAGTCATGCCAAGGCCAGCAGTTCAGCCAGGGATTTGTATCCTTAATTCCCGTCTCATGTATACCACGTACGACACCAATGTGAAAGGAAATTGCTTCCTAAGACTAGAGAATCTTAAATAAACCACCCCACACTTTTCAACACTTGTGGAAAATGCAATACAATCCTTGAAATGTGTCAGTTCTAGCAGGTTGGTTTGTTAAATGAAGAGGTATTTTTTAAATGAGGTCGTAATATAATAATATAAAGCATTGATCCATGCACCAAACTAATAGCGGTGACTTTTAAAGCAAGGGAGTTACATAGGAAAAGCAGAAAGCAAAGATTTTAAGCTCTGTTTCACACAAAGTTATTCCCAAATGATAAAGCAAAAAGAAGTGTCCTCAGAAGGTAGTGTTTTCCTTAATTTGTCATAGCCTCAAATACTGGTGGTATCTGCAACATATTTAAATACAACAGTTTCTGATACTCTTAAAACTCCTGACAAAGTGGCTATCTAACAGACATTTTAATGACAGGAAAAGAAATAATCCAATATAAATGCTACATTAAAAGTATGTGGTTCCATTACATTTAAATTACTCTTTGAATTCCAAGATGATTTTCGAGAAGTCTGTTGGCATATTTGCACACACTAAACCAAAAAACTTTCTTCATCTTCCTAAATCTATTACTGTGACTACTGTGACCTACTAAGGTGATCTAAGCCTTGCTTATTTAAAAACAATAGACTACAAAAGAAAATTCTCTTTGAGCACAGAACTCAGTCATCCAAGGAAATAACTCTCATTTCTGCCAGCTGATCTTGAGACAGGGAAGTGCTCCAAAATTACTAACATCATCCAGCCTTCTGGGAAGCAACCGCATTAAAGCAAAGTGAGTGTTCCCCACCATAAAGCGATGGCATTTAGCAGAGAAGGGCCTCTGACAGCTGTTTAGCAGATTTCTTACCTGTGGCCCACAAGAATTACACAGCAAACGTGTCATATTCTCATGTGCACCTGCCAGCGGCACCACAGAGGGTAAGAAGCCCTTTGGTGTTGGAACAAGACTGCCCTGCATTTTTTGCTTTCTGAGTAATGGAAGCACGAGCTGCACCAGTACTGCTCACAAAAAACAATGCTACAGCTGATTCTATACCCATCGCTGTACAGTGTGGCAGTTTTACATAGAGAAGCTACTGGATATGGTCTGTTACTGCTCTGTACCCAAACTCACTGAAGGATCTGGTCCACTGAAAGTGGGGGGCTTTGCAAAGCTTTTAAAGCCAACAAGACTGTATTTTTTCCAATCACCTGAATATTCTGCCAATGCCTACTAATATTTTGAAATCCAAAGAGGTCTTCCACAACAACTTGTCCTGAAACAATGTTCACATGCCATTCTGAATATATTTGCAGGCAAAAAATAAAATTACTATAAAAAGACCTAACACTGGTGTTTAAGGAAGCTTTATTTTTAAATTCCATTGAACTGTGCACTTGATTAAAGACAAGCAACTAACCCAGATGCAAAATGTTACTGAACCCAGTAGAAGATAGGGTTTGAAGAAGTGTTTGCATGGTTTAACCTCATAGATACTTAAATAATTATCTCTTAGATTAAAACATCGACTGCAAGGCAAATCTGTTTCAGTTATTTCCCTTCTAGAAACAGGATCATCTTATCATATAAATAAGCAACTTTTTCATTAAATATCTGCAGTTACAAAACACCCCAACAACCCTGATCATTACCTTAGAGCAAATATGAAAGGTCTGTTGCATTTAGGAAATCTTTTTTTCTGGGGGCTGTTTGTTTATATTGGTTTGTTTTTTGTTTTGATTTTTTTTTGTTGGGTTTGGAGTTTTTTTGTTTGTTTTGTTACACAAAGCCTAATAAGGCAATTCTCAATAAAATAAGATGTATCTCCCAAACCAGATTGTATAATTTGGCAGTTGCATCTCTCCTTAGTGGAAAAAGCAATTCTCTTACCATATGAAGTCACTTTGAAGGCATCCCAAATAAAGGACTGAAGACAGTCAGGACACTAATTTATCCTGAAGAAAGAAAAGACTACTTTATAAAGGAATGTAGACTGCAAAAATCATCCAAGAGGCAGCAGTTAAACTTGGAACAGCCAGGACCGAGGAGAGAATGGACATCAACCACCAACTAAATGTTACATAACAGGTGATAGAGGTGAGCTCCATCAAAACAGAAAGCTTATAATCCATTCAAATGCTGATTTTTTCCAAACCAAAGTCTTGAAGGAAGAACAGAGTTGCATAACACTCATTTTTTCAAACCCTCCTTTGTAAGATTCCTTAAAAAGTAATGAGAAGACTATCAAGTGGTGTGACAGTTATGGCGTTACTGAGTGTTAGGTGACAGGTTGGGAGGAGAGGACATGAGGGGGGATATTATGCTTAAGGTTACTCCAAGGAATTGTGGACTGTTACCAATTCATACTGAAAGCAATTCTTACAAGCTGGTTTGAGAGAAGACAGAAGTAAGAGCTTATCACAAATTTCTCTAAGAGCAGTCACCACTGATGATGAAAGTCACCTAGGAAGAAGCAAGCAAGCACCATTTTGGCAGCTATCCATGACATCTGCACACCAGTGGATTTATCCAGCTGCTTCCCCAGGTTCCTGCAGAACTCCTGTGAGGAAGCAGAAATCTGTACTACATAGCTAGTTTGTATTTATGGTGAAAGAAAAAAAAAGAAAACCAAAAAACGTAAGGCATTCTGCAAAAGACCTTCAAACTAAAGGGGCTGGTTGCTGTGAAAACAGCCAAAACCAAACCACAAACCCTTGTTTCATAAACAATTGCAGGAAATACTAAAATCTTTCTGCAACGTACTTATCGTAAAACTAGAAGACTAACATTTTATAGTCCATAATAATCCTGCTTACATGTTCTTTGAAATACTACTGGATTTCCTCAACAATACTTCATTCTAACTATAACAAGTATTTTTTCCAAAAGGTCCTGCTAAGCCTAAGAACAACATCCGTTTCAACAATGTATATTTACAGCCTTTCTATTATCTAGTGCTTGTGGAGAAGGAATTTTTCTGACAGGCACAGGGGAAGTTTTGGATAACAATATTCATGTAGATTTGCATGTATGAGTAGAATACACCAATCCTACTCCTCCAGTCTGCCCACACAGAGTGCTGGAGGAGGATTTTGCCGAACAAGGAGCATGCAGCCTAAAATCATGCATTCTGAGGTGGCACGGGATGAGAAATTACTCTGAGCTGACAGTGGCACTCAAGGCTACACAAACCAGCAGCTTACAGCTCCCTGCTGCTAAGGGAATGTGGATAAAGAAATGTGGGAGCGTTCTGTTTGCACCCAGCTCTTGTCCCATGCTGAACACCACTCGCAGCACTCCCAGTGCAATTCCAGATACTGATTTATAGAATAGAGCCATACACCTCAAATTAATTTAACTGGGGGCGGGGGGGGGGAGCCAAACAGAGAATAAATAAGAAGAAATTCTCTCTTACTTAGCTGTAGATGCAGCTACAGTAAAAAGTTAAGTTCCTCATAGAGCCTTTGTCACAACAGCTACGCTGGCATGGCCACGCTGAGAGCGCCTGTTGGCAGGGACACAGCTTATGTCGACAGAAGATGCTTTTCTGCTGACACAGCAGTCCCATCACTGCAAACAAACTTTGTTCTTTCCTTTCAGAAGAGGAATTTTCTTTCAATATGCTGCTTCCTTGACCTATCTGTACCGCCACAGCTGGGACTGCTCCACTGACTTGTATGAACAGACTCACATAATTTCCAAGTGAGGAATTGCATTTCTCAAGTCAAAACACTTTTCTATTTTAACTGGCTACAGTTATTTTTAAACTCTCAACTTTACATTCACTGAGTGGGATAAATACCAATTACTGGGACTTTGGTATCAACCTACGTAGCTGATTTGGGGAATACAGAGGAGGCTCAAACTTAAGGATATTTAAGTTAATTTAATGTAACAATGAAAAAGAATTCTCTCTCAGCAAATCTGTTGAGGAGCTAAGGAAGCATTGTACAGATTTCAGAAGAGAAAAATGGTTAAGCAACAGAAGAAACTGATGGGCACAAGAGATAGGCCATTTTGATATTTAACTGGTTTCTTTCCCAAGCCTTCTCACAGTCTACTTCAAAAGATTAGAAGGTGAACTTCACTGGCTGCTACAAAAGCAAATTTAGTGCTTTCCCAAGCACTAAACTGCCAGGGGAAACCTCACCTGTATATAAATTACTTATTGTTAAAATACAAATGACTATTCCAGACCATTGCTTGAATACTGCCTTTCCAACCAGGTACTGCAGGATGTCCAGCAGTAACATACTGAAGGCATATTCAGTTTTTTCTGCATTAACTTAGTTAATCACTCAAGAAGGGGACAGAGATTGTTCTGTGCTAAGTCACAGAACCATAGAATGCTTAAGGTTGGAAAGGACCTCTAAGATCATCCAGTCCCCCTGTCTGTCCAATACCACCATGTCAACTAAACCATGTCCTGCGGCCCCACATCTACCTGTTTTTTAAACACCTCCAGGGGAGGTGACTCCACCACCCCTCTGCGCAGCCTGTCCCAATGGCTGACCACTCTTTCAGAGAAGAAATTTTTCCTAATATCCAATTTAAACCTCTCCTGATGCAACTTGAGGCAGTTTCCTCTCACCCTATTGCTAGTTACTTGGGAGAAGAGACCAACCCCTCACCTCACTACGACCTCCTTTCAGGTAGTTTGTAGACAGCAGGAAAGGTATCTCCTCAGCCTCATTTTCTCCAAGCTAAAAAAACCCACAGGTCCTTCAGCTGTTCTTCCTAAGAATTCTGCTCCAGACACTTCACCAGCTTCACAGCCCTTCTTTGGACACACTCCTCGTAGTGAGGGGCCCAAAACTGAACACAGGACTCAAGGTGCAGCCTCACCAATGCTGAGTATGGGGGCGCAATCACTTTCCCAGTCCTGCTGGTGATGCTTTTTCTGATATAATCCAGGATGCTGTTGGCCACCTGGGCACACTGCTGGCTCAAACCAGTTAAAGAGGACTTTCCCTTTGTGAAGCCATGTTGACTGATCGCACTGTTCTTCTTGGAAGATGGAACCACACTGGATAGCTTCCAGTCAGTAAGGACCTCTCCAGACTCCCAAGACCTAATTCAGCTTTGGCCTTTCATGTCTGCTCCCTGCATATAGGAACCACCGCTCTGTTACCTTCAATTTCACTTAAATCCAACAGACCTCTAGCTGACAACTCTGATGGCAAATATTATAGCTGTGTTTCAAATAACAATTGCAATGGGCAGGAACTCAATCAAAACCATAAAGAGTTTGGCCTTGAATTTCAAAGTACATTACGCATTTTTTCATAGTACTGGGAAAAAAATACAGCATAAACAGGAAGCTCAGTTACAACTAACATTCTTTTAATATACCTTCCCCCCCCTCCCCCTTAGAAATAATATACCATGCTTTAGGGAAGCATATTATTTACATTTGTTACATTTGAAGAAAAGAATGTACTTTAAGAACCCTAACTAGGAATCACTGGTCAACCACAATAAGCTATGACACTGAGTTGATACATATCTTTTTCAGTAACAATGACAATAGGGTGGAGTGTTCAAAATGGTATTTATACCAAGAAAAAATATTTCTTTAAAGTTTCATTTTGAAGCTCAAGATTATTGTCTGTTCAGGAAACAAAGAAAACAATTTTGCACAAGTCTGAATTCTGAAGGCTTAAGAGACCACACCCAGAAATGCATTAACACAAAGAGTGATGAGAGTAAATTTGAGAAAAATGTGTTATTTCAAATGCAGTGACTGAATACTGATAAGCACATTATTTTTGCTGCTGGGATTAAAAAAGACAGCTCTCTCTAGCTATCACATCAGCTCTCTCTTGAGGAGGTTAACATACCCACAGAGGAACTTGCAGGAGGGAATCAATGTCTAAATTTCTGCTGGTCAATACAGTAATGTACCGTTTTAACACAAACCTGTCTTTGCTGCAGACTTGTTATGTTTGCATGGACAGCTGTTGAAGCAGCTCAGGTAAAGGCACAGTCACTATTCCACCACTGTAGCTATGAGTGCCCTTAAATGGTCCAGCTACAAGCCAGTGGAATTTACTACTCAGTAATTGCACAGAAATGTCAATGTTGACATGGTGGAAAAAGAAATAGCATTTTTGCTGAATCATTTTTAAGATAGCTGGCAACTAGTCACTGACATTTACTTGTGAGATGTTATATAATCTCCATTTGTACTATTAAAAACTAAAAAACTTAATTATTTTTGCTATTTTTAATCAATAAGCAAACTGAAGCAAAGAACTGCCTTACCTGACAGAGTTTTGTTTCCTGTTTTCTATTTTCATTAAAATTTGTACATCTGATTGAGGAGACATGATATAGATTCTTAATCTGGAAAAAAAAAGAAGGCAACAGAGATGATGAAACAATTTGCCACATACTAAGTATTTACTTTAAACGAGAGCTATAATTACTAGTATGTTTTTCTAATTACCCTAAGGAAGACGTTCATTGTCAGCCCACTGAAATTAATTATGGTTAAATTTTTTAGAACTGCAGTTGGGTTATTTGATCTTTATGCCACAAGTCAAATTCTTGATCTTTTCCTGGTTTAAATTTAGTGGCAATACTCCAGGGTTAGTTGGTTGGTGAATGCTGCGATGGTTTTCATCACAGGAATTAAAAGATATACTGCAGAGTGGGAACCCAGCTAGTTGAAGCCATTTACTCAGAATTGTTCTTCTTTTATTAGTGCATTAGTTGAACTAGGCAGAAAAGTTATTCAATACACACCTTTGGCAAACTACAGGATCTGACTCCACGGGATCAATGTATGGCTTAAGGATATCAGCGAGCGTTTTATCGTCAGGCACCCTTGTACCAAAGATAAAAATCAAATACATAAGACACAGATCATCATGTACACAAAACTCATGATCCAACTCCTCTGGAGGAAGCTGTGTATTTGCATGCTACAGTGGCACAGCTGAGTAGTTTATGGGAGGTTCATAAATGTGTATCAATGCAGCACAATTGACAGCTTTATCTCAATTTCAACACTGGGACTTCACTGGCATCTACAAGGAGTAAACAGATGCATATCTCTAGTTTCTAACCCTGCAGCAGAAACACAATGTTCTTACAGCCCCAGAAATAGGCAAGGGCATACTTCTCATCCCCCTTCAGGCTAGGAAAAAAGGAGAAAGATTTGTCAACAAAGGCTTAAGTTTCTGGCCTCTGCAAAATGTGCTTGTGGGCTTTCCTACAAAGTAAACAATGCGACCTTTTCGTCCTATATGAAGATCAACTCCAGCATGCAGGCAAGGAGGGATGGTGGATCTTGCTGAACAGAGTATGTTAGGTGTAGGGGATACCCCACTCACGAATATACAAGCTGCTGTAATGAAAAGGACTAGGAACCAAACGTTTTGTCTGATTTGAAAAGCCTGCCAGCTTTCAAAGAGGAAAGGACTACATAACCTTTAGTACTTTTTTCAATTTAACTGACCTTTTAATTAAGACTAAAAATAATAATAGAGTTTTCCTTGTATAAGAGAAATAGATAACTGATCAAAATATTTTGCAGTTCAAATTTAAACTTCATAAAAATCTGTTTTTCAAACTCCATACCCTTTTAAAGTGTATTCAGCATGACAGTGAGGAAATATGAGCTTCAAATGCCAGTAGAACTTTTTCTCCCTGAAAAGAAAAAGAAATGCACACTCTTAAAGTTAGCTGGTAACTACTACTCCTTTTTTCCATGATAAAGTTAGGGAGTCTACAGCATGGATGCAGAAGAAACAATATAGTCAAGATGATCTCTCGAGGTCCCTTCCAACCCCTACAACTCTGTGATTCTGTGTGATTTTGAAAGACATTTTCAAAGAGTGAAAGGGGCACCCAGAAACACTGAGATGCACTATGAAAGCTACAATACTCCCAAATTCTGCTGAATTTCAAGTCTTTGTGGGATGAAAAAAATCAGTTTGACTAATTAAGTCAAATACAGGCAAGATATGACTAATTAACTGACCAACAGCATTTCACATTTCAAAAGGCAGTATCTTCCAGCTTTCTCTATGTATAGCTGCCCATTAATTTCAGACAAGGAAATTGGTTTCTGCATATTACCCCAGACAGACTGCCAAACCTGTACAACAGTAAAAACCAGAGGTTCCAGCTGAGGCTGGGTTCTACATAAAATTCGGGACTTCACTTTTCACAGCAGTCATCTCCTAAATAGAAAACATGTCATGGGCAGGGAGGGAAGCTGGATTTTGGCATAACATGGAAAACAGAAGTTATTAAAAAATGTTTTACAGAGAGCTCAGGAAGCTTTTGGTGGAGACTAAAATTAATGTCATGTTCCTTTCTCCAGTTTGCTAATTTTAAGAGTCATCCTCCCTTTCCAGCTAGCCTAATTAGAACTTGAGAACAGAAGCTACTGAAGAATGGTTCCAGCACACAATCATCTTAAGGAGCGTATCACCTAGAGGATGCTTCACTAGATTGGGGAGTCTCTTTTTGCCTTTTTCCCCACATGCAGAAACACTGCTGAAATCAATAATGACTTAAGCCCTCATCGCTTCAAATTCTCCCATTCAGTATGGTGAGTGTAACAATCTTTTCCTAAAAGAGCCTCCTAAGAAAAAGTCCAGTCTAAAAGGGAGGTGCATTGCCTTGTGCTCTGGGTTTGAATTCTACACTTGTAACAAGCACCAAAGATCTGGAAGAGGAAGGAGGGAACTACCACCATTTTAGATGTCAGATGCCAGACATTTTTGTGACGCATAGGGACATCTAATGGCATTCCCAGTCCACCCCCATTTATTTTTATTTAAAAAAAAGCAACCCAAACATTACTTAAGACCTGTGAATCAATATCTCCAGGATAACCACCATCAGTTACGCAAAGACTCTGGTTCTACAATTAAAAGCAAACACTGTGTTGTTCCAACATGCTGTTTAATTTTTTATCTGGCACTATCCATCAGGTTCTTCTTGGCTGCAGAGACAAGTGTATGTGCACCCAGTAGCAAAACAGTAAACTTAGATGCTAAGCCGAGTTAACTCTGACACCAATTTTTAAACCCAAGTACTTTATAAAAAGTGTTCTTACCATAAAGATAATCATTCCCTTTCCTACCTATTCCTAGGAGAAAACTGAGCTTTGCAGATAAACTTCTTGCAGTGGAAGTGAAATGAGAGGTGTTACGAGTTTACCACAAAAAGAGCAAGCATGAACCCTAGCTCCAAGGAGCTAATAATTAGAATAAAAAGAACTAATTAAGGCTGAGGTCCCCAAAGCAACATGTGACCCTGCACAGTTTCACAGCCCACCTTATGATCCTTCCCCTCTAATCTGCTCACGTTTGTTAGAGCTGAGAATGAGAGCACTGTACTTAAACAGGAAGCTGAAGTTAGAGCACATCAGGTCTGAAAGAGGTAAGGCTGTTATGACCAGAGCTGGAGGGCAACACAGAACTACTATCAATTACAGTGCATATATAACCAGATGCTGACATAGTATCTTGTCTTGTGAAATTTAAGCTATTTTGCATATTGGTATGACACTGTTTTAAATTACCAAATTGAAAAAGGTTTTGAAAGAATCTTTCACTGGAAGAATCAGTGAGTGAAATTGTAGAAGTTTTTTGCAAGATGAGTGAAACAAAGATTTGCAATCCTTCACCTTGACAGCTGAATGAAGCATCAACACTACCAACTGCATAAAGCAAACTGGATTTTGAACTGGGTTATGGCACCAGTTTAACTGACTTGCAATTAACAAGCTTGTGCTTTCTCTTTTCAGACAGATGTTGCTAACTGGATGGATGTTTTTGTTATGATATCAACTAAAATAAAGGGTTTCTAGCCTTTTTTCTTCCCCCTCCCCCACTTAACTCAATCTTCCACAATTTTTTTTCTAACAGGCCACGTTTACCTGCTCTAAGTGACCAACCCATACTGTGATACCGACTTTCTTTTGCCACATTTTTGAATCAAGACAGCCAAAGCAATGGGAGCACTGCAGATCTTCCTCCCAGAGTGGAAACTTCTATGGGGCATAGAGGGTTGTCTCTAACAAGCATTTGAAAAAAATTGTTCCTGAAGTACTTCTAATTGTCAGGAATACTCTCCATGTGTCTGCAGAAACGGTTATCACAGCACATTCTGATTTCACATGCAAGACCAGTTCCCTGTGGGCTCACTGAGGCAGACTTAGCACATCACTGCAGCTGTATAATCAGCTTAAGAGGATTCTTTTCAGGCTTTCACCCACCCTCCCCCCCCTTCCAGGCACAATCTAGTCAATGGAATAGTGTGCAGAAAAAGCTATGAATTCGGGATTCTGAACAGTGAAGTTAAAAGGATCATTCCTTGTCAAAACGTTTCACTTTGGAAAAAAATGAAATGGTGATTTTTTTCTTCAGCATGCTAGTACCAAAACTGTAGTTAATTACTTCACCTTTCTCCACAATACTGTTGCCTGAAAGTAAATGGCAGGCAGAAGGAGGTAAGATTGATTAACAACAGAGTACAAAGAGGCAAGGAAAAAGTTTAGGCCTGGAATAGCCTCATGCTCTTTGCTGTGCAATGAAGTCTTGAAAAACAACCTGACCTGCTGGACGTCTGTTATTAAACTGAAGCATCCCTCACCACTGAACTCTGCCCAGTTAGAAAACTTGATGTCAACTGTAGATGCTATCAACACTGCTTCACAACAAGTTCTGATTAAAATTAGATATCCTGGCTCCAGACCTCACTGACTTCATTTTCCATTATGGCTCACTGGAGTAGTATTTCCTTCAAATACAACTGACATGTACTATGTTCGTTTTCTAAATGAAAATGCTTAATTGAGTAAGTCATCTGCAGTTGAGTAAGAGCTCGCTGCATGAAGTGTTCCACGCCGCTCGGCTGCCACGGAACGCCACTCCACTGTTGGCTGCAATGCCAAGGCACTGACTATAAAACTACCCAACGCAGAGCTGGATGAGGCACAGGCACATCCTTGATGTCAGTAAAAGCAGCATCATAGCCCATCCCTGCATTGCTTGGCTTCACATTCTATTTTGGCTACCTCAGAAGCATGGAAACCGATCAGAGGGAAAAAGAGAAGCCAAGCACCTCTTCCCCCTGCATGAGATGTTATGTTCAGAACTGCACAGGCTGTTCTGCAATTACTGTTGTTCTAAAGCAAAGTTAATTGTCTCTCATTTTTCCTAAAACTTTGAAAACATTACTTTCTATAATCAACTGCATTTTCAAATTTTTCACAGCAACAACAGAAAGATCTTTAATTCTGATGTTACAAAGACAGCAGCAGTATACACAAAGTGGCTCTTACCTCCAGCTAGCTGTCAGGACAACTGCAAAAATTCTCACCATCTTTTTATAATTAATGCAGTACCTCAGGAGATGCTCCAAGTACTGCAGACGTAGGTAGTAGAGCCGCTGGGAATTAAAGGACAGATCTACAAGGGATTCTGGGACTTGGACATGCCAGTTAAGTGCCCTGGCAGACTCTTTATGTAATTCTTAAAGATTTATGGAATATCCCATAAAGCTTAACTTTCTTACCTAGGTTTCCTCTGAAGAGTCAATTTTGCCTAGATTGCAGTAGAAGGTTTTATGTACATAAAACGTTTTAAAATGTGTGTCTGTAGAATAAAACATCTATTGACAAAAAAATTCCAATTAATCTTAAGACATCAATTGCAGTTCTGGCTCTGCAGAAGTACTTCACTGCCAGCCTGTCAGAGGTAGTGATTCACTGATGAATTTGCTTCTATTTAGCAACTAATATTTCTAAATGGTTTAAAGAATAATATACAGGACATTTTACATCAAAGCACAATTTCTGTAGTATGTCCTGTCCATGTTGTTATGAATTGATAAAAAAAATGAAAAGGACATAAAGAAGCTTAATAACAGACCAGTCATCCTTCAATTTGACAATACTCAGTACTCTCACCTAATGCACTGAAGTTTAACTGAAATAATGTGTGTTTGTGATCTATACCTTTGGATAATGATGCCTTTCTCAACTTTCTTAAGTAACTACATTAAGATTCGGTCCAAGTGAGTGACTTGATTCTCTTCTGGATTAAAACAAGAAAAAATTAGAGAACACAGAGGTAAATGATTTCATCCTCCCTGCTCCCCCCAGACTCTCTGTTCCTAGTGTCAAATTGACTTTGCTGCACTTCTAACAACAGCAAGTAACATTTTCTAGAAACTAACTAAAGCTAACTCCTTGATTAAAGTGTAAAACTGTTGAACATTGAAACAGTAATGTTTCTATTGAAAGTTGATGTTTCCTAGTTACAGTAAACAGCGAGCTAACCTATGAAGAAACTGAAGCGTGCTTCCTTCCTAACACATAGGGCCTTCTATCAAGGGGCCTCCCAACAGCAGGAGATGTTACTAACCAAATGTGTGGCAATAATCAAACATGCCAGGCCTGAGCTGAGAGTCCTGTGTAAGTAAAAGAGACACTGTCACGGCTGAGTAACCCAAACTGTAATAATCTTTAAAGAATAAAACTGCTGTCCTCTCTTAACTTCTGCAAATAAAATTTCCATCAGATTCACTATGAGAATGCAACATTTCAGTTGCTAAAACAAGAAAAAAAAACAGGTACAGAACTCAGTCAGTACTCATCTTCACAGGGGGATGCTCTGAAAAGCTACTGATTTGCTGAAATGCATGAACATCCTGCTCTTTGATCACTTCAGAGTGGCATTCCTTTGCCTGGGATCTTACTTGCCATGTCCTAGAAAGCAAGTAAAACTACGTCCTAAGTAACAGCTAAATTAAAATTTAACAGCTCTAGCAGTGTAGTATTAGCCCAAAACCCAGCTCGGATCACTCCTTGGTAAATTCTGAAGATCAGCAACACTTCAAACACTTAATATTAATTATCCCTACACAGCTAAGGACTGGAGTTGACATTTTAGAGCTTTCAGTTGTAGCTTCTGTCACACTAATGACCTCAACTGATGCTAAATTCCAAATCTCCACACTATGTACGTTCTCAGAATTAAATCAAAGACAACAGATAATGAAAAAGATTTCTCCTTCTCCCCCCCCCCCCCATCTGATCAAATGTTCCCAAGCTGCCTGCCTGTCTTGCATCAGGGAGGAGACTAGCCCTCTGGCCCCTCTCGGTGGGGAGGAGAGGTAAAAAGGATTTTGTCTGGGAGGCACTGTGAAACACAGCAGGGAGGAAGCTGGGTGGAGATGACAGCTTAAGCAGCAGGAAGGGTGGGAGCAAGGCAGCACAGACTGCAGAGTTGAAGGAGATGCACTGCCCAGTTTGAGCATCTCACCACTGTTAACCATCTCCTGCCAGGGAACCAGAAGCTATGGAGTTGCAAGCTCCTTCCCCTCTTTCCACTTGCCCTGATGGCTGGAGTTCCCAGGCTGCTGCCCCAGCGCTGGTCCTATTCTCCACTGCTTTCCCAAAGGCTTCCTAAGCCAGCAGACCACCTCAACTCCATGCAGCATGCCTCCAGAAGGGAACCTATCACTTCTATTGGAAAACAGGGCCACCACAGGAAAGGTAGGGTGAAGCAGCACATTAAAAATAATTTGTCAATAAGGCATCCTAAACCATCTCTAAGTCAGATGCCTCACGAGTTGGCTAACTGGACTCAGATTCCACTGATTATGTTATGTAGATATTTATATCCATTCAGTATTATGAGTCAGTCTAATCCATGTATTGCCCAGCATTGGCATGTATGCTTTCACAACACCAAATTTAGCAAACTAACAGAAACCAGGAAAAAGAGCCTGGTTAACACATCTGAACAACCATCGCTCTGTCCTCCAGAGCTGGCAGGGACAGGGGATGACACAAGAATACATCTTGTACTTCCTAGTTTTGGATTACTCTCATCATTCCTGACTCGTACAGCCTAACAGCTTGTCTTGCCTGGAAAGAGTGAAGAGGACATCAGAGAAGACTGTTCTCAGCTTTCCAAACACAGCTTCCAACCTCTACCCTCTGGAGCAGCCCCTTTACAAATCTCCACTGACAAACAGCATGAGAAGAGGTTCCGATCTACAAAAGAGCAGACACACCAGACCCTGACCACAGTCAGGTGTTCAGCTTGTATAAGGCAAGCACTGGCACAGCTCTACCCCACATACATGTAATATTCAACACAGCCTTATGGGTTTCATGAAGTCATGTAGGGCTGGTGTTCAGTGGCTGATACTCACCGGTTCAACTGAACCTGATGTTTGATTCCTCAAGAACTCATTTAAGAAAAGTAAGCAAAACTTACCAATTAAAACCAAACTAACAAAAAAACCAAAAACCAAACAGACTAATTTTTAACCTGCATCACAGGATTTAAACAGCCTGTTGCTTGTAACAGCAGCAGCAGAGAGAGGAAACATGTCCATGGTCACTGAGCATACTCCATACCACTAGACAGCATATACAGGAAAGAGAAAGTTATTTCCTTTCTAAGAACAGAAAATATACCCCAGGACATTGTGAGTGACAAACCAGTAAGGCATTCTCCCTAACAGCCTGTGAAACACTTCCATGTCTGTTTGTCAGTAAGTTACCTTCCTTGCCACATCCTTTTAGTTTTTAAATCTGCTTATGTTAAACAACAAAAAACACACGTGAAAGTGTAATCTGCTGAAAGATCAATTTGTTCCCAATGCAAGCTACACTTCAGTATGTACCCAAAAAGGCTTTCCACAGAAAAAAGAATGGAAAAAAGCTGTACATGAAAGACAATTTCCATCAGCACAGCACTGTACCACACCCAGGATCTTCCCAATAGTGTCAAACGTCCCTGTATCTGTGCCTTTTCTGCTCTTCTGTCCTTCTCCTAGCTACTGATCCCAGCATCCCTGGGCTTTCTGTATTTGCTCTGAGTCTTGAAGACTACTCCTTACTCTGTGCTCTTTAAGGGTGTTCATGATGCTTTATCCACAACATTAAGGAAATTACCCAGTGAAGTTAAAACTCTGCTCTAAGCCTAAAACACATCAACAGCATGAAGCTAGCAGAAGATACTTGCAAACGGTAGAGCATGTGGCCAAGGAAGAGAAAGTTAGTGCAGAGGGAGACAGCCCCTGCCCACATGTCTAACACCTACAAGATATGGGGTATCACCTGGTCCGTTCTGAGGGGAGAGCCTCACTGATGTCTATAATTTGGGGTAGAGGGAGGAGAAAATGTCCCAAATTCCCTGTCTTTCCATTGGTCTACCCTGGGTTTTCTCTAGCAGTGCTGATTAAAATATGCAACTTTAAAAGATTATGCCTTCTATGCTCTGCTAAAAATTAAGGTATTTGCAAAACCAGCCAACTACACTTCTGCCCAGAAGCGAAGTGACCTGGGCAAAAGCTAGGCAGCCTTTCAGGCTGGGGATAGCTCTGCCAGAGAGACCTGGTGCGCGGTCAGGACCCAGCTGCCCACCCACCCTCTCCACTGGTGCATCTTCCAGCACCCTGAGAAAAAAAGCCCCCTCCCAGCTGAGCTCACCACCAGAACTAAGCCCATGATAAAAACAAGCGGAAGAGCCATCGGGGTGGCTGGCACAGCTGGCTCCTGCCAGCAGCTCAGAAAGCATTTACATTCACGCTCAGGAGATCACTGAGCCGAACACCAGTCCCACTTCCTGCCTTAATGAAATACTCTGCCACTTATTCTTACTGTGAAAATTCTTTAAAATACAAACTCTGGATATCAGAGAAAACCCAAAGAGTGGTGAAAGGGAAGAACTTTTTAAGTCTTTTTAGCCTTTTTCCTGAATTCCTACATTTCTGTCTGCAGCTGTGCTGTGCCAAGCACCCACCTCTTTCAACACAGCAACTCCTAACATGGCATGCAACAGAAAACTCTGTGGGAAGCACCTCTGCAGACTTTAAGTCAGCCTTACAAAAGGAGGGATTTTTGCAATCATTCTACATCAATCCTCTCTCATAAACCTTAAAAGCAGCATTTCCTTTTTCCAGCAACAAAACTAGTATTAATTAAAAGATAGAAAACCGCAAACACACTGAATCTTCCTCCTGTTACCCAATGTTGGTGTATTTCAAAATAAAGCATGAATTGCTTAAGATGTTAAGCTCAGCTCAAAGACCCTAAAAAAATAAAAACATGCAGCATGAAGTAGTAAACCTAATAACGTATTTAACATTTTAAAAGCAAACATATCGGTATACATTTAAATTCTCATCATTATGCATTCAGTGAAAACAAAATACTGGTGACTGGAGGCTCACATGCAATTGAAGGTGGTTGAATTTTCTCTTCTTTTTGTAAATCCAACAGGCAGTGTTCTCAGGTCAATATTACACTTCCGAGCTTTGTTTCTCAAGCAGTATAACTAGCAAAAAATAAAAACAATTAAAAAAATACCAGAATAATATAGTCAAAAAATGACAGAAAAGAACACATTTAGCAAAGCAGTTTCTTTCACTTAAAAAAAAAAATCCATCATGAATGAAAGGTTAAGAAAGTAAGCCTAGAAACTATACAAAACATTTTCATGTAAAGTTTTCCCATGTTTAAAAAAACAACATACCAATGACCTGTTCATAGTAAATGTTCTTTGAGGTACCATGAAAGCACAGCCAGCCGTTGTGGGTGCAATACTACCTAAAGAGCTGTATTTGGGCTGCAACCCCCCTAGCAGAAGGGATGTACAAGCATTACCTCAGTCACTCTGACAAGTTCTAACCTGAATGTAGTACTATGATTGTCATTGCATAAAGTGTCTTGTACCCTACCCTAAAACCTGTTACCTGTTTAGCATCTCACCTTCTTCAGCATGTTTTCAAGACATGGTGATAAGTACCATGCACACACACACAGAGCATGACTTCAGCTTGAAGGAAAGCTGGAGTTTTCTATGTTTACTTTGTCATTAACATCCTCTCTCTAACTATGCTTAGTACTATATTTAAAGATACCATCACAAGAGGGTCATTCACACCTCTCTCAGAGAGGTATCAGCTCTGAAATCCGGACTGGGACTGACTCAGTTTGAATTCAAAGGTAGGCAACTCCATGTCCAACAGACTGAGTGGCTAATTGAAAACTTACAAGTTTTTTTGTTGTTGGACTATGCATAGTAGGATGCCGAGCAGCAGCATCAGCTGTCCTTCCTACATCTTCCAGGAAACGATAATCTGAAGGTAAAAAAAGAACAAGGTAAAACGTAGTGCTAGCTTAGTTAAAAACAATGAATTTTAAAACAGCCCAGGGAATAGTCTTACCACTCAAAAGGTTCAAGTCAGTAAATTCATTTACAGAAATAAAGGCTGTCTTATCCCTGACTCCATTACAGCTCAGTGCAAGTTTATGCTTCTTTACACACAACAGGCTGAAATGACAAAAAGAAAGACATTAACATGCCACATTCATCATGAGTGGGAAAAAACCCAAAAGAGTTTCAGATAGATAGATACCTGCACGAATATTTCATGCACCGTGGACATCTGTACTTTGCTTCCTCTTTGCTACAGGTTTCACACCTGAAAGAAGTAAAAAGCACCTCTTAATAAAGCGATTTCTTTGTGCCTGCCTGGCCAGGGATGGTGCCTGCTCAACCACCAGGCACTATGCCATCTATCGGCATTTTCAGGAAAAGTTATCTAAATCCTTGGAAGAAAAGAAAGCATAAATACTCAGGATTAGGTAAGGCAGCTATCAAATAACACAAGCTATAGGGAATATCTCCAAACACATACAGGGCTCTTAGCTATAATAAAAGACAGCACAGAAGCTTGAAAGCTGTCCTAACTGCCGAGTAGTGAGGCATCAGTTTATGCTCTGTGGCCTAGGTGTATCAGTTCCTTTCTCCATTTACACCACCTGTAATCTGCATCATACTGTGCTGCCTTACAACGCTCACAGTTTTAGGCAGATGGAAAATAAGTGACAAGAACTCACAGTAACACCTGAACACAGCATCCCACTTTTTCAGTGACACAGGAAACCCACTGCAATACTGTCAGCAGAAGTTCTCCTGGCTGTTAGCAATGCAAACCATAAAGTTCACTTTAGAGATAAGCCTTAGGAGCAGAGATAACAAATGCTATCTCAGTAACATTCTTCTAGACTCCTCTGCTTTTTAACTGGGCTTTTACAGCAGATTTCCTGCCTATTCTTAGGAAAAAGTTCTTGACACATTAACTGAAGCAGTTGTCGCTTTTCGTTTATTTTGACTCGACAGCCAAGGGAGGGAAATTAAGGCCCCACATATCGGTGATGTTCCCAAGAATGGCACACACCCACCACTGTCAAGTACCAGAGGAAAAAGTAAACCTCAAAACCCCTCCCCCCTGCGCCCACGGCGCTGGCTGCTGCTGGCAGCCAGGTGAGGCCAGCTCAGCAGTACCACCTCCCGACGGGGAGGTGGCTCTGAACGCTGGCAGCACGAAGCACTGCAAACACATCAAAACAGCGTTCCACGCACGGCGAGACAAACAGGAACGACTCTGAACCGTGACGCGGGTTTCTCCTTCAGCAGCGCCACTGCCCGGAGCTCGCTCGTTCAGCCGCGAGGCCAGGGAGGAAGCCGGCAGACCCGGCCGCAGGCTGAAGCGGGGGCCGCCGCCTCGGACCACACGCGCCCCGCGCCCGCGCAGCCCCCTCGGTCGCTGCCCCGTACCGAGGGAGCCAGGCTCATCGCAGAGAGCGCGACTCCTCGCCAAACGTGCGGAGGAGAAACGAGAAGCCGCGAGGGCTGCGGGGCAGAAGGCAGCGACGCCGGGAACCCGGGCGCGGAGCGGAGCCGCGGGGCAGGCCCCACGGCGCTACACGCGGTCAGGCTGGCGGAGCCCGAGGGAGGCGTTCCCGGAGCCTAGCCGGCGGCGAGGCTCTGCAGGAGACCTGAGGGCGCTCCCGCACCCCGCCCTTGCTCCTACCTTTGCAAGGACATCTTCCGCCCGCCCGACGGCCGCCGAGGGCTCGCAGGCCCGTCCTGCTCCGCCATGGCTGCGCAGCACCGCCTCCGCACGCGGGGCCCGACGGGGCCGGGCCGGGTCCTTTGCTGGGCGGCGGCGCCGCCTGGCGGCCCGCGGGGGCAGTGACCCTACCCCGCCGTGCCCGGGCCGGGGGAAGGGGCCGCGCTAGCCCGACAGAGGCGCCGAGGGGAGACCTGTGCCCTTCAGGCTTTATCCCTCCTGCTCGGGGTGGTTTCAGAGAGCCCTACCCGAAGAGGCTATAATGGGTTTTTAGCCACGAAAGAACACCGCCCAAAGGGAAAGGGATAAAAGGATTCTGATGAAGACCCTGGTAATCCGGGTCAGGACTTGCTCTAACGTTACAGGTAACAAAGTAGGCAAGCACCTCAGAAACCATAGAAAAGGAACGGCAGAATATAGGCATTTGTTAACACTGGGTCAGACTTGTAGGAGATGTCCTGCAAACAGCTGCAGGTGCTCCAGGGTGGATGTCTGAATACAGGACTTCCCAAAACACTCGCTGCACTGTGTACCAGGACCTCACAGGACTCCACCTCAAGTAATGCAGAACACTAGTACCTGTCAGTGCTCTGCTGCACAAGTGTTCTGCTGTCGGCACTGGATGGGCATCTTTGCCTCAATTACAGAAATGCACGTGTTTACATCTGAAAAGCCTTGTAAACGTAAAGAAATACGTTTTTAAAATAATTTGAGGCACGCTAACATAAGCCATAAATGTAGGCTATAAAGAATTTTGAAAAATAAGGCAAGGAGACTAATAAAAATACACACAAGGCACAACATTTCATAAAATATCACATTATTGCAAAATAAAGAAAATAATTTGTCACATCATCAGCTCCACAGCCAATCTAAAGGCAAATGTCAAGTGATGCTGTCAGATGTATTGATCTTGAAAATGAAAAAAGGCATTTTCTGTAACCTTTTTTAATCACTCTTTAATCTTATGTTGTCTTCAACAGGTAACAATTCAATATAAAATGTAAAATGGGATGTACGTGACCTTGGAAAAGCAAACACTTTCACTCCCTCAGTATACCATGGCATGGAGCATGTGCGTTTCCCCTTGATAAAAGAGGCACTGGCACCTAACAAGTATCCTAAAGAATTTACATAGTTACCAAGTATTAACTATACAGTACAAAACAGAATACTAAAAGACAAACAGATAGCTTGGAAACTTATTTTATTATACTTTGCTAAGTGTGGTTTCTTGTAGATCAAGACAGTTAAACAGGTTGTTTGAACACACCACCGTTACCCAGAATAGTCTGGTATCACCTTGCCATGTGCTACTGAGCAGACTTTGGATCGACAATAGCGACATACTGCTATAAAAAGAGCTTTCCTAATGGGGTTTTGTTTGGTGGATTTTTTTTTTAATTTAAAAAAAAAGATTGTTCAACGTTTTAGGCTTAATTTAAACCAAAATGATCTCATAACATTGCAAGAAATAGAAGTTCTAGGTTGATGGAAAGCTGATTATAATTTAACAGCAGCCATACAAAAGACATGCTGCAGTAGATTCTTTTTCACAAGTTACAAAATATATACAGAATATATCAACTTAAGATGCCTTTTGCATGAGAAATGCTAACTGAAATACAGAAACAACTACTATAGGTAGTTCTTCTACAAGTATTTTTACAATGTCTGTAAAGCTAACTGCTCTGACTATATGCATCATATACAATGTGCTGTCTCATATACCATTTCCACAACAGCACACAAAAATACTTTAAACAAGAAATCCACATAAATAATGTTTTCATTGTAGTGAAGTATATGACCAATGATTCAAAATAAGTACCTTGACAACAGAAACATATCCTGATGTAACCAGCACATACAGTCTGAAAGAAGAAGGGATTCAAATAATCTCTGCTAAGGCCACAAGCACCTTGTGTTAGGAAGAGCACCAAGGCAGCACGGACAGGAAACACAAAAGAGGTAGTGTGCCATCTGTTAAGATGTATGTATCCACAATGGACTAGAATAAAACAACGTTTAAGAAAAGGAGACGTATTGTACTGTGGCATAATTCACTTTTCATATACAAGCTATTGCACATTTCGGAGCATTAGCCAGTATTGCTCCTTAATATTGTGTCTCTCCAGCTTTCCTTGGGATGGGTTTTTTGCAGTGCTGGTAGAGATGACCCAGAACACTAGTGGTCCTGAAAAAACCCATCTTCAGACACTCAGTTCCAGGAATTTCAAGAAAGCACCAACACATTTTTTAAGAAATACTTTATGAAAATTCTTGTAGTCTTTTCTTTCTTTTCTTTTTCAATGCCATTTCTCCTTAGGAACAAGTATTTTTCTTCCTGAAAACCAAAAAACCTTTAAAGCACCTTTAACCAACACTGTTCAAAATGATTCTTCAGTTTCCTAGTAATTTTTGCCAGTAATGGATCATTACATTTGCATTCAAACTATGCAGCAATTCAATGTTGACGGAAAAAACCCCAGACAGAAACCTCAAAGGAAGCATACGGAGCCACTTTCTATGAAGTGCTGCTGTCCTGGTTTGAGGCGAGGAAGTGCATTAACTTGAACAACTGGAAGCTGATTAGTATCCTGAGTGTGAAAAAAGAACTGCGTCTTACGCCAGCTGCCATCTTCAATCTGCAACACACGGAAGCAGAGTATTAGATTCATAGAAAAGACAAATCATTTCTTGTCCCTAAAGTTCCTAAAGAAACCATGATGTTACAAGTGCTGTTTCTCCCCTGTAATACCACAGGCGCTCTTGGCAAAATTAGCTAAAAAAGCCCAGCCAGGAATCCAGCAGATGCAGACACAGTGCACCTTGGCTCACAGCACAGCACTTGTCACTTTGTAAGCACTCCTGAGCTCCCACAGACTCAGATTTCTTGCTAAAATCACCTCCAATTCAGAACTGTAGGTCTCAGGTTATGAATTCTACAGGCACTCAAATGACCTTGTAGGCCCTTGAAGAATAGACATGGGTTAGGAGAGCTGCATTTTTCCTATGAACAATGTATTGATTATTGTCAGCCTTTAGATATCTCAGTAAAAACCTGATAGCTCATTAAAAGTATCAAATAACATTTATAATATTGTCTGAGGCTGGGAGCATCTTGATCTTTGCAATCAGTCCATCTGAAACCCATCACCGCTGAAAGATGAAATCCCTGCAGAGAGGGAAACATGTGAGATGCTGCAGCAGCTCTGTACAACAGTCTCTCACGGAAAGAACGAGGATCTCACAAAAAAGAGGCACTTTTCAATAGCCATCACTGTATGCCTTATTTTTTCAAAGGGATTAAACCAGTCTCAAACAGACAGGGAGGTGAGAGAAGGGGCTTCAAGGTCCATAACTTAGCTACATAACACAGGCAACAGCATCCCATTAGCACACAATAATAAAGGTTGGAAGCATAACAGATTCCAAGGGCTTCAATAAAATCACTTTCTGTCTTGAAACAAAAAATCTCACTTGACAACCCTGTATCAATATGGAACCAGTCTCCCACCTTTTGTTGTTGTAACTGAAAGTGCTTGAGGTGCTTGACTGCTATATTTCATAGTGTTCTACCGAAACATTTACAAAATGGCTCACATCTTGGTGAGTGATCTAATAAGCATTAGAAAATTAATAAGCTCTTCCAATTTTTCCTAAATGCAAATATGATTTAATATTTTAGTTAGCCATGGAGTCCATTACTAATAACCATTCTTATTTTATTAAATGACCAAACAACTGACTCAGGTTAAAAATACTTAGTTTTCAAAGAATAATTTCCAGCCTGTTTGAACCTGAGATTTTGTGTTAGCTAGCCTCAACAGAATTCTTACTGAAGCCTAAATTTTAATTTTGAGAGTAACTGTTCCTAAAGTTTCCTGGAGAACCTCTATTTCCGTTCTGATCTCTCTCCAGCATCTTAGAGCCTTGCAACTCGTGACACTGAATGCAAACAGGAAGTGTAGATACCCTGTGTTACTGCAATTGCTTTTCCATTTGGGTAGATACTGGCTGGTGTAAGGAGACATATTCAGAACAATTTAAGAAGTAAGCCTCAAGGGACGTGAGTCAAAATGATTGTTATTTATTTGCAGAAAGTAAATAATGTCTAAACAATCGCTCCTATGGTTGGAATAATGTTATTGCAAAGAAGTATTTACCATGCATTCATCCATAAGAACCTTTGGTTCAAGTAGAGTATTTGCTTTAAATATTTGACCGTTCCATCCTTTGAAGCTAACAGATGTTTTCTGGCCACCTGCTTTATTTAACCTCCACGTTGGTGTGTTCAGACAATGAACTGTGATGCTATGGGTTGCTTCTGAGCTCAGTAAATGAAGGAAGTTCATCTGCACTTTTCCAACGCCGAACTCCAGCTAAGTTCCAAGAGAAATGCATTGTTAGGCTTCCAGCTGGACTGTGCTGTATGGCCACAGCAACGCAAAGCTACATGCACATACACGTGTGGTGCCCAGGCATGGGAGCATGAACACATGCTTATACATTGGGATCAATGCCCCAGAGCACGATTTGTATTTCTCAGGAGGGCTGCAGTAACTGCTATAATAGAACCTATTTACAGAAGCTTTTATAGGACATTTCCAAAGCTGGAATATAAACATTCACTAATTCTTAAAATATTGTTGAGGCACAGCTGGGCAGAAAACACTTTTTAAATAAAGAAACAAACAAGTGATACTGTGATTCAAACAAAGGTATTACAAGCAGCAGTGTTTTAACTACAGCGACATAATTTTGCTGTTGCCTTGGACTACAGGTTCTGGCAATATTAAAACAATCCACAAATCCACAAGCATACTTCGATTTTAGGCAGAAAATATATTTACTCATTACTCAACAGTATTTTCTCCAAGACTAGATCATATTCAGGGATCTTCCAAATCTTGGAATGCATATGGGAACTTTATGATATTTCTGATGTTCTTCAATGACTACAGTGTATATGGAAAGCTCCACAAATATAAAATGTCTATTGCTAAGGGTTTAAGGGCTAGATGTAAAGAGGAGTGTAACTGATCACTTTGCTGCCCTGAGTGATGAGTTAATGAGACAGTTTACAAGCATTTCAGGCTTCTTTCTATACTTTGTATAGAAAAGTACAAAGCAAAACAAAATAATTCTTTCAATAAATGAAAGTGAGTAAGTAATCAAAGTGAGAGCAACACTTAGGTATATTGTCTCCAGAAAATCCTTTACTTCTGTAACACAATATATAACATTGCCTTTCACAAAGATGCATACTGGAAAAGCACTGAATTTAGTAACTTCTAATGAGGCAAGTAATAAGCATTCATTTGTTTAGAGTTCCAGCATGGATACAGTCTCTCTGGAAGCAATGCATACCTTTGTCACAGACAGCGGCGTTAAACACGTTTGACCACCTGCAGTGAAGTTGCAGAACACTTCAATGGCATCAGAAGGACAGCCAATATTTGGGTCAATCCAGTATTTTCCTATTAGTATATAATCCCAGATGGAAAATTAAACCAAAATATAATTGTTACTAAACAATTTCCTAAAATATTCAATTTAGATATTTAGATATTCATATATTTAAGATTTGCTCAGCATAGCTTCACTAGGAAACGAAAGAAAAGGAACATGATATTATAATTCTACTAATTACAGTTAACGCACAAAATGTCATAACCATTAATCTCTGATTATATATACGATTTCAAAATACTGCCATAGTTTTAAAAAATGTTTTCTCTTTCTACAGTTAAATAGTGAGAACCAACAGGATTTCCAGTCTGTTCTTTCTGCATTAAAATTTGGAATTTTAAATTTTTTCCCTTGGGTTTGGCTTTATACAGAAAATATATTCAGGAATGTAAAAATTCAATCTAAATTCTTTGTCTCTCACAGCATCTTGAAGATCCTTTCTTTCTCCAGGATCTTTCTCCCATCAGACACTTCTACATGGCATATCCTGGTGACAGTAATAAGGGGAATTTGCCATTGTGAAGCCATGGGATTTCATCCAATAAAAGCAATGGCCACTTGCAAACTGTATTTGGATTAACTTCTCTTAATTTATGGTCAAATATGGATGAGCCCGTTCTCCGTGATTTATATGGGTGTGTGCAATCCTCTGAAGTGGAGGACTGTGTCAGTGACCTCTGTGGCACTAAAGGACTGAGATTTAGGAGAGCACAGTTCTCATAAGGATTAGGCTCATATCTGCTACAGTCTTAAAGAGCTGACCCATCGTTACATATGTCACAGAACAGCGATTTCCCTCTAATGTCTAACTTCATTTCCCATCTCCTCCTTAGCTTGTTAATGCTCATACTTGATAACAGGGATTTTTACAAGTATTTTTAATTTCATTAGCCACTCAGAAACTGAATTGTGTCACAGTATTGGCATTACACATTTAAACAATTATTTTTTAATTTGAAATACTGATTCAGGATCTTCTGGAATACGCCACCTGTCAGTGCACCTGACAATGGTAGTGTATTCTCTACAGATAGTCATGCCAGGAACATTGCAACAGAGCATAATAAAAAACCCCATGAAACCACACATCAGAATTTTGATGTAGACAGTAACATTTGGAAGCCTAGTTGTGCTGGAGTTTTTATGAAAGCAGACACTTACCATCTGACACTTTACGTTCACAGTTAAGCAAATCCCTGCAGATGCGTGCTGGGTTATCCCGTGTGCCAAGAGGGTTCTTGATGCTGTGCAGTAAATTGCTAAGGTAGTGCAGCGTTTTGAATATCTCTGTACTGTGATCTAGCAAAGTTACTTCAGTATTCTGGTATTTCTGCCAGGGCCATCAGCAAATGTGTTACCACAAAGAAGTATCACAGCGGGAGTATATGCAGCAAAGGTCCAGTGGCCAGTGAATAGCCAGAGAGAAGTATTTATAACAAGTCCAACCAGCCATATAAAACAGGGTAAGAAAACATTTCCAATAAATAAAATTATCAGAAAACAAGTAGATTTTATTGAAATTATCAGAGCAGTGAAGTTACAGGCAGGTTAAGATCATGTAAATACATCATTATGACATGTTGACATAAAAAATGTGGATACAGGGGAAAAAAAAGAAAGAAAAAGAAAAAAATTAGCACATTTTTAAAGTATGCCCAGCAGTTTCAGATTTTGAAGAGTGAAATCTACTCTTAGGCTTAACTTAGAAAATATATGCAAATCTATTTGACTTCACCCAAGGAATTTTCTTGTCATCAATGGGAATACACACTTGCACATATATCAGTATGATTTGGATCAAGTCCTCATTATCTGTGCCTGAACAGATACAGTCTGTTTTGTGTGATAGTCCCTAAATGTCCATTACTATCAAAATGTCAGTCATGACAAAAAGGCAGCAATGCTGCTGTTCTTCTTAACTTCATTTCCTAGCATGTTTAATTGTATTCTACAGTAATTACTTGCTATCCATGACTCATTTTAAATTAAGTCTTTGTAAATAAGCCCTGTCCTCAAAAAAATAACTGTAATTGCATGACGATAATTACTGTATGAGAATTCAACGTAAATACATTGAAATATATTACCTCCATCTGCAGTGCAGCATTTGACTCAATCAAAGCTTGAACAGCAGCATTGATATCCATTTGTTTCTGAAAAAAACCCTGTATTTCAGAATATAAAATGATGAACAGGAATACTGTAAACTGCAGGTGGCAAATTCTTTCAGCACTGTAGCAATATGCATGACAGCTTTGTTATTTTGCCATTTTAGAAAATAATTCATCATAAACACTTACTTTTAAAATAGGATCCTCCCTTCCATTTCCAAAGAATGCAAGCATGCATATAGAAAAAGGATATTTGACTTTTATTAGTACCCCCATATGCAATGTAATGACCATACTCCTGGAAGCCAGAAAAATGATACTACACACAACTTATTCCTCCCAGCCATTTAATTTATATACTTAAGAAAAACAATCCAGGAAGGTGTGGAAAAGTGTGTTTCCTTTAAACAGAGAATATCACGATTGGCCATCAGCAGCTGACAGATCGCAGTTGTCTTTGTGCTGAACAAATACCAAGAGTGACATGACAAACTAGCCTCTAATGGAGAAAGACCATTTCTGGCATATTTTCATTCTTTGCAATTTGTGTGACCTATATACCTGCCCCAGACAACAGGCTTGTTTATTTTTAAAGAATTAAGTCATCCACACAAGCATCTAGTTCTTGCAATTTGGTCTCAGATTACATTTCAGATACTGAGTCTGTCCGAACTGGTAGAAACTCTTAACAAACTAAATGTCTGTGTGAAATAAATATGGGAGAACGTGTGTGTGTGTGTGAGAGCACACAACATTTTCTGTTGTTATCCTTTGGAGTGTTCAAATACACGACAGCAGAAAAACCTTACAACCTTTTAGAGCGTGACAGAGTTAACTCATGTCAAGAGTATGAGCGTGTCCACGAGTGTTGTCAGTTGAGGGCTCAGCAGTGTGGCAGAACAGAACTGACCGTGTAAGATGGAAGATTAAAAAACATTATTACAGTAGTGACAGAAAATGTATTTGCATTTCATGTGCAGTGATGGAGCAAGCAATGCATTTGATGAGGATCCCGCTACTTTGACTTGCAAAATTCTACATGTACATTAGGGTTGTTAAAGAACTTACTCTTGGTCCTGGTGGTCCAGGTGGTCCCTGGAAAATGGGAGAAAACAAATATTAGGTGCTTCACAAGTTTATATAAGGCAATCACAATGGAAAAATACGGGCATTTGTTTTTGTGCACTTACAGGTGGCCCTGGCTGGCCCTGAGGTCCTTGAGGCCCCTAGAAGAAATTGAGATAAAAATGCAACAGTTACAGATTCACATCTCTGCTGCTACCTTTATGTTTTGTTTGTTTTTTAAATCACAAAATGCCACAATGTGTACAATGAAGACCTGACACTTGTTCTGGTAAAACTGAAGATTATTTGTTACTTGCTAAAGTACCATGCTCTGTTAACATGTGAATATTCCTGTTAGAAGTCGAATTACTTTTTGATATCAAATTAAGGGAACATTGAATACCAAACAAAGTACATCTATAATGTGCTATACATTATATGCATGCTGCCAATGCAAGTACTACAAGATATGAATAATCATAAAAGCATTTTAAATAATTTTATGGGTAGTTGTAAAAATAATCTGATCCACTTTACTTCATAGCTGTATGCTAGGCATTTATTACCTCCATTTATTAGCGGTGTCAGTTTTCAGTCAGAACATGCTCACTGTTTAACAGTGATATTGAAGGCTTCCTTCATATTCGAGAAGTTATGCCTTTATTTCCTCATCATAAGCAACATCATTCAAGTGTGTAGGATGATGAAGTGGGAAGGGAGAGGAGAGAAGAGAGGAGAGGAACAGCTGCTTTTCCTTAGCTTATAGTGCCTACAGTGCTCAGAAACTTAATCTAAGTTTTAGGCTTGCCTTAGGCATGGACCCCGCCAAAAACTCTAGCCCCTCTTAATTATCTTTTCATTGAGTAACTATTCACATGAAGATGGAATGGTTATGAATATGTATTAATCCATGGTGATGCTTGTGTCTCCACAAGATTCTCTTTTTCAGTCTCTACATACTCAAAGCCTCTAGGAGCTGCTGTAACATAAACAATAGCAAGAACAACTACAAGGAAAAGAATAGGTAGCAGTGCTTTAATACAAGCAAAAGAGAAGAAGGAGGAATGAAAAGCATAGGCCAGACCCACACCATGTATTAGTAAAACCTTTTAACATAACTGAGTTCATTTAAGCAAAACGTTCTTTAGCCAGTGCTGTTTGTACCAATTACTTGAGCACAATAAAGTGTTCCAGCTAAAGCCCCCTTACACCAGTATGGTCATGCTAATACTCAGTCTGTGCCAAAAGAGAAATAATCTCATCTGACATGTCATGCTGACAAATACTGTGAAACTGATCTAGTAAAACAGGTATTAAATTGTAAATCACTTAATATACTAATAAGAAATATTCCTGCTGTGAGATTTCACAGCAAGATCCATGTGTCACTGCGTGCTACAGCTTCCAGCAAGGGGCAGCTGGGGAAGGTTAAAGAAAGACCAGATTCAATGTGGCATAAATTCATGTATATTAACACTGTATATACATATATAAATATAAATTCATGTATATTTAAAAAAAAAAAATCTCAAAGAGACCTTTTTTTACTTAAGTCACTAAGGCTCTAAATCTATCAGCTCTTTGGAGAATGCCAGCTGCATTTCTTACTGCCTCCAGATGCATTTGCAAGGCAGAGTGCATGGCAGCTCCTGGGGAATGCATCTTGCAGGGCACTGGAGCCCCTGACAGGATCTTGTAGGTTCTGTGGGAAGTACCTAGCTTTTTACTCTGCTGAGTTTGATTGCTGCCCAGCTTGAAATTTTCTTTGAAAGCCTATTACTATTAAATAGGCATAAAATGTTGGTTATTCATCAACTGACAAGAGATGAGTTTGCAGAGATGACATTCACTGTTTTGGGGTTGTCCCTCAAATGTTGCAAATCAATAGGGTTTCTCAGAGCTACACTGCTGTGTGCCATCTGAGAAGGGTGACCTCCACTTTAGTTAATCAGATCAGCAGTTTGGGTGCTGTTAGACTGCTGCACAATACCTTCAGTCGTGTGTGGATATACTACTGGACTGTCCAATCATGTTTGGTGAAGTATGTTTAGTATAAAATGAAAGAGAAAGTGTGAGAAAGAAACTTGAGAAATTAATTTGGCAGCATAAGGATACATTTGTTTACCTTGTACAGGACTTGATTATGCAAATACCAAGTCAAGGCAAGGCACAAAGTCTTCAACAGTTTGTCCCTAAGTAACCACAGCTCTCTGATGAATAGATGTCCTTGTTCTGGGTGCTGAGATTTAGACATTCCAGTGGATTTTTCAGATGACTGAATGCTTCAGTTAATATTCTTGTTCTTGGCATGTGTCATGATTTTAAGACTCAAAAATCTTGGGACAAGAACAGTTCAAATTTATAGTGGTTTCTGAGATAGACCTGAATATTTTAAAAATCAAAACCTGCACTGTTCCAATGAATTTATGGTATTTAGCAAAAGAGGAAAGTGATGTGTCTTGATTCACTGTCTCCTTGCCAATAAAACCCATGTGGAAAAAGAGATAAAGATGCTATTTGTTAACTATAGCGAACTTCTCTTGGGTATATTGCGTTTCTTAAATGCATTAAAACTTCAGAGGGCCATATCAGTTACCTTTACAAGCCTTTAAAGTATAATGAAACTGTGCAGAGTGTGTTGAAAATCCTGTAGAGATGTTATAAATGTTCTTTCATTCTTTCTGTTGCAGAGCAGCAAAATAAGGTTAAATTACACTCTTCATGGATTAAGTTAATTGCTGAATGTTTTCCTGGAATGTACAGGATTACCTTTACAAATCTACTTAATTTATCCTTTGATCACATTAGAGTTTAAGTGAGAAAAGTGTAATTCCAGTTTGTAATAACAAAAGCAGAGAGTAGAACAGTTGGTTTTAGTGTGCTCTTTAATTTGTTAATCTCCCAATTTCATTGCTAGTACAGAAGTTCAAAGGCCAGAACCCCAATCTTTTTCTAATGCTGAAAGGTCCTGATTTTACGTGCAATAACAAATATGCCTAACTTTGAAAACATGAAAAATCCCAAGGACTTCCATATTTCCCCTGACTTCTGACATTTTCCAAGAAACAGAAAAAAGTTTTAAGAAAAATTATTAATGTTAAGCTTTCTCTGACCACTCATCATTTTGATGTTATGTCACCATATCCCATAAAAGAAAGCCTAACTAGATCCTGCAATATAATAGTCTGATGCCTAATATGGTGCAGTAGATGTCATTAATGACTGCAAATCTAAGGTAAAGGCTAATAGAAAATTACAAATTTTGACTTCTTATCTGGTTCCTTTTTTTACCTTGCGAATAGTCACACACTGGAACATGTTGCTCAAAGAGATTATCCAGTCTCCGTCCCCAGAAGTTTTCAGGACCCAGCTGAATAAAGCCCTGAGCAACATGCTCTGATCTCAGAACTGAGTCTTTTAAACAGGAGGTCAGTCTAGAAATGTCTTGAGACCCCTTATAACCCGGATTATCCTACGGCTCTATATTGTAATTCATTATGTGACATGCCATGAAATAATTAAGACAATTAAGAAAGTAAACACATACTTTCAGAAACAATATTCCAAAATGTATTCCATGATTTCCTAAACATTTTAATCATAGTTATACAAATATTTTGAATTGAAATAATAATTTTGATTTGAATTTTTCAACAACCTGTTTCTGACTCTCAATTTTTATACAGAAATAGCCTACAGGACCTTCATCACTGACCTCAACAAGGAGATGTGATTTTACAATCTGTGCTTTTCAGGGGAAAAAAAAATTCTTTCTAGCAATGAATACAGTATCCCTGACAAACAAAAAACTCTAACTAAAATTTGGACTGCCACAAAAAAGTTAAAAATTTGTGATTTTAGGAAGAATGCCAATATAAATTTTAAAGGTATAAATTCAAGCTCAGAATACACAGTTGGATGAAAATGATTTTCCCTCCTTTGCATCTGAAAATAGTCAGAAATAAATCCTTTTCTTGGATACATGATATAAACTAATGCCACCATGTATGATTTGAAATTAAACTTTCTTCTTCTGAAGACAGTTTTAGGAGTTTAATGAATCTTGATGAATTAAAGAATTTATTTAGGAAATAACTTCTTAAACACCAGCACCAATAATGGAAACAGGTGGTTTGTGTTCACCATTTTGGATGATTTTATTATTCAGTGCCAGCATTTCTAGCTCTGTGCTGTCAGTAATTCTTATGAACAAACAGTAGAAAAAGACAATTAAGATGGTTAAAAGCAGCATGAATTAGGAAATTAGTTTTCCTCTCATTCTGAGACAGCATTTGCCTCAAGAGCACTATAATCAAAGAGCAACATTCCACAAGAAAGATAGAGTAAGCTTGGCCCCAAGCCTTAATTCTCTAAGCAATTTGAATTGTTATGGGTTAGTTTTCAAAACCTCTATAAGGCAGTTAGGTTGGAATTATACATGAGTGGCTTCTAAAAGTAAAATACAGTAAGACAAAAACCACTAAATGATTTTAATTGATGTGGGATGAGAGACAGGGTAAGACCAACAGGTACAAAACCATACTGGCCAGTTTAATGTCACTGGGATCAACTATCATTATATTCATATTTGCTGTAAATACAATAATTTAATGGCTTTTCACATAGCCATTATTAAGTGGAGACTTTAGTAGCTCTAAACCAATTTTTTAATTAAAACTATCATTTATTAATGTACAAAAATTAATGTAATGTTCTTACTGAAAAAACAAGAGATGGGAACTTCATAACCAATCAATGCTGCCTACTGCTACTACAGCTGGCACACAGGGCATGGACACCTATCCTCAGCTCTAGGCTTCTCCTGAACCTCTCCCTCTCTAGAGAAGATGATAGAGATGTATGAACATATGCACACATGCTGAGCTGTGAGGCAGTGAAGCACTGACAACAAATAAAACAAAGGCTTTTTTCTTTTAGATCTGAAACAGGACATACTTGGAGTGCATGCCTGCTATATGATCAGGGGCCATGCAGCCTGGTAGCACACATGGACTGGACATATCTACATAAGTCAACTTGAACAAGAGAAGGTCAAACTTTAGACTCCTGCTACCAGCTTTCATGGTCAGACACTATCCAGCAGCACATCACCACTGTCACATTCAGAGCACTCAAGAGTACATTCAGCATAAGACAGGAATAGTCTTTACACAGCCAAAAAAAAGAAAGCACAAAGTTGTTTCATCTTACCATTTCACCCCTTGTGCCCTTTTCACCCCTTGGTCCCTATAAGAAAGCAGAGGTGTTAATCCAGTATGCTTTCTAGCCACCTTGGACTGAAATAAGCGGATTAATAGCCATGAGCTATACTGTTCCCATGAAAAGCCCAGCCTCATCTATGGATTTGCAACTCTGGGGCTTTAATTTTTGTGTACTATTAGAAAACGAAGTAATTTGAAAACATCTTCCAATTCTGTATGTGGATAGCTGTTGTTTTCTTCACATCATAAATACCATTTAACTCAGTAATTTAAACTGTCAGAGTTTTTCCTGTCACTCAGCTGCATTCTGTACAACTTGATCCACTGTAACACAGTGGTGGTTTTGTGGTGGGGTTTTTGTTCGTTTGTTTTGTTTGACAGATGCTGGAGTCGCCTATGTTAAGCTTACCAACATGGTGTAACATGAAGATGGTCCTGCTAGTTACCATTTGTAAATAGAAAAATGAGAAGGTGGCTAGCTGCAAAACAAATTATTAAAAACAAGGGTAGGTGAAATAACCAAATTATACAAAAGAGAAGGGAAACTTACAGGCCTGCCAGTTGGACCTGTTATGCCTTCTTGACCAACAGGGCCAATATATCCCTGTAAACAAGCAAAGAATATATTAGTCTGCCATGTTTTCAAAATGAAAAAAATCCTTTTGGTTTAAAGCTGCTCAGCACACAGCTCTGGCAAATATCCCAAAGATCATGGTGATACTCTCTGAATACTGAGTGCACATTGCTATAAAATCAGCAATAATACTTAAGTACTCTGGTTACCAAACACCAGATATTTATTAAGCTACAATCAAGTATAACTTGAGCTATATTACTGCCCACAGGTACTCTTATAAGTCTGATAAAACATTACTTTCCCATTCTGTTTCACTTAGAACAAACTGCTCCCTTCCAGTGTTTATCTTGTATAGGAATGTTTAGAAAAAGAAAGTAGCTATTAGAACAGCCCCCTGAAAGCTGCTGGCCTGCATCTCATCAACTGAACTAATTCAGTTCTGTGATGGCAATGGCAGCAATGAGAGAAGAACCTTTTGGAGCAAGGCTTTCCGTGCCTCAACCTTTTCCCCCTTTTTCACTTGATGCTGTAAGCTGGATGCACACTCCCCAATATCACAAATGCTAAAGATGCTTCCAACAATTTTGGCAAAGTAGTGAAGTAGAATGTTATGAAGAATAAGCAAATACAGGTTAGTAAACTTATAGAATAAAATATTTATTATAAGAATACAGTCTATTAATCAATAATACCTGAACACCACTCTGTCTTACTGCAAAGTTTAACCATTTTTTCTTTTGCTGTAGGACTGTTATACAATCAGCACTGTTGGTATTAAGAAGGGAATGTCCAACTGCAACAGACCACGATACAACAGTGGTAAGGATACTTGTGTAGATGAAATTACACTAGGAGAGCCACACTGTGCCAGCAGAGCTTGCTTTCTTTCCTTCAAGATTAAGAGCCCAGCTCCGCGCCACGTTGCAATCAGAGCGGTGTTGCAGGAGAGGCAAAGGGCTTCTAGCAGAGTCGCAGTCTTGGAGAGAAAGGTTTGGTTAGAGGGTTACAGCCTTCTTAGTAAGAAAATAGATGATTCCCTAGCTAAAACCATGTGCCACTTGCAAGCCATCCTGACAATCTGTTTTTGTGGAGTGAAACACTTACGACTTGGCCTGTTGGACCTTTTGGGCCCAGAATTCCAGCTATGCCAGTGTCCCCTGCAGGACCCTGAAAATGCAAAGGAACAGTTTAATTTAACATAGACATAGCTATCCACTTTTTCCAACCACTTGTAATCAGAGGAAGTAAGATAGTTTCTAAGAGCTGTTAACAGTGAAAATACCAAACATGCTGACACACTTCATCCTTGGGCACGGAGTACACATTTTGGCCTACAATGTTCCTACAGTTCAGATCTATTTTGAACAAGTTATTGTTAAAGTTGATTAATTCTATGCTTTCCTAATGTTCTCACTCTGTTTCTAACAGAAAAGAATGAACACATACTTTTGGACCTGGGAATCCTTGAAACCCCATTAAACCTTGATCTCCATCTTCTCCCTGTAATAGGAGCAGGCATCCTTACTATTATTTCATGTTGGTAACTCTTGGACTACTTGTTTTGCATCAACAGCTGTGAATACATACAGCCTGTCCTTTCAGTCCAGCTTCTCCTGCTCGTCCTTGGTCACCTTGTGATCCTGGAAGGCCTCTTTTGCCTCGCTTTCCTGGATGACCGAGAAGCCCTTTCTCACCCTGTCAATAGGAAGAGAATATATTCTTTATTACAATTATGACAGTTATAAATTTAAAGATATGTTTCCTGGCAGAACTGTAGAACATGCTTTCACTCTAAGAACTAAACCTCTCTAACATTTTATTTCCATCAGGAATGCTTTCAATAATTATGCAGTCACTAAAATGCAAGTGGGACTTGCCTGTTCCTTGACTTGGAAACACACAAGATCCATACATGTTGGATCATTTCCAGTATGTTATCTTATAGTTTAAGCACTACAATTCGGAAAATGAAATACAGAACAGACATGATAGAAGCAAATTTAAGAAGTAATCCTCTAAACAAGGCATCGTGTAGTCAAGGAACTCCTTACTGTTTGTCTCAAATTTTACTTCAGTTCAAAGGGAAACTAGACAGGTTCATGCAAGATAAATCTTTTGAGGACTATCAAACACACAAAAACCATGTCAGCTCAGGATGGTGCTGAGCTGCAATTAACATTGTGAACATAAACCTTTCATGCTTGCTTTGTGCTTACGCTTTTTCCTATGACAAAGACAGACTTTTGGCCTGACCCAGTAAGCCCACTCTTAATATTTATTTTGCATTACGTAGTTACAGCTTTCCCTCACCTCATCTATCCCCTATCTTTTTCAGACTGCAAGCACTTCTGAGCAGGAACTACCTCCTACAGCTCATTGTCTAGACAAAGGAGTAAAATCCAGACTGGAAGCACTGGCAATAAACACTACAAATAGTGATTACAGTTTATCCTAAAATATTTTCATGAAAGGATAACAAAGACAGTATTTCCCTCCCACAGTTTTCAAGCAATTTAAGGTTTTAAAAAACTACTTGACAATAAAATCTCACAGAGAACTGCAAATCGTAATTTTAGATGAACAGTCCTATTCTAAATGTAGAAAATTGTCTGCAATGTTTCCAGTCGTTGCTTCTTTTGCCACTGAAATGAGTCTAATTAATATAAGGATATGCCAATATGAGGTACCTGGAACTGCCTGGAGAATGGAGCGCTCCCAGATTTATTTCTTTCTGACAGGGCTGAACAAGAACAATTTAAGCCCTATGATAAATGGATGTCCCAGAAATGCTTGTTAGCCTCCAAACTTTGGATTTAGGCTTGAAATTACTGTACTCTGCTAATAGATTGTTTAGAAGTTCAAATAATCCAAACTGTTCTAGCAGTTTAAACTGCTAGAGAAGTTTAAAACGAAAAGTCAGCAAACATTGAGCCCTAAAGCTTTGAGTGAATACATACAAAGTATTTTGAATGTCTTCTGGAATTGGGAATAGTATCCAGATGGATGGGACCTCTGTTTTCAAATGATGTTTATAGAAACAAGGTCAACACAACTCACAGTCTTAATCCTTAAATATGTTTTGGTGTCAATTATCCATATGATTAACAGTTGCACAGTAGTTCCACAATCCCTGGATGCAGTATGAAGACTAAACAATATCAATAATACAGCACAAGATCCCATGTGTGTACCTTTAGTCCGGGTGCTCCCATGGGCCCCGGCATGCCTGGCAATCCCTTGGGACCTCGAGCTCCAGGATAACCTGCCAGACCTGGTAAGCCTGAGTTTCCTTTATTACCCTTAGCAAATGGAAAATAACTGGTTACAAGCAGAAAAGCCAAACATGTTTTTCCACTGTTCGCGAAAACAAGCATATAACATAACATTAGTCAAAGCCACTTAGTGCTTTCTGTATATAGGGACATACATTGATACTACATCAAAATATATGGACAGACAACAATTAGCAGTATCATCTGGATTTCTGCAATATTCCAAAAGAAAAAGCAACTAAGCAACAAAACTACATGCACTTTAAATGTGGGGCGGATTGAGGTTTCTGAGGGGTCGAGTTGTTTCAGTTTAACAAGTTACTGACTGTCAGCAAAGCAAATTCTAACCATGCCATAGCCCACTGCAGTTGTTCAGGTCAATGCCCATCTTAAACCTTTTTCTGTCCTACACTAAATATATCCTGATGTTATTTGTAGTGGCATCACCTCTCTAGAGCTTGAAAGACTTCTGAGAGCGTTGAGAAGAATCGATTGCCTCTACAAGCTTATGCATGGCACCTTCCCTATTAGCACCCTCCGAAAGAGGGTTACCCAGTTGGATCACCAGTTAGGTTACCAGTGATCTAGAAATAGTAAGCAATCTTCTGTTCACAGTAACTGCATTCAAGTAAATATGGAAGCCCTGATGGGCATACCAGCAACAGGTTTAACCTCCCACAAGGAATCATACAGAACAGTTTGTGAGAGACTTAAAATTTTTCTCAGAGCTGAACTTTTGCATATTCAGATTAACAGCCTTTGGTATTCAGCACCGTTTAACTCTTTTCTAACATTATTTTGAAGTATGCAGGAAGAGAGCACAAATCTCTGTTAATTATAGAAGATGACTCATAGAATGGCAAGGGTTGGAAGGGACCCCAAGGATCATAGAGCTCCAACCCCCCTGCCACAGGCAGGGCCACTCCTTGAGAGGGATCTTGCATGAGTGCTGTGTGATGTCTGAGGATTCTGAGCATATGATAATGAGCTCCTTCCAATAAAAACAAGATGCTGAATTCATTCATCACAGGTGGGCTGAAAATACAGTTGAGATTCACAGTATTCATTTTTTCAAGAAGGAGGAAAAATTAAGAAACAAAAAGAATCTATCTACAGAGAAACATTCAAAATTTAACATGCTTCTCTTACTGATAATATTACTATGACAGTACACACTCTGTAGGGACTCATATACAATTACTTTACCACATGAAGAAAGATCAGAACACTTGTTATGAAGGTGTATGAGAATATTAGACTACAAACAAAAGCAACTATTTTTAATGAAAAAGCATATTAATAAGTAAATGGAATTAAATCAACTTTGACGTGTTAAAAAATACAAAATGGAAATTTTCTAGCACTTGAATGCTTCTGTGATGCCATTTTTTAGAAAGATATACATATATATATTTACTTTCTTACTTCATATGATATTAGGTTAAACTTTCATAGAAATAAATGGATTATACAAAACCAGGTTTTTATATTAAATGTGATTTTCAGAGCTTTTGCGTATGGTACTATGGCTTATAGCCTGATGGACTGATAAACTTAGATAGCAAAAGTTCTATTATTTTTATTCATTGTGGCAAAAATCAGTTACCACTTTCTCTTTATCACAAATTGTAATGCTACTATATACTGTTAATATGGAGTAGTGGACTCTTTTTTAGTATGAAATACGGCATTTTGAGTGGAAAGGAAGAAATCTAAGAATTCTTTGGTGTGATACTCCTAAATCCAAGTCCAAAGAATTTTGAGTAAGAGGTTCAGTAGGATATTATTTGAAACCAGAGAGGCTTGAATAGGCTACATCTGCCCCCTACGGGTAACTTGTTTAATTTTATCTTTTTTCCAACCAAACTGGAATTTTATACTTGTGTGATTCAGTCGGCACCTTGATTAATTCCTATCACTAAATCTAAATTGTCATCCTTTGATAACAATTACTGGTCCATCTAACTAGAACTTCTGAGAAATACTATGCTTGAAATCAAAGTGATCAGACTTTCAACAATGAGAACAACTAAAGGAATTTTCTCCCTGTCTCTGGAGTGAAAAAGCCAAGAGCTGTGTCACTGCTCCCAGAAGCAGCAGGTCACTACCCCTGGCTGACAGCAAAGAACAGAGACAAAAACCTGTTTCCAAGAATGTTTCCAGGTAGCTCAGATACCTAATACTCTTCTTTTTTTTTTTTTGTTGCAATTTTTGTGCAAAGCTTCAGAGTCACTTATGTAGGGAGACATAGGTTACAAATTCCAAGAAAATAAGGAAAACTGTGGATTATCTCAGAGTCTGAAACAGTCTCAGTGGGGGTGTACAGCTCATTTTTAGCGAGAGAACTGTGAAACCTCCCTTACTAAGAAAGCATTTTCACTTAACTGTATTTGTTATTAATGTATGCCAATGAAGTATTTCTCACAGCACACTTCCCTGATGCCAACTTTACATCCTGGCCAGAATACCAGGAGCAAAAGAAAAAGCAAACAAAAGAACTAGTCTAATTTTCAAGATGCTCAAGGAACTGAGAATGGTTCCTTCTGTGCAAATACCCTAAACTTAGAAAATCTGTAATGCAAAATGACAGGAAGAGAGGCAATGTAGAAAGCAACTTACCTTAGGGCCAGGCTTCCCTGACAGCCCAGGCTTGCCAGGGTTCCCAGGAATGCCTTCTGGTCCAGGGTACCCGACTGCTCCTTTCTGCCCTGTTGGCCCGGGTTTTCCCTTGAAACAAATTCAAATCAAATATAGCACTGTTGGCTCTCTTCGTCTTCACCATCACAGAACTAGATTTCAGTCACAGTATTTCCTAAACCCTACAAAACAACAGACCCAGTGACACAAATGAATACTCTCAGAGGGAGCTCTGAGTTTGGATGTTCAGTTTAAAATGCTATTGGCTTAACCTTAGACTTGCTGTGTTGTGGGATCTGGGCAACTTCAGCTGAAACCACAGGGTGACCCCTCTGTGTGGCAGGCCTGGAAGATGAGTGAGGGTGTTGATTCTTAAACTGAAACAAGGAAACCTGATAAAATAATCTATTTATACCTATAAAAACTCCCAACCACATACCTTTTCAGCCTTCATTTTTCTAGATACTCTACAGTGTACATTCACAAATTTATGCTGCTCAAATGTGATAGTATGGAAAATACATACACACTTCTAATAAGGGAAGTTTGTGCTAACTGTTGCTATACTTGCATGAAAAAGCCTCATGTCACATTCACCAGAACAAAAGTGATTTTTTTCTTTACATTTCTTTCCCTTTAGACTGCCATAAACTATCTTAAGGGGCTTGGAGCTCTGCAATTATCTCTGTATGTATGTGTTTCTCAGAAATTTAAAACATGTTAACTACAACACATCTCATCTGAAAATGTATAGTCAACAGCGATAGAGAACATAAGTAGTATGCCATCTTAATCTTATTTCAAACATTAGGTTGCTGAAATATCTTGCACTTGGGATGTGCTTTGAACCTTCCTCATTTTCTGGTTTTACTGTCTTCTACTTCCCTGTTTTTCATGTGTCTCGCCTTTCCCTCTTTGTCTGCTGAATGATAACACTCTCTGCAGTCCTCCAGAGTAAAGAGCTGAGTATTTACAAAAGACACACAGTTCCTTGCCTTCAAAAGGCTCTTCTTGTACTCTGCCCAGCAGGTACAAGCTCTTTGAAGCAGCTGCATTTCTCTGGTTACTGACAATGTTTTGATATGAGGTAGTAAAAGTTATTTACAACATGCACTTGTGTGGTGCTATTTATTAGGGGATCAAAACGCTCCTGATGCATTTTGTTCTTGGTTATGTTTACAGAACACCTACTGCTTCCTGCTCTTTCTTCTCCCTCAGGAAGAAAGGGATGCACGTTAGCTTCTCTACAGTAACTCAAGAAAGAACATGAAAAATTCCAGGCTTCTGTAGGCTGCAGCTGTTCAAAGAACTGATGGGAGCCAGGAATGAACAGCAGTACAACTCTGTGCAACAAAAAGTGATAACTTGCACATGGACCAAGCCACATACAAAAATGATCTAATAAAGTAACTTTAGAAGGACCTTGCCATTACATTAGCTGCATTTCGCTTCCATGTGCTGAGTAACTGAGCCTAATTCAGTGCAATTTAATATAGTTTCAAAAATTATTCTTATTTTCACAGGGGTTCCTTTACACTTGCTGAATAATGATGTTTGTTAGAGTAGAGCATAAGACTTCTCTGGTACCACTAGCATGATTCAAATTTAGTGTTATTAGTTATTTTCTTTGTTTTATAACCTGAAGATAGACTGGAGAATATTGTTACTTACAGGAATTCCAGGTTTGCCTGCCTGACCCGTTGCTCCTTTCTTCCCTGTGGGTCCCTAAAAGTTACAAATACTTGTGAACTGACAAATCTCTTCAACTCAAGACCTAAGAGCTGAGACTTGTTCCCCTCCAGCACCCATGGTCATATTGCTTGGCTTTGGATCAGATTATTTCCATTTCAGGAGACAAAGAAAGCTTTTCAGGTAGTAGTGAATACATTTCCAGTAGACTTGTACATATTTTTCCCTTTCCCAAATTGGTATAGTGTAGCTTTCAGAATTTTCAACAACAGTAGGCATAAAAAGTTTTTCACTATGAATTTGGCAATTTCTCCTCTACCAGCCACACGTCTGAGAGGCAGTATGCTTTAGTAGCTCTTCGTGTACCTTTTAAAAAGGGAAGTCCTGAAAAGAAGACAGGGTAGATGCACTGATTGTACGTGGAAGAGAATGCTTGAAAACAATAGTGTCACATATGGGAACATTGTTTTTATCTAAGATGTACAGAAAATAGAAAATTTATTATTTGAACCAGACTTCTTTGTGTGTGTCTTGGCTGGCCTAGGAATCTGTACTCTCAGAAAACTGAGCAATACCAACAGCAAACATTCCTGTAAGTGGTTTAGTGACACAGGAGGCCAAGCACCAAGGAAGAAAATCTGTGAATGTGTCAAATGCATCTCAGAGTGTTTTGTTAATAGGATATTCTTGACAGAATAGAAAGATCTATGTAACAAATTTGATCCTACCTCTCAAGGATAAAAACACTCAGACAGCAAGGTCAAGAATTTCACTTGTTAACACAAGTTAACACTTGTTAATACAAGTAGAAAAAAGCTTTCAATATTTTCTGCATTAATTAGTTTAAATACTGTTCTTAAAGCAAAAGTGATGCTGAACTACAGCACTGCAATATCACATAGCATGCAATAAGGTGAAAAAGTTCAGGTCATTGTAAGTGTAACCTTGTTATAATTTATGTAAATATGATAAAATCAGAAAAATTTTGTTCTATTCCTTAATTTAATGCCTTTTTGTTAATAAAGGTATAAAAAAGTCCAGCAATAGAACCGGAACATGTGTATTCAAAGAACTTAATACTGTTTCCATTAAAATTTCTGAATGCATATAAAGTAAACCCAGATGATTCAGCATTGCAGTTTATGTGATTGGCTTTGTAAGGCTTGCTATAGCAGCATCACTCATGCCACTGGAAGTAAGACTGTATGAATGTTTTCACTATTAACGTTCTTGTGTAAACCTTTAAGGTCTTAAAGGTTGCTCCAGGCTGGATATTGCTTCCATATTTGCAAATGGCAGTTTTAATCTCAGGGGAATTGGCAACACAATGAAAACATTCTCCATGGGAAGGACAGAGTAATGATCGATTTCTTCCTGTGCTGCGAGTAGCTTGTCAAAGGCAACATATCTGAGCGCGTGGCTAGACTGCGTGCTGACAGCGTCTTCACATGTTTCTTTGCTGTTGCTCCCCATTCTTAATCTACCACAGATTCTTGTATTTACCTAAGGCATTCTGAAACTAACAGTTGTACTATGGAACTTCTCATGCAAAATACTCATTTAAGTTGCAGTGGGAGCGGGAACTGGTACTACAAGAAATCTTTCAACCTAAATCTTTTGAAATCTCAAAAGCCAATGAAATGCACCCCATGGGAGAGTATAAAATATGTTTGGCAATTTTCAATGTACTACCAAAATGACCTGCTATTTCTAAAGAAAAAGATATAGTCTTTGATCTTTTTCACTACTTGCTCTGCCATTATTCCTCTACTGTTATGGAGCAAATTCCTTATTTACAGGTTTTTGAAAATTTAGTGCAGTGCACTACCAGGAGGTTTCATTTACAGGTCAGAGCAGTGAAATCCTGGGTGTTTTCTGGGCCTAGTTTGCCATGAGGAACTCCATCTAAGGGCATAATTGAATATAATTTAAACATTTTTTAAAGAGCCTCTCATAATGCTTTATATAACTCCAAAGTAAAATCACTTACCTATCAAATACGCATTTAATATTCACAGATCATTATGCAACTTTCCATGCTATATTTTTATTGCTTGCAGGTACAAAAAGGAAACTCAAACACTAAGTTTTAGCTTTATATAAGAGTTTTCCATGGATAGTCTGTGAACAGTAAACCCATACAAATCCCAGTTAAGTGCAGTTTTGCTTTGCATTTTTCTACTTACTTCTGAACCTCTTTCTCCTTTTGGTCCTTGCTCTCCCAATTCACCTGGCTCTCCCTTTGAAAAGAAGGTATATTAAATAAATTTTAAAAATCATTTGAATGCAGATGAAAACACATTTGTAACAGCCAATAGAGAACTGTCGCTTGTTTGAAACACTTACTGGAGGCCCTTGCTGTCCAATAGGTCCTCTAAGTCCTGGAAGACCTACATGACCCTGGGAAGTAGAAAATATAACATACTGCAGTACAAGTTAGTCAGGTCATCCTCAGTGAGCTACAGATTTCCTAGTAAAGCCCATCTTGGGAGGTGCTGGGTGGCCTCAGTTTCACTGATGTGACCCAGCTAAAGTAAACTTGGCTCTCACAAGATGAGACCTTAGGGATATTTCTTCTTTAATTTTGCTAATCCAAAGTGCAAACAGGAATTACATTTAATGAAACGTTCAAACATTTCTTCACTTCTGTGAGCACAGATAATATTCAGTTCAATGATTTATTACTTTATTATGTCTTTCTGTATTATCTGTGTAATTTAAATGGGATATTTGGTATCAAGACAGCTTTTTGTATTTCAGCAAGCAAACTGCATCTGTGATCAGCAGGAGTTCCCATCCAATTTCTATGTGCTGAAAGACTGAATACAATTCACAAATGATTTTTAGGGTTAGATTTACAAAGAAATAATGCTTGAATTTCAGAGAAAAATGTTAATTCATTATTATAGCATCACAGAATTGTTTAGATTTAAAGGGACCTCTTGAGATCATTTAGTGCAACCCCAACTTCTCAAGTTGAGCCAGGTAAAAAGAGTTGCCTAGGACCATGTCCAGTCAGGTTTTGAATATTTCCAATATTTCCAATATTTCCAAGGATGGAGACTCCACAACCTCTTTGCACAGCCTGTTCTAGTGTTCAGTCATCCACACAGTAAAAATGGGCTTTTTGTGTTCAAAGGGAATTTCACGTTTGTGGCCTTTGTCTCTTGTCCTGTCACTGGACACTACTGAGATGAATCTGTCTCCATCTTTATTCCCTCCCACATTAATGTCATCCAAGTCTACTCTTCTCCAGCTCACGAGTCCCAGCACTCTCAATTTCTCTTCATGTGAAAGATCATCTAATATGTTTTAAGAGATCACCAGTGCAGTGAGGTATCAGCAAGTGCATCTCTGCACACTTTTGAGGGAAGATGATACTTCTGCTACATTAGCCCACATGTATGCTTAGCATGCCATGTTCAAAAAAAGAATAAAAAGCTAGAGGCAGTACCTTGTAGCCCTCATCACCAGGTTCTCCTCTATCTCCACGTTCACCACTAGGACCCTAGAGAGAAAACCAAAGAGAAAAATAACAGCTGAGCTGAAATAGCACTGCAGTGAAGTTCAAAAAGAAAGCTGGGATTTCTCTCAAAACAGACAAACCAACCAGATGAAACTGAGCATTACAGATATTAAATTAGCTTGTCTAAAGAATAAACATTATTTTTTCCTAAACAAAATGCACTGCTTCATACAGTAGCCACTAAAATATTTTCTAACTGAAGACTAGAAGGTAAAAAAATAGATCTTACGTGAGCATAAATGAAGCAGGAGAATTGACCTCAGTATAAACCTTCTCCAGGTTTGTATCCATATACATGATATCTCAATTTAAAATCTCCATGAATAAATGAGGAGACATGGTTTTCAAGATTACTCACAAAACTTACAAAATTACTTTTTGTACTCAGAATCTGCTTTAATTTTAAGGTACGTCCTAATTAAAAGGCAATTTCAATCCCTCAGCATGCCTCATACATGAGACCTGCACAGAAGCAGAGGGAATGACATGATTTTTGTGAGTTGTAGTTCTTCCTGCTGCACTCTGACACCTTACTGGCTCTACTTTAAGGAAAGCTTTTTAATCAAATCCCACAAGAAATAGGACTTTTCCTCATAACTTTAACTCTCATGGCAGCAAATGGACCAAATGTCAGTCGAAGGAAAAACGATGGTCAGTGTTACAGACCCAGCTGGGCTACAACAGAATTGGCTGGAGTCTCTCCTGTCATGTATTTCCATAATTAAGTTTAAAACCTAGTCCAGGCTTTGTCTTCATTTACATCAGGGTCTCATAGTCCTGCTTTTTGAGGTGTCAAGTTGGAAGTATAAAGGTTAATCTGAAGAGAAGTAAGCTGTAAAAGTATTACTTCTGGCACAACCAAAGACTGAACATGAAAGAAACACTTGAAATACAAGTCTGAGGTGGCTTTTGTTCTTTTTTTTTTGGACATACTCAACATATGATTTTAGTAAAAAAAAAAAAGTTATAAAACCAACAGTGCTCTCTGAATCAGCTAAATTAGCTTTGTAGTGATAATGAAATAAGTCAAAACATATTTGGGGTTACTAAAGCAATTAGGTATAATTCGGGATAAAGACTGATGGTAAAATTCTGTTCCAAAATGTGCTGGTCTAAACACAGACTAATGGCATTAGCGTAATTAAACACAGGGCACATACTCTTAAGCAGGAAAGAGCACATGACTGCATTTTTCAGAGAGGGATTACTGATTAAAGGACCATCATTCTACATTTTTGTACAAGGGGGTGCTTACTCCTGAGACAGTGACACTGAGTTTCAGAAAGAGCCTGCATTGCCTCTTGTCTTGAGAGGCACTAATATAATTTTTTGAGAAAGAAAGACCTACTGGTTCACCTATGGGCCCAGGTGGTCCAAGAACTGTATTGTCTTCACCTGGGTAACCCTAAAAAAAAAAAAGATAAGTATTACAAATATTAATTAGGAAACTCAACCTCATCTACAATGCACACGTGTAAATGCTAATAAACACCCAGAAAGCATACTGTATACATGCTATAGAAGAGAATATGATGCTTATGGAAATGGTAACTTCATTTTAACATGTACCTAAATATCCTAAAGACATTTGGGATTTATAAAAACCCACAAAACCGCTTGAGTATCTGCTCTATTCTTAAAGGCAACTATATTAAAAAAAACCCTGTCTGAAGAATTTCCATGTAATAATTTCATTATCTAATGAAAAAAGGATAAACAGGATATTTGACAAAAGGAAAAAAGAAAATTTCTTCCACTGTTTTGAGAAATATACTTAAAATAGACAAATGAGAGTACAGAAGACTCCAACCATCAGCCTGAACTCTATTAAATTTTAAATATTAAACAACTGCCATCCAAACCAACAGTCAAAAAGTTATCTAATCCACATGATATTTACCAACACTCAATACAAAGAGGCTCACATTTTAAATATGATTAATGGTTTCCAATGTGCTTTTCCAGAAGGGACCAAGCAAGCCAGACACTTAGAGCCCACCAATTTAGTTTTCAGTTATTGTTTCTGATAATTATATTAGAACTTACTTAATAACATTGTCACTTATTGCCTATTAAAAGTACTCTTTTAAAAATCACCCCAATGTAAGAACAGGCTTAGCTGCTTCCACACTATTATTTCTGTTACCTGTGCTCCCTAAGGGCAGTGGTGTGATCCGATACAATAGGATGTGTTTCTTACAATGGGCACCTTATGTTTTAAAACTGGAATAATTTCAACTATACAATTTGGACTCTGCCAATGGAATGAGCCATTTCCCCAGTTTTGTATTTCTTTCCATGTTCTTTCACAATATTAATAAATACTGCAAACGGTGGCTTTTGCTAAATGCTGTGGAAAACAGCGAGCAAGCAATATTTTCTCCCTATAGAATTACTCAAACTGTAAGGCAGAATATTCCATCTTCATACCTTTTCTCCTTTGGGTCCTGGGGGCCCTGGGGACCCTGGAGGACCCTGGTGACCCTGAAGAAGTAAACAGAAAATTAGTTCCAAACCAAATAATTAAAGAAATAATTATTTCCAAACTTTATTTTAGATGTCTGTTACTAATTTTTTTTTCCTGCTTCCTAATAATGCTAAATAGCAGGGGAAAAAAAAGAAAAAAGCTATTTAGCATTATTAGGACAAAATTAATGGGCTCAAGAAGAAAACATATTATGTGCATGAAAAGCTCTAAGCACAGTGGGAAACCAAAGGTTCTGGCAGGGCTTTATGAAGGTGAGGGAAGCCAGGCTGGTTCTCACTTCAGGGTTAGGGCCACTGACGGCAGTCTTGTCTGTAGCAGCAGGGCTCGATCCATCTGTGCTGATGACCGTAATTATTTTCCAGTGAAAGTCACAATATCTTTTTGTCTAACTAACCTTATTCAATCAGTGTTTCTGTTACTGAAAGGGAAACTGCCTTGCCAGGTGGTGGTGTTTGTTGAACTCTATAACGAATAGTTGCAGTAATTTTATAGGAACTTTATTCACAAACAGTGGGGTGCATTGGACAAAAAATGGTTTCAAATCTGTGGTAAAGGACAACTGCTAGGAAATGCCCAAAACCCAGTCATCATGGTTTAGGGCTGACATTTCCAAGTATATGTGAGCATCTGACACTCCTGAAGATATTTGTGTATTCCAGATACTTGAAATTTAGAGTACCACACACTTACCTTAGGGAGGTGCATGTACCTCAGTAAAAAAACTCACCCCATAACCTGGAATTCCTGACTCTCCTTCAGGCCCCATTCCTCCTGGATGCCCCTATGAAATGCAACCGTCAGTGGTAGAAAAATGAGCTCACTTGTAAAAATGTTATAACAACACATACTTTATAAAATTATCACGTGGAAAAATCTTCAAATATTGAAATTTGAGAACAGAGAATTTCCTTGTTAGGTCTAGCTTCATTTTGTAATGAATACTGGGCTTTCCCCTGTTCTCTGGAAACAATGGGCAACGTTTTCAGTCCAAACCTTATAATCCCTGCAGATAATTAAGTTCAAAAGGATTTGAGCTTTCAGAGCGCAGAAACTGCTTATAAATGTTAAGCATGCCAAGAGAAGCTGAGGGTAGCCCTCACCTTAGGAAACAAGAGTTCAACTCCTTCTTTTGAAAATACTTGCCATTAGATAGTTACTTTACCCCTGTACTTTGTGTGCTCAGGCACAGACACAGTGTTGCATTTGGGGACACAGTGCTGCATTCAGTGCCACAGGATTGGGCACTGGAGCAGTGAGACAGGTATGGAAACTGCATGCCCCTGTGCATTTATTCCAGAGCATAGAGCAAGTCTGGGGAGCGTGTGTTGAGAGGAGCTCATAAAAATTAATAGAAATACAGTTAACTTCGTTAACTTTGGATCAAGTTCCCATGCAATAGCACTAGCACTCCTCATCTGAAATGCTTTATTTCAGCCATGGTTAAGGCTTGTTTTATGTAATAGCAAATGCCATGATTTCTGTTCTTGGAACTGGAAAGGTTTAAGAAACAGCCACAGCAGAGAGGTTATGTGTAGACTGTGGGTCATGAGTGGTCCATGATCCTGATCCTCCTGCCAGACCAGGAACCTGATCAGAGGGTCCTGACCAGAAACCATGAGATGACTCCCCCCCAGGTCCACGCCTCATGTTTCTGTCTGGAAAGGTATACAGATCTCATTGTGATGTTGAAAGACATGGGCATGCATTGGGATGCACAGGCTGGGAAGGACACTGCCTGCATCTCCACAAAAAATATTTACACATGCTACAGTTGTGACATGCCCCTTCCCACAGAGACACATGATTCTGCTAAACCAGAAATATGTGACCTCTTAATTAAACATGTTTTATACGAACCAAGGGACCTCGAGTTCCTCTTGCACCTTTGGGACCAGTTTCTCCAGGTTGGCCAGTCCCACCAGCAGGTCCAATTTCTCCAGGAGGGCCAGGCTGCCCCTTTTCCCCCTGTTGGTATATTGTATTAAAAGTAACAAGAGATTGATACAAAGTTTCAAAATGCAGTTTATGATTAACCAAAGTATAAACCAGCATTATTTTATAGGAGTATTACATTTACACATATAATTTACTGTAGGTTCTTAGAATGTCTGAACCCAGAACTCTGCAGTGAAAAAACTCTGCTAAAGCCTTTCTAGTTTTTTGTCTGCTTGTTTTAGCCAAAGCTTAACATTTTTTTGATAGCAGCAGGGACTGTTCTGAGTTGCCAAATCACATCCTGGTCCAAATTTAAATTTCCTAAGGTCCTGAATGTTACTGGCTGAAGAGTGATGACAATTCTAATTGCTATGGCTAGCAAGAAAAAAAATTGGCTTGAAACATGACATAAACCAGGGATAGACTTGGTGCAATGGAATTATTTTGTAATGTAAATTTGACTTTTGGATAAGGAAAACAAATTGGGGAAGACAAAAAAATACTACCTTCTTTCCTAAACGGCCCCTCTGACCTGGATTTCCTGGTGTTCCTTCGGGACCCTGTACATTTATTAGGAAGAGAAAAGGAAATTATTGAAAAAGGCCCTGGAAGCATGTTTAAACCACACTCCAAATTGGATGACTGAGGAGGCTTTTGTAATGCAGAGAAGTAGGAGGAAAAATCTCATTAACTGTGGCTGTGAGCAAGTTAGTAGGGCTGTTTCAAGTTACAGCAGAAATAAGTGGACAAACATCAGGGACCCCTCATCAAACTAGCGAAAATGCACTGAAAACATGGGAGGAAACCACAATAAATTTTGTCCATATAGAAAATATTAGTTTAGGAATCAAATTGTTTCAAGACAAACACTGGATTTAGAGGAATAAAATACACAGCCAGAGAGAAAACTAAGAAAACTTTGTGGCTGTCAGGTGTGAAGAGTAGGATACAGTGTGCTGCAGAGCAGAGACCTAACCAAGGAGGTGCTGGTGCCTACCCCTGCCCTCCTCTTGGTGACTATGCAACGGGTGTGCAGCTGGCAGATGAAGGGTGCTATGGAGCTACAGTCCCACTACCCTCTAGGTCACTGCAAAAACTGATTTTCCCAAAGAGCTGGAATGCGTCCATCACTCATCAGTTTCAATCTACCCAACAGCTCTGTGAGGTGATGATAATTTTGGATATTTGGGGGGTTTGAGTCATTGTGGTGATAAGCCAGGGTGAATATAGTTTAAACTGGTTTGTGAAGCTCATTTGTTGCTTTGTAAGCTTTTGTTTAAGGAAAATGCAATGTTACTCTCACCTCCAAGAAAAAAAATCGAGACAGTTGATGATAGGAAACCAATTTCCATGTTTAGAAGGAGGTAAAACTAAAGCTGTGATGTGAACACTCCCAGGCGCTGGGGAGGATGAGTGGGGAGGGAGGCAGCTCAACAACCGTCTTTGGAATGTGTGGAACAGAAATGTGAAAAATCCCCTGCTAACCACATCCTCCCAAACATCGGAACGCCAGACCCGCCTGTCCTACTGGGGCACAGAAGCACTGCTGATGCTGTTTACTGTATACAAGTATAATTACATACAATGTAGATATGCCAGGGCTGAGCTTCTTCAGGATAATTTCAATGTATGAAACCTCTGAGCTTCTCCAGAATTGCCATCCCAAATCAGAAAAAAAAGTTAGGGTGGTATCTTTGTACTGGAAACAAAAATTACTCTGTAGCACACTAAGTGTGCTGACAACTAAAAGGACATTTTTCCTTCACTAGGAGAGTATTTCACTGTGAAGGACTCAGGACTAAAGAGAGATGATTATAACACTGATGCTTGGAGGACAGAGGGGACAGTGCTCACAGCTGTTGACAGCTGGCCACCAACTAATGTTTACTCAGACTCCATTGTCACATAAGAGCTACAGAGAAGGCAGCCAGAAGACTGCGAATGAGAACATGATGATTTTTCGTAAGGGAATCTGATGTCTGACTTGAGGCTATATATTGGCTTTGGAAACTGTGCTCCAAAATATTAGTTCACATTTAGAAGTTACATGAAACAACAGCAAAACAGATTTTATAGATGGATTTTAGTGGCTAGGAGTGATGCCAGAACAAATACACAAACTGATCATACAATGTTGACTACAGATCCCAATGCTCATTTGCTCTTTGACCTGTGTATGCTTGCTGCCATTTCCCTCCATCTGCAATCTCCGTTTCAGTTGTCTATAGCAACTGCTGCTCTCATATGTTTATTTAATTCCTTTCACAGAGGCACCAAAATGAAGCTAGTAAATGAATAAATATCTTTCAAGATCACAATGGAATAATGAAATTCTTTCTTTCTTTTCTCTTCTTACTTTTTATAGTATATGCCTCATTACAGGGTGATTGACAAGGTAAGAAGAGAAGGTCCCCCAAAGACATGACATCACACCACAGCGCAGAATTATCATCCAAAGTAGCACTGCCCAGCACCATAACCCCTCATTTCTGGAAGTCCAGCACAGGATGGACAGCATCCCTAACATCGTCCTTACAACACCTTGGCAGCAGGGTCGAAAGATCACTGTTAGGAAAGGTAAACCATCCTCTGATGACAACTGACCAGGTTACAACAGCAGAAATAATTTGTATGATCCAATATCTATTATGGGATACTCGTTTCAAGTCACTTTTGATCTGCCTTGTATTCCTTACCAGAGAATACGCTATAATCCCCACCAAGACTTGAAGAAATCCTGTGCTGTTGATGTCTGAGCAGCAATAATTTTGCAACTAAAGAAACTTAATGTTTAGGATACCACTTTTTCTAGAAGCCTTATTTTTAGACCTTCCTATTGTTAAGGTTTATAAAAGAAGTGACAGATAAACATGTATGTGGTAAGAACATGAGCACAAAATCTTAAGTTGGAGCCAAAGCTTGTGTGCTCTAAGGTAATTTACAAGCTGCTCAAAATTGCAGTTCTTTGCCCTAAGAAATTTTTAATCTAAAAACTAGACAGTAAACACAGCCATGAGTAGGGAAAGTGATATGATACAAAACAAAGAAAAATCTTACAGCACAACTTATGGTAGTATATGTCTCTTGCTGATTTCTTTGTGTGTTTTTAAAATTGAAAGAGTGATCTAATACCTTGAGATTGTTCACAGTTTCCAAATGAAGGTGAGGAGAGAGACTAATGACAGAAGGCTATCTGGAGAGGAGAGATCTGAAGTGACAAGCTCAGGTCGTATGAAGTTTGTGTCTGGATGACAAAAGGTGAGGAACCATTATCTGCTAAAAGGTCACAGATTTAAAATAGGAACTACACTTATCTCTACCAACCGTGAAAAGCTGAACCACACAAAAAAGGGAGGCAAGCTGTTTTTAAAAATGGTCATCTCTATTTGCAATAGAAAATCAGAAAGTAAAAAATAAAGGCAGTGAGCAAAATTAACAATTAATTAATTACTGAAAGAAGTTAATAAAAAGTCCACTTAAACCTGAAAACACTTACAGGAATGCCCATTATACCAGGTTCGCCTGGAGGTCCAGCAATTCCTGGCAACCCCATTTCTCCTTTTTCACCCCCTTCTCCAAGAAGTCCCTGGTCTCCAGGGTCTCCCTAAAATAAACAAACAAAAAGGCAAAACTAAAAAGGTTTAGTCAACCTGCTGGTACAGAATTATTTATTCTTGAGAAAAGTGAATTCTGAATCTTCAACTTTGACCAAACGCACACTAAAACTGATGGGAATCTGACCAGTCAAATTCAGATCAGGCTCCAAGTTAGGGTAAAGCCCTTCATCTCATTCATACTCTCCCCTACAGCCAGATTTTGCCTCATCCATCTCCAACTACCTGGGGGTGCCCTCTGCAACATCCCTGTCCTGGCACGTCTCTGTAATCAGTTCTCCAGCCTGCATTTCTCTGTGAAGCCATTCAACTTTGCAGTCTGTGTCTAAAAGGCACAGGGAAGCTTATAACATACAGGGCCTCCTATATTAAAACTCAGTGCACTCAAATGGGCTCTGTTGACCTGGTGAAAAAAAAAAACAAACAAAAAACATTTGACTGCTTTACATCTGCTATAAAAACTGAATGTACCTTTGGGCCATCTTTTCCTTGAACACCATCTTCTCCTGGAGGTCCTGGTTCACCCTTGCAGAAAGGAACAGTTGAAAACAGTTATTACCTAGAATTCTCAACATAGAAGTATTGCCTTGGAAGAACTCAGACTGGTTTTACACATGCTTATTATCTTTTAGACAACTTTTATGTTGTTATTATAGTTTGTTTGTCTTCATTTTTCACTGATGTACAGTGACAGGGCCACAGCCCTGTGAATCTTGAACAGAGGAAAACACAAAAGACAATCAGCATTAGGAAACTGAGGCAATACTATGCCCATGTAACAGTGGAGATTTGGAGAGTGGCACTGAGATTGCTTGGTTTCAGAGTATACAACATGTAATTACAGTAGCCTAAAAAATATACTTATTCTGTCCTGAAACTTCCATGTTTATGTAGATAACTGCTATATTGGCACATAGTGCACATAGTGACTCAATTTAGGGACGTGAAAAGCTCGTAATTTACAAATGGTATTGGCATTTTTGAATATTTGCCTTTCTCAGGTAAAGGCACTTGCAACTTCAACTTTTCATGCAAATAGTAAAAAAGCAAATACTGCTGCCCTATTCTGATAACATTTTTCAAAGGTAGGAAGCTGCTTGGGTCAGGTGAGGGGGTTAAGACGCATAGAAAGAATAAGCAGGGGCACAAGTGCTTGGTAAAATCAAGTGCTGAATGAACCATCCACAGCACCAGCAGCAAATCTGCTGCTTTAGATGGTGCTGCAGAGAGATAACCTGCTCTCCTGAGACCATAGTGTTCCCATTATGCCACATAGACTGGGTACACAGATTTATTATGTGCTGTCATCTTAACAGCTGGGCTAAACCCCCTTGGATAGCTGAACTACTCAAGCACGCTCCCTTCATGCTCAAACCACTTGTTCATGTCTCTCAGTGGCATGAGACACTTAGAAACATTTGAGCATTATAATCAATACTCCTTTTAACTTGCTAAGTATTACAATTTATTTTTTTAAAGGTATCAGAAAATAGCTTCTTACTGAATTCTTCAATAAATTAAGGTTTCTCAACCTGCATTTCTGACACAATTGTAACATACTCTCATTTTTGGAAGAAGATTTGCATCCATAGCTTACCCTTAAACCCTGGTCACCTGGTTCTCCAGCCTTCCCAGGAGGTCCAATGTCTCCCTGGAATGTCAGAAGAAAATCAAATCATTGGATTTTAAGGGCCAATATTCCTAACAACGACAGGGTTTACATATAATACAGTCACCATGACAGTAACAGTATTTCTTATAGACTCATTTTCTTGTACCATTACCTATGGCTCATTCTAATTTGCCTTTGTGGAAATCTGAAAGCTTTAACACTTACCTTTGCACCTGGTTCTCCTTGCAGGCCAGGTTCTCCTTCAGGGCCAGGAGGTCCCTGCATGGTACAAGAGCTACTGTTAACAATAACTACTTTGCAGCCATCAGATAATACAGACAAAAATCAAAGCAGAAAAACAGCATAAGACTCTGGGAAAGACTCATGTCTGAAAAGTCAAATTAAGACAACAGTCGTCTTTGTTCTTACTAGAGATCTGTGGATCAGGAATGTATTGAAGACTCAGCAGTACCACTAAGCTTGTACCTTTCATCATAAATTACTAGCAGGCTGAGCAATCAACTATCTTTTGTAAATCTGACCGACAGCTTCATCACTGTTTAGGCTTGGAGCCAAGTAGAGCCTTTGGAGAACAAAGCCCTTTTAGGAGTCTTCAGCCCTTGAAGAGTTAATGGTATCAGATTTTTCTTGTAAAGTTTATGTTTAAACTTTAACAGTCAAAAGACTGGATTTTGGGTGACTGAGGAAGCACATTTCTTTGAATAAGCCAAATCTGTTCCAGAGTGAGCTCATCCCTCAGCTACTACATTGCAAATGTGGCTAATACATTCTGTCATATTTCTTTCAAAGAGATATCAAAAACAAAGCACAAAATAGAAGCAAAATTTAGCAAGAAGATTGCCTGCAGCTGCTTTTCTTCATCTACCATTTGCAAGGATATATGATTAATGCTGTTCTACTAATGCTTCCAAAAACACCAAAGCTAAAACATTCACCTTCTAGGTACAGATACCACAAATGTATGCCTGAAGACTGTTCACATCAGAAAAATCTACTTATTTTAGATTTTTTTTTTTAATTTTATTTTTTGGGGGTTTTTTGGTAACAACTTTAAGTAAGAGAGTCTCTTGGCAGCTCATGGTATTTAAATCAGTTGCAGGTAATAAAACGTTTCTAAACACATTGTCCAGGGTTTTTCAGTTACTTGAGTGCTTGGAATTACTCACCTCAAACCCCATTTCTCCAACAGGGCCAGCATCTCCTGGTTGTCCTCTTGGACCCTGGTATTAAACGAAGTTTTGGATGCATCATTCAATTAATATTAAATTAATATTAAATTACACTGTACAGTCTTGGCTTTGTCTCTTCAGAACATTGCCAACCGGCATAAAGAACTGTATTTCAAGAACATTCCCCCTGATTCCAACAAGTACCACGATGGCATACTGTACTGAAGACCTCACTGCAAATTTTGACATTCTGAAATAACAGATTTCAAATAATAGAACAGATGTCTCTTCTTTTAGACCAAAAGTAATTTCTTATCTAAACTAAGCTCTCCTCTTGATTAACAGAGACTTTGTTTAATTAAGACTTGTTAGACTGTCTGGTTTGCTTTGTGGAAAAGACTACAGTCTGGTATGGAATTAACTGAAAACAACTACTGTGTGCCTTGCTATGGATTTAGCAATGTTTATACAGGACAATCACTGAGGTGTAATGGACTAAATGGAGCCTTTTTGGTAATATTAGTACCCATACTATGAGCATGGGTAAGAAATAAATTTATTGCAGTAACATGTAAGTATCACAGAATCATTTTGGCTGGAAAGAGACCTCTACGATCATCAAGTTAACCTAGAACTGCCAAGTCCACCACTAAACTGTGTCCTAAGCACCAGATCTACATGTCTTTTAAATACCTGCAGGGACGGTGACTGCACCCCTTCTCTGGGGTAGCCTGTTCCAGTGCTTAATAACCCTTTGGGTGAAGAAATTTTTCCTAAGGTCATTTCCTAAAGCAGAAAGCTCAAACTCTCTGCACATGTTAGATTGCCCACTTCTGCTTGCAGAATAGGATTTGTGTGCCGGGGGTAGAGGTTGCCTGTAACAGCTTACAGCTGATTCCATAGCCACTGTGAATGTATGTCAAGACAAATCAACCTTCTGCATATATCCAATCTTTGAACTTTTAGAAAGTTCATATCCATTTACCCCTTTGGGACTCATCTGTGTTTAAGTACATTCTAAATTAAAAACATTTTGTTGATCTATTATCCTCATGTGAAAGAAAGATGTTACTACCCATATCTATGAGAAAAGCTTTTTAAGCAAATATTTTACTCTTTCTTTGTTTCACTTCCTCTTACAGACTATGCATATGGTTTTGCTCTTCCTGATGACTTGGCAGTGATAATGCAAGTATATTCTTCTCTTGCAGCAGCAATGTAAACTGCGTATTACTGAGAGGATTTCAGCAGACATATAGATTTTACCCTACAGCTTCATTTAAGTGTGAACAACTGAAATGGCAGTTAATTTTCCATTGAGAATTCACTTGGTTCTAAACTAAATCTACGCCTTTCCATCTGCAGCAACTCCATCACATTCCACTAAGCAAGTGTCACAAAGCTTGAGTCACAAGTCAAGAATTTCTTCATAATATTACCATGGATCTAGGTCTGCTGCACTGGTAATGTGTCTTTCTCCTGAGACTTTCAGGGAAATTCTGAAGCCAAAAACGTACAGCTATATAGGGACTCCCTTTACCCATTAACTGCTGGTGATTTCACAGAATCACAGAATGTCAGGGGTTGGAAGGGACATTGAAAGATCATCTAGTAACTCCCCTGCCAGAGCAGAATCACCTAGAGTAGGTAAAGAAGAATTTTACCAAAATGTCTGACAAGTATGTACCATTAGAGTGTAATTTAGAACAAGCCTGTTACTAGGAGTAGTTTTAATTGCTTACGTTTCTCAGCTCCTCCACCAATATTTAGGGTTTTTCTGCTCTGTGCAGAACTAGTGACAAGGTCTAAGAAACTGCTTCAGCAGCTGGCTTTCACATAGCGACCAGCAGACAGATGAAATCAAGCTGCTTGGATGGGCAGTTAAAAAAAAAAAGAGCCACATATTTCATTTTGTAACATCTTGTGTCATTTTCATCACTTCTTTCTAGCTCCACAACTCCACAAACCATTTTCTGAAGGCATTTCACTCCCCCAGCTCTTAAAAGAAAGGTTCCCTGTTCACAGGATGAGCTTTTTTTACTTCTGACTCTGCAGGTAAAGCTTCTATGACAACACCACAACAGAAATGTAGGTTGCTCAAGAGTAGACCATGTAGATTAGGTAAGGCTGATAGTCACTCTAGGTATATGAAAATTTAGACTTGACCAGAAACCAGCAGGAATTTTATGTACAAGCCTTGTATTGTAAGGCACTCAGATGACACAACATGAAGATTAGATAAAATAAGTAAGACAATGTGACAGGAATCCAGCAATAACTATTAGAAAACACATTTTCTGTTGACATATTGTGCCACTCCTACAAGTTGGTAGCTGAAGTCAAGTAGGCAATAATATCCAAAAGAAATTTTAGCAAACTAAAACCTGTTGTTGGCTGTTGGGCATTTTTCTAGCCCACAAAAATGTGCAGTGGCTCTCTGTAAGCATGTCAGCCTATGGATTAGTAGAAATAATACTTAATAATATTAGAAATAGTAATACTTAGTAGAAATAACATGGTTCACTTTCAAGAATTAAATTAACTCTATATTATTTGATGTACCAAATACCTTCAGAAGCAAAGAAAACACACAATGTTTGACAGCTCTATTAGGTTTCTGCACTATAAAATGACAGCCTTCTCCCACATCCCCCTAGAACATTACATGCTCTTTCACTGTATTTATGTAACCCAATTCACCCCCAGAGATGGTGATGCAATAGTATTCCTGTTATGGCTACACCTTGCAGCACCTTGCATATATTTCCAGCAGCTCCTTCATGATCTTCTGTTACAATATTTGGCACATAGAAGTCAGCATGGTTTTGAAATAACAACCATCAGAACAAAAACCTATCCAGCAGAGGAATGTTTGAGATTTATTATAGCAGTCTCCGAAAATTTAACCTGCCAAAATAAGTTCCTGAATAACTCCCCTAAAATTTGCCTGAAAAAGAAATACCACTGATGTCTGTACTAGCACATATGTTTACATAATCCATAATGTAGATGTCTACCTCAATGGAGTGTAAAGCCACATAAAACTGTGGTCCAGGTTCTGATGTGCTCTCTTATGTTGTGCAGCCCTTACTACAATGCTACACAACGTGATTAACAGGTCTCCTTACCAACAAGTTACGCTAAGTAAGGAAGGCAGATTCTAGCCCTCCAGTTTTGGAATGATTACTGCACAATTCTAGCTGGCAATATTGAATCTTGGTAAAACAGAACTTGAGTTACCAGCAAATTCAGTATAATATGTGGAAAAAATTTTAAGCAGGCATAAGGATCAACTTACTGGTTCTCCCATTGGTCCCCTGTCTCCTGTGGTTCCGGGAGGCCCAAGCAAACCCTGGAAGATTAAAATAAAATAAAAAATCATTGGAAACAAGTTGCTTCATATTCTGAAAAGCCACTTCCTCTCTTATTTCTGCTCACTCAATAACTTGCTTCGAAATATCCAGGGAATATGTGCAGCCTTTCCTTCTAGTTGACGTGCATTACCATACCACTAGCTTTGTGGCAGGTGAGTGAACCCTGAATAAATCCTTTCACAGTTTATTTTATAGTGATGGATTGCAACTGACCCAGCATTTACCAGTTCCACACCATTCCACTTACAATTGTATGCTATTTGTATGTGCAAACTGGGCTTAATCACAACCTTGAGTGTCCTGTCCTAAAACTGTATTTGAGATGATCACCAAGGTTCACAGCCCACTTTTCTTTCTGCTCAGCCTGGCTCATAGCCAGTGTATACTGTTTCATTACACACTTTCTCTTAGAACTTTAGCAGTAGGTGTAATAGAACAGAATCTTCCTCTGCAATAAATGTACTCATTCCCATCATTTCAATCTAATGAGGCTTTGCTCCATTCATTATGCATCTAAAAATACATCTAAAAGTCCTAATCAACAAAGAATTAAAACCCCCTTATGTCAGAGGGGAGAGGCAACAAGCTCCTAAATCTGAGCAGAAGAGGCAAAAGATCTGCAGTGACAACCAATAGTTTGAGCGCGATTTTAGCACAAAATCTCTGCCATTAACACTTTATTTCTGCTTTTCTGCTTCCTTTATTATTGAATACCCAGTACAATTTGGACTGACTGGTAACCTGTTTTGTAAAAGAATACAGCATGATAGGTTTCCATTGGAAGAAGTCATCAAAAGAATAATTTTCTCCTATATACGTTATATGCAACTTACACATTTATCCCAACACTGATAGTACACATCTGTTCTAAAACCTGTTAAAGATTTACTTTTCTATTTCACAGTGACTTTTCTTCCTTGAGACTACAACTGAAAAACACAGCAATTTCTAGGACCCCCCTACTAACTACAGTCACCATTTCTTCTGCTGCAATTTGCTATCATATTGCATACCGTGGACCATCATGTTCACTCTTACTCTCACTTCTGCCCCTCATCCTTCCTATGAATAAACACAAGCCATACTGTCAAAGTTTTCCAGCTGCTCTAAAGCAGACAAATTCCTTCATATCCAAGTGTGAAACAAAGCATGAGATTTTGTGGGGTTTTTTTGGTAAAGCACTAGAGAACTTCATACTCACAAGTGCACCCTGATCTCCTCTTTCCCCTGGATTTCCAGCTTTACCCTGGTTAAAGAGAAATATTGAAAGACAGTGCTGGATTCAGATAATTTCCAACCCAAATCAGAAAATAGTAGGAACTGTGTTAAGGCTCACTACAAACCTTGGCTATGATACTTACAATAAGCCCAGGAAGTCCTTTCCTTCCCGGATCTCCTCTTTCTCCCTGATAAATAACCAACAAGGTGTGAATTCCACGTGCATTTACTAAATACACTGCATGCAGTTGTCGGCTTAAATGCTGGGTAACTCTATAGAAAGCACAGATTCAGGCTTACACCATAACAAGGAAGTACCTGAACAAGCCATATATTTGCAAATCTCTCCCAGGATTAAATTCAAGTTGAGGATTTTTGACATATTGGGTTGGGGTTTGTTTGTTTGTTTGTTGTGTTTTCTCATTTGTTATAGTCTAAATGTTTTGTATAGAACTGACCAATGCAAGCACTCACCTTAATGCCTTTTGTTCCTGGTTCTCCTAGAGGACCGTCAAGACCTCTTGGCCCCTGAATATTGAACAAGTCATTTGCAATATTAATTATGCATTATTTTTGGCTATCATCAGGAAGATGCACCATAAGCTTTAGGAGTGAGGAAGCATGTTTCATTAGCATGAAAACAAATTTTCATTGCATCTTAACTGTGAAATAAAGCTTCAAAGAATGAAGTCAACTTCTGGTTTGCTGAAATATGAATATCAGAAGAAAGATTTTTAAAAAATATGTAAAGATTTGTAAAAAATATGTTCAGGGTCTCTGTTTGACTCAGGTTGCTGATATTTTCTGCTCTTTTCCAACCACTTCGTATGCAAGACACGTATTTGGAAGGATTTAGATAGGCACTGGTTATATGGAGTGCCTGCTTTAGAGCTTATTGTAAGCGGTAGCTTGCAACTTATTCTAAGTATCCAGCTTGCTAGTATGACTAAAACAGGCAGATAAAGGTCTTCCATTAGTAAACCAGTTCGAGGCAAGAAAAGCAATTATAATTTTACACAGTGAACTGCTTGAATGTCTCTTGTAAATTGACTTTTTATAACACATAGATGAACAAAGCTTGTTATTTCATCACAATATAGTAAATATTTATTGCTAAAGCTTTCAGAATTTATTAAGACTGGAAATCTAAATCCATTTTTTGCAAGTAAATGGAAAGTCCTTAAAATAGATCATGAGCAAAATGGAAAACATTTTATCCATGCTGAGTGTCATGGTTTGGCCCCAACTAGAAGGTTATTTCCATAGTTCGAAACACCTTGAGTGGTTGGGTATGGACATAAAATTAAAACCAGTTGGTAATTATCTAAAGCCAATGACCACTTTAAAACAAGAGCTAGATAAGTATCAAGACAGAGCCAGGCACTTTACAGCAGTGTTCACTGCAAGGATGAGACACAAGAGCTTTCCTGGTGCCATGTGGACTAGGCTGGCATCAGATCTGCAGAAGCATTTTCAGAGTGCATTTGAGTTATAGAGAACTTTGCATAGTGGGTCATGGTTTACAGTGCAGGGCACACAATTATGACTGATGTCTAGAGAGTCGTAATACTGTTCTTATAGGTAATAATAGGGGGTTGAAAAATGACTTTGTTGGAAAGACACCTGATTTTATTTAGATTCCCATCAAAAAGTCTGTGACATCCATGTCCCTCTTGAATTTTTTGAGACAAAACATGGCAGAATTCTGTTCCCTGACTGGATTTATTGAGGCACATCAAAACCTATATCAGAAGAGATCATGAGTCCCCACTCGCTTCTTTTGAGAGCTACAGTGAAAATGCCTGTCTGGTAACACAGGAACAGTGTGTATCATTTAGCCTTTCCTCACAAAATGGAAATCTCTGAGGAAAAGGCCTTTCCTGTGAGCTAAAAACATAATTACAAGCCCAGAAATATCCCACCAGAAGCTTATCTGTCAGCATTTCAGGACTGCTGCTTCTGTCCAGCACAAGAGAACACATAGAAACCATAGGAAAAGGAAATAGGCAGGAAAAGCTGTCTGAAGACTTTTGATACCACAGTAGTTTAGGGGACAACTTTTGTGAGGCAATCCTTGGGTTAGCCTGGCCACCTTTCTTGTTTTGGCCTAAGCCAGGACTGAGTATTCACAAGCTTTTTTTTTAAAAAAAGAAGCTTGTAAATAAGCTCTAGGAGAAGGGAGCCTACAGAGGATGAGACCCTGGATTGATGCTTCACTTTCAGGGAGAGAGGTCCCAAACCAAAGGATAATACAGCCTGTGGGTAATGCTCCTGGTGACTTCAACACACTCATACATTAGAACCAAAACACTAATGGTGCTTTCCAGGGTGATGGAGGCCTTTATAAGAAAAACAAAGCTAGACCTCATGTTAAGATTCTGTAACTGTATAAGCCAAATAATCAAATTATTACATAGGATAATTTAAACAACTTGATCAAATTAATGTCTGGTTACTGACACCTTTAATACACATAATGAGTTGTGACAAATATTCAAGGCAGACTAAGCAGGTTTAGAGTCCCATGGTCTGATGTTCCTTTCAGGTGAAAAGTCTCAAAGAACAGGAGAAGGGACAGAAGGAAACTCTGAGATGCGGGGTAAAAGGGGAGAGAAGATAACAGAAGAACTACAGAGGAATCACCTAGGGCAACATAGGAAGGGGGGATTCAAAGGGTTAAGCTGAGCAATTGCAGGATATTTTTAGTGTTTCTTACACTTCTGCAATACATGACTTGTCATTTGTATTTGTGTATCCCCCACAGTGCTGATCAGAAGATAGAACATCATGATGAAACCTTCAGGAGGAAATAGGACATAATTTTTGTACAGATTTGTGTAATAAAGTATTTCTAGGTTTTATCTTCCTTCATCAGTAATATTAACAGATAAATTCTTTGAACACTCGTGACTTCCTTTTAATCATAAATGCTGTTATTTAATTTAGGTTGCAACAGAGCTGAGGAATTAGACTGCCAAATGATTGCTACTACTTTTTTCTTTGGCATGGATTCAGCTTTGTTTCTAAAATGGAACATACTACATTGAAAACTTTAGGATGATAAGCTGAGAAAAAGTTCATCTAAGAAGGCAAGAAGCACTAATTAACTATTGTTTTCTCAATCTGCCTCCTAAATAAGAGTGGAAAAACCAAACACATTATGTGTCTACTTCTCTCTTCTGGTGGCTGACAGAAGAATGTTAGAAAGTGACACCAATTTTATTCTCACTTCCTTTGAACAATTACAAGAGATAAACACACTCAGCTATCAGTGCGTGACAAAGCACACAGGCTACTTGTTTCACATAATGCTGAAGTGCACACATTTTTCTAGGTTCCATATTTTTTGCTGGTGGAAGATATCACTCATTAAAACTGAGCACTGATGTCCTTAAGTAATTGAGGTTTTTCATGCCAGTACAGGTACATCTGAGGCAGGGATAACTACTGGTTGCTACAGACATAAGCCTCTGTTGCCTGATCCCAAATTTATAGCTCTTCATTATGTCATTTATCTGCATTTTCAGAAGTTAATGTAATGAACTACCTTCCAGGAAAGTTAAGTGCAGAAAAATATATTGGTTACCTTAAGCTTTAAAACACCAAACAGCTTGAAGAATACTAACTGCTAACACTCTTATTTTCCTTAGGTCTCACTCATGAAATGCATCTAAAGATCCTGGTCCTCCTCCTCATAAATTAAAAGCTACAGTTGGTATTAGTCAGACATTATGGTATGCACTAAAAGTAGAACTAGTCTGTGACACTGGGTTTTTTCTTTCTCCATACATTAGCAAACAAGAACAAAAAATCTCATGCAATAACGGCTTCATAGTTGCCTATGCTGCAACCAACACATCTTTAAGTTTCATTTATTTCTTCCTCCTGGTCATGGAGAAAAATTGCTTCTCTCGGATACAGGTATTTCCACTCACATGTGTGGCATTCTGCAAATTCTGTATCTACAAAGTGATGGTCTCCCTCTGCGTTTTCATGAGATTAACACTAAAAAGATAAAACATGGGTCACAAAGGGACCCAACCTCTGACATGATTCCAGCTGAAGTGCATCAAGTCTCAAACAAGAGCTGAGGAAGCTCTGTGCTAGCACTGTGCTCAGTGGTATATCCCCCCAAATCCCCTGACATTGAGATACTCCATAGACTCCTAAACAGCCTGCCTTCAGCTGGTCAGAACTCCTGCCTGTACCAGAGACTGAGCAGCTGGATGCTCTCAGGCAGAAGTAGGCTGCTGGGTAATCTTGGATGCGAACTGGTTGTTGAAAGGTCCAGAATTTATGAGATGAAGGAATTCTGCTCTGTGACAGTGCAGAAGTAGAGGGTCAGCGCTCCTAAAACTTCCTGCAGATTCCAGCTGTGAAGATGGGATACGTTCTTGTTTCAGTACACAACAAAGAGAGATTTCCATATGCTGCTATTTAACTTCTATATGTGACTGTGGTATGCATATTTCCGAGGCCTGCACACAAAGCTCAGCGTTCTGACACTTCTTTTTCTGAATCAAATTCAAATTCATCTGGGGATGATGACAAACCCCAGGTTTCAGATATTTTCCTTATGGGACATTCCACTTTGAGGATGGTATTTTGATCTTGAGAGCAGACAAAATTCTCAGGGGCTTCAGTGGGAGTTTTTTCACAGAGCCTCAAGACCTGGGTCGGCTCTAAGACCCCCAATCCCTGAAGCACTCCCAGTCATGCTAGATGGAGGCAAAGGCATAAACCATAGCTCCAAACTGGGACTTACAGAGAGCTTGGGATGTTTGGGATTTATTTTGAGTGATCTTTAATTATAAGCAATGTATTCCAGGATGTGCTGCCAAAATCAGAGAGACAGATTCCCTCAAAGATTCCTGTCTCTGTTGGCAGAAGACGTGACACTACTTAAATAAAAACTATCTTCTACTTTCAAAATAGAATCTAAATTAAAGTAAGGTGTTTCCCCCTAAAAAATAACCACCAGGTAGCAGATGCTGCAATGCAGGGAAGCCTGCAATGCAGGGCTCAAGCCCATGTCAGTAGCTTGGCTCTGACTACAGGTCTGGCAATGCTGGCAGAGGGGCTTGCCAGGAAGGAAGGGTCTGAGGAGGAGTTTAGAGGGGAACACTAGAGGAATTAAAATGCATAAACTGCAGCAGTTCAGTACCAATCTGAGAGACAGCTATTTACACAAAATTACTTCTGAGCTAGTCTAACTCGCTGCATCCTATAGGCCACCAGTCACACCAACTCCAGTGGTCCAACAGGACCCAAGGGATTCTCCTGTTTAGATGAAGTTCAAACATTAGCGTTCCACAGTAAAAATGAATGTATATGTGCACTCCTCATCTGCAGCTGTGTGTCTCAATCCAGCACGACACTTCAGTGTGTTGCACTTTCAGACATGCTCTTACTGGAAAATCAGAGAGGAAAGGCACCCATATATCTCACTGAATCAGGTCACTGAAGAAAAAGTGGTGCCAAACGGTGCCTTCTTTTCAGCCTCATCACTGCTTTGCATTTCTGGTTTGATTTACAATTGCTTTGCATTTCTGGTTTGATTTACATTTCCAAATCTGAAGCAAAAAGGCTGTTTTCCCTTCCGCTCCTCTAAACCAAAGCAAAGACTCATACTCCTGTCAAGGCTGCCTCAGTTATTAGTGCTGGGCTCCCAGGAGCCCCTAGAATCTCACTCCAGTGAACATACTTGTACAGGCACCTTTGGAATACTTCAGGAGCGACTTCTCTGCTAGTCGATGCCCAGTTGGACACTCTTGCTCACACTGATGCTTAGCAGCTCACTGTGCTTATCAGTGGGGGTGGATTCTTGCCCTCTGCAGCTAATCAAAGTTTCTCTTTGAATTTTGGTAGACAGATTGCATAAAACAAATGTATCAACTTTATTTTTATCTGACAAACAGGTCTCAAACCATTTTTTACTGGGCACTGATAGATTACGTGTATGTGACACACTCAAGGAAACAAGCAGATGAGCTGTGCACTGTGGGAAGCATTTGGCTATTTCTGCAAGTAAAATTATCAAAGTAACTAATGAATTTTTCTTAGTGCATATGATTCTGTGTTTGTTGAGGTTTTTTTAAGATAGTTCATTATTAAATTAAAATGGCCAATGTTTATTCACCAGAAAGAAATTTTTAGTAATAACTTTTTAATAGGCTTTTAAAAACCACATCTATTGTAAGGGAAAAATAAAGACTATTTTCAGAAGACCACATGTACTCTTTCTGAGGATGCCCTTTTCCATGAGCTGTTGAGATAACTTCCTTAATCCTGAAACCCAGACTCAGAGAACTCTCCTACTGATAGGAACTTCAGATAAGCACAAGAAGTTCTAAGTGTATGGAGATACATGCTCAAATCTGCTTCACTCATTTAAGGAAACTGAAGTCTGGGATAAATTATACTCTATGTCTGAAATGAAATGAAACAAAACAAAAACCCAAACACTTGGCATTGCCAGCTGGAAACCTCTCTAATACAGGGTAACCCAGAACCACGATTGCAGACTTTTAACAGAAATGATACATTTCATATGGTACGTTTCACAAACTGCACCATGAACAAAGAGGTAAATTAAACCAGATTTCTTTTGAAGGAGAAGGAAGCTGTACTAAAGAAGGAAGACTCATTTGAAACATGTGAAGTTTCTCTTACAAATAATCCTGCAGTGTACTGTTGCTAAGCACTGTGTATCTTGGATATAGAGACTATTCAAAATATCGCATATTTAAAACTTAATATCCAAAATATGGATTAAAATATACATTAATATTAAAATATATAATATATTCAGATAGACTATTTTGAATATACTGCAAATATAACTCTCAACTCAATCTCTTATTTAATAGTTTAGCAATCATGAAAAAGTAATGTAGAAGAATATATAGTTGACAGATTTTATATTATAAAGCTTGCTAATCACAACATTTTTATAGTCTAAAATCTTATTTCAAATGTAATGTGTGATTTCAGGTACCTCTAACTAGAGAAAAGCCTCCAAATCTTAAAACTTATCAAATTTTACCATGTATTTTCTTAGAAACCTTACATAACACCATAACAAAGATAAAGGAAAGGTATAATTGTAATTTGCTGTAGCAACAGAAGTTTCTGTTTCCCATGACAGAAAGAAACCAACAAAATGATCTCATTGGGATTGGGGACTTTATCAGGAATCACTGCAAAGCACTGCCCAATGCTAAAGCCACCTGTAAAGACACTGTGCTCCAACCATTGGAATGAGTACTTTCTTTCATAATAATTTTATGGACTGCAATCAATTGCTCAATGTGGACAGACTCCTCCCTTGCTTATTTGGGCTTTAGATCAGTGTGTTGTATGCAGTGGGAAAAATGGTTCCTGTTTCCCTGATAAAAATGCACGAAATGGAATTTACAATCTAATCGGAGATTTGAGATTCTAGCATACATTATCTGCTGACTTTGCTTCTTTCTCAGAACTGTGTATGAATGATTTTGGTTGTCTTTCTAAAGACATAAATGACATGCAGACAAAAAATGTAGTCCTTAAAATATTGAACCAGTCCAATGGTAGTTATAAATGCCACCGTTTACGTATTTATACATACAGAAAACAAGGCCAGTGGTCATTTTGGTTCTGGTCCCGGTCTCAGATGAAATCAATGGCAAAACCCCATTTAACTGTAATGAAGATTCATATATGCAAATAAAAGTGTTATCTGGTTGATTTCAGTACAAAAAGCTTGAATCCAGAGGACAGAGTTCAGTGGAAGCAACTGCATGAGTTACACATCAGATTCATGCTGGCAACACACTACTCTCTGCTCTAAGTAACATGAAACAGCAGTATTACTTACTCTTCTTCCCTTGGGTCCCTGTGGCCCCGGTGGTCCTCTTGCCCCTGAAGGTCCCTACATGTCAAATAAACTTGTTATTCATTGTCTTCTACACAGAGATTACTGAAAATTTCCAGGCTCATGCTCACACAGCAATAGCCAATACAACCTATACAAATCAATCACTTTCATTCACTCATGGTTTAAATTCCAGTGTGTTAGTACAATTAACCTAGAAAAATCTAAATATGAGACACTACACAACTTTATTCTGAATAAGAACAACCCCAAATTTCTAAAGGATTCTTGTATTTCAGCAACATTATCTTAAAAAAACTCTAAATAGCTGTGATGAAATATTCAGTTTTTATCTGGAATGAAGACCCACAGTAGCCAAGTTATAACATATTTCTACACAGCAAACTAGACCAAAATTTATTTACAATTAACAATGAAATTGAACACATACTGAATAAATTTAAATTATATTAGGCATCAATTAATTAAAATTAAAATTACCATGCAATTATAAACCTTCCTTAAAAAATTCTGTTCCCCCATTTGTCTCAACAGAATGATTCTTAAATGGATGAGTAAATTATATAATTAGTTTTCTTGTCTCTCATGATTCATCCTGGTAACTAGCACGTAAACAGACTTTGTGCCCAGATGGGTAAACTTTCATGATAGTTTTATAGACTGCAGTACAAATTAGAAACCATCCGTAGCTTCAGCACAGCAAAAAGACAATTTGAAAATGGTATGGTTTATGTTAGACCAAAGCACCACTCTATACCTACAGGCAATCCTTCTGGCCCCACAGATCCAGGGCCTCCTGGAGGTCCTGGGTAGCCCTGGAATTGAAATAAATATAGAAAACACAGAACAAAATTGTTATTATAAAAATAATAAATCCAGTTACTCACCTGAAAAGTTGGAGGTAAGTTAATAAAACATTTAATTTTCAAAAATTTATTCCCAAAATTTTGTTTAGAAAAGATACTTGTTTGGATAGATCACAATGATAATTTAAAGCAACCTAAGAAATTTTCCCCCACACAGGCACCTATGCCTGTGCCTTAAACCTGTGCCTGTAATCAGGGATTTATTGAAACAAAATCAGTAAATCAGGGATTTACTGAAACAAATGCTGCTGAGTTCCAAATTAATTTCAAAAGCCTCATGTCAAGGCTGTGACAGTGGGGACAGAAAGTGGACACATCCTTGTGTGGGGAGGACTGGCCAAGACCAAATGCATTCCCTGCACTTTCGGGAGCCCTCAGTGCTCGCTAGAAACACAGCCAAATCCTATCCACTTCTTCTAAAGAACTTCCCCATGAATGTGACAATGGGCACATGTATATAGCATTTTACTTCTGTGTCCCAACAGCCTACTTCATGTGACAGTGGCATTTAGACTGCCTAATGCTGCATGAAGTGTTGCACCCTGATTTTGGACAAGTGGGGTTGTCAGGATGCCAGTCTTCCCACCAGAGTTGCATCCAGGGGCACTCTGGGTACTGCTGTGCAGTAGAATTAGAGAGGATGTGAATTACCAGTCTGACTATTAGAATAATCTGGGTTAAACCAGTCTATGCAGGAGACCATTAATTTACTATCCCTCCTTTGTTTACATCCCCTTTCAATTAATTGTGTTTAATTTTTTTTTTATATCTGCTTAGAGTCACTTTTAAAAAACACAGTTGCTCTGCTGCTCCATTCAGGTCACTTTGCCATGTCACTGACACAGAGGGGATAAAGCTGCTACATGAAACTTCCTAGGAATGACACATTATAAATACTACTCTTTTCCAGAAAGCTTGCATAGTCAGAGGAACAAGAATTTATTCCTGTTTTGGAAAGTAAAGCACCTTTGTAACACAATTATGGATTCTATGTTATTTCTGACTTACCATGACACCTTTCTCTCCAGGAGGACCTACTGGCCCAGGACTACCTCGCTCTCCCTTTAACAAAAAATGAAAAAGGAAATAACAGTGAGTGCTCTTTCCCTGACTATATCCACAGAGCCAGGCATATCTGACCAGTGAGGCTAATGTAGAAAAACATCACCTCAACAATCCAGGAGGTCTTCCATGAGAGCTGTAGCTCATGGTCTACAAGAGACTTGGACCGTTTTACTCTTCCATTGAATTTCTGTCCTCCTTCCTTCTACAATCCCACCCATATTTTGAAAAGATGATAAAACTGAATTTCTCTTTCCTTTTTCTAGAAGGCTGAAGAAGAAATCTGGTACATCACTCTTTATAAACTGAAGCTAGCAGTTCCCTTTCTCTCTGTTGGGTGCAGAACACTGATGTTTTTCTTTATTCCAGAAAATACACCACAACGAACAAGCTAACAAGAAAATGTTGTTCCCCTCCCTTCTTCAGTATCTGTTAGGAAAGCACAGATCTAAAAGCAAGACCAGCTCTTCAGCAGTTGCAGCAGCAGTTGGAGTAGGGAAATTGGGAAGGGTCTCTTTCTTGTCTTACACACTTTCTCACATTTTATTCACATAACATCCAGACCAAACATCAGGCTTGATTGTGGACTGTCCCTTTGTAAATGTTACACTTTTATTGCAGACAGTAAACATGACACAGTGTTAATGCTATATTTTATGTTGTGTACTGTTAAAGACACATTTCTTTTAAGTATGTTTGTTACTTAAATCAACACAGCATGTACCGTTTAATCCATAAAGGAGGAAAATAATAATTCTACAGAAATAGCATAGCAATAACAACAATTATTGTACCATGAAGAAACTTGCTTTCATTTCCTGATAGGTTATTTAGTCTTTTACTGCCTTTTCCCTCCTAGCTAAACTAGCAGCAGTATCCTAAGGCAATCTTGTTGGGCCAATTTTAATTATAAAGAATAAGAATCCTTTGACACTGAATTCTAAGATGATGTTGTGATTAAAACCATATGAGACTTATTTAAATTTTAGTTTTAACAATCAGTGCTTCCCACTGATGTATTTCCTTTCATAGGTTATATAAATTATAATCAGATTTGCGTGGAAGTTCTGATACATTATTAAGACTTTCTCAATAAAATATCTAAATAGCAGCCACCGGTCTAGGTGAAATAATTCAGCCCTGCAGGGAAGAAATATAAATGGTGCTGGATCATTCTGACAAACAATTATGTGTTTATAATAATTGAAGCTGACATGCAGTCCAGTAATAGTTTCCTGTTTTTCAGTTTTAAAATATTTCACCTAAATAAAACCATGTCAAGTACACTTAGGCTATTTATACTTTCTATTCACATTAAGTCAGCCAAACTGTTTTCATAAACACAACTGTAACTGCACAGCAGACAAACCCAGCAATATTGTCTTCTTTACTTGGTTAATACACACAGCCAGATTCTACTTTTCTGCCTTTGTCTCTCCATTATGTAGCAGTGCATAACTAGTGACTACTGTGTAAACCAAGCATCACTCACCCTACTTTCTGTGAACCTACAGCAGCAGATAGTACAGTAAGTACCATAATATGAGCAAGATATCAAATCTATCAGCTCTGAATTAATTGCCAAATGAAATGGAGGATGCCAGTCGTGTGCTTCAAATAACAGCACTTAGGTTACCATGTACTGCATCCCTGTGCTCTGAAACAGCTACAGGAATATTAGCATTGTCAGCAGTCAGTAAAAAAATCACTGATATTTTATCACCCCAATGGTTTTCAAAGCTGGTTTTTGCTGCTGAGTAGCCAGATATGTTGCTATACCTTTTCCCCAAGGCTTCCTGATGGCCCGGTTTCTCCAGGTAAGCCAGTTGAGCCCTGTACAAAAAGGAAGCAGAATTTTATTAGCCCATCCTAGTTCATGGTTGGCAGCTCCTCAACAACGGGGCAGCAGAGCACAGCATGTTTCTTCATCCCAGAGAACCGCTGGGATATTTGTGTAAGTGCTGCTGTGGGAAAGTGCAGACCGCACAAGCTAACCTAGCTTGCAACCTGTGCAGGAGGATCACTGCCTCTAGACACACCAACAGTAAATGGCCACTGCTGGAGAAAAAATTACATTAATTTGATCATCCTACTGTGCTTCCACCTAAGGTCTGCCACTGAGCTCAGTCTTGCAGTGCTAGAATCTTTACAAACATTCAATTAAAGGTGATAATTGCACTCTGCTAGTACTTCAGCCTGACCACAAATTTCAAGAGGAATAAATTCAGTGGAACAAACTAAAAGCCAGACAAAACAGAAATTATATTGGATCAGGTGGTGTCAGAATTTTCCCTTTAAGTGTTGTAGTTCCAAATGCCTTTGAAGTCAGGGGATCAGAGACTTTCAGTCCTTTTAAAAAAGAAGTAACTCTCTCCTGAGGCTCGCCCACAAATTTCCACTGGCTAGAACAAGTACCACCATATGGAATAGGAAACATGAGAGGAAATACTTAAAAAAATCTTATTCCCTAGTGCTTGCAATACGCTCTTTATTATCAAACCAGAAGAAATAATTACAGTGCAATGCTTCAGTTGAGAAAAGTATGAAATGATGGGCTTAACGACAGAGCAATAGGTGCCCAGAGTACGGTGCATGATTGCTCAACAAAGGTGGCAGAAATGTGGAATTTCCTAGTATTGACATAATACACAACTGCACTGTAATGCTTTTAAAAGCAAAAATTACTTGCACTTTAAAAAGAGCAAAATAAAATGATAATTCACACATTAGCACAACTTTCCACTTGTAGGAACACAGTAAGCAGAGCTACACTGACAAGCGAGAGTTATTTTAAAAAAGCATCACTTCTGAGCTCACTAGACAGCTCATATTCCCTTCAAGAGCCCAGTAGTAGTTTACTCCACAGAAGGAGCTTCATAGCAAAGACAACATTCCAGTTTAAGATCTCGGCCTTCAGGAAAAACAAACCACCCTACCACCACACATTTTTTTTTAGCTTTTACCTGTATAATTGCAGTATAATTCAGCCTCAAGTATTTTAACATAACATGTACAAAGTAACTAAGGCTTTATGATAGCTTCTTATTTTCTTGGACTACTAGTGCCTTTAGAAATCTCAGAGTTTAAATATATTGCAATCAGCCATTGATACAGCTGCCTCTGCAGCTGACAAGGCTGGCACAAACTTTTCGGGGAGGTGCAGAAGAGATAGACAGGTATCTCTTTGGCTGCTGGACTGATGCATTATCTGTGAGAACTTGTGTATTAAATGTCAGAACTGAGATGTCTCTTGGTAGCAGCCAAAGATTTGTCCTGGTGATACTGGCACTGAGGTGATGCCCAGAGGTCACTGGCAGGAATGAGGGACTTCCATGACGAACTAAGAGAGCGAGCTACCGCTGCTATCAGTCAGGGCCAAGACTGTGCTCCAGCACCAGTCAGAAATCTGAGAGACAAAGAATTACCCTGCACTCTTGCTCATCAAGATAAGGGATGTGGAGGTATGGTTTCAAAAGGCTAAAGACTAATCACTTTGATTGTCTCATTCCAGAGAGGACAAAAGATGTAATCAGAGCCAAGAGTAACTCATACCTAGACCCTCCTGATCTCCCAGCCAAAGCCACACTTCTTACAGGACTGAAAGGTGCTGATTAGAAAAATGGGAGAAGCATTTACTATACAGCCCTGATCAAGTCCCCTTTTGAAATCAAAAGTATTGTCTTTCTGACTAAGTTGCTCTGGTCTGAAAGAGAAGGAATGACTGGAAAGCAGTGACTGTGAATGTGCAGTTGTATTACCGAGCACACTAGGCCTAGCCCCACCTTCCAGAGTGAGGATAAAAGTTGGCTATTAACTAGCAAGAGATTGGCTGTTCCTCAGAAGAAAGTAATGAAAATTTTACACTAAAAATGCTAAAAAGAAAATCGATATTTGTTCACACAAAAGATGGGAAGAAAACCTCTGCAGGAATGGAACTGAATATGTATGGAAAGCAAAAACAATCAAGATGACAATAAGACATGAAGTCAGTAAAATGGTAACGGAAACAGAGACTTCAATAGGAATAAAGGGGAAAGAAGTTAATGACAGGTTAAATCCTTTTCCACTCCTCCACTCAAAACAGATGGCAAATGTCTGAGACTAGGATAAAGCTAGAGCAGGTATGTGCTGAGACAAGAGTGGGAGAAAAAAGCACGCTTATGAGTATAATTTTGGTCCTAAACCAGTGAGTAGCATACAGTAAAGAAAAAGTGACATCAGAGAGCAAAACACCTTGTGCCATTAATACATTAGCCTTAAAGTGCTCCTTTCTCTGTGCACTTTCTTAAACATCATGTGGCCCTTTAAATCCCAGATTTGGATTGGTTTATTGGAAGGACCAGCCACTAAGACTGGACTGAGGTTTCAACTCTCTCTCCTTACGTAACAGGATAAATAGAATAGAGTCTGAAGCAGGTTTGTTGAGGCAGTGCCTTCCAGTATCCCTTCAATCCTTTGAGAAGCAGCGTTGGATTCCAAAAATCAAATTGAATGTATTTGATGACAGAAAAATAAAGCAAGAAACAGCTCAAATTTTTAATAAAAACCCAACCCAACCAACCAAACAAAAATCATGCTTTTAAACCTTACTGAAAATAGTAATAAACTTTAATTTACAAGGATTTGTGTAAAACTCTCCAGTGACAATGAGAGCATTTTAGAAACCTCCTTGACAGGAGCATTTTTGTGGAAAATTAGAGGCCAGATCTCACAACTAACACATGCCTGAGAAAGACAAAACACATCTTGCCAGGGCATGTGCTCTGTGTTAGAAACTGGACTGTGGTTCAATAATTGAAAACACATTGTATACTTAACACAAACCCAAGCACAGAGGAATCCATTGGAAAACTTGGTAGTGAGACATGGATATTCAGCTGATTCAATCATTCCTGTGGGAGCAGTTACCTGTCAGGTTGTATGCTAACAAGTTCTCCCATGTTAACTGAAAATTTTCCAACCTGATGTTGGCAAGATTTTCAAACATTTTGTACATCATTTAATGAGATGGCACAAGTAACTTTAAAATATTATCTTGCCATATTACCATTTTTCTATGTTTCATATTTCCAATTAACTGCCATTAAAATTTGTCAAGAACCCACGCTGAAACACTTCAGATCCAGCATTCAGTAGTATCATCATCTCTGCCTGTTCATTTAGATTCCCACTTAAAGACCCCATCAGCTTCATACTTTGTGAAGTACTATGCCAAAGTATAGTCTTTAAAACACCCAAAAAGAGCTAACATTTAGGTTTGATTCTAACATCAAAATTTATTTGAGGATCCCTGAAGACTCAAGTCAAGTACCCATGATAAAAACATGAGGTGAGAGATAAGAGGAGGAGCAGTAAAGTAGATGCTCTAACAATCAGCTTCTACTATTTCATACTCAGCTGACAGAAATAAAAATACCTCTACAACTCATAATATTATAAAAATGAAGTTCTAAGAAATAAAAATTAGTTGAAGTTCAGTTTTGCTGGCCAGACATGATAGTACTCAGAAATATTTTTTAAGCCAGCCCATCTGGACCCTGGTGTCCCAGGCACTAACAGTGGATCTGCACATGCATGCTTCTAGCAGATGTGATGCAGATCATGCCTAGACAAAAAACTGAAAAAGAATGATGCAGGGTTTACACTGGCTGTTGTTTGGGCTTCATTTCAGCTGCAGTAGAACAAAAGGTGATCTGTGAGAAAGGAGGAGTCATGGATAGTTGATACCTACTCTGGAATAAAACCCCTGCCTAGTCACAGATCTCTGGGTGAATTTGTATCGGATCAGTGCTTTTGTGTGGCTATTTTTGATGTGGCCAAACCTAGTGTATTGCAGGATCGCAGTAGGCTTTTGAAACTAAAGACTTTCAATAGAACCTTTGTGTAAATATTTGCTCACTACTGTGCCAGTATCAGGTATGAATTGAATGGAGCAGCTGTTTGTATCCTGCGCTTAAATACCAGGGCAACCTGAAGTTTTAATGGAAGCCCTGTCTCTAGACCACTGGGTAACAGGATCAATTTTGAAGAATATATTTTCTCACAGAAAGGAGAAACTCCAGGAATTTGGGTTATTTGAAGGGACGAATAAGGAATATAAACAGATACATTTACTACAGTTTACTGCCATTAATTACTGAAATAATTGCTTTTGAATCCCTTAGTGACTAATACCACATTAATCCTCTAATGACATTTGAGTTATTGAAATGTAAGAGTATACTAGAAAACAGCCCCATGTTGGAACTTTTGGCTGACAGCTGTGCAAACTGCTGTACACACACCACATAGTGATTCTGGCTTTTGGTTGTGTGGTCCTTCTTTATTATCCAAGCTACCTCTAACCTTTAGAAACTATTTCCTACCTTGTAACCACAGTACTGGCAGTGTGGAAGTGACCGTAGTATCTGGAGCTGCTTTACCCATGATCATGCTGGGAAGCAGAGTAGCATATAATATTTTTTGCCTTTTGACACTGAGATCTGGCCATCTGTTTCATTGGCGTTTTCTGTCTGTTAACTCAATAGTCAACCAGAGGCGATAATCTGAGTGAAAATCTGTGCTTTCTTACTGCCAGGGGAGGAGGTGAGTGAAAGCAGAAACGCACCACATTTGTACTTCACAGATGATGTTTCACTCAGGCTTTGTTTTGAAGGACTCAAAGATACTAAAACCTGAATATCTGAAAGGCAAAATGTACCAGGCACCATTGCTTAATCAGCAGTTTTAAGAAAAAAAGAAATGTGTTGGATTTTGCTTCCAGTGTAAGGTAGGGTAATACTTTCTCTGCATAACTCTATCAAACATTTGCATTTAAAGAAAGCTAGCTTAAGAAGGGGCAGCAGGATGTGCCCACTGGCAAAAACTTGGAAGCTAAACTGCAGATACTCCTCCTCCATACTTTTCTTCCCAAACCACTAGAGTACGTTGAACACTTCAGTTAAATTCTAACAGTGAAAGGGATGAATAGCAAAAAGACTGGATGTGTGCCAATATCTGTGCCATTACTGAATAATGCATGCTGGAACAACTTGTCCTTGATTATTGCTAAAATAGCCTTAAACATTTTTCTCATTTTAGTGCTACAAAACCATTTGGGCATGCAAATAAACATGGATATAAAGCTATAGATCAGGTGGTGAGAAAATACCGCCACAGCTGCAAAGCAACTAGTACCCAGGTAGCACTGACTCCCTGGAAAGGCTAAATTCCTCTCTTGGGGCAGGGAAGAACAGAGGACTGGTATGCTTTTCTGATGTTCTACTAGATCTGCAAGGGTTCCATTTGCATGTGAATCTTTCCAATGACTGATAAGAAGGCAGCCTGAAATCAGGTCTATGGTGGCAGTCAGGACACTGTTCACTTGCTGGGACATATGAACTGTATAAAGTGCAGTAGTTGCCATGAGCTGCTTGGAGATTACATAAAGTGAACTGGGTGACAAACTCCATCCAAATCTGAAGTATCTTCACTTCTTAACTGAGAAGTCATGTCTTGGCTAAACGCAATTGGGATAAAAGTTATTTACATTTATGCATTTAATTAGTCTTTAAAACCCCTTGGCTAACAAATCTCACACTGAACAATTAACCTTCTCTTTGACTGTTCTTAATGACATAGAGAATGTTGACTGACTTAAGGTGTTAGTCCTAACTTGGAAAACCATAAAGGGTGTGGGGCAGCTGTGGGTATTCCATGGGGTAACTTGGCAGCTGAAACTAGCTGTTGAAGAGAGTCCTTCAAGAAAAATAAGCAACATCTGGAAAAAGCTAACTTGCAACACTGTAACCTGTTTCCCCACTCATATTGGGCAGTAATGATAATATATCAGCTCCTCTAGGGCAAAATCAAGTAGTACAACATACACACAGGAGTATCATTATTACAAGTCATCCTAAGATCTTCACAGAACTTACATTAATATGTATCCAATAGCTTTCTGAAAAGAGCTGAACTAGTTCCTTCTTCTGAAGCCCTTAGCAATGCCCCATACATTCACCAGTCTTTGGGGGGGGGGGGGGGGAAGGTTTCCTCAGTTGACTTTTCTTTTGGCTTATGCTTTATAACTCTCTTTGCATATCCCCAAAGCACAGATTTTTCATGATAGCTCAAAGAACTTCTATCAAGCATCCTGAAAACATCAGTTAAAACCCATTTAATCCTTTCTTCAAGCTAAAGGAATTGCAGTTTCCATTCTCCATGAATTAAGCATCCCTGGTGCCTAACCCAGCTAAACTTTACTTCTTCAGGAGAAGTGGTACTTGCTTTATGGGAATTTTCAAAAGCAAATCAACTCCTTTGCACAGGACCTGTGTGGAGTGCTTTCTTGCCTACACACACACACACACACACACACAAAGAGGCTGACGATTTCCTACCATTGACTGCCTCTCCTTTCCTTTTTATTTTACCTTTGCTTGACTGGAATTTTCTATTCTTTGTAGCTTCTTTTTTTTTTTTTTTTTTAGGGGGAAGCACTTCTCATTTCAGCTTGGTTTCTCTTCTGCTGTTTCAAAAGCTGGGAAAACTTGCTGACATGGAACTTTTCCGGGTCTGTGAAGATTACTTTTCCAGGATTCCTGTTCAAGAACTCTGCTTATTTTAGTTTGTCCTTTTGACACCAGATGTACATGCTGCAGCTGGCTGTTCTACCCTTCTACTGTGTCTCAGTATGAGTATAAATGTCAGTGATTTTCAATTCAGAAGTGTATGAGCTGACTTTCTTCAATGGAGCTGGCAAAGAGAAATTAGAATTAACTTGCACCTAGTTATTCAGCGTAGCCTGGTCTGGGTAAACACTAGTGTTACCCAACAGTAACACAATTCTGACAAGCAACTGTTTTAAGTTCAGATTACTTCAATTTTTGTGCCATGAAAGTTGAGCAATGAATCATTTTCTTAAATCATCCCTGACACTAACACAGAAAGGTCATTTGTATGAGATGCTTGAAGAAGGCTTGGTTAACACAGTGAGAAGTAAGGGACAGCAGGCAAAGCAAATTTTGGTGAGACATAATCTTTTGGAAGCCATGCCAGAGGAAACAAGCACTTCAGCTACTGAGAAAATTGCCCTTATGCGTCAGGGAGGAAAAAATCTCATTTTGCTGACATGTGCAACTAGATTTTGTATGCTTAGGTCCAATGCTATTCTACAAAATTTAACCTGCTCAGTGTCCACACTGGACAAACTCCAGAAATATGTCAGCAGAAATACTCTGAAGTGTCAGCAGCTTCACATGACCCAAGAAGTGTTGGACAATATGGCTTCTAGCCTACTGACAAAGAGTATTTCAGCACATACCCATGCTACAAGACCGAATAACCAAGCATTATGGTCAATTCCTTTGCTGTATTTTTCTAAGCAAATACTAAGCAGTACTTGATTTGGAAAGGCTGCTACAGAAACGTAATAACTATTTTGGCACTTTGCGTTGCAGTGACACATGCATTAGTCAAAGATAGAAGATGGATGGTACCAGGAAATGTAAGAAAATGGAAAGAAACAGAAGAAAAATAACAGCGCAACCCTTTGGTATCAGTAGCAGACATGCACATGCACTTCATGTCAGAAGTTCCTAGGAAATCAACAGTTACAGGTTTTATTATTGCAAAATTACTTCTTTTGACAGCTTATTCAGGAAATGCACTACTTTTCTTTCAGAAAACTGGAATACTGTGATCGATTCCCCATTTCTAAAAAACAGGTATTGGATATTTCAGCCATGGGCTTAAAAATGTGCATCCATATTCTGTGATTTGAAGAACTCAGTCAATAAAGTTGATGAACAAAAACCCCAAATGACAGGTAAGCCAGGGCAGGGGCTGGGACAGAAAGAAGAAAGCATACACACAGAGTCTTATAAGACATGGGACTTCTATCAACTTTTTAGATATTTCTTTTTCTCTTTGTCTTTACTTCTTTAATAATTGTTCAGTAATTGCACATTGTTTTTTGCTGCTTGTACAAATCCTCTTTGTATTTGGTATTGCCAAGCATCTGGTAAGAGAAACTTCATAAGGCATCAATAAGGACAGATGCTGTACTCCATACTATCTTTTGGGCTCTATCCCAAAATCCATCACAGCAGCTAGAGGCATTGGTACTTTGCTCTTCTATTTTGTCTTTTGTTTTTCAAACTTTTTCTTTTTCTTTTTTTTTTTTTTTTAAAATAAATGTGTGCCATGTCTGATTCCAGGTATGTCCTGAATCACTATGTATGCCACCAGAGCCAATACTGAATATCAGGAAGTGGATTTATTTGTGAACTGGGAATTTGGATTCTGCACACCAAGGAAAAGAAAAATTACTTGTTATAAACAGAAGCTAGTGAGAAGCTGGAAGTTAAAGCTGTGTCTGAAGTGTAAAGAAGTATTTTGCAACAGGGCTCACATCTGTAAAACCATTTTCTGCATATGAGAAAAAACATCCTCTTTATGATACTACTTTTCAATTTACTTAAGAAAAGTTTAACTGTTACAGATTAAAGTGGTGAAGATAGTAAAGGGAAGAGATTTTGCAAGGTCTTCCTCTGAGTTCTGTTGTATTTGAAAGGCTGACTTTCAATGTTTTACACCATTGGCCTTAATCACAAGATAATATATATTACTCTCCCTGAAGATCATGCAGTGGGTGCTTGTCCTGTGTTGCTAGACAATACAGAGTCTTATGGGTTGAAGGGTCTATGAAGCTCATTTGATTAAAATGCATGTACATAAACCATAAGATATTCTACAATCCACAAGTAAAAATAAAGAGTGTTTATCAATAATGTATAAACAACTTCATATCTTATGTTATCCTGAATCATATGAAAATTCTCCGAATAGCAAGTGTAAAAAGTGGTAATTATCTTTTCAGGAACAGGAATGTGTATGCAGGAATACAGCTCATAAGCAGTAAGTCTTCTTACAGGCTGCAGAAGAGTAAGAATGTGACTTCAATTATCTAGAAAACACGAAAGGCTAAGTGAATCAGCATTGTTTAGCCTGAAAAGAAATAATGAAGGAGGCACACAATAACCACCATTTGCAAAGTGCTGCTTCCAGCAGAAGGAAAACAGGTTAAACAGTTGGAAGATCTTTTTAAAAAGAAAAGATAGAGAAGCTCTCAGCTGCCTGAAGGTCATGGAGCCTTTGTTCTTGGAGCTTCTTAACAACTGGTTAGCCAAATATTTGTCAGGAGTGATACAAATATAGCTGATCCTGCCTAAGCAGTAGAGGATGGACTATGTGTCACCTCAAGGTCATCTTGAGCTCTGTGATTCTATGGAGGGCAGTCAGAACAAGTCTGCAAAATACATCTCAGGCCAAATGTAGCCTCTCACCAATTTCACTGGAAAAGGATCACTTCTTCATTTACTCAAACGTGCTTCGGAAGACCCCTAAAACTACCTGTAAGGTTCACCCAAGCTATTAGGGAAAAGCAGAATTAACTCTGGAAAATACTTAAAATGGGGAATTTCTTTAAATAGTATGATTCTGAAAGATGACAAAGGTAGAGCTAACATAATACAGCTTGAAAGAAAGGCAAAATCAATGAGAAAGTTACTGCAACAATTACTCATTTACTCTCAAATAATTATAGAATTAAAAATAAAACCAGAAAGAGAATTCAAGCTTACTGCTTCACCAGTTTTTCCAAGGTTTCCTTGGTCTCCTTGTTCTCCCTGGTAAATATAGAAACCAGATGATGTAGTTCATTAGAAAAGTAATTTCTTTCATATGAGTACATTGAAGTGCTCTATTTTCCTAGCAGCTTCTTTATTTTCTAAATGACACCTGCCAAATAAAGCTTTAAAAGCTAAAATTAAGCAACCATCAAAACTTCAATTTTGTCAGTGGCTAATTTTGATTTTGTAAAAAGATGTAAACACTGTCCTATTGCATTTAGCAGTCGCCCACAAAAATGAAAACTATGTATTAAGGGCACACTAAATATATTAAGTCAGCAAATACTATAAATCAATGATCTTGGTTTTATTTAAATAATCCTTCCAGCAAGTTACTTTCATTATTTCACAACTGCTTCAAAAGTAAATACTACCTGTGCACACTATTGATAACTTTAATTTGTTATACAGGATTAGGAAAATTGATATTTGAATGACTTAAACTTGTTCCCCTCCCCCCAAAACCCTGGAACTGGCATTAATATTAATTAATTCTGTTCTCCTTAATGGTGCAAGTCGCATTACATAACTCCAGAACATTTTGCTATGTATTTTACAAGTGGAAGCTGAGTGGATATGCACTAATAATTATCTGGCTACAATTATGGGCTTTGATGAACAGTGATTTGGCTAGTGTTTACTCAGATTGCAAATCAGCACTGAGAAATTCTGCTATCACAAGCTCCTCTTTCAAACTGCAGCACTTCATCCCATCCCCCCCTCATACCCTGCAGTGCTGCAAGGGCAGGAACTGCCCTGGGTCCTTTCTTGCCCCCAGGCCCAACCACTCTCTCAGCCCCAGGCAGCTCAATCACATTTTAGCAGGTGCTATCTTTGCTTACACATCCCTATTTCCTCGAGCTGCATTCTTTTACAAATTGGGATCTTGCAAGAAAACAGTCATCAGTATGATACACATTTATGCTATATAGAAGTATGTGCAATGCATCCACAGTTGTGACATGGTACACAGCTGATACTCCAAACTCAATTTATTTCATACACAAAACCACCACTTACCTTTAAGCCTTCCAGTCCAGGTTCACCTACATAACCTTTCTGTCCTGGCTTCCCCTAAAATAATGATTTTAATAAAATATTTTAAATAACTTATTTTTCAAAGATAATTTCATCCCAACTTCTGTATTTATCAAAATACGTGCACTCAAAAGCACACAGTTTAGTCATACTTAACAGCAGTATTTGAAGTAAGTCTATTTCTAAATCAAGATCTAAAATCATACTGTTGATTATGACAGCAATTATTAGCACAGGAAGCACAATCTGTAGCTACAGCAGCTAACACAAAAAAAAAGTCACACACATCAAACACATTTGAATTTCACTTTAAAAAACCTATGGAGTCAAAGATATGGCAAGGTTGTGTGCTCTCCTCCTGAGCAGTGACTCACACTAACAGAATTTGCTGTTTAGACTTCAGGGTCTTGCCTCAGAACTGTCCTTCCTCAGCCAGGCAAAATGAGCTCAAATATCCTCTCCTCTTTATGCATCAAATCAATTATTTTAAGCCTCACGTCTCTCTGGTAGCATTTTGCTACTGATAAATCTTGCTGTTCTGATACCCAGTTAATAACATCGTTACCTGGAATAAATACAGCAACATCAGCTGGAGCAGGAGGCCATGAAGTGATGAGACCTTTGAAGCATTTTACAGAACACCCCCTTCCTTCTGATGTCACACAGACCCATAAGGACATTTGTCTTCTGAATTTCCAATTAGACGCCTAGAGCTTAATGACATCTCACTTTTAGGAGGTTGTTTTCCTACCAGGTATATGACACTTCCTCTACACCATAAACCATGGCCTAACCATTTGGTTAGCTGAACATTGTAGTCCTACCTAGACAAACTTTCCCCAGCTGCTTTGAGGAGGAACAGACCCCAGTCCAAGAGTGAAAGTCCAGTGGAGTGGATCTGGCTCTTGAGCAAGCTGCTAATGAGTTTACTGAAGCCTGACAGCTGGAGAAAGAAAATTAATTCAACATTTTAATGCTTCAGTATCAAAAAGATGCAGATTTCTGCTAAAAGGAAGTGCTCAGCTGTTGTTCCAGGGGTCTGAATAATTGTAAATCCCAGGACTCTGTATTAAGATCTTTCCTTTCCACATCAGTTGTCCTGAGACAAGAGCAAGTAAAACAATGTATAACAAACAGTTTTCTTCAAAATAGATAGGATTTTTCTATTTGGCTCTTTTGCTCTGGTTGCTCTGTGCCTGTCTTCCAGATTGCAAGGTGCATTAGAAAATTTCTCAGATGCTCAGAAACCATAAGGCTTAAAATTATACTGACTTAGGAGGTTCCATGACTTCTCATACTAATCCTTTTTATCTCTACCTGCCTGCCTGCCTGATTTCATTTTGCCCTACAAGTTCCAACAAATATCACTGCCTTAGGAGCAGACTTGTTTTTGCCAATGGATTAAAACATGGCACAGCCAGGAATGCAGGGAGAAAAGTCTGTGAAGAGTAGTTCCAAGACACCCAGATAAAGCAAGCTATGTCTTTCCACAAGGCTTAGCAAAGAACAAGCAATGGGCATCTGCAGGTTACTACATGCTGCTTACCTACTTTGCAACAAAGAACATTACAATCTTTCTAAAAGAGCAAGACTGTACCATAAAGATGCTTTAAACAGGCTTCATTGAAAGGAAACCAGCAACTGCTATTAACTACCTTTATCATTTCAGTCCTATCAGAACTAGAGTTACCACTTGTTTCTTGGCTGTAGTACACAGCTACATACTAGTTGTGAAGGACACACAATAGGTGCAAGGTGATGAGAAAATGGAACAAGCAGATTTGACCAGTGAAGCACTTTGCAATGTACAGATTTGGCTTTAAACAGAAATGCAATCCAATTGTAAATTACACCTGGAGGAAATGCCACTGAGAGAAGGTTAAACTAGGGATGGCTGCTTTTCTGCTTGCAAAGCCTTGAGAAAATTATTCTTCCAGGGCAGGGTGATCCCAAAGGAAATGTCTGTTTCCTAAAATATTAGCTGAAAGTTCTATCCTTCCCTTTCAGGAAACAGTAACCACCCATGCCTCCTTCCACCTCACAGGGGGTTGATACAGGTATGTATTTTTTAATACAAGCCTCTCTCTCTACCATTCTATTCCCATCCCTCCAAAGGCTCCTCACATGCCTTTAGCACACAGGAAGACATACGCCACCTTCAGAAAATACTGCACAGGGGAAGCTGAACAGCTTTGAGAGCATTCTTCTCGGTCTTCAGGAGGAACTGCTCACTCACCTTATGACTATATAAGCAGCTTTTGTTTTACACAACTATCTCAGAAAGGAATCAACTCACAATTCCTTTTTAAATTATGGTTTAAAACAGTCTCCGCCCAGGTAAAGGCCTTTTCTCCTCCAGCAATTAAGATACCAAAAAATAATGCACCAACTCTTGCATTAACTGAGCACTGAACAGTTAGTGTGTGGATAGCCTTTAAGAAAGAGAGTAAACTGGGAGTAAATGGAATAAACAGTCATTTTAATGTGCATCTACTATATTTTCACAGAAAAAACAAATACTTTAAAAAGTCGGGATATTTTTATTTAGAAATATTAATTTAGGAGAATGTAAGTATTTGACTTGGAATAGAATGGCTGGGAAGGTTTGGAAAGGAATGAATGCCAAATCATGTAATGAGATTTAGCTTAAAAACTTCCTAATTTCAAGCAGGCTGAGCTCTGTAGAGCCTGAGATCTGGCATGAGTAAGCAGAGAAGCATCCTCGGAGTTTTGGGCCCAGTTGTTTTCAGATATACAAGAATTCTTTTCCAAGGTGGGACCTGAGAACCAAAGGTCAGGCTCATATTCACCTTCTGTTTCAGTAGAGGATGATTTGTTTTGCTGGCTGTCTGGTGGGTCCCAGGGGGTTTTGGTCTCATGCACGCTTTTTTTAAAGTAATGTTAGAAACAAGGGGTGGGGCAAGTTGAAAAATGAGGTGAGACTTTATGGCTGCCTGCTTGGTGAATGCCTAAACTTGGACTGGGGGCTGAACACTTTGACCTGAAAACTACACAGTAGAAGAGATGAGGAATTCCAAAAATACTAGAAACCTGCTTAATTACTGTGCTGGTTTTGGCTGGGATATATTGAATTCTCTTCCTGTAGCTAGTATAGTGCTGTTTTAGATTTGTGCCAAACCCAACATTGATAATATAGAGATGTTTTCATTACTGCAGTGCTTACACTAAATCAAGGACTTTTAAGCTTTTCACACCACCCCACCAGCAAGTAGGCTGGGAGTGCACAAGAAGCTGGGAGGGGAAAGAGCCAGTACACCTGACCCCAACTGACCAAAGGGATATCAAGTACCATATGATGTCATGCTCAGTGTATAAGGGGCTGGGGGAAGAAGGAGGGATGAGATACTTGGAGTAATGGCATTTGTCTTCCCAAGTAATCACCCCACATGCTGGAACCCTGGGAAGTAGTGAATTAATTCCTTGTTTTGCTTTCCCTGTATGCGTAGCTTTTGCTTTGCCTATTAAACTGTCTTTATCTGAAACCATGAGTTTTCTCACTTCCACTTGTCTGATTCTCTCCCCCACCCCACTGGGTGTCAAGGGAAGAGAGGTAGTGAGCAAGTGTCTGCATGGTGCTTAGTTACCAGCTAGGGCAAAACCACAATTACTGTCCAAAAGAACTAGAACAGTTCCATAAGACTAATTCAAAGCATTACTATGTATTACCTGCAAGGATACTTTACCTTGGTTAGACAAACCCTAAGAGAGTTGTGATAACCAAGCACTAGCCTATTAACCATGCCTACAAATCAGGTCTGTAGGACAGGAAGCAAGGATGTAGCCAGAAAGACAGCGGCAAGGCTTTCACATAGAATGGATAGACATTAGAAAAAGATGTCTGTAAAACAGGCAAAGGACTGAAGCAGATTGTGAAGGAATATGAAGAATCCTCACCAGTGGAGGCTGTGAAAAACAAGTTAGAAACACATCTGTCAGCTAAAGGCACGGCTGTGGATGCCTCGGGGTGTGTGGCCAGACCACTTCCCTCAAGTCCTGCTCAGAGACCTCCCCTGCCCCCATGGTCACGGCATCAGGACAGTGGCAACACAGTTTTGATAGCATTTGCTTTCAGAAGTAGCATTTCATTTTTAAAACTTATTTCATGAAAAATGGAAACAAAGTCTATGTAAATAAAATGAATGTGAAACTGCAACGAAGCAATCATAATTTAAAGAGACAGATGTCTTCAGCAGCTTACTGACTCAGTCCTACTGAACTATATCAGATTTAACAACTTTATGATTAGGACTCTCTCTCCAGTGTAATCACACAGTCTATGTTACAAGTGGGAGCGAAGAAGCAAGGACAGGCAGAGATGGGAGCAGGGCACAGAGCAGCAGTGCTAACAAGTTGGCCTGGACCTGCAAAACAGCTGGAACCAACAGAAGCTGTAGAATCCAGTCAAGAGCAGATGGGCTGTGGGGCAAGGAGGAAAAACAGGCAGGGCTCCCCACTGAAGTATAATTCCCATTTCCCCTACCTCTCATTTCAGGAGGGGATGTTAGCCAGCAAGCTACTTAAAAATGTCTGGAGGCAGCAACCCTGGGGCCCACCTGAGATCCACACATTCTTCTCTCAACAGCTTGTTGTGAGAAAGAAATCAGGGAGCCATAAGATGTATTAATGGTGCGCACATTTCCTATTGAGAGAAACCAAACCCAATATAATTTAGGTCAAACTGACCCAAAATAGATTAAAAATATTTCAGTTTGCTAGGTTACACAGAAATTTTTCCTCTTGGGTCACTTTGACACCAGCTGATGGTGGCATGTGCATGCCTGGTGATGCTCACAACATGAAGGTGGGTGTCTCATTGCCCATGAGTCACCCGCTGCAGCAACAGCTTTTGCAATTGCCACAGCACAACATGGAAGATGCTGTCCAGCCATGAAGCCCTGCCCAAGGAGGAGACTCAAAGGATGATGCAGCCAAAATAAAAATTTCCATGAGGCTCTTGGCAGAAGCTCAGGCAGATTAAACTGAATATTGAACTGAGTCACAAAGTGTTTTGAAATTCTGTTCGATTTTTTGCATGTTTTTCTCAGTCAAAAAATAAAAGCAGTTTTTAGTAGTTTTGTTTGCTGTAACCACCTAATCCACGTGGTAAATAAGTGTTTTAATAGTATTTCTAACAGAAGGCAAATTCCCAGCTTTGACTAGCTAATGAACAGGAAAAATGGCATAGTAATAACAGTGGGAAGCGATGGGAAACACGTTCCCAAGTTCATCCAAGAAATGGGAAGTCATCCAAAATGAAGACCCTGCCAGTGATTACCACACTATGTGGTAAACCAAATAAAGGCAGAAGATCACATTTCTTTCAGTAAACTTAGCAACACTCCTGTAGTTCCTAGTGCAGGCTAGTTAAGATTTTCATAAAAATAAGCTCAAGTCCACTAAAGTGCTTTTAGACACCATTACACTTTTATAACTAACAAAATTGGTTTAAACATCTTATAAAATGTGTCAGCACAAACAGCATTGGGAAATTCCAGCTTTAGTTTTTTCAGCAACTGTCTATAAGATCAGTTCGAAAATCTTTTCTTAAAACATCAGTCCTTTATATTTCTTCCCATAAGCTGAGTGTCATGGTGGATTCTTCCCAAGTTTAAATATTTTGAGGTATCAGCTGGTTCAGTCCCTGGAAGGTGCACGGTAGTTTCATTTGCCTCAGAGGAGCACCATATGCAGCTTAATTCTGGGTCTTTTTCAAAACTTCTGTTTTATGCACCATGGCTGTGATTTCCTTTCAAATCTTTCATATGAAAAATCATTTCTCTGCCCAGCTCTGCTTCATGCATGTGCTGAGGAAAGAGAGATTTATTCAGGAGACACCATTTGAACAGTCACTTCCCACAGTACATTTACATTTTAAACCCGTACTTCTGACAAAAACCAGTCTGCCCTAACAAGATGACTTATACTTACTCTTGGGCCACCTCCTCCAGTAGGTCCAGCTGGTCCTACTTCTCCCTAAGAGAAATCAGAATTTTAATAATCATGACACCAAATCTTGCTTTTAAAAAAAAGAAAATCTGCAGATAACTATTTGCATTTACAATATGATCTCAAATTTACTTCCTATGTGTTTGTATGAGTCCAAGTTTGAAAGAAACACTGTGAGACACACTAATCTGATTTTAGACAAATTCATTATATATCTATAAAGCCACATACATAGCCACTTGATGCAGCCAAAAAGGCTGTGAAGCTTTTGGTAAACCTGCCATTAAAGCAGTATTTTCACAATTTTGAGCAGTGAGAGACTCAGCAGTGATGGGTCAACCTCTCTCTCTGCCGTGCAGTTACTCTCTTTTAGCAACACCTGACACTTCATCACTGTAAAAGCAGTAGGAACATTCCTGCTTATCTTTTCCATGCTGCTATGGCACAGCCACAAAGTTAGCCAAGTCATTTTTGCCAGGGTTTACCCTTGTGTCTTTTCTCAGGGATGGAGGGAGGCTGGGGATCAGGCTTGCCAGGTGTGTAAGGGAAGAACTGAGACACCATGCCTGTGCTGTGCAGTGCATGGATATACTTCTGCATGATGGGGAACGGCAACATTAACTCTTCAGGGTCTACTCATTACACAGGTATACTAAAGCATGGCTTTGCATCCATGTCATGGCAGGATATCATGCTGTGATCACTTTATGGTTCATTGATCCTCCTCAATATGGAAGATTTTCTCCAGGTTTTGGAAGAAATGGAACACAAACTTTTCAACTACAAGTAATAGGAAGCAGAGGAATTAAATTCTGTCTGCAACTTCCTGGCTTTTAACTAAACAGATCGTTCTGCCACTTAGCTTTTACTCACTCAGCATCTGTTGTGGAAGCCGATAACTAAGCCACTTAGAAGACTAGAGGTCTATCTCCAGAATCACTGATTATTTTAAAATGTTAATTACTTGTAACCTAAGAAACATGAAGTTTTATTTTTTATAATGAGGAATTAAGAATACTCAATCAATTTATAAGATGAAGAGCTGTCTTCCTCCCCCTTAAGTTAATAGGGGTATAACTGTTTACTTAAACATATAAAATATGATTCTGTAATTAAATTGATATATGGTTTCAATCTCTATACCACTATACAAACACACACACACACTCACACTTCCCCCCCCCCCCCCACTCCTCCTCAGTTTAACTAGAAGAACCACATCCAACTCTGGACACATCATCTGAGATTCCACTGGAATAACTAAAACAAGCCACATAATGGATGCACAGCTCTCTAAGACTGCTAAAACCTCTTCACAAAACGTGACAAAATGCAAAAAGAAACTTGAAGTTTTTCACAACACCACCATAAGCACCTAAATATTGCTGTCTAACCCTCCTACCCCTCACAACTTACTCTTTTAAACATAATCTCTTGATTGGAAAGTCTTTCCATCTTACCTCAACTCCTTTGGGGCCTTGTGGCCCTGGAGGCCCTCGGTCACCCAGAAGTCCCTAAACATCCAAATGCACACAGTGAGAATTTATGTCAACCAACAATCAGGTCGGTCTAGTTTCTCTCCTCTTACAGATCTGGACAGAAACACAAATCTGAGGAAGCAGACCTCATTTCTTACCATTGCTCATAGTATTTCCCTTAGGGAGCCAAGAAAGATGGGGTAGCATTGTAATATCTGCTGGAAAACTGAGCATCTTACAAACTTATACTACATAGTTTTTTTTTCTGAAGCTTTTTTCTTTTGTCTCTTTGAAAAGAAAATAAAATATTTGAACTCACAAAAGAATAGTCCCTCTGCTTCAAAGATGTAAGCACACCATCATATTAAGATTAAAGTGGAATTTACAGATCTTTCATTTAGGTATTTTTTAGCATAATGTGATAACAACATTGCAATGGAAATTAACTACAAAATTAATTTAAACTACTAGCTTGTCCAAAACTACTTGTCATTTTCAGCCCTTACTTTTCTGTCAGGGTTATAATTAGTTTCCCAGAGATAAAGCACCTTATCCTCTGCCAACTCTGAGTTTTCATGACTGCTCACACTGACATTTTCAAAACTTTGTTAAAATGACTTCACAGCTATCCATCTGTCAAAAATCTCGGTCGTCCCAATTACAATGGTAGTAATTGGAAAAAGCACTTGACCTGGTACAGGACAAAAAAAATAAATCTGTGTAAACATATTATTAATGTTCTGGGAAAGCTAAGCTTAACAATATCAGATAAAGCAACAAGAACTAAGAAACTGCCTTTTAGGAGAGATATGATTAGCCTCTGAGGAAAGCAACAGTGGGAAAGTTCCAAGAGTAAGCCTTATTAATTGCTTACTAATGAAGCTGATGTCTAGACTGAAGGTACAGGCATTGGTCCAGTAACAGTTTACTTAGCATGGGAAGTAAAATGGAACAGAAGACAGAGCAAGCCTCCTCAAGGTACTGAGTTTCATCAAAGAGCTTGTCAGTCTGAGAAAGACTAGTGTGGACTGCTGTTTGACATATGACCACCAGAGAGACAGGAGAGCTTTTGGTAGCACAATATAACTAATATTCTTGTTCTTTTTTCATGGACAGAGCTATTATTTTATTCTAACAGCAAAGCACATCAGGAGACATGTTTTTTTCAGTGCAATGTGTTTGCACAGTGGAAATGTCTGCAGCACTGGTACTGTGCACATCCTTCCACTGCATTTGGCTGGATCCGGAAAAAAGTCCTAGACTGTAAAATTAATATTAAAATTAAATTTCCACTCCCCTTCGAGGTTTCAGACAACAAACAGTAAATGGAAGTAGTCATTAGACATACACCAAAGTGTCTGGAAAAAAACGGGGAGAGTCAGCAAATGAGGTGTATCCTATATTTCACATATATAACTTCCCAGCTGACCATCCCTTCCAGAAGTGCTGAAGTTCCCAACAGCCACTTCTACTAAACCTATCATCCAAATGAACACAAATAAGCAGAGGAAGGAAGTTCTCAGCTACTTCCATAGTACAACACACACTGCTGGAAAAACTATGGTTCTAGTCGGCACATTCTGACCATCTTTTCCTCTCACTTTTCTTGGTGAAATAAATACTTAGAAGAATAACACAGGAAGCAAATGAAATTAATTCAGAACTTCTTGAAACATTCATATTTCTTTTTTAAATGTAAGTGTGGGTTTGTTTTTTGGTTTGTTTGGTTCATTTTAAATGGTGGATCAAGATCAAACACCTTCTAAAATATTTTTTCCAAGCTGAGTAATGTGCTGTAGACCAAATTACATAATGAATCCTTTGAACATTATTCTAGGGAGGTCAGATTTGCTGATTACTGCACTAATTTAGGGAAAATTGACAATCCAGAACTTCTAGTGGTATTTAGAAATGGCTGATCACACTCATAGAGCCTAAACTTTCCACAAAGAGCCCGAATTTCTGCCATGCCAATTGCTACAAAAAATAAAGTTTACCCTGCTCTCTTGGCTTTTAATATGTGTATTGCTTCTGAGGAAGTATAAACAAAAACATGAAGAAAAGAGCAGCACAGTGAGAACAGTTTTCTAAAAATACAAGCTGGAGGAAATTTTTTAAAACTGCAGTCAACAGAAGACAGCTGGGAATCCCAAAAGCCAAACATTTCCAGCGTTATGCAGCCTTTCTCCCTTGGTACTGAGCAGCGTAAGAATTTTTCCAGTTTGGTAATCTTCCTTCTCAAATGTAAGCCATCATTTCTCCCTGATTAGAGCAGGCTGTCTAAGCTTTTTGTCTCTAAGACCAAATGTGCTGGAGACCACTGAACCTTGGTTCAGCTATTTAATTTCTGTATCAGAGGAATACAGAGTCTTAAGCTTTGTAGTTTAAACTGTACCTTTTAGTACTTTTTTTTCCGGAATCTATGAAAGGCAATAGGTCAATCATGTATGTGTTAAATATCAGCCCAGTTCTAATAAAAACATCCAATTTAGCACTTTGGATATAATGTCGAATAATGTGATCTCACTTGGTGAAGAAATGGGGTAGAAGGGATTAGATATCTGTTACATCATTCATGTATCAACTTGGAGGATTAAAACTGATCTGTAGTTCAATTTGTATTTCTCTTAGACCGTATACACAGCCTTGCATCAAATGGGTATTTCAGTGCCCTGGTAATTCAGAAACATGGGAGCAACGGACCTGAGATGGTCAGAAAAATCTAATTCATAAGGCTGCTCACATTATACACACATACAAACAAGTTAGCAAAGCAATAAATCAGAACTAAAGAAAAAGTTCACACCTGTCTCCAGAAACGTATTTTAAATCAGATAACCAGTTCTCAGCCTACCTGGTAAATTCACATCTGAGCCACCTTGGAACAAGGCTCTTGACACAGTTGAAAGATATGAGATGCAGGAAAGATTGGCTATGGCTTTGGCAACTGGGTATGAGATGTTCTCAAGAATGATTAACTTTGGCACAGAGGGATTATTACAGTCTTCCAGACACAAACAAAACTGTATCTTCAAACTTTTTACTGCTCCCTGTCCTATGTTTTCTTGAGTAGCCTGCCACAGAATTTCACAACTCTGTTGATGGGAAACCTTGTAATACCCAACCTTGTTTATTCATGTACAACCTGCATGTTTCACCTCTAGGCCAATGATTTTGCTGGTCTTGCACAGTTCTTTTGCCCCACCAGTTTCTGCTGTCTGCTTTACTTACAAGGCTGAAAAAAGGCTCTTCATTTTGGTAGGATAAGTAAACTGTCTCTCAGAACACAGTCATTCAAGTATCCTTTTCTGCATCTAGTCCCATTTGATTGAGTCCTTCTGGATTATAAATGCCCAGAACTGTGTGTGCTACTTAGATAAAGTCTTCTTGGGCTTTGTGCGATGGCATTAATGAGACACCTTGCCTCACATGTTCTAGAATTTCACTTAATTTCTAACCACCTTATTGTGTTTTATTTCAGAGATCTGGCAGTGTCCTTCCTTCTTGCCAGCTGTAAAACTAAGTTTACTGGAGGATTTCTTTAGTCCTTGCCTGCATCAGTCTAAAGTAACAGAATTGGAATGAATTAGTAAAAAGTGCAGTTTTTAACATCATCTAAACATGCTCAACGCTTTCATAGACAAATTTAATTCCATCATCCTCGTGCCTATTTATCAGTGAAAATGCTCACAAGGCTTTTGAGTAAGGAACTTAATTAGCCCCCGTTTTTCAACAAGGAGTCATTAGTTAGATATTATGTATTACATTCCTCATAGCTAACTTCTGACCAACTGCACTTTTTGTAGTAGCCTCTTCCTTGTCCATTTTAAACAATTTTTTCCACATGTGCTTTTATCCAAATCTTCCTCGAAAACTCTACACACATGAATAACTGCCTAAGCCTGGTCTACTAAAATATTACTCTACTGAAGAATAGAGGCTAAATTAATCTGGCATAGTCCTTTTTTTTTTTCATTTATTAATATATATATAGTATTTTGGGTATTATTTAATCTGGCATGTGAATCTTCTCCATTTTTCCATATTTTAGCTATGATTACTTTCAAAAATTGTTAAAAAAATCTGTATGACTGAGGTGAGACTACAGAGATCTGTAGGCTTTTGGCATGTATTTTATTTAAGTATAGGTGAAATATAGGCTACTTTCTAGCTACACAGCATTTTTGCCAAATTTCCCTGCATTTAACTTGCTATTCCATGCTTGCATCTAGCACAGTAATTACCCTTGTTAATGTGTGGACAGCATTAAACTTAACTCCTTCACACATATATACCTGAGAAAGTACCTGTATTTTGACAGTAGGATTAACTTCTCATAATGCAAATATCCATCTCTCAGAGCTTCTCCTCAGAGATTTATGTGGTTTATTGTTATGAATAAGTTTCCATAGTCTTACCTTAGGACCTTCAGGGCCATTTAATCCAGGTACACCAATATCTCCTGGAAAACCCTAAAGAAATCATACGGAGAAATGATTTACAGACTAGGAATGTTTCCAATGTACTTGTTTGATTCTGTTCATTCATTTAACAAACCTGAATCACAGAAACAAGAAATTAATTTGTTCTACCATCCCTAAAATGTCAAAATCCATTAAGTTTCATTGAAAAGACTTGGATAACTGACAGATTTTAGGCAGGTTTTATTTAATTCAATTTAGCAGATGGCAGTATAGGCTTCATTTCTCTCAACATAAGACTTTTTATCTACTAAGCAACATTTGAGATTAAAAAACTGGGTTGATCTTGATGCACAGAAAAAACCCCACAGAGCAGCCAGCACCAGTTCTTGTACTGATGAATTCAATGTGTTTGTTAAAAAACAAAGCTTGGAGAGCAGCTGATGCCCTTTAATCCTTGGCCACACTTTAAGGACGAGATCACTGCAAGATTAAGAAAAGGGTAGAAAGCCTTTTGCCTCCAAATCAGCAGGTGGTAATCCAGGTCTGGCAGTAATTGAAGGTAACCAGTATGTAGCAGCATTCAGGACAAGCCTCTGTGAAACAGTGTGCAGTGCAAGTATAGCTGCTGGTAAATAAAAAATGAATGTGCAAAGGAAAGGAATCAACTAAAATTATCAGCCCAATCTGGCCAGCAGGCACTGAGTGAGACACTAGTGAGACACCTCTATGTCAGTGGAATCCAGTGCTATAGCTACATTGCTTTGTAAGGCATGAGTGTATTTTAAGGAAATAAAAATTATACCACTAACCCTTAGGAGTACCGAGTATTTGTAGGAGAAGTAAAGCATTGGTAATTGACTCTTTACTTAGCACAGGTCTAAGTCACCTGCCAAGATAGTATTTGATTTTGTCAATTTCATAAACCTTTAAATGTCATTAAATCTGAAAATAGAAGGCCTGCCACTGAAAAGTTCTTCATCCAAATAAAATATTCATTCCTCCACCTGTGTACATACATTGCCTAACGCTCATAAAAATAGGTTTCCTTTTTCCTTAGCAGAAAATCATTGCAGATAAATAGTCTTTACATTCATACTTTTCCAATAATGGAAATGAAAGTATCATATACAGTCAGAACAATTTAAAGATCATCTCATAATAAATTTACAGCATCAAATTCTCTCTGGCACACTTCCATACTCATGCAGGATAATAAATATCATCATTAAAATTTCAAGAGTAATTTTTTGGTTCTCTAAGCAGGAAAGAGCTATTAAAAAATATCTTCTCCACTAGGTGGAGAAGAGTTAACTATCTCTGTTCTTCCAGAACAGCTGAGCTTCAAATACAGGTAATAACTACTTCCAATGATTATTCATAATTAGCTGATATTAATCACAAAAAAGCTTACCAGAAAGGTAACAAGAAAACCTGATAGAACCAGCAGCTTAAAAGAAAATGGGATTCCACCCTCAACTACCACACTGTAATAAAATCTAGAGTATTTTGAGCATCACTGTTCTTACTTGTAAGTACTCTTACTCTGTTTGCTCTCTATAACCTGTTCTTAACAGGATGAGAGACATGTAGAGATTTAGATGGCATGCAAATATTTTCAGGTATTTTAAAATACGTAATAAAAAACAAACATATAAACCAATATGAAACAGAATTAGGATTTCTTAAAAAAATCAGTTTCACCACTTCAAAGCTAATGAGTACAAAAGGAAACAAGCAAAGTGTAGAAGAGAACTGAGCTGAGTTTTCAGAATAAGCGGAACAACCCTGACACTCAGCATTTCAGACGTCACGGTGGTAACTTCTTTTGGCCACATAGCAGTTGCTACTAGAGCTGTGCAACAACTCCAATATGCCTCTAGGTGGCACATAGCATTAATCACATGTGACCAAGGCACCAATACCTAAACTACTCACCTAAAATAGCCTAGATTTCTATACAGTTCTTAGAGGACTTTTTAAATCCTGACCACACTTATCTAATGAAACATACGCAAGAGTTAGGTCACCTCCTTGGAAGTGGCTAACTCCTCCTTTCTTAATTTTAATTTGTTTATTTATGGACATTAAACAGTTACCAAGGGGTGGGTTGTTTTCTACATCTGTAAATTTTTAACTTTCTAATGTGTGAACAAGTGCTAAATGCTGCCACAGAGACAGTTTCCCTCCTGGCAATAAACATTCCTGAAAACAATCTGTCAAGAAAAATGCCTCCTTAGAAAGATTCTTAGACTTTTATAAGGGAATACGTCTACTTTGTTTATGTATTTGCATAAATACTTCCAGAAGGAATTCCATAAGAACTAGGAGATGTAGGCATTGACCAGCACCATAAGAACATTCATCACATTTGGAAACATTCCCATGTCAGGCAAAGTCTTTGGATATAAGAGGGCTACTGGCCTGAGAGGAGGAACAGTAGCAATGCCCTTTAAAGCTCAAAATCTTCGTCATCTTTGTTGTAAAGCTGGATTTAGTCTTTTCTTTGAGCACTACCACAGAGAAAATGCAGATGCAATATTAAAACTGTTTCCAAGATGTTATCATATGGATAATTCATGAGGTAACTGTAATAATCTAGGACACAAATAGCCACTTAAGACTATTGCAGAAAAAAAATGAACCAGGAAGAGTTCTTTAGACACCTCAGCAATGGTGTTTGCCGTTCAGATTCTCAGTAGAAGCGTATACATTTCTACTGATACCTCACTCTGCCAAGAGTTATTCAGCAGCCAGCTCCCTGTAAAGCAACTCCAGACCAAAATTTATCATTCTTCCACAGGCAAAAGGCCAGGAAATCACTGTTAATTTCTATTTGCAATGTAATTTTCAGCAGAGTATTCAGAACAAAACATAACTCAGTATTATTACTTCTACCAAGGAAATGCAATGCATAGATTCTTCCCATCAGTCAGAAGTCTGGCTGGTAGGTTACAAATTATTTTCCAGATCTCACTGCAGATGTGGTATTTTGCCAGCAAAGCACTTTAGAATTTACTCTGATAAATCAAACTAGAAGTGGTGTCCAAAAAACCTGAACCTCAGCACAACCACCCCTTAGCCTTGCTGTGAAAATGTTGCTTTTGGTACTTGAATACATTTAAATACAAAATTAACATATTTAGTGCTCTTATTTATCTATACGAAATTCAATTAACATAAATGCCTAAGATGATCAGACTGTTACTGTGCCAGAGCATATCTTTACGTACTGCAGTCAGTGCTTCAGAGATGAGGGATCCGTAAACGTTACTGCTTTTCTTTTGTTTGTTTTCCTGTGTGGCTGTTATCATGGAAGCAGAATATCAGAAATGTTGGGAAATCACTCTCCATTTCCACTAGGAATTCTCTTTCATTTGCAGAATCCCACTCACTCAGGCTGTTTCCACACAACATCTGCCAGAGTTGCTATTAGTCACTGGCCCTCATGCCCTCTAGCTCCGCAACAGCCCTCAACAGGATTGGGACATGAGCACTCGTGGAGAGGCACCACAACAAAAACCTCTCCAGGAACTGTGATGGTCCCTTCCGTTGCCAAGTTTCCCTGCTCCACTATTATTTTATTTGATCACATGCCATGTTTCATATGAATGAGAATTTAGAAAGAATTTTCAGAAGTAATATTGACTGGATGCAGCTAGTGAATGAACTTCAACAAGATACTTTATTAGAGCTTTATTACTAATTATTATCAAATTATAAGGAAAAATTCTGCATAAAATGACAGTCTAAACAGAGAAAATAAGCTGTGATTCAGTATTTATTATTCTTCAGAAAGAACACACTATGCTGAGATAAAATTCAATTAAAAGCCCCCTATTTTCTTCTCTACACAACTTTAGAAATGTCATTATTCACAGTTACAGGACTTTTCTCATTTGCACAGCTGCATGACTGTGTCAATAACATGCCAAGTACAAAGAGGAAAATAGTAAGAAAAAAAAAAACCTGAAATGAGCTTTCTTCTGTGTGTACTGATTTAATGCCAGCATTTTTAAAGGGCAAAGACAAAACTTTTTTCCCTACAGACTTTCAATTCTGATGCTGGAAAGGGTAGAAGCAGGACCTAACAATACAAGTTACAAGTATACAATTGCAATTTGTCAGAGAAGAGAAAAAAGCGGCCATCATGGATTACAGCGTGCAATACAGAAAAGCTTCTCAATTTACTATTGCTAAGATGTCAGTAAAATTATGCTGATATTGCTTTATGCTTTTGTCTAACAGCACATGGCACTACTGTTTTTTCCAAGATCAACACCAAAACCCAATGCAGTGTAGTTGCTTAAAACCAAATTTTAAAAATCCCATTTAAATTTTAGCTTGCTTTACTCCAGGGAGATTCAAAATGTTAGGAGTTAAATAATGCCTTGGGAGTTAGGAGTTAAATAATGTCTTGGGAGAGCAACACAAATCAAGTTTCTTTTTGGTCTTTATGTCCCTTCTTTTCCAGTGAAGTCTCACTACATCTCTAACCAAAAAAGGCAAATTTCCAAGACAATAAATTCTATGCAAAGTACTTATGAAGGTCTATGGAGACAGACTGGGACCTAACAGGCACAGACTGAACCATCATAATCATTCTGAACAAAAACCAGGAGGTTCACACTGATCAACATTATTAAAAAGATTAGGTGAATTGAGTATTTCTGCAAAATTAATACATATTTCTTGAAAAAAGATCTGAAAGGCATGTGTCAAATTAGTGAAAAGACCAGTTAAAAATTCTGAGCAAAGGCAAGCAGAAAGTCTAAGCAAATGTACTGTTCTTCAGCCGTATGGCAGAACATGCAGTAAATTGGGCAATAAAATTGTCTTGTTCTCCATATTTCCTTCAAGTCATTTCCATGCAAGTTATTTGATGCAATGCTGAAAAAAAGGCTGTTATATCTGCACTCATGGCATTGTTTGCACAACCTCAAAACATCATGTGATACAACCATACATGCATTAAAAATAAGCTTTTTAAAAAAATTAACAACTCAAAGCAGCCAATGATTCGTGTACAAAATACATGCCTTTTTGACTGGTTACTACTATTTGAATGTATCCTTTTCTTTTGTAATGCTGTTGCCTTAAGCATGAAACAGCAGCTGAATCCCATACGAGTACCTTCCTGAAAGAATAAGCTAACAACTTCAGATCAAAATACTGCACAGATGAAAACGTTCCATTGAAGATAACAACTAATGCTCCAGATAAGACCTATTTAAAATACTCAGAGCACATCTAAGGAAACTATCACACTCATTACGGGGGGATAATTAAATGTGATTTGTAGAGTGATATTTAACTATAAAATATTCTGAGTACGTGTAGAAGCCTGTTAAAACCTTGTCCAATTGCATTCACATTAACAATCAGCATTACTACTTCCTTATACACAGTAAACATAGGCATTGTTGCTTGAAACAGGCAGACCAGCACTTTTGCAGTTGTCATACCAATAAAATAAAGCTCTTTAGAGAGTTGAAGTTTTAGCTGCTCATTTTTAGATGTGTGAAAAAACAGAAAAACGTGTAAACTGATGAAGAATATGCTCCCTGAAGTGCTCACTGAAGGTATCCGGTGCTTTGTGAGCAGCATGCATTCAGGCACACAACAGACCCTCGTTCTGCGGCTACATACCCAGAAGAGAATTTGGCTCGACACTGCAGGATTTCTGCGCTATAACAAATGCACTTGGCAGCCAACCCTCGTATGGCCACCCAGAAAGCAAGCACGGGACCTCTGTCCCTCCCTCTACTTGCCCCTGCCCATCTGTAAAGCAGATCTCAAACGGAACCAGGCTATGACTGGTTGGCTTATTTCAGCTCTGGTCTGGCACACCAAGGCTGCGCAGCTCCAGAAGAAAGATGTAGGAAGCAATTTACTGCTGACCTGCATATAAAAAGCCAAAAACCCAGGAGTATGAATGAAGTCTGCCAGGCCCATTCTCACTGATGTGTGCAGACACAACTGTAGCCTTCAGCTCCTGCAGTGCCCGATTTACAGCAGTTTACATGAGAGAAAAGTTAGGGACATGACTGCTTATTTATGCTGGAAATGAGATACATGCTCAAATGTGTAATTGGAGAGACAAAAGGATCCTGTTTCTTATTTCACATCTATCCAAAACAAGCTCAAACATAGGGAACAGGCCACAGTTATAAACCCCACTGTCTTAGTTTTGGACAAAAGGGAGGAGATGGAGCTTGAAGTAGGATGTGGCAGGTTCTACCACTGGGCAGACACAGCCTTGTTCCTCCCACTCACAGCAATGCCCAAACTGTCTTTGGGCAACAGTTTTTTGGTTGGTTTTTTTTTTTTTTAACTTTTGCTAAAAGGCATATGGTATGGATAGTCAGATCCATACAAAAGTCAAAGTAGTCCCCTTATAAGACAGAAATTCATCATATTCTGCTTTTTCCAAAAGCATCAAGGGGAACATGTAGTATGGAATGTAATGTCTGTTTTCAACAAGGGGTCACAGGGAGTCTGACTATTCAGATAATGAAATAAGAACAAGGAAACCAGCCCTGTCTGACCAGCTAGCTATCTGGTTTTGGAAGAAGAGACATGATTTGATATATGACAGTAGACTTTTCTTGTAGGAAAATCAGCACTATTTGCTCATACTTTGTATATCCAGTTGTGTCTAAATAGCTTGTGGCAAAAACATCTCGCTTATTATTGTGGTAAAACAAAGTAAAAGGGAGACTAAGCTACAAATTTTTTTTCTTAATTCCTTTTGTTGCAGAATTTCTAAAATTTCCAATTTGTTCAAGATCCTGGTATACTGCTATCCTACCTCCTTTCTATTTCTGCTATTTTGCCACATGGTGACCATGTTTTGATGAAGTAAAATGTAAAACTTCTTCTACTTTATTTATGTTGCATGACTAAAGTTAAGAGAAACATTGCTTTGTAGTTTTAACCCTGGCGTTTTGCAAACAATTATTCAAAGAAAAATACCTGCACACTCAAGCTTTAATTATCTAACATAAAGCACTCTATTTGCCTTCTAATGCCTGAACTATTCCTGCACCTTTGAGCAAAAGGATGTGCTGAGCTTTCCCAAAAGGAAGTTTTCCCATCCATATCTGCCCACAGGGTACCAGCCCAGATGGTGAATTTATCCCCATGGACAAAGCAATAGGGTTGGACAAAGGAACTATGAAGGACTGCCAGGATAGGTGTCAGGGTCAAAAGGACACAGGCTTCAATACCAATAATTTGATATTAACCTGCCACAAGTCTCCCACACTAGCAGCTATACCAAGAGAAGAGATGATGCAAGGGTCTCTTTTCCTTACAGTGAAGAGGCTCACAAAATCTGAAATCCTGGGCCACAGAGGGAGGCAGCTGTGGGCAGACTTTGTGCCATTTTCATTCTGACTGACTAAAACATACTGGCTTATTCTGAAAAGACCATTTTGTGTTGAGTATGTTTCCCAGTGAATTTTCTTTCAATGAGGGCTCATTTCCAAGAAGAAAGTGCTCTTTAGGATTTAGAGGACTTAAATCAACAGAGTAATCAACACCAATAATTTGCTCTTTGAGGATCAGAGAAGGCTCTGTCATATAAAAGGTAGGAATATAGGTCCTTGGTTTGAGGAGATATGATCAAGAGTTATTGTACCTTGTAAAACCAGAACCACCACATTGTTAGTATGTATCTTCTAGACATATTAAAAAAAAATAAAATCCATTGTAGGAAGTAGATTAAAAAGAAAAATCTGTATTTTTTGCTGTCATATCTCCAGGAAATATATGTGCCTGCATACGCATATGTTTTTCCTGTACAGTCCACAGCATTTGTTTCCCACAGCCCATGATATAAATGCCAAGAAACACCAAAATAGAACAATTCAGAGACTTAGTGTTCATGTAGAATTCCATAATACTATACAGTTCTTGGGCAACTGCACTGCTAGGTTCAAGTGCTTGGCAATGATTCTTATATAACTGGTGTTTATTCTGTGCATTCCTTGCAAATAAATGTTTATGGTAACAGATAAATATGCAATGAGGTTTGGAAAATCCCATTTGTAAACATGCTGTAGAGCTCATGAATGGAAGTGTTCTGAAAATGAAAAAAATCACATGACCCTCATTCAAGGTGTAATCCATAACACCTGGATTCAGAAGAGAGCAAATCGTAATCAAATAGGCAAATAAGGAATTACTTTGTACGGAAAGATCCTGTAAATTAATATTTTGCATTAAAAATATATGAGCTAGAATCTTTTGTACTTTATGGAGGAGAATTAATTCCTTGGATAGCACTGAATAAAACATCTTTTCAAATTTAACTAAGACAACAATCTTTCACGAGGCAAATGCATTCACCTCTGATTTTTGTAATTTAGAACTAAATGACATTCAATTTACCACTATCAAGCAATTTCTTACCTCAGGGCCTGGAGGACCCAATGGTCCACGGGATCCAGGATCTCCAATTTTGCCCTTAAAAAAAAAATAATGCAAATAGTTAGAATTTTTATATGTTTTTATATTTTCTGCTCTTATTTGGGCAGAATTAAGCCCTGACCTGGAAAAAATATTTTTAAAGGTTTTAAATTTAATTATTTTATTGCAAATGTATTCTAAAAGTTAAACATTATATTACTTGCAGGACAGAGATCTCATATCTTAATCTAACACCAGTCAAGAAGTTGATTGGTGACATTCAGGTTGTACTTAAAAATCCACAACTGTTCAAGGGAAGGGTGAATTCCTGTGCTTCTCTTAATGTAACAGAAGTCCCAAAGCTCTCAGAGGATTTGTTTCAAACATTACCAACACGTCCATTCCCTCACAAAAGTGACTGTCACAGAATACCTAATATCCTAAGCACTTGCATATTACAATCTGACACACATAGTGATCTCGGTGATAAAAATTCACACTTTTGGATCTGTTTTACTAGTCACTAGAAACAATAGCAGCTTAGACCTTATTCTTTGTGCATTTTGAATTAGGCAGCTTTTAGAAGATTTGATGCAGTGTGAACCTATGATATAACGAAGCATCAAATATAACAACATGTGGCATGTATCAAGAGCAAAAAAAAAAAAAAATTAAAAAAAAAAAAATCGATGTGTAAACTTACTGGGGGTCCTGGTTTTCCTCTGATCCCTGGGGGTCCTGGTAAACCAAGAGCACCCTGAAAAATGAAAGCTATTAAATACCCACGAAAATGATGGTTGTGTTATGTTGGAAGCAATCGATTGTTACACTTCACCAGCTGAAACAGGCTTCAAAATAGTTCTGTGGGACAAGAAATGTCTTCCAAGTGCAACTTTCATAAAAAGATTCTCATACAACATGCTATTTCAGTGATTTCTGATGTACCAGCCAAATAGGAAAGATACTTAGTTATCTCAGTTTCATGACATGAGATATGAAGGGGAATACCAGACGACGTGCTGATTCTAACCACAGTTAGCAGGTGAGCTGCAGATGAACCTCAAGGTTCAAGGGAAAAATATCTTTTACTACAGTTTCTCAGGAGGTTTCATATCACATCCTTAATTCTTTTCTTGTTTGATGCATCTCTGAACACACAGCATCCACAATTCTGCCCACGCCCTTTACTTGTCTTTTTTCACTACTTTCCATAACTAAGTTTTAATTCTTAACAATATGTTTAATTATGTCTTAATATGTTAATTCAGTGGTATCCAGTAACTTTTACTACTGCATTCTACTTCTATGCAACTGACATACTTTACAATGCAATTACATATATTACCTTGTCTCCTGGGTACCCTTGGTCTCCTGGCTCTCCAGCAAGGCCATGTTCACCCTAAACAACATGTTATTTAAGACTGAAGTAATTATTAAAAAATAAGAGAAAAGAAATCCAAACGACAAAGGGAGGTTTTGTCAAGTACATTATTTTGCTCAAGGTGGAGTCTGAAAGAACTATATGTGTCTCTAAGATAATGGAAATATTTAAATCACCTTATCACCTTTCATTCCAGGCTGCCCCACACTCCCTGGGAGACCCTATTAAAGAAAAAAAAAAAAAAAAAAAGGCTTCCAACATTTGTCTATATTTTAGAAGGCAGCATAGGTACTGGGCTGTGGGATTGTCTAGCACCATACCGCGGGCCCTGGGATTCCTGATGATCCACTTGGTCCTGATGGCCCAATGCCTCCCTACAAGACAGCAAGAAGATGACTATATTAAACATTTGATAAAATGGAGTAACTTAAAGACTCGTAAAGAATGTGACATTTTATGCACTACAGAGAGAAATCAAAATCTTTTTCAAGCTAATTTCTTAGGGAAAAGAGTATCCACATTATAAACCCTCCACCTTTACAGTTCCCAACCATGTCAGCAGAAACACGGGAAACCAAGCTTCCCTCTGTTCCTGTAGGTGATTGTGCATTCAAAAGAAGATAGCAGTGCATTAGGCAATGCAGAATAAGGGAGCTTTCCTCCGTACCACAGCTGCACATTTAGTGGCTACTCCCTCTTATTCCTTCCCTAAAGGTTATATGACATCATTACTCAAAGCATCAAATTTGGCTTAAAGGAATTATTTGATGGCGATTAGTGTAATAAAAAGTGAGTTGTAGGATTTCTCATCTCTCAGTGACTTCTACAAGTTACAAAAAAAAAAGCCCAAAAGATGGAATTCTTCCAAAATACCAAGTGTGCAAATTTAACCATGTTCTGATGGGCATACTAACATCTTCTGTTCCCATGTACATTCAAAGCCCTTATTACATCTCTCCTTTTTGGGATGTATATGGACAGTTTTCTAACTTGGAAAGAAAGAGAAACTAGAAATAAGAAAAAGTAAGTATCTTTAAAGTTTAGCAAATCAGTAGCTATTAATGAAATATGATGAGCTAAATTAATGAAATACAATGAGCTAAACATAAGACATGATTTAGCAATAGCTAAACTACATTACAGAAGAAAAGTCTATCTACTTTCTGCATATTTTACCTCTGGGGGAAAACAAAAGCCAGTGTTAGTGCTCTGTGGCTATGCAAGAATTGAGCAACAATATGAGTACAGAAAACTTTTGCCACTTGTTGAGAGTGACATGGAAAAGATGAGATGGACACCTACTGATTTCCAGTTCAGCACACATTCATTATTCTTTGGAAACTCTTTCAGCAATGTTAGCAGAAACACTCTTCTGCAGCCATCATCAGACTCATGGCTCACTGAAGAAAAGGGAAGACTGATGACTTAGCATCAAATGGTGCTTGGTAAATCTGCCAGGAAAATTGCCACTCTATATTGCTTTAGCTCTCCATGACTGCTTAAATTATATATTCTGTCATGTTAGCTGATGCCAAGATAAACTGTTTACACTGCTGTCTGTCTTGTGCTATATTCTAGTTCAGCAAGGCATTTCTGTATTAACGATACTTTACATTGAAACACATACTTATGGTAACAATAGGATTGATTGAAAAAATCACAGAGGGATACCGTGCTGGGAAATCTAGCTTATAAAAGCAACGGGAAGAAGTTCCAAAATAGCTTTACAAAATTCGTGTCGATGAAACTCCTGTCACTGTCTCCAGAGATATTGGCTGACCTAATTAACAGAAAAGAACTGGAACTACACAAAAACAAAACTGAGAAGTTATCTCACTGATAAGAAAAGGGTTAAACTAGTAAGCTTGTCAACTTTTAAAGTTGTTCTTCATCTACAGCCACCTTGCTATATGTTACCACAATGCTTATCTGTTTGATAGACAGAAAATAAAAATGACATAAGCTACATAAAGCATACCTTTTCCACTATGTGACAAGTGACACTAAAACCAAATGTCTTTTACCCGTCAAAGATGCCAGAAAAATGCTTCCTAAGCAAAAAAAAAAAAAAAGAAGAAAAGCTACCTCTGATAACCAGTCATAAATTTCCTGAAAGACTTCATCTTGTTAAAACACATGGCCTTGCAAATCTTGAGAGACTTACTGCTCAGTCAGCCAAAACTCTGAACTTGGCAACAGCTTCGTATATTGAAATAAAATCACCGAAGGAAGTAAGGGAGGAAGGAAAGAATTCTTGGACTCAACTTGCTGATGCTGCTCACTTAGCCATTGTTCTCATGACTGAACACAAAAATATAATTAGCTCTTAACGCTGCATACAGCTGGGCTGGACAAGCTACTTGAATTTACACTCTTGGTCTCTGCCAGAATAATATATTTAACCTCATGCTCAATACTGCATCTCGCAATAATACATGTTATGATTGACTAAGTCTTTTAGAGCAAGCATTAAGGTCTCCAGTTCCCTACTCAGTTTTGGATGACCACTAGAACCTGCCTGAATAAGGGCTATGTGAAAAGAGAGTACAGGGTTCAAAATCCATTTGGAGAACAGGTGTGGTCAAAGTGGACTGCACCACTCAAGCTGTACTTGGGGATGCTGAGGCCACCTGAAATTCCACTGTGGTCTTCACGAAGTTCAAAGCAGCTCTTTGCTCCATAAAAGACCTGTAATTCCTTGCAGTGAAATGGAGATGTAATAGATGATGTAATGTTTCCAACACTTCTGAGTGTCAAGCTCTGATTCCAACAAAAGATGTGAATACTGTCACACTCTCTGTAAAAGTCCTGTTCCAAATTACCACAAAGCAAAACTGGAAACTATACAGAGGAAAAATCAACTTAGCAATTGCACATAATGAAGAAAGAAATGCCAGTTTCTATACTTCGCCTTCTCTTTACTTTAAATACAAATAAAGCACATGGGCACATAATCAATGCTCTTTCACACAGCTGGAACTGTGCACGTGTCCCACATAGGAATAAAAGATGGCAGACCACTCAAACAGAGTTCGCAGGCAAAGCAACCACTGATTTTGTGCTGGTCAGAATCTAAACATGCCATCATTTCATAATTTTTTTTCAAGAAATAGTTCTCATTATGGTCATATTTTGGCTATGTACAAGTGGCAAAGGCATTGGACTGGTGATTGAAAATGGCTTCTGTATTTTACAAAAAGTTATTTACATTAATCTTGCTGTAAAAGTGACTGCAACTCAGCAACATGGCAAACAGAGCTTCTACCATGTAAATATTTAAGCTTATGAATTCTAGGAAGAGCTAAACTGCTGATTAAGTTTTAGTCAAAATCATCAGCAACAGTATCTTTTTAGAAGTGATATTTAGTAAGCTTTTTTAAAAACCTCAGATACATTTATACAGTTATTGAAGTCCTTGAGATAAAATTCCAAATACAGTCACGTAAGAAAGAAAAGCAAACTATAATTCAAAGCAAATTCTCAAGAGCGCAACCTCTAGTCTCATGAGTGGTTCAATTGGCTCAAATATGTCAACTGACAAGAACACAATGAGTCATGTTTGCATGCCGAAGGCTGGAAGCCACAGGAGTTCCTTGATCAAACTTCTGTGTCTTCACTATAGCAATGCCATAACAATCCAAATCAGGCAGCAAAGGACTTCATACAGGAATATTTTTTGTTATGAACATATCATTAAAAAAATATTAGTAATGGAACTCAACTGTCATACTTCAAAGGAAAAATTAGATGACCTTCAGTGTAAACTAACAAACTTATCAAGAACAATTCAGATCTCCAGATACCAAAAAAAGACCACTGGAGGCAATCATAGTTTTCTTAATTCAAGTGTAAACATTCTATTTTCTCCCACATGTTATGAACTATGAACATGGCTGGGAAGCTGGCCGTGATTGAGCCAACATCAAGAAATAAATCTAAGTCCTCTATCAGTAAACACATGAATTACGTAAAATAAGGGACTAAGACTACACAGTATGAAGTCTTACTGTGAGTCCACCTCCTGTGGGACTCTTGCATGTCACAGAGCTTCTCTGGCACAACTCTGTTTATACAACTACATCTTGCAACTCTATAATGAGTATCAATCTTATTCTAAAACCAAAGCATTTTTTAATATGAGACTATATACAAGATAAATTCTCCTCAGGAATTAATTCTGCTTAGAATTTAGTAGCCATATACAAGAATGAATGGGGCTGTGGATGGTAGAATGTTTGAAAAGTAATGCTCTTTTTGAAAAAAAGTAAAACTCGCTCTATGGGTATAAACTAGCAAACTCTGTTATTTCAAATTAAAACCACAGACACAGCAGATCAGAAATAAACATGCAAATCCATACCAGCATATGACTGCAGATTTGTAGAGTGATTTTAATTAAAATTATGGCTAAACAAAACATAATCTGCAGTCTTCTACTTGATTTTAATTTCACAAACATACAAGAAAAATATTCTGTGATTAGAATAAATATAAGTAAAAGTGTACTCACTCTTAGTCCTGGAAATCCAGGAGGACCAACACCTCCAACAATCCCCTTCAAAGAAAATTAATTTTAGATTATCTGAATTTTACAATTTTAAAGAAGCTTAGTGATAAGACAAACAAAAGTGATCTGCAAAGCAAGTCCATTGGGATTTTTATGGAGAGATCCTGAAGAATGACAAATGAAGAATTTAGGAAGATTCATTTGAAAGATACTGTCTCAGTTCATAGACCTTTCCAAATGAAACACTATACTCTTTATGTAGCAATAACAAATTCTGCGGTACTCCACTACTGCCTCTGTTGCACTCAAATTTAACTCAGCAGAGGCTAAAATTCTGATCACAGAAAACAGATGCTGAGCTTCTTTGACCTGTGTGAAAGGGACATTGTAGCCCTCCAGGTCAGTATGCTTTGCACAGGTTGTTCCCAACCTGTAACCTGTGTTACTCAATGGAAATTGTACATTGGGTTAACTGCAGCCCATCAGTCCACAATGAAGGGAGACTTTAATGTAAGCAAATCTGGGCCCATTCTGAAGCTGGCCAATAGGCCATGGCTGCTGGGCAAGGCACAGAGGACACTTTTGTGCTCTCCTATCTCCTTAGGTGTGCCTAGGCACCTTCTTCAACCTGTTCCAAACTAACCACAGGGAAAGCTGAATGCTCTAGCAAATCCTCCAAGGCAGACTGACATCCTCAGAGAACTGAAAGGGTGTTGTGGAAATGAAAGATAGCAATACTCTGTTAAGCAGAAGAAATTAGGCATGGAGACAAATGTCATTAGTGTCAAGTCAGCACATGGGAAGAAATGTCTTCTCTTCAAGTTCCTGCCACCACAGGCCTCCCAGGCAGCCCCTGCTCCCCACTGCCAGCTCACAAGCAGGCTCTGTAAATATCCCATTAGCATTGCAGCCCCCTGCAGCTGCAGGTCTGGCCCCTTGCCTGAACAAGCCCTGCAGGGCTATTTTTGGGGAGGAGGGGAGAGGGGTTGATGTCTGTCTGAGAAGGGAGTAAGACCAGCAGCTGTCTTGGCAGATTAGAAGGAACTTGTTTGCAAATACTTGTGTTAAAAGAGGCTTCTTTGAAAGGTGTGAGTCTGTAATTTCATATCCAGGCATTGTAAGCTTGAGTCTACTGAAGTATTGCTGTCCTGCAGATCTTGTGGAAAGGGCACATATGCTTTATCAGGAAAGGAGGAAGACTTAAAAATACCAGAAGCTGAATGAAGAACTTCCCTTTTTCTGTCATTTGCAGAGCATCTGGTGACACTCACAACCCCCCAAGGGGCTTTCAAGATGAAAAGCACCATAATGACATCATCTGACAGTCCCACAGGAGGAACTTTGCCTCAGGTATCAGAAATGCAAACTAATTTCTACCCCATGTTCCAAAATGTTGACACCAAATATCAACAACTAGAACAAATCATATAACATTTCCTAAAATAATTGTCTAAGGGTGGCAGGAAAGGGCAGGCCTTCAATAAAGAGACCATCTCTGCCCAGTTACTGACTCTGGTCCATATCAGAAAAACTGATAGCAGTTTCCAAAGGAGCATCCAACAGCAAAAGCAGATTCAAATCAAGTGCTCTTTGGTTATTGCTGCTCACTTGTCTGGCTCAAAGCCCTTTCACTGGTTTCTCATATCAAAGGAAACCTGAGTTTGGAGTCTGCAGCCAGAACTTCCCTACAAATACACTAAGACAGCAAAGCTCCTTTGAAGGCAGCCAGTGAAGTGACATGCCTGCGTCACAGTTTGAATACTATACCATGAGAGCATTTCAGCCTGCATATGCTGCCAAAGATAAAGCTGTTATCATACTGATTATAATGAACTAAATGACACATTAGCATAATTGTATTCAGTAACAGCTCACAGGGTGAAATCAGCTATCAAATGCATAAGCCTAAGAAAGCTAAGGCTTTGGCCTGGATGCAGAACTCAATTTTATTAAGGTGATCTTTGAGTAATGGTTTAAAAAAATGTTGTCATATGCATTGCAAGAATTTTTGAAGACAAAACATTTGCCAGTAATGCAATGAGAACAGCAAGATGCCTGATTCTCAAGGCAGTCAGCATAGGCAGCGGTGAAACTGTTCTCTCAGTAGCTTTCTCATTCTTTTCTCTCTTACACCACTACTTATTACAGCATTACCCCAGCAATTTCCACAGAAAAGTAAGAGTCCAAAATTTTTCTATGGACATCAAAGACTTTGCTTTTGAGGTAAAATTCTCCTTTCCATTTGGGAGAATAATTAATAGTGTTACAAATTTTACCACATTAATGAACACACTTTGATACTTACAGGATTCCCATCTGGGCCAGGAGGGCCTCTATTTCCAAAGTCACCTGGAAAACCCTAAAACAGAAGAGAGAATGCCTGTTCTTCATTATCCAAGCACGAAGGGTCGTTTGAACACTGAATGCCTATGCATATTAGAAATTAGGATATCAGCAAGTGGATTCAGGGAGACAGATGGAGGAATGGGAGAAGCAGAATATTTCACCTGCAGAGTTCAGATGAACAGAATTGAATAGAGGTACTTGTCTCCTAAAATCATAACCAAAAAAAGCTACAACTGCGTATAGTGTAAGCAGAGGGTAAAATCAGGCAACTAAATGCTTTAATAGTAAACAAGTATTACTTGAATTGCTCACTTGTTGTCTCTTTTCATATTTAGTATTTTTACCTGAAATATTTGCCTGTTACCTACAGCATTTACTGGAACATCTATCTTTTGTTGTCTCCCTACTCTTCCCCAGATATTGATGGCTGCAGTTTCAGGTGTGACAATTGTTCATTAGAAACTAATTTTTTCACTTTCCTGGAAAAAAACCTCAGGCAAGTGTTCACATTGGTAAGGACAAAGTCTGCATCTAAAGAAAACAGCAACTGAAACAAGACATGGAAAAGCCCTATTCATGTTATCAGAGTTTTGACTTGATTATTAGCTCAGGGATGCAATCTGATTCGCCAAATCAAGCATCAAAGTTAGAAACAGAATTCAAATTTGCTTGAGAAGCAAAACGAAATAGAAATCCACCACTTTAATGTCTCCAACCTTTCTTGCTTCCTTTGAGGGTTTCACAGATTGTTTTACTTGTTTCTGATGTTACCTGCTACAGAAGCACATGAGCTGCTGGGGAAAAGTGGTTTGGTCTTTGGGTTTTTTTTAAATTAATTTTAATCAGTGTACTATTGCCCATCAGATTTCTCTATTTCTCTGGAAGAGCCACATGAAGCAATAGCTAACTTATACTATTAGTTTGAAGCAGCGCCATGCAATACTTTCGTAATTCCTATCGCTGCATAAAGTTAGGAGAAAGGATGGAGTATGCATCTCCAGAGAAGTCAGCACACTTTGTGATTACATAGTAAGGTCCACAAAAGAATCTACCACAAAATTTGCAGAACACCAAGCTGGAAAGGGATTCTGCCGGGAGAAAGTCCAAGCTAAGGCACTCATACAACAGAGACTTTTCCTAGAACTGAAAAAAACTTGCACAGTATTAGAGTACGAAGATAAACAAGAGAAGTACTGACCTCAAGATATCAGCACCAGGTCATTGACAGTCTACTTTCACAGGAAAAAGGAGCACATTCCATCCTTACAATAATTTTTACATTAGATACTCTTCTTTGTCTTTTCAATGTTTGAATGTCTTTTAGTTCTCCCTTTGTCATCAGGAACAGTACTTTGAGGCATTAACCTTTCACCTCTGTAAGCCTGTGTTCAAACCTGCTGCAGGTCAAAGGTAGAATTCATGTGGACTTTTTTATCTACCTTCTTTGGAGGACATACACATAGCTGTCCAGCTCAGGGCTTCATATAGCAGTGCCTTTCCTTAATGGAATGGGGGAAATGCATTATCGTATATTGAATGAAGAGCAGTCAGCAAGACAATATAAAACTGTGGCAAGGAGGTAGAAAAATCATATCTTAAACCAAAGTAGTTTAAGCACTACTTAAACCATATTTGGCTTTAGTAATAACTTAAACAAAAAATCTATAAAAGTTAAGGCAACTTTTTATGTGTGCATATATATGCACACACCCTGCTAACCCAATGTGTTGAAACAACCTAATACGATCTTGATTCCTAGCAGCACGCATGACTGAATTGCTCCTGCAACCATCAGGAAAGCAAAAGGACAAGAATGCCTCTCAGCAATGAAATTTTTATTCAGGATGTGATCATAGAGCTCACAAATAAGAATCTGTAGACATAACTGTAAGATCTGACAGTACAGATCTTTATAGGGTTACTGTCTTGTCATTTAAAGAGCAGAGGTTAACAGGTTAATGTCCAATAAAGATTTAATTGATTCTCAATCTGTGCATCATTGGCCAAATTCCTGCACAACACTGAAAACGTACTATAAAATTTCACACATGCAAAATGGCTATTGGACAGTGCCTATGTTAAAAGCCACTAGCTGACAGGATGTAGACAAAGACTAATTTACTACCCTTTCTTTATTAGCATAACATTTTTGGTTGTACTGCCTAACATTGCAATATGAGCTGGGGAGCTGCTTTGTCAGGGGGGTTGGACCCAATGATCTCTTGAGGTCCCTTCCAACCCCTACAACTCTGTGATTCTGTGATTGGTAGTTGTTGGAAGAGGCAGAATTGCCGTAACACATGAATATATATATATTTTTTAAAAGCACCACACAAATACAGCCTCAAAAGTGAAACAGAGGATGCAATGGGACAGTTTTACCAGCCACTAGATCATAGATGCAGGTCACAGATGACAGTTTACTTACAGCAGGAACTCAGCATACCATGAGTTATGATAGATTGTTATGATGATAGATTACCCACAGTCATAATCCCATTCTCAACAGCACATGTCTTCTAACTGATGCTGATAAAACTATCTCATTAAGTAGAAAAATGAAAGGAAAAAGCTCAAACAGTCAGAAAGGTCTAAAATTGGAAGTAACAAAAATACTACTGTACATCAAGTGGTTTATTAGATCAATAGTTAGCATTACTATAAAGCATACAAAAGATGAATTTTCATAATTTAATAGAAAAAAACCCATAATTGTTTTTACAGTTACAGTGGACTTCAATGAATTCTTGGTAAAATTTACAAGGTCTGTTCTGTCATACTGACCACTGGTTGTAACTAATTCCATATAGGATAAAACTATATAAAAATATTCCCCCAAATGAGGTAATAGTTTGTATGGAAAAATCACTATGCATCATGCTAACAGGACAGACAATGCATTAAAAATACTGAAGAACTAGCCATATTTCCTATTACAAGCATACAATGGAAATAAATGCAATGTGCATGCTTTTACTATGAAGTATTTTCTTTAAACTATACTGTATGCAAAACAAATCTAAAATTCAAAGAAAGCTGCAGAAATCTGTAATCTTCAAATTATAGGGTTTTTTCCATTTTAAATATGCCAGAGATGTTACAAATATGAATAACTAGTCAATAAACCTGGTAAGCAGTAGTATTTTGAATTATAAGTGCACAATCCCTTGTAGAATCCAGTTTTCTTATACTTTAATATTACTTTCCAAAAATGAGATCATATTTTGAATCTGCTCTCTTTCAGAAGGATCTCTGCCAGTCAGATAGGGTTTTTCTGCCACCCAAGAATTATTATTGACAGATGTTTTATCCAAAGAAATAAGTTGCTTCTTGGAACACAGGGTGAAGCAGCTGATGTAATTCCCATGACAAATTTCCTTTAGTGACAGTGCCCTGCACCACAGCACCAGAGTTGTTAACTCTGTGACACTGTTATGAAACAAGTCATCACAGGTATTGTCTGGAGTTTAAATAACACACATTCTCTAAGCTTGTTATCCAGCAAAGTATTTCAAGACAGGTTCCCATGTGATTGCTCTTCTGGTTTGGTCCCTATATTAATGGCTTTTTATCAAGTAAGTACTTCATAGATCATAGGAAGAGTTTAAAATTAACTTTGGACTTGAGGAAATGACATTGCAGAGGAATCAGTACTGAATGAAGGCAATAATGGACATTATGCAGAGGTGCTTTTGGTGCTGTCACCTATATGAAACCTCTGAATTGATTTGTATAAATAGAAGTCCTTATAAAAGCATAACCCAGCACTGCTAGAAGATGTATTGTTTCTAAATGAAAAACAACCACTTACCACAATATGCACAGCACCAACTGTTAAGGATTGACAGAAAGTACTACACTAGCAATCAGAAGCCTTGGTGAAACCTGCCACTGAGAATGAGATGATAATGAAAAACATGTTTTCCAGAGTACCCTGCTGTAACCTCCTCTTCCTTTTACACACTGGGCACAACCAAACCTTTACTTTCTGTCCAGGTTAGGTCACGCAGAAAATGAAAAGCAGAACCCTTCACAACTTTCATAGTGTACATTAAGGACCAAACAATGATAATCACACAACCACTGAACAAACTTGTTCAACATGCTTGAAGAAAGTTGTCTGAAGTGCTGAGCACAACTGAGTGTATGGGGAGTGGAGAGTGTGACAGAGCACTGGAACAGGCTGCCCAGGGAGGTGGTGGAGTCTCCATCTCTGGAGACATTCAAGACCCATCTGGACGCCTATCTGTGCAGTATGAGCTGGGGAGCTGCTTTGGCAGGGAGGTTGGACTCGATGATCTCTTGAGGTCCCTTCCAACCCCTACAATTCTGTGATTCTGTATTGCAGTTACCAATCTCAAACCACAAGCAAGTTAAAATTGGAAACTCCTGAAGAGCTTCAGAGACCTAAAATAATAAGTCTGCAGCAGAAAACAAAGCAGTTGGCACTGAAGATATACCACAGGAAATCTGTAAACCTTGATAATGTATACTCAGTAGTTGTAGAAATATATGTTGAGGACAGCTTTAATTCACCATAGTCCAGAAATATCAGACATTAGAAGCAGCTGATTTAATTCAAACCAACACCAAAATCAGACTTGCATCATATCTGTACTTTGTGCTACCACTAATTGTGCAGAATATATTTATGTGCTTATGTTGTCTTTTAACAGGTAGCTGACATCAGTAACCATCAGGCTCATCACATTAAGTGTGCCTCACTTCAGAACATCTGCACAGCACCTGCAGTATTGCAAAGTACTAACTAGAAACAAAAGAAAGCCATTATGGAAAAAATGATCCTAACTTTTTTCAGATCATTAAAATTACTGCGTGAACTATAGGTGCATTCATATTGGCAGCAGAAATTGTCACAAGTGTTAGAAGCTTTACCTGTCTTCCTTTAGGACCTCTTTTTCCACGGAAGCCTGGGATGCCCTGAGAAAGATATAACCCATAAGTAGATTTTCTTTTCTTCAGTAGCTTAAATTCAAGCAACTAAACCTGCATTCACTTAGAAAAGACAGTGTGAGAAGAAGCATCATTAAAAAAAAAAAAAAAAAAGCAGCAAGTAATCATAGAGGACAGTGTTCTACAACAGGGGGAGAGAAAGACTGATTGTCTTTACTGTGGCTGCTTCAGAACAACTATGAAGGACGGCCATATCCTGCTTCCATCAAACTACATGGCCACACATACTTTGTGCTCATGAGGTCGGCTATGAGCCAGCAGTGTGCCCCGGTGGCTAAGAGAGCCAATGGGATACTGGGGGGCATCAGGAGAAGTGTGGCCAGCAGGTCAAAGGAGGCGATCCTCCCCCTCTACTCTGCCCTGGTCAGGCCCCACCTGGAGTACTGTGTCCAGTTCTGGGCTCCCTGGTATAAAAAGGACAGGGATCTCCTGGAGAGAGTCCAGAGAAGGGCTACGAAGATGATTAAGGGCCTGGAACATCTATCCTACGAGGAAAGGCTGAGAGCTGGGGCTGTTCAGCCTAGAGAAAAGAAAACTGAGGGGGGACCTAATCAATGTTTATAAATATCTTAAGTATGGGATGGCGGGGCGAATTGGCCAGACCCTTTTCTTTGGTCAGTGGAGACAGGACAAGGGGCAATGGCTGCAAATTGGAGCACAGGAAGTTCCACAGCAACATACGGAGGAACTTTTTCCCAGTGAGGGTGACAGAGCCCTAGGATAGGCTGCCCAGGGGGGTGGTGGAGTCTCCTTCTCCGGAGATATTCAAGACTCGTCTGGATGCCTATCTGTGCAGTATGAGCTGGGGAGCTGCTTTGGCAGGGGGGTTGGACCCCATGATCTCTCGAGGTCCCTTCCAACCCCTACAACTCTGTGATTCTGTGGGAAGCAAGAAAAAGCTCAAGCACAGAGTGGCAGAAATGGAGATTTCCATTATTGGTGTTGTTGCAAACACCACCTAACAACTGGCAAATAGTAATTATTGACTGAACAACATTGCTTCAACGAAAAATACTCATTGTGGACCTTGGAGGTAAGAAAAAAATATCACTAACTCCAGAAGCTCTTGATTAAATTCAAATGATAATTTACAGCTGCTCCCCATGTAACTAGAGCACCAGTGCATGACACTGATTAGACTCGTTAGGTACGAGATATTTATTTTATTTCCCCCACATCATTTTTGCATTTAGACAAAGACTCAAACGAATGTTTATCCCTTGTACATTTTTCTCCATTCTAACATATAGTACATTACCACACAAACATCAAAATTTCCTTAGTGTTCCATTAAACCCACCCTTTCTCCTTCAGGTCCTGGTTGTCCTGCCACTCCTGGCTGTCCAATGAAACCCTAAAAACATAGGAACAAATTTTGAATACAAAGCTGTTTCTTACCCTCACTGCTTGCCCCTTGTTAATGGCCAACTGTGGGTTCAAGATGCAGGGATAAAATTCAGGTTCATTTGAAACTACTAGTGAAGCTCAGTCAAATGTGACTCAGATTTACTCTCCAACCAACAAGCAAGAACAATTTCATATTATAGGGGAATGGAATCAATTAATAAAGAAGTACTAAGGAATTGTTCCAATAAGAAAAGGTTGCAGAAATGTTATTTATTACAATATGAAACATGATTAAACTACTGAAGTTAACTTTAATAATGAAATACACCAGCAAAGATGTTCTCATCTTTAAAAACACTGTGATCACTGTTATACTGCATGCAAGAGCCGCTGTCATAAGCAGAATAATTTTCTTAAAAGTTCAGTCCCAACTTATCCTCAGAAAGTCAGAAATATATCCTCTAGTATAACCAGTTGTATAGACACAGAAGCATGCTGTTGACTCATCAGAAATGCTAGTACCATTTACAAAAACAGTAGTATAGATGGACTTTGCACTGCTAGAATCAAACTGAGATTGGAACAAAAATGTTACTAAAAATAATTCCTTGCTTTCACCTCTCTCCAGTCCTCCAATTGTAATGCTTAGAGGGGGTTTTTTGCCTTTTTTTTTTTTTAGTTATGAAAGACTGCCCATGTTGTCATCCAGCCCTAATGAGAGTAATGAAAACAAAGACACTTCTCTATCATGTTGCTATACACCTCTATGGCACAGTAATTTGTCTCAACAGGGCTGTGTCATCACTTTGTTGGAAGACACTTGTAGAATTCATATACAGGAATTAGCCATAAGACCCAACAGGTGATTTTCCCTAAAAACACTCATATGTTGGCCATTGTTAGCTTTGTGTAAACAGAACAGTAGTAACTTTTCAGGAAATGGCTGGGATCTCTTAATGTCTTGTTGGTTGAGAGAAGAATGAGACAAAAAGCATTGAGAATCCAAGCAAAAATAAACCAAAGAAATGTAAAAGATACAATCCCTGAGGGTGCAATATTCATTGGCCTTGATCCTAACTTCCTAAATTTTTCCATCACTAATGAAAACTAACATCAAAAAACCCCACCCCCAAAGACCAGACATATGTTTAAGAAGCTGCTGCAGGTGAAGGCTTTTAGTAACCTTATTGAAAAGACAGGACAATAAAAAATAAAAAACCTAGAAAAAATATTTTAATAGATACTTAAGAACACAGCGCACTGCTCAGCAACCTGTACAGGATGAGCTGAGGGCCTTAAAGCACCTAGCAAACGGCTCCTTCAAATCCTAGGTGCAACCAGCAAAGCAGACAAGTTTCTTGAAATCCATATCTAGTGCCTGATGGTAAGAGTCAGTCTAAAAAAATACTTATACAGGTATGTGTAGGCATGCACAGGTACCCATTAAAAAAACGCAACACAAAACCCAAACCAAACATCAAAACCAAACGTTGAATTACCAGAGCATTAAGAGGCTTCAATCCCTGGGATATACATGACTACAACTGAACCATTCTAGAAATCTGAAAATCACTTTCATGGTTTTATGTGACAAGACAGTTTCCCTTCATCAGCTTCTGTAGCTGTTACAGATTCCAAGTGCCAGATACGTCTGCCTTCTTGACAGCTTTCATTATGGAAATAATGCTTCAGGCAGGAAACGTCCGCTCCTCTTCGCTCCCAGCTCACACCCCCACATTCAGCATTGCTTTCCTTCTCTTCCCTGCACACATTCTAAGTGAGAGGAAGGGCAACAGTGTAAGACTGCACTATTCTGCTCACTGTGGGGGGAAAAAATTACACAGACTTTGAAAGCAGCATTTTTTCTTCTGATGGTCCTGTTGTGGTTCAAGCAGGCATATAATTGGCACAGTTGAATCAAACTCCTCATCCCCTTTTTTTATGTATGGGTAAAAATAGACACACATGTTGAAAAGCTTAAAATGTTTACTTACTCTTACACCTTTAGGGCCTGGGTTACCTTCTGGTCCAACTAAGCCCTATTACAGAGACAAGGGTTGTACTTAATTTTAAACAAGCAAATATGCCCCCTTAAGAAGAACTGTAAGACTATTCGTTAACTATAAATTGGCAATACGTTCTTAAAATTATTAGGATTGAAGAGGGTCACATCAAGCAGTCCCCTGGGACCATGCTCAGAAAGATCTCTCATTAACTCATGGCTGAAACTATGACTGAAGCTACCTTTACATTAAAATTATTTTTTCTGGGAGTAAATTTTTTTCCATACCCAGTGATCTTGCGTTACAGTGACATCATTTCACAGGATTTTTCATAAGCTTTTAGATTTGGACACATTTCCAATTATTTTCAAGCCAATGTCAAAATAGAATATGTAGTCCAAATGCTCTAAACATTTTCTGTGCTTCAACACAAACATGTCACATTACCATTACTATATAAAATATTGTAATGGAATTTTAAAATATATAGCCATTACAAACCTAATCTAATAAAATGCTTAAGTCCTGGTCAAATTCAGCCTTCAAACAGACACAAAACCACAAAGTCAATAATTGCTTTTGGCTCACAAACCTTTATATAAGGGAAATAGTGAATGTTTCTACGCAAGGTCTTATTTTTCTTAATACAGGACTGAAGTATCTATTAGATTATATGTAAATTAAAAATAAAATCAATATTTATATAAATGCTTTTGTTTATACAAAGCTGCTTTCTGGCTTTATTGGTTCTCCTCAAATGTCTGAAGGTGGCAGGGAAAGAAACTTTAAATGTTCCTTTTCCCTAAAGGGCTGAAGAAAATACATTGGTCAAAAGGGGAACTACACAACAGGTGGTTTCCTATTGCTAATGGGCTCAAAATATAGAGAAGATAAACCACATTGAACTGTGAGAGGTTTATGAAGGAGTGTGGTGTTTAGACTTTCAGAACATCTATGTCTTCCAGAAAGGTACAGCATTACTGCTTCTAACCCATTTAAAAAGTCGTAAGACTCAACATTACCTAAAGGGTGCTGCCTGTGAATGTGGTTTGTTCTGAGGATAAATGATAGACTGTAAACAAATGCATCTATGCTATAGTTGTTCCAAAAGAGTTAGATCTGGTACTTTTGAAAACAAATCCAACAAAACCCCACCCCAAACCAAAATGGCAAAGACATTAGTGTAGTTACTGCACCTGCCTGCCAGGGTAACCGACTGCTCCAGTGTTGCCAGCCACTCCTGGAATTCCCTAAGTGGAAAAAGAGGTTGGGGAGTGGGGAGAAGGAAAGAAAGAACAAACCAGATTCAAAGTTGTGTTTTGGAGTTCGCTTGTTTTGTTATTTCTCTTTTAACCCCTAGTCTTATGACACAGCTTAAGCTTAAGGAAAGATTGCTTTTTAAGCAAGCTAAATAGCAACACCCTAAACTTTCGTCATCATACATAAGTAACTCCAATTTCAGTTACATATTTAAAAAGCATTACAAAAAGAAAGCATTATTTTGTGGAACACAACACTGCATCCCTTATTACCATAACAAAAATATAGATGTTATTTCTAAAAAGTAATTGAAGAGGACTGCAGGAGATTGATCTTTAGAATGAGGTAACTGCACTGGTCTTAGCTGCATTTGAATAATACATTAAATGTTTCATTGAAGAAGAATCCTTGTGTTCTTACAAAACCAAATTTCTTTCTTTCTTCAAGAATCAGGTAAATATTCCACTGGACAAGTCATGAACATACAGAACTTCTCCCCATCTTCTTCCTCCTAATAAAATCCAAAAGTAATTTTTGTTGTTGTTTTATTACTTAACATCTGTGAACCTGTCTATTTCTGGAAAAATGTGCTTTCTGAAATGGTGCCAAATGCCATGGCCCCATCACAGAGACAGAGGAATCACCACCTACCTCTACTCATTTAATTTTATTTTAAATAAGCCAAGCCTATAAATTGGATGCTCTCCCAGTCTGACCATTCCACCCACTGTCATCTGTCAGTGTTAACATAGCAATGGATCAGGACTTCCTCTCTGAGCTGTTCAGAGCTCATTTATGGTGAAACAGCAGTCATAGGAAGCAGAGCTAAGAAGTGTAGATGCAAAATGCAGTTGCAGTATTTTTTCTTTAAACGAGCTGCCATTGAGACAATTCTGTCACCTGCTTTCAACTGGTAGTGTAGTGATTCATCTTTTGACAGATGTTCTGTCATGGAACTAGGATCCATGATCTCCTATTTTGGCTCAGATGTACCTCAAAATATGTGTATATAAAAAAACCCTAAAAAAGCCATGGAATCATTGCATTTACAATTTCTCTTTCAGAACTTTCCTTTGTAACCAGCTGCTCATGGAGTTCCATAATTCATAAATTCAGATGAGCACCTGTCCTTGCTGTGCAAACTTCTAAAAACTACAAACACAGGTAGGGGCTACAGATGACAAAAACTGGTCTAACTCATCACCTTCACCAGCCAGGCCTGAAAATATCAACAGTAAGAACTACATGCAAAACAAAACTATTTCAGGCAAAGTGCTCTCTTAAAAGTTATGTCAAGAGTATTTTCTCAATGATAATAATGAAGGAAAATATTTATAGCAGCAGTAGGATAATGCTGAGATATCAAACAGTTGCACATCACCAGCTTTCACATTTCTGAACATGAATCACCCTTGAAGGAACTTGTATGCTTGACTGCATCAAACATGAGCAGAATTATTATCCCCTCTGAAATAACCAGTTACTTTTCACCCGCAGCTTCTAAGATTGAGACACTTTTCTCCTGATGTTAGTAATGACTTTTTTTCACTGGCTATCTCTCACTGCTAAGTAACAGTCATCACAGAAAAATCCCTGTGGGCCTGTAATAAAAATCACCACGCATTCAGCTAAGATTTGTGTTTAAAGCCTATTAAAGTAACAGATGATGTTTATGAGTTTACATCTCTCTTTGGGTTTCTATCATTTGTTACCATCGCCATTTCCCTTTTAAAGTCATCAAAAAGGATGCTTCCATCTACTCTGCCATTGGGAGCCTTGTTAATGCCAAGACAACACATCTGCAATCAGAGGTCTTTGAAATGTACATTCAGATTGCTTCTTAAACTGACATGGAAGGCAAATACCCTTTTCGTTTTCTACATGCTCATATATGTAAAAATGCATTAAATCAGTAGAGGGTTTGAGACAACTTGAACTGTGTGTCTAAAGAATTTTACATCGCCTCTGTCAAGCCAGGGAGGTAGTTGAAGAAAAAAAACCTGGTCATTTCCATTTAATTTAGACCACTTTTTATACCACACTGATCTCTTAAAAAAAAAAAATCTAAATCCTTGGTCAAGAACAATCAAGTATTTGCTTAAACAGTCAGAAATTTACATTGATTGTTTATATTGAACAGTTACGTTGGATTATACATTCTATTATGCTTCTTCTATCCTCAATTGTTCATTTGCATAGCATACTGCCTTTTCATCACTTACCTGCTCACCCCGTGGCCCTCGCAGTCCCAGATAACCCTTAAGACCCTGCAAGTAGAGACACAGATATGTAAAAAACACAGTTAAATATACAAAATGGACCTTTTTACTGACTCCAAATTCCCTTTATCAAGAAAAAAAAATCCAAGCTTGTTTGCCTGCAGCATTAGTGTGGTTTACATCTAGCATCTTGTATGACAGCTGAGTTAGAGAAAGGAAGTAAGAAACCTTTGTGGCAGTTCAGCCAATTTCAAGATATCAGCATGCCTAAAGACAGTTCCAGACTTGTACACTTTTAAAAAAATGGAGGCACAGGATGCTGTCCCATGTACTGCAGGAGTCGCTACAGGAGGAGTCACTGCAGACATACATGAACTGCTGAAGCTTGATAATTGGACTAGGTATAGTCCATTTCCCCATCCCACATCCTTATCACTACATGCCCTTGCTGAACAAGGCAATTCAGTGTTGAGGTATAAGTAGAGGGTCATCCCAAACTATTCTAGGTCACTCTCAGGAAAGACCTTCCAGGACACATGATACCTCTTCTTAAAATTAACTAGAACACGTCTCAGCCCTTACGCTCTGGAATTTATAACAGCAGGGAGAGTAGCCCGTGCCTCATTCCGGAGACCTTCCCTGTGGAATCATGAAACTGTCAAACTTTACTTCCTGCACGTTGACCATTTCATGCACATTTTAGCTTTTTAAGAAAAATAGAGAATTAAAAGCAGAGCTGGAACCTGCCATCTGCACCAGTACACTTGAAAGGGGAAATTTCTTCTTGGATGTCTTTACACTGTACTAAACATACCCAAACAAGCTGACCTAAAAGGGAGGCTGTAACACTTGCATGATTGATGCAGAAGCCAAGTATCTGGTCTCCACATCCCTTGCAAGAGGTACTGCGAATACGCAAGTTCCAAAAGCTACAGCTTGAAAGAGAAAGACCAAAGCAATCCTTATTCTGGATAGAAATCTATCACAAAATTGGCCTCAAAGACATTGACTGAGTAGCAGGAGTGTCTTGGCTGATGTTAAACATCTGGTTGCCTTGCAGCATGATGATACTTATTAGTCAGTCGCGATTTGAGACCCACTGTAATAAGGAGGAATTCTGCAACTGATTTCAGCAGATCTGGTATTCCAAACTTTTGCATAAGCTTCTGCATGACCACAACAGTATTTATGTATGAAATTAATTATATTATCATATACAACATTAGAAGATGGAGTGATTCTGCATTGTGATAATTTTAGATAATATTTATATCTATCAGGCTTCAAAATTTGCCATTTTGCTATTAATGGTATGTTTCAGGAATCTAAAGCATCCAAAAGAGATACTGTCATCAAGAAACCCAAAGGCCTAATTTTCTGAAAATCCAACACATCAGGTGTATCCCTTCACTTTGTTAATCACACACAGGGCATTACCAGAGGAAAACTGCTCTGAACTCATATTTTAGAGTACTCAGGTGTATCCCTTCACTTTGTTAATCACACACAGGGCATTACCAGAGGAAAACTGCTCTGAACTCATATTTTAGAGTACTTTGCCCATATTCTTATTTTGAGTTAACACAGCCTTAACTCATTCTAACTCACTGTCTGGGAATGAAGTTAAACCATGCTAATGGTTTACATGAATACAATTCCAAAGGGACAGTTTTTACATAGGGGTTTCCTTTGCTGTGACTTTGCTAATCTTCTTAAAATTTTTAAAGTTTTTTATTAGTTTGGGTTTGTATTCTTGAGTGTACCCATATTAAATAAGACTCAGGTTATTCTGAACATCTAAGATGAAACTAAAGAAGGAGAATGCAAGTTCACCTACAATTACTGCAAAAATTAAATACTTCCCAATTTCTAATGAAGATTAATTCTCCAGTCTAAAAGCTCAGTGTGGAAGACAAAGGTTTGAAGCTCCCAACTACAATATCTGACTTCAAGCACATTGGAAAAACACAGTAAGTTGCAAGAATACTTTGGTCTGTGTGATACAAAAGTCCTTACAGCTTACAAGTAAGACTCAGAAAAGACTTCATGGCAAGTTTAAGTGTCTGACTTCTACCATATGCCTAGCACAGAGGGATGTAGACTGAGTGAAGCCTGTGTATAGCAAAATGGAGATGTTAAATTATAACAGCAAGGACTCTTCAAGCCAAGTCTTTCTATCTTACTGGTGCTCATTATGTATTATTAGAATTTCTATGCATTTGTTATTAAAAAAACATCTGGCACAACACAAACAACTTTGCTATAGACCCAAGAAGTTTCTGTAACCTCTAAAAATCAGTAGGTGAACTGTTATACCTAATGCTACAACTATCAGCTAGAGAAAGATATTACAGAATCACAGCTGTAGGGGTTGGAAGGGACCTCGAGAGATCATGGGGTCCAACCCCCCTGCCAAAGCAGCTCCCCAGCTCATACTGCACAGATAGGCGTCCAGACGGGTCTTGAATATCTCCAGAGAAGGAGACTCCACCACCCCCCTGGGCAGCCTGTCCCAGGGCTCCCTCACCCTCACTGGGAAAAAGTTCCTCCGTATGTTGGTGTGGAACTTCCTGTGCTCCAACTTGCAGCCATTGCCCCTTGTCCTGTCCCCACAGACCAAAGAAAAGGGGCTGGCCTATTCTCCCTGCACCCCATACTTAAGATATTTATAAACATTGATTAGGTCCCCCCTCAGTCTTCTTTTCTCCAGGCTGAACAGCCCCCGCTCTCTCAGCCTTTCCTCATAGGATAGATGTTCCAGGCCCTTATTAGTCTTTGAAAAGTGCCAGAAAATAAATTCTGAGCATGGTGTAAGTCTGACATATAAACAGACTTCCACACGCTGTCACATGAGCCTTTGCAATGCTTACTTATCAGCTCCACGTTGTCACCACATGGCAGCAAGTTTTGAAAATTATCATTGGCAAATGGCTTGAATGGTTTGGGTTTGGTATTCCCCCCCCCCCCCCCCGACCCAGCTCCATTTTATCTTGTTTGCTGGTGTTTATTAACACAACTAAGATTTCAGCTAGTGTCTTGTAGCCAAAGTATCCTAAGGAACGGAAATGTATTTCTACATGCTTTCTCTTTTTTTGTCAGTGATAAGCTGGACCTTTTCTCCACCTAATTCAGTGGAGAAGTTCCTCTCACAGAGTTGAAGTTTCCTCCTGTTTGAGGGGGAAGGAGCAGCAGTGGGAAACACTTGGTAGCATAGCATTGACATCACCACAAGTACTGCTTTAAATTTATCTGCCTTACCCTTTACAGGATACAAAAGCAGAGACAAAGGAAATACAGAGCCCTTCTCAGGCTGCAACCAAGCTTTTTTCTCCAACTTGTCTTACCACATTATACCTTTGTATGTGAGTTATACCAGGACTTTATAGATCCCAATTCCTGTGATTTACTGTTAAACACATACTAGGGAATACAGCTAGCTCAAATATTGTAGCCAATATTTTTAAAAATCTTTTCCAGTGTAATTGCAAAGTACCTGCAACCACAGAGGCACCACAGTCATTTTAATGTATTGGTATGATCCCAGGCAAGGTAATGCCTGGGAGCGCTGTCCTTTGGCTGACAGTCTGCCCCCAGTACTATGTGGCTAGTAGAGCCAAGAACTGGCCTGTCTGTACAATGAAATAGGTCTTATTCAGGAAGAGGATGGAGCTTCTGCTCTATGAGGTCTCTGGACTGATATAAGGAAAATTTTGAGTGCTGATTTAAAGCTGGCCCTGTCAAGACAGGTCAAGATATGAGATCAAGCAACTCCTCTGGAAAAAGCACTTTCTTCAAACTAACCCTCATCTCCTGACATTGCTTCTCTGCTTCAAAAGATGCCAGACACAAACAGGCCTCTGGACACTTCACAAACATGCAATTTTCTGTTCTTATGCTAGAACAAATTTGGAGCCCTACCCCTAGCAAAACTCAGCTTTTTATAGCATGTGCTACAGGCATGAGAAATATGTCATATTTTATATGCAACCACAAGGACGCATACTCCAACACATGGCATATAATGAAAAATAAAGTCAATCACAATAATCTGTTCCCAGTGTCTTGATTATTAACATACGTTTGTTTATTATCTCACTAAAAAGCCCTGATGAGTCTCAGCTTTATAAAAAGAAACATAATTTTATAGTTCTAATCCAAAACAGTAGTTTACTAGTGCTGTTCTATTGTATTGATGGTTTCAAAATATCTTTTTCTTTTTTTTTGTTTATGGGGTGGAGGGATAAAAAAATATTTCCAAGAAGTTCTTCTCACATGATCTCAGATATTCAGAAAAATAGAACTAAAAGCACTTGAAATATGGCTTCTCCAAGTCATTCTAGTAAAAATAAAAAAGTGCTTGCCCCGAACTTCCACAACACAATTTTTTTTGGTATAAGCACCAAATAACATTGCACAGAAGTTCCAAACCAGGCAAATTCTGATTAGAAAACTTGTTAAACACAGTTCCTCCAGAGCCACCCTGGAGACTCCTTCAGTCTGCTGTGCTCATTTTAAGGCTGTCTCCTTTCTGTTTTGACATCCTTCATGTTCCCTTCCCAAAACTCCTAGTTTGCCTTGTGCTTTTCTTTGTGCATAGGACTTCCATCATTTGGATATGTTTCTTAAATGCAGCGTGTGACACCTGACTTTTCTCATATAAAAAAATATCACATTACATAGCATCCAAAATTGGAACTTATTCCACCTGAGTTCTATTTCAGCAATTCTGGCACACATTTGGAAATAAGCAAGTAATTCAGAAATACTGAGTACATGGTCCCATGGAGATTTTTCTATATTAGAGATCACACAACACAGAAAAAAGAACATTGGATACAAAAATGGCTGAATCTTGCAGGCAAGCCTAACATCCCTACTACCTATTCTGTTCGGGCAGAGGAATGCTAGCCTTTTTAAGGACACCGACATAAGCAGCTGTGACTTACATTCTTTTGCCATGACCTCACTTGCTTTAGTTGCAAGGCAGGGTTTTGCACTGACAGCCCTGGGAGGCTGACACAGCAGGTGGTCAGGACCAAGCACAGGTCGAGCACCCTTCCATTTCCTCTTGACCACCATCCATCCAGCTGCTAGCCATGGATTTGTGCCAGGGGAGGTTACATGTAAGTGGCAACAGAACCTTACCTTCTGGCCTTTGATCCCAGGTGGACCTGGAAAGCCTATGGGGCCTGGATCACCCTGTCCAACAAAAACATCCAGCATCACTCTGTTTCATTGGAAAAGGACACACAGCTAAAAACATATAGGACTTTGTATCTTCTCTACAGTTTCAGACATTTGGTATGAAGTAGAAACTAATGTTTTATCACGCAGAGAGTATTTGCTGCTTTGTCGGGTTTTTTTTCGAGGAAGAAAGTTGAAAAGACAACAGTTCCTTAACTGCCAAACCCTGGCTGGAACAGATCACCACCTCACACCTTTTCCTTTTAGCCAACATAAGTAGGAGTGAAGAAGCTATGCAATTCTTGAGGTAACTCTTCCCTCAGAAGTGAGTGGTATTTTAAACTATTACTCTTGATTGTTGTGTTACTGTTATGGCAGTAATCCTAAACCAGGAATCAGGACACTGGCATGTGCTGCATAAAACATGGTGTAAATCTAATCTGTGTAAAAGAGAAGATGATGCATACAGATAAAGGTGTTATGGTGGGCTATAGCTATTCTCATTCAAGTTCTTTAAACCTTGCAGTTTTGAAGATTTGAGTATCTCAAATGCCAGGGAGCTGGAAAAAGATCCATTTTCTTATACGTGCTTCAGTTCTTCTTTCCTTGCTTAGGTCTGACAGGGGAGATGCGCTCTTTCACGATTAGTGCCAAAATTCAGTGAGTCAAAGATTGGATCCTGGAAGTCAGTTAGCAAAGCAAATTCAAGTCTTTTACTTCGGGAGGGCAAATTGGACTTTGGTGAAAAATTAAGAACCCGGAATAATGAGAACAATAAAAATGCCTATTCATCCCATATTTTGGGATTATAGATGCTTTCTACATGTATTAAGTGTAGGTGATACCTGTACATGAGTGGGCTTTAGGCTGTTCCATGGCAGCTTGGGCTCATGACAAAGCTGGATTTTCAGGTGAACACATATAAACTCACAACAGTGGGATTAGATTGCCATAAACAAAAGGTGGTTAGCTTAAAATAATGTTACTATTCCTACAAAACATGCACCTCGATTTCTCATCAGTGCACCAACAGACACATTTCTGAACTTTGCTCAGCAATCCTTTAACATTGGAAATACATATTCGTGAATTTTAGGGTTTGACAAAATGCACACATTAAAAAAATAATGTTATATACTGATCAGCAGCTACTAAATAATATCTGCTAATACTTGCTTCATTAATGAGTGTAGTCCTGGACCCCTACGGTATTTTCTACTTAGCACAAATGCTCCACAACAGAACTACTAGAAAACGCTCTTAAAACTTAGCATAAATACAAGATATTCTAAATAGTATGGTGTAAGCTAGCACATTAATATAAAAACATACAATTACCTTTTTAATATTATCACATTGATTTAATAGTTTAATATATACCTAGTAGTTTTGCAATATAAAAATTAAATAGTCACAGGCTTTTAAGCCCACAGTTTCTATGAAGAACCATTTTAAATAATAAAGCTTTGAATATCTATTTTTTTTGTCTTTGATTAATTACATCCCCTGTGTCTGCACTGGTCAGTCTCACATGATTAAGTGTCAAAATAACACCAGTAAATACAAAACATTGAGCTGTTATAACAAGACCTTAACAAAAGAACAGGAAAGACAAAACATTTCCGTATAATTAAGAAAATGTTACCTTTTCTCCTCGTTTTGCTCGTCCTGGAGAGACTCCTGGGTCTCCTTTAGGGCCCTGTTACAGGGAAATTAAGTTCATTAATATCACCAGGAAGAGACCATTTAATAGTATATGTGGAAACATTTACACTGGTAGAGCAAGAGTAGGGGAAGCGCTCATATAAAAATGTACTTTTCTTAGGGATTTGCCCTTTCAAAACTTTTCCAGTCAAGAACTACAAGAAAAAAAAAGAGTGTGAGTTCACATCAAAATGAAATTTATGAAATCTAGAAAAACGTAATGGCACAATGATATCTGCTAAGAATATTTTATTGGTAAATCCAGGCAGGATTGCAGCATACACCAGCTGGTCTCCCCATGTCTCCACTGCTTCAGGGCACCAACTGTTCCCTGAACACAGTACGAGATTATCAGCCTCTGTTACTGCATCCATTGTAACCTTGTCCAGGGTCCCTTAAGCTCAGTACCTGCCCCATGAAGCACAGACACTGTGGCTGGGAAGGAGAGAGCTGCAAACAACACACAACAAAAGCCGCTCAACACACATGGCAAAAGCCATGCAGCAGAAACAGGAAGGATGCTGCCACGCTGATCTCTCCTATTTCAAATCTACATTGCTGGAGCCTGCCACCACATGATGCTATCATCCTCAGGCAGCTTTGTCACCACAAACGTGCACCCCCCAGTCAAGCGTCCTGTCTTTACAGCAGGAGTCACCAGACAATGGCACCTCCCCAGAAAGCCCAGGTTGAACTGTAAACTGCTTCATGCTGCCAAGGAGTCACCTGGGGGGTTCCTAGAAACATAGGCTGAAACCACATTCACACACTCAGAACTGAAAATAAAGTAATTGGGAAGGAAAGGGAGAAACCCTTGGTCTAATTCATACTAAAAACTGCATGCAAAAGGCACAGTAGCATTTAATTGACCTGTTCATACGAACAGCATGGGTTACAACAGTGCTCTTGCTGTTAGAGATTTAGAGTAACAGTGGGTGTTAAAAGCATTAAGAGCTTCATGTAATGTTTCGTGTAACCCACTACAAATAAAACTATCCCACAGCAGCACTAAATTAAAGATGCTACGTGCACTTTATTGAAAGAGCACTGAAGTTGGGGAAAATGCATGGTTAGACATCACCAGCACGACCCTACTTTAAGGGCCCACACTGGTTGCTTAGAGGGATGTAAAAGACAAACAGCACCTGGCTTCCCAATGGTGAGCCATTTCACACCTCTAAGAGTCCTTGTCAGGACCTGACCCTTCAGCCTTCCTTTGCATGTAAGATTTGTACCTGGGAGGCCCCTTGAGAAACTGACCCTGTTGAATACTAATGCAAACCTGAAAATATGACAAAATGAATCCATTGTGTTAAACTGATGTGTCATGTAACAGCACACACTGTTCTTCAGCATGCCAGGAGTTATCTGAACATTTTCCAAATTTGGAAGGTAAATATTCCTTGAACAACTTGCATCTGTCTTCTGTTTCCATTTGCCAATGCAGACATATTAAATTAAGAGTTGTAAAAACCCAATCAGTTCTTGGTTATTTAAAACATGGGCCTTCTGATAACTTGTCCATCGCCTTTCCCTTATAGGCATAATTAATTTCTCATTGGTTTTTAGATTAAAAACACAGAGCCATAGTTATGCATGGCCTTCAGTTGTGAATCATCAACACCTCACCACCATATCCATGTAACATTGCAGTGTAGTTTGAATCGTGCCAAATCCACAACCTGGATTTTCTTCACTAATCTGTTTTTCAGAGCTTCAGGAATATAGCCAAAACTCATGAATACTTTTAAATTATACTAAAAGATGTCCACATAATTTTAATTTAAAAGAAGTGTTTCAGAAGATATTTGTATTGAAAGGATAATTTGTAATCTAACAAAAATTACTAAGCATCTAATAATGTTCACATATATATATATTTATATATGAAAACACTTCCTTCTAGTCTTAAAATCATGGAGTCAGCTACAGAAGTAGTCAGAATTATGATCCAGTGAAGGGGGAAAATGCATTATAAAACAAATCCTAGGAGTAATTGCTCACAATTTATTTCCTAGTGATGTATATACAGCCAGCATAAATATTGTAAAAACTAATTCCAACTCTCTCTAGTTTGTACAGAACTAGATAAGAACAAAAAGCACACAAACAAAATGGAGTCACTTGGTTTTACAGCTTTTTACACTGAAAGCTTTAATAAAATTCTTTCTAAGTCCTCGAGCAGTTTGTAACACCTGTCATGACAGGTCAGATTCCTGCCATCAGGAATTGCACTAAAGCAAGTCATGGTTGCTACTGGTTATTTCCTAACATATCTATCAAATTGTTGAAAGTAAATATGAGTTGAAGGCATTCTGCAACTGCACAAATCTGTCAAATCTATTTAGAGGACCTTTGTTGCACACGTTTGAAGGACTTTATCTGAGCTTCCCATCTAATATTTTGGCTTTGGTTTCAAGTATCACATCCATAAATCTTCATAAAATTATTCTAGCGTGTTAAGCAAGTGATAATATCTGAAATACTGGAGTAATGAGTTATCAAAGGTTGAGCATTGACAAAAAATGAGAGATATTTATAGAGTGTAACAGTCTATTTTTATTCATTTTTGTTAAAAAAAAAAGCAAGGTAAAAGGTTACAGCAATTAAATGTTTATTCTCACTTAGATTCCAGTCTATCAAAGAGGCTGAGCGGATTTTCAAGAATTCTTTTGGGAAGTACAGGTTACTTCCACAGATAATAGCCTCCAGGACATCCTTCTGCACACAAAAGGGTTTGGTTTTTTTCCCTCTGAATAAACTGCTATTTTGTTTTGATTTCAAATTCAATGTGATGGATTACACTTAATTAAAATATCTTTATATTAATAGCCTCCATCTGTAAACCAAAGAAGGCAAATTGCTGCTATTACAGGAAACAGTTCTGGGGCTTCCAGAAAGTTGTTAAGAAGTTCATGTACTTACATGGCAATGTGGTTAAATTAACTCACCTTTGGACCTGGCAATCCTGGCAAACCTGGATTACCATGTGGTCCTGGAATACCCTATAAAAAAGATAAAACAAAAGAATTTTTAAAGTATGGGATTATTCAGTGCTTCACTGAACAAGAATGAACAGTTTGCAGAAAATCGTTTTGCTGCATCATTGATGCTTTTAGAAGCACTGGATGGGATTTTCAAAGGATTCTGAAGAAATAAAACATGCACATGTCCCTCAGAAATGTAAGTACTTCCCTTTCTTTTTTAAAAAAAAAATCTGTTTCTATTTTCTTCAAGTAATTCTTAACAGGTACTTGGCACACTGTCACTGCAATATTGCTCTCCAGCTACAAAACTTGGAAGCATGGGGGGGGGGAAAGAAATCTGAAAAATCGGATTCTAAAGTACCCAGCTCTACACTGCAAACTGGTGAAAACCTGACCCTGCTAAGTTAGCAACAAAGCTTTTTGAACCCAAGCAGTTAATCCAAACCCCAAAAATATTAGTAATCCTTTTCATCTTTCTCATATATTCAGTGGTCTTACAATAGACCAACTCAAGCATTTGTCTTTCCCTTGCTGAATTTACTGATTATACCTTGCAGTAACACTGAAAGCTGTATCTCTAGTTAAGGACAGCGTTGACATAACTCCAAAGAAACATTACTCTTGTGTGGTCTCAGAGTGTAACTGGCACACTGGCAGCTCTGGAGGCACCTTCAGGGACTTAGGAGAAAGGAAACACATAGAAAGTGCCAATGTAGCTTCAGTGCTGAAATGTCTCTGAACCTTTGCTGCTTGCAGTATTATCATCTTGAGGAACAGTACTGCAACACAGAGGTACAAAGTTACTGTTGTGATATGAGAAGCATCACAGGGATTTCACCTCACAACCAACTAATTCTGCAATTGCTGAAACTTAGCTCTCAAGAAAAAGCATAAGCCAAGAAACTTAGCTTAATTGTCAGATGGACTTCTTTGCTATAGAATTAGAGAGTGCAACGTCAGTTTTTACTGGAAATCTAGCCATTAATCAGGCATTGACACCATGCCCAAAGTGTCCAACCGATGTGAAACTGTCATGATCAAGTCTGGACACACACCCAAGAGACACTGAAGAAGGCCTGGGCAATGCAGCTCTGGACTCTGCTGCTTCACTCCAACACCTTGAGTCATGTTTCAGGATCACAAGTGTCAGCTCATGTAAGGAAGACATGAGGTGTAGAAGACATTGTAATGAAGACATGAGATTGACACAAAATTCATCAAATTTACCAACAGGGCTTTATTAGCTTTATGGATCAAAAAAAACCTTCTCTATCTTAACATGAATCTTCATTAGCTGTGCACAATACTGACAAATTCAAGAAAGTAAACTAAAGGGTCCTGGTATTTTAAAAAAAAATAAATTCTTTGGTCAAATGGTTCTATAGGCTTTCTTGGTACATATGAATACATATTTTGAACTCAGAACTACTGGCAAATATTCACCTTGGGTGAATTTCCGAGAACCTTTCCATGTTTTTTTTCAGACATCCTATCATAAGCTGTCTCCTCACATTGGAAAGCATGTGCTACTCAATAATTAATCCAGAAAACTCAAAGCACAGCACCATGCTGTTAAGTACTCTACACCTGTAAAGAGAGACCTGCAGGAAAAAAAACCCACAAACCAAGATCCAACCAAGGTAAGAGATCTCAGCAACAGGCATGGCATTATACATAGGCAGCCTCCTCTAATCTAGAGACAATGTCCCATTTGCAAGGACATACTTAGGTATGTGGAATCCTTCCTGCGGCGCAGAAGCACCTTCAACAGAAGCACTTTGCAACATTGAAAGTCGTAAGAGGTCATATGTAGAAAAGAATTTGAAAAAAGGACCCAAGAGGTCAGGAATATATGGATTTGAAGGAATGCTTTTCATATTATTTCTACATGTCCACTCTGTTATCACCACCTCCTCTAAAGCAACCGTTCGGTTTTCAGCCCCTTTGACCAAGGCACTTTCCTATCCAGAGTCCGCAAAGCACTGGATGTTCAGCACATTGCTGACCAGCAGCTTGTTTCAAAGTGCCTCAAAGGCTGCATCAAAACTCCTCCCATGCATCTGTTGAGCCTTCATATAAACTACTGCCTTACCTCTGCCTTGCTTTTTGCCAATGTGAGCGGCAGTCCAGCCATGACCACTCGCACCCCCCAATACCATGGGGCCCAAGATCTCCTATGCAAAGGATACTAACCTGTTTCCTCCAGCCACCCATCCCCTAAAACTCCCCAAATCAACTACAACCTCAGGGACGCCTCAAGCATTTTTTTGCACGTGTGTGTACACAATTGTGCAAGCACAGGTTCACCAGAGAGGACTTACCCTCCTTTGCCCAGCCAACCAGCCCTTGGAGTGGCACAGGCTTCTCCCATGCTCTGGACAGCTGGGGTGCATGTTTCTGCTCACCATGACAAAGACTGTGCTCTGGCCCTGCTCATATTGGGGTGCACCCAGCCCCACAAAATAAATCAACATTTGCTACTGTAGCTCACTTCTTGGGCAAGTTACCCAGGTGTCTACCACCTCTTTATTAAACTTCTGTAACACAAGAGACTAAATCAGATTTTTGTGGGTTCCCCTCACCCCAGCTTCATCTTGTGGCTAATTTTGTATCCACTGCCTGCTCCTCTGTGGCATTGCTCACTCCCCTTCATTCCAAAAACAAATGAACATGACCTTAGATTGCAGCACATGGGAGCAGCATGGAAAAACTAGAAGTTAATACTGCAAGCAGCAAAAACTACGTACAAATCTAAGTGCTCTCTGTACGCACCCATACATGGAATTAAGTATGCTGGAGGGTAAGCGAGAAAGAGAAAACACCCTGTTTGCTTTGCTTCACTTTAACCTACCTGCCAAAGAGACTCATATGCTTTCATAATCACCAAGCATAAAGTTAAGAAAAACAAAATGATGAAAACTCCCATTCGATTGTCTGTGACCTGCCTAGAGCTACAGAACATCATGGCTGCTTTACTCACCCGAGGACCTCTCTTTCCCGATGGACCAGGTAAACCTGGAGGACCTGGAGGACCCTGATAATAGAAAAATCAAAACAATTGAGGCTAAAATCCAGCACAAGTGCAGTATCACACATCTGATTCACACAGTTCTTTTAACTGATGACTTTCTGCTTGTGCGGACCTCAACATGAAAACCAGTTCCCAAACTACAAGCATGTGTGGTTTTAACCTGGCTCTAAATCAGATTTCTGTTTACAAAGTATCTTACGTCAGGGAATTGGAGCTAACAATCTAGATAGTACATTCTAATTAAATGTGTTTGTATTAAAGGAAGAAGAGATCAGTTCAAGGATTAGAAACAAGCAAGTGCAGTGTATTTAGAAAAAAACACAGAATAATTAAGCTTTTTTAATAAGTGTGCTGGCATGCCAAATGCATTTTAGAAAAGTCAAGGGTCACTGAAAAAATGAGATACCACCTCACCAAATACACAGACATGAAATAGAAGAAAAATAAATCACAGTCAGTTCCTACTGAAAGCTGTGGTAAGAAAAACTGGCAGCACGTTCACCCTTGCATATAACAAGTATATTTCTTTGTAAAGAAAAATGCAGACTTTTAAAAAAATGCTAGTATATAACTAGATTTATCTTTTGCAAATAAATTAGATTATTAGTCACTATAAGAATATTATACATCACCCTCTATACATCTGTTTGTTTTAACCACAGAGACCTTTCCTTTTCTTTACATGATTGCTGTTCGCATTCAAAACACCAGGATTTACTTCACCACACTCAAATACAAACAGCTGTAGCCTAAAATCTGCACCAATTTATATTATATTTCTTCTATCACACACAAGTCCTAAGGAGACATGGGCTAAAGAGTGAATTCAGCTCCCATCCAAGTGTCAGCATGGCAAATCCCAGCTTTAATAGAAACCAAGTACACCCACCACAAGGGACGACGGGCATCCAAGAAGTCAGACCTTGTGAAGGTCAGTCAACGCCAGCAGGAAGGGATTCAACTTGCTCTCTCACCCAGGTATCCTCCCACTCCTATGTTGTGCAGACACTGCAGCCTCTCAGCTGAGGCACTGGGCAAACGCTGTATGTCATACTGCACATCACCAAACAATACTGCAGAAAGGTGCCAGGGAAACCAGAGGAGCAGCTATGGGGGCCAAAATGCCCAATCCCCAGGCTTTGCAGTAAAAAAAAAAATGGGGGAGGAGGGGGGAAGATAAACACCCTCTGGGGCAACCAACGAATAATTTTATTAACACAAAAGTTGCTTTTTAAAAAAACTAAAGTTTTGTGGAAGTGATATTTCTTTTTCCTTGGAAAAATAATGTCACTGGTAGACAGAGCTGATTATGAACTTAAGTGTTATCAAGCGATTGCATTTATCTAGCCAAAATACAGACCCCTTTGGGAAATTCTGGAAAATTGTTCTGAGGAAGAAAAAAAGGTTTTCCTCTCCATACACACTGCATTAAGTCCTGCTGAAATCCACAGCCTGCACTTCCCTTTCTGTGTAGCGTAGAAGACAGAAAAATCTGTGCAACAGTCCTGGTCTTTAGGTCAAACCATAACAGGGCATACTTTTAGCATAGGACATTTGCTATTTACCTAAATTGCATAAATGCTCACCAGATTCCTTGTATTTTTCTAGAGTAAAAAGACCATAACTGTGTTTAACAACAAACAAAAAAACGTAGCAGACACAAGGAAGTCTCTTAACAGGTCCAGAAACATACCTGACACAGCACAGAGAGCTCCCACCCTGCCACTGCTGAAGTAATATGCTTCCTAATATCTCTTCTCACATTGCAAGTCAAGAGATGCACTTTGCTTTGAAAGCTATCCTGGGACTACAAAAAGAAATATGTATTTTATAATAGTTGTAGATACCGTGCATCCTTTTTCAACTTGAGGCACAAAATTTTCCTCTATTCCTGTTTCAGACGCTCTCTAAATTTCCTTAAAAATTAATTAATACCCAACCCCTACCTCTTTCCTAACAGAAATTTTAATGAGTATGTATTAACATCCATGATCTTTACTGCTGACATACTAAAGAGGGCAGTGAGAACATTTTTCCCTACGTGACTCCAAATTTTTTAAGTAGTACCTGCTTCCTTTGAAAGGAAAAAAAACCCCAAAGAACCCCCACCTCACTTTGATAACACTAATTGATAAGTAATTATCTCTCTTCATCTAAATAATGCAAAGAAGAAAATCTAATCACAACCTCAGCAAGTCCTAAAAGAAGCAGCAAAATATATTTTGAACGAATTAAATTAATAATGTGTTCTCCCTCAAGGCTTTCTAAAATGAAGTCAACCATTGTAGATGAAGTCTCTGGTTAACAATAATTAACAATTAGCACCAGCAGTGCAGGTGTTTGACTAGAGAATTACCAAGGACTCTCCTTAATCAGAGCATGTTAATCCTTAACCTCCAGCTTGGACTCCTCTCTGCAAGTCAAGCAACACCTGGGCTGACGGCAGCCTGAGTAGAGCACACACAAATGCTTTTCCAAGTTACTCCACCCTTCAACCTGTGAAAGCAACTACAAGTTCAAATCAGCATGAGTCTCTTAGTGCTAGCTAGGAAGCTATTTATGCCTCTTAAGCACCTACAGAAGTCAACTTCTGAGAGTGAGCCAATCTCTCAAACCACAGAATTAGTCATTTGTTTGAATAACTTTTTCTCCAAATACTGGAAAGAGTAATTAAACAAACCTGAAGCAATTAAAAGAGTAAATGTGGCTTTTTGCATTTGACATTTTAAGTACTGCTAACAAAAAAATGACTTTGTATAAATACTACTGACATGAATTTTGAATCTATTTATTTAATAAGATCAGTTTGCTCACAACAGATCATATGTACCTTAAGAAAGGTACTACAGCTTACTGTACTTCAGAATTGTAAAATAAATTTGCATATAACAAGCCTCTAAGATTTCAGATGGCAGCAGTAAATTCTGCGTTAAGTAGTTAAAACTTCTGCCCAGGCATATGCTGATCCTGTTGCCATTCAAGGCTGAAATCATACTCCCTGAAGCTTCTCTTGCAAAACCACTGTGAATTTTCTATTTAAAAGGCATTTAACTACACCTTAACCACTCAACCTCAGCTCACTCAAGCACTTTTAAAAAAGACTAAATTAAAGAAACTCAAGGTTAATGCTGGATCCATCAAACACCTAAGGCAGCCAGTCCTTCAGCAAAACTAAACCAACAGGAACTGCATATCATCACCGAAACACCTGAAATATAGCAGGGAGTTAAACAGAAACTTCTTCCAAAAAACAACTCCACAAAAGGAAATTCTACTTCCAGCATTACTAGCATCTCTTGTTCTATACAGCAGGCATCACTCTGACTAGCTATGCTTTCCTGATATCTCACCTATCATTTCCTACTCTGCCTTGCCTTAAATGCAAAAAAGCATCTTTATTAACTCACCTTTGGTGGAACTATAGCATTTGTCCTTCAATTACTAAACACACTTTTGTTTTATCTTTTGCTCAGAATCATTTTTTCTACAATGGTGCCACCATAAGTGCAACCTTTTGCAATCCTTCCAGTCTGTCTACATCTTTTTTAAAACTCATCCTCCAAAACTGAGGACTCTTCTCCAGACTGCAGCCTCAGCATACCCAAGGCAGTAGAAAAATAGTTTGTCTCTAATACATTGCCAGAGTGGTATTAAGCATCCTAGTGATAAGGTGTATTTATTCACTAGTTCACTATCACATGACTATCACCCACATCTGTGTGCCTAACAAATCAGTCCCTCATCCCCTATTTCCACTTTTAATTTCTTTACTATTGCACTAAGTTTCAACCCATCAGTTTTAGACCTTCTGGAATTTGGGTTCTGTCACTCAGAATTCTTCTACGTGTTCCTAGCATGTGTTGCCTACCTTTTTAAAAGCACATTACTTCATGTTGATATTAATTATTGAGCAAAAAGGATCTTAACAAACATGAACGCCCACCTATACTTTATTCTTGCGTCATTTGCATTTCTCTGGGAATGATAAAACAACAGATGCTTCTCTTTCAAAATGCCCTAGAGCAGGCAGCCACTTGTGTATGATTAACCTCTTTTCTATACAGCTGTGGAAGTCTTTCCCTTTCTCAGGCAAGAATTCCTACAACAGTCAAACCAGTACCATAAATGTCAGAGGATTTTATATATATATATGGCTTTGGGTTATGGATTAAAGCTTTTTAATATTGTTGTGCATAAGACAGGGAAACCGCATCAGTTTCAGGTGAACTAAAAGTTAAATATTTATAACTAACACTGTATTTTTGCTACTAAAAATAAAACAGCAAGAACACTGAGTTTTTGTCTGAGTCTGCAGTTATCGAGATAGATTTCTCAGCCTGAGCAGGGAAACACGAGGGTTACCAGCAGAACTAACACGCATGAAAGTGATTAACTGCCCAATATATCCCCTGTGGCTAGGGAGAGCCTCAGCAGGCAGTTCGTTCAACTGAGAAATAAGCTAAGAGTGAAATACCTGCTGACACTACCTTTACTGGTGTTTATTTAGCACTACATTCAGAGATCTCCAAACCTCTTTGAGGGTTCTCACTCTCACACCTCTTGCTTGGAATAAGAGCATCTCATCCAGGTCTCAATTCTGCCTAATGGAGGGTTTCACTTCCAATTGCTCTTGGCAGTACCTCCAGACTGATTCTGCTGACCAACCAGAACACCACCTTTGGGTCCTCTACTAGTTCTCCTTACAGCTGAGTAGCTTCACAATCCTGAAACCTTTTCCAAAAGAGAAAGATGATTTCTAGCTCATTTCTCAGAGGAAGCCAAATCCTGCACAGATGCAATTACCTACCAGCAGCTAACCTAAATCAGTTCTTCAGCTCACATCAAGCCCTCCTTCTACCAGCGTGGGACTACGTACTACATCATTCCACAGTCCTAAAGCAGTCTGCAGTAAAGAACATCAGCTTGAAAGTTAAATACTTTGAAATACAAACCCAATTTTTAATTTTTAATCTTTACACAGTGCCAACACCCTTTGCAACACAAAGCAGCTCATCAGATGAATGGAACAGTTTTTCCTCTAAACTAATGGTTCAGGAAACTACACTGCTCCACTTTAAACTCACCCTGCTTGTAGGCGATTTTGGCCATTGCAACTGCTAGAATTTTAATCAGGGCCTTAATAGTTTTGAAGAAATAGATGCCCTTTTCCATATGCTACCCATAAATGAAAGCCTGAATTCTGGATCCCTGCTTTGCAGTGGTGGGTGAATTCCACAGCTGTGGGATCATGGACTACAAGGGGCCTAATTATACAAGGCAAGAATCAGTTCTGGTAGATGATTAAAAGCTAAAACGAAGCTCAGGAGTTTAAGAACCACAAAAGCTAGTTCTTGCCTGTCAACTCCAATAGAACAAACATTATTTCTGCGTTGAATCTTGAAAGAAGGTTCAAACCAACCACAACATAATGAAAGAAGAAAAAAGGGGGAGGGTGTGTGTGTGTGTTCGTGCCTCATCAGGATATTTTGCTGCAAGGGAACTTTCCAAGTTCCTCAGTGCTGCTTTTTAAGGCTCCCCACCGATAAGACTGCATGGGCACTTGTGTACTAAAGTGTTAGAGCCACACAGATAAAAGCTGGATTATCTCTGCTCTTCTCCATGTGGGTGTACTAGACTGAGAAAGCAAACGAAGAGCACCTCTTCAAGTCTGAGGCCCACAACAGTGGCAGGTACTGTACCACACAAGCTCCATGGAGCACAATCCTTTACAAAAGCTTGGGTGGAAAAGGCCACACAGGGGCCTCTTCTCAACCACCACTGGCAACAAAATGCTTTAGCTTTGCCTCTGTTTCCACAGGTGGTGCTGGCCCCTTTACCCAAACTAGTGCCCACAAAGCTCTAGATTAACTTCCCAGCTCTACCAAGATCTCCAAGACCTCAGGCATGTTATCTAAATCCTGAACCTAAGGATTTTGTCCTAAGCTCCAAAACTGGAAATTATTTTCATATCATTGATGACAGCTACATACTTAGTGATATGTCCCCTTAAATACTATTATAAGGGACAAAAAGACATAAAAGACTGACTTCAGATTCTGAAGGGATAGAGTAAGAGCACCCTGGACTAACATGAATTACATGTTAATACATTTTTCAATTGGGCTGTAACAATCCCTTTGCTTCTGGGTACTGTTAAGATAAAAACTGAACTTTTAATAGGTTTTCAGCTGACTACCTTAAGAAAAAAAATTCCAATATATATTGGAAGTTACTTAGCATATATCATATTGCTTTCCAATAATAACCACACAAAATGCACATACAAACTGCCCCCCCCCCCACCAACCCAGAGCAAGTGGAATTATCTACTCCATGCTAAGGTTTAACCAAAAACTCAAACTAACACTAACTGTGCTATTTCCCAGGCTAAGCAGGAACTGCTCTTCTTTCTTGTCTACAGGCTCAGATATGTTACTTCCATTTTTATATACTAAAATGTTTGAGCCATTTGCACACAATGAGAAAGGACAAACAGGTTTCTATTTAAAACACAACTGCTCATTTGCAATTCTTTCAGGGATCACCCTGAAAACAAATCATTTTACGTGCAGGTTTGCATGACCTGTAACCTTGGGTTACAAGGGGTTTTCACAGTCTAGGTTCTGCAACTGGCCTTTCTCTACAGCTACAAATTTTGATAGCACTGTTCAAACAAGAAATCTATGTCAGTCTTCCAAATAGCCTGATTGATCCTTTCGTGGATCAGCGTCTACATTTGTGTACAGTATGAATTTATCCTGTAATTATTAAGTGAGCAGTCTCCATAATTAACATTTACAAGCATGTGGCTGCATTTCAAATTTTAAAGAAGTCTGGGTTGCCTACTACTTCACCAGAATGTGAATGTCTTCAATGGTTTTTTGCATTCTGCCAGTAAAGAGAGAAGAAAAAACCCAACCCACAAGCCAAAAAGACACCAAAGAACCACACCACTTACATAAAAATTACATGCAGGAAAGAAACATACTTAAGGTAGACAAACATTGGTACAGTGCAGCCAGCAGAAGTTGCAGTCACAGCTTTGGCATGCTTTGCAAGGTTTCTTTCAAAGCCTCTGTTAAATGCATGTCACTGTGCTACAGTAAAAAGAGTAGTAAAGGTAACTTACAGGAGGTCCAGTTTCCCCCTTTGGACCTCTGACACTTTCCATTTCAAGCATTTTGTCAAGATCTTCATAGTCAAAAGCATAATTATCAATACCAATGTTATAACTGTTTTCCATGTGGTAAGTGTCATCAGCATCAAATGCACCTTCCTGCCCTGGATCATGTTGATTGTCCAAAGAAAGCTCAGCAGGCAAACCATACAGGGTTGTGTTGAAGATGTGCTGCTTTTTCCTTGGTTCATCTAAATGCTTTTTTGCTTTGTCCATTCCCTTGCTTGTAGTTTTATTCTGTTTTACTGGGGAGATCAGAGAAGGTTCGCTTTGTCTGCCTGCATCTTCTGTGGTATTAGCTACAGCATTTGGATATGATCCTGTGGGGGTTTTAGCAATGCTATCTTTGCTTGTCTCCTGATGAAGAAGAGGCTGATTGATATCCTCCTGCAGCTCTGCTTCAGGCCAAGCTTCCAGCAACAGAGATTTGGCCTCTGGAAACTCTGATGCAGAGACATTTCTTGACTCAAAATATTCTAATAGAAAGGGAATTTGAGTAGTATTGGTAACAGGAACATTTGATGTTTCTTCCCTTCCATAAGCTGATAGGGCTTCTGAATGTTTTTTCTCATCAGTGGTCACCTTTGAAAAAACATCCAGCCCATCTGATGTATGTGGAGCTCCTAGCAGAGATCGATACGTTTCAGCCTGGCGACACTGCTGCTTCACATATTTACAATAGTTTGCAGAGGCTTCTGCAGAGGGAATAATATCTAGCTGACATATCACTCCTTCAAAGCTGACAGAGCGAGAGTTCATCCTTCCCAGGGTAAATGAACCATCCAAATCAAATGACTCCACTTCAGTAAGTGCTCCCCTGCTATAGGACTTCTTTCCACACTCAGCAAATATTGAGACAGTCTTGTCTTGTATGTCAATGGCAAACAAATGCCATTGCTCATTATGAACACTATAATCAAAGTGTACGAAGTGCTTCCCTCCAGTGTACACCGCTATCTTTCTCGGTAGTAACTGGACACCAAATTGCAGTCTACTTTTGTTCCTAATACTGAAAAGGAAAGCATTATTTACTCTGTAAGAGTACAACCCAACTAATATGGTGAACCGATGCCCTAGATTTGAGGGTATGACTTGAGCAATGGGGGACTCAATGTGTGCTTCACTAGTTAGTACAACTCCTGATACGGTTAGACGAACACCCTGAGGTAACAGAGATGATGCTGAGGGCACTGTTGTCTCTGAGGACTGTTGAGCATCTTTCACAAGGCCTAATTGATGAAGAACATCTATTGCTGTAAAAAGAAAGAAAGGTATGCTGTTGATTTTTGTTTACACATGCATAAATGCAGGTAGATATAAACAAGTGTACAGATAACATCTCAACAAACCTGTACTTCCCATAGTACACATACTGCACACAGCAAAGCCGTTCAATCCCTAAAGTCACACCAGCCTTCCACATAAATCAAACAAATAATTAAAGCCAGAAAAAAATTTCCATTTAAACAAAAAAAACCCAACCAAACCTATAGAAAGCTCCACATAAATTAACTAACCTACAATGGGCATTAGGAAATAGAAAAATCACCATTTGCTGTCCTCAACTTCTTCACAGCAGTTAAGAAACACACTTTGTTAGTTCCCAACTTATTTGGCTAACCCTGCCTACTCTTTTTGCAGAAGAAAAAGAAAAAAAATCTGCCTAAAACTTCAATAAAATCATGCTTTTCCTCCTTATCAGAAAAGTTTAAGTGAGAGTATTTGAAGGGAGGGCTGCTTTGGTTTTAAGAAAGGACAAGTTATAACACGGTAACACCTCAGTAGGGCACCAGAAGACAGTCACCAGCTCAAAACAAAATACAAAGTAACCTAAGCCCAGTAGCTACTATGCACTGGCGAGGGAACCCAACCGGTTCCTGGGAAGAACGGCTGTGCTTCCACCAGCGAGCTTTCCTTCGGCCAGGCCCTGTGCCATCCATTAGAGAGCTGGCTTCAAAGGGAATTGTTTTCCCCATGGGATCACCCTTGACTGTACACACCTGTGTCAAAGTTGGGCAAACTGGAAGTAAACAAATAACTCCCCAAGGCGAGACACAGAGCACACCACCAGCCCCTCCTCCAGCACACAGTTCATTGTAAGGGACAGGGGTGAGGTGAATGCAGAAGTGGTGAGGACCAAGGGAAAGAGGGGAAATGTCAGAATCCAAGGGGCACTGCTCCCATTTTCTGGCTCATCTGTCCTCCCAGAAAATGCAAGGCTGCAGCTACCTGGGCAAGATCATTGAATCATAGGGGTTGGAAGGGACCTCAAGAGATCATTTGGTCCAACCCCCCCTGCCAAAGCAGGGTCCCTAGCTCATACTGCACAGATGGGCGTCCAGACGGGTCTTGAATATCTCCAGAGATGGAGACTACACAATCTCCTTAAGAGTGCACTCCACAGCAAGAGACAGTGGTGAGACAGCAGGAAATAGACAAACCAGCTGTCCTACTGATTTACGCCCTAAAGATTTGACTTTGGCATATAAAAATCTGGCTAGAAGATCTCCCTGTAAGGTAGAATGGGCAGTGGTGTTTTCACTGTTGGATTCTCTGGTGTCTTGTATAGTGTGCGCTTTGTGCTTTAGTCCTTTCACGACTCTGGACCTTACCCTGTTTCCATCATTTACCAAGCCAAATCATTCACCAACTGTGTATAAAAAAAATTATCTAGCCTCCTGCAAAACTGAAATCATATCTGACCTGGCGTAAGAAAGCAAAGCCACATTGCTCCTAAAGGGTGAATCACTGGTCAAAGATGACTGAATTCATTTGGCATTGCCTAAATCAGACCAAGGTATGTTGGTGGGCATAAGCATCTTTCTTCAGGTTGAATATTAAAGACACTGTTAGATCCCTTGTGATGCAGCTGAAGCAAAAAAAATACTTACAAAGGCTTGAATAGGAGCTAAACTGCATATCACCAGCAGTCTTCCTGTAGAGTTGCTAAATCAGACAGCACTTAAGGCACTGATCAGTAAAACTGCTTGTGAATGGTGTCACAGAAATACCACAGACAGAAAAAACATAATCATGCAAGAGACAAGAAAGTTAGGGGCTAAAACACATGACATGATAAAAGGCTGAAGGAGCTACATTTGCGCAGCCTGGAGATCTAAAGACTTGGGGGAATCTCATTACAACTATCCATTATCTGCATTAGGGTTATAGGGAAAACAGAGGAAAGCTAAGGAGTAACCAGCACAAAGTGCAGCACAGGAAATACCAGCTCCATACAAAGAAAAGGCGTCCTTACCACAGAAGTAGTTAAGTGCTGGACCAAGGGGGCAGAGAAATTATGTAACCTCCATTCTTGGAGCTTTTCAAAACCCTACTGAATAGAACCCAACAACCTGAACTAACCTCAGCACCGACCCTGATCCCAGCAAGAGTTAGGATCAATGAAGTTCAAGGTCCCTCAAATCTAAATTTTGTGATTTACCACCCAAGGGGAAGCTGAACATGGCAAGTATCACAGAGAGTGTAGCACAGAAGCATCCAACAGCATCTATTTTCCCCCACTTCTGGGCCAAAGCTTCAGTGAACTGCCTATATTAAAAAGAACTTGCAGTATCCAACAGTTGCACTGATCTAGTAGCTCTGACTGGGAAGAGACTGATGCTTTCCACAGCACTTAGCTGAAGGTGCTTTTACTATGCATGTTCTGCTAACATTAACTAAAGATATCAAACGGCATAAGAAAAATGTGAAGCAACCAAGAAAAGGTAAGGATTCTCTGCTGTAGAGAGAACCAAGAGCAGCTTCAACTGAAACAAATGGATGCTCACTCTTTTAGTGGAAAAAAGATCTCCTTTCCCAGTCTTTCCTTTCTCTGTTTACTCAATGTATTCTTAGCAAACTTTAAGAATAGACAGATGTTGGCTTAGTTTCAGCAGTAAATTATGAGAAGAGCCTGAGATTTCCTTGAGAGTGGTTTATAAATTGGAACAAGAAGTATCAACTTGAATGCACTGTACCTCCTGAAAATTAATTACACACCTTGTAGTGTTTCTAGTCATGTTTGAGATTCACAGTCATGCCAAGATTGTCCTGGCAGGTAGCCAGCACAGAGAGAGGTATGGAGAAAACATATCTTTGCAGAAAGTCATGTGTTTGCCAGTTTCCCAAGATGTTTTGCCTCAGAGCAATTAATTTACTATAGCTGTATTTTTATCTGTCAATTGATAACAGAGGTCAGGTTATAGTAGAATTTTGAAGCAAAATATATCTGCTAACAAACCACCATACTTTCCCAGGACCCTGGTCCTGCATGGTCTGCATGTAGTTATGGAGGAGAAAGATGTACTTGAATTGCCCTTACGAAAGCTACGAAGGAGGACAGGTCCCAAAGCAAAGGTCTTACGCATCCAAACACTACTACCCCAATGCTACAGACACTGCCCCAGAACTTCTGTGCTCTGGCTGGGCCAGCTGACTGCACAGAGCAGAGTAGACAATAATCTAACCTAAGGTTGTGTCTATATACCACATCGTAACCTGAAATATTTGACAAGTACTTGTACTTTAAAATATTTGTAATTAGATATTTGTATTTAAAAATAACAATACACACAATCTGTCCAAAGTAGTATAAATTGAAGTACAAACCAAAAAGCTTAAACTGGCTTAAACCAGTCAATTTTAAAATGACATTCAAGAGTATCACTATTAAATCTCAAACTTTAAGCAAAATTGTCAACAGTTTGGCAGTTCTGAATTGAAAAACAGCACATTGTTCAGAAGTTATTAAAAAAAAAAGGAAAACCATATTGAGGAGTGTGTGATGAGCAATAAAGACACATTCCCCAGAACCTGCAAACAGATTTCTGCAAAGAATGACAGGTCCTGAGAAAGCTGAACATGTACAACACTGTGTGAAAAATGACAGGAAAAGATTAAGTATCAACTAACTATTCCTTGCTGACTTACTGCCTGTTAACCCACCATCAAGCCAAAAGGCTGTTCCAAACATTTTTGGCCAGTCTTTTAATTTCTGGTCCAACATGTATTTTTACTTTATTTTAAGACTTTCAGAAGCTCTTGGCAGTACACAAGGCTTTGGGATCAAGCAACCCTCTCAACTCCTCATCCCAGCATGACAACCACTATTTTCTTTACCTATCAGTAGTCTGTTTTCTTTGTTTACCCACATTTGCACAACATCTGTCTTCACTTGCTGTTCACTCAATCCATTAGTCCTCCAAATTGTAACAGCTCATCTACCTGAAGAAAAAGTTGTTTGGGGTTTTTGGTGTCAAGTGCTTTCTTTCCACCTTCTAGGAGGACTTCAAAAATTCACAGCCTTACTGCATGAGGGGAGGGAAAACCAAACATGGCCTTTGGCAAAAAGAATCTTCTGACTCTCCTGCAGCACAAAAATATCCCAAAGGATACCTGGAGAAGGGATGAGAGGATTTGGCTATTTGATCTTTCCACACCCCTGTTCTGTTTGGTCTCTCTTGTGCATTTTCCACATTCCTTCATGCTCATGACTACTCTGAAAGCAGGATTTTTGGGGTCCTCCCTCCATTTTGGCAGTCCTAGCATACATGTTACTTGCTTTTCCTTTAGCAGTATGGACAAGGGAAAGGCAAGGGTTGTTCATCAGTCAGCTCCACCAGAACTGAGGCAAATTACTCATGACTCTGCCCATTTCTTAGGTGATGCTGCATCTGCAATGGAGTAAACTGAGATAGCTGGTGCTCTCCCAGAAACCTACCTAAGCGACTGACATGGGAAAGCCAGCCAGATACATCGATTCTGTATGTCCTTGAGCCAAGAGAGTTTTAATAACAACTTAAGTAGTTGTTGACATATTCCTAATGGGCAGAGAATCCAGTTCCTGGACAAGCTCTATGCAGGGCAAACGGAATAGCACTAGCTCTGCAGGTTATATACCAGGACTGAAGGATACACTTGAGGTTTTTGGGCTTTTTTGAGGAGATTTCCTCAGTCTGCTGTTCTCTGAGCTGCTTTCTGCAATATTGTCTGCACACTGTGCAAATAAAGCGCATGGGGCACCCAATCCACTCAACAGGCAGAAAGTTGCATCAAGGTTCAATGCATCTTTTTGATCCCAAACAAGCACTTAAAGAAACCAAAGTCACGTATGACATCGGCACATGAGGGGTGGAGGGGAGTTTCCATTCAGTAAGGCCTCTCACACAGCTCTCTAGAAACACTGTTGAGTAATAAAAAAATAATAGGAAAGCTCCTTAATCTGCTCATGACTAAGATATGGTCAGATATAGGCATGCCAAAACTGAAGGCTTTACCCCGTTTCTGCAAAGCTCTGTGCACAGAGGTACTCTCAGCTGGGAGGGGAATAAGCCTCAGACTATGCCCACTCCCCCATGTCGCTGCCACCCCTAGTACTGCAGCCTGCACAGACCCTGCCTGAAGCTCCACTGGAAAAGCAACGCTCAGGCTGAGGCACATGAGAAGCAAGAGAAGTATTTCTTTAAAGAAGGAGGCCTGGAGGGATGAAGACAACTTCACTGCACACCCATCTCTGGCATCCTTCACCTGCTCCCGCTACACTGGGAAGGTGCAAACTGCATCCCTAAACCAGCCTGTTCCCTTTCCCAACTCCCCCTAGCCTGCAGCAGGGCAGGCCACACACATCCGTGGGTCCTGCCCCTCCTCCAATGAGAACTTGGCTCAGCTATTAGAAGAATCCAAGAAAATCCCATAATCACAAAAGCATATGTCACACATTGAGCTGAATAGGAAAAATCAACAGCCCATCTTTGTAGGCAAACAATGAGGAGCTAACAGAAGGCAAAACTATAAAGAGAACATGGGAAAACCACAACCTATCAAATAAAATACCCAAGCTTTGCCCATCACAGGGAATGATGAGAAGGAAAAAGGCATTGGTGAGAATAATGGGGGGAGGCTGCTGAGGTATCCCACAAGGCTCTAACAAAATGTTATCAGGAACGAGTCTTGACTCAACCATGCATCCCAGCTGTTTACATTCAGCTGAGTATTTGCTGTTAACACACCTACTCACTGGGGATGACCTGTTTCTTCCTTCACCTGAGTGGTGAAGCAACATGGCAGAGAACTGCTGCTGCTCTCTCCCAGTAGATAAGAAATGACCAAGTGGCTTGCTGGCCTCCGCCACCTTGGCACAATAATTTCCTTCCTACAGCTGTCTCTAGTGCAAGCTGCACATCTGGTGCAGTAATAACAGCTGGCAGATTAAAAAAGAAGCTAAAAAACAAGACAACACTATTTCCTCACAAAATCTGCATCTGAATGCAAAACCAAATGAACACACTATTTCACTTTTTGCTTTAACGATGCCAGCCTAGACGAAGCCTTTATTTTGTGCACTGGTTTGCACAGCCCTAAGTGCAAAGGTTACTCAGCCACAGCTTGCCACCCCCAAGGACGCCCACTTGCAACAAAGACACAATCAAAGCCTTCTCACTGTACAAGGCTCCTCTTATAAAAGAGCCTGCTTAAATATGTAAGCAATTTCATAGACAGAAAATCTGAGTAATTTTCAAAAGGTCATCTTTTCCAAACTGGTTGCTTTAAACTTTTGCTCTCATTATGACGTAGCTAGTATTTTTTTTAAATTACCATTAAGGTACTGAACCTAAGGTCACTAGTAATAACAGCCATTTGCTCTTTTCATCTAGTAACAGATTATGCAAACATCCTGTCACAAAAAGTGTGTTCTTACCTTGTTTGGGTACTTGTGCAACACCCACAGCTATACATATTGCAATAAAAAGGAGAATTTTCCTAAACAGGAAAGAAAGAAAAGAACATGTGAGACAACATCTACAGTTTCAGAACCCCAAAGAATCAGAAGTTTGATTCAAGACCCAAACTCAATGGCAGGACACCACTGACTTCAGCAAGTCCTGGATCAAAGCCATCACATTGTACAGCTTTCCATTGGTGCTGAGAAGGCGTTTTACACAAAGATTAAGGATTATGGATGCCCTCCTATATAGTACATATATTTTTTACAATGACTTATATTAATAAAGTAACTGCATCTGGTTTATATTTTCTTGCATGAGCCTTCAAATACAAATGATGCTCTGTAGTAAATTTCTTCCTGGAAATAAAACCCAAAACATTGCTGCAAAGAAACAATAAACAAAATTACAACTAAATGCTTTTTGACCCATTATCAGTCTTGTCACTAAATGGCATCATTTTACCATAAGTGAAAATGTTGTGTCACACTTCTGTTCCTGTGCTATAAAATTCTGTCATGTTACAAACAAGGCATGCTCCTCACAAAGTAAAAAAAAATAAATCCCATCACATTTTGACTTAAAGCTTCATGCTCAGAATACTGATGGGTATCATAGAATCATAGAATGGCATGGGTTGGAAGGGACCCCAAGGATCATAGGGCTCCAACCCCCCTGCCACAGGCAGGGCCACCAATCTCAGGCCTGGAGCTACACAAGGTTGCCCAGGGCCCCATCCAACCTGGCCTTGAACATCTCCAGGGACGGGGCATCCACCACCTCTCTGGGCAGCCTGATCCAGGACCTCACCACTCTTTCTGTAAAAAACTTCCCCCTAATATCCAATCTAAACCTTCCCTCCTTCAGCTTTAAACCATTCCCCCTTGTCCTGCCATTATCTGCCCTTTTAAAAAGTTGATTCCCCTCGTGTTTATAAGCTCCCTTCAGGTACTGGCAGGCTGCAATAGGTCCCCCCGCAGCCTTCTCTTCTCCAGGCTGAACAAGCCGAGCTTCCTCAGCCTCTCTTTGTAGGGCACGTGCTCCAGCCCTCTAATCATCTTCGTGGCCCTAGTATCTGTGGTATGATCAGGTCACTGGTCACAATGAGTGTATATAAGGTCAATAAAGATTATATGCTCAAAACCTGCTTTAAATTAAAAGTGTTAAATGTTGGTCAAAATACATTTTTACCAAGGTTAAAAACAGACTTCCTGCTGGGTTTTACTCAGCTTGTAATCAGACTCTTACATGTGACTGGATCTTTTAATGAATGAGAAATATTTTAATGAATGAGAAATATATTTTCTGTCAACATTGGACACCCAGGTGTAGCAACAGCTGCATGTAACATTAATAGTAGCCTATATCTTTTTAGTTCTAAGAAACATTCCTAAAAGTATCAAAAATGTATTTCATCTAACTACTCAACTCACTCTCAAGCCTCAGCTCAATCCTCTTGCCCATTAGTGTAAGTCACCTCTTTGATTTTTCATATTAAACACTACATTGACTAAAAGTGTTTGCTGGACCACACTAGAGAGTGCTTGAGCATCTGGAATAACCAGATTTTGAAGGTAACACCACTGCAACTGAACACCTGTAGCTTCACGGGATGCAACTATGCCAGCTAAATAGTTAGGTTTGCACAGCAAAAGAAGTGCAGGAAGAAAACCCTCCCACTTCATATGAGAAATGTATGGTCCAGGAAGCAGAGACAGACAAGTTCCTACCAACAAGAATTCAATGCCAGGCTGCTTTCAGCTCAGAAGGTAACATATGCATAAACCAAGTATTAGTAATGCTACAGTGACAAGAAATCATGCTATGACTCAAATATATATATATATATATACACACACACACAAAGCAGCAGTGAAAGATCTTAATAACCCTTTCAGGGATCTGCAATTCAACCATTCCAGAAACATACAAGTGCATGAAAATCACAGAGCAAAAGCCTGGTTTTATCAATTTGCTCAGTGAAACAAAGTAAAGAGGAGACCAAAAAGTCAGAGTTCATTGATGTAGCAGAGGATAGGTTCGATTGCATTTCTCCTTCCACTCAGGTAGTGTTACTGTGGGGTTTCAGTCCCGATTCAGACCAAGCCCCCCCTCAGGGAAAGGAGGCACTCACAGCTGGTGCCACTGCTTCTCATGGGCACCCTTCCCAGACAAGTCCAACCCAAACCGCAGATGGTTCTCAACCACCCCCTCCCCAAGCCCAGCCCTTGATAGACACTTTGGATATTTGCTGACCAAAGCCCACCAGATGAGTGCCCCTCCTCCCCCCCACCCCCAATTTCTGCTAAGAGGGAAAACACCCATGGCAAACACAGGAAATAGAAAGGAAGCATTATAGATCCAACCAAATCCCATTCCTTACAGGTGTGCACAATCCACCACCACCCACTCTCCAGCTGGCAAGCATCTCTGCTGCCCTTCCCTCTTCCACCTGATCTGCAGTCTGGTCTCTGTTCACAAATGGCCACGCTGATTTTCAGGCAAAGCACTTATTAAGCAGGATTGCAAGTTACAAGGGGGAGGAAAGAGAAGCTTCATAAAGTTAGACTAAGCATGTACTTCCTGCTATGATACATCTCAAAGAGTATCCTGCTACATTCTTCAAAACATCTGCTCAAAGTTTTCAAAGCAAATAGGTGGGATGGATCTTGGAGAAAATGAGGCCCTTTGGTTGTACACCTAATGTCTACATGCATATTGTGAGAACGTAGACACTGGCAATCAGAACAAAATAATAGTTTAAGGAACAGTAAGGCAAGATACTGGTGACACTTTGTCATTGTATTGCCACTGCAAAACTGTAGATACATCGTGTTTTTAGAAGAAAACACATAGAATGTACAGAATACTCAAAAATATACACCATTGCCCCAGTTTTGATCAGAAGATGTGTAGGGTGGAAACTACACTTTACAAATCCCAACATGCTTGTAAGAACATATGTTTTAATTAACCACTGCAGTCCCCAGCTATCCCTCTCTTCAAGATTTCTCCTGCTATAGCCATGAAATGTCTTCTGGAGCCATTCTGCTACTCCTGAAAAAGACTTAATGTTGACTTGTCCAAACAGCAGGGCAGCTCAGGTCACTCACTTTATTTTTTCAACTCTAAAGTCCAGAATTCAAGTTCATAGTTTCTGTGTCACACAATACATGATCGTTTGCTCTGATGAGCAGCTCAGTGACAGAGATAACTGTGTTAGGCAGAAAGTCCATCCATCACACTGTTATCAACTGAAATTCAGGACAATCCTTTATTTACTAATTTATTTTACTGCAATGGGTGCCAGTTGGATTCATAGTTAAAAGCAGCAGAAGAGATTTTGGTTAAGTCCAAAGTCAAGATGCTGAAAGAACCTCAGAACACAAAGATGACTCCTCTTAACGCGACAACCACCTCTTCCACAACATCAGGCAGTGATAACCTGCGTGTCAGGTACCTGCCTCCATCACCTCACAGCAAACATAGGATGGCAAGAAATTCCACAATGCTCCCAGGGCTGTAAATTACACAGATGAAACTGGATATACAGAAACATTAAGTGAGAGGTAAAGACACATGTCTGGCTTACACAGTGCTCTCCAGCTAATGTCAAGAACAGATGAGTAATCAGCTAAGAGCAAAAGCAGAGACCACAGACAAGCATAGGGCTGGAGGTCCCGTAATATGTGGGGACAACCTTTTTTTCACAAGTAAACTTTTTGTAAATGAAGACACATGCAGCCTGAAGTGACATTGTATAAGGGAGCCCTCCTCAGCCAAAGATGAAAAAACTTAAATGCTGCCTTTGAGAGAATCTGTTCACACAAACCTGCTCTTCTTGGTCAAGATCACTACTCTTTCAACTGCAGAGCAGCCCAATTGCCTGCAGTCATACACCAGCACAGCCACTAAGCCAGCGTGCTCTTTGCTGTGTAAACACACATATATGGCTTGATCTATCATCTGCGGTAAGTGCAAGGAGCAAAGCAAGCAGCATACAGAAACTCTGGGCCACATGCCTTAGCTGAGCCTATAGCTCTTGGGGAGACTTGTTCTGTTGAGATAGGACAATAGAAAAATGCAAAAGCACATGGCATGGAAGACTATAGCTGACTTGATGCTGGCCATTTCCCCCCATTTAACATCACTCATGAAGCTGTTCCAACAGCCCCTGGCTATGTCCTGTCCTAGAGTCGAGGAGAGGGGATGAAAAGGTAGGAGAGGAAGCTCAAGGAATACCTATTTTACATGCAAGAACAAGATAAGGGCAACTATATAATTGTTTGGAGGAAGGCACTACATTATGTGGCTGAGCTATTCTATCACTTGAAATAGAGCTTATCTTTACGATAATCTATGGCATCTTGTGGTTGTTTCCTAGGAATGGACAGCGACTATCTGTGTTTATTTTTTTCATTAGGATGATGGACAGATAAGGAAACTGATAAGCTTCAAAGCAAGTTGTGGCAAGCAATGATGAAAAATTCCACCCTCTGAAAACTATCCAGCAGCATACAAACCTCTGTTTTACTCAGTGCACAGCAGTATCCTCTTCATTCCAGGCTAGCCTCCTAAACCTCAGGTTTAAAGGAAGAAATGTCACCATCTGGCTGCTCAAGACAGGAAAGCCTGTTCCCAGCGTAACTGGCACAGATGCATTCAACCCTGAGCTTAGTGATGATGGGTTAAATACCAGCACCTGCCTGGTGAGCATTGTTTCAACATGGCTTGAGGGGACCTAACAGCCTCCCCCAGGTGATGGGCACAGATGACATCATGCACCTAACTAGCTGGGGGAAGCTTCTGAACCCTCTGCCTCGAGGTCACAATTTAAATGGAGAAGCGAGAGACAAAATAAGGCAAGAGGTAGAGAATCAAAAGATTTGTTGCTCTTTCCTTCCAAGGAACAGCAGCCCAAAGGGAGTCCTGCAACAGTGCTGTAGTTTGGAGAAACTCCCTGACAGGTAGCCCAGACACTCTCTGGACAGCACTTGGCTTAAGATGAGAAACTACCACATCCAGAAGAACAGTCAGCTCTGTTAGTATTTCTAAAAGGAGAAAAATGGATGGAAACGATGTGATTTTAGAACTGGTTTATGAGTATGTCTCCAACTTCTTACACTAGTTCTCTTGTCTAGGTAGCAAACTCTGTTTTTCTCTGTATTAAGAGAAAACAGAGAAATACTCTCTCCTTTTGAGGTTTCTCTCTATATATTGTATATCACTCTTCAAACACTATACAAGTCAGTGCTCACAAGAGACACAGTTAACACAAGCCTGTTCATATTTTAAAATTCAACAAACGTGGGGAGAGATTTAAGAGTCATGCAGTTGTAGGAGTTTTATTTATTTAACCTGCAGAGACCCTCCCACACAGGTAGCAGGTCTGGCCCAGTGGCACTTCTGCAAAAAAGATGGTCTAGGTTAAGAGACTGACTGGTCTGATGCATGCTAAGGAAACCAGATACATTCACAAAGAATCCTGGTTTCTTAAAACAAGCATCTAAGTTGCTTTTGAATTTGGGTAAACTGTGTCTGTGCTACTTCAATCTGTGTTTTCCTATCAGCAATATCCCTTTATAGATCTCAAACAAAATCCATTTTTAGACTTTGCTCAGACAATTCCTGAAGAAGTGCCATAAACACACAGATCTCCTGGGAAGGCCACCTCCAGGCAGCTCACAAGCATCCAAGCACACCCACGTTACACACCAGGCAGCACAGTCCTCACTGCAACACAAAACAAGCTTTCTGTCGCACCCAGAAGTCCCAGTAAACGTAAACCACAGCCCCACAAAAAATAAGCACTTTACAAAAAGAAACGCATACTGGCACCCTCTATAACACCATTACAGCTACCAAAAGTCACAATCGTCTTGCCTGGGCTGCTTTCAGGGGAGCTAAGAGGAGAGCAGAGCTCTGCCTTGGCATCGCAGCATGGCCATGAACTAGCGAGCAATACGTAAGCCTGCGGCAGAACCACACACGTACAGGGCACTTCAGCTCGCCGTCTCCGTGGCTAAAGGAGCAGCCCCAGCTCTTAAATGGAAATCCCGCAGGTTCTGTTGGCTGTGTCTGAATAGCTGGGTACCAGCAAGGAGGACGAGCGGCTAGGCTACCTGCGGGTGCAAAGGCAGCCGCTCCCCCCAGGACCCCTACTCCGCCCTAGGGGGCACGGGGCGCGCTGCCCGGCGGCAGGGGCACACACCCTGCCCAGCGCCGGGCTCCCCAGACCCAGGCTGCTGCCGGGGCGTGGGCTGGGACCGGGGAAGGATGACACGAGGGTACCGGACGGGACCAGGAACATCCAGGAGAGCAAACAAGGGAGAGCGCGAGGGAGAGAGACGCACAGTGACCGGCACGGGCGGGCTCCGTCCGGGGAGCCTTCATCCCCCGCCGGTCCTCCGGGGGCACCCGGGACCTCGCGGAGTTACGGCTGGAACTCGGAGGGTCGGGGCGTGGGGGCAACCCACCGGCGTCGCCGTGCCCTGCCCCGGGGCAAGGGAGCCGAACCGAGCCGCAGCCCCCGGCCCCTGCCGGCCCCGCCGCCAGCCCCACAGCCGAGACCCCCGCCCCGCGGCAGGGTAGCGGTGCGGTGCGCCCCGTCGCCGCCGGCCGGGGGAGCGCGGCCCGCCGTCACGCCTCCACGGCTCCCGCTTACGTTTGTGCCGCGGGAGAGATGCGTCCTCGCCTTGTCCACTCGGCTCCCAAATGCATTTGTATGCATTTGCCCGGGCAGCGGAGATCCGAGGGAAAGCCGGAGCCGAGCGCCGCGCCGCCGCAGGGTCAGGTCCTGTCCATGAAACCCCGCCGGCCCCGAGGTCTCCGCCGAGCTCCGCGCAAGCCCGAGGGCGGCCCGCGTACGGCCCGCGGGGGCGGGGGCGGGAGGGGAAGGGGGGGGGGGGCCGGGCGGGGGGAGCGCCGGGGGCCGGGTGGCGGGGGAGCCCCGCGGCTGCCCGCGGAGTCCGGCGGCGGAGCGGCGCTGCAGCCGCCTGCCCCGGCACCGGCGGTCCTCCGCGCCTGCCTCGGTGTTGAATTTCAGCGCTGGCTGCCTGGCGATTACATCAGCAAACACGGCCCCCGGGGCGGGCCGGACCCCGGCCGCGCTGCTCCGCGCAGATTTGTCCGGGCGCGCATCCGGAACGGGAGCCGGACCCCGGACCCGCCGGCAGCCCCGGGAAGCGCAGCGCACAGGGCCGGCCGCCCGTTCGTCCGTCCCAGCACCGACGGGGCCGCGGAGGGAGAGCGGTGCGGCAGCCCCAGGTGCGTCCGGCAGCGCCGCTGCCGCGATGGGAGGGGAGAGACGCAGAGGTGATGCCGCTTAGTGCAACCGAAGAGCACCTTCGGTTCTGGGAAGAAGGTGCTAGTTAAACTAAAGCGTGGGGTCGGAGGGAAGGGGGGGTGATGAAGTAGTATAGAGAAAAAACAGCGCTCTGGAAGTTTTGCGTCTCGAGTTTATTCGGAGTGGGGTCCAGCAATCCTCCCTCTGGGAGATGTTTGAAGAGCAGATGTAATTTGGTAGCATTACAGTACCAAAAGAAATACGATACCCTTCCCTGTCTTCTTCCTGAAGAGTCAAAGGTCTTTTAAGCTTTAATTTCCAGTTCTCTTACCTCGTTTCAGGAACACAGCCTATTGTGACTTCATCCCATAAGTCATCTGTACGCAAACTGTCTCTCAAAAGAAACCAGGTAGAATTAACCGAGACCAGACATTGCAATACACGCTGCACAGCAAACCCGCAGTCAGACCCTGCAGCCTTACTGGGGCAAAACTTCCATTGACCTAAGCAGAAACTTGATGTGAGTTATGATTGTAGTGTTTGGCTCCTACGGGAGCAAAGACCCTCAGGTTGTAGATAAGATGGAGAAACATGACATGAAATGTGGTCTGTGGGGACAGGACAAGGGGCAATGGCTGCAAATCGGAGCACAGGAAGTTCCGCACCAACATGCAGAGGAACTTTTTCACAGTGAGGGTGACAGAGCACTGGGACAGGCTGCCCAGGGGGGTGGTGGAGTCTCCTTCTCTGGAGATATTCAAGTCTCGTCTGGACGCCTGTCTGTGCAGTATGAGCTAGGGAGCTGCTTTGGCAGGGGGGTTGGACCCCATGATCTCTCGAGGTCCCTTCCAACCCCTAAGATTCTGTGAAATAAGACTAAATGTATTCCCAAACAACAGAAAACAAGGGAAGTGATAAGGCACATAGAAAGGTTGTACAAGACAAGGATTTTATACTGCTGTTGCTGAGGATGCTCCACTCAGCTGAAAAGGACGTTTCTGGGTGATCCAGGGAGCTGGGCACAGGCAGAAAAACAGGGAAGAGATTGGGAGGGAACCAACAGCTAACCTAACCAGTAGATTTCTTGGAGATAAAAGGAACCAAAAGTACAGGGGGAAAATTGTTCTCTGGTAACACACCAGAGTGTTAGTGTTCAATGTCACACTCAAATTCATTTCCAATTCATTGAATCATTCAGAATCTATAAAATCTCAATGGCTACCATGGAATTTTCTTTTTACTTCACTTTTTGAAAGCCAAATGTAAGAGTTGACAGCATTTTGCCTTCCCATCTACATACCTTGCATTAAATAAAGTGACAGCAGAACATGAAGATGTATTTGTTCACTAAGAGAACACAGTCTCTGCCTAGGGAGGTATTGGACACTGCTGCAATAAAGTCTTTGCCAGCATTTCTGTTTTAAACCACACGTCAATGGCTTCCAACAGCTGAGGTATTATATTTCATTCACTTTTTTTGTTTATTAGCATTAAGATGAACTAAAATGTCTACATTGCAGATTGGGTCTGGAATGGTTTGGTGCTGTTCCATGAAATCTATCAATCCCTTAAATAAGATGGCTTGTGTGCAGTACACATATAGCTGATTTCTTAACCCTTTAGCATCAGTGTTAGGGCTGTTATGCCCCAAGACCGTTCTTGTATAAATCCTGCCCCCATTCTAGTTCACATCAACAAGTACAGGAGCCAGCCTGCAGCACGTGTTGAAATGGGCTGGAGCATTACGTGGTGAGATCTCCCTTTCCAGCAGTGTTTGCACTGAAGAAGGATCAGATGGAGATTCTTGCCAACTGCGCATACAGGGTGTAAATAAAACTTTGCTGACCCTGATCATGCAGCATCTTAGAGCAGTAAAAAGTTTTAAAATTCTCCTTGGATGTTCAGTTTTCTATATTCAAACCCACCAGATTAAGTTCACGATGTAGGACGCTTTACTCCTGATTGGTACTTTGCTCCTTTGGTGCTTGCTACAGCCCCTGCAGTGCTCTGTAGCCAGCCTTGGGGCTCCTTGGGCAGGATCCTCAGCTGAACCCAGGGGGCTGGTCAGGCAGTGGGGACTCACGGGCCAGGGGAAGGATTACCTGTGCCCTTCCATTTCCCCGCCACACACGGGTCACACAGCTCAGAGCCACATGCCCACAAATGGGTTGAGAACATGCAAAGGATGGTACTTGTTCCCTGCCCTACCTCTCTCCACCTGGAAGCTCTTGCACTTTTTGAGAGTGACTAATGTTACTCTGCAGCATAGTCACTTTCCTTTAATATTAACACCCTTCAGAGCTGCTGAAGCTCCTAACAGAAGAAATTGGCACAATCTAAAGCAGATGAAGAAAGAAAACGAAATGACTGCCCTGATGGGAGTGTGTGGAACGGCTGGAAACAGTCCAGCATTCACAACCTGTTGCCTATCACCTTGTGTTTTACATCAGTTCCAAATCTCTTCTAAGCTTCGTTGTAGAAACCAGTGTCAGTTTTATTCTTACACTTGCTTCTTCCAAGTGTTCTTACAGCCTAATAAGCAAAACCTACTATGTTTAAAGCTATCAGATTACGTGTGTTTATTTCCAGAGCTATATATAGCAGTCTGTATAATTACACACACCAAAATACATGGTCAAGCTCCAAACATGTTAGCACTCACTGCAATACAGTGATGCTGGAGTTAGATTTCCTATGGTAAATGTCCCAAGATCCTATTTTTTCCATGGCTGCTATCTTCTGCTTGAATACAGCCTACCCCTGACTCCTCTTACCTCTCCAAGTAAACCCAGGAATTACTGAAATACAAAATTAATTATTTCAAGATACCACTTCTTGCCTTTCTGACATGATTACAAGCTCTTCTGCTGCTTGTTTTCTCCTTTTCCAGCAGTTCTTTTTCCTCCTTTCATGATCCGACTTGCTCAACTGTCACTCCAGATTACAGCTGCAGAGCTCCAGCCTTGCTCTGGGGCACAGAACAGGAGCTACTCTGTAAGAGGCAATGAAAATGGTTCTTATCTGTCATTCTCCTTCCAGAAATTGTATGAGAAAGTGCAACGGTTAGTATATTGCCAGAACCTAAAAATAAAATTTAAAAATGAGTAAGAAATTGAGGGAAAATCTGTGAAATGGGAATGTGAGGGCTAAGTGTGGGAGCCTGAGCCTTGTCCCACGGCAGTCAGTAGAAGTTTTACCTTAGACTTGAGTAGGAGCAGAGCAGGACCCACACAAGTTTCCTGGTACAGTCCCAGAATTAGGAATTTTTGGCAGAAGAACCACACTGCTATTGAGTTCCCTTTGGAGAACTGATTTTCCCCACACACCACAATATATGGTGTTAGGCTACATACCAAAACTGCTGGAACCTCGTTCAGCAAAATTGTTTAGAATTCTCTCTGTGGCAGCCAAAAGAAAGTTTAGCACATTGCTCTGGTTAAAGAAAGTTACTGAGCTATCGAATGCGATTAAGAAATGCAAGAAATGGAAAGGATTACAGTATGTCTTCAATAACAACCAGCTACAACTGAAGGAAGGAACTCTAGGTCTGAAACCATTCAGCATGTCTGTTCTCTGCAGAAAGTGAAAGAAATCTGTGTCTGCCTCAAGTTATTCCTGTTACCTCCTGATAGAAGGAATTAGTGAGAAGCAGTGTTCTCCAGTTCTGAACATGCCAAAAATCTGGAAATGCCTTTAAAGAGCACAGTTGATGACTTTTAGATTAATACTATCCCTTCTAATTTTCTACTATCAAACTAAAGAGATAATTAACATAAATTTACATTCAGAAGACTTCAGACAGGAAATTATTTTTCCGATTTACAAGACCAATGCACAAAAACTGGTGAGGAGAAGGGTCTGAGAGAGGAAAGGAGATATGCTGTGGGTACAGAGGACCCAAGTTAAGAGGTCCTGGCACACAGAGCAAAAAACCGTCATGATAGAGTCAGGACTGACAAAAATGCCAAGCCACAAATGACCCTATAGACTAGTGAGATTCCTTAGGATGCTTAGTTAAAGCAAACAAGGGAATGTATCCAGCCAGGGGCAAGAAACTGAAGAGAGCCTCAGTGAACCACAAGACAGAGTAGAGGTTCCAGACCACAAGACTCCAGTAGCTCCAACTGAGGAAAGGTGTCACTGAAGCCAAGATGCTTGGAATTGTTTACAAGATCAGGTATCATCCATGTAAGAATGCCACTGCCACAGCAGGGACCTACCATAGAGTAAAATTTTTCATAGAGAGAGATGAAATGGGTGACTGAAACAAAGCTTCTGGAGGAGTGACCCCACACCCAGCAGCTGAAAAGCTGTGACGTCTTGTTCCAGAGATGGCACATTGTATGCCATACCAAGAATGTGGAGAAGCCCAGCCAAACACACAAGAAAATATTAAAGGAAGAGAGAAGCCTGAGAAGCAGTTATTAGGAAAGTAATGAAGGAACGGAAAATACAAAAGCAAGAATGAGTACAACGTGGGAACCATGGGAACAGCTCACCAAATGAGAAGACTCTGATTACCAAATGGGCCAAAGTGCCAAGAGAAAAACACAGTAAATTTCCATCTCAAAGGAGAGCTCAGGAGCCTAAGAGCAACTGGCAAAAGAAAAAACAGTGAGGGAGTTACAGCAAACACGATGACTTGAATTTTTAGTTAATCTTTATCCCATCATCGATGGAGTGTTTGGCCATCCAGGCAGGAAGTGGGAACACCCACTCTTATGGGCAGGAAGATGTATTTGACATGAGGTATTTTCTGGGATACTCATTGAACTGAAAATCCCCTTGTAGGTGAAGTTCATAAATATAACTAAGAGTCTGTATTCCTAGGACCAAATCACCACCTCTACTGACGTGTGCCAAGACACACACACAGAGCAAGACAGGCCCCAGCAGGTATATTTAATGACTGTTCACCACCAGAGTGGTGGCTGTGACCTCCTGCCACGGGCATTCAGCAACCTCAGTGGGGTTTCCTGTGCCACAGCTTTCCCAGCAAATCTTCCCAGAGGGTCCTGGTCCTCTCATTGTATAAAATTTACCTGTCTCCATCAGTAAAAGGAAGCAAAAGCCTATTTTTGCAAAAAATAAAAAGTTGTGTGTCCTATATAATAAAACACTAGCTTGTAGCACTCAAGGACACTTACTGAATCTCCTCGGTAGTGCTCAGTAGTGTTGTGTCACATTGGAAGGATGGGTCAAAAAACATTTAAGAGACATCTCATAGGACATCTTTCTGCAGGCTAAAATCTGCAGATCTTTCCTGAAAACCATGTTCTCTGAAAGAATAAAAACGGAGCCCGTTTGGAGTGAAACTGTCCACACTCACGTGGTGGATTGCGCTAGCAAAATCTCATCACCACTAAAAATTGCTCACACATCTGGAAGAACCAGCAGTCATCTGAGAAGCATTTCACTCCTGAGCCACACAGAGCTCTGTGTTAGGCCAGGCTTTTTTTAAGGGCACCCTTTCTCAGCGACTGTGGGAGATGCTTTGTTCCGCAGTTCATATTTTACTTATGCATATTACTGAAACAGGTCAATATATTTTTAAAATTTTATCTTAAAATCTCAAGTCTTAACCTTGACCACCACCATTTCCAGCCCTGGGACTGTGCAGGTTTGCACAATGCCACTCTGCAGCCAAAACTATCTGTTCCCAGCACTCCTTCTGCAGTAACTAAAATAAAGGCTTGTCTTGCCTCTGCAAAATTAGCTTCTTGCAGCAGCAAGGGGAGTTTGCAGAAGCCTCACTGGATGAGAGGTGAGCTACTGATGCCCAGTGGTTAACTCCATATTAAGTCTCTGCCTGGGAGTAAAATAACTTGTTCTCACATTAAAAAGTTTATTAGAATTTTCTCCCCAAGTATAGAAGCAGAAAATTCCATGAGACTCCAGTTTATGGCCTTCAAAATTATGCAAAACAGAAGGACTCAGTTTGGTCAGGGAAAATGGAGACAGAGAAAAATAATGTCATAACCCTATGAATACTTAGTCACTCCATCATTGGGAAGACAGAAATTTAATCACAAAAACATAAATAATTTGACCAACTTCATGTAGTTATCTTGACCATTAACAATAAATAATTGCTCTGATAGGTCAGAAAGTTTCCTCAAACTTCCCACCAATTCTCACTAGAGGGTTTTAAATATCCTGAGTCTTTTAGCATACAGCATACCCTGATCGTGCAGAAAATAGCGTAATTTGAACCTGACAACATTTGTTGATTACGTCCATTAAAACAGGAGTTTCCAGACTCAGTAAATATTAATAATATCAATGAAAAAGGAAATTGCAGTTTTTCACACTTTTTTTTTCCTTAAGTCATCATTGGACTTCTTCAGTACTCTTTAGCACCCAATAAAAGCAAAAAAAATAGAGCTTATTGTTTGTTGACTTGGAATCTCTGGCTTTAAGAAAGCCAAAGCACTGTCAAGAACAACATGGTATTTTTATATGATGAACATTTAATTTCCAAATGAAGAGTTCTAGATCAGATGTGTATAACGGCAGAAAAACATTTCTATAAAGAGACTTTAAGTAGAATGCTTTTTCTGAAAATACCAGACAGATGAATATGTGGAATCCAAGACCAAAATACATTGGCACTAACTTCAATGCTGATATTTTTGCAATAGTAATATAATTAATTTTTGTAAATCCCTTACAGCTGTACCACCAATATAGCATCGTATTTTTAATGGGCTATTTTCAACACCTTATTTTAGAGATGAAATTTTGATCCTCTTCTTCAGTTATTTAAAATTGATTAGATATGTGAGAACTACTGTTGCAGGGAAATAAAGGGCCAGGTCTTTCATCAGACACAAAATTATTTCAGAGCAACCCGCCCCCCTCCCACCCCCATGTCATGTAGAAAAATAAAATTGAGTAAAATCCTCCTATAAGCACTGATTAAAAAAAAAAATCACTTAAAATTTATGAATACACCTGAAAGATGAGACATTTCTGCTTGGATCAAACACGTTCATTAAACCAGATGTGACTGGATTATTCTTACTACTGAGTGGGACAAAAACCTCATGGTTGTATAGTTGTCCAGTGTTGGCTTTGAGATAGTAAAAAATTGAACTACAGATGAGTGACTGCACCATGTTGACCCAAACACACACACACCAGTTTAATAAATGGGCATCATCAAGTTTGGGGAGTCCAGAACTTGTGAAAACACCAGCACTCACTTATCTTTGCAACCTCACATTGCGCACTAGAGTCCTTACAAGTTCATGGATTATTTTTCACAGGGCTCCAACCTTCACCTGGTTCTCCAGGTGCTCGAGAGGGGTGAGTGCTGCCCCTGGTACCTCCAGGAGGCATAGGTGTGACACCTGCAGTGTCTCTCCTGGACTCAAGTGCGCTGCTGCTTTTTGAAAAGCTCACAACCTGAGGGAATTGCAACGGTGAGGGAAGAGGCACCAGGCTGCATCGCCAGGTTTGAGCCATTTTCTGTGAAGCAGGAGGCTGAACCTTACCTTTCAAACACAGGCATGGCAGTACACCTTGGAATATCCTTCAGAGCCTGCTGGGGCTGTTTAAAGTGCTCTGAAACCATCCAGCTGAGGCAGGCATTCACACAGACCTAAACGTAGACATTTCTAAAACCAGTAAGGGGGGAAAAATGCCATAAAAATTCTATAGCTTGTTCTTTTATTATTTTGCAGTTTGTGGCTCATTTTTTTTGTCTGAAGTACTTATGGCACTAAAACATGCATACAAAAAATAGCAGTTATGGTCATCAGATGTTTAGCTTTGCTTTAAATCAGTCAGGCAACATCTGTAAGCTAGCTGCTAGTTGCTTTTCCAAAGCAAAGTACACTCGCTCAATAGCTAACTTGCAGTGATTTCAAAGTTACATGTGTAAATATAGCAGCATTCTTATTTGTCTGCTGGAACAATGGGGATTTTAATAAAAAAATTAATAAAATATTTTATTCCTTTACAAAAAATTGCAGCTATAACCTTACTTGTCTCAAGGTATTTTTGTAGTTTAAATGTCCATTAATGAGTTGGGAAAATATCCCCATATGCTTTCAGAAGATTTGTGTTATTCTTGAAATGACATTATTGATTAGAAAGTTATCTCCCTAAGCTTAATATCCTTCACAACTTGGGTGGTGGCTTTCAGGTGCTTTGATTTTAATTTGTGTGTGTGTGTGCACACAGTGGTGGGGTGCTTTGGTAGGGGTGTTTGTGGGTGTTGTGCTTTGGATTTCATTATTTGTCATTCACAGGGGTAGTTAGGACAGTATGAAGCCGATTATGAAACAGACCCCTCCTGTTAAAGCTTGGGCGGTTCATTTGGAGAACATGTTCACAGGTCCCAAAACACCACATTTGTCACAGCAGACACCTGAGCAAACAGCGGCAATCAAAAGGTGTTAAATTTTCCGAGACATAAAAGGCTCTCTTCAGATCCTTCTGGATATTTCAGCAACACCTCTTTACATGAGCACAACCTTCATTTATGGCAATGTCATCTCCACCAGGTCCAGTTTACCTTTGCAAAACCCCAGTAAACATTAAATACAGCCATGGGTTTTGTGAAAGAATTCCAGATTTCAGGAACTTGGTCACAGAGAAGGGGAACTTTACACTTGTGCCTCTGGCAGCCAGCAGCAACTCAGTGTCTCCACTCAACACCATTTTCTGCATGTCAGAGGATGGAGAAAATTTTGAAGGCCTTTGGTTTAGCAGACTTGGGGATAGGAGAGTTCCTTCTGGGCTTCACACTGATTGCCAGAAGCAGAGACTTGTCCTAGCCACAGCCAGGTGAGCATGCCCTTGTCCCACATGCACAACTAGAAGACAATTGATTAATCCATAGAGATGAAAATATCCATCTATTAAGAAAAAGATCATTTTATTATCTTAATGATACCTTTGAGGAAATGCTGGCTCCTGGATGAGCACTAAAAGACTGATCACTGCTGTGAGGCTGCCATCAATGAGCAGGAAGAATTCCATTGGCACCAAAGCTGCTTATTCTATGCTATACAAAGTTACAGCATTTGGCAGCCTGCAGGAAAAAAGAAAAATCTTCATTTTGCATAGCAGCAGGTAACGTATTACTCTAAATGTGTAAATAATGTAACAGAATAGTTACCAGAGAAACGTTTGCTAACACTGACAATTACTTCCTTGTTGATGCTAGGGGATTTATTTTCCATTCTTTTCTATGCCTCTCCAGCTCAGCCACTTCCCTCATTTGACAGTCTTCCATAAAGACACTGAAGAAAATGATACCACAAAGCATTTGGAAGAGGGAGTGTTTACAAAGCATATAAATAGACTGTGCTGTATCCAGAGTAATTAGTTATAAGCAAATAAAAAAATGTGGAGAACTTACAAGTATGCCAGATGACTGGAAATCTAAGATCTATTCAAACATTAGGGATAAATTGCATGTATACACATATAGGATAAATGCCATTGCATAATCTGAGGGCAGAAAATAAGCATCAGGCTACATTCGGACCAAACACATGTAATACTGCTGAAAGATCTACTGAGCCAGATGTTAATTTAGTTCATGACCCTAAAAATACATTTCTGCAACCTTATGCACAACGTGCAAAGCAGGATGAACTTTTCCAGACTATTCACTGAAAAATGACTTATTCTGAAAGAAGAGCCTTAAACCCTTTAGATTTCTTCAGAACTTTGCCATTGCAAATATAGCTTCTGGGGATAAGTATTTAGAAAGAGAATAGCAAACACTGAAACTGTCCTTCGTTCCTATTGTGCAAGCAGCTAGTTTGCAGTGAAAAACCCTGGCCCTCCTTGCCCCCTGCTGTTATGTTTTAAAAATTAATGCAGAGCTCCATCAGATCAATGTTTATTTCAGACAGGGAGTTTTTGGCTGAGCTGCAGCTAATGGCTTTGGTGTGTTTTAAGTAGCATATCAGAGTGAATCATCCGCTTTGGTAATACCGTATTATATTTCTGTCTCTTGTTTAGAGAAGTGATGTGTGGCAAGGGAACCCTTAGCACTTCAGTCTGCAATCTGGGAGACAGTTACATGTACACATGCTGTGATATGCGGCTGCAGTCCATTAAACAGCAGCAACTCTGGAATTACACGATCTATACATACTTCCCTGTTGATATACTCTTCTGTAGTCTAAACTTAATTAATCCTCCCAACCTTGAATTTCCTGGAAGAATGCAACACAGAAAACTCCTTCATTCAAACCCTTTTGTTTTTCTAAGGATCTATATGCATAAAGGGCTAAGAGAAGCCTGCAGTGCTTTCTACCCCCAGATAGATGGGCTGGCTGCAGGGCCAGGGGTGCAATATCCTCCAGCCCTCAGCACCACTCAGTTATTTCTAAATGAAGTATCAAATTCACAGAAAGTGTAACAGATGCTGGTATCTGCCACTAGTACACGGACATCATCTCTGAATCTCAATGGCTTTTGGGGCTTGGTCTCAGATGAGCAATTCTTGTAGAGGCACATTCAGGGCTTAAGGTAAATCTGGCAGCTGGAGACTGATGCTTACTGCACTGTCAGTCTCTCCTCCAAATTGCTGACTTCAGTGAGGCACCACCAGTAACACTGATGGGATGCAAGACTCATGGTTCATCTCACTCAGTGGCTTCATCTCCCCCAGGAACTGCTCTCTGCAACAGTACATCAGATAAATACACCAGAGCAGAGGCTGGCCCTCCACGACCCTGCTTCTGCCTTTATTCTTTCATTACCATCATGCTGCAGCACAGTTCCTTAACACAAGCTTGCTTCCTTCCCAATCTGTTCCTGTGCAGTTCCTTGATGGATGGTGGCAATTCAAATTACATTAGGATTCTTTTCTGCCCCACAGTCTATAAATCTGAAGAGATTATCCTCCCAAACAATACCAGCTGTGTTATCATAACTTTTTTAGCTCTCAGTTATTTGGATTGACATTTCTACCACCACATTAGGCTCTACAACATAGGCTTGCTATTGGCTGCCCGAGCTCATGCATCTGAAAGAACTAACAGCAATATACCACATTCTCACGATACTTCCGCTCAAGTTTAAAACAAAACCATGAGTAGTCTCTTAGTAGGAAGTAATTTAGTTTCACCCTTTAACTCAGCTGCACCTCCTGATTGCATCCCAAGGATCACTGGAAACCTGTCTCGTGTTTTGCTTCTTCACAGCTCGGACCCTGCGCCTCGTGCTGTTCTGCTCTTTCCACCCCTGTTTGTGCTGTGCAAAGTTGTAAAGCCAGATTGTTTGGCATTCCACTTTCACTGACAGCTCAGCTTGCCCGTGCTCCCTGTAAGGTGAGGAACACAGGGAGAGGCAACAGCAGGAGCTAAGCAATGCTGTACAGTGGAGCTGCATCATGTGTGCAGCTTTGTTGTTAAGCTGTGGTCCTTCTGCAATAACCTTATCAGAGAGCTTCAATTACCTCTCACAAGATTTCAGCATGATCAGGAAAAGTTTCTTTGGCAAACCGATTCAGTGTTTTATCTCCTGGTTGTACATGAGCATAGACTTCATCTTTCTCATGCCCTAATGATGTGGATTTATTTCCCCTCCCACTGGCAATTCTTAAACCATGTTGCACACTCATCTATTTCAAAGTTTCTTAAACATATGCCAGGCTACAGTATTACATATAGAAATTTAAAATAGACGGGCAAAACAATGTTTAGTAATAAAAATATTAATTTTAATAAAAATTAGCGAACTTAACATTCAACCCAACAGCATCATTCAGAGGCTGAAGCATGCCATGGCTAACTCAAAGGCAACCATGACAACATTTATGAGACAGTCATATTAGGGGAAAAAAAATTTCTTCCTCTTTCCCCAACCAGCATAAGAGTCACTTTAGCCAGCTGGACTACAGCTGCCCAAGATGCCTTCAAAGTGCTGGAAACAGCTCTCTCTATTTACTGCTTCTCATGACACATACACAATAGCTTTGTCCTGCCCTTTGACTTACAGGCCGATTTTGGTTGTTTAGCGGGGGGGAGGGGTGTGTGTGTTCCCCCTCATGATGTTCTGACATTTGTTAATTTGCTTTTATGCAGTTTGTTGACAGCATAATTTAGCTCAGGAAACATTATAGCCAATTGTATTAAAATATTGAATTGCTTTCCAGTGACAGGTAATGACATCTTGCACCAGGGGTTATTTTGGTCTGCTTCCCTTTGTCATATTCTCAGTTTTATTTTACCTCACAATTGGGCAATCCTGAATATGGTATGGTAGGAATTCACAGTGGGAGAAAAGCAAATCATGTACAAATTTTCCACCAGATAATTTGTGTTATGTGGATACTGTTTTATAAGTAAAGGAATAAAATAAATGCTTACAAATTAGTAAATTGCAGGGGATTGGTTTTAGTCTCAGCACAGCAAGTCAAGCCATGCTCTGGAATGATACTCAGAAACATAGCTCATAATTTGCAAGTCTTCTCTTTAGCAAGAGTGGTTAGGAATCCTTCATTTTTGCCTAAACATGATGTATTCGTGGCTCTTGTTTCAATAATGAAAGATCAGCTCTAAGTTGGCTTATTTTGGAATTCTCTCAGGCAGAGAAAAGGCTACCACAAAATGAATTTGGAGAGGCAGTGGCAGAGTAAAGCCACCGTGCTTTGACACCTCTCAGAGGAGCTTGGATGCGGTGTGGAGCCCTGGGCACCACACATTGTCCCTGCCTTGCTGGCCCCACGCACAGGCTGCTGAGGGATGCACAGCCACCTTCCCAAATCAGGAGCCCAGACAGATACACAACAAAGTCTGCAGCAGCTCAGCCAGGGGATGCAGATCAAGGGACTGTGTACAACATACCAGCACTCAAAGCTCATGGTAAAATACTTCAAGCTGCAGATTTATTAACAGCTCCAGCTCCCTCTAAGTATCTACCCTGAAACACATTGTCCTGCTTTACTCAAAGTTTAACTAAGTTGGGAAAACACATCCTCATTTCTCCAGTATCTCTGCTTCCAAAAGCTACCAATTGCTTTCATATATATAAATATTTAAGAAAGAAGTTGCAAATCTCTGAAAGTCTCTTCTAAGAGACTGATTATACTTGTTTTCTGCTGAGGCACCTCACAGGGACACATCTCGGCTCTTTCACTGTTTCATGTACAAATATTTACACTACACAGCAAATGCAAAATAGAGTGAGGGGTCTGTGCTTCCTGGTTGCGTTTTGAATTTAACCTCAGAAAAACCAACAAGAACTTAACTACTGCTTCATACCTTCGTGCCATCATGACTGAAGCAGTAACTGACAATAGTTTATCAACAGCTGCAGAACACCATCTAAAACAAAGCATTTCAGGGCAAGAGGATCCACCGAGAATTTTGATGAAATATTCTAAGAAAATATGAGTAGAAACAACCTAAGACGAAACTAACTGCTGAAACAGCTCCTTTGGGAAGATCCCATCTAAGTATGAACGTTACTGAAAAGATACATTTCCTTCTTTAATTTTTCAGGTACTAAGACAAGATTTTACAGCTGTTACAGCTGAATGCGACTGCTTTAGAGCATGTTTAATTCCACTGTTTAGTGTTACTCTCTGCTGGAATAACCTTTCAGGTCATGCAAGTGAAGAAAAATCGTGAGAGCACATTTGCCCCAAACCTCTGAAAGGTTGGTTTATAGACTCCATAGCTTTATACAAACAACTTCAACCCTTTATAAATCTGGAAGATGATACATGCCTAACTTGGAAGTTAGCAGTGTCACATGTATTTAGGACAACATCAATCCCTCTGTGAAGAAAGAGGGTTTCTCACCCTGAACCTGACATGGTTTGCTTTCTCAGGGAGAATGAAGCGTGGGCACTTACAGGCTGTTTTACAATCTCCTCATGTGAGGGTCCAAAGTCAGATGGCCTGCACTCTTGGCAGCCTCTGGGCTGAGCTGTGTTTTTACCATGGAAGAACTTTGCCTGTTTCTCAATGGGAGTCTGAACCAGGACTCTTCTCTTTGCTAAATGTGGAAGTTACATGTGGGAAACAGTGTGGAGAAAACTCCACTAATAACTTAAATACCTCAGTCTTTAAAGATTCAGAAATGTATCAGACCAACCAAGAGCAAAGGAGAAAGTGGAAATCTTGAGGTATCTTCCTGTTATACCTTGCTACATCCTGGTCTGCTTGGTTGGAAAAGAGTTTGTGGGCTGCTTTCAATGCCATGTCATCCTCGAGGTAACAGAAGTCAGCTTTGTGAGGAGGCCTCAAACCTCACCAGGATTGCAGTTTTTCAAATTCAGCTGCACATGTCCTTCCTGAAGGGACACGTTGTCTTCCCCAACGTGTGTAGATCATGCATAGCAGCAGTTTAAAATGGTGGTGGTAGGGGGTTCAGCTCATTTAGTAACAAGGCATGGACTAGACACAGGAATAAGGTCTTTGGCCATCAAGTGACATTAACAACAACAACAAATAAATCAAAGGAAGAATTGTCATTTGTCCTGGTTTTGGTTAGGATGGAGTTAGCTTCTAATAGTGGATAGAATGCCGTGTTTGGGAGTTTGGATGAGAGCAGTGCTGATAGCACCCTGATGTTTCTAGTTGTTGCCAAGCAATAAAGGACCTTTCAGTTGTTCATATTTCCCTTCTAATGGGAAAGGAGGGGGGACAGCCAGGACAGGTGACCAGAAGTGGCCAAAGGGGGTATTCCATGCCAATTATGTCATGCTCAGTATAAAGGGGGGTTGGTGAGAGGAGGAGCAGGCAGCTCCAGGACACGCGGTTTTTGGGGACAGCTCTGGGCTGCATGGCCCGAGTTGTGTAGTTCGGTGAGAAACTGCACTGTGTATCACCAGTTTCATACACTTTTTGCTATAAAGTCCTGTTTTCCTGTTATTGTTGTATCTATCTTTCTACTATTCTAGAAAACTATCCTTATCCCAACCCATGGAGTTTTTGGTTTTGGGTTGTTTTTTCCTTTCCCTTCCCCCCTCCCCAGCCCTCCAAACTTCTCTCCCCCTTTCCTTTTAAAAAACAAGCAACTGCATGGTGCTTGTCTCTCAGCTGGGGCAAAACCACAACAACATTCTTTGCAATACATTTGAAAATGAACAAAAATCCTTTGCATCTGGCTTTTTTGTTTAGCCAGCAGGTACTTTTCATCATTTGCTAGGATATTGTGTCCTTAATAGAAGGGCAAGATATGATCCAACAGAAATGGTTGACATCTACAAAGCATTATAATATTGATGCTTAGCTTGGGGCTTGGACAGAACTGAACTGATGACAAAGCAAAGGAACAATCTTTCAGAATGTTACATAGTAGAAGACACCAAAAAGTTTCTAGCATAAATTACTTTTCCATTTCATTTCCTGATTCAACAACCTCTTTTAAATGAATGCATGCATCTTCTTGATGACTTTTCCAGCCTTGCTTTAGAAGAGGAAATAGAAGAGACTGTGGCTGTTGCATTAAAAGCAAGGAGAAAGCTACATAAGCTTTGACATGTTTCTTCTTTATTCTAGATAAGACTGAACTATGACTTTCTTGTAGGAAGCTTATTGGAATGGGCAATTACAGATATTCTGAAAACAAGTTTGTGAATGGCAACCTTTGCAAAGATTATTTAAGGAAAAACCCAGAAGGAAAAAAAAAAATCTCTGTAGATACTCTAAAAGCATGTAGACACTCTGAAACATGCTATGTTTACTGGGCTAGTCGATATGGCAAGTTTGAGAACAAGATGAAGAGATGATGTTTGACTAGCAGTAGACAGGACTCTAAGCCACATATTATTGTGATATTTTTGTGTGCTCAAAGACTGCTCAGAGGGCCCGGTAAAATAGGAAGCTTGTAAAAAAAGCTAACGAATAACAAATTAAACACTTTACAGGAAAAAATTTCTATGGGTTTCTGGTTTTGGGGGGGTTCTTCCCTTCTACACCTCTCAAAACCAGGGTAAGCGAGATGTCTCCTTCACGGTCACAGACGTGAATCCCACAAGCAGCACATTTGAGCATGCCATAGAGGGAGGGTGGAAGTGGTTCCAGTGACTGCATCTCAGAGCAGAGCCACTGCACTCGGACAGCAGAAGTCCGATGGGTTTTCCATTTCTGCCAGTCCCCCCCCCCCATTGCTTTAGCAGAGCACACCATTATTCGTGCTTCAAACTCCCTTTCGTACTCATGTAAAGCAGCCTCACCATAAAGAGAGGCTTGCCCAGATGTCTTTACAGGAAATTCTACATGGGAAAGAAATGCATAGCCCTATAAATATAGAAACCTGCCCTCTCACCATCCATTCTGAAACCTGAAATTTTCCTTAGACATATAAAGACACATATAATTAAGGACATTGAGTTGGCTGGAGGGATGCAAATTTGTAGCCCTCTTCTAAGTTAGGCCACTGAAACAGAAGTGGTGAGACAGACCACTAATCAAGAAGAAAACCATTTACAGAGGAGAAAAGGAGGAGGCATGGCATGTCTGCCCACAGATCAAGCAGTGGCCTTGCACCTGCAATGTGCCCCATTACAGAAGTAACAGGTTCTCCCCCTCCCAGCATACCAATCCTTACCTGCCCTCACCCAGGTTCCTTCAGCAAGGGTTGGAGGACAGGGAGAAACACTTTTTGCGTTTGGGTAGGATGATCAGGGCTCATGTATTGCTGAAGTGTCATATCCACCGCTCCCTGGACTCCTACACAGACCAGGTCTAGGCTCAAGAGGAAGGCTTACCAAGTAGTTTGAGGCAAGTAGAGGATCACTGGCACATACATTTTCAATGCAACACAAACTAGTTCAAACCACCTTGTATTTCATTGCAGGATGAGTTTGCAGAGTGGCAGCAACCAGCTTCTCAGTGCTTAGTCGTGGGGCAGCCAAGGGCCTGTGACTCGCAGCACAGTCCCGCTTAGCGCCCACACACCAACCAGGCTCCAAACACATCCAAAATATCACAATTTAAGTGAATTTCAATTTCACAGTAGTTGCCATATGTGGCTATCAAATAACAATGTGTCTTGCTCTCCTGACATAGACATGGCAAACCTGACCCACTAAGGAGGTGGAAGTTGTAGATACTTGCCATCTTCTACCTTTACACAAGTGTCAGCATAGGCTGACAGGGCCAGTGGAAAGTATTAAAGCTGATAGATCTTTCAGCAATTTCTTTTATAAAAAGCCACCCCTGTATCACACAGCTGTCCCAAAAGTTTGCAATATTTAAAGGAGATTGGTTTGGATGAGAGAGGAGCTCCACGCAAGTTAACTGTTTGCTGTGACTCCTGTTTTTCCTCTGGTTCCAGAGGTAAGTCAAACACCTGTAGTGAGAACTAAGTGACACACCAGGCAGCTCCAGTTTGTCATGGGATACTGGTTTCAGCCCCTCTGCTCCCACCAGTGGCACAGAGGACATGAGATATTTGTCTCCTGAAGCAATTTTAAACTGGTTGGATGGAAAAAAGGCAGCCATACCCCCAGGTAAACAGGGATGGAGGCCCACTGTTGAATTGCATGTAATAAAACCTTTCTCTCTTGCATGTCTCTCTGCACTCACCCAAGGTTCCACGTCACAGCTGCACCCTCACCCAGACACTACCACTGCCAGACATGGCAGGTGACACAGAACAGGGCTGAAACCCCACAGTTTAACTCATTTTTTCCTCTGCCTGGGACAGGTAACGCTGGGTCAGTCTTACACAATGACCTGTGCTGCAAGGGAGAATTAAATAGCGTGCTTGGATGCCTCTGTGGGAAGCAACCAGAGGGCACACATTACTTATCCAGACAGTACATCTTTAAGTAAACTTTTTATGATTCAAGTTGTCATGCAGGACAAAGCCTCTTTTCATCAAAACACAACATTTAGGATCACTCCCCTTCCCTTAGAGCTCCTCTTTCTCCAAAGGTCACACTCCGCCTTTCCTATGTTACCAAAATGATAGTCCCAGAAGCAGCAAGTGACACCGCAGCCATGCCAAAACAGTGGGAATGCTTTTCTATAATACAGTTTCTTGCTGAGTGATGAATTTAAAGAAGGAAGAGGTAAATTCACCCTTGTTTTAATCCCTACAGCATGTGTGTGGAGAATATTGCTACTTCAGAGTCAGCAGATTAGTTATTTTGCAGTTCTTCATTGACTGTTTCCCCTGCCCTTTGAAGACCATGGGAGAAATTTTTAATACCAGCTCAGAGAATGGAAAGTGGCCAGTGGTGAGCAGGGGTGAAAGTTAACACTATTTACTGAGCAGTCCCAAGCTTAGCTTAGTGCACCTACTGGCCAGGATTTTAGCTTATCAGCTACAGACTCAGCAGGACAAGTCCAATTGCCCCACCACTGCAGCTGTCTGTTCCATTGCAACAGTATGAAAGAAGAAACCTAAACAAGCACCTCAAGGCCATGGCATTGGTCTGTCTGCCCCTCTGCAGCAGGCACAAGGTGAGATAAGATGGGCATACTCTGCAATATGCTGTATTCTCACCAGCTGCCCTCAGAAAAGTTTCTGGTCTAAAATGTAGACGAGACCCTTAGAGCTCTCTGTCGAAAGCTGTAAATGCTCATTAGTATTTCTAATCAATTTACAGGATAACATTTGTGACCTTACTAGTGAATTATTAAATAAAACAGTTGCACCTGTCTGTCTCAGCAGCCAATTTGGCCCCACACATCTATCATCTTTCTGAAACAAATTAAGTACATCTTGCCTTTAAAGGAAAAATATAAGTTTCCCCCTAGTACTGCATTCACTCAAATGTATTTGGTAATTTTAACTTGGTAAAGAATGTCTTCAAAGCATCAGAATGCTCTCAGCTCCCAACAATGTCACTGAGATAGTGAGATGTATCTGGAGAAAGCTTTAAATTATTTCAGCTAATCCTCAGGATGGTGCAGGTTGAGGCAAAAGCACTTTGGATATGAAAAATGATGACTTATTTCAGCAGGCAGAAGTCCAAATGCTTCGCCTGTTTGCACAGACCTAAATCACTCAGATACAGGAGGATGTGGGGGAATGGCTCTGATCCCGCACCTCCCCCTCCAAGCACAGGGTCTGTGCTGGAGACACAAACACACCATGATTTGCCCCTTCTAAGATGAGTTCCAAGGCAGGTTGTGGCAATGTAGTTATAAAGCAGAGCCATGTGGTGCAACGTGACTGATGTTGGCAGTGAAGACTCAGGGTCCGAAGCTGCCCACTGCCAGAACAGACAGGAAAGACTCCCTTTCATCAGTCATTTGTTATCAACATGGTTAGGGGGAAGAATTTGGAAACAACACTGTGCACAGCACAGTTTACTTATCAAGCTTTTTAAAAAATTGGTTTTTGCTTTCCACCAGCTACATTAACCAAAGTTTATCTTTGGATTTCCTTCCACAAATACCCACCATTGACAGAGGGAACTAGGCATGCATCACACAGCACGAGCATAGCACTCTTCCAGGTACTTTTCAAAGCTATGCAGCAACACAACAACTCTAGCTTTCTCTCCCTATTCTATACCCAGGCTGTAAGGGAGAAGAGGCAGCAGACAGCCCAAGCACACATCTGCAATTACAAACCTACATACAGACATTTTGGGATACTGACATGTGTGACTGCAGCTACAGCCATCTACAGCGGGAGGATGCTGAGAGAGCACAATAACCCATTTAACTGCCCAGCTGATCACAAAAAGGCTTCTAGACTTTCACATACAAGCATCACAGTAGAGAAGGGATACAGTAGAGAGGAACCAAACATGGGCTCAAAACCCCAACCTGTGTGCAAGGGCTGCATTAGCAACTGCATTCAGCTAATCATCAGAAACTGCAAGCAGAAGCACCTTCATTTCTTCCCAAAAAGAAAGCTAAAAATAACCCAAACATAATCCTAACAAGAATCAGCTTTGTTCAGACACACTAACCCTACTATGCACAATGCTCTGGCCAAAGCATGTAATAACAGCCTTACTTACGCATCACTTCTTATAGAGACACCCAAAATAGCTGCCCAGGGCCAACACACACCCAGTTAAAGAGCAACAGCTCTGCAGACCATCTCAGCACCTTCCCACCATAGGGCAGGATCTGCCCTAGGCCCAGGGGATATATGGGAAACCAGCTGATTGTCTGGGACTGAGATGATGCAGCTCAGCTGGAACTTTACACAGGGCTACTGCTGAGGCTGTTTCTCACATAGAGGCTAATCATGTATTTAATCATCTATCTATATTTTATATCTCATTCATATCTGTGTTACTGACATTTTTCCTGCTTATTGAGCTGTCCTCATGCTGGGGATGGAGGGAAGACAGTTGTACCTCATCAAAACCATTGCTCCTTCAAAAACTGCTCACATGGGGTTAAGACCTTCACCCAAGCAGTCAACTTTCCCTGCCCCAGCTTTTTTGGGGAAATCCATTTAAGCTTTGAACTTCTAAATCAAGCTGGCAGGGGTTCAAGTGCCTCAGAGCAATTTACTCTGCTGCCTGGAGAAGGAAAATTTGCATACACATTCCTGTTAATATGAGTAAGCAAGAAAAGGCACAAACTCCACTTCTGTATGAAGCACATCCATCTCTATATTGAAGTGATTTATGAGGTTAAACCATCTGCCTGTAAGCACCTTTTAAAGTAGAATCAACAACTGCTAATAAGCCAGGTACTCAGAGAGATGGATAAATACATTGATGTAAGGTAGAACTGTTTCATTCCATGGCTTGAGTATGCCCTATATCAATGATGACCATGGATCACTGTAAATAGCACATTTCAAAGTACCTTCAGGATTACATCTGATGTTGAGCATCATCCCAGTATCTTCTGATATATGTTGCAGTACTGGTGGTTTTCTGGAACCTGCAAAAATCAAAAATGCTTCTCCTGAACAAAGTACACTGCTCTGCACTGAATGATGGCAAGAAAAAGGTCCTGCTGCATGCCCTCCAATCCTGGGCTTGCTTAGCTAAACAGAGTCTGAGGCCAAAACAGGGCAGTTGTCTCACTAAAGGTGGCATCCATACTCAAAACAATTTACTGAGAACATCCCTCAGTGGACAGGCCACTGCGTAGTGTTCAGTAAAACCTGAAACAACACTGTATAAAAGTTCTGCTTGAGCTTTTGTCCTGGATGTTTTTGCACCTATGCATTGAAAGAGCATGACAATATTTCATGCCAGGATGTTACTGGCTTATCTGTGGCACATCATGTAGCCATGCGAGTCCTCCCCATGGTGTCTGACCTCGGGGTCTGATGGTGCTGAGCACAAACAGGCATTAGCTGGGCTCTGCTGGCTGCTCTCAGAGGATGCCTTCCCACACCACGTGCCTCTGGTGCAGGGAGACTGACGCAATGTGTATATGACTGCCAGCTACAGACCTGACAATATCTAAACACCCACTTTTCACCTCTTTAGGTGAAATGCGTTAAGTCCATATGTTCAGCTTTTACTTTTCCACATTTTAGAGCACATAAATACATACCAGATGTGCATGCAAGGGGATGAACTCCTGTCAGACTGTGAAAAGTGATGTCAGAGTCTGCCTTTACGTTTCCAGTTCTCCTGAGGATGCTTTTGCAGTGGCTGGTGCCAGGGTGGTGGCTTCTGCTTGCGGGGCCCTGGGGAAGTATCTCTGTGTCAGGACCTGGTTGAGGGTGGACCCCCTTCTTCACATTTTACCATCAAGGACCATCTCCTACGATGTATTTCCCCGCCACTTGTGCTGGTTGGGACTCAGTCTGTTAGAATTCCAGCACAAGTTAATTAAAAGAGCCAAATACAGAAGAGAGAAGCAGTATGAACATTTTAACCAAAGGGAAGAAGAGATCACAGTCTTGCCTTGGAAAGAAGTTCATGATAATTTTATACATTGCTCTGCTGTCAGTAATTATTACTGAATAGTACGCAGTATGTGAAATTTTCATTTGCTTTCTCATTTCTTTTTAGTTACTAATGATCTGTCTACATAATAATAAAATAACTTTGTACTCGATACTAGAGGACTCAGCACATCTACAGTTATTAATGTCTGTTTGGAGGAACACATTTTTAAGTATGGGAAGATTTTAGCTTATTTTTTTCCTCAGTTTTTCTTTACAGGCTACAAAACTCTTCAGGAATTCCCTCTGCTGTGAAGTTTTTTGTCAAGGAGACAGGCATCTTTTATTTTCAGAAGATTATATAGAGGTATTGCGCTATGCATGTGATATTTATTCACAGTAAGTAACAGTTAATAAAGAAAAAAGCGCTCTAAGCATAGAATGAAATCAAGTCAGTAAGAGCATCAACAGATGCTGGTTTGTGCTGTTTATTAGAGAGACATTAGTAATACAGATTCCACAGAACATTTTCCCCTTTGATTAGTAAATATTAATGATTATTTTGCTGAAGACCGAGTGTGTTTGGATAGAATGCACAGTGTAAGTCATGATCCTGCTTACTACAGTGTACACTTGGTTAATCAAAGGTAGCCCAGCACGCTATCAGAGTGCCTTTACTTGACTGGGTCCAGCTTGGAGCTCCACATATGTTGGGGATAATATTTGCAGTTAATTGGCAAATTAAAAAATTTTAGAAAGGTTCCCCTGCACAGAAGGATATAATCCATGCCCACAGACAGGCATCTTTGGGTCCCAGATGCAGCTCTACCTTAAGACGTGCTCCTGCTGACTGTTCCCAGCAGAGCTGGCATTGAGGCATCTTCTGCTGTCACACAACCGCCCTTTTGCTTGAAGCCTCTCAGGACAGAGACTGGGCTGGCCATTCCTCCTACATGGAGGGATGTGCAGGTAGTGCCACTGCTGAGAAGGCTCTCACAGCAAGCCAGTCGCTTTTCTTACATAAAACTTGTAAAAGAAATAAACTTTCTTAGTAAAATAGCATATACTGGGGCCATTGGCTTATGCCAGAGACAGCAGGAAGTTGCTAAGCAAGTCTGACCCAAGAGGATGTTTACAGTTCAAGATCTGTTTAGCACTTATGGTATAATTTGTGCCTTATGCTCTCCCATTTACAGTTTTCCACACAAAAAATTTTCTACTAGAGATGGAGCACAAGGAACTTTGTAGCTCTGCACCTTCCCCCAGCTGGGATCATCCTTCATGGCAATGCATAGCTGAGTAACATGTCCCTTGAGTTTTGAATCTGGTCTCTGGCAGCAGAGAAAAATTGCAGCTGATAATCCTGATTTACTGAACCCTAATCTGACAGAAGGGAGAACACATGGAACATGGAACGGTAACTTGGTTTTCTGGTGACCTTCTGCATTCCTCTTGGGAAAAAAACTCTGGAGGCTGTTTCCAGCTGTTAGCCTGGGACATGACAGAGTGTCTTTTAGTAAAAAGTAGTGTGTTCTATGTTATTAATCATACTGAGATTGCAGCAGCAGTAATAAATTATTGAGGCTAAATTGTTGCAAATAGTCTGAAGGGCTGAAACTGTCAGCCACCACAGAAGGGTTTTACATTTCTCCTATTCCCCTGAAAGGACAAAGTGTCAGTATTTTGCCACACACTGTAAAATCAGGGAGTAATTATTCTAGTCTGCTGGCCTGATAATTTTGGAAAATCCTTACTGTGCTGGTGGAAATACTCCTGTGGGTGGTGAGGGCATTTCAAGTGGGCAGGTGAAGGTGCCATCCTCAGGGTGAGGCATCAGAGGTAGACAACTATGCCCCTTTCTGCCTGCCCTGTTCTGGGTCAGTATTTCTCCTTTCCCTCACCACTCCGGAGATGTTTCACATCAGTCCCTGCTCACTTGTGTCTGTGTCCCCCGGGCAGCCCAGGGTTGGTGGGTGCCTGCTGCAGTGGCAGCTCCTGCCACGTCCTGTACCTCCTGCTCAAGGCCAACCCCCTGCCCTGTGCACAAGAGCAGCCCCACTGCTGCCTCATCCAGGTTTGGGGGCAGGATATCTGACAACCGCCAGACTTCAGGTTGGTTTTCCTGCTAACGCTTGTGCTGCTCCTACCATTGCTTTTTATACATCACGTCTCTGTGCAGAGCCTGTTTCCTTTGTACTGTTCGGGTTCAGAGAGAAATAGGAGAGTGTTTGGACTGACATTGTCCAGAGTTTTCACTTTTCCAGGCAATGCAGCTCTTCACCTTATTGTACAGTAAATCATTTTCTTTCCCTCTTAATGTTCTTGAGAACAATATTTGTGAGGTAATAAAAAGGAAACATGTATCAGTGGGTTTAGGGCAACACAAAAATGCAAAACAAAAGATAAAAACAAGAAAATGTCTCAAAATTCATAGTATGGTCCCTTTGTCCTGTGTCAAAAGAGTATCTACAGTAGAAACTACCCCTGGGTGTGAGGTTTATTGTTATTTCTCTCAGATTTTATCTTTGATAAAAGTTTAACCATGGGCTCGAAAATGGGAATGGTCCCACTTGAGTGTAACTGTGGCTATACTGGAATGGCACAGGTCCATCCCCACGCTGGTGCTGGGCACATTGGGAGCACTGGTTTCTCCTCAGTGTCCAGTGCTGCATAGCATACACATGGGCTTTGCCTTCACCTTCCTTCTCCCCCCACTGACCTCTGGGACACAGCCCTGCTCCCTGGAGGCTGCCCCTCACCCTGGCCTGCTTCACCACCACGCATCACCTTGGTCAGTGCCGGCACCATCACCAGTCAGAGGGCTGTGCCCTTCTGCCACTACAGATGGGAACCCAGGCTGTGACAGTGCCACCTGAACCCTGAGAGAGAAGGAGGTCCTGGTTGATGACAGGTTGTCTATGAGCCAGCAGTGTGCCCTGGTGGCCAAGAGAGCCAGTGGGATCCTGGGATGCATCAGGAAGAGTGTGTCCAGCAGGTCGAAGGAAGTGATCCTCCCCCTCTACTCTGCCCTGTTCAGGCCCCACCTGGAATACTGTGTCCAGTTCTGGGCTACCTGGTATAAAAAAGACAGGGACCTTCTGGAGAGAGTCCAGAGAAGGGCGACAAAGTTGATTAGGGGTCTGGAACATCTCCCCTATGAGAAAAGGCTGAGTGAGCTGGGTCTGTTCAGCCTGGAAAAAAGAAGACATAGGGGGGGCCTAATTAGTGTTTATAAATATCTTAGACATGGGTTGCAGGGGGAATTGGCCAGCCCCTTTCAGTGGTCTGTGGGGACAGGACAAGGGGCAATGGCTGTAAGCTGGAGCACAGGAAGTTCCGCACCAACATGCGGAGGAACAGTGAGGGTGACAGAGCAGTGGAATAGGCTGCCCAGGGAGGTGGTGGAGTCTCCTTCTCTGGAGATATTCAAGTCTCGTCTGGATGCCTATCTATGTAATATGAGGTAGGGAGCCTGCTTTGGCAAGGGGGTTGGACACGATGATCTCTTGAGGTCCCTTCCAACCCCTAAGATTCTGTGATTCTGTGATTCTGTGATTCTGTGATTTATATATTGGTCAAAATCTTTATTATACTGGTAAATGTGATATGATAATGTAATACTTTTATCACTAAACATAACTGGTAGGCAGGAGAGAGCACCTTTAGTAAAGCAGCAAGTGATGCTTGGCTTAAAGCACGGTGCAGCAGTACACTTTATGGTCATTCCTCTTACATTTATCGTACTCTGGTTTTAACTGCCTCTTGCAAATGTATGTATATTTATAGGTATCTTCACTTAAAAATAGATCAAGGGTGTTAATTTAGCTGTAAACATAATCTATCTGGCATATTTCAAGTAAGTTCTCAAATGATTACGCTGAAATCAATACAGCTCACTGACTCTGAGTTAAGCATCCTCATGCCCAGGGAGGTTGTGGAGTCTCCATCTCTGGAGATATTCAAGACCTGTCTGGATGCCTATCTGTGCAGTATGAGCTGGGGAGCCTGCTTTGGCAGGGGGTTGGACCCAGTGAGCTCTTGAGGTCCCTTCCAACCCCATATGATTTTATGATTCTATGCAGTGGACAATAGCCTATAGAATTAAAACCGTGAATAATAAAATGAAGAAAACATAAAAGAGTTTCTTTCGATCTGGACATTTTCCCTACCAGAATGAGATCACAAGTGCTTTGTTATGTTTTATAGACTGACAGAAGTTCAAAGCTAACACTAGGCAGAAATCGGTTACCATCCCTGGATTAAATATCTGTGGTTCAATCAGATAGACTTATCAGTTATGATAATTCCTGCAAGAATGCATCCATGAATAAAAGCAGCGAGGATGATAATCATATATAGTGACAGGAATGTTTAGCCTTACCTAGAAGCATCGCTACCACCTGTGGGCATAGGAATTGACACTTTACTATGGAGTGCTAGAAACAAAATAATCAGCAAGAATTGTGAACATTAAAAAAGTTTCATTTTATATGCAGCTGTCCCCAGCAGGATGTCAAAGGACCAGTGCTATGCCTCTACACTGATTGTTGGGCATAGCAGCAAAAGCCTGCTACCCCTCGGGCTGTATTTCCAAGCAAGCACATCTCCAAAAGCTGCCTGCAGAGGGGAGCCGGGGCTCCGTGAAGAAGCCAAAGCGGCATTCCAGAACCAGAGGTGAGGCAGCCGCCCGCTCTGAGTGCAGAAGCCCTCCCTGGCTGAGGTCCTGCTGCCATGCTGCTCACACTCTGGGGTCTGGGAGAAATGAGTAAATAATAAGGAGTTGGTCAGGACTGTATTTAATTTGCAGCAGATTTGGTGTAAGAATATATTCTTCATTGCTCACACATATCTTCAGCAACTGGGTGCTGCTGAAAATACCCGCAAGTTTTGTATCAGGAAATGTGTAAAAGCTCTTAAAAATACAACCTGTATGTGAGCACTTCCTTTGAATACTAATAAATGGAGAGCCTACACCTTCTCCAGGAACTTGATCCTCAAGGTAGGAAGGAGAAAGTTGGCTTTTCTTGCTTACCAGGGCTGGCTGTGCCTGGGGCTCAGAGGTCATCTTTGGTGGGGCAGGACAGTTTCTCAAGAGTGAGAGTTCACCAAGAACTGAGTATTCATGTGTCCAAACAGCACTCATACTGACCAGCTTCAGTAGTCTGACAAGTTGGCACTTGGTCCTCTGCAGAATTTGCTCCTCTTCTGCTTCCAGTACTTTAGGTTCCTTTCCCCCAGCTATCGGAGTCTACTGTGATGCCCTGCTAGAAAAGACACAGCACGTGCTTGAGCTGCTAACAGTGAAAGACACACTTGATACAATTTTGGTTAAATTAGGGCCTGTTCACTTACAAGCAGATTTACAAGAGTTTCTTTGTCCAACATATGAAGCATAGATTGTCCCAAAGCAAATGCAGGCAAAAGAGTGAAGTCTGGTCTGCAGCGAGTGAAGTAGAACAACAGAAAAGTAATTTCTTCCAGGGCACCGGCCATGAGTCTGGGATTTCCTGGGTGCCTTACATAAAAAGCATGAGTAGAATTTTCATCTAACCTCACCAATTTAAATCATTACCTCCTTTCTTTTATAACATCAATATACTCATTAAGAAGGGTTTCATCTAATGAGGTCAATGTAACTGAAAGTCTATTCAACATCCTTTTTCTTCAGCAGACGCTCCAGGCAGTCAACTCCAATTTATCATTCGGTTTCACAGAGTTTGAGGTTATGTTAAGAACTACAACCCCCTGATTATTTATTTAAAGGAATCTAAATATAGCTTCCTTTAATGTTTTAGTACCTAGCAAATAAAACAGCTGTCAGCAATGTGTTCTTCTGAGAGGCGTTCATATGAACGCTGTCTGTTGTTTCTAGCTGCAAAAACGTGGCCCCAGTCGACGGTCACCCACAGACAGGTGTGCAGTCCAAATATAAATTCTGTACTTGCCAGCACATATGCACATTAAATATGAAGATGATAATACCACATTTTACACAGTGGAACTGTAAGAGCTCTCAAATTACCATCAAACGCCTCGGCACCGTCAGATGGTTACCGTGTGTCTTACCCGAGGAATTTCACATCATTAGCAGTGTATTTAAGAAACATGATGTGTGGTGCAGCCTGTCACTTGAAATTGCTCCATTCAAATGCTGAATGATGTTGGGTAAAATAAATTCTCACGTTTGACAAATTTAAGTGGCTTCGCGCATGGGAGTTATTTTTGTCTTATGGGCTCACTGAGCACTTAAAACAGGTATTGTCCAGTGGGCAAGCTAAGGATCTGGAGCAGGATCAGTCACTAAAAAGGTGCTGCACTCATTTATAGCCAGGTTGAATCAGTCCACAATGCTCTATAGTTCTGATTAAAGCAGAAAACTCAGCTTCAGAAAACAGCTACAGATTTTTATTTTATGTACAGTGAGTAGAAATGTATACGACAAAGTCCCAGCCACGTTGATGTCACTGATAAATGAAGTTTGAATAAAACCCTGGCCACTGACTCTAACAGCTACTATTAAAGTATCAAAAGAAATTAACTACATACTGAACATAGCAGTTGCTTCATTTAATATAACACATTGTGTGGATGAGAATTTACCTCTTGCCTTCATTTCTTTTCCACTAAGAGCAGCTGCATATCTAAGGGTGCATAGAAGTGCGTACAACCTCCAAGTAAAGATGCTGAAGTTCAGAAATATGTGAGGGTTTTTTTCCCCCCAAAAACTGCATGAAAACATTTTTTTAAAATAAGGAAGGGTAGGGAAGCAGAAGAATGAAACCAAGCAATTGTATTTCTGTGTGAGAGCATTGTTTCATTTAGCTAGGAATAGCAGGTATGCCAGACAAAAGGAGCATGTTTTGAAATGAGGGCACAATAGCTGCAATCACAAGCACACTCCCACTTTGCTCACAAACCCCTGTCTTTTGATGTTTGTATGCACACCCAAAATGCATCACATGTCTGTGCATTTCTCATACAAGTGTGGGACTGGGAACCACCACCATGCGTGCATTCATCTCTGAGCATGCTGGAAAGATGCTCTCTGCTAGCAGTGGCCAGGAGCACCTTCCATGAGCAAACCAAACACCATCAAAAGCCACTGCAGACGCAGCATAAACAGAGCATTTACTGCAAGCAGTTTACTGCTTTGAAGGAAATGTCTGAGACTGGTACTGACCCAGAAAGCCTTTATTAATGGCCTACGGATTTTAGTTAATAAAATTTTGGTAGGTCCAAGTTAATCTTGAGTAATGTATTGGTATGGAAACAATCTAGTTCAAAGGATGATTAATCCGTTCCAGTGTGATAAACATTAAGCAAGGATAATTAATTCCAGATTTTTAGATTCAAGAACTCAAGCTTCTGAGTGGCTAATGAAATACATACAATGGCAAGAAAATTCAGGAAGTCTGATCACATCTCACATACCCCACCAGAGGCCTCATCTATCATATAAGAAATAATCTCATTCTTGGAGCAACTTGACAGCACAGTCAGACAGTGTACCCAAAACTATCTGTCCCACATCTAGCCATCCATCCATCCAAAACAAGCTGCTTGGGCATTCGCCTTGGAAGGATTTCTGTCATCCATATGCTCTTTTACACAGCTTTGCAAATGAGAATGAGTCTTCATTATGATCTCCTACTGGAAGCACTCAATTTATATCATCCCGGACCGAAGTAGATGTTAAATCACTAAAATCTGGAATAAAATCTGGCAACCTTGGACATACTTTTTAACACTACATCCATGTGTACAGTTCTTAGATGCATCCCTTCATACATGGGAAGTAAGGTCTGACAGTCAAAATGAAGTTAGAGGCTCACTACTATAAATCAATATCTACCCTGGAGGTCATAGTTACACTAAAACATATTTTTCCCCTATTTAAGTAAATGGTAATGTGAGACTAATAACTTAGATTTTAAAACATAATTTGTATCCAAAAGATAAAGAACCCCAAACAAACAGCAAATTCAGATGGTCCTAAATTCATAAGGAGATTTGTAGAGAATATTGGGGAGAGCAGTTTCTGTTGCAGTCTTCCTGTAAGATTTGGGCTACTTGTGCTAGAGGCAAAAAGAAAAAAAAATAGCACCAGAGAATAATTACTGAGTTCACACTGAGGATGTTTGGCACAATTGTCTTCTTTCCAGTACTTGATGGGCCAAATTACAGCTGTCACTGAAATGTGCCATTTGTAAGAAAAATGAAATGGCTATTCAAAACAGTCTTCACTGTAGAGTTGTATAATCCCTGGGAAGTACATCATCTGGAGTTTCTGAAACTTCCACAGCTAATGTAAACAGTAAGATGTAAAGCAAAGACAAAATGGAAATGAGCAACAAGTCTGGGGCTAAATTACATGTTCACTTGGTCTGCTGCAGCTGCAGTGGATAGGGAGATCAGGCATTAGACTCAAATATGTACTTCTAATGTAACTCTAGTCTGACTTCCAAAATAGATTTTAGAAAATTATTTAAAAATATGTTTGTTCCTACCTGGAAAAAAAGTTTGAAGGAGAGGAGTCATGTCAAGAGTTTCAATATTGCTCAAAGAAAGGACAACCAAATCATCAAGACATCCTTTAGACCAAGTAACAGGAGTGTACCAAAAGACACAATGAGAAAGGATGCTGAGAGGGCTTGCGAAAGCTGGGTGCTTGGGCATTTGAAGTTTTTATACTTTCTTGATTGTTCAAACAAAGTTCCTTTGTAAAAGACGCCTTCACAGAAAGAGACACTGTTTGTCTGTTATACGACAGTGAAAACTGCTACAAAGGGGCAGGATTGGATGGAGAGAGTTCCTCTTTAAACACAGAATTTTAGTTCATTAAATATACTAAGAAGACAGAAGGGAACGGAAATTCTTGATACTCACAATTCAAAACTGGATATGATGCCAAGAACTGAGAAGCGATTAGGCTGCTAGAAAGAAACAAGGCTTATTGTATAAAAATCATAAAGTCGTCCTGTTTCCAGATGGTCACTTGATAACTGAAGCCAGAGGAGTTGAATCCCAGCAAACAGTATTTTACAAAAAACGTGAACTGCAGTTGATACCACTGTTCCCAGTACCCCCAGCAGATGTGAGTATTGCTTAAGCATGCTAAGTTCAGCAGTGGAGCCATGCCAAGAATGCCATCAACAAGCAGTACCTAGCAGGATTCAAAGGATGTCTTCCGCAAAACAACAGTGTGGAGGTTTTGTTTCTGTTACTGGGATTTATTTCATTCTGGGGAGCTTGTTTTTATTGCAGATCTTGGGGTGATGGGTCTACTAGAAACATGTCATTAGAAGACAAATGCATTTCCCCTCCATTATTATCTGTGCACACTGAAAGAGAAATCAGCAAGAATACTGCTGTCGAATGTTTCTGTCTGGGGCAGCCTCCCATGAAATATAAGCACACAAAGAAGTATTTAAATGTCTATTTCTTCATCACACATGCTTCATAAAATATGTCAGTACATGAATATTACTGCATTGATTTACTAAGGGTTGGAGTGTCATCAGTGAACATCAAAACAATATCTGAAGTCTCCATTTATAGAACTTGAGCTCCATTTTTCTCTATAGAGACACTATAGGATTGTATCTCTTCAGAAATATCCATGGGGACTTTCTCCCAAACCCTAACCTCAGGAAAACAAGACAATAAAAGTAGGAAATCTATTTGAAATGGAAAGAAACTGGATTTTCAAAAATGCATTGAGAGTTAAAATTCCAAACCAGATTGTTCAGATTACACTGAATTCCAGAGAAATGCAAGCATCTAATTTTACATTATTTAAACCACTCCCCTCTCTTCTGATTGTTCCTGCCAACAGCAGGCTGCCACCTGCATAGATGCTCTCTTCCACTAATTCCAGGATCTTCTGATCCTGCCTAAGCTCTTCCAGAGCCACCATCCCTGCTTTCCAAACCATATTCAAGCTCTGGGATTTTTAGAAAAAGATGGGAGGCCAGAAGCTACTGAAGAAAAGAAAGTTTATCAATCCTAGACAACCTTGCAGTCCTGCCTACAGAATTCTCAACCAGGCCTCCAAGCAAGCTTTCCAAGTAGTTCAATGATTTTCAAGCATACCATAGGCAAAGGTGTGACCCTTTATCATAGTCTGGCTGGTTCTGAAATTTTATTATAACACCATTTGTCTGTGATTTTGCTGTTTTGCAAAATTAAAGTAGTCTTCATTGTGGGCCAACAGTGAGCACCAAAGGTAAGAGAGAAACAGGCAACTAAAACATTATGTGATATGCTTCTGGTACTTGCCAATTTTAGACAATTACACAGCCTTGTAACTTGAAAAAAACCCACCAGAATTACTTGTGACAGCATACTTCACAGCATTGATAGGGTACTGAAGACATGAAGTGGATTTTATGTTTTACATAATATAATTGTATTGGTTATTAAATACAGCAACCCATGAAGTTTGCCTCTACAAATTGAGAAAAGGGCTGGCTTCTGAATCACAGACTGTCTCAAAGGCACATAAAGTACACATAACTAACTACCAGACTATGGGTGACATTTGCTACTGCAAATTCTACTTAAATTCATAGGTCAACTCTTTCACAACACAACACAACTTTAAAAAACCAAAAACATCACTCAAAACTAACCAGTGCCATGCAAACACTGGTGTCATTACCATGTTTGATGCAGTTCTGAATGCACAGGACCTAATATTCTCTTGCACAGTAAGAAATTCGGAAACAAATTAGAAACAAAGCCCAGGTCCGAATCAGGAAAGTTTGCTGCACTCTGGCAAAGGACTTGCATAAAGACTTGAAAGCTCCTAGTTTGGGATCTTACTAAAGATGTCTTGGGATTTTTTCTTCTAGAAAAAGAAGTAAAAGTTGGTACAAAAGAGTTCGAGTTTGTGTTTGTTAATGTTCTGAATTTCTGAAGTGGAGAGTGCAGGAGGAAACCCTAGTGTGGAAGAACAGCCCCTGCCCTGAGAATAACCTGAAATGCCAGCTTAGCACTTTTGCACTTCAAAAATGTCTTCAACAGGCATGATGGTAAAATTGAGGCTGTTAAAAATACATGGTTTACTTGGGTAGTTTATAATTCACAGTGGCATTTAGTGGGTGGAGTGGTAAATTAGTACGTGGCCTGCTGCCACAGCAGAGGAGGCTGCTGCTCTGCATAGGAGAATCTTTGCTAAGAATAGGCATGTGGTCACAGTGATAATGAAGAAGGGCTCAGAATGTCTGAGATGTTGATGGGAGATCTTGAAAGGGTTGTTAGATGTCTAACAGCTGCTCCAGAAATTAGATGTTATCAAAGATTTTTTTGAAAGAATGAATTGGAAGACAAGCATGCAAAGCTTAAACAATAATACCTGGTTTCAATCTTCTGAATTAGTATGCCATGAAAGGAAGAGTGGCATATGAAAAGTCTACATTGTCAATGAGTTGAAAGGAACAGTTTTGCAGCCAACAAAATACTGGTTATTCTGTCATAAGAGCAAGGTAAAATCGTAGTAGTCTCTGCACATAAAGACATCCTTTTCCCTATCACTTTTAAATGAAGTCATCTTCTTTGAAAGTAATACGATACATTAATCTGGTATTTGATCCTGTCTGTCAAACACTCAAAAAAAGGACAGTTTATAAGTCAGTTACTTTCTAGAAACAATATTACTGTTCTCAGTAAACCCAGCATTTTAAAGACACTAGATTTCTAGAGGGATTTACTTATCACTAGGATGATACCCCTTTGGATTGTGAGTAGTTGTAAGTGCCTTGTCCAGAGCTTGCAAGCCAACAACATTGCATCAAAAGGGCGGATAGATGCGGATAGTAATATGAAATAAGCTCCACCTCCAAATGTCAGTAAGCTTTATGACTGAGTGACAGCTGTCATTACTGTTAAATCACACCTGATTACTGTTCTACCATAAGTACACAAGAAAATATTCTGAACCCAAATGTGTAACACGATCTGCATGACTGCAATAAGTTCATGGTTTTGACTGCTTGAATTCCTCATCAGTGGACATCAATAGGGTGCTCTCACTTCTTTGGCCTAAAGGAACATGGCATGAGCTATGTCTCAGCCTTAAAACAATCCACAGGAAGCTTTTTCTTGAAAAAGCAAGAAGAAATCTGTATGAAATCATCATGTCTACTTCACACCCTGCACAACTCTTTCCTATTGGGCCCTGCTTTGATCCCTGTTTGTGCTGGCCAGCCCCAGGCTTACCAGTGCAGTAAGGGCTGTACACAGATGTTACGCTGCTCAGCAGCTTGTCAGGTTGTTTTTACTGTAGGAAAATAACTGACAAAGTGATTTTGTCACAAAAAGTCTTTTCTGGCTTTTTGCCGAGGCTGGACATGATCCTAGCAGAAGACATTTTCAGCTGTGAAGCAGTCCTTCCTTAAGCTTTTCAGAAAAATCCAAGTGCTGACTTCATTCACCGATAACTAGATAAAAGGACTAGTCAAAAGAAATGCTGCACTAGTAACCAATCCCACTTGGCCGAGGAGCCATCCATATGGAGCTCATTGATCACTACATCTCTTCTATAAAGCTGTTGCTTAAGGAGGCAGGTGTCCAGAGATAAGTTCTTGAGTTTCTGTGCTCTTCCTGGAAAGGCTCTACTTTACAATAGGATTTATAGCAGGTTTTGTGCCACACAAACGTTCTATGATCAAGCTTCAGCCACTAATAATAAGCTACTTGGCAGACAGGATTAAAGGGGGTAGGCACCCCAAGTAGCCCTAAGACTTATGCTTCTGCTTTAAATTCCATGTTCCCACACATCAACAAATCTAAAACATATGATAAGATGATGATCTTTTATTTTAAGTCCTTCCTTTCTCAAAACCAGCAAGAAATGAGGCACCAATGTGTTACTGTCCATTTTATCACAGATAAAGAATTGTAGGAATAGGGAGTTCAGGTCCACTCTTTATGGTTTGCCAGTTTTAGGACTCTATATGCTTAGAGGTGAGATGCTGGTAACAGCATTATTATCAAGGACTTCTAAAATCATCTAGACATGAAAATTTCCAAGAAAGCAAAAATAATGAGTTTGTTTATTCCTAGAAAATTGAGTGTCACTTGGCTACATGATGCAGACAGTAAAAATAAATTGTGTTAAAGAAGAATATTAGAATCACAAAATGCGGTCAGTTCCGTATAGCTGTATTCAAGAATTTGGCACCATGACACACAACTTCTATGCTGTAAAATGAACAAGGCAAGAACTACTTTTCCTCTGTTTTACACCATTACTAAAAATATAAACAGCAATCTAGAGTAAATGGAAAATCCTTAGGTAGTTAGAAAAATAATTTCATTACTAAAATCCACAGCAACTCCTGGCTCTAAATGAGGTAATAAAATTTAAAAATGCAAACAACATGATCAGCCAATACTAATTCCCAAATACAACTGAGAACAAAATAAGCGATCTTTGTCACCAGGAGCCCTGTTTCTACCATGAAAAAAAAAACACACCTCTGTAATCAAGAGCCATAAAAATATCACCATCATTTGGAAAACACTGTCCTAATTTTCAGAGATTTCTAAGAGATTTCAAAGTAAAAAATGTAAATTCTAGTGCTTAAATATGAAGAAAAGGAAAGCAAATCTAGATTCATAGAGTGGAAACAATAGGTTAAGATGAAAAAAATACAAACCATAATTTTATGAGCCAATTCTAGTCACATATATTTTACATATAATAAATTTATTGTCGTAGACATTCAGCAGTAAAGAAATCCAGAGCTTTCAAAAGGTTTTGATATTTTATTAGTAGAATAGGCAGAATTAAATTATTATAAATATGGTTGTAAGTGTGCATGTGTGATAAGAAACCTCAAAAATGCAACAAAAATATTTGCTAGTAACATGTCATACATAATAAATTATAATTATTTTTTTTAAGTGCACTTAAGCAGATCATTATCACATGTCAGTATTTGGAAAAAAAGAAAAAAGGACATCAGCATTCTGCACCTTTTAAATATCAGTTAAATACTCCATTTAACAAACAGGTGCTAATCTGTGTATGAACTAACACATTTTCGGTTAAAAACTATATATATTATTTAAAACCACTACGTTTTAAATTGCATAGGCTTAATTTATCTGAATGTACTACTTTTAAAAAAACATATCACAGTTCTACAAGCACATATATATCTATAAAAACAATTACTTTCTTGGTCAGAATTGGTTTTTTATTAGCCCTGTGTCATATCTGCATGTATTTAACCTGAAGCATAAGTCAGTCTGATTTCAGTGAACTACAGCTCCTGCTCTGTTCTCAAGCAGGGATAAATATTTAAATACCTTACTGGAGCTGTGTTACCATTAAAGGGTGTATCATCACATTCAGAGCTTAAATTGTATCTAAAATACTTTCCTACTTCTACCTGTAAAACTTTACTGTAGCATACCGCTGATGATAATGGGAGACGGGGAAAAAGGCTGGATGGGACAGCCTCATGGCAGCAGCCTTCCCGTGCAGTGCAGCAGTGTGCACTGTGCTGGTGCTAAGCTACAGGGGGAACCTAATGCTCATAAATTTTTGCCTGTCTTAATAGGATAGGTATCATTATCTTGGGCAGCCAGACTTCTACAGTAACAGAAACAAAATGACTGCTAAATAGTATATATAATCATTAATAATTAAAATACCCAAATTATATTCAAACAGTCCACGGGTGTTTTCTTCCCCCACAGGAACTGAAAGACATTCTGTGATCATCTGTGTTTCCTATGGACTACAAGGACACATGTAAGGTTTTACAGCACAGGCCCTAAGGGATGGTAAATTCAGACACCAGTGTACAACTTCCTGTTCATACCCAATACCTGTCACAACTGCCACATGGTCTCTCTTTCCACTCCTGTTCCATGAATAACATAATTCTTGCTATCAGTAATAGCAGGTAAATTTTCCTTATGTGACCAGCCAGCAGGATGTACAGTAACGACTGACCTGCTCTTCCCTGCTCACAACACAAGTTTCCTAAGGAAGAATTAACATCACACTACTCACTCCTGCAAAATACTATATGCCTCAAGAGCCTTGCCTCCAACAAGACAGCCAAATCTTAAAACATGTTTTAATTATTGAAATCAATTAAAGAATTCAGCCAAACATTGTTATGTATGAAGCTTTCAAAAACTTCACATAATTCTGGATGCTCTGGCTCTTGTTCTCTGACTTCTGCAGGCTATTCTCCATCTCTTTCAAAGATACCTCATGGCGACTTTCATTCTAAAGAAAAATGGAAATGCAATGCAACTCAGCAATAAAATACAAATCAATCAAAATAATACTCTAAGACAACTAGTACCTAATTTTTATACACCTTATTTACCCATAAAAGTTTTCAGAAGCTCCAGAAAACTGAAGATTCCCAAAAGGAACTTGAAATATTGAAGCTTCATTAATGTTCAGACAGGACCAAACCAAACATGTTTGAATAGATATATAGTGCAAAAAAGAGCTGGGAATGTAAAAACTTACCTTCAGAGTTTTTATCGTGAAAGACTTCTAACATCTTAGATCTATTACAGAGTTAACACTCTCTCTCATGTTGATTTTTCAAGGAAACATCTGTTACTAATCTCTGATATGATGTGACTTTTGGTGCCTATTGTTCCATATTTAAAAAGATGATTGATAGCAACATTGCCTGCTCATAGTTCCATACCTCATGCAGATCGTAGATCATTTGTTATGTAAACACTACAGATATTCAGGTCTTTTATGTCTATTACAGATTTCAGATGCTAGGTGCTTAAAAAAATTCAACTTAACTACAGTCTTCAGATTTAAATCCAGACTTAGAAAAAATGATCAGGTTAGAAGAAATAACTGAGTAACATTACCTTCACCACCCTGTTTTATTTCCAGTTTCACTACAGCAGGACTAAGACCATTTTATCATTTCCATAATGCATTCTTAGTTATACATAAATGTAATTGGGATAAAAATCAAGCAATTATTTTAGAACAGTTCTTATCTCTGACATATATACCTTTCACATTTATATTTTGACTCTAAATGCAAAAGGGAAACCATCTGAAACTACACTTTATTTCTGACACAGAAGGATTAACAGGAGTGTTCTGGCAAGTTATGTGAATTCTTATCATCTAGGATTGCTGATTCTCTGAGTTTCTTTGTCTTTAGCCATTGGTGTGAGGATATAAAACTAATAAGCAATTACTTGTAATTTAAAATATACTAATAATTTGATTTAACATAGAAAATGTAAATAATTTTAAATATAACTATGCTTTTGAGATCCATTTCTGTTCCCATCAAACTCAGTAATTGGACTACTATGAATTTTTGAGAAAGCAGGATGAGGCTGAAAAATAAACGTTGACGTAACTTACAGATATCATAAAAGTAGCATAAAAATAGATTCCCTTAAAACTGATTAAAAGGAACAAAAAATTCTGCCAAAAATGCAAACCTCTCTACTTGTTTCTTAAGTTGCAGAGGGAAATAAATTAGGTTTTAATTTTGAGGATGCTCAACTGTCAGTAAAGGTGTAGCAGTGCATAACACTCTCTTCTGTAACTCGTAACCACTGGTAGTAACTCCTTCCATACTGTTACATTTCCTTGGACCTTGATACTATATCAAAACCAAGCAATGTAACTGCATGAAAGCAAAAAATCCAAAACCACACATAGAGGGTGCTGTACATTTTCAGGTTCTTTTCACAACTCCAAGACTTTAAGATAAATGTAATCAGTGAATCTTTAAGGCGATGTTCATGATAAGAGTAGGAAAAAATCAATTTGAAATACAACATACTATTTCTATCTCACCATAAACCTCTAGTACCCAAAAGCTCTAAAAGATGGCTGAGCAACCAAACTAGGATCTCTGAATATAAAGGCTATGATAAAATGGTCCTTTAGTCTCTTTCAACTGAATTACAGCACCCTCCCTACCTCCACTCCCAAAGAAAGAGATTACATGAATGTCTGATCTTAGTACACCTCATTGGGGAAAGGAACTTAATTTCTTTCTTAATATTAGGATATGTTAATTTTCTTATTAAATACAATTACATTTCACATCCCAATTCAATCTGAGTTTTTCTGGAAAAAAAAAAGAAAGGACAATTTTCTTTATTTTCTATTTTACTGTAACATAGTAAGAAGTTCCTATTAAAAATATTTGAAGTAGTATGAAATGCTAGCTGTCTGATTTAGTTTTAAGATCATTTTTGTCTTAGGGTAAATGCAAGTTTACACCTGATACAGGTAAAAATTTATTAAAGCACACTGAATTCAGAACCAAGTCTGATGTCTTCTTTGCTTCTTGAATAAAGTTTGCATTTAGGTTGGCTTAATTTTATTCTTGAATGATTCAAGACAGAATATTGTTTTTGAGAATGCCAAATGGTGACAGTAAATCCTTTTATCATCTTCTGTATTTATTTTAAATAGCTTTGTAGCTTATTATTACTGTTCACAGGACAAATCTCTAACTGTATCAAAACTGATTACAGCAAATGATATGCCATTTGTTACTTGTCTAGGAAATTCAGATATGTTTGACATTTTATTAATAGAAAATGTATTGAGAATTTCTGGATTTGATAAAACAATAAGTTAGACTTTTTTGTTAGTTCTCCAAAAATATTACACATCCAAAAATACTTTCTTAGACTGTACTCAGCTGAATAGGTAAGTATCAGTGTATCTAAACGTCGGCATTTAAAGGCTTCACACTGAAACATCAGAATATCTCTCTTATTACTAACTGCATTTATGTGCAACAGCAGTATGTAAGCTGAAACCCTTTCAAAAAATCAGACTCTTATATCAACTCAGGAAAAAAATGTTACCACTATGTTGTTATGGAACTGTTACTCATTTATTCACATGTAGGTATGCTTACTGAACATGATTAGTCTGAAAGGGAAATTAATACTTGATACATAGCTTTTTGATATTTTTGCCTTGCTGGGAAAATTGGATTGAATAAGAGATGTAAGCTCTTGTCAAGTTGAATGACTTTGCTGTTTCCTGAAATGTGTATCAGTTGTTCTAAAACTGTTTTTCAGTAAAACACATTTTATGTAAATGGCAATGTGGTAAGTAATTTCTTAAGTCAAAAACTGTATTATTTACTCACGTGGTGTAATAAGCAGAGGAGTTGTTCTTTCTCTTCTTGCCTCTCTCTCACTTCAGTTTCAAGCATGAGCATTTTTGCCTGAAGAGCTTGTTCTTTGAGTGACATTTTTTCAAGTTCTTCAGCTACCTGTAATAGGAATGAGAGAAACAATGTTTATTTACTTCCACTGAAAACCCAAATCAAATGATTTTCTTATCCCTCAGCATTAATAGCTCTATTTCCTATTCTGTCATCTAATACTTTAGATGTTCCCCATGCAAAGGAATTAAATAAATCTGGGAAATATTCTGGCTAAATTTGAAAGAGGTTTCAATTTGGGGGAAAAAAAAGTGTTATTGTGAGGGAGATAACTTATGAATGAGATACAAAATAAGACAAACATTATTTTTTCAAAACCAAATTGATACCCTCAGACAGTATTAAGAAAATTCAGTTAGTTTATTTTAACATGATTAATCTGAGATAGAAATTACAACTTCATCAAAATTTCTGATAAAACAAATGTAATTCACTACAATCTAAATTCCTACATTTTGTCCTGGTTCTGACCAGACCAGAGTCAACCTCCCCAAGCAGCCAGCCCAGGAGAGCTGAGTTAGCCTGGGCTGTTTCCACATCATCTGACATCACTTCCCCATACAGAGGGCTGGTCAGGGAAGGGTACTCCTAGGTCCTTTCAGGGCAGTCTGAGTGTGACTGGGGAGCTGGGCTGGTCCTTGCATTATGCAGCACTCTAATCGTCGGGCTGGTAAGGTCCTCTGTGTTATCTCTGGGTGTGAGTGTAACTGGCTGTTACTGTTCTGCTTTCACGGTGCTTTTGTCAGTAAACTGTCCTTATCCCAACCTACGGAGGCTCCGTCAGTTTCTCTTTCGGGAGCTGGTGAGTTGTGTGTGGTGCTCAGCCACTGTTTGGGGCTGAACCACCACGCATTTGTTCTTCCATTTGGTTTACTGTTTGCAGCCTTTCTACAAATAACAAATCTCTGCTTAATATTGAACATGTACAATGCTTTCCTCTAAAATGAGATGGATTTCAACACCAAAGTTCTTATTGTCTTTAAAACAGGTAGACCACAAGAAAAAGGCAAGATTAGACTTTTGTTCATGAACCTTTTACCATATGTGTGGGATTTAATATCAGGTAGCTAAAGCATTTTGATTTGTCACCAAAAAATGCTGGTGAAATGTTGGTCCACTGAACTTTGCTATTACAATAGGATCCAAATGCCATAAAGAAGCTGAGCTGTGCAATTCATATATAAGCATGTAGAATTTCCAGTAAATTTTCAGTATTGCTCCCTAGATAGAAAATAATCTTGTCCCATCTTTTCTCAAACACATTTGGATTTAATGCTATTTTAAAATGGAAAATGGCAAACAAGATTAAAAGATATATTAAATCATCAATACCATTTTTCTTCCTTCTTCCAAAGCAGACTCCAGTTGTCTAGTTAATCCATTATGTTCTGCAATTTTCTCTTCAAGCTGCAATTTACTGCACTGAAGACGTTCATCTTCTTTTTTCAGCTGACATGCAAGTTCTTCATTTTGAAATTCCATCTTTTCTAATTGCCTTTAAACAAAGCAGGTGAATGCATTATAATTCAGTACAGCAAAAAATGTAGGGTTTAATTGCAGTTGGATTTTTTTAAAGTCACCGTTTAAGGTCTTCATATTTCATCTGAAGGTTGCGGTTTTCTTCTTCTAAGGAGCAACAGCCCATGGAATTGACACTGTCTTCCTCCTGTGAAAAATGACAATTCATTCTAGCTGAAGAGACCTACATGCAGGATATTACAGAGCAAAGTAAGCTTCCCTATTAAAATCCAATCAAACAATTTAACTGCAGTCTCAGGTAAACACTGTATCATATCCAAGTAGCATTATCTCATATTTAAAACAAATAACATACAGCCAAAGTAGCAGATTACATCTTCCTGTGAATGCTGTAAGACTGAAACCCTGCTAAGTAGCACAGTGAAGTCCTAACCAAACCCGTATGCCACTCATGCAGCAGTTGGCCAGGTCTACCTGTGGTGAACGAACTCAAGCTTTACATTCCAGTAAAAATCAAGTCCCTCACCCTAACAGTCACAGGAAGCATAAAAATAACACCACATATATATACAGATACCACAGAAGAACAGTGTAGCACTGGTGAAGTATTTCAGAAAAGAATGAATATCAAAAAGGCAATCCAGTTTATAAAAAGAGGTGTGGCAGAAGCTAAAGAAAACAAGCCAAATTGTCTTCATTACAGCTGTTAAATACTTTCTTTAAATCTGGAACCAGTATATTATATTAATACAGATTATAAGATAAAATATAAGAGTATTGCTGCTATTACTACCATCCATCAATAGCAGATTAGTAATAGCTAACAGTCACATCACCAGCCTCCTGGTACTGTTAAGGGGCCACCTGCATCATCCATGGGACTACCTCAGGCAGTTCCATCCAGTAATGTGATTCAAACTTGCTGATTTTGCTTATGTGAATTACAGGTTGTTCAACAATCAGACTGGTAGTAGCAGAAACCTCCAGCATAGGGGCAGTGAACTGATGTCCTGGTCTAGGTGAACACAGATTAGGGTTTCTGCATGTGGGCCGGTTTCTTTGGAAAGCAATTTGCCTAAATTCTGATCATAAGATCAAGGGGCAGACTCTCTAAAGGATGTCACCAAGATTTAATGCTGAAATTTAACTGTTGTTCCAACAGATGAGTGATTATATTCCCTATTAATTCATTACACTTAGAAGGGTTTTTTGCATTTATTCAGGAAAACATGTAGCTAAATTAAAATTACATATGTAATTTTATTTATGCATTTCAAAATTAATTATTGCTTAAGTACTTTGATAAGTAAATATTTATTTATGAGTTTATGAGGATTCCTAGAAGGTATATTTAAAATTATATGATCAAGAACAAAATTTAATGCTATGAAGATCATCTTACCAAGAAATTTAGAACAAAATCAAGACCTATTTTTAATAGGCATTTAAAGTCTATAATGAAACAGACTCACTGTGTTCTAGCAGGGTCTTCTCTTTTAACTGAAAAACACAATAGGAAAAAAAGAAACCAAAAAAAACCCAAACAGACCTGCCACTGAAGTAGATGACAAAGCTGAGGAATATCCACATTCAGGCTTAAGAGAATACAAGCAGTAGTACTAAAATCCTGCTGAAAACAGAAATGATCCTATTTAAGTATAGTTTAAAATAGATTTTATTAACCAATACAATGTAATAACTAAAATATTGAAGTTGTACATCCTCATGAATATAATTTGACTATTTACTTGAGTAAATATTGCCTGTTTTATAAATTAGTCATTAAAAACAAGATGAGCGTGGGTTTGAATTCTTCCACTAGATACAAATAATAACTAGACTTAAATACTTATTTCCAGGGAAGAAACACACATTTCAGGACTCAAATATTCAAAGGCCTCAAGAATAGACTCAAGAGACATGGAATCTAAAAGTAAATATAAGTAGCTAGTCTTGGCACATAATGAATTCAGGTAAATATAGCTGGTGATAGTTTTATTTGCATGGTGCTATTTCTGCAGTTGGAGTTTTAGATTTATGAAGCAAATAACAAAGGAAGCCGCACAACTGTCACACGCTAATAGGAAAAAAATGTTCCAGAGACTTTCTTCCACATAACTTTCTCGTTTATCTTTAAAAATCAGCATGTTCTAAGCACCTGAACCTGCAGCTCCCTAAGGGCTTTGCATTTCTGCGCATGGATCCTTTCCCAGGATGTAAGCTTTCCCTGATATCCTTGCCCTTCTTCAGCTGCTTTCAGCAAGCGACAAACATGTTCTAACTCCTTTAACTGAGCCTCTATTTTGTCTCTCACCTGCATTGTGGCATCACAGGAGAAAAATGTACGTGAAAATACATAAATTAATTGTAACACTTAATGGCTTTCCATGTAAGTAATAAATCTGAAATGCTACAGAAGTTGCAGAATACTGATGAATTTACAAGTTCATCATTGAAGAAACGTCTGTCTCTGCATTTCATTAAAGACTCTGTAATGCTCACAATGAACACTTACAAAATGATGCAAGTGTTAGCAGTTCATGCAATACCCCCATTATGTTTTCATTTTTTACTGCAATATACTGTGGAAAATGGGCTAGACATACTAAGCTATTTAGAGGAAAAACTCTGACTATATAACTATTGCAGCATTTGAAAAGAGGGCAACACCTAAAGCCACATAATAATAGTCTGAAGCCCCACACAGTGCTGTGCTAACATTATTTAGGGGATTGGAAAATATATTTTCTGTTCTACAACTGAATCATTGCAAAATAAAATTAGTACCAACTAAAATTAACATCTGAGACACTTCTCTGTGAGGACTAACTCTGTTCCCTTAAACAGAACATTGCAGGCAATGTAAAACCCGTCCCTCCTTCAGCTTTATCACTTGAAAGAATATGTATTTTGAAGAGTGGTTGAACTGAGGAAAGCCATCAGTTTTCTGATGCTTTAGAATATGTTGTGTTATAGTATTCAGCTCCACCTGCTGAAAAAACTTAGAACTCAACTCTGTATGGATTCTTCATTTTAACAGCTTGTTAAAACAACTTGTACTGCAAAGTCTTAAAATAGGTTTGCTTCCTTATACAACTTTCACAGCTTTTCTATCAACAGATCTAATTTGAAAGTCATCAGTAACAATATCGTATTTTTAGAAGCCATAAAATGAGTTCCTGAATTCTAAAATAGCAGCCCAACTCCTCAGCCACTACTCTAGGAACAATTTCTCTCCTGTTTGCAACTCTAGAGCATCCAAAAAACCCACTAGCTCAGAAATAAGCATTAGTAAAGCATTCAATTAATTTAAAACCAATGTTATAGATGGGCTAATAAAATAAAAAAAGCCAGTACCTTGTGATTTCTAATAAAAGGAAACATGCTTTATTATGTTGAAACTTACCATATCTACTTCTAAGCATTTGTTTTCTGTCATTCTTTTGTTTTCACTTAAGACTATTTCATATTTGGATTTCAATTCTTCTACTGCTGTTTGTAATTTTTGTACCTAGGACACAATATAATTTTCACATACTTTCAATGTGTTTCTTTTAAATATGAGAATCACTAATATGAAGCATAAAGTGAAACCTTTGATTTCTGAATAGAATCTCAAGTTTTGTCATATTATTTATTATCCTACTCACTACACCAAATATAAGAGAGTAACTAGGTAAAGAGAACAGCAATGGAGAATGAGCTACAGTTGTGCCACAGAAGCAGCAAGCATGACTTGCCCTTCTCTTGCCAGGTAAGTTTTAAGCAAGGAGAGGTCCCATCTGCAATCACCACATCTATGGCCTAATGACTCTCAGCCCACTACGTGCTTAAGGTTGGCTGTTCCCTGGAACTACACCTCCCATCTTAAAGTTAGCAACCACTTGAATTGTGCTGGAGAGGTAAGTGAAGACTGCCAGTGAAATGGTACCTATCCTATAGCATAAGTATATATCACCTTGAATCAATGTTCTAAAATTCCTTCTCTGTGAATAAAGAGAAGTACAAAAAAAAAAAGAATCAATAAAATGCCAGATTTAAGTCCAATTTGTATGGTTTGGTATTTTCAATGTGGACCTACTAATGTAAACACAGAAACTAGCAATAGTCCTTTGAGTGCTGTTCTACTGTTCATAATGTTGCAATACAGATGTGACCAGGAAGAGGTAAAGTATCATTGATATGCCCACTAAAGACATCAGACTCAAATTTTATTTTTAAAATAAAGAAGGTTGCCAACTTGCTATTTCAGAAGCAAATCTTTTCTAAGCAAGTAGGTAATCAGCTCTGTTGGCTTCAATGAGCTTCAACCAGGTTTCAGGCAATTCAGGAAGGATTAAGTGTACCAAGCAATAGTGTGGTTTGTAATGGCACTCTCTCATATAATCCTCAGTATGAGAGCATTTCAGTCAACATGAAAACAAACCTGTTTTATAACAAATAACACCTTTCTCATTTCTACAAAACAATTAAAAATTTTAAAAACTCTTCTTGAACTTTTCAAATATGCTCATCACCTGACTTCTATACTGTTGAACAAGGTTTTCTTGCAGTTTTGCCTTTTCTTGCAGCTGTAGCAGTTCATTTTCAACAGAAAAAGTACTGGTTTGCAATGTAGCAAGGGAAGCCTTGAAAAAACATGGAAAACATAAAAACTGTAAGGGTGTTACTCAAATAATATTTTACAATATGATATTGCTAGCAAGTGACCTGCAGATATTAGAGAGCAATGTGACTATTTATCCTGTCAAACAAAAATTATAACTCACAGTTCATTTGTCAGCTCACTAAGATATTAAATTTGGAGGATAAATGTTACAAAACCTGTAAAACCTTCAAATTAAATTTGTGATTGAGCTAAACTCAGTTCTTTAATTTGAAAGAAAATTTTAGAAACCTAGAATAATAGGTTTTAATTAAGAAAATGTCTTTAATTAAGAAAGCTCTGGTTAAGTGGATAAGATAATCAGATAATCCTGTTCTTATATTTGCCATAGATTTCCACCAATAATTTTTCAATGTCTCATTTTTACTTACTGTAAAAAGGATGGCAAAATTTATTCTACAGGTTTGAGATCTCTAGACAGAAGGCCAAAAGAGAATGAATATGGCATTTCATTAATGTAGCAGAAATGCAGAGCCATTCAACAATGATTTAAAATAATCTCACCTTTAATTTTTCATTTTCAAGGTAAATCTTTTCATTTTCAGAGTTAACAGAATTCAGTTTTCCAATAATTTCCTCATCTGAATTTCTTCTCCATTCCTCCTTTCTTTTCAGTTCTGCCAAAAGGCTCATGATCTGCCTTGTTAGATAGGTAATAACATCTATATCACTTACAATGCTTCCAAAATCCTCACTATGTAAGTTAAATTGTACCTTAATACTACTTAATTGTTCTTTTAGAATGAAAAGGAAAAAAAAATGGGACAACACATTTATGCATCCCAAGAAAGCAGTACTTACTGAAATAAGAAACATAGTAGTTTCTATTGAGTTCGGGCTACTTGGAAGTATGCAGAGTCAAGAGCATGCCCCTTAATTCCTCCAAACAAGTAAGTTTTTTAAAATTGAGAAATGCAGCAGAGAATACCTAAATATTTTCCAGTTTCCAGCTTCTTAACTCTGCTCAGAATTTTGAAACAAGAATACATAAACTTGTTTACATTGTCACCCTCAATGTTACACTACTAGGTATTAAGACTGTGACTACAAAACAAAATATCAGTTTATCTTACTTCTTGAGATCTTCTCTTTGAATTTCTAATGTTGCCTTTTCTTCCACTATTCTATCATGCTTGTTTTTCCAGACGTCAGAAGCTGACAGTATCTCAGACAGTTTGACTTCCTAGAGAACACAGGAATTACAAATTATGTAACAAAGGAACACCACTACAGAAGACCACAGAATCACAGATTCACAAAATATACTGAGTTGGAAGGACCAGTAAGGATCATTGAGCCCAACTCCTGGCTCCACCATCTAGTTCTACATTTTCTGAACACAAGACCTAGTTAATACAAGATGGATTAGATCTCCCTGGTACAAAGCAATATATTTTTCTTGTCTCAAAAATAAACAATTACACATATTTTAAAAACTTAAGGTACATAAGTACAGATATGTTCAGTTAAGCACCATACATGGCAGAATTAATAATTAAAAGTGTATGGTGAAAATATTCTTGTACAACAAAATTGTCTCCAATACATCTGTACTACCTATAAATTACAGACGTTAACACAAAAGTAAAATTCTGCTGAAACATTTTAAGAATAAGAAAGGCAAAGTTAAGCAAAGTCCCTCAAAGCAGCATGGATAATTAACATGTGCTATCTGGAAGGTACACCAGGTCTTCAATGAGGAAAGAAACCAACAGTGTGATTACAAAACATCAAAAGTGTGGGAGTTAGCTGCCATCCCTCTGTACTGCTAAGTGTATGAGAACATACTACATGAGGCAATGAAGAACTTGGCACACTTCTGCTCCACCTGGCATGTATGAACAATTACAAGCTGTACAGATATGCAGGGTAAAAATCTAAGGAACAATTTGGATTAAGGAAGTTTTGTACATGGATTTTGAAAAGGTTCAGAGGAAAGAGCTTAGAAACAGCAAGCTAAGCATCAACATGAGATGCCATATGGTGATAAAGAAAAGAAAGACTTCAAACTCCTGTTGTGGATTCCCAGATAGCATGCTGCACTTCTAAGATCAGTCAGTGTATATCCATAAACATCTAACAAGAAGATTAGGAGAGGTGTAACTGAAAGCTGATCCACTTCTCTTACTACTGTTTGAAGCATACAACTTCATGGCTTAAGACATTAACTAAATTTTAACAAAACAAAGGAAGTGAGTATAGTAGCAGTTTGCAAGCCACTTATAGGAACCTTTTCCTTAACCAAGGAACAAGAAAATACAAGAGCTACAAACACAGTGTGACCAACTAATGTTTCTGATTTTCCACAGGTGAAAGGTTCCCAACTCAGTTTAAAACAATACAGTATGATATTGCTCACATCATAGCCACTCACACGTTCTCTTATTCTGGAGGTCAAATTTTCCACAGCTGCTTCAAAGCATTCAGCACTCTGTTTCTGGGACCTGATTGCTTTTTTCAGAGCAGTCTTCTTTCGCACACTTGTTTCCCTTAAGGCTAAAATCTGGCGCTTGTATTCACCAACTTGAAGTTTCCACTCTGCTATTTTCTTTTCCAGAGTCTGCAGTATAATTAAACATCGACTATTTAAAAATTCTATACCTTAACAGATCATTTTGTGACACGGCATCATCAGGAATAGCAACTGCATTTATAATGTTTCCATAATGTCTTTGTATTTCAAATCTCATGGCTGATACAAAGCGCTAACCAAGACATGTATAGCAATAGGAAAGAGAAAATAATAAATGTTGGGAAACTCATTATAAAGATGATCAAGAGACTAGGTTGAGGAGGTGCAGAAGCAGGCAGGAGTAGGAAACACACCAATCTAACCATTGATGCATGCTCTTGGAAATGAATGCAGAATTTTAATGCAGAAGACATGGCTTGGATGGTAAACCCACTTAGGAGGATGAAAATAAAAGTGGTTTTATCATCCCTAGTGAGTGATTTCTGTAAAGAATATCATGTAGTAGTAATGTCTGCTCAGAATCTATAGTGAGCACACATATAACTAGGGCTGGAAGTCAGTATAATTGCATATGAAATCGGAATATGAAAGTTAAGTGTGAGTCAAGAAGCAATAAAAGACTGGGGTCTTCTCTTCAATATATGTATTATGATATGGTCTGTAATTAGATGACGACAGAGTATTTTCTGACAGGATCTTTGACTTTTTCCCATGCATATAATACCCCTACTCTATTACCAAAACAGAATTGTATTTCTCATTCAATTGCCAGTGAAGCAGAAAATACAAAAAGAAAAGTTTAAGTGCTGCCTTGCCCATAGCAGACAATTATTTAAATATCATTAAAACATGCTATGATAAAAGTTTAAACCACGTTGGTAAATCACTCATTGTAAAGACAACTATAATTTCCCCAGTACATGATTCTGAAGCACTTGGGAAATGAAATACATTTGCATAACATGTGTTTTAATGCTTTTAAGTGCATTGTAGGATGTGTACGATGCAATCGAGACAACAGCTCAGTTCTACACCTCTCATCATATTATCTTTTCTACTGTTGTTAATATTTCTGACTACATAGACTTTTACATCACTCTGATGAAGGGAGTGTACTGATCCCATCCAGTCCAGGAAGCTGACCTCTCTAATTTCAAGACTTTGGTATTTTTTATCTATATATCACTTTTTTAATATGAATGGAAAAAGACCAGATATTACAACACTACATGATAACATACAGTAAAATCAACACTGGACTCAGCTTCAACGAGAATCTCAGATGTGATTATTTTTAAGGTGCTAAAGCTTATGAAAACCATACCCAAATTACCAGGAGACAACTATGTTCTTAATGACAAGTCCAAGTTTCATTCATATAACTTACTTTTCTGCCAAATTACAGCAATATAAGTAGGCTAGCAGTGAAAATAAATTTGTCTCAAGCCACTGATAAATACCCTAATAAGAAAGATTAATGAATTTCTTTCCTTCATTTGAGTCTAGGTCTGACACTTCACTTAATTATGTTCTACACAAATAAAGACCAGAGTGATATACCATTTACCTACTGACTACATCAATGTGTCAGCATTATTCATGATACTATTTGCCAGTCACTATAAAATATACATACTGTGCATATGAGAGGCTCAGTACTGCTAACAGCCCCAAAACTTATCCAACATCAATGGAAAATGTATACAGTTTTCCAAGTGACAGATGGTCTCAGTTACTGGGACTCATCAAAAGGAAAAGTACTACTTCAAAAAATTAAATTAGAAAACCCCCAAATATGCATGAAGCAGTTTTCATATATAGATTCTTATAGGAAATTTAATCAAGATGTTACTTGGGGGTGGTGTCAGGAGAATACCTTTAATAAATAGAGCAAACAGAAAATCTGAGTCTATGTACAAACTTTAGCTATTGGTGGAAGTAAAAAACTGTTATCCCCTGTTATAACCGCAGGAGGTCACAATCACACTAAGAATAAGTGCCTGGGCATTATTAAGTGGCTGAGGTAAATTTAAATTAAAAATTAATTTCATAAGGGTAACGCTAAGCTTTCACAAGCTTTTGCCCAGATGCTAACAAAATCATCACCAGGATTTAAGCCTGCAACTGACTTTAGCACTTTCTGAAGAGCAAATAAATGAAACTTTTGAATAAAGATTGAATGAAGTTAGAGTTGTCTTATGAAGTTACTTTATCTAATGAAAATGTTGTTGAAATTCTGTAACTGTACTAGGCAAGACAGGAGAGCAATTGTTATTCAAAAGAAAACATTAGGTCTTTATATAGACATAGATACACAGAGCTTTTTTTGAAACTGAGTTGGTATAGGTTCCTTAATAACTTCAAATAATAAAATTAACAGGGGATGTATGGTACTAAAAAAAGTTTGGAAGTTAGAAATACATGTGGGGGTTTTTTGCCCAATGTTTTTTTCTTTTCATGCCTATGTTCTTGATAAATGTACTGAAAGCTAAGGCCACACACAGGTCCAGCTCCTGACACACAGAATCACAGAATCACAGAGTTGTAGGGGTTGGAAGGGACCTCGAGAGATCATCAGGTCCAACCCCCCTGCCAAAGCAGCTCCCCAGCTCATACTGCACAGATAGGCATCCAGACGGGTCTTGAATATCTCCAGAGAAGGAGACTCCACCACTTCCCTGGGCAGCCTATTCCAGTGCTCTGTCACCCTCACTGGGAAAAGGTTCCTATCAGTTATTCTGCCTGAAGGAGCTTGTCACTTAAGACCTACTAGCTTTTCCAAGCTCCGTTGCCCTTCAGAGCTGCATTCTGCAGGATGTCACATATCACTTTCTTTACAAAGCAAGTTTGCTTTCTGTGCTAATAAATAAAGTCAAGGGTCTTAACCCTGATACTTTTCTTCTTTCCCTTCAGGGCTTGGGACTCCACTATTTCATGGATGTTACAATCAAGGCTGCCATTGATTATTACATCTTTTACCAGTTCTTCCATGTTCATCATCAGCAAATTTAGGGAAGAAAAATCCCCCTTTAGCCTATCTAGTATCTCTGTTAAGGTTGGGGTTTTTTTTCTGACATCCCCTATAGCTCTCCTGGATTTCTTGTGTCCTTTGTCATTCTGCCAGCAAATGTCAAGAAGGATGATTTTGTATCTGTGATTAGGAATCTTACTCAAATTATAAAGGGAAGATTTTGTCCACTTTTTCACAGTGTTCAGGTGGTCTGTAAATATGCTAGTAATTGTTTATACTTATTGCACAATTATACTTATCATTGCATGTTTATCTCCTACCTCAAATCTGAATGAAGTTTCATCCCTTTTTCTTTCTCATTCTGGTGATCTATAAACAGGCAGAACTTTAATCATTCAGAAGGACCTTAGTTTTATTTTTTCATTATAGGCACCCTCGTAGATTGAGAAATTTGGAGAGTGACAGTGAAGTTCTGTTTATCACCATAACTCCATACCAAATCACATTCACTCCAGAAGTAATTGCTAGTTGGTTTTGCTATTAATATCTCCTGTTATTATTGATAATTATATGTGAAGGCATAAGCTTATTTTTTGAGGCTATCAGGAGACATATTTCTAGTTTCAGTATTACATGCTACTTACTAAAAGGGTTTTTTGCCCAAAGGATAATAGCTGTATTTTCTTGTTTTCTTTCTTTTTGCAAAAAGACTGTTCCAAGTACTTAACACACAAAAAATAACACTTTCCTAAACCTGTCTCACATACTTTTTTTTCGTTGATGCTTCTCCCGATTAAAAGCCCCAGACACAAATGTGATATCCAAAATGAAACCTGTTTGACTGAAAAAGTCTTACAGAAATTGTTAGCCAAACCTAACTGTAAAGGTTATTCAGCTTCTGCAAGTAATACACAAGACTTGTGACACCATTCATATGACTGCAGATTCAAAAGGCTGCCAAAAGATACAAAAATGCCCTCTAATGTTTACTGCTATTCCTCTTTAAAACAAAATACTTTTAGAACAGATATTCTGGAGGAAATTAGTTTCAGCCTTTATCATGTAGTTAGGAAGTTAGGAATATTTGCTGGGTCTTTATCTGGTATTATTAGTTAAATTACTATAACATCCTTTTTGTCTTCAGACGACCACTATCCTGAAATAACACATTTATTTGTATGGTAAAGAGTCATTCATTCATTACTTTACTCCTGTTATACTTATTCACTGTTTCAGCTGAACTACAGGTGCACGCAAAAACAGTAACAAAGAACCTCTCCAAATTCTACTTTTCTCTTTTCTACACAGATTATTTTTTTTACTTATATGACATGCAGATTCATGTAAATAGCTCTGTATTACTTTGCAAACATGATCTTCTTAGTTACACTTTTCATGTAAGATGTTTACAATGTTCATAACAGTTGTGAATTTGTACACAGAAACAGATCATTCTGCCTTCGTCTAGGACAGATTTCATTTTCTTTCTAACAGCTGGCACAGTGCTGTGTTTGGGAGTTAGGATGAGATCAGTGCTGATAACGCATGGTTGTTTTAGTTGTTGCCAAGCAGTCAAGGAAATTTTAGCTTTTTATGTTTCCCTGTTAACAAGAAGGGGGTGTGGGAGGGCACCCAGAAAGCTGGGAGGGGACACAGCCAAACTAGGTGACAATCTAATCAAATGGGGTATTCCATACCGATGACATCATGCTCAGCATAAAGTGGGGCCAGTGGGGAAAGGAGCACATGTCTCCAGAACACATGGCTCAGGAACAGTCTGGCTTTGGGGTTGCTCTGAGCTGTACAGTCTGAGTTTTGCAGTTTGGTGAGAAACTGCATTGTGTGTCACTAGTTTTTTATATTTTGTTATGAATTCCTCTTACTATTATTTCTCCCTTTCTGCGCAGTCCCAGTAAAGTATCCTTATCCCAACCCATGAGGTTTGCTTTTCTCTTTCCATTTATTTTTTATTTTCTTCCCCCTTCTTCCCCCTGGGGTGTTTGTGTGTGTGTGTGTGTGTGTGTGTGTGTGTGTGTCTGTGTGTGTGTAACAAGCAAGTGACTGCCTAGTGCTCAGCAGCCAGCTGGGGCTAAACACAGATGAAACAAAGAAACACATTATCTGTCTTTTTTGGTACCTTTTTTCACTATTGGGATGCCAGAGACAATACTCTGACATGTAATATATACACCAACTTCTTTTTTTGCTCTGTAACTATGGTGGTGTGTTACAGTGGAATTCAACTGTTGCTGTCAGGAAAAAGTAAAATAAATTACCTCAGATCATCCACTAAGTATACTAAGAATGATGATTAACTCCTATACTTGAGTCATTCCTGACTCCTTTCCTCCCACCCCAAGCAAGGCATGGAAATGGAGAATAGGGTTATGAACCCTATGAACTGTTGGTAACAGTTCCTCTCTGATGCTTCTTTCTCCTCACACTTTTCCTCTTTCCATGGGCTTCAGTTCCTTCAGAAGACAACCATCTCCTGCACTATGAGGTCCTCCACAGGCTGCAGTGTGGGTATCTGACAGTGCCAGTGCACCTGCACCCCCATAAAAGCTGTTAACATATATACAGTCACTCTAATGAACAAACTAAGTAGGACTGAGAATCTGCAAAAAGGGGAAGAGTGTCCCAGAGAAGGGAGAAATTACATGTTCTTTCATTTTGCATAACCCACAAACATGCAAGTAAACTTATTGGAGAAGAAGCATTTTGAATGTTATGTAGAAGAAGCAACTGGGGGTATAAGGTCACTTAAAGTGTGCAGCAGAACTAGCATTCTGATTAAATATTGCTTATTCATAATTTTATTTATTTAGTGTCAGTTGAGAAAGTAATTTGAGGTGAAAATTACAACTTTAATTTGTAACTATAAATGTGCAACGATGTTGGAGGTATTTGTTACCTGGCATTTCATAACTTTCATGTTGTATTTAAAAAATAACAATCAATATTATAAATGATGTGCTATTTTAAACTTATTTTATATAATGATTTTTCCAGTCCTGAGATGTAGATTACCAAATTACTCCACATTCAAGAGAAATGTCTTTACATATTTAATTTTCTTTTAAAATTTTTTTTCTTTGTTATAACATTTTGTTAGAGCAGTAGACATGTCTGTAGAACATGTTTCTTCTGAGAAGTGCACTTATGTGTTGGAGGTCTGTATCCATAGTAGTGGTTTGTGTGTATAAAATGTATTCCCTCAGCTACATATAATTTAGGGGACAATGCATATATATGTTTAAACCTGGCCTTGTTCAATCACTGTTCAAAATTTACGCTATTTCAGAGATTGATATAGCAAATATTTCTTGTAAAAACAATGCTGGTTTTTTTTTAGGAAGCCATGTTAAATGACACCTTTTATAAATGTTGAAATGGATCAAAGTAGTCTACAACTGACCTTTCAAGACACTTCCTCCTTGCTTTGTTCTAAAGCCAGGAACTGAGGCAAATGCCAAAATTTACATCTTGCTTTTTGAAATGGAAAAAGGAAACTATTTCACCTACATTAAGCAACATGACTCATTAGTCTTGAGTGTTACACTCAGTATTAAGAGGTTTATTGAGTCTTTCACAGCCAATAAAAAGAAACAGTTGACGATTCAATACCCTTATCTTAGAACAGAAACTCATCCTGAGCACTTGCCCATCTCTTTCCATAAACTTTTAGAGAGACTGATAGCTATCTTCTGGACAGCACAGTATGGTGAGTGCAAATGCTTCTATGAGTATTTAACTTCCTTCAGCAGAGCTGTTAGTATGCACAAGTTGAGAAAAGAAGAAAAAAGACCCAACCTTGCAATAAAGATAGTGTGGTCAGGCAGATGATTGTGTAAAATATAAATGCTAATGACTTTTACTGTTTGGGATTTCATTTGATACTTTAAGATTCAACAATAAAGCATCCACATTAAAGTCTAACCACAATGTCTTTGCTATATTTTTTTCCAATAAACCGAAACACAAGTAAAATATGTTGACCTGTATTTTCACTTTTAATTCATCATTTTCCACTTCTTTTCTTTGAATCTGACACTGTAAGTGAGCAGCTACTGACTTCACTGATCTTGACAAGTTGTCATCTTTCTGTACATTGACCTAAGAAAGAGAAATAAACACAAATCCATTAGTCTATGGAGAGTTGTAATGCTTTGCTTTGCCATAGTTTTTAACTGACATTTGAGTGCCCTCAAGAGTTGGAAATGTTAAAACACACTCTAGAAGTATATTCACAAGCAGTAACTTGCTACTAATGTTATTAACATTAAACAGAACTCACCAACTTGAAAGAATGTACGCATAATTGATGCCTCATATTTAATCTAACACTGTAAGTAGCATGCATGAGGTCTAGAAGCACAAACTCAGAAATCCAGGCTGAGCAAAGGCATATACCTACCAGGCTGACCAAAATTAAGCTAATCAGCTCAGCCCTGATTAATTAGACATGAACTGATCTTCATTAAATACCAAAGACCACCAGCTGCTATTAGAAATATTCATACATTTAACCCAAACTCTAATTTGAGAAGGGGATACATAAAAGACAACGTCTGTCACCAGAACTGAGGTTGGATGATTTTATGAAATTTCTTGCAACTTGATTCCTTTGGCTTGTTCTAAGTAAGAAATAAGGAAAATGCATAAAAATAAGTCACATTATCAGTATAGACTAGAAGATCCTTGTAATGTACCAGTGCAAGTGTCCATTATAGATACTAGTAAGAAAGGCAGGCTCAAACTCAATCACCTACTGATGAAAATGCTATTTAGTGGAGATAACACTGGAAGTGGATAGCACAGATAATCAGTTATCCCTTCAGATGCATGGCACCCCAAATTGTTCAACATTAGACAGATCTCTAGTTAGGGCACAGCATGCTTTGCAGATCCCATCAATTGAGGTTTGCTGGCATTGAATTCAGCATTTCTGCTCTCAAGCAAAATAATGTTTCTATGGCATTATGCTGCTTCACTTCAGGTTAAAGACAAAGACATGCCAATTGTCAGGTGTGAAATTGGACACCCCCCAGATGCCTCTATTACAAATAGCCAGCTACATTTATCCTACTGCCAAGTGAGAGGTTCTCTTGGTCAAACAAAGAAAAATTCTTAAAGAACCATGGCACTCAACAAATGCCAAGGAGTTACAGAAATCAAAGTACACCACTGCCACCTTTAAAGGTTTAACTGAGCCTATTCTGTCACTGACTAATACCAAACCATAGTGCATTGCACAAGCATGAAGTGCTTCTTAAGTACACAAGTCCTGTAACACAGATTGTTAAACTACCAGTAAAATAATTTTGAAACTTTTATAGTACCTTCCTGTACAGACAATTCTTTCTCTGTCATGGTTTCGGCACTAAGCCTCTGCCTTTGGTTCAGAGAATAAATGAAGTCTTGTCAGCCTTGATAATAGCTCTGCTGTCAGTATGACCTTTCCCTATTGCTAGAGCTTAAAGAGCCTTGGAAACTAACTATGAACAGTACCTGTTTAGTTTACTCTGTATTACTTCACTGTAAGTAATTTTTTCCCAGAACTATTGTAAATCTGTAAATGAGAAGCCAAATGCCATTAGTCTAGATGTATACCTCTGCCTGAACTGTAAGACATTAATGATAAGGATAAACCGTATCCTTAACAGGTTTGGATACAGTCTTGTTGGGTTTGAGATATTTCTGTAGGTAACTTCTCTCAAGATTTTCCATTTTTCATGCATCTTTGAAATAATTATTTTCTCAAACATTAAAATTTGTCAATAGGAATCTACTACACTGAGAGGAAACATTCCTTCCAACAGAACTGGTCACTCACTTTTTCAAGCCGAAGTTGGGATGAAAGTTCTTTAACATGTTTCTCCTTTTCAAGTATTTTTCTCCTGAGATTCTTCATGGGGAATAAAAACCAAACAAACCAAATGAACAAATAAATTATTTTTGCATCTCCACTCAACAATGCAACAGTAATGCACACTGACAAACATTCAGCTGTAAAACTGAAATTTCATTTGGTGATGATAAGCCACAAATCCTCTCACTTTGCTCCTGTCACTTGAAATGGTGTAATTCTGTGACATAGCCATTGTCAAATGTACAGCATGGAACAAAAAGAGCCAGAAATTTTAATTTACTTACAGTATTTTGGCTTTCATATTCATTTAATTTCTGCATGAAAGTCTCAATGTTTTTACTGTTTAACTGCAAGACAGAAGCAAGAAACACTAAAAATTACTTCTGATTATAAGTGGTAAGCATTTTTTTCACCTTTTATTGAGTTTGATACATAAAATTTGCTATATTTTAAAAATCTGGTACATATGAATATTTAAGCTCACATACTCATGAGCTACTTGGAGCTGGCATTTTAAACCCTAAAGATTCGATTTATCTTGTGCATAGAACTTTATAACAGAAGAAAACAAACTAGGATCATTCCATACATCAATTCTTTATCTGAAAGAACTCTAAATATCATAAATACCACAGTGTTACTTAACGAGTAGTCAAATAGCAAAAGCATATGTAGAACTCATAATATTTTAAAGATTAATATTAATGCCTTTCAGAACCTTCAGTTAGATAGGAGAATTTGCAGACTGAACCAGAAAGCATAGGCTGGAAGCTCACAAAAATCAACCCACATAAATTGTTACTACAAATACAAAAGAATTTATGTGCCTATAATGTTGTCAACTAAACTTCTCATTTTAAAATGTCCAATTTTGAGGGTGGAGAAACTAAAAAAAATAAAAGACTTGTAGAACTTTCAGACTATAAATCCCAAACTTTTAAATTTTGCTAGTGAGATGAAAAATGTACTCTCTCCAGATGGAAACTTTGGCATCAAAAGATTTGCTACAACTGCTTGCACAGCATTAATCATATCCTGGCCTCTGTGTAATTGCTCAGAATGTTCTGCAAACTTGACTCCATGTTTATCTGTAAAGTGACTACATGGACCCCAATTCTGCATCCATGTTTACACCTCTGCAAGTACTGGAACCTTACAAACATATTCAGTAGTAGTCCTACCCTTTCCTGACTACAAAGTCACGTTTGCTGTTAGCAAAAAAGTTAGTATATAAACAGGAATGGTGTTTCGTGACCCCACAGTAATTTATCAGGAAAACTAGGAGTGGTTAGGACACTTCCCAGAATTGAGAAGTGACTGGAAGCCTAAATTACTCATACCATCTTTATATTCTTGGAAATTGTCTTCCCCAGAATTAGCTGTCTATGAACTTTGTAACAATCAACAAGAAGAATAAAAAGCCTCATGCTGTAAGATATCTCGCTAGAAATTTCCATGAAAATCTGAAAATCAGTAATACTATCTTTCGATGCTATCTCCCATGACATCCTGATAGCAAAGCTGAGAGAGTATGGGATAGATGAGTGGACAGTGAGGTGGGTCGAGAACTGGCTGTCGGACTGAGCTCAGAGGGTCGTGATCAGTGGAGCAGAATCTGACTAGAGGCCTGTGACTAGCGGTGTTCCCCAGGGCTCGGTGTTGGGTCCAGTCCTGTTTAATATCTTCATTGACGACCTTGATGAGGGAACAGCACCCACCCTCAGCAAGTGCCGATGATACAAAGCTGGGAGGGGTGGCTGACACGCAGGAACACTGCGCTGCCATCCAGAGAGACCTGGACAGGCTGGAGAGCTGGGCAGGGAGAAACCAGATGAAATTCAACAAAAGCAAGTGTAAAGTCTTGCACCTAGGAAAGAATAACTGCTTGTATCAGTACAGGCTGGGGGATGACCTGCTGGAGAAGAGATCTGTGGAGAAGGACCTGGGGTCCTGGTTGATGACAGGTTGTCTATGAGCCAGCAGTGTGCACTGGTGGCTAAGAGAGCCAATGGGATCCTGGGGTGGTGCATCAGGAGGAGTGTGGCCAGCAGGTCAAAGGAGGTGATCCTCCCCCTCTACTCTGCCCTGGTCAGGCCCCACCTGGAGTATTGTGTCCAGTTCTGGGCTCCCTGGTATAAAAAGGACAGGGATCTCCTAGACAGAGTCCAGAGAAGGGCTACAAAGATGCTTAAGAGCCTGGAGCATCTCCCTTATGAGGAAAGGCTGGGTGAGCTGGGACTGTTCAGCCTGGAGAAAAGAAGACATAGGGGGAACGTTATTAATGTCTATAAATATCGGAAGTATGGGATGCAGGAGGAATTGGCCAGCCCCTTTTCAGTGGTCTGTGGGGACAGGACAAGGGGCAATGGCTGCAAGTTGGAGCACAGGAAGTTCCACACCAACATGCAGAGGAACTTTTTCCCAGGGAGGGTGACAGAGCCCTGGGACAGGCTGCCCAGGGGGGTGGTGGAGTCTCCTTCCCTGGAGATATTCAAGACTCGTCTGGACGCCTATCTGTGCAGTATGAGCTGGGGAGCTGCTTTGGCAGGGGGGTTGGACCCGATGATCTCTCGAGGTCACTTCCAACCCCTGTGATTCTATGATTCTATGATTTATAAGTTAAAAATGAATGTTCATCTCTGTTAGCTTGCAAGAATGGAAGGTTAGCTTTATGACTTCAGAAAGAAAGCTATGAAGGTCAGCAATGACAAATCACATTTAAGAGAAAGCTATATTCCCCACTCTGTCAGGTTTCTATGCAAGTACCATACAATACTTCTGTTAAACTTCATTTCCATGTCCTGGTTTAGCATACACAGCCTGCAAAATTCCTTCCAACTTTGCAGGAATTTTCTCAGTCCACAGGACATCATAAAAAAAAATCTTCCCAATGCATCTATTAAAGAAGATGATAAAACTAATTGTTAGTTTAAGATTTGTGTAAGAAAGGTACATTTGCATTGAATTTATGTTTGTGTCTTACACATTTTCTTACTAGGTGTTCTAGACTCTCAGATTCTTTCCTTAGATCAGAAAAATGTTTTCCATCTTGGATGGCTTTTGGAGTTCTGTGATATTCTTTCTGATATGGTTGAATGAACAGAGTTTTCCTGCTTCTCCAGGTGGCAAATAAGTTCTTCCCTGAAACAGCATCCATAATTATCTAATGTTCTTGCTAATTGAAAGATATCAACATAAACCAAGTCAGATCTTCAGGAGATTCATTTAGGAGAAATTTTCAAGATCAAAGAAATCTCTCATTTATGATTTCCAATAAGACTAAAAGCCTGTGATATTATGGGATGCCCCTGAAACTGATTGCTAACAGAACACATCTAATCTACAAGGCAAAGAATTTACTTCCCATGAAGGTAGAGGTGAAGTCCTGCTCAGACACTGATACCCTGTTGCACAGTAGAGTTCCTCCAATTTGGAGGCAGCAATGGCTTTTATCTTTTCCCAGTTTGGAAAAGCTCTCAGCGGGCAGCACTGCACAGGAACATGATGCTCTCCATGTCATGGCAAGTCCAGAGCCAAGTAACAGTACCTATTACCTAAATGCATCCCATTCCCCCTGCTTCCAGGAGCCTGCTGTCACTCTCACCCCTTCTCCAATCACCTCTCTCTCTTGCCTCTCCCCTCGCACTCCGTCATGATTAGGCCCTCACCAAGGATAAAATTACCTGGCTACTCTGCTCATTATTTTTCAGAAGTGGACTGTCATGCCTTCTGTGCCCACCAAGACCCATTTCCCCTGCTTTCAGCCTGTCAGGTGCATGCCCATCAAAAGGATTTGTTAGACTAAGAGTTTATATCCTTACATCTGTATCTCCTTAGCACAACTGACAGAATGAGTAACAAAATTTGGGAAGTTCCCAACTAAAAAACTACATACCAAATGACTAATTTTTATTTATTTATATATATTTGTGACTTGTAACAGGCTCACATTCCTGGCTGACCTCAACTTGTGTCACACAGTGCAATAAAGTTCCTGAATTTAATTACTCCAATGAGAACAGCATCTTGGAAGATTAAACATTGTGTTTCATTTACCCTAGCCCATCTATGTAAGCAAAAAAGAACAAACAAGGATTCTTCCATGGTTTCAGTAAACCAGTTTTATGTCCAGCACTCTGGCTCTGCCACTTTCTGCAATATTCACTACTTCCCGTCTGTAGCTAGGCAGTATGTTTTGAAATACCTGTTTTGAATCTTGTTAAAATAGTAATAGAATGAAAAAAAATCGAGCAACAACAACAGAATGAACTTGCCTCAGTAGCATGAGGAAGAAGAAACCTCTCCTGAAGGTCCAAGTCCAGTAAAGGAGCAGTACAGTTATATACAGGCAAAGACAATGATGACATTTTGTTTTAAGGCTGTGTAAAGGACAGTATATGTTAATATATATTGCTATTCTGTGAATCAGTGACTGAAGCTTTATCAGCATCCCAGGTTGTTCCCACTAGACAATACAGCGTACCAGACCAAGTGACCCCAGTCTCACCAGAGACTGAACACAGTTAATGCAACTGGAATCTTGCACAACTTGTAATCGCTTCAGCAGCACTGAACTCACACATGCGGTGCAGAGACAGCACACCCCTCAACAGCAGAAAACTGGAGGCACAGAAGGACAGCTCACAGCTGCAACTTTCCCCCGAGCGGAGTGAGCAGGGGTGCGGGTCACCCACCAGCGGCCATCACCCCGGCACTGCCTCAGGCCCTCCCCCACCACCAGCCGTCCCTGCACCCGGCTGCCTGCGATTCCTGCTCCGGAGGGGTCCCTCGAGCAGCGCCCCCACCTCGGGGCAGCGCCCCAACCTCAGCACCCCTTCCCGCGGAGCAGTGTCCGCTCAGCACTCCTTCCCGCGGAGCAGTGTCCCCTCAGCACCCCTTCCCGCGGCCTGCACCCACTGCCCCCTCACCACAACAGCCGCCGCAGCCCGCCGGGAGCCGTTGCCGGGGCAACCAGCCGTTGCCGCGGCTTGCTCCTGCCGTGACGGGCGGGAGGCGGCGGCGCCCTGCCCTCAGCCAGCTTTGTCCCGGGGCCCGGGACCCATCCGGCTCCCCGGGAGCCGCCCGCCACCTCCCGCGCCCCTCTCGGGACCAGTGAGGCCCGCGTAAGCCCGGTGAAATAAAAGACATTGAAGAAGAGCGGAGCAGCGTGGCCCTGCCACCTCCGTGGGCCGGGAGAAGCAGCATCGCCTCTTTCCCCCACAGAAAGGGGCTCATGCCGTTAGGGTTGAACGGCGCTCCAAGAAGCGGCTGTCTCCGGTCCCACCCGGTAACGGGTGCAGGCGGGGTGGCGGTGTTCACGCGCACGCAGGCGGTTATTTTCAGAAGCAGACAGACAAGGAACTTGGAAAATCCCTGGGGAGCGTTGGATCCCCTCCTTTCTTTCGGGGTATTTCCATTAATACATTTTTTCTGAGGTTAAACAGTACGTGTTCATGTAACCTGACTGCATGTGAAGCTTTTTGGCTGCATATTGTCAAACGCTGTAGAAAAGCTGCGTATTTGAAAATAAACACATTCTGGTGAAAAATAAACCAATTGCTATTGCATCACATCACACACAAGAAAAGCACTGCTAACGTGGGGTGGCACTTTGTAGAATACCTGAGGCATCACAGTAGACATAAGGAAAGGTCACTTCATGAAGTACAATGATCATGTGATGTGTGATCATATGCACAGATGTAAGCATGATAATTATAATTTGCACATGAGTTTTGCTTAGAAAAAATCATACTGCTAGAAATGATATTTTTTAATATGCTAGATATCAGTGTTAGCAACTTGCATTTTAAAAAAAAATAATCTTGGCACTGGGAGAAATAATCAAAAGAAATATAGACCATATCCTTAGGCATCATTTGTAAACATGCCAGTGTGTTTCATTTTTGCCTCTTGCTGGCAATGGTATTTCAGAAGTGTGGTGGTTTGGCCCTGGCTAGAGGCCAAATGCCCTGGCTGGAGCCCCTCTATCAGTCCCCTTTTCCACTGGAAAGGAAGAAAAAATATATTGAGAGGCTTAGGATTCAAGATAAGGACAGGAAGAGATCACTCTGCAATTAGTGTCATGGGCAAAACAGACACAATGCAGAATAAAGGAAAGAAAACAATTTTATTATAACTACATTACACACCCAGTGAAACCAGAGTCAGGTAATGAGAAGTGTGTCCAGATCTCACCCACGGAAGACAGTCCTTCACAAACTTCTCCAACATGAACCCTTTCTGTCAGGGTGTCATCTTCTCACCAATTGCCTCAGCGTGGCTACCTCCCATGGGGTGCTGACCTTCAGGCCCAGACTGTTCCAGCCTGGTCCCCCATAGTGTCACAATTCCCTGAGCAAACCTGCTGCTGCATGGCTCAGTGTCTCCACAGGCTGTTGATGGAATCTCTGCTTCCTGTCATCATCCGTGGGCTGCAGGGGACAGCCAGCTTCATCATGGTCTTCTCCACACGCTGCAGAAGAATCTCTCTCTGGCACCTGGAGTGCCTTATCTCCCCCTCTCCTTCTTCACTGCCCTTGGTGCCTGCACAGTTTCTTACATCTTCTCACTCCCATCTCTGGTGGCAAAACGCACCTGCTAGCATTTTTTTTCCCCTAGATGTGATTCACAGAGGTGCTGTGACTATCACCGATTGGCTTGACCTTGGCCAGCAATGACTCTGGCCTTGAATTGGCCGATGTTTACTCTCTGGGGCCTGCAGAGAGCTTCTAGCTGCTTCTTGCAGAAGCCACCCCTGCAGCCCCTCCTTCTCCATTAGAATGAGCTACACAAAACTGTGAGAAGAAGACAGGTAAATTCTTCCCTTTATACACTGTTTGGAGAATACTATCTAGCCATGTGTGCATGGTAATAAAAATCAAAGGCTTAAATTCAACCTCTTTAATTCTAGTAGACATGAAAACATCCTATTAGCCATTTTGGAATGAGTGCCTGTTTGTACCTGAATTACAAGGGACAGTTTGCCTTTCCACGTGCAAATGGCCTAATATTCTGTTCTCTATAGGACCCATAGCCTTGAATTACAAGGGCAGCCATGTAACCATGGTATCCATTGTCAGCTCAGACAGAGTTGTGAATTTTAGCTTCCCAGAACTTGTTATATGATTGACTTGCTTTTAAAAGAAAACAATAAATTGTTGCAATTATCTAAAAATGTGGTGATCACTTCTATAATAAAGTAACCACTCTCCATTGGTAAGGGCTAATTAGCATGATCATTAGCATTGCACTCTGTATTTCAAAAACAAAGAATGAATTGCAAGTTTCAGTCATCAAAACCAGGTTTTAATGGCTGTGGCACAATCCAGAGTGGAAAATAATTAAAGCAAATATGACACACAGTTCCACAATGACATAATTACAAGCCTTACTAGAAGGAGTGTGCTGGAGAGAGGGTTCTCTAGATACCATGGGGACTTTTCTGTGTGTCACGGCTCATGATTTTATCTGCTCTAATGCTGTAACTGAACCTTTCATTTCTCTGTCAGAAATTCAAGACTCTAATGCCTTTCTTTGTTTATTGTTTAGTCTCAGCAATAGCCTGTCATCACACACCTTTCACAAAAGCAGCAGATTTGCTGCAACCCTGCTCATACACTGTTTCCTTCCCTATCCTGTCATGTACCACATGATGTAATACTGGCCAGAATTTCTTTCTCCCAGCAGTCTTTAAACATTCACTGACTTACACAGAAATACATCTCTGGCAGAGATGGAAAGGTACTTCTACCCACAGACTATTGTAAAATTGGCTTCAAGGGGTTTGCTACATCCTCGATCCATTTCTCTGAATCTCCCACCATGTGACATGGCATGCCAGCTTCTCAAACAGATAGACAGGAAAGTCTTTCACTGCACAGGGGCAGCAGGGCAAATTGTCCTGCAGAGTTATGATGTTGTGGTGCTATTGGGTCCCCCATAGCCAGTCGTCCACTCAAGGAGCCCCATCTCTTTGTACGAACAACTCAGCAGGAGCAGTAGATCATCTTTGCTGCTCAAATAGCAGTAGGGGGTGTTTCTGTACCAACTTAAGCAATTGAAGAAATCTGAGGCAATGCAGGGTAGCAGAGAGGGCTTTCTCCTGAACATCATTTTACATGGTAGCAGGTCTGAGTGTCCTTCATTTGGAAATTATGGATTCAGTGTTGGTCTTCTTAGGTTTTCATCAAGGATGTTTAGTAATATCTTCCACCAAATGCAGGTTATTGAAGCTACAGTGATGCAGGACTTTCCTTATTACACGTATTATCATAGAATCATAGAATCACAGAGTGGTTTGGGTTGGAATGGGCCTCAAAGATCATCTAGTTCCCACCCTTCTACTATGGGCTGGGAACTCTTCACTAGCCCAGGTTGCCCAAAGCCCCAACCAACCTGGCCTTAAACACTTCCAGGGATGGGGCTTCCACAACCTCTCTGGGCAACCTGTTCCAGTGCCTCCCTGCGCTCAGAGTAAAGAATTTCTTCCTAACATCTAATCTCAACCTACCCTCTTTCAGCTTGAAGCCATTACCCCTTGTCCTATCACTACACTCCCTGATGAACAGTCCCTCTCCCATGTTCCTATAGGACCCCTCTAAGTATTGGTAGGCCGTAATTAGGTCTCCCAGAGTCTTCTCCAGGTTAAACAAGGCCAACTCTCAGCCTGTCTTCCTAGGAGAGGTGCACCAGCCCCTTGATCATCTTCATGGCCCTCCTCTGGACTCACTCTAATAGCTTCATGTCATTCTTTCATTTGGGGACCCCAGAGCTGGATGCAGTTATCCAGGTGGGGCCTCACAAGAGCAGAGTAGAGGGGCAGCCTGCTGGCCATGCTGTTCTTGATGCAGCCTGGGATATGGTTGGCCTCCTGAGCTGCTAGTGCACACTGCCGGCATCAGAGTTCCCAAGGGCTAATTGTTCACCATGAACCCGACTGCAATGGTGTCACTCCTCAATTCCATGTGTATGTCTCTTCCAGCTCAGAGAGACATCTCAGCTGTTTGCAGCAGACTTTTGAGATTTTCAAAGGAGGCAAAATGGCTTTCATTTATTTATCCTTTACTAAGCAGTCCTTAAATCCACTTGCATTCATTGCTTAATTTAGACTTTCTCCCTGCACAGTGCCACCCCGGGGCTGAGTATGAGCCCACTTTGTTCCCCTTCCTTAGGATGTGCATCTCCTGCAAAACTTCTTGGTCCAGTTCCTAAATTGCTACAGCTCCTTCTTTACAGTGCAAAATTGCCAGAGATCAGAGCGAGGTCCCAGAAATAGAGCAGGTACCACAGGAGTTTCTGTTTAAGACTTGGGAAATAGGACAGAGACCTTAAGGGTGGAAGAAAGAGCAAGAAGACACTTTATAAAGTGAAGGTCCAAACAAAAGGGTAGAAACAACTGAGAGCACACTGCATTTTCGAGATTAAGGTAGCTTAATTTGTACAACATAGTTTAGTTATAGAAAGTCCTTCCCAAGAGAAAGGAGCACACTCAAACATTGTAACTTCAATTTTAGACAGACTTTTTGAAAGCTTGATTCTTTATCTGGCCAAACTCTCTCTTATCAGTGACAGCTCATTAACAAGTAGCCCTGGAAATTCAGTGTTGGAGGGAGCAGAGGAAGAGACCCTTTTGTGCTTGGGTGAAGCAGATAGGAGGGGCTGATGTTAATAGGACACAAACAATACCTACTGGAAAATTCATAGTTCCTTGGAAGTGCTTAATGTGGCCAGCTGGAACTATGAGTGGAAGCCTGGGTGATTATAACACACCATGACAAATGTCAAGCCATTCTCCCAGTGTAACAGCAGGGATCCCATCCCCACTGGTTGTTCATGGTGCTGCTTAGAGAATATACCCAGATTTACCAACCTCTGCCTAAGCCCCAGTAGTCTTTGCATTTGTCAGTCCTGGGCACTCTCCGTGGGAGCAGTAGTCCCTATGGCTAAAGACTCCAGCTTTTCCATGGCAGGAGGGCTGGCTTCACTTGCCCACAGTTAGCACAGCCTGGCTAACATTGTGCTTTAGTGATCTCCAGCTCACAGGATTTTGGCAGCATCTGGCTGAGGATGGATATTCAAGAAAGATGGGCCAGAAAGGCCCTGACTCATCCTGTGGTGGGAACTGGGAGGGAGCTGGAGATCGATGCCCACTTGGGGGCAGAGCCAGCCAGCCAGGGAGGAGGGAGCCCAGCAGGCACCTGCTTTGCCCTCCAGGTGTGGGGCTCCAGCCCTCAGCATTTGGCACCAGCACTACTCAGGCATCCTTCATGCTCAAGAAGAGATTTTTTTTTTTTTTACATTTCTGGTTATCACCAGAATAGAGCACAATAAGCTCTTTTACATACATTTATTGGTGCACTCAATCATAGAATCATAGAATATACTGAATTGGAAGGGACCCATAAGGATTATTGAGTTCAACTCCTGGCTCCACACAGGACCAGCCAAATCAGAGTTAAATCTCCAGGTTAAGTGTATTGTAGTCCATAAATTGAGTCCTTGCAAACTGTTTAATAATTTTTGAAACATAGTCTATGATGGCTTGAATAGCCTGTCCGGTCTGAATGTCCTTGTTGATACACAGTTTCATTTCCCCACTTGGTTTCCCATTTATTACAAGTCAGAAAGCTTTGAATATGAGTTCCCAGTGCTTTTTCCTCCTCTTGCTTTCTTAACTCATCACCCCTCTAATAACTCCTGGAAGGTAATTGTGCTGAAGACAGCAGAAATACTTGTCTAGGTGGATTTTCAGAGTCATTAGGGAAGGCCTGAGATGAAATCCAAGGATATCAAAGACAGCTTGTTGCAAAAAAAGAAGTAGGGAGTTGTTCATAAGAGCTGGTTAGTTAGCCACTTTTCACTCGTAGCTATCAGAGACTGAGTGAAGGATAAGAGAAACAGGTCCAAGGTTCGCATTCCAGTCTATCTGAAGCAGGGGTATATGCTCACTATGAAACTCTCTGATTTGCAAGTGCCAATTCACTCCTTTCTCTTCCTCCTTCAGATGCCTGCTGTGCTCTACATATATAGTGGAAGCTCCTTCTTGGAAACATAGTGATGACCTATACACCCTACAACAAGAAGCAGGTGGAAAAATGGGAAAATACATATATTTCACACCTAATTTGCCTTAAGGCTAAATTCCCCAAAAATTTTATTTTTGTGGTTTGCTGTCAATGGTATACAACAAAAGACAGAATAATGTGCAGCACATGCTATTAAACCCTTTCCTATATGCGTCCAACACATGTATTCCAGTGCAATACCTGTGTTAAATGAATAAAGGTAGCTAATCCCTAATGTGTATCTAATGGAAAATGAAGCATTGGTTTCTTGAGTTTAGCTCCACTTAGAGTATCAAGTATAAAATTACAATCTGATGTGTGGTTTATTCTCATGTAAGGGCATTTTAAAAACTATCACTGTTTTATCATACATTTATAGAGACACAATTCAAATTCAAATACATAACAGTAAAAGAAGACAATTTTAGAAGATAGAAAAGCTAAGACCTTTAAATGGTGTTCTTTAAGGTTGGTCACACTTAGCCACAAAAGTGAATTACTTGATGTTAGAACTGCCTAACATCAAGTGTTGCTGCAAAGTTCCTGTTCAGAAAGTCCACTGTATAATTTTGCTGGCTAATTTTGTGTGTACAGTGATATAACAGCTGACTACAGTTACCATGTATTTGCCCTTGTTTTCTCCTTGCAGACAGTGATGGGCTTCAATGAGGGTGTTTGATGAATATGACAGTGACGAACATTTCTATGCAACTGGGCACAATCCAGTTGAAGTTACAAGTTCAGCATTTTCCTCCTACAAGCCCTTTGTGGCACCCTTTAGAAACCTGACTTGTCTTTCCCTATAAACATTTTCTGTAAACTTTTCCTTTTAGTTGTGATTTTATCCCTCGTTATATCGGCCCTACTTTATGAATCAATCATGTGATTTTATCTGTATTCATCTCCACATATTTCTGTGGTTGATGGTTTGGCAGTGTTCATGGGCATTACTTTCTTCTGAACTGACACCAGAGATTAATCACTTCTGTTGGCGGCCAGCAGAGAGGAAATGGTGCTTGTCCAAAAATCCTCCTTTCCCCCTGCTCAAGGTGTTTGTTTATCTAAGCTTTTCTTCCTCTTCTCAGCAATCACTCCCCGAATACACTGCACCTTTGAGGCTTTCCTCAAGCTTCTTAGTCTTTCTTGCTTCAAACTCTTTTCTTATTACTTTTCTTTTTTCATCTTTGCTACCTCTGGACAACTTCACCCCTTCCTCTAAACACTGCAGAAAGTACCTGGCTCACTATCTGCCTTTCCTCTCTGTCCACAGGGACAATGAGCCTCAAGAAACAAAGTTCTATTACAGCATATTTGACCTGCAAATCACTGCCCAAGTGCCTGTACATATGGTAAACCAGCAAGCCATTTAAGAGGCATTGTCCAGGGTACAGAGGCATTTGGAAGCGGTATCTCCCAAATTAAAAGACTACTTCTGCAATTGTAATCTTTAAATCTGTAACTGTCATATTTTTACTGAGGCATGGAGAAATAGAGGATCAATTCTTGCTTTTTGTGTCACTTTGCAATCTAGAGTCCTATCTTTCTACGAGGATAACTGTTTTACTTGGGCAGAATGCAGGCTACACTGCAAGCACTGCTAATATCAGCACTATATTCAGATAAGGTTTTTAAGTGGAAATGTATTTATTCTGTTTTACCCTTAGGTGTCCCTCTGATCTTACTGGCATCTGTGAAAGGTATTGCTAGACTGAAGGTGACTGAGTTGTTAATGGCTAACATGGCTTTTTAAGGAAGGATGTGTATTTATTCCTGAAAGAATTCAAAATGTCAATAATGTATATGCAAAGTTTATCACCTGTAAGTATAAATGTAAGACCAGATTTCTCCTTTTTGAAAAGCAGCACTTATTTCAGCTTTTATGTAAGTAAATCAGCCATAAAGCATATTGTTATAAATGTGAAATGAAGTTTACCATCAGCTGCTGTCTCAACTGTATAAATAAGCAGTGAAGAATTAGTTCCATCCCTATGTTTTGTTACTCCTCTGTTGCTTACTTTTTATTTTTGTCTATTTTTTTATCATTGTAGGGGGCTGAATTCTTTAGTGAGCATAACCAGAACAGAGAAGCACCCACTCTGCAGAACTGAACGTATGACTACAGAAGTACATGGGAAGTAATTAAAAACTGTACAGATTTTGCAAATAATCTATTATTGAGCTTTATAATGAAATCAGAGATGATTTTGCTTAATAATTTGCATTTCCTTGAGTTAAAACACATTACAAAAAGGCATCGTAACTTCAGACTGCAGTTGTCTTTAAGTGTTTTAACATACCATCAAGACTAGAGGAGCCGCACGGATTGCGTATCAGAGAATAATTTTCCTGTTACTCTTATATTCTAGGTGAATTAATCTAGAAAGCATAAATAAATACAACCATGGTGCTTTGATGTACATTTATGCCATTTTTATATCTGGGTTCTGACATTGTTCAGAATGATGGGATCTATTCCAAGTACCTGTTTACTTTCCCTGCGAGTGGCATATACAGCCTGAAAGTTCACATCCAAGCTAACAGAACCATCATGCCACAAACTGCAATGCCATGGAGTCAGGCAATGCAGAAAACACTATAGCAAAGTAATGCAGAAAAAATTATACAGTTGTTTATTCCAGCACCTGTATACATTGAGTCCCTTCATAAATACTAAGAGTAGGCATTAGAGCAACAACAGCCAAGCTAAGAGGTATTGAGTTTCGATGCTTTTCACAGAATCACAGAATCACACAGAATCACAGAATCATAGGGGTTGCAAGGGACCTTGAGAGATCATCGGGTCAAAACCAGAAATGTCAGTATTCACCAGAAGAATAAAGTAGACAGGAAATAGCTATAATAATGAGGCAGTATCTATGTAATTCACATAGACAGGATTTGTGTTTGGCCTGTGAAAGGAATAGGTTTATTAACTAGGGTGCTATAATCAGTCATCTTAAATTAAAAACTGTTGAAGTTTTAGTAAATTAAACTCTCCTGCTTATTTTGTAACAAGTAGCAGTGATTTCAATTTTATATTAGCTTTCTTAGTAATTAGCACTTTTGAAACTAAAGAAATAGCTACTCCAGTAGAAAACGTACTTCATTGAGGTTAATAGATTTTTCAGATTTAGAGCCATATGAATGAGGTGAAGTTCAGGTCACCTGCTTACTACAAATTAAGATTAATCAGCATTTTTTAACACTTTAGGTAAAATTAAATGCCTAACCGTTACTTGGAAAGACAAGGGATGTAACTCTGAATACTGCCACCTTCCAAGCCCCTTATAAACTGAAAATGATGCCATATGGTACGGGATATCCCTTTGGCCAGTTGGGGTCAGCTGTCCTGTCTGTGTCCCCTCCCAATTCCTTGTGCACCCCTAGTCCACCTTCTGGTGGGGTGGGGTGAGAAGCAGAAAAGGCCTTGGCTCAGTGTTAGCAGTGCTCAGTGGTAATGAAAACATCTCAGTATTATTATCAACACTGTTTCCAGCACAAATCCAAAACACGCAATCCGATATGAATTTTAGGTGAAGCCATTTATTAGGGTCCTCTCAGCATGAGTAACTTTTCCTCTCTCATGGGAACAGAAGAATATTGTCAGGGCCTAAATCTCGGGAGAAGAGAGCTAGGCTGCTAGCAGGCCTGCTGTCTTCCCTGATAACAGACCTTACTAACTACCATGAAGAACATTAACTATCTCAGCTGAAAACTGTACATTATTTACCCCTTATTCCATAGGTTCTACACAGTCCAATATATCCTCATTAACCACCACCACCCTTCTCATCCTTCAGTTTAATATGCCAGTATCATTCCCTTAATCTATGGACCACTTGTAAAATGTCCACAAAATATGTACTCAGTTCCTTCCATCCATGACTTGGGGCTCCATCTGTCATAAGAATCTCTCCGGGCAGTTTTTGGTCTGCTACCCTGCCTCCTGCCCAAGGTGAAACTGCTGAATGAATACATTTTCTGTGCACATTTTAAGTGAGCTCCCAGCCTTTATCAATGGTATTTTGTTGCATCTAGAAGCACTTGTACAACTGCCAGCTCAGTTTCTGTCTGTGCTTTGTAGCAGAAACTGAAGACTCAAAATTTCTCACTTTTCATCATTAATAAAATTTTTGTTAACTATAAATGGCTTAAATGTGCATCACACAACAGAGGATCTGTAATGGAGTTTAGTCTAACCAACACCAGTGGGGATTCTGGGCTGTAGTTCCAGAGGTTTAATCTCACTCTACTTTTGAAAAGATTTTCAATTGAATTAGTCAGCAAGTTTTTAGAAAGAACTTCTCCCAATTTGAATGGAAGGCTCACTCCCATCTATGTTGTAAATTTTGCTATTCATGGAAGGGATACACATGCTCTGTGAATATAAGAAGAGTGGAAAGAAACATCAAATTTGGACAAGAAATAGGAATTTTACTTCACTTAAGTGTAAGGTCAAATTCAGGTAAGTCAGAAATACCGAGACCCTTCAGCGTGGGTTTGTGACAGCTGCTGTCATCTATTCATTGCCGTGCTGTGAGGTGAGAAATGTAATAATTCAAGCACTCAGGTAATAAGTTTTGCAGATCTGTCTGCCCTGCTGCATTTGTTTTTCCCAGTAGCTGAACTGACTGAAGAAACAGATACCAAGTAAGTATAAGGGAGTTGAAATGCATGACCTACCATCATCCCTGTAAATGGGAAAAATTATGAACTAATACATGGTATCAGATAATGGCAGTAGAGAAGACCTTACTGTTAAATCTGTGCTTGATACTTGAGCAAGATCTGGATTTTCTTGTCATGTAGCTGAAGAGCTCCCTGCTGTCTCACAGGCTGGTCCTGCTTTCCCCTCTTGTGGAAATACACATGTAAAAGAAGAAAAAAAATTAGTATCAATTTTGGGTTTTGGTTTTTTTGTTGTTGTTTTTGTTTTTTTTAAACTTTTATAAAGTCTCATCTGTTTTGTTGCAATACAAGAAAATTACTCCACTTCGCAGTGGTCTCAAAGTATCATCTTTCTACTAACATTGAGCAAGACTCATGCTCCATGCATAGATTAAATCCCCCATGTGTCTGCTTGGTTTTTGGATATGTGTTGTGGTTTGACTGTGGCTGGAGGCCATACACCCACCACAGTTGCTTTGTCACTGCCCTTTTCAGCTCGATAGGGAGAAGTTATAGATTGAGAGGCTTAGGAGTCAAGAAAAGGGAGAGGTCATTCCACAATCAGTGTCACAGGCAGAACAGACTCAGCACAGAATAAAGGAAAGAAAACTCTCTAATTTATTACACTACACTGCACACAAGTAGCATTCTGAAAGACATCAAATGTTTGAATGATAGCTAATACACCTGTCAATATCTTCTACCATTTGCCTTTCAGCTGCAAGTTAGGAAATCAGAACACATGACACTCCTCTGGAACGAGGAGGCAATTTTTATAACACTGCTTTTGTAATAAGACCCCTCTATAAATGAGCATGCTGTCTACAAGGGTAAGTTACAAAGTTTTGCTCACCTGTAGTGTGAACACATTTAAAAAGGAATTGTAGTTACTGTTTCCAAGGTTTGGTGACTGCTAAAGACAAACTGAAAACTCTCGCTGTAGAGATGGACACAACACGCCATTCAGTGAGCAGTGTATTTTAATGTGCTCCAGCAACTTTATTGCAACTGCACAGACTCTTTATAGTTTTAACCAAACAACACATAAGAATGCGATAGGCTAAGGGGTCATTTTAAACTTTTTTCACTGGTCATCTTTTTCCGTCGCTTTCTTGGCTCTGGACAGTCTGAACCTGGACTTCATTATCTCCCTGTTGTGTGAGCTTGTTACAAAGTGAGTGATTTCTCTATCTCAAGGGAATGCAGGAATGTTGTCAAGGTGAATTTGTTCGGTCATCAGGACAGATGACCAGAGCTAGCAGACCTGCTGCCTCCCCGGACAGAAAACAATCGTTATTTCATATTGGTATGAAAAAAAAATACCCCCAACCAAAACCACACACATACACAAAGAATTTAGCTAATTTTTCTGGTCAGTATTTCAGAAAAAGTTGGATGATAAAATTTCACAGCATAACAGTAATTTCTGGACAAGTTCCTTCAAGTTTGAAGTGAGAAATGAGGAGGAAGGATATGATGTCCACACAGTGCAACCTGGCTTGCTTGACAAACACTTCCACTCAAGAAAAACATGTTTTATTCCAAATGGGGTGGTTATTCATCTAAAGGTAAATGGCGCTATTTAAAAGGAGATACTTAACATGCCAAATATTGTATACAGAACTTATCAGCATTTTACTATCTTATCTGGCTGTTTCTACTGTTTCCATTGCTTGTTACATAAGTATTGCATTGTTCAGGATTTTTTTTTCCCCAGGAAATTCCATTTGTGTTTTGCAATTATTTTTCTCTTCTAAAATGAACAGTAGAAGATAGATGACCTGAAAAGGCATAGGAAAATTAAACTGGGGGGAAGGAGGGTTAGTGCATAATACAACATCAAGTATTTCCTCCTAAAATTAACATATCACTAAACGCAACCAACACATCCAATAAAACTGTACTTGCATAGAACATTAGTGTCTTGTTGCAAGCTGTTACAATCACTTTTCAATACAAAAGTGGTGTTAGGAGCAAAAAGCAGGTATGATTTCCTAAGGGGTGAGGCACAATACTCAGCAAGTGAAAGCTTTGGCTTTACTAAATGTCAAGCATCACCGAATGCTACACTTGGCTTTAGCATAGCCTTAGCACAGCAGGAGCCCCAGGACACTAACACTAATCAAAATGGGGACCCCACGCAGCAGAGCCCTGCTCAGGAGTGAAGCTCAAGGGAAAGGACCACAGAGCAAAACTGATTCACATATCATACATATGCAATGTCCGGCTCAGCTCATTAGAAAAACTGATGATATAATGCGTGTCCTATTGTCCAATTGCCAAGATCTGCAGCTGGTACATTGCTACCCATGAAACAGGAGGGAAGCAAACAATTCCAGATAAGACAAGCTTGGGACTTTACACAGTTGGATAGAAAGGAGAAAACTATTCCAAAATGCTGTAACAAGTAGATGAGATATCCCTGGACTCTCCATACTTGGATGGGGGGAGGTGCATCACCCCAGGTTACCAAAGGAATTCTTCTCACACCCTGCAAGCAATCATATAAATAAGACCGATAAGCCACTCCTTTTCTAACCAAGAGCAGACAGGGACAAGTAATGGGGCTGACAGGGGGGTTGATATTTTTGCTGTCTTTTCAGCTCCTGCATGTGGCAAAATGTTCTATGGTATGGCTAAATAAGAATGGCTATGAAGATTTGGTTGTTGCAATTGATCCCCAGGTGCCAGAAGATGACAAGATAATCATGAACACAGTGGTAAGAACATTTGCATGCATTGTTTCTCAGCAGTTGTGACTTGACCTTTCTGCTTGGAAAGTAGCATAAATCAGGTCCAGCTTCCATTCTTGAATTAATCACAGATTAATCTCATAATTAGTTATTAAAATTAATTTCTAATTTGTCTTGCCATCTGTTGTCACTTCTAACACTAATTCCCTCAATGTTGTAAAATCTCTGTTGGGAGACAGACTGAAATTCCTTTAAGTATGTGGTAAGTTCACTCTGGCTGGAGGCCATGTGTCCACCAAAGATACTCTATTGCTCCCCTCCTCAGATTGAAGTGAGAGAGAAAATAACCAAAGGCTTATGGGTAGATATAAAGCCAGGGAGAGATCACTTAACAATTACTGCCATGGGCAAAAAAGACCTGGGTGCTGTGGTCAGTTTATCACATGTTATCTCTGCTGCTTTTTCCTCCTTAGTGGGAGGATGCCTCACACTCTTCCCCTCCTCCAGTTTATGGGAGAAAGTCCTCCACAAACCTCTCCAACATCAGCCCTTCCCACAGGGTGCAGTTCTTCACAAACTGTACTCCATGACAGGTGGTAAAAGAGCAAGAGAAAAATAAAGACAGCATATAGAAGTCATAATATAAATAAGAAATGCAAAACAGTGAAATTGACTGGAAAATTATGATAGATAAATGAAAAGCAGGTGCAATGTTGAACTTGCCTACACTACAATATTTATTTATATTAATATTTAATTTTCTTTCATTTTCTAGAACATGATTAAAAATGCTTCTCATCACTTGTTTGAAATGACAAAACATCGATTTTTCTTCAAGTCTGTAAAACTTATAATTCCTAAAACATGGAAGAAAACCCCGAACTATTCAAAATTAAAAACAGAATCATATAACAAGGTAAGATTTTGAGAAGTCTTTCTGATTAGAACATGTCCTAGTGCTGGCCAAACCAGAGTTAGCCTCCACAGCCAGCCCAGGTGAGCTGAGTTAGGCGGGGCTGTTTCGTGGTGGTGGTGGTGGTCGTCATCATCGTGGTGGTACACTACTCCTGGGTGCCTCCAGGGCAGTCTGAGTGCCTTGGGGCTTTGGGTTGGTAAGGTCTGTGTTATCACAGGGTGTGAGTGTAATTGGCTGTTAGTGTTCTACTTTCACGGAGTTTTTGTCAGTAGACTGTCTTTATTCCATCCCTGTCCATTTCTCCTGCAGGACTGAGTGAGCAGTCACTATTTGGGGCTGAACTGCCCCAGAACAACAAGGAAAAACCAGACTGATGAGGTTGCATTATGAATTAGAGCAAAATCTAGGACTAATCCTGGAAGTTCTTGCTCAACAGTGTTGAGAGTGTTTGTAGGATTAAAAAAATTGCAGGACTGCATTTAATAAGAATCCCTTAACCTTTCTCTAAACTCGTATCATGTATAGCTTTGTTCTTGCTATGTCAGGCAGATGTCATCATATCAGACTATTATAAAAAAAATACAGATGATCCTTTTACATTACGTCATGGAGGATGTAAGGAAAAAGGACAGCACATCCATTTCACACCAAACTTCCTGTTAAGTGACTATTTGACGAATGTTTATGGAGACAAAGGTAATAGTTTTTATTTATTTAAATAAAAAAAATTTGGTTGCCTGTTTCATTGTTCATATGAAATAGCCAAGATTTTTCTAAGTGATTAATGAATTTGGATACTTCAATTTGTTTGCTAAAATGAAAAACCCTCAAAACAAACCAACAGAAACTTAGAGATATTTTTCAGAAGTGGCAAATACCCATGAAGTGTCTGAACTGAAATATTCACACACAGGATCCCCAAGTTCTTCATCCCTCTGTAAACCTTTAATATTTATTTCTCTGCCCTTAAGTACTGCTGTTAGCAGTAGCCTCCCATTTATGACTGCTTAGCAAATAAACTGTCCAATGTTTGTGTATCTTATTTTGTGCTACATTGTGTCAGAAAGCGCAAGGTTTGAAGCTCTGTGGGACAGAAACCTCAAAACCCTAAAGTTTCCTTACAAGAGTTTTGCCAACAAATGCAGAATTGTTCCTGCATTTCTAGAGTCGAATATGAATAAAAATTCTAGTTCTGATTGCTGAACTGATGCCTTCCTAGTTTTAGCTCAAGGAAAAATTACTATCCCAATTGCTTAAATATTTCACTACCTTTCTGTATTACTTCAGATAATAATGATTTTAAATTGTTAAATTTTAAATTGTTTTAAAATGTTAAAACACTGAGTAGCTTCAAAACAGTGGTATTTAGAATGTGCATATGCTATTCTGTTTCAACAGGACGAGCTTTTGTCCATGAATGGGCTCACTTTCGGTGGGGGGTGTTCGATGAATATAGTATTAATGAACCTTTTTACATGTCTAGAAAGTCTGGAAGGATTAAAGCAACAAGGTAATATTTTCCCTCGTATTTCTGCTTTTACATTACATGGGTTTAAACATTTCAGTAATGTTTTCAATAGTCTTGTCATCTGTGTGGAGTTTATACTTTGTAGTGTGTCCATGACCTGTTTGTAGGATTAAAAGATGACTCGTCAGCCAAGTATATTGCCTGCTTTGCAGTCCAGAAAACCTCAGCTGCCTTCGGTGCTGTTTTGTAGGAGGTTCAAGAGATCAGCCTGGATAATCTTTTGCTCTGTGTGCACTGCAGACCCACCACCATTTATTTTTTACTCATTTAACTTAACTTTAATAAAGAGCAATAATCAACTGGCTTCTGAAACCACAGAATTTTAAACACCTTCTACAAAGACGGACAACAACTGCATGGAAGCAGAGAATTAGTTTAGGTTTGTCTTACCTAGCTCAGGTATACTAATAATAGTCCTTTGCATTGCACTTTCTAGCAGTCTGCAATTATCACAAGGAAGATCACAAAAGATGACAAGTGTTTTGTGAATCTATTTCTCAATTAGTTGGAGGACCCTGCCACACACAGAGACAGCCTATGTATCTATTCAGTGTCTAGTATAGAGCTGCATCAACAGCAACGGCAATTTTGCTTTGGGCAGCCAAAATTCAAATAACCAGATATAGACTGTGTTCTTAACCAGCCTGCCTATCTTCTCCTTCCGTAGCTGTCCAGACAGTGTGACTGGTCAAGCTGTTTTCCAAGACTGCAGTGGAGACAAATGTGAGAAAAGAAACTGTAGTAGTGATGGTCACCTGTATGAAAAAGGATGCCAATTTATTCCAGATAGACAGCAAAATGTCCCCAGTTCTGTCATGTATGCACACTACCTGTCATCTGTAAGTATTACTATACCTTACTAGACTGAAATTTCAGCAACATTTGGTGTCTAGTCATTTAGTTCTGCTGGGGAGAATGATCAGTCAGGTGTTTCTTTAATAATTTCTATCTTAAAGGATATGCATGATGCTATCATTTCTATTAAAATCTGTTCAAAAGGGAAGACAAAAGAGCTGCTGGAAATTATTTGACAGCTCTTTCCTGCCAATAAGGGTGAGATGTACTGCAGTATCAGCATCCTTCTTGCTCCATATTTGGAGAATGAAGTCAACAGGCATAGATGGAAAGTATTCTTGCTAAATGCCTTGTCCATAAGATAACTGCAGGTTTTGATCACTCTTTATGTAAACTGGCACCCAAACTTTGTGTCTGGCCTATTACACACCACTGCAGAGCAATCCAGTATATCCTTAACACAGTAGCGGCAGCCCACCTCTCTTGAAAGCAGCCAGGACAACCAGGCAAGCATCCTCATGCTGAGAGAAGGGTTAGCAGGATGGATGGTCTCCTTGCAGACTAGATATCAGTGGTATGGGAGCACAATGCCTCCAAATATTGACCTTCTCTTTGGGCAAGCTCTTTTATGGCTGTACTGGGGCTGGCTAGGATACAGTTAATTTTATTCATAAAGGATTATGTGGTGCTGTGGTTTAGATTTTTGACTGAAACAGTATCAGTAACACACTTGTTATAGTTCTTGAAGAGAACGAGGAGTGTGCGGTGGGCTGGAAGGGGGCACAGCAAGGCAGATGTCCCAGACTAACTTGAGGTATTCAGTACCATATAGCATCATGAAAAGAGGGGGCTTTCAGAGGGTAAGCCATCCTATGCATGGGAACTGGTTGGGCATTGGTCTACCTATGGGAGGTGGCGAGCCTCCCAATTGCCTTTGCACCACTCATATTGTTTTGTTTCTTCTTTCCACTTTCAAGAAGTTGCTAAATATTCAGGCTGACTTTCATACTGTTCAGCTACACTATGTACGTTAACGGGCTTAAATCTTGTAGGACCTCCATGAATCAGTCACTCTAAGGATCTCAGTGCTCACAGACAAAACTTTGTTTCTGCATGCACACATGCTTGCACTTATGTAAAATCTGAGATAAGTTCTTTGGGAGCACCTCCTTTGCTTGCCTCTTCTCATATCCTGGCTGGCCATCTAGCACAGATGATACGTGCTAGAAAAGAACCCCTCCATTTTTCCCGTGGTCCACCCCAAACTTTGTATTTTCTGAGCTATTTCCTTATGCTCATACTGTTTGGTTTAGAATTATCCAGAATTGTTAACAACTTCAATCTGATTTTTTAGGTGACTGAATTTTGTGATAAAAACACTCACAATATCGAGGCTCCAAATATGCAGAATAGGATATGCAACCACAAAAGCACATGGGAAGTAATTATGGAATCTGATGACTTTCGCAATTCGGCTGTTGTAAATGCTTCTGTGCCCCCCTCTGAGACAACCTTCAGGTCACTGCAGGCCCAAGACAGAGCAGTGGCTTTAGTACTGGATGTTTCTGGGAGCATGGCAATGGTAAGAATACATATTATAGAAACAATTTTTAGCAAAAAATTAAAGAAAAAAAAAGTTAAAAAATTAAAAAAAAAAAATTATTAGTGGATTCTGTAATTAACTTGATTATTTAAAAAAAAGACTACTGCTATTCTCCTAGGTAATTTTATTCATAAAAGGTGTTACTTAAAAATACTGAGTTATAGGTCAGACTTTTTTTTTCCTCATGTAAAATCTCAATTTTATACACTTTCCTTCCTTAGTTCCAGACCTAGAATAACAATGCCATTGTAGTTCTTCCAGTCAGAAAATGTGTCATAGATGGGGTTTGACACTGTTTTTTTGTTATGAATTATTCTAAAATTTAAAATAACTACGTAGGTCACAATATGTTAATATATTAGATTGTAATATGACAATATTACTTTTTGGAATAAAGAATGGAAGCTGACAGTGTTACATCATTTTAGAAAGGCTGAGATTTTTCCTTCCCCCTCCCCCTAAAAATTTGCATACAATTATTATTTCACAGCATCTCGTGGCATGAGATACTAAGGTTTTTTTATGGATGCAAGGTTTAGTAAGTATCCCTGAATGTGTGCTGATTTGCATAAATACAATATTTTCATAAAGCTGTAAAGAATGTGATCATCTGTAGATGATAAATTTATCTGGGTTGGCAAGACAGCTATTTCATAAGTTATTAACAGACGTAAAACTTCTATGTATAATCTTTTTAAAAAGTATAAGCTTTTTAAAAATCAGCCCAAATATTCTTTTGATGACATATGGCTGCTTCTTATCCAGAACTTCTTCCATGGTTCAGTGGTGGGTCAGTGACCACTACTCTCTTACTGAGAATAGCACAAGCTCAGTGTTTCATTTCTCACAGGAATTCAAGCCTAAAAATATGACTATTCATCACAAGAAGGTAATTCAGAAAACTTAAACATGTTGAGAAATATTCTTAAGCAATTGACAGTCACACCTTAAACCAAATGTACATGAAGAAGCATAAAGCAGTATATGCTCCAACTTTTTAGTTATGGCATACACACATTAACTGTGGGAGTCTCCCATAGTGCTCCATCAACATATCTATTTCCAGACATGCCATTCTAGTCCAGAGCTGTTCTTGAGGCTGATCTTCAGCAATTGGAAGAAATGATACTAAATTTATAATACAGATGTCTACCATAGTACATTTTATGAAATCAGTTAGCAAATAATAAAGTAATACTAAATCCCACAATGAAGATAATTATGAAATATTGCAAGAATAGCAAGCACCAGTTCAAGTGTAACTTTTTTCCAGTAATCCATTTGAATATTTGCATTTTAAATATCCATACTTAATATTATTTATATTTTCAAAATACTTCATTGCTAGACTGACCTACTCATTAGGTATCATAGGTCGTGTCCTTTTGCATTGCCACTGCAAAAAAAAAGAAGTTACAAGAATCTTGCTTAGGAATGAAGTCAGAAAATGGACTTTGCCTGGTGACATCTCTCCTGGAAGCTGTGGTTCGCTGCACTTTTACAATACCAGAACATGGTTTAGATCTCTTCCCTAGAGCTGAGCATATATAGCAGTTTCCTTACGGCAGATAGTTTTACATTTTTAATTGCAACCTAATCAACATAAAAATTCCCACATTTTGCTCATAGCCATAGCTTCTCAGAAGAGATTGCATTGCAGTGATGCTGGGTTTTTTTCCACATACAGAACAAGCGCATCGAACATCTCTATAAAGCTGCGCGGATATTTCTGTGCCGGGTTATTGAAATCGATTCCTGGGTTGCAATTGTCACATTTAACTCTGATGCATCGGAAAAAGCTCCTTTGCAACAAATAACCAATGATGCAGCACGCCAAGAACTTGTTCAGTATTTGCCTACAAATGCTAGTGGACAAACCAGTATCTGTGCAGGCATACGTAAAGGACTTCAGGTAAAGTACAACATGGAAATATCTTCTGGGCAGAATGGAAAGTGAGGAATGAGTGGGAAACATACTTGAACGTAGAATTCTTATGCAATGGTAGAGTTAAAGATAATATGATTCCTGAATCTACCAGGAGAAAATTTGGTACTGAAACTATCTGGCATTACTGTTCCATGGCATTAGAAAGAGCATTACCAGAAAACAGGCCAGATGTGATATCCATGCTTCAAAAAGGACATTGAAAAGTAAGATGAAATTGCACAGTGAACTACAAGAATGATCTAAAGTTTGGAACAGTTCTTGCAGTTGACTAGTCATAAATCAAGCCAGCCCTTAAAACTGTGAAACCATATGCAATTCCTGAGACTGGGAAACAGTGGGGGATATATATGTTATTATTTGTCTGTTTTACTTCCTTGGCCTGGCAGTCTGAAGTCCCAGAAGATGTCACCTAATTCAAATGCAAAACTGTGAATTAGGAGCAAAGTGTAGGAAAAGGGAAGAAAAAGAAAGAAATGGTACAGAAAAGGATGAGACTGCTGAGGTAGCTGAGAGTGCAGGGTAGAGAGGAGGCTCAGGACAGGGGGACATCAAGAGGAAGAATGCCAACAGGACACAAATCCAGGCCAGGGCAGAGGCCTCCCCCATGGGTGCTCCCTACCCCTTTCTGCCCACCTTCAGTTACCTCAAAGTCCACACTTAGACAGAAGTCTGTCCTCTATTCCTGAAACTTTGATTGGAGAATAAAGGGTGGTTCCAGATGCTGGACATGAAGTTTTTAATACAATGTCCTTAAACATCCAGTCCCAACCAAGCATGTACAGCAGAATGCTTCTGACAGCTTCAATTTGTGATGGGTTCCTTCCCTTGAAAAACATATATTAAATAGTCATTATTTATAATTGAACACTTACTAAATCTAAGCAGCTTGATGTTGTAATATCAATTGCAATGATTAATACTGCAATAGTATTAATTAAATAGTGTTAAATGAAAATTCAAACACTTATTAAAGAATAAATTTGTCTCATATATGAGGTTAACGGTTTTTAATCCATACACTGACTGTGCCCTGTGATAAACTAGTATTTAAAAATTATTTTCCTGCTTATACTATTAATTCTTTTCTTGATGCAGTTAATTGAAGATAAAATGACTACTACATATGGTTCAGAAATTGTGTTACTGACAGATGGACTGGACTCAAACAAAAGTGCTTGCTTACCTTCAGTAAAAGAAAGCGGGGCAAAAATTCATACCATCGCACTGGGGCCAAGTGCAGACGCAGAACTAGAAGAATTTTCAAAACAAACAGGTAAACATTCTTCATGCACTCTTTCTCTGGCATACCTATTCAAGTATGTAAATATAAAAGTATAGCAATTCCTCAGTCTGCAAAAAAGAAATTTAAGAAATTTGAAAAAAAATTAATTTTAAAGGAATTTGGCTTTCATGACAGGCTTTTTAATACAAACAATCAGAACTCCTTAGCTCCATAGGTTTGCTTTAAGAGCTGTCTTAATTTAAAAGCAATGACAATATCCTACTGATATGGAGATTTAATTATATTGTTATATAACATTCAAAAAGTATAGAATTTTATTTCTGGCATTATGTGGAATGACTAGAAGTTTCTATATGCTTTAACTTATAAGTACTTTCCATTACATAAAGAATAGCATTTTTCTCCAACTGTTGTGGCTAGGAAATTGTAAGCACAGTGACAACCCTTATCATTGGCAAGCATAGCTGTCAGCTGAGCTGGAACTACACAATTAGCTTGAAATCAACCATTAAAAACTATCCATAGGGGTGTTGCTTCATGCTACAGCACCTATAAATGCCATGGAAGAACGAAAACTAATTGTCTAGATCTAGAAAGCAAGCTGACTCCAAAAAAGTATGGTGAATAAACATCTGTATTTGAGAGGTGCACATGCTGTGCAATGTACTTATTTTAGCAATGCAGATAACTTGAGATAACCTAATGCATTCTTCAACATCATTACATCAACATGACTATTGGAGAGTCCAGAGTTAATTCTCTTCTGGCCTGTACTTTAATTTGTTGTTTAAGTTCCACTTGTGGAATATTTAAGAATTATTTGAGCTAGAAAGAAGCCGCATGGTCCTTCAGCAGACCTCAACATGCAGGCCTTCCTGCTTAGAAACAAAAATCAGTTTTCCAAAGTTAGATCTCTGAGCTAACACCTCATAGAACTCCACGCATTCTCTCAGAACAGAGCCACACACCTGATGTAACCTGCACACCTTATGTCAGTCTGTACATGAGGGACAAAGGTGAGAGGCGTTAGGTGGTATGGAGGAGATGTGGGCAGCCTCTGTGCACCCTGAGAATGTTCCCCAGGAGTCAGCGCTGCACAATAGTCTCTCCCCTACTTTGGAATTCCAATGACCTGTGCATTAGGAGCACTGTGGTGACTCGGTTGATGTCTAGCACTTATGACCCTAGTTTGAGAGAGAATTGCTGCAAATGCATGAAGTGCAGATGCTTCAGTAGAGCAGTATGAAGCCAATTCACAACAAATCCATGCACAGACCTGTGCTGAGTATGGGAATCTCCAATGGCCTAGAGCTGCTTGAACTCAGTGTGCATATCTTTTCTACAGAGTATTTTCAGAGCAGAATTTCACTGAAGGGTAATAATATGTGACTCTAAAAGTACTAGGAAAGCTCTAAAACCACTGTACTTGGTGATATGCTGCTGCAGGGAGGGATTTTTTATTTTTTCAAACTTTGCTAAGAGGAGATAAAATAAATTGATCACACAAGACAGGATTGACTAGGACACATGCATTAACATTTTAATAAAGAGATACATTTCTTTTTTGATTTTGTAACAAATTGGCTGCCACAGTAGAACATTCAGTACCAGAAGTCACATAAAATTTAGCAATTTTAGAGTAAAAAACAGCACTTCTAATTCTTTTGCTCTTGACTTTCAGGAGGTTTCAATCTTTATGCTACAGATGGAGACGTCTCCACAAAATTAGTTGAGGCATTCACTGCAGTTACATCAGAAAATGGAGATATTTCTCAACAATCTATTCTGGTCTGAATTTCAATTCTTCTTTTTCCTCCTATGCTTTTAGTTGATTAGTAATTTAATTAAAATATTAATGATCAAAATTGGCAGTGGAAAATAGGAGTAGGCATTTCCTACGTTTCACTGCAATTAAATAAATATTTGTTTTCTGTAATTTCTTGATTTGAGAAAATAAAGAAAAATGTTTTTCATAATTGTCAATGTTCAAGAGACTCTGAGAGAGAAAAGAAAGCACAAATCCCCCAGGATGCTTAGTTCACTCAAATGAAACATCTTTTAAGGCACTTGAATGGTCTAACTCAAGTAAAGAAGATACAATTAAAAGCACAGCTTCTCCCGTAATCCATATGTATCATTTTAGTCTATAAACTTTGAGACTTTTCATCTAGGCCAATTGTTACATTAGAATTAGCAACTCCTTCCTCAATTTCTAAATATTTTAGCATAGACCCAGTCCTATGTTTTATCCAAAATATACTACTCACAAATATAGCTAGATTATAAACAGCAGTCAATGTTGATTTGAAGAGCAAGTCTAGGAGTTTTTGAGTTGCCACCTTGCCTTTAATTGAATCTCTGCTCCACCTTTAACAGAAAAAAGTTTACAACAGACTATTTTCTATTTGCAGATTATATTGTTCATAAAATAGGAGGAAATTACAATAAATTATTTTAATGAAAGGAAATATTTACTTTGCTATATATGGCCTGTCTTTGGTAGTTATTTCTGTCTCATTACTTACAAGCCCTGCAGTCATATATGGAGACATTTTCTTTCTCTCTCTTCCAGGACTTTGACACAAACTGCAGTGGAAATACTGCTTACAGTCACAAAGCTTTAGATAGGTAGATAAATAGTTTAGATACAGACATAATGGAGCTACATTTACTGTAACTTACCCTATTTAGCACATTTTCACAGTTAAAACCAATGTTACTATGCAAGCATTTAATAAAATGAATCTGGGATTTTAGTAGTTATCTTCATTCAGTAGTTGTGCAAAATTGCACTTAGTTTTCCTGTAGGTAGAGACAGCAAAACTAGAAAACCTGCTGTCTTCTCTATATAACTGTGTCATAAATAAGTGGGCAGAGACCTTTTTTCATTTTACTTTCCAAAAGGCAGAAGTGCTTTTCAACACTATTCTCCAAGACTAATCCATTTTAAGTCAACAATGAATGGATATAGTATTGTGCAATGGATGAGGAATCACTCTGAAAACATTCAATGCTTCTTCACTATATAGCAATAAGGCAAATTTTATTTCTCTAACAGCTTGAAAGCAAAGAGCTTCTTGTTCAGCATTCTGAATGGATGAATACTACTGTGCCTGTCGACAAAACTGTGGGCAATGATACTTTCTTCAGCATTGCATGGAATCACTCTCAGCCATTTTTTTTCCTGAAGAACCCTAAAGGAAAAGTATATGGAAGCTCAGACTTTACATTTGGTGATCCAAACTCAAAGACAGCTGAACTCACTATAAGCGGCACTGCAGAGGTAAAGACTGAACACTTTCTTTTTTCTGAATTATAATTTCCTACAGACTAGCATACAGCTTTAATTATATAAGGGAAACAACAGCATTGTTAAAACTCAAAACATTTTCACTCTTTTTTTTCTACTTTTGCATTTTATTTGCAGGTGGGTGAATGGGAGATTTGTATTAAAAATGTTCATGAAGCAACTCAAACTATATCAGTAACAGCTATCTCTCGACCAGCATGTTCTGATGTTCCTCCTGTGCGAGCTGCAACTCACATACACAAGGCAAATAGACCATTTAATCCAGTCGTTGTTTATGTAGAGGTTAGCCAAGGGGTTTTGTCTGTTCTTGGTGCAACCGTGATAGCCACCATAGAGAAGGATGGTGCTGCAGCAGTGACCCTTGAACTTCTTGATAATGGTGCAGGTAAGCTTCCGTATATAGAGAGAAAACCTTTGCATTTATGCATTTTGGAATCCAAGTCTGCATGCTCCTCTCTCATTAATCACTAAGGACTGAGTCAGAGTGAGGACTGCTATGCCATCAATCAAGAAAAAAACATAAATAAGAGAGGCAGAGAACCCTACTGCTTTGGGATGGAAGGAAGCTACAAAGCTGCTTCTTAGTGAGGAAAACATAGACCTGGGACCTTAAGCTGAAAAATTGTTCTGCTTGCTTTCCTGCTGATACAGAGGGTGAAAGCAGAAGAACCGTGAATGGTAGAGGGCACATTGCTCGTATCTACTTTCTGAAAGTGTACTTCATACAATGATCTGCCCTCAGAAGGCAAGGTAAAAGGAAAAACAGGCTGTTTTAATAATCCATCTCATATTCTTCAAAGCTGGACTGCAACCTTAACATTAGCACACCAAATGTTAGCTTTATCGTGTTAAATTCAGTACATTATTATTATTTTCAATAACAGTGATTTTAGAACAAGAGATTTACCCACTTAAAGTTGTTAATGCAAAAAGGTTCTTTCTAACTAAATACTTATGAAATGCGGGTTGTCACAGTGGGACCACAGCTATTTTTAAAGATATCCACATTACAAGAACACTGCCAGGTTTTCTGCATAGTAATGTTCAGGTCTTACATTTATGTATGAATAACAAAAATAACCTTATTTGTCAACAGATATCTTGTTTCATAGACTCACAGAATGGTTTGGGTTGGAAGGGACATCAAAGCCCATCTAGACCCAATCCCCTGCCATGGGCAGGGACACCCTCCACTACCCCAGGTTGCCCAAAGCCTCATCCAGCCTGGCCTTGAACACTGCCAGGGAGGGGGCAGCCACAGCTTCTCCAGGCAACCAGGGAAACAATAATTGATTTCTAATATCTAACCTAAATCTATCCTCTTTTAGTTTAAAGCCAGTTTGAAGTTTACCCCTTGTCCTATCACTAAACTCCCTGAGAAAGAGTCCCTCTCCATCTTTCCTGTATGCCCCTTTAAATACTGGAAGGCTGCAATAAGGTCTCCCTGGACCCTTCACTTCTCCAGGCTGAACAAGCCAAATTTTCTCAGCCTGTTTGAGATATTAATTCTCAACAATTCTATTCCAAGGTGCTGACATAAAGAAGAATGATGGAGTCTACTCAAGGTACTTTACTTCCTTCCCAGGCACTGGCAGATACAGTCTAAAAGTGACTGTCCATGGGAAAAATACAACCAGCAGATTTAGCTTCGAGCAAAATCAAGCCTCATCTGTACCAGGCTACAGAGAAAATGGTAAAGAACATTTATGAAACAAACAATTCATTGCATAATGTGTATGTATGGGGGGTGTAATGATTTAGCAAATGGGATCATTTGGATTCATAAAAATTTCATTTAATTGTCAAAGATGTTCCATCTGTCATTTTCACTACAAGAAAGCCGAAAGAAAAAACAGCACCAAGTTCTGTTTGCCATGTATAGGAATAGCATATACTTTTGTCTTAAACAAAAGAATTTTCTCTCACAACCATGAAAAGGTTGAATATTGCTCAGAATCTGTATTTAAGCATGTCACAACAAAAATTTTGAATGTATAAATCTTCTTGAGACTTTTAAATGCAGATTAGAGGCAAATAAATTCAGCACCCAATATTAGTATCCAAACTAATGCTGCTAGTAAACTTGGCTTCTGAGTTTTCTTGATCTTTTAGCATTTTACGTCTTAATGCTGAAAAAACATTAGTTGCCCCAATTGAATGTTCTTACACTTATCCATTGTGAAATTTAGAAAAATCAGCATAGAAATGGTCTTAAACCTCACAAAATATGGCCTATATAACTGAAACTCAGAGAAGGCCTGCAGTATGGCTGAAGAGGCACAGAACTACCTTATTGCCACTATGGCTCACCAATGTCTGCCACCAGCTTTACTGGTTGCATCATTTCCAATTTTTACACATTTCAAACTTTGCTTTTTGGGTTTCCTAAATTTGATACTGAGAATCCTGAGATGACTGTATTTTCTGTCTTTACTGCACTAACTTTCTGCTAAATTTGAATAAGCTAAAGAAAGCTTATAAGGTGAGAAGAGATAATAAAAGGTAATAAAAATTAAAAGAAAATGAAATTCAAATATCTGTCATGATGGAACTTAAAAAATGTTTTAAACAGGTAAATTTTATCTGAATGCACTGAGACCTAAAGTTGCTGATGAAGAAATCCAGCTAGGAAGTTTCAGCAGAATTTCAGTAAGTTCTGTTGTAGTGAATACAGGAGGAGACTCTACTATTTATCCACCATGTAAAGTTACAGACCTTAATGCTCATATAGAAAACCAAACAATCATCTTGTCTTGGACTGCTCCAGGAGGTGACTTTGACAATGGAAAAGGTGAGTCAGACACTATGTTTTTGTGAGGTGGGGTTGTTATTTTTATCTGAAAGGACATACCCTGGGACTACCACTCAGGGATGAGGGCTACATCTTTTCCACCTGACAACGTAACAAAAGACAAAGCTACCCTGTTACATGGTAGCTGTTTTAGTTCTCCTTATTCTTCACTTTAAAAAAAAAACCAAGCGAAGTAAACAAATGAACATTATTGAATAAAGAAAATTCTAGTTCAACCATCAGAGACTTCAGCAACATATCTTATTCCATGTATATGCATAATTAAAAAAAAGAAGTTGGATAACATAGACAACACAGTTTGTCTAATTCCAATGTGAATGGACTACAGAGATGGGGTAACGTTCTATCCAAACTATTCATTTTATGATTGTTATACAGGAAAAATGAAACCTAATTCCAGATGAAATATACAGCATTTCCTTGCATAAACCTGAGAAACTGTACTTAAAATTGATAATCAAGAGTCATACAGTTTCAGATTAAAATCTTACATTTATCTAAAATTTTTAATAACCAGCCACACATAGAGGGAGAAAAACCTCAACTCTTCTACTGCTATTTAGCAACTATAGGTCTAAAAACTTTGGGTTGTTTCTTTTGCTAACGTGGTCAGTTCCTTGCATTAAAGGTTAACATAGAAGGTCCTGCACTGCTTAGGAGGTGGCATATCATGCGCATCTCTCTACGATCTAAAGAGGGAATGATATTGATAAGAGGAAGACTGGAGGAAGAGTGGAAATCCTTGTAAAGCTACTGACTTGAAATAGAAACAGCAGGACCCTCCTCCTCTCCCAACCACATTTATAGCAGTGTAACTACCCGTTCTCTGCTTACAAATGTGAGAATCATTCTGATTTTACAGTTTTTGCTATCAAACCCTCATGTTGAAAGAGAGAATACAGATCAGATGCAAGGCCTGCCCCTTCTATCTATGCATGTATTTTAATTGCCATTTCACCTTATGCTTGTATTTGGATAGCAGAGTTTCTCATCCAGCTGCACTTTGAACAGGCAAAAGAGAGATGGCGAAACTATTTTTTGATGCAGATTCAATTTCACTTTCTAATGGAAAAGTTTTTGGACTCAGCAACAAACGACACTTGGCACTGTAAAGTAATGTTTAGAAGCAAACTCGCCAACCCTCCATGCTCAGAAATAGTAGTAAAACAGGAATAATCTACACATTTTAATTTTTTTTTTTTACAAAATGCCTCTAAAAGTCTCATACTGGCACCACAAGCAGGGATATTAAAACTTCTATGCTAACTTGTAGTTAATGGTTGTTTTTGTGGGGTTTTTTCCCTAGCTGATCACTACATAATAAAAAGCAGTGAAAATCTCCTGGACCTAAGAGATCGCTTTGATCATGCTACTTCTGTGAATGCCTCTGATGTCATACCTAAAGAGGCTGGTAGAGAAGAAAGATTTGAAATTAAATCTGAAAATTTCAAAACAGAAAAAGACACCATAATCTACTTTGCTCTACGTGCTGTTGATGATACCAACTTGATGTCAGAGGTGTCTAATATAGCACAAGCCACATTGTTCATTCCTCCTGCGGCTTTTGATTATGAGAGCAACAGTGATGGTGCCAACTGTACAGTAATAGCAGTGACAGTAGCTTTGTGCACTGTAGTTGTTTGTACTATTGTATATTCAACTCTGCGTGTGTTACAAAAACGAAAGGGAAGACTGAACATCTTGAAAAAAGTGGAAAAGAATGAGAAAAATGAAATTCATTTACTGTAACTTTTACTACACAAAGTAGTAGAAAGTTCAAAGTAGAGAAAGAGGTATTTGTACAGTCAAAAAATGTCTTATATTCAAGTACATGTACATTGATTAAATGTTAAGCATGAAAGCACATATTCAGATATATAGTGAAATACAATATATGTATGTATTTGTATCATGAATTGTTTCTATGTGATAAAAATACTTAATTCTTCTGTTGCAAGTTTTTTCCAATGAAGTGTGGATTCTTAAACAAAGAAGGCAAAGAAATATGATACTTTCCTTATTTTTATTCTCCACATAGCAATCAAGTAAGGCACAGTGGGTAAGAGATCAGAAGAATCTTCCAAGTATTGCAATGATTTCCTATGTATCTTTCACATGTTGTCAGTTAGACTTAGTGAGCTAAGGACAAAATATGTACCTCCAGGCTGTTTATTTCCCAATATGTATATCTACAGGTGTGTAGAAGAGTTGAGTATATAATTACTTTCAGAAAGAGAGTTGCAGAGTACATGCAAATGAGTACATGGAAAATGTTCCTAGGTAGAAATTAAACACAGCCATATCTTTGGAGTTAGAACACACCTTTTTATAACAAGAGGTAATTTAATAACTGCTAGTGGAGGAGTGTGAAGGATACAGGGAAAAGAATGATCTGAATTATTCTTAGGTTGCTGACTAGCAAATTAATAACTGGCTCAAACCAGAATGCTTTAGACTTCTTAGATGGCCACATACTTTTTAATCTCTGCCTTCCAAAAGCTGGGAAAAATATACAAAAATAATCCAGAAATTTTATGTTCCCAGAGTTACATAAAAATATGACAGACCTTGCATAGCCAGCTTCCGTGATCTAAGACTACTCATCCATTCCGCTAAAGAATGAGAGCTGCAGCAGTCTATTGTGTGGTGGCACTGACATCTAGTGGGCTCCAAGAACACTTCCAGTTTTCCCAAATGTTCCAAAAATACAGTACTGAATTTAGTACTTAAGGCTGGCTCTTACTATAGCAGCAAGAAGAAGATTTATTTGAATTAAGAGCTTCAGTTTACCAAGCTGTGTCTATAGTAAAAGCTGTGAAGAACTCAATTCAAGTAACTCAGGATTCAGCAATCCCCCAAACATCTCTGCAAAAGGCAGACAAAACTTGCTCTTTCATGCTTCCTGGTGAGCAAGTGCAAAATCACAGGGTAAGACTGACTGTTTTCAATGATTATGTTTACACTAACAGAACGTATGCTCAAAAGCGATGTAGGAAAAGATGCAATAATTAAAGGCAAAACTGTATCAGCTTTGTTCTGCAATGTGGTCTTCCCAATGCTCTTAAACTGCTTCCAGCTTCCTACACAGACCTCATGGTGTTCCATAGAGAAGATAAGTAATTCCTGTGCCATGTGTGAAGAACCTGTAGTACCACGTGATGAAGTGACTTCCTCAGTCACCCATGGTAGAGCTGCAAATATACCTCCAGCCATTAAACTATCTTTGCACACTGCTGCAAGGATCAGTGGAAAAGGAGCATTAATTCCACTCAGCTGTAGTTTCTGAGAGGAAGTGTGCAGTTGAGAACAGCTGCTTTCCGGTTCTGTCAAATCCAGTCCCCAGACTTTCCATGAAAGCCTGATTGTACAGAGGCCAGGCAGCTGGCACTGCTGATTTTATCATCTTTGCCTGGTTGTTATCAAGCTAAGCTCACAGTTGTTAACATTGGCACAGAAGCTATGGACTCACACACAAATAATTGCCCTTACCTATTTTAGTAAAACAAGCTTTGGCTATTAAATAGAAATAAAATGTAATAATGTTTATTTAAATTGACACATTGTGCTCCGTTTATTTTAAAGTGTCTTTTCATTACATTAATAAATACTAAATCAAGTTTACCTTCAGACTTTCACACACATCTATTTTGCAAATCTGGTTCCAGGATTGCTGCTATTCTTCAAAATATTAGTTGGAGTTTTGCAGAGTTGTGTCTGGTAACACACAGCTGGAACTCTTCATCTCCCACCGCTTAACTGCATTAAAAGACAAAATAAACACATAAATATTCACCAAACAGCTGCTTTATGCAAAGTTATGCTTCAGGTATATAACCATGAATGAGTGGGAAGTTGGACACTGTATTAACACACAGTGACACAAAATGTGACCCATATAACTTAATGTATTATTGAATTAAATGTCTGAATTCCAGCATGGGTACTATATTACTAGACTGCACATGCTATCAAAATGTGTTTATTTCACTGTGCTTTCACAGGTATATAAACTGACTTACAGAGGTATTTTTTCATTGTCTTCACCAAATCTTTGACCTCAAAGCCTTTGATTTAAACACTGCCATCCCATAAAGTCAGAAAGTGGTACTGGCAGTCCGCTTAGAAGCATTTAAGCTACAAGACATAATTCTTTATATAAAATTTTTATTTTATTAATTATACTATAAATCTATTTTGACGGGTTGGTTTGAATGTTTTTGGCAAGTGTTAAATCTTTAAGGATATGGTCCAAGACTCATAGCATCAAGGAAGAAATACTGGAAACACTCCCGATGGATACACTAGATGTCAGTAAGTGGTATTCAAAGGATTGCTTTCAATTTCAAATGGTTTTGGACAATCATACATTCTTTAAAATTAAAGCACACCTTAATAGCAAGATTGAAAAACAAAATAAAAATTGACATTATCAATTATGCTGTTCTGAACCATACTAAACTGTGCTAAACGTAAAGACCTTCTGCAAAGTGACCTTCAAAAATGATCAAGATTTCACACACTTTCGATGCTTTTGATTTTCATTGAGCTTTTCAAGAAAAATCTAATGACAAAAAGTTAAACCTTAAGACTAATTTCTTCACAGATAGGCCTGACATAGAAACAAAGTTAGTACTGAGTTAGTAACAGTGACTGTGCTGCAACATCCAGTTACTCAATCTACAGATCTCCTGCTTCTTGCCCTGTTTTGAAGTGCATTCAAATGTAACACCTTACTGCAAAACTTTACAGCTACACGATCAAGAATTAGGTAGATGGATGCAATGATCTAAGGATATAAAGCGCTAGAACCACAGTAATTCTAACCATTGGTCTTTACTCTCACTTCAGGAAATCTTCATCAGAAACCCTCAAAGCCTCACTCAAATTATTACCAAGTACCAGTGATGAAGTTCTCTATACAAATTCTACTTCCGATAATAGGCATGTTCTGTATATATCCAACAGTACAATGCTGTAAAAGGTTATTTCTTTTTGGATGCATTAAAAGCAAGGTTGAAGATCAAGCAGGAGGCACAGTATGGTGATCAAGCAGGAGGCACAGTATGCTGCTGGTGCATTGGTCACTCACTTTCTCAGTCATCAGAGATGAGAGGACACGGCATGCATTCATTTCCTTTTTAGCCTGAAATGATTCTGTAGATTCTTTTGTGGCTTATACTTCAGTACCTTTTCAAGTGACCATCCCTGCTGTCTACCCTACAACTTCTGCAGGAAGATACAGCACGGGTGGCAGAATCTGACTGCTCAGCTGTCTGCTGATATTATCATAATGAGTTAGGTTATCTCTACACATGTACATTCTCTGAATATACCTCCAGAGCTCACTCAGTATCTAGTCTGTAACTGAGCCCACATACTAGGTATGGCTCTCCTTACCTGAGCCAGATGTATTCATTTATCCCAAATCCCTGACAATGTTTTTGGGTCTGAATAGCAGCTGTCGAGAGGGACTGCATTTCCCATTAGAAGCAGGTATTGAAGTTCCCGAAAAAGACAGGGCCAAAAGCCTGCATGTGGTAGTGGTAGTCTCTTAAGGTTACAACAGGAATCTCCAAGATTCAGCTGTTAACACCTGAACACCTGATCCTTCTAGGGGGCCAGAAAAATTTCCTAAAGGGTGTGGAGAAAGAGAATTCCAAGAAACAGAGTAACTCATTAGAGTTTCAAGAGTAGGAGCACACTCTGTAACTCAAGTTCCAGGTTGTGATCCAGTAACTGATTTTTTTTAATGTGGTTGTATGAAACAGAGAAAAAGGACTTTAAGTGAAATATATATAATGCACTAGATCTTCCTTTTAGATAACTGTATTAACCATTATCCTGAAGAGTTATTTTCTACCTCTCACATTCTGACTACTTAAACATTCATGAAAAGAGAAACGATGTTAAAAGGGAGAACTGAAAAACACATTCAGTGCCCCTCATATGTGAAACAGCCCATCTGCTAAAGGTGGAGACACCATCTACTTAAGGCATTTTCCTAGTAAGTGGTACTGTTGTGTCTCGGGCTCCTTATGAAAGGAGCGATTAAAGGTGAGCATTCCAAATCCTACAAGAACACTCTAATCCATGTGAATTTAAAGGATGGAAGTCATCTTCCTTTCCATCCAGGTTAGGGTAGAAAGGAGAGGTATCTAACCATTTTCTGATGGAAAAAATGGAATGCCAAGGCTGTCAGTCAATGTACCGCAGAAAGCAGCTCTTTCCTCTATGGCAGGTGATGCTCACATTACATGGGCAGCAGCAGGGTGCAAGCTTCCGGGCAGAACTAGTAGTATGTTGCTTTGGGAAGACTTGGACTGTGTTGGTTGCTGTCAGTTCCAGCCTTCACATACCACTCTCCCAAGGCATTACTGGGGTGCATCTCACCTGAGATGTTTTGTCTCAAAGCCAGGCACTCCTGCTCTAAACTGTTTGGCACCTCTGGATTTTTGTGGAACTGCATTGATGGGAACTGCTGACACTTAGCATCAAAGCAATCTATGGAATGAACTAACTGCATCTGTGTGTCCAAATCTAAAATCTTTGATCTTGCTGTCTTTTCACATATCTTACATGACTAAGCAGTGCTGAGAATTATAGAAGAGATTCAAGGAGCCTTTATATGCTAGTAAAATTCATTTTAAGAAATAGAAACCGATTTGCTATGTAGGTTTCATATATAAACATTTACACCCATGTATAAGGAGACAATAAAACCTGGAAAAGGTAAAACACATTCAGGCAAAGCAAACATATACACACAATAGCTTCCAGGCTCTCCTTATCAGTACTGAAGATACAATGGGAACTTTATTAAGCCTTGGTTTTGTTTTCAATTCCTGGAATCTGACAAGTACGTAAGCGAGATTGCATGGATAGTTACAGTTATTTCCTTTCTCTGGAATTCACTCGTCATAATGCCCTACAATTTCCTCTGACTTTAACAAATTTAGCCAAATATTACTTACTATTTGTATTATGAGGTAGATAAACGAATGACCACAATAATTCTCCAGATTTTCAATTTTTTGTTGCCAATGATACCACATAGTCTGTTTCCTAACCGCTAGGCCTTGTCAAAGGCCCTTTCCTTCCAGGCATTCAAAAATCATGATTAGAGATGTTATAATAATGGGAATTAGAAGAAAACAGAGCTCCAATTTTAATAATTTGATTTCTGGCATTGTTACGCTAGAATACTCAATGTATTTCCAAATACTCCCTTTGTGAAGCTTTAGTGCTACTTCATAGTTGTGTCCCAGTATAGATTTATCTAAATTAGTTCTTTTAATAAACAGCCTTTTTTCAACAGCATCTTAAAAATGCTTCCACTTCCACGCTCCATCCAAAAACTATTTTCCATGAAGACAGACGAGGTTTGACTTACAAAACACAGGACTCAAGACATGGGGGCGGGGTGAGCTTATCCTCTCAAGAGGGTGCCAGTCCCAGGGGGGTGCCAGGAGCCCCCCGGGCCGCAGGGATCTCAACGCGCAGAGCGACTAACAGACGTGGCCCCGGCCGTGCACTCATCACCGCCCCCTTAACTAGTGTTTAGGGTACAGGCCGCGAACGAGCCCGGGAAGCCTCCCCTCCCCCACGGCCGGCGGGCTGGCCGAGGCCCGCTCCAGAGACAGCCGCTGGCCCTGGAACGCGCAGATAGCGGCCGGCGCTTCCCGCGGCGAGGGCGCGTGCCGGGGCCCCGGGGGGCGGCCACCCCTAAGCGCCGAGGTGCACCGTGCACCGCCCCCTCGCGGCAGCGCGGGCCGGGGCGGGCCCGGGGCGGGCGTCGCCGCCACTCTACCGGCCGATCCGGGCTCTGCGGCTGACGCCACGGCCGCTGCCAATCAACTGAGGCGCCGGGCTTGGCCTGGTACCGCCCCCCGGCGGCTCCCCACAGGGACGGGCCGGAGGGGCCGCTGCCGCCGCGGCTGCCTGGTCTGAGTCAGCGCCCCCTCCCCCTCCGAAGATGAACATCATGGACTTCAATGTGAAGAAGCTGGCGGCTGACGCGGGCACCTTCTTGAGCCGTGCCGTGCAGGTATGCCTCGGTGGGGCCTCGCGGGGACTGCGCTTCCTTGTCCCAGTTGCGGGAGGTGGGCGAGGCCGCGGGATGGCTCCCCGGGACCGTCGCTGGGCCCGGCCCGGCCCGGGGCGTTGGCCGGGAAGCTCGGCTCCGCCCCGGGTCGGGGGAGCGGTGGCCGGGAGGGGTCGGGCTGGTAGCTGTGCTCGCCGCGGGCTCCTGGGTGTAGAAGGAGCGCCGGGCCCGGCCCGGCCCGGCCGCGCTGGCGAGGGGTGAGCCCATATTTCTCTCCCGAGCAGCCAGCGCTGTACTGCTGTGAGGCGCTTCCTCGAGCCAACTCCTTTCCCCGCGGGTCCCCTGCTAGCCCTAGGCTTGGAAGGACCCGGGCATTTCGTGCAGGCTGGTTGCAAAACAGCTGGCCTCGGGGGGCTGGCGGGGGAGGCTGAGGCAGCCCAAGGTCAGCACAGGCGAAGAAGGGAGAACGCGCCTGAGCTGGGCGCGACAAGTTGAGCAGGCACCAGCTGCAAGGAGATACGGTCGCACTTTAAGCGTGGAAAGGACAAAGGTGTGTCTCGCCTGAAATAAGCTGGTGTTTATGCCTGCTGCTAAAAACGTATCCTGGTGCCTGATGAGTAAAATTCAAGCTCTGATGTGACACGTGAAAGTATCTGTCTGTTCAGGCTTTTTGGTTTTGTTTGGGCTTTAGTATCGTTTTTAAGCGTGTTTGATAGCTCATTGTTTCTGAATCGGCCTTCCCCTTTCTTCACGCTAAGGGCACTGTAATTGGCTTTTGTTCCTTAGCTGTTGTCTTGACTCCTAATCCCTTTTCTTTATATAATCAAACCTGAACAGATTTCCTGTCGGGAGGTGCGCATCCCAAGCAGTCCACAGTAATCCACTTTGGTTTCTCATGAGTTCTTGCTGGGTCGTAGTCAGGTTTGGAATGTAATTAGCGTTGTTATCTGGTCTGATCGGTCTGATGTAGTGCCCTAAATCTCAATATTCAAGCAGAACCAATGATCAGCAGCACAGCAGAGCTCTGAAAATGCAAACTCGTCAGAAAACATTGTTCGAATTTGAATGAATTTAAAGCAGCCCTTGTGACTTCTCTAGCTTCTCTTTGTGATGGAGGTCTTTCCATACTTCCACTCAACCCCCCAGCTTCTTCCATGTCTACGTGTTTCCAGACTATCTCTTCATTTCCAGCCTCCACCCCTTTCCCTTTTCTTGCTGGACAAGGATAAAAAGGAGATTCATTTCACCTTTTAAGATCCCGGGGTGGAACCATGTGATTTAATTTCTTTTATCTACACTTTTTATATTTTTTCAGCTTATTGCATTAAAACTAATGTAGGTTTTTGCAGTCTGTCATGATTTAAAGGCAGTGTGAACTGTGGTTTACTCCAGTATGCTCTATCTACATTCATAGAATCATAGAGTGGTATGGGTTGGAAGGGACCCCAAGGAACATAGAGCTCCAACCCCCCTACCACAGGCAGGGCCACCAACCTCAGGCCTGGATCTACACAAGGTTGCCCAGGGCCCCATCCTTAGTTATCTGATTAACCCACATTAAAACTCAGTGGAAATGTGGAAGTGACAATTTTTTTCTATCAGCTGCCCCTTTCCTCTAAAATGAGAAGTTAAATGGCCATTGAGGGGGAGGGGCAAATCCCTAACTTGTTTTTACAATCTGAGTAGCTCATGTTCTGTATATTGTTGTTGCTTCCCCTGTTGTTTTTTTTTTTAAAAGTTGCTGTATAAGGCCTACAGATTATATCAGTAGTAATAATTTTGTGGATTTCTTTTAGTGTCATCTGGGTGTAGGTTTTGTGTCCTGTAGTAAACATTTGATTTTGTGTATTGAGTTAAACTCTTATCTTCAGGCATTCAAGCTGGATGATGTGGTATGACCTGACACTAACTGCTTTCAGATACTAAACCCAAAAAAAGACACCAAACCCTATGAAACAGTTCAGCAGCATAAAATGGTATGTAGGAAAGCCCCTTGAAATTTCCATTTCAGCTGCTGAACAAGACAGTGAACATCTTGTTAGTGTTTCAAAGGCTTATCGGACTTTTCTGTTATAAGGGGATTTGGGCTGTTTTGCCAAAACCGCATGATATTCATGTTTCGGGAAGCTTGTTCCTCCTGTGGGTGACATTATACTGCATTCAGGCTGCCGTGTTCCAGTTAGTAAGGTACAGAAAAATCAACCCTACCCAATGTCTTCATTCAAAGCCCACTCTTCCTTCTGACAACCAGAAAATGCGTTGAAGGAGTCCTCCTCAATCAGTCTTGCAGGAGTTGCAGTTTGTGGAACAAAGTACCAAATGATTATAGTTACGAGTGCTTGAGGTGAAAGAAATAATGCCATAGAGCGTAGTAGTAGGAATGCTAGTCCTTCCTCTTGGCAGGCTCTGTAGTTGACAAGCTGCCCATGTAGCAGTGAGGAGTGAGCTGGGCTTTTACTCCCTGGTAGCAGGAACACTTTCATTGTACATGACCTCTACCTTAAGTTAGAATCGTATTTTAATGTAGTTTCTCCTTCTAGTAGTTTTGCAGTGTAGACTTGACATGTCTGATAACCCAGTTGTATACAAACCAGTTCAGTTTCTTTCTGTGGGGGCTGATCATGTTCAGGCAACCTGGCTGTGTATTTAGAGTTTGAGAGATGGATGGATCAGATGGGTTACTAATATGATTTTTTTTCCAGCAAGTGCTTATGTTAAGTATCTCTATGAGATCTGTTAAGCTTTAATTACTAAAAATAATTTCAAAAAATTAATACGGTATTATGATGAATCTGTACAAAGTTTTTGAGAACAGTTTACAGTACTTGACATCTTTTAAGGAGTCTTTTCAGCAGTAGTGTAATACAGCCATAAATAAATTCCAGTCTTCTCTATACTGCAACTGATCTTTTTCAGAAAGGCAGTTTGTTTTTATATAGAACTGAAAATGCCACAGCATTTATCTAGACTTTAGATGTGCATACTATCAATGTTGATTTTAGTCTATGTGGGATGGAAATTAAACAAACTTGGACAATGTGATTTTCTTGTATTCTGGTTTCTCACAGCAAGTTGAAATATCCCAATAAAGATCTTGTTAAAAATGAAGTTTGACAGTCAAAAATGCTTCCAGTCCTATTATGCTCTTCATTGGTAAGCTTGTTAGGGATTTAATAGTAAACCAGGTTCTTGTGAAAATGCCTGGAACAGGCTGTCAAGTGATGACATCACCATTGTCATGAGGAAGCACTGCCCTGAAGAGAGGCAGGAAAAACCCTCAGTTCCGGTTTTGCTCAGTTCCTTGATGTGAAGTGCCTGGCTCCCCTCTCCTAGAGAACTGGGATTGAAGTACAAACTGCATGTGGGTTAATGAGAGTCGGCATGAATATAAAGTGAAATGAATTGTCTGATGGATTTATTTAGGTAAATGGAGTTACATTGTATTTCCTTGGCACTGAAAACACAGCTTGGCTTGACAGAACAGCAGAGGTCATTTTCCCGTTTCTGAGAGACATAAAAGGACTAGTTTTATCGAAACAGATGTTCAAATATTGATTTGCCCTATTCTAAAAAGCAAAACACACACCCCCCCTTCAAAGATACATATTCCATTGCTTCCCCTGAAGTCTATTTTAGCTTTTAATCCTTGCCTTTAGAAGCTTTCTGTGATGTCTAATTCTAATTTAAATCTTCATTCTGAAGGTTAAACTCACTATGTTTTGTTCTGTTTGCTGTGGACAGAATAACATTTTTAATAAAACACATTAAAGATAGGTGTGATTAGAATCTGTTGTGTCTTAAGGTTTTACTGTCAGAGAAGGAACGAACTTAATTACGAAATATACAAGTTTGAAGTAATCTATTAATTGCCTTTGTTACCTTTGGACTCTCTTTCCTTTTGGCTCATGTTTCAAGGAGCACTATACAAAATTGGACAAAATGCTTCACGTGAGAACTTTTAACACCAAGTAGAGGATTTCCTCATGCTGTGTAAATTACTTTGTCTTGGTATGGTTAACACCCACCAAACCTCTCTCTTTCATGATAGTGAGGGTGTGTTATTGAATTTAACAACTTTACAATTTATCCGTAATTTTTTATTAATGATTGGATAACAGTTGTGTCTTTGAAAATATGTTCTGCAACTAATTTGAGTTAATGGTTACTGCCTTAAACTTGTCTTGGGAAATGATTTCTGTGAATGAACAGTATTTTCTGACTTTCTGACTAACTTGTAGTTCACGGAAGAAAAGCTTGGTCAAGCAGAGAAGACTGAACTGGATGCTCACCTGGAGAACCTTCTCAGCAAAGCAGAATGCACTAAATTGTGGACAGAAAAAATAATGAAACAAACAGAAGTATTATTGCAGCCAAATCCAAGTAAGGAGCCCTTCAGATTTTTGTTTGCAACTTCTGAGTGAATAGATTTTCCAATGTAAATACTGTTACTGGTATCGCATAAGTTGTGACTAAATATCACAGATTTAAAATATGAAGGCTGGAGTTAGGGAAATTGTATTTTAAAGAGCTATTCAGAATCAGAGACACTGGTACTTCTTTAACCCTTCATATATCAAAAGCATTGGACAGAGCTCTTTAAACTACAGCATTATCTATATACTCGTCAGTCTACGATTGACTGGATTTTGAGATTTGTTCTGTTTAATTGAATTTTCCACTCTAATTCCAGAAATCTTAGGTAGCTATAAAAACTCTGAAATTCTTCATGGAGTAGATACTGTGGCTAAAGAAACTTCATTACTATTTCATTACTTTAAACTTTCTGCACAATACAGTTTGGCTTGAAGCTGGTAAAATGAACTCAAGTGCCTGTCTAACAATCCCTTTACTAAAGAATTATTTTCTCCAGATACTGAGTCATAATGATAAAATATCACTAAAACATCTGCACTGAAAACATAAATGTTCTTATTGTAGCAACATACTGGATTAATATATATCAATAGATACATTATTTTCAAGTATTGTTTTAGAAGCCTGTTTCATTCTTTAGTTTAATAAAAGCAAGATTTAAAAAAACAAAACCCAAAACACCCAATCCTGTAGGAAGAATGCTAGAACGGAATATTCAAACTCATATTTCTACTTTTGTTTAGGTCAGAGGAAATAGTCAACTTGTTCTTTTAATTCAGTATTTGCTATATGTATTGACTTTTTCAGAAACTGTAGGTGTAGAATACTGAATCACTAACCATAGGCTGTTAGAACTGTGAGAGGAGGATTCGGTAGAAGGATAACATATGGTAGTATCTCATTTACGCTGACCAGTCAGTTTTCTAAATAGCTAAAAATCACAGAATTGCAGGGATTGGAAGGGACCTCAAGAGATCATTGGGTCCAGCCCCTCTGCAGCTCCCCAGCTCATACTGCCCAGATAGGCATCTTGACGGGTCTTTAATATCTCCATAGAAGGAGACTCCACCACCCCCCTGGGCAGCCTGTCCCAGGGCTCTGTCACCCTCACTGGGAAAAAGTTCCTCCGCATGTTGGTGCAGAACTTCCTGTGTTCTAACTTGCAGCCGTTGCCCCTTGTCCTGTCTCCGCTAACCACTGAAAAGGGGCTGGCTAACTTGCCCTGCATCCCATGCTTAAGATAATTGTAAACACCAATTAGGTCTCCCCTTAATCTTCTTTTATCCAGACTGAACAGTCCCAGCTTATTCAGCCTCTCCTCATAGGGGAGATGCTCAAGGCCCTTAATCATCTTCGTAGCCCTTCTCTGGACTCTCTTAAGGAGATCCCTGTCTTTTTTATACCAGGGAGCCCAGAACTGGACACAATACTCCAGGTGGGGCTTGACCAGGGCAGAGTAGAGGGGGAGGATCACCTCCTTAGACCTGCTGGCCACACTTCTCCTGATGCACCCCAGGATCCCATTGGCTCTCTTAGCCACCAGTGCACACTGCTGGCTCATAGCCAACCTGTCATCCACTAGGACCCCCAGGTCCTTCTCCATAGTGCTCTTCTCCAGCAGGACAAACCCCAGCCTGTACTGAAATAACGGTTGTTCCTCCCCAGGTGCAAGACTTTACACTTGCTTTTGTTGAATTTCATCTGGTTTCTCCCTGCCCAGCTCTCCAGCCTGTCCAGGTCTCTCTGGATGGCAGCGCAGTGTTCCTGCGTGTCAGCCACCCCTCCCAGCTTTTTATCATCGGCACTTGCTGAGGGTGGGTGCTGTTCCCTCATCACGGTCGTCAATGAAGATATTAAACAGGACTGGACCCAACACCGCGCCCTGGGGAACACCGCTTGTCACAGGCCTCCAGTCCGACTCTGCTCCACTGATCACAACCCTCTGGGCTCGGTCTGACAGCCAGTTCTCGACCCACCTCCACTGTCCACATATCTATCCAATGCTCTCTCAGCTTTGTTATCAGGATGTTATGGGAGATAGCATTGAAAGCCTTGCTAAGTCAAGGAAGATAGTCAGCTTTAAGCAGTCATCTTTGTGAATGCAACTTCAGCTGTTGGGCAGCCTACCTGGGAGGACTCTCATCTCCTCTGGAGAGCTGCTTTTGGTTATTTTGGTTTTATTTTGTTGGAGCAACTCTGTCTGGTGGAGGAAAAAATAAATTCCAGTCACATTTGTAACAGTACTTTTAGGTCAGACCCACGTAACAGTCCAATAATTTTAGATTGCTCTTCAGTTCTTTTGTCATTTAGTGAAAAATAAGTATTGTGATTATAGGAAAGAAAAAGGAGTTAATTTGGATACTATTGGTTCACCTTTGGTGATGGGAAATGCTCTGGTAACCATGTTTGTGTCAGGTTAATTTTGTGACCTTCATGAGAGTCATTGAATTCAGTGCTGATGAAAGTTGTCTTACAGTATTATTTTTGGTTGCATTGAAATGACAGGTTTGTTCATTGGAGAGCTTATCAGAGTTATAAAGCCAAGCAGTTGGTCAGAGAAAATGAGTTTGATGCTATAATTAGCAGTGTCCCTGTTTATGTCTGTGAGGCTCTTTCACCTGAAAGCCATTCTGTGGCTTAATATTACGGTAGGTAGATAGATACTAATGATCGTATAGTCACAATTTTTTTTAAATAATTTTGTTGTTCAAACTAAGGAGCACAATAGCATCTTCAGTTTTTGTTTCAGAGCATTTCAAGGAAGCAGCAGGGAGTGGGAAATAGTGAAATTTTGTTTTGGGGTGGGGGTTAACATTCAGAATATCTTAATTAGGAACCTATGTTTTTTGTTGAACTTAATATCTAATTCTAGTAGAAAAAAAAATCACAATTCTTTTTCTTGGAGGAGGAGAAAATTACTTTGGTTTTGGTAAGGAATAGTGTTCTATTTTGCTCTTACAACAAAGGCTTCTGGAGGGAATTTTTTAAAACCATGTAAAGATGCTGCTAGGAAGGAGAGGAAAAGCATAAGTTTTCACTCTCACAGATAGCTCTAAGGAACAGTTGAACATAGCATGACAAACATGAGTACAGTCAATTTCTCAGAAAAATATGTTCAGGTTAATGTTGTATACTTCCTGTTGAGTTTAATGTCCAGATTTTTAAACCCTTTTTCCTTTTAATATATTTTTAGTGTTTCTATTTTGAATGACTAATTATTTCAATTTTTTTTTTTTTTTTTAAGATGCCAGAATAGAAGAATTTGTCTATGAGAAGCTGGACCGCAAAGCACCAAGTCGCATGAATAATCCAGAGTTGCTAGGCCAGTATATGATTGATGCTGGGAATGAATTTGGCCCAGGAACAGCGTATGGTAAGTAGAAGCAAAAAATGTCTTGTGTTGCAGAAATGAATGGGGGGAAATTGTACAGATCTAGCTTTTTTTAACAGTATAAAATTTCTTGTCTTCCTCTAGATAAAACAGTTTAATGGCTTCTGTGTCAGTTTGAAGTGACTTGCAGTATGACTTTGAGCATTAGGAGATCAATGATGAGGTTTTTATGCAAATCTGGAAATAGAACCTGCAGTTGGAATATCTTTCTTTGTGGATGCGTAATTTTCTTACCAGAACCAATAATTCTGGAGTTTAGTTGCCTTATTAAAGGAACACATTTGGACATCTAACATCGCTTGGGCATTTTATTTGTGGCATGGAGTAAAAACTATCCAGAATTTACTACTTTGGTGAGAAGCCTAAATTTACAGTTTCCCTGGTTTTTCTGAAACATAATTCTTTGTGAAAGGTGAGAGTGTAGAACGTAATCCAACTTTTCTTCCTCATCCAGCAAATTTATATACCTGTGACAGGAGAGTTGGGAGGGTTATATCTAACATTTTTACACTGGTTTTATCAAAAAGTCTAATTCTGGTGTTCTCTACAATGCTTAAAGTTCCTTATAACAGATTTAGCTGTTAAATTAACTTAACCAGGTGAAATGCATAGGTGTCTACGTATAACATAGTCTGTAATTAAAGTCTAATAGCTCACGTTAGTTGCTTATCTCAAAATTGCAGTGTGAGGGAAAACTTTTGTTCTGGAAAGAATGAATTCTTTATATCAGGAAACAGTGAGGTTCCGTTTCAAAAGAAGGCAAGTGCAGTTAAAGAAAAAAGCAAATGTTTTCTAGAAGACTTATGGTTACAAAATCATTAATGGCAGGCTTCATTCCTCTTATGTCCATATGGTTTTATGCTGTTACCAGTGATCTTACTTGTGATCAGCAGTCTCAAATCTTGCTTTTAAACATCTAATATAGTTGTACTTCTAGGCATGCTGTCCCTTAACTTACAGGATACCCAGTCCTAAAACAGGCGTTCACAATGGAGTTGCCATAGTTAGTTCTGCTTCTACAATACTGTATCTACTGTCATTGAAATCATTCCTTGAGCTGTGATTCTTCTTAAGAAAAATGGCTTGTTTTAGTGGGTGGGTTTGTTTTGGGTAGGTTGTTTTTTGTGGTGGGTTGGTTGGGTTTATACTGGGGCCAGGGGAGGGGGAGGCGAGGGCGGTGTCCTGTCTGTGGGTTTTTTGGGTTTTATTGTAGCTGGTTCACATTTCTTCTGAAAACACTTGTGATGGCATTGGATTATCTTTGAAACTGCTGGCTTAAACTTCCCTGCCTGTAGGAGCTTGTTTTGTTAACCACCTGCCTGAATCACTATGAAACTATTATTTTCTTTCTTTGCAGGAAATGCACTCATTAAATGTGGAGAAACACAAAAGCGAATTGGGACAGCAGACAGAGAACTCATTCAAACTTCTGCTATAAACTTTCTCACTCCCCTAAGAAACTTTATTGAAGGGGACTACAAAACAATTACTGTAAGTTGAATTGTGCATTCTTCAGCGTTTCACAACAATTCTAACAGTAAGTCTTTAAAATAAAGTATTAGTTAATTATACAATGTTGCTTTCCTCAAAGTAATGTAAAAAAAATTTGGGTAGAATTTGTGCCTTTTGGTACATTTTCCTTCCTTTTAACCAGATAAAATCAAAACAATTCTGAAAACTTGGTTTCTGTAACTACTGTTCTGGTGTGTCTTGAGTGTAAAATGTATGAGAGTAATTAGGATGTAATTCTGCCTCTCTGTTCAACCAAAGAACCTTTTATTGTGTGATACATCGTTAAGTCCAAGTAGATCGGCTTTTGCTTTTGAGGATGTGTTCTTGTTCTCACAAAGTAACCTAACTCACTTTCAGAAAGAACGTAAGCTACTGCAAAATAAAAGACTAGATCTGGATGCGGCAAAAACCAGATTGAAGAAGGCAAAAGTTGCAGAAGCTCGAGCTGCAGTAAGTATTGTTTAAGAAATGTTGTCCATAATTTTCCAACTTATTGATGTATATTTAGAAATTCAAGTGCTTGGTTATGGTTCTAGTCCTTATTTCTTACCCATGCTATTTTTCTAGATCCTTTCTAGATATGCAGTGGAATACAAGAAAACTAAAGCAAATTGCTGATTAAAGTGGTGTCTTTATATTTAGATATTCCATCAAGTTGAAGTTACTTGACCCCAAGTAAATATTTTCCCCTTGTTCTATACTTGATGAATCTGTACTGCCAAAAGTGACTTGGCTGTAGACTGCCAGGATGGTTGTAAATACAAATTGTTCAGTGGTCAAGTTTGGCATTTGAATCTCTGAGTATGGAAGCATATGTATAATTACTTCCAACCGATGAACCTATTTAGACTTAACTGCTCTGCATCAACAAAGTTTGTAGTTTATTCTTTCTATATTGTTTACTACTTCCCATCACCAAACAGGGCAAGACTCTTAAACTCACATTTCTTAACCAATCTTAATCCCTCAAAAAATGCTTGTTCATGGAAATAAAAATTACTATAAATTAAAAAGCTTTTGTTTTTTTAAATTCTTAAAATGCCTCTAAATGGAGGAATAGATAACTGAATAGATGGTATTTCAGCAGGGTACACTGATGCTATTTTCATAGCTGTTTTATTACTATATTCCTAAATATGCAGCCATTAATGATGGATAATGATTTTTTTTTTTCCCCCAATAAGGAATTTTGCAGTAGGGGTTATGGGCACAGATGCTGAAGGAATGCAGACAATTTAAACACACGGAGACAGTGATCATGACAGAGGCAGAAGTGGAACTGTCAGATTGTTCTGGCTTTTTTAGGTGGATCACTGTCCTGAAAGTTGTCAGAAGCATCATCTCTGAGACTGAGCTGCTTAGATGAAGCATCTCATGTCTTTTGGAATGGTGATCCTTTGAAAACAAACCCAGTGTCATCTCTATCTGAACTGTTAACCTGACAGTACTGCTTCTGTGTCTGTCCTCCATGTAATGCACACTGTCCCCCTGTGTATTTAAATTATCTGTATTTAAGTCCATGTGCACATTTCCTCTTCTATTACATAAGTTTTATGCAAAAAAAGTTACTTCTGTACTTGTCAAATTCTCTTAATTTGTGAGACTAACAATGGAGAGTAGAGCAGGGTTTTAGTCTGCTAGTAGTCTAATTTGGAAGCAGTAGGTAGTAAACTATTTTTTTCTTGGATTTGTTTAAAGTTTCTGGGGTGGTGGGGTGTGAGTAATATTTTGGTTATTAACTTCCTTGTGGCATGGTTGCAAGTATACACCTTGCTTTCTATAGCAATAGAAAAACCATAATGAAATACTTCCCCTTGAGTTTAGTATTAAGAGAAAGGCTCTATACTTTAGATTCATCAACAGTGTAATCATCCAGAGCTTCGTGCTTGTACAAAATTATTATTATTGCCAGTTGCTGCTGCTACTTCTTGGACAGCTTTAAATATTCATATAGCAAGTAATTCACAGCGTTAACTCACAAATAATTTAGTGCTGGTAGAGCATGAAACTCCAGGCCTCTTACTGCCTTGCCAGTATTTCAATTTTAATTACATTTTAACAGCAGTGTGCATGCTCAAGAAGTTTTGGATTGTAGAATTCCCAGATAAGTGAAAAAACGGCATGTCTGCTTTATCCTTTGTGATACAGAAATGAAGGCTAACCCGGACATAGGTATGATGCAACTGATGCGTATTCCAATGGTTCGCTTATTTACGAAGGAAGATATCTGACAAACAGTACTGAACTGGTAGGCTAGCAAAGTAGATTGAGTTACGATGCGAACTTCTGTGTTTCACTACTTTATTTGACAGATGCAGTAATAAATTGCATCTACATCTGATAATTTGATGACATTACATTCTCCCATGCTTACTGTACAACAGCAGTAGCTTAATCCATATTCAAAATAGAAGTCTAACCAGTTTTATTTATCTGTATTCAGTTCACAGTCTTGCTTAGGTTAAGCTTGCAGTGCTTTGTGCCAATAATATTTTCACATGCTATATTCAGTGTTGTAACTAGCTCTTGTCTTCTATCTATGCACTTAAGCAACTAAACACCTCTCAGCCAGAAGAGAATAACATTATGGTAAATGTCTCTTACGTGCTCAACTTGCTGCATGTAAAATGGCTAAAGGTTTGTTGGCCTCCTGTGTTCATTCATTTTCCTATCCAGTGTTTCCTCTTGCTATCCGGCTTGGTCTCATTTCAGATGTTTTCAATTTGAAAATAGATTGGTATAGTGTGCTAAATACATTTACATTAGTACAGCATGAGGTTATCATAATATTTCTGATAATCTGAAGTTCCAAATTTCTCAGTCATGATCAGATAAAAGAGCAAATAAACTTATTTGTTACAACTTGCTTCTGCAACCTTTATGCACATTTCTTCCTACCAAAGTCCTGATTGTGTCATCTTGCAGCTGCAGAAAATGAAGGTTAAAGAACTGCATTGCAAGAGGGAATTGGAACAGCAAGCTGAAGTAATTAACTTCTAGAGTAAATTCTCAGCAATTCTATGATTTTGCTGTACTACTTGCTACTTTAATACTGAGTTTGAGATACCTCTGTAGCATTTTTAATTATATTTAGGTTTCAATAAAAATGCTTGTGAAGTAGAAAGCTAGTAATGGAATTAGCAAGAGAAATCATTCATCTGTTTCAGTCTTAATGTGGTGTTGAAATAAGAATAGCTTTCCATAGTTTTCCAGTATTTTAATGTATTAAGGTAACTTAAATTCCTCCATAAAGTAATTTACTTTGTCTGATTCATGTCACTTTCTGAGTAGCTGTGTCTTGTGTTCTAATAGCTTGTTTGAAATAATTTGTGTAACTTACAAGTTCTAGAAGTCATATACTCTCAAATATATTTCACAGAAGTAGTGCTATTCATGCTCATTGTAGTTTCATTGTATCTGAGGGCTTTAGCACAACTGACTTAGAGCACTCCTCTAATCCCTGTGAGGTTCTGAGGACAGGAAGGTAGCTAAAAGCCAAAGTATGGTTGCATCCTGTATTAAAGTACCATAGATGTCTAAGTTTGTATGTTTTTTATTTCCCCCTACTCTTAATGCTGACTAGATATGGGCTGAGGAAGTGACAAAAGTAAGTAAACAACTTATTAGAGACTGTGGAATTCTGAAGCAATAACTTGTGCTGGTCTAATGTAATAAAGGATATTGCATGTTGTTGATCTCAGTCTAATGTTGGCGGCCTGATGCATCGCATCAGAATACTCTGATTCCCTTGTTGGGCCTTTGAGACTCCAGTGGTGAAACAGTGCCTGGGGCTTGTTTTATAGTAAGCTCTTTCTGGCTGTCACTTAGTACCATATGATTCTCATGTGAGAAGATACAACAGAAGAAAAACCACAGGACTTGACTGCCAAAATGTATTGGTATAGCATCCTGTTAAAAATGACCTTTTAAGAATGAGCTGATTTGAAAATTTACTAGGCTCCAGCCTTTCTTAATCTAAACTGTCCTGAAAAACACTCATCTCCAATTTTTACCCAGAACATGGCGCAGTAACTGAAATGCTGGAGCGTACGCAAGAAACTGAGAAAACAGTTTTAAAAGGTTTGGTTTGTTTTTTGGAGGGCTTTTTGTTCCCTGTCTTTCTCTCCAATGTTAGTAGAGAATTAGGTACTTAAGCAATTTAAGTTAGGAGTTAGACAAGTCTGATAACTGCACCTGGGATGAAGGCTAATGCCTTGTCATGCCATCCCTTGCGAAGGGACAAACTCGATGGAGCCAATGGAGTGTTAGGGGATAGCTGAGCTGCTGTGGTGCCATGGGAACAGCGGTGATTGGGCTCACTGACTCTGACAAAGCAGTATTTGGAACAGGCTTTGAGAAGCTGTACTAACAGTTGAAAGGAAATTTCTTAGGGGGTTTCTATGGAGGAAGGGAAATAAAAATTAAGAGTAGCTATAGAAAGTAAAGGAGGGCAGGAACTTTAGAGTATGGATTTTAAGGGGGAACTAGATAGGCAGCTGTGAGAGATGTGTGGGGAGTTGCTAGAAGTATCCCAGAAGCTGAGATGTGGAGCTTTAGGTGAAATACTGGGGATTGTGAGAGAAATGGAGTCTTTTTCTGTTCCAACTTTCTATGACTTAAAACGCAAACGGGAGGAGTATTTGTGTAGAGAGTAGGGGAAAGGAGGAGTTTAGAGATAGAACTGTTAAAGGAGGGTTAGCTCAGTTTTAATCTCAAAGTTTGAGAATTATTTGACTAACGTAGCACCTTCTTAAGCAGACAGGTTTGCTGCTTCAAAGTTGGTACTATTTTAGGAAGAAGATGGCAGGGGAGCAGTAATGCTAGGACAAAACCTAATCTTGAAGCTATAGGACAATTATGAATAAAACTATTTGCTTTTCAGAGACAACAGCAAGCAACTTCAATAGTGAAATCTAACATTGCGTCTTGGAGAGAAAAAAATACTAAGTGCTTAACCATAGCATAAAGAAGATGTAAAGCTTTAAAACTTGTAATAAATTACGTAATTAACAAGTCTTTTTAGAATTAAATATATTTGAAAAGAAACTACAACACATTCTGCCAAAGGAACAGTAATCCATCCAGGTTTCTAAAGGCAATCCATCCTTCTGTTTGAAAGTTGAAGGAATAGATTCATAGATGTTTTCAATTTAAATCTAAGAAGCTTCTCAACAAGGATTTCAGGCGGATCATCTCTTGATCAATCACAGTGGCTTTTTGATTTAGAACAAAAAAATCCACGTGATGTCAATAACAGACTTTATTCAGTTTAGTTTCCTTTCTGAAATGTGGAACTAGAGAATATTAATACTGTACTCTAAATCACAATACCAATGTTGCACACTTCATAAACATAGGGATTTTGTTAGGACACTTCTGAGGTGTCAGTTGTAAAAGAGGCTTTTAGTGTGTGTCCAGCACATTGAGGCTAAACTGGTTTTGAGCACTTCTGTCTTTGACTATAGAGGAGACAAGGAGGCTCAGATATATTGGGTAGCATGAATATATCAGATATCACTGTTTTACTAGTAGCATGTCTAACGATAGAACACTAGGAAGGTGATTATATTTCCTGCACTCCTATGATTGTGTGTTATCCTTTAGCTGCAGGATTGCACAGTATTTCTGAGAGGTCATACGTTCTTATGTGAAGTTTGACGAGATTATGACTTGTCTGTATTCAGAGAACTCTGGGTTCATATTCCAGAATTTGGGACCAACTACCACTTGGAGGCATCCTTGTGGAAGATACCCTATGAGGCCTTCTGATTGTTCTAAAACCAAAACATGGCTGCAGCTGGGGGTCAGTGGAAAGTTTAGACTTCATTCTGTTCAGAAAGAATGGTGAAGTCAGCTGTTTTCCACCTTTACCATGTGGTGTGGGATATGCTCTTCTACTGTTCCCTTAGCAGTACTGAAAATAGGGAGGGACAAGACAGATTAAAGACATCATCACTTAATTCTGTTTATGTAAATCTACAAAACCAGTACAACAGGCCTTTGTAAAGCAATTTATTAAAAGTCACTCTGTACTGGCTAGCTTAATACATGTTACCACATCACTTACTTTACCTTGTCTTACAGAAGGTAGCTGATGTGCTAAAATATTGTTGAAACAGATAGTTATTCTGATGGATATATCGCCTTCTTGTTTGTTCCTGTTCTCATGTATTTACTTACCTGGCAGTAAGAAATACATTAGCAACTGCTCACTTCAGAGAAGCAAGAGACTAGATAACTTATCTCCAGATAAATGGTTTACCTATGATTTTGCTGTTTGTGAGGTTTTTTTAAAGGAAATTAAGATGTTCCTAATACAGAAGGGAATGCCTTTCTCCCCCTTGCTCTCAGATTTGCTTCCCCCGCCCTGTTTCTTCTTATATTTCTCTTGGGGATGCCAGATGGATTTCACTGATACTAAGACAGATCTAACAGGAAAACCAGAAGCAGATTCTTGTCTCAACAAACCTTGAAAATCTAATTTGTTTGTAACTTGATACATACATTGCTCTCTCAGTTCTAGTTAGAAAAACACAGTACTCTATAGTTGCTTCCTCACTGTTTAATTAATGTGTAAGCCCTCCCAGCTGCAGTGACTTCAGATCAAAAATATTTCATGGGTAACTGCATCATTCTTCTATGCTCATTTCTTAGATTAAGATCCATCCACGAATCTTTCATATTGACTTCTACATTAGTGGAATGCAGGAGCAGGATGTTTGCAAACACTTATAATCCTTTTGAAACCAGTGTTTTGTCAGTGTCACCTCATTAAGTTTTCTGAAAATATATTTCCTTACTCTCTTTTGTTGAGAACAAGACCTACTGTGTCTTTGACTCCGTGCAGATTTTTGCCTGTGTTTGTTTTTAGAAACAAGGCACCACATGCATATAGCATTGAGGCAAGGTAATCTAGATTCCAGGCTGAGGACGTTCTGTCTTGGAACAGTAAATCTTAGATATTACAACACACTTTTATGTACTTGTGGTTTTTCTGAGGTGTCCTTTCTTTCATTGAAAAAATCCTCTATACAAACTTTGGCTTGTGCTAGATGGAAATCCTTTACAACTATTACCTTGTTAACTTACTTAAGAATTGCTGATAACAGTATGTAATGAGGTAATTATAATTGAAATTAATTAAATATGAAACTGAAATTAATAGAAATTTTACTCTTACTGAAGTTAAAATATTTGCTATTGTTGATATTTATTTGTTTTTAAATAGACACCTCAACTAAACATCCATAAATAGTTATAGTAACTTGGTGGCCTGTTGGAGACATTAATTTATGAAATACTGAGTTAAAACCTGCTATCAAAGGTTTATGTATGGCTGATTGCCATGTAGTTATATGACAAAAATAAAATTTTACCCTAAATTACTTGGTCAGAGCCCTGTTAACTTGAAGTAAGGAAAAAAAAAGTTAGGTTGTCCTTGGCTGCCACTGCTACGCTGACAGAACCCCTGGTGAAGACACTGTTATGCTAGCATAGGTTTGGGAGAAGGGGTTTGTACTGCTGGCAAGCAAATGCCTTCCTTTTGCGTGCGTTGACTCGATGTGTTAGGTGTCTGATGACAAAGCCATTTGTTCTGTATACAGGGACTCAACATTCGTGAACCAAACATGCAATTACGATGGGGGTTTTTGTGGCTAGTGAAGATCTGCTAAGAAAAAACAAGTTTTGAACGCTTAGGCTTGTGATGAATGCATCTGTATGAGTAGCTCTGAGTAAAATGGAACTGTTGCTGTCAGAGGGTGGAACTGTGCATTGTATAAATACCTAACATGCATCCTCCTTTTAGTCTGAACAGGAAGTACGAATTACTCAGAGTGAATTTGACCGCCAAGCAGAGATTACCAGACTTCTGCTGGAAGGAATCAGCAGCACACATGTGAGTACTTTAAAGGGGTAGAGTCTAAATCCAGGCGGGCACTTTCTAATGATAACTACCATAAGCTAGGTGGGAACTTGGGGCTGTGAAGTTTCACTTCAGCGCGTTAAATCAAACTATTGTTTTATTTTTTCAATTCTAGTTTAGTATCCACTGACTTCAACTTTAGTCTCTCGTTAACCCTCAGAATGCAGAAGCATTTGTTTTTATCCTTTAAACTCAGCTTCCCAGTCATCAGATCAACTGAGTGGTAAAACCACAAAAAAGCTGCTAAAATATTTTTTCTGTTGTGACAACAGTATAGATCAATGACATGATACGTACAGCAGGCACTTTTTGTGCTCAAATTGACTTTTGTAACACCTTATCCCATTTACCTGGCAAATTCAGGCACTATGCCTATGTGGTATAAATCCCTATGTGCCAGTGTTGGCAATAGCACCTGATTAGGAGACCAGTCTTTCTAATGCAGGTTAGTACTTTGATAGGCTAAAAACTTGAATTCTCTGCTATATTACAGGCACATCATCTTCGCTGTCTGAATGATTTTGTTGAAGCTCAGATGACCTACTATGCACAATGTTACCAATATATGTTGGATCTTCAGAAACAACTTGGAAGGTATTAGCACTGTAAAAACTTAAGAAAAAACCCTGTCTTTTCTAAGTGCTTATGAATAGTAGGAGAACTTAGGCTGATATGACACTGTTGAGTACACCAAGGGAAATAGATCAGCTCTCTGGTAATTAATACATAATTACCCCAGTGCAGCTATTTCCCTTAGCCTATACACAACAATGATGCCTTTTGAGGGCCCATTTACTGAGATTTTATATATTTTGTAATTGAGGAAGGTGGGGTAACCTCATTTAATGGCACAAAAAATAATTTCTGGAGATTTACTTGTAATCATTTAGTTGTCTCTTGCTTCATGCTACAAAAACCACCACGCAGTGTGGGAGAAGTTTTTGGGTTGCCCATAAATTCCAGTTCGTTCAGGGCACTACCTGATTTTAAGTGAAACATTGTTACGTGAGTTATCAGCATAGATATTGTATCTAGGGAGAAATGCACTTCATAATTTCTGTAACAGATAATCCAACTCACAGTGGGCTGAACAAGTTTGTCTAGCTTTACTCTTTGTGGGCTTATAATTCTTAAAATAAGAGAAGAAAATGTCTGACATTAGTTTGTGCTCATAACCCTTTTTTGGTGATTGGTGGTGATGTACAGGGATCTACATGCTTACTTTTCATAAAATTTCCTTATTCTAATTCTTCTTTACAAATCAGCCTTTCTTAGAGTTATACCAGACCATGTTATTTAGGTAAGCATAGACATTGATTGTACTTAGAAGCTTGCTCTAGTGTCTATTCCAAATGTTTCTGTAAAGTATCTCTGTTTATGTTATTCATGACAAGGAAGTAAAAACAAACGTGTTCTTGAGTCTTGTCCTTTTCCTGACTTGCAACTTCCTGTGACATTTGATTTCCTTTCCTTGGTTTGTTTGAATGCGTAGTTTAAAGACTTTATAAACAAGTCTTTGAAGCTGCAAACTTTAAGAAGGCTAAATCTTTAAAGTTACATTCCATTAAAGGAAGTATTCAACTATAAAAATTGGTAGCACATAAATACAAGTTGTAGAATTGAAAGCTTGAAAATAAACATTTTCTGGATTAAAACCAAGCGCCTCTTAAATTAGAAATTAAGTGAAGTATATTTACACAACTATTTTGAGAGGATGTTTTTAAAATCTGTGTTCTTATCCTAGTATATTTACCAACAAAAAAGCTTTAAGTATAATAGCCTTAACCCAAGGAAGAACATACTCCTCTTCAAAATCTCTTCCTTTATGATGTATATAGCATCTCCCAGAACAGCTGTCTGTGTTTAAAATGTATGTAAACTGCTACCAGGTATTAAAAAAAGTCTATTTAAAGAAAATACTGCCTTCAAGAAAGCAGAAGAATGTGTCTTTATATGGCTATGATCTGATTAGTATTTCTGATAAAATTACTATGACTGCTAGAGGATCAAAAGCCTCGCAAAGTTCTGTGTGCTTCAGGCAGCCAAATGAAGTTTCTCTGCCTCTGTGGTATTGAATCTTGGGTGTGTCTTTCCTTCCTTGTGCAAGGAAGTCCCTCTGAATTATAACAGAGAGTGCTGGGACAGGGTCTCAAGTTGTCCTTGCTCTGGAAGAATTCCTCAGTTTATAGGCGCGTGGTGCATAGCACTTGAATTAAATAAGCAGGCAAGCAGGGTATGTGTAGTGTTGTTCCTGGGTTAGGGGTAGGCAGATAACAGTACCAAATAAATAGCTCAGGCAGCTTAGCTGGTTTTGCCAGTGCTGTGTTGGTGAACAAGGGATATATAGTGCTGAGATACATGTGTTCTTTTCATACATCTAAGAATGACATTGTGCCTTATTCTCATATGAAAGCCAAGAACTGTGAGGGATTTACTGCTGAGTTTAGATTATTGGTGAATCCAACCTCAAAGTGTGATAGTTTGTGGTTTGAAACAGAAACCTGGTTCTCAGCGTAGATGCTTATTGCATGTGTTACCTGAGTCAGAATTTAGGGTGCACTAAATTCTTGCAGAATTTTTGCACTGAGACTGTTCAAGTTCCAAAGCTGAACACTGATTTTCTTGATGTACTCTCCAGAGTCTGCTGTAGGGAAGGTGGGAGGAAAACTTTTGCTCTTTTCTCTTCATATAAATAAGTGTGGGTTTATGGATGTTTCTCTTCAAGGCAGCATCAGCTGCTTATCCCTCTAGTGCCTCCTGCTAATGTGGAACTGCTTAAAGAATCAAATCTCCCAAGTTAAAAGCAATCTTTCTTATTTTTAATTTTTTTAACTTCCTCAGAATGAACTAAACACATCTGTTTCAAATACCCTGGTACTCTATTTTGGTTTTTTTTTCTTGCTGATAACTGCTTTCACTCTGAATTTTCTCAGCTTCCCTGACAGCCAAACCACTACTCAACAATCTGTGAAAATTCTGCTACTCAAGTGTTCAAAATTGGTGAGGTGCTGGAACAGGTTGTTTTGGAAGCCCCATCCCTGGAAGTAATTATGGCCAGGTTGGTTGAGGCTTTGGACAGCCTGATGTAATGGAGGGAGTCATTGCCCATGGCAAGAGGGTTGGAACTAGATGATCTTTGAGGTCCCTTCCAACCCAAACCACTCTGTGATTCTATGAAAAAAATCCCCAAACACCTTTGTTTAGCTGAAGCTTTCCAGTAACATGCCTACATAGGGCTTGGCAAAAAGAGTGAGCCTAGTGCTTTACTGATAGATGAAGTGGTTATAAAGCTTTGGCTTGCTTTTCCACGAGCTATACAAACCAGTGACCCTTTGAACTGAGCAGAATGATTCACAATTAATTACTGCATTAACACTGAACAGGTTTAGCAGGATACTAAACAGTAGTTTAGCAATTTCAAGAAACATCTTATTGTCATTTAAAATTAAGTCTCTGCCACCTAATCAAGTAATAAACACATAATGAGGCAGAGATGACTTATCCCTACAAAAATATGGAGGTCTAGCTTTTCCTCTCTTGGTTCTGCTCCTTTCATTTGCTCAGAGAACATGGTGAACTGCTCTGAAAAACTAACCTGGTAAATGAAAACAAATTTTCTTTTTTTTTTTTTTTTTCTTTTTTGGTGGAGTTGTAGTCTCTTCTTGGTAAGTTGAAGCAGCTCTTCATAGTGAAATTAGGTGAAGGTAAGCCAGAGAGGAAAGTGGGGCTTTCTCCTTTAGATGGTAGTAAACTGCTAACTAAACTCATAACACTCTCCTGAAAGTCTGCCCAAATATTTATATGCAATTCAGTCTAACTGTCAAGGAGCTAGTTCTGTCCTTCACAATATAGTACTGCTGTTTGCATTTGGTCAGATATAACATGACTGATTCACTCAGAAGTCTCTTTGCTTCTGTGTTTTTTCTTCCACAGCTTTCCATCTACTTTCCTATCTAACAACAATCAGTCTTCCTCAACTCCTGTGCAGAGTGTTTCTACTCCCTCAGTCTTGGCCTCAGCCTCTGCTTCATTGCCTTCAGTAAGCAATTCAGTAGTTACTTCAGGCATCAGTGAACTGAAGTCATCAAGTGGCAGCCGGAAAGCTAGAGTTCTCTACGACTATGATGCTGCAAACAGCAGTGAATTATCACTACTTGCAGATGAGGTAAGAGTTTTCTATATACCATGGTCATTTAAAAGTGCAATCAGAATAGCTTTTGACTAGCTAGTTAAGATGTGCTACATCAAGGAATCTGTGTAGTTGATTTTTAACTAAACTTCAGTAGCAGTCTTAGAGCATTGTCCTGTACCTATATAGTCTACTATCCTATAGTGAGATTTGTTATACTATCTTAGCTTGCAAGAGCATTTGCTAGGCAATAAAGATGCAAATTGGCTGTTTTCTTTTTATCATACTTTTAGAGCTGTTATCAATACATTTAGTCTTTCAAACATTAAATATTACTATTTGGGAAGAATATGAAAGTGCAGACTACTTGTTTTGATGGTGGTTGTTGTGCTGTGTTTATTCCCGTTCAAATTCAATTACACTCTTAAAGCAGGTGGAGGTTTACAGTGAAGCAGAGTTGCTTAAACAGACTGTCACCTAGAAATGTGACTTTAGCTTAACCATGATGAAAAGCATTCACAAAATTTTCAGGCTTTTTTAAATTTTGTTCTGGTTTTTTTAAATGTACATTACTTAAATATTTCTATTTGACTAATTTTCTTATCCAGACAGTGGCTTAGAGTCTGTGACCAAAGATTTTCTGTTAAGATGTAGCACATCAACACTTTCTGTCATGCACTTGAAGATCCACCAAAATTTCTTTTAGATTGCCTGTTATACTTGATGGTGATATACAAGATGTATGGATAAAAATAATAGAAAAAGAAATAGTGATGAATAGAACTTCATCTGGGAAAAAAAAAAAAGGGACTTTAAAATATGCTACTGTGTCTACTTCTTTTCCATAGATCAGTGGAATGATTTTTTAGAAGTACTGGATTACGTTCTGTGGTTGCTCATATTATTAAATGTTGTTTAATTTGGTTAATCTCAGTTTGAAGACCTTGGAAATCACATGAAGGTAGACTATATTTTTGGGGGGGGGGCAAAGGAAGGTTGCAATAATGTCTTTCCGTTTTTTTAGGTGATAACAGTGTACAGCATCCCTGGCATGGATTCAGACTGGCTGATGGGCGAAAGGGGAAATCAGAAAGGCAAAGTGCCTATTACTTATTTAGAACTGCTGAACTAAATGGTTGGTCTGAATAAAGACTGTCAATTATGGCAACACCATATTTATATACAATTAACATTATGTAAGCAGGTTTAAGTGTCTTCCATGTTATTGTCTGGAGGGACAAATACCAGCCATTACAAACTGGCTTTTCTGCCAGCATGGTTGCATGGTAAATACTCTATTCAAACTTAATGTGTTTAAAGCTTTTACTTCATGTGCCAAGAACATGTTTCCTACAGATTTGTTTCTACTGAAGTTTTCACTAATACAAGCTTCTACTTTTGAGTAATTTAGATTGAAAGCAGGAGGGTACTGTTTTCTACTGAAATTTTTCATTAATGGCAAAGCTTTTCTTCACATAAAATAAACTTCTTGTGAACTGACTCAGGTGTAATGCATGTTATTTGAGTAACCGAAACCAAACATGAACCATAAATCTTAACAAAGTCCATACGGTACCATCCCCAACACTTGTGGAGTACAAAGTACAACTGTGTGGAGGTCTATACAGCTATCTGCTGAGTAACTCTTGCAACTAACCAGCTTTGAAAAATTAACAGTTGGTTTTTCACTGCTAAAATTTTAAGGCAAAACCCTAGTATGTTGAGATTTTAGACAGCACCTAGGTGGACTGACACAAGCTGGAGAGATATGTTCTGACTTGGTTTTAATCTTGCCTTGTATTTTTCCCTTTAATTGCTTTCCAGAAAAGAGGCTAATTCAGTTTGATTAGTAATTAAGATTCTTTTAACTGTAAATCAGCCCTTATGTTAAATTAAGCACTCCATTTTGTTAAACAAGTATTCACTGTCTCTCTACATTTAAGTACTTCTGTAGATGAGCATACATTTCTTGAGATTATAGGTTTTAACAATAAACTGTTGCATAAGAATAGTGAATACAGATTTTCATTATGTTCTAATTGGAGTCAACTAGCATAACACTCTTTTTGTTTTGCAACAGGACCTCCTTTAAATTAGTGGAAAGGAAAAAAAAGGCTTTAACGAAGATTTATTTGCAAATAAGTTAACTTTTTCCCAACATTGCACCCTATAATGTTTCAAAACCAGCATATTTTTAAGGCTGTAAAAAGATTAGAAGGACAGATTGAGGTGACTTATTTTTTTCCCCAAGTTCCAGTTTAAGTAATAAGTGATGATTTTTATTTTGAATTGCCCTTCCAGAAATAGTTTCTTTCATTTTCAGAGTGCTGAGGTTACATTAGGACAAATACATTGAGTTGGTTCATCAATTTCAAGCTTCTTAGGGCAACTACCAATCAAATCCTAGATCTATTTTGTCAGTTAAATACAAAGATTAGAGGAAACAATAGTAGTAATTACTGATGAATTAGAAATAACCATGGATTATTCATGATTAATTAAATAAAATTAATAGGAGGAGAAAGCTCTATGGTTTAGAAGGAAAAAGACTGAATAATTTAACCACAGTAGCAGTGTTCTCCAGTCCTCTCTAACATGAACTTCAATCAGATGTGTTTAAATCAGCAGTATTTGACTTAATTTATAGAATATTCAAAAAACTATAGGTAAGATAACTAAAAAACATAATTGAATGTTTGTTATCCTGGACTAATTATTTCCTGTTTATATGCAATAAAATGCTATAGAGCAGCATTTATAAAGAATGGTGATGCTTTAGTGGAGTATCAGTAGTGCAGCTATGGGAAGGCACCGTTTGTCAGCAGGCAGTTACTTTGTCATACATCAGCACATCAAGCTGTGTGTGAGAGAAATTGTGATTGACTCCAACTAGCAACTTGCAAATCCATATTCTCAGTCATCCATGATTCTGTTTAATTTCAAACCAAAAGTAATTTTCCTCTTAAGTAAAGAAAGTTGTTAAATTTTCTTAAACTCCTCTATCTTGAGTTCATAGAATCATAGAACGGCAAGGGTTGGAAGGGACCCCAAGGATCACTGAGCTCCAAACCCCCTACCACAGGCAGGGCCACCAACCTCAGGCCTGGATCTACACAAGGTTGCCCAGGGCCCCATCCAACCTGGCCTTGAACACTTCCAGGGATGGGGCATCCACCACCTCTCTGGGCAGCCTGTTCCAGGACCTCACCACTCTTTCTGTAAAAAACTTCCCCCTAATATCCAATCTAAACCTTCCCTCCTTCAGCTTTAATCTATTCCCCCTTGTCCTGCCATTATCTGCCCTCTTAAAAAGCTGATTCCCCTCCTGTTTGTGTGCTTCCTTCAGGTACTGGAAGGTTGCAGTGAGGTTCCCCCTGCAGCCTTCTCTTCTCCAGGCTCAAGTTCCTCTTGTACCACTGAGAAGAGAAGCTAGCTGAAGAGTACTTGTTTAACACTAGTGTTATGTTGAATAGAACTTTAGTGCAGCTAATCCCAAAAGTCAACCTTTTTAAATGTACTTTGTGGGGAACTTTGAAACAAAAATTGACTGGCCTTTAATTTTGCTTTTAGACTCAATAACTTTTACAACAAATATGAAAGTAACTGAAGTTGGCTTTGGGTCTCACTTTTTTGCTTAATTCCCTGTTTTCTTACCAGTTTTACTGTTTGAGAGAAAGTGAAAACAAAACCAAAAAACCCCAAAACAAAAGCAAACCCTAATCCAGGCCAGAAAAATTTATATGACAGTTCCAGACATTTGGGAAGTCAGATATCAAACATGGAAAAAAGCATAGAATGTGAATTGCCTTGTATTTAATCTGGCTTGGTAAAATAAGTGCACTGTGAATTGATACTTAAGGATGTGTATATGGGAGGGTAAATACTTTCATTGCTGTTCAGTGCATTCCTTTTTTGCTTTTCTCTGTGTTTACTGGCATTTTACTTCATGTTTTTAACTAACAGTAAGGTTTTGGGCAATCCCATTCCCACTCTGTCACAAACCAGAGTGAGTTTTCATCAAAGATTATCAGCATTTGTGGCAGATGGGTTAATACACAGCATCCTTAGTGTGAGAAAATGCATGCTTTTAGAAAACTAAACACTAGCTTTAAATAGTTTCTACCACACTTGCTGTTTTTAATGCTTTCTTAGGCTAGTCTTGAACAGTAACTCCTACTGATTTTTAACAGAAATCCTGATTTGGACTTTTTGCAAACCATTGAATTTTTATAATTTGTTGTATTGCTTCTGTTTCTTTCTAGAGTAGTGTTGAATCTTGAAGCAGAATTCTTTACCATATGGAAATTTTGGCTACAGGTAAAACCATCAGTACATAGTGTCTTAATTCAGGCAAATGAGTGTGGGAAGGTGGAGGAAGGAAAGAAGTATGTCCATGAAGTACATCACTGTGCAAAGGTACTGAACTTAGCATAGGGCTCTGCCCAAAGTAATCAGTCTTCTGAGACACAAGTACTGTTAGCCTAAAAACAAGGCTGCTATTACAGCACTGCTGCCTCTGGGGTTGGAGCTGGCATTTCTGGGTCTCCTGTGCAGTATGCAAATTACTGCTGCCATGTCCTTACTCTGTCAGTAGCCCAGGTACCTCTGTAATGTGCATTCTGTTGACCATTGTGGAAGCTGAAGGATAGAGTTTAATTTGTATATTGTAGTTGTCAGGATATCCCATACTTCTAAGGAACACACTGAGTATCTCTTTTGTTACGATGTGGATACTGTAGCAGTAAAATAAAGCAGCAATATGAAGGCTTGAAAACTTCAACAATTAGTAACTGTAGGTGCTATACTAAAATGGAACTTGAGAGAATTTACTTACTAGCTGCATAGGCAATGACTATCAAGACTATATCCAACAGATGTTTTCAAAAGATGGTTGTGATGGCCTGAGGGGAAAGAAGGAAAATGGGAAATGCCCAAAGGTGAAACATAAAAATATTTTGATAAAATTGCACAGATAATTGGAGTTTATGTATATGTTTAGCATATGGTTTACAGTAAGTAACTGCTGAAAAAGTATAGGTGTATTCTAGAACTAAATGTTGGCAAAATACATAAAAGTGATTAGATTAAATATTTACTTATGGCAGTTGTAGTTTAAATTTTTGGATGTGGGTAGCTGTAAAATTGGACCCTAGTTTGGCCACAGGACACTGCTTCATAATTGCAACTTGCTGTCATAGTAGAAGAAACGCATGTGATAATTTTGCTTTTAAATCTGGCCCAGGGAAGAGGTAGCATTAAAACTGCTATCAATAATACGTTTAATCTGAGAATTAATTATAAGGCATTGGTAGATTAAGTGATATTAAATAGAAATGAATTCTTGAGTGTTTAATTATCAGCACTGAAAAATGGTCTCTTTCATCTCAACTCAGTTGTTTTCAGAAAATTGTTTAAGAGTAACCTGAGGTGTATTCTAGTAGCCTAGGTGTGACAATATATGGAAAATTAATGAATTTGCCTCTAGAGTGCATAAAAAGAATTATCAGTAGAATAACTTTATGTACTATATGCAACTTCAACGATCTGTGTACAATGTGGCTTTTGATACGTTACATGCGGCCTTTCCAGTCTCCTCTTAAAGGAATGCTTTCTACCAGGCAATTTCATTGAAGTTCATTCTCTGAATTTCACAGACATTTCCTGTCTATCCTTACTAGTTGCACTGATGCATCTATGAGTCCACTCTGAACACCAACTGTCATTTCAATAGCCCATGACAATGCTTTTTACTATTGTCTCAATCAGTCATGTCACAAAATAGGCTTTGTAAATACAATGTATGTAGCTGGTTTTGCCAGAAGATCATGGTCATGACTGCTTCCTTCCAGCAACAAGCTTCTGCCATCAGCAGTCCGTCCTACTGGCTTTTAGACTTGGCAACAACGCAGACAATATAATGATGTTCCCTTTCAAGCACAGGCATTTGATAATACATGCTGACTCCAACAAGTACTGGTAATTACACAGTTCCATTAAATCCAAGGTACTACACAGGGTACTCGAGTAGAATCCGCTGGGGGTATGGGTTGCTTCACAATGGTTCTGCTCTTCCTTCAGAAGTCATTATACCTTTAAACTTTAACATGGACATCTTAATATTTAAAGTTGAGTGTGACAAGAAGTCTCCTTTGTGTAACTTTTGTAGCATAATGCCAATAATCACTGGGAGGTACATTTAAGACATAATATATTGAACAGAACCGAAGTAGTGGTGTGTTTTAGATTAGCGGTGCCCAGGGACTGGGTTTCTAGGAATCTGGCCACATTCTCTCTGGTTGTATTGAATATAGACGCCTTGGATTTTTAATTTGCTTGCTTTTCTTTCTTTCTTAGCTTACTCCCAGATCTGACTCTTGCTGTGAAACTGGCCATCAAGGCTTTCAGAAAACTCCCCTAAAACAAACAAAAGTATCTAGAAGTAAATAAGCAGCTCAGAAGACAGGAGTGGATAATTCAAGACTGCAGTACGGGGAGAAAGCCTGAGTACAGTCTCTTGTGGGTTTTTTGGAGAGCAGTGAAGGACAAGGGGGCACATGCACCGATCAGCAAGATACGTGAATGATAAATTTCTTCCTTGCAGTGTATAGTAAAAAAAGTTCCTCTATAGGTCAAACCTAGAGGAAAACTACATTTAGGACTTTGCATTGTGTGGAAGGACTCCTGTCAGCTTTGGTGGTGGTTGAGATGGTCTGGTAGCTTACTGATAGGCTAACTGTGGTAGTCTGACAAGCCTGGTCTTTACTCTTGCATGTAGTGTCATAGCCATTTGCTGTGTGCAAAAAACATATCATTTATCTGATGCAAATTTTTGGTGCTAGTCCCCTCAGTAATTTTGATTCCACCTGGAAGGAACAGGCACAAATATTCCTGTTTGTATTCAGCACAAAGTACTTGAGTCTAAAGGGGAGTTTCAGTTCCTCAAAAAAGCGGAGGCTGAAATTGTTAGTGGGAGATAGTAAAGCCCTGTGAAGTCACCTTTCAGAATTTGCCAAATGTCTCCACCTAGCCATGCAACTCCACAGGAAACTTTAAACAAAAGGCTTTGATGTTTCAATGTCTAATCAGTAGTGTATGATAATTTGCTTGTGGCTTCCCTTATCCCTACACAAAGCTAGTCTTTTACAGGGTTGGGTGGTCATCTGGTCGGAAATAAGGGAATAGGGTTATCAAAGCCCAATCAGCCCTAACTAAACCAAGTGCTGGAATCTTGCTTAACAGAAACTCCTGTGAGAGTTAGTAGATAATGTTTGGCTGTATATGAGGTGATGGGAAATTAGTCATTGCCTTTCTGCCACTATGGTTACAAGTGCTCACTAAAGAAGGACTGCAGAATTAGGCTGCAGTGTTTTCCATGGGGTGCCAAATGTATATATTTATTTAGGGTCAAGGTCATCTCAAGCCTGTGAGACTTGAGAGTTGAATCCCCATATCTCAAACCTACTGGAAACTGTTTGAGTTTTTCGCTCCATTAAATTCACCTTAGAAAATTATAAATTGCTGAAAATCCTTGCTAAACTTGGTCTGCAGCCAAATCCTCATCCATTGCCTTTTTTTAAAATAAGAATTCCTAACTGGGGCTGTTCTGATATAATGGGCTGTAACCAATTAATCACACAGCTATTAATGGCAGTACAAGGCAGTACATTGCAAGCTTGTTAGTTTCACTTAGCTGTGAGACTTTGTGTTTGGTGAAAATGCAAAGGCATCAGTCAAGCTGACAGGCATAACCTCTGTCCTCTTCTGTGCTACTGCCCTTCCCATTGTTCAGTGACACTGAGCATTCAGCATGGCAGCTGGCAGTCAGAAGCCCCTCCAGACAAATTGGGTGGCTTGGTGAGTTCTGTACCTTAGCTGGGGGAATGGTGAGAAAATGTACGGTCAATGGATGGGTTTTAGAAGTAGTTTCCTGCCAGAAGTAAACGATAGGAAACACATTAGCATGGGGAGCTTGCCTGCAGTTAATAATCTGGATGCTAAGAAATTTTTTCCTCCTGACAGCACTGAATTGTTTTATAAATTTTTTAAAAATGTGGAATAGGTGTTTGACATGAGCGATTAAGGGAAGCTATTTAGAATTGCAAAATGAATTAAAGCTTTAAAATGTCTTTACACAGTTACAGGCAGAAGCAAAAGTACTGGAATTGAAATAATGAGCTAGGGAATTGCTTCTTCAAAAGGAGAAACATTTGAAGCCAGGAATAATCTTCCAATTTTACTTCTCTTGAGTTAAATTGCTTTAAATTCTAGATACTCAACAGTGATGTGATATACACCAGGAGTCTCTCAAATAGGGCGTGGAGGTGTTTTTTGGGGTTTTTTGCATGTCAGAAGTTTTTTTAAATGTTGCACGGCCCTTTTTGCAGATTTTAGGGAGCTATGTTTTATCCTCAGAAAAGGGAAGGGTCAATGCCACTGAGGCTTAATTTGACATTTCCCACATCAACCTTTACATGCCACCCAGTAGCATGCATTGTTGTTTCTCCATTAAGAATGTTAAGCATCCAGTAGATTTTCTAGGTTTCTAATCCTCTTCTCCCTGCAGAGAAAATTATTTGTTTTTTTCAGTGTAATGCCTCCATATTGCTGATCATAACCTTCCTTTACAAAAGTGACTGTAATTTTTTAACCTGCAGCACAGAAACAGGGGATGATTCATCCATGTTGTCTTAGTGATGTGGTGATTGAGCTTGCTGTTCCCTGATGGGCCTGTGCTTCAGTCATATCTTCCTGCAAAGGTTGGCTCAGAGATGACCTCTCAAGGGCTGTGCTCATGTTTTGTATTAAAAGCAAGAGAGAAAAAATAACCTCAGGTTGAATAAATTCTCACTCCCTGTCCTGAAAGGAGACCCTGATGTTATTTTCTCACTTTCCTAAACTTAGATTTTGCTTTGGTTCTTGGATGGCCTGTTAAAAAAAAAAATAATAAAAAAAAATATATATAAATTTTAACTATTGTTCAGCAGCAGTGTTGGCAGCTGCTCAGCGAGCACAGAAGTAGACGGGGGTCAAACCTGGATCAGAACAGACGTTTGCCCAGTGCTAATGGAATAACTGCTGGTGTCAGCTTCATAGTCATTTATCCCTCCCAACCCACATCAATTCAAAGCTTTTGAGCTTTTTTAGATCTGGGCATTTTAATATTAAGATCCTTCTATAGACAAGAGTATTTCTCTCAAAAGCAGTGTACAGTGGCTCTAGTCTATCAGGTGAAGGTCTACAAGTTACCATGGCTACCCTAAGGCTTTTCCAAGTTGCACTTGGCTGGGCTCACACAGGTAGTAGCACTTGAACTTGTGGCTGGGAATGACAGGAGCCAAAAGGCACGCTGGCTTCTGCCTCCACCAGATGTGCTCCTTTGCTGTACCAGCAGGGTCTGAAGTTTCTCTGCTCCATTTGTGCTGCAGGAGATGGCTTTTTGGAGGTTCTTCTTCCCCCCAGCTTCCCAGACAGATTCAAACCCTGCCATTATTGGTAAGCAAGAAGGTAAGACATTGTAGGGCTCTAGGTGAGTAAGGAGTGATGAGAGAACCAAACCCCAAACTCCAGCTTTTAGCTGTCCAGTAGAAGCCCCGTGGCTCCAGTTGCAGTGCCAGTTGGGGGCCATTGCTAATATGTAGAGAGGCTTGGCGAAATCTGTGGTGACAAGGGAAGAACATAAAGCTGTCCCATAATGATATTAATCCTGTAAAAATGTCTGTAGATCGCATACTTTTTAATTTAAGACATACTTAAGGATAAATAGTGTTCAGCTAAGTTTGGCAAGGAATGGCTGATGGAATAAATAAGAAAACCGAATGAGACTAGAAATGAGGGGAGTCTGGTTGAATGTGTAGATATCCACTCATGGGTAGAGTGCGATGGGCTAGAATGGTAGCTTCATGTCTAGAGAGCACTGTGGGCTTTGACTGAAGAGGAATTTAAGTTTTGGTGCCAGATGAAATACTGAGTGGGCATGCAGGTAGTTTCTTTTAATTCTCCTGGAGACTGCAATCACTGTGTATGTGAGACTTGTCCAGTCTAGGAAGACCTGCCATCTCTATGTTTCCTGATGCTTTGTGTCCCAATAAGCCCTGTAGGCTATGGCTGCTCTGGCCACAGAGGACTGGAGCCAACAGCATTAGTTTCTGTGCTCTGCTGAACTGCACTCAGGTTTTGCAAAATCCTGCATGTTCTGAATCTGACCTTTAGTCGTTCCAGTTTAAGGAAGGGCTAATATCTCTGTTCTTTGCACTTGTAACACTCTGAGTCCAGCAAACCTCTTAAAAGTGCCTATATGAGGGAGGGGATGGTTTGTACATTCAGTTTATGTATGTTTGGTCGGTCTGTACTGGATTAGCTGTTTTGCAGTGGTAATCATCTGTAAAAAGTGTGGGGAACAGTGTGTTATTTTAGCCTGCTCTGTGGCACTGCTGCCAAATGCCGGTTCTGTCTCTACGGGGATTACTGTAGTTTCTCCTCATCCTGTCAATTCTGCAGCAAAACCCAGTGTAACAAGTGTGCTACATAAAATTTTTAAATCCACACTTTAGGATTGTTAACAATGGTGACAGTGGTGTCCATCCTAAAATGTGAATTGCAGGGATCAGGTGCTGTTCTTCAACAAATGACTGTGCTCAGAGGAAGGGAGATGTAGGCTGTTAGAGCTGGGAAGGGACACAGTCTGTCTGCATTAGTGTTCTGGTTTGCAATGGGACCGTGCTTTTGGTGTGAACCTCCAAGTTGTCCTTTGTTTAGTGTGCTTTGTATTCTTTTAATGTGAAAGTGTGAGATGTTCCCTAGGAGCACACCTGGAATGTGCTATCCTGTGATGCTGGATTCTTAGCACTAGCTCTTTTGCTCTGTAGTTCTCTCCCCCTGTGTTGCGCTAATATACACAGAGGTGGTCATTGTCACCAAAGAGCAGTGAACACTCTCTTCAGAAAGTCTCACAACTGAAGACTTTTCCCTGAGTTCTTAAGTCATTCCGGAAATGGTACTGTGTTAAGCAAGATCACAACTTTGGCTTGTCTCAGAAGTGCTGGCATTTGACAGGTAGGCAAACACCTTCCTTTCTCCTCCGAGACAGTTACCATAACTAACGCACTTTGAAAACCACTTCAGATGCCAGCATCTTCATACTGCACTGCTGTGTGAACAGAAGGCTGTCAGAGGTGTGCTGACAGGCTCTGCCCCTTGGAAGGCTCTGCATCCACAGAGGTGAGGGTGCTGGCTTTGCTTGGTGCCTGAACAAGGAACGGTTGGTAATAGGCAACCTGACGCTCACACACGTCACTGCAATATGGATTCACAGTGTGTAAGCGGCGCTCCCTTACGCTTGTACAATGTGAGCAGGTGGCAGAGAGTGGGGTCGGCCCTTGTCACCGCACCCCCAGCCTGAGCAGCACCCAGCTGGGGGCCAGTCCCAGAAGAGGGGGAGAAGTGGGAGAACAGATGCTCCAGTATTACTAAATTTTGTGGCTTTCCAGTGCTTGTACACACATGGATGGTGAACAGCAGCAATGCTCATGTTAGGCTGAGGGGTGAGTTTCACTGTCACAGAAATAATTAATGGCAATCCCCAGCTGTTACAATGATAAATGATGATAAATAGAACAGTTTCACGGGGAAGGATCTGTCAGTAAAGTAGGAGGAGGGTGAGCCGGGCAGGCTATGGCTGACTAGTGCTGAAGCAGCGCACAGCTTTGAATGCCTCAACGCCAGCTGACATGAACCACTCTCTGCAGTTGCTGTGGAGACCAGTCCCCTTCCTGGGTGCTGCTGGCAGGAGGGCAGGCAGCCAAGATGGCGCCAAGCAGCCTGCAGCACGGCCACCCTGGCTGCTCAAGAGTGCAGGTAACAGCCGCACTCTGCCTTTATGCATGCACACACCTCTTCGTGTGGGTGTCAGGTGTCTGCTAATCCTTGTTTCATGGCAAGATGTGCTTTGCCTGATCTGCCTTTTGTTCCAGTGATGCAGGAATTATCTGTAAGGCTTGTTTCTTGGACTGGCGAATCTGCCTGAGGACCAGTGACAGCTGCCATGCTTTTCCTTGGGAAATCCTGGATCTTTGTAGGTAGAATTAAGCAGTAAACACTCTGCTATTCGGTTTTATGCTGTTCTGTGGCCTCTGGCATGACAGGAACTGGCTCCAGAAGGAGGTGCTGCAGGCCGCAGCCACGCAGGCCAAGTAGGGAGGTCACAGGGAGGCTCTCCCACAGCCACTGATGCACCTCTGCCTATTCCACACAACGTGGAAAATCAGATTATGGGTTGTCTTTGTCTCAGTCCCTTTGGTGACCTTTCAGCAAGGTTGAAGGTGGCCCTTGGCCACTCTCTGGGGACTTGCTGCATGCAGTGACCCTCTGTGGGAGGTCGAGCGTCCCACGTGGGGAAGGCCTGGCTGGGCTCCCAGGGATGCCTGTGACCTGGGGGGTAGTGTTCAGAAGTGAAAAGTCATAAAACTGGATACTCTGTGACTGATGCAGATAATCTAATAAAAGCATTAGACTGCACTCTGGAGACACAGCTGCTTAGTTTGGGCTGACAAACACTTGAGTGTGAATGTGGGTGTTTCCTCATGGCTGGGAGTGGAGGGAAGCTGTGGTTTGTCACCTCCTTACAGCTCAGCTCTGCTCTGTCAGACCCCAGAGGGGGAAAAACAAGCTGGCAGTGGTACGAGTCAGCCTGACTGGAAACTCCGCAGGCTGGAGCCTGGCTGCACTGAGGTGTTCCACCATGAGCCACCCAAGCTGCTAGTTAAAGATGTGTCTGCCTGGTCTCCAGACCTCTCGCTGAAGATGAATGCTTTACAGAAACTGGCCTAGAATGTACAGTAGCATTGTGCTAGATGCGTTTGGCCCCAAGGAGCTGTGTTCCCAGCTCCAGGACATGTGCTGTCCTGCAGGGCTGGCTGCATGCTGGCCAAGGAGGTCAAGGTATCCAACTGCCCTGGTGAATCACTTTGGAAATATTAGGGTTTCTACACTGTAAATCTATTGTCAAGTTATTACTGTGTATCAAATACAAATGTAGCCTCCTCTGGGGATTATACAGAAACTATGAAATATATTCTTAGATGAATTTGTGGTTATACAATAAGACTGATTTACTCTTTTCCATTCCATCCAGCATGACTTATAGTGGGATTTCACCACAGTACAATCTTGGGAATACTGAGTACTAAGACACTCTCAGGCTGTGCTCTGTTACAATGTTGACTCAGTGGAGTGATTGCTTTCCTGCTGCTGCTGAGTAAATCAGGCACTTAGAGCAAGACAAAGCAGAAGTATTCCAGGCTGTGGAGTTTGATTGTGCAAGTTTATTAACTTTTTTTTTTTTGTGATTTGCATGGCACAGGAACATACACCTGCTTTGCTTCAAAATAACTTGTTGAGAGCCATGTAATTAATATAGCAGGAAGTTAAACATGGCTTTTTAAACCAAGAAATTAAGGTGCTGTTATTTTGTGCACAGATCTTTGCTGCTTTATTGAGACTGAAACCAAGTTATTTATAGGGAAATACTATGCTGTTTCATAGCTTTGTAGTATCCATTTTTTTCTGAACTTTTATTGAAATTACTGCTCAGTTGTTACTATCCTGCTGCCTTCAGTTCACACCCTTGTACCTATTAAATACAAAATGCTGTTAAGTGTTCCTATGAAAATACAGGATTGTTTTTCTCTCCACTCCATTTCTAATATGTTGCTTTATTTGCTGTCATTTTTGGGAGACATTCAGAGCAAAATATCTTTGTATTCAGAAATGGGTAAAGACAGAACTTGTAATCAAGGGCCCTGATCTTAATCTCAGTCTGAAAGCAGTGAACAGGAACCCTCAGGAGGGCCAGCAGCACTCAATGCACAACTGCAGCACGCTGGAGCAAAGCTGTGGCTGAAATTTGCATTATGTGGGCTTATGTTACTCCTTCCAGTGTGTCTTGTTGTTCTTAAAGCTAGTCAGACCATAACTTCTCAAGGCACATGTGCTCTTTACCTACCTTTGCAGCGGTACAGACTTACCCACACTTACCAGGACCACCAAAGTGCTCATCTTGGCAGCTCTAAGTGAACTCTATGCAGTAGGGTCAAGTCCCTTTCTCCAGTGTGTTTGCACTGCATTAGGCACATACAGCCTCTGAAGGCTGTCAGGGTAAGAAAACTAGTATCACTAGAAACTTCCAAAAGATGCATAATGAATGTGTCATTAATACAGATTTGTACTGGGTGCTTGTGTATTTTCAAGGAAAACAGTTACCATTGGGAATACCCATGTGAGGATATTAAAGTCACCACTGTCTACTTGAAGCTTATGCATTAGACTGCCTGGGTCATCTGGTACCACTGCATTGCTGCATGTGCTTTGGAACAAATATGCTTGACAGCACACCCTGAGAGCAGACAAAGTGACTGCAAAGTGCTTGCTCCTTGCAAGGCTAAATCATGGTCACCTCTTTTTGATGGTGGTTGCCTTAGTAGTGTGAATTGTTGAGAGATATATTCCATTTCTCAGTGCTCAGAAGCTTTAACTCCTATGTCAGTGGGCACAAGTGCTGCTGGACATAAGAGGTGTAAAAAAACCCATATGCTGCTTCTTGGCCAGTCAGGAATCTGTTTCAAACTATAATCAGGTACTGCTTGAGACAGTCTGCTCACCTGGCACCATGGTTCCTATTTAAGTCAATAAATGCAAGAATACTCCAACTGTGTCTATAGTGTCTCCTGTCTGAGCTCACTAGGTGGGTAATTTAATAATGTGTTTCCTTCCGTTGATCCCTTGTGACAAGGAAGAAAAAAATCAGTGCACATACTCTCCAGCAGAGCCTGCTTACACTTGTCATGAGGGAGGGAAGCTGCAGGTCTGAACCACGGGTGTTCAATAACTGAATGTACCAGTGGGCTGCTCATTGTCTCCTTGGCCCTTGGGCTCTTCCTCTTTAAAACAAATTTGCTGTCATGTCTAAGTAATTGGGTTGGATCTTAACAACTTAAGAAAAAACTAATTCAGAAGATGGTATTTTCTTTAGCTGCTTTTGATCTAAATATTCTGTGGTTTAGCATTTGATGGACCCTCCTCAGGCACACTAAGAGTATGTATTAGGAAGAAATTCTTCCCTGTGAAGGCAGTGAGGCCCTGGCACAGGTTTTCCAGAGAAGCTGTGGCTGCCCCCTCCCTGGCAGTGCTCAAGGTCAGGCTCGATGGGGCTTTGGGCAGCCTGGGCTAGTGGAGGGTGTCCCTGCCCATGGCAGGGGGTTGGTACTAGATGGGCTTTGAAGTCCTTTCCAACCCAACCCACACTGTAATGCTATGTCAGATTTTGAACCTGTTTGTCTTTATGGGTACAATGTAGAGAAGTTCTAATGCAGGTTAAAAAAATCTGATTTCTGAATACACGTATTCTGTGTGTGTGTGTGTGTGTGCTCTTCATTAATCTGGCAACCTGTTCTTGTGTTACCTCTGTGATGAAACAATAAAAGACTGAGTACTTAGTTACTATGATTTTAATGTCTGCTAGGTGGTTTCCCTTAGCTCTGAGGCAGACTGTTGCCTGCTACAATCATTTTGTTCTGGTTCACACTGCAGGAATTTGATTAAGTAGGCACCCAGAAAACCCTTCCAAGTAGCTTGTACACTGGGCTTCCAGTTCATCTACATATATACATATATATATGTACGAAATAAGGTATAACACTTTTTCTCCTTCAAGATGAGTTGGCTTTTTTCTCCTCTAAAAAGATAGGAGGGGTAGATGGACACTTCATGTTTCAACTCAGTCATGCATGCTTGATGCTTTTATTCTTCCTTTCATTAACTCTCAAGATTTGGCACAACAAGAGCATTATATAAGACTAAATAACTCTTACATAAATCTGAGTGAATGCCTTTCATGAAGTATGGGGTGCTTATCATGGCTATAAGTAAAAATGAATCACTTCCTTTCTAAACAGGAGCTTTAAATCTTGTATTTTGTGTAGTCAATTGCCACAAGCCAAAATAACCTTTTGAGCTCTCTGCATTTTCACAGCTGCAGACTAGAAGAAAAAGCCACACTGATAAATAGAAACTTAAGAATTTCCAAAAGAAATTATTCCCCACTCCAACTGCCTCTTTTAGCACAAAGCCCAGCTCATTTCTGCCAGACTGTTAAATGTGCCTTGCACATGGCTGGAGAGCCAAGCGTCTGAGTATCATCTAAAGGACAGAATGAGAAAGAGCAGAACAAGGGCAGTATGAATTCGACACTTTGGGAACAGTGTGGAGAACAGCCACCAGGTCAAGAAGCACAGGTAATCAAGCTTTTGGAAGAGGTGAAGAGAGCGAGTAGGTCCAGGGCTCAGCAGCTCAGTGGCAGGATCGTGGAAGACTCGGTAACATTTTCCTCTATCCAGGGAAATACTCAGCGTGCCTCCCACATGCTTTAAAGCTAAAGGAGGAACTCTGTAATACAAGGCAAGTTTAATAGGTGAAATAGGAACCCACAAACAGGGAGAAAAGATCGTTTCTACTCTCCTTGATGAAAACAAGTGTAGAGCCAGTACTGGGAAAGGTAAGAGGCTGAAGAAACAGTACTGTACTGGGACTGCAGGCATTAAACCCAGGTATGTGGGAGGAGAAATTCTTTGGCCTGTCATCCTCCTCCACTGTGGGATGACTGTCTCCTGGTACAAGAGGAGCCTTGCTTTGGTGAAAGACAAGCGAGAGCTGGAATGCAGTATCTGGTGTTGAAAGAGGAAGCTTGTGTAGGGATGTAGTGGGCTGGCAGTAGGAAGCCATGGAAAGAAAAGGGAGCTCGAAGGTCAGGAACCCACTGGCCATCATGTTAAGGAAGAGGAAGGAAATAGCTGCAGAGACAAATATTTCATAAATATCAAATGAAGCAAGCAATCTGGATTGAGTGACAGAGAGGACCTCAACCTGGAGAGAAGGACAAGGTCAAAATATTCTGCTAAAACAGCCTGATGTATCATCAGCACAGAAACTGAATTCCTTTTTCAGCAAAGATGGAATGAAGTATTGGACAGTCAGTATTTTAACAGACCAGTGGATGGCAGCATATTTTTGCTACCAAAATACTGCGTTGTCACGCCACACATTTTGGTTGTAGCTCATCTGCTGAGTAGTTTATCACATGTTCTAAGAACAAATCCATGTTTGATAAGTTAGCACAAGCTGCAAAGATTTGTGCCTTTTGTGTAGAATTCCTATTTCTCTAAGACAGTGGCAACCAGGTAGCAGTCCCACAGTGAGACCCTGGGAGCTGAGCAGCATGCTTTGCCAGGGCAGGAGTGCGAGGCAGAGAGCAGGAACACTAAGGGTCACATCACGTGGCTTAGCTGTATGTGCTTTAGGAGTTTATAAGATCATTTCAGCAGCAAAGGCTTAGAAGGCTATGCTTAAAGAATCACCTTAGTGTGTTAGTTCTGATCATTTAGTGTGGTCTCAGCCCAAGTTTATTGTTCAGCTATAAAGCTGATGATTTCTTAGGAATAAAATCTGTAAATTGTAAAGAAGATGAGAAACTGAGTACCAATTCCAGCCAAAAACTGGTGTGCATGAACTAGTTAAAGGGAAGACTTATTTGCTAATTAGACTTCAGAACAAACCCACATTGTTCTTGCTTACCGTTTTTATTCAGTCTAAGTGGAAAAACCTGACAAGTCGCAATGGATTTGACTCATTACCATACATACTGTGCATATTCCCTGTTCACAGGAATTTCAACAGAGAAAGAAAAATACACATTTTAAAAGAAGTTTATAAATTCATTTCGTGAACAGACTTCCAATAAACTTGTCAAAGTTAGAAGGAAAGGTTCTTCAAGACTTACATCTCATGTTTTCTGAAGCAAAACACTTAGTGTAAAGCACACCTGACATCTGACTTCCATACACCTCAGAGGTTTTCTATGGAGTCTTCACTAAAGTGTACTTACTAAATGTTTCACCACACCAGAGCATGAGTTCCTCCATCAGCTCCAACTAGATACTGTAAATGCTTCTATACAAAGGACAGTTCAAATACAAAAAAGAAGAGGGCATCAGCAGTCAAGTTTCTTTGGGAGACAGTAAATTGCATTTGGTTCTGACTTTTCTTGCAGACAGCAGCAGACAAAAAGCATGGTAATCATTTCAATTATTTGAAGCTCTTCACTTTCAAGAGCATTTGTAAAAACAAGTCCTATTATAACAAACTGATATTTGCATAATTAACTTTCAAACAAAGCATTTTGTTAGTGATAAATGCATTAAGAGCTGAAATATATTAAGACAAGCTATTCTGTTTGTCAGCTTGTCAGATGTGTGCTGAAGCTTGCCCTTATAATTACAAAATGTTTAGTATAGCACAACAGATATTTTAAAATGAAGATAGAAGCCGGAATGTTTTTCAGTTGTGGCACACTACCTCTGAGAAGATTGCCATGGCAAATAGTGAAAAGGAAAGAAGACTGAAAGCAATGATTTATAGACGTTCTAATTTTTCACTTAGAAATTCCTCCACACTATCTGTATTCCACTTGAGGATGCTCAGTTCTTCTGCAATGTTCCCACTGTCATCCAGCAGCTTTAGTACAGGGTCAGAACCACGGACATACTGCAGGGAGGGGGAAAAGAAAAAGGTCAGTTACCTTGGGCTGGGAAATGCATTTACCATATTAACACTCCCCCACCAACAGCTAAAAAGATGTCAAAGCAAGAACAGTAGAGTCCAAACAGCAACACCATGAAGTATGAATACTTAAGCACAGAGCACTAAATTAAACCAGGGTATTCCAGGCAAGCTTTGGCAACACAATTTGTGCTAAGAAATCAACCTAAGCATTGGCTTTTTAAAGCTCAGAATTCTTAAAAACCAAACCAGACAAGGTTGGTTGTTCCTGACAACGCTCAATGCTATAAATATTCCGGTGCAATGCATTTCATTCTCATTTTATACATTTCATTACTAGAATGTTTAACAGCAACACATTCTACTTTTCTTGAAGAAAAATCTATAAAAATTAAATTAAGCTTCTGAGATCAGTCATTTAGCTGTTTATTAACACACATTCATTTAAGGGCAGTAAATGTTATCTTGAGTTCCAGAACAGAGTTACTCGCTTGAAATAAAACAGGTAGGAAACAGCTTCAGTTCAGGCTTCTGACTTGCATTCAATGTCAAAGAGCAAACAGTGGAGGGACAAGTCAAATGAAGAGAGGTGTCTGTGTGAAGCATCTACTTCTTGTTCTCCTTGGCCCTGTATAATACAGGGGAGCAGTGCCATAAGCCAAGCTTTGAAAGATGGCATTCTACTCCAACTGCTTTCAGCTGCCCAAGTTGGATTCCTGAATCAAGCAGCTGAGTGATTTCTCTCATACAATCAGCAGCCTTTTTACCATTTTAGAATTTCCCGGTCACTTCACCAGCTCAAAGTTCTACTATCAATATGTAATGTAATTACATCCTTTCCTGCTGTGTTGTATCTGTGCCCACTAGGCTTTGCTGGTAACATAATACTTTAATGCTTCTGAAGACTCACTAAGTCACAAAATATGTAATGCAAATAGAAGCTTTTAACAGCATTAGAAGGCTCTAACCATTTGAGATTTCCCCAGGAGTATTTTACTTTGCCCTACTGAGCTAACCTAGTTGGTTTTACTTAATGAAACTAGTGGCATCTCTAATCCGTTTTCCAAAAGTCTTGTAAAATACACGCAGACTCATCTGCGCTCTTCTTTTGCTGGTAGAGCTCTGTACCAATCATAGCCTCCACTGCTTTGATGTTCAGTGCAGCTACAGAGTTTAAAATAAAAATGAAACAGTCAGACATGCAGGAGGAGAGAAAGCTTTTCAAAGAAACTGGAGAACACAGAGTCATGAATGCATGAGACAGACAGAAAATCTGGTTTAGATGGAATCTGCTGCTGAGAAGACAAATCACTTATTGCAGCCATGCACAGCTATGAAGTGATTCCAGATGGTGCCATTTGGTGAATAGAGATGGGAGCACAAGATCTGAGAATCAAGATGTGTATCTGTGAAGTATGCTGGAAGTTCACACAAGATTTTAAGAGGAAGGTGAAGTCTTCCACTAGATCTGGAAACCAAAGAATTATTTTGAGCTTAAGGCAGTGCAGCTTATGCAACTTCATATACATACAAGTCTTAAGAAAACCATTTAGTATACACATCTCTATAAAGCTGGATGTTTGAAAGCTATAAAGAAAAACAGAATCATAGAACACAGAAAGGAAACTCTGAGAGGGAGGAGAAAAACCTAAGTCACTACATGTGTGGAAATGGCAGCTCCTTCAGAGAGCAAGGGGAGACCAGAACAGGAGAAAAGGCAGAATAAGCATGAGTAAATCTGAGATATCCACAGAGTAAGGACAGAACGTAAGCATTCCTCACATTCTCTTGCCATCTGCTATCATTTGCGAGTTCCAGTATATTTTTTTCCTTGGATGAAAAACAAACACAAACCCCCAAAACACCACCAATTAATATTAGCAGCAGGGGCTTGTAAATTTATACTGGCAAAGCAAATACATGTCATCTGCTCAAGGATTGCTTCATCAGTAAAATAATGAAGAGTCCATAGAAGGGCTCTCTACCAAGCTTAATTCTTCCTACATCCCAAATAAATTTAGGTTACTACTCACCTTGATCTGCAGTCCCCTGAAGAGTTTTGGCTTATCACTCCTGACAAAAGCTGTGGTTTGGAGAAAAGAAATATAATCAAATTATTCTCCACATTGCATGAATTAGATTTACATTCAAGCTAGTATTCCCTGAATTATTACTTTGGGAATGATGCTTTATAAGGTATTTTAATGTTAAAATTCTTAATATCCTCACAAAACTGGTAGCGCTCAACCCATTATGCCTAAGCAACACCCTAGTTTTGCTAGTATTCCAAATAAGCTTTGTATGTGCTTGGATTTTCCTTGAACATCAGTAGTGCAACTGTCTGCACCGGTTTATCTGCATGTAGAGCTGCCAGCGTTCAGCAGACTGGCGCATATGCTGCTGCGATACGCAAATGAGGAAGAGCGTTAGAGCGATCACAGTCTGGCTGAAGATAAGCTTCCTGAGGGAGGCTAAACACAACCCATCCCGTCAGCACGCTCCACACCAGCTGCAGCAGGGCGGGTGAAAGGGCACAGAGGAAACTGTGGGTAGAGGTGTTATTCTTGCAAACAAGACAGACAATCTTGTCTTGCAGAGATCTCTGAGATTACATTTCAAAAACCAGCAAGAAAACAAAAACAGAAAATGAGCTTGTATCTCCTCTTCTCTTGACCCTCCTAAAGGCAATCAGCTTTAAGAGGGACTCTGTGGCCTGTCATGTAGCTACATGGAGAGAAGGTCAGGTTTGAGATGGGCTGTGGATGAACAGTATTTTGCCTGAAGTATTAGGAGCAAGCATCAAGCCTTACCAGCAGCACAGTCCCTGCATCCCTACAGCACAACCCAGGCCTTGTGTTAGCATTAAATTGAAAAAAGACAAGACGATAGGAATTATTCCAGGACAAAATGTGAGCATAATCTCCTACTTCCAAACACTTTAGCATAATGAATGTCTGAGTTCTGTACATATTTAAAATTTATTTAGAAAATAACATGGCCTTCATTCCTCCTTACACTCAGGTTACGCTGAAGGCTGAATTTAGTATCTGCGCTGACAATAGGTGGACTCAGGACACTCCTGCAGTATGCCAGTAGAGTCTCCCCAAGGATGAACCTTGTCAGTACAGATCAACTCTTACAAAGGTGCTAGCTGCATGTTCAAGCTGCTTTTTCAAGGTTAGAAAACAACGAGTGCCTCACAAATTGCAGTGCTGGTGCATGGAGATGAGGGCAACCTCGGGGCTGATGTTTCATACCGCTGCACAAAGCACAGTGCTTTCCTCAGTCGTTGAGAAGATGTTCCCTGGCATTTTTATACCTGTCTTTGTATTATTGTAGACAGTTACCTCAACACTTTCTCAGTATGTATATAAAGGGTGGCATTTATTTTCTTTCCTCTCCCACCGTACTCCGGGTACAGATCAAAATCAGATACTCTGCCTGCTGCATCAACCACTACATGATACAAACAAGTTAGAGTGCCAACAGCCCAATGAGCTGCCAGATGTACCCCTGGAAAAAGAAAATAAGGTTTGTTTTCATTCTTTCTGTAGAACTGTAGACTAATGTCATATTGTAAGATATACTTGGATAACAATTTCAAGTAGCACTACGTGACTAGTACTTGCTCACATTCTGCAGTTCAGTTCTGATTTAAATTCAAAGCCATAGTTTTTGGATTCTGTCTTTCCTATGTCCTTGTGTCCTGTTAGTTGTCTTGGCTGTCCTCAACAGCAACATGCAAAAAAAAATGGCAAAGATCTTTCTTATTCTCTGTTAAGTCCATAGCATGTTGAACTATTTCATGGGGAAATTTTCCACTTTTGTTCAATCTAAAACTGAAATCAGTCTCTAGGGTTTTACATGAAAAGGTTGTAAGAAGCAGTCAAGTGCAGTGGGTAACTAATTGCAAGAGTTAAAGGAAGGCAGTAAAATGGATAAAGTTTCGGAAGCAAATCTGAAGGCAGAACTCCACTGAACTGAAGAGCAGCCTTTGGGGGTTAACTCAGGTTACAGCACTTTCAGCCTGTAACAGGTGTGAGGATTTGTGACTGGAGTGACAGATGAAAGCTCATGTGGACATGAGTGGCTATTCCCCGACAGCAGTGTTGCACTGAACAAGCTCCTATGAAATGGGAACAGAATTAGGTGGAAGAAGAAAGTATTCTATAGGCAGTATTACATTTTGTCACTTTAAAAGTAGCTATTACATGCTTATATCAATGTCAAATGTCTAAATCTTCTCAAAGCTGAAGCACTACAGAACATTTTTTGTGAAATTTTAGACAGCTGGGGCAAAATTGGTTTCTGTTAATGGCATATTTATTTCTAATGCTGATCACAGTGACTTTCTGCATTAGTCACTTGAATTTGCAATGCTACAAAGAAAAACACTCACTGTACAAATAATTTACTTTGTATATTATCCATTTTGGAAGCTAAAGTGAGAAACTGATATACTGACATGCATTAAAAATATGGATTATCCCATCAAATGCTTTTTTTCCTTTCCACAAAATTATGCCTTATGTTGAATAAACAGCCTTTGGATGGAATTGATGGGGTCAGGAAGTCAGCTGCAGCTTCAGGACACATTTCAGGACATGTGGCTGCTGGCTCATCATATGATGCTCCACCTTCGGCACTGACCCAAGTTTCCCCTCTATAGCCTGACAGCAACATTGCTGCTTCCTATGATTCTACGTCTGAAGGCTACTTGCACACCTTTACACCACTATTAAATAGTCTGATGCTGAATAGCTCTCCCTGTAGCAGCTTTAGAAATGACACACTGCAGAAAATCAAGCATTTATATAATCCAACCATGGGAGAGCAAGGAAGGCATTTTCCACTTTGACTTCCATAGGATGAACTCTGAGCTCGGTGCACGACACTATGTTACGGTGAATTAAACAGCAGACTAGAAGTCAGCGCTGTTCTACTGCCAGCTTTGTGTCTGTCCTTTCACATATTGTTAAGAAAATCACCTTATGCTCTTATAAAACATGTGCGATACCAAAGCATATACCTGCTGTTAGAAGGCAGCCCTGGGGTGAGCTTACAGGGTAGGCTTGATTGCCACACAATCAGCTACAACTGAAAGGTCAGAGAACAGGAGCAGGGGAGCACAGGCGTTATAAAGCCTGCCCAGCACCAGCCAGTTTTGCAAAGAGGTAACACTGAAGAGTGCTTGTAAAGAGCAGCCTCTGCCTATGGACACAGTAGAACAGAGAAACCGCTACCATTATAATGTCACTTGTTTTGATCTATAACCCCTCTTTGTTTTGAGAAAGGCTGAAAACTAGTCTGCTGGAATGAAAGCCTGGAGTCATAAATGGAGACTGGTAAGGCATCTAAGAGTTACTTGTGCCCAAATGGCATGTCTGTGCAGGCACACACCTGTCTATGCGGGCACACACATTCTCTGAGGGGCAGCAGGGTGTACCATCCTGACCCAAAATGGGCACAATGCCACATCTCTCCATGCAGAACTGCAGACCTATATGCCAGCCGTAACTCCTCTGTAAACACTTGACTACCTACTCTTGCATACTATGAACGTGATCCAGATTACCAAGGATATCTACATTTAGGAATATTCACATTATTTAGGTCCCTAGTTTAGGAGTGAATATCTGCTTGATCTGTAACTGGGTACAAAATGATATTGAGAAAAAAATTACACTTCCTTCTTAATACTTGCAGGAGAGCCAATACACAATGGCAGTAAAACCGGGCACTAGTTTTCAAACAACTATGCACACAGACAAGCATTTTTAATCTTGTTTGCCTCTACACACATTAGAAGGATTATGACCTCAAATCAGGCCTAGAGGAGATTGAAAACCTTTACTGTCTCTATTAGATCAGTTTTAGATTTTAATGGTAGAAAAGCACAAGTCAGAACTAGTCAAATCTTCAGCACAAGGTCAGCAATAAATTTTTACTGCACAATTTTCCTCCTGGTAAGCTACAGCATGTCTTCTAGCAAGAATCTAATGTGATTAAGTATCTGCCAGTAATGGAAAGGTCCACTTGTTCACAGTTCTAATCCTTTTGTTATTTAAAAAGCTGTGCATTTAGTTTAGATTTATAGCACTGCTTACTGTTGTAACACGTACAAGGACTATGTATGCCCACAGGGATTCATCCAGTTTTTTTAACTGGACCTACCTTTCTCAGTTTATGTTGCCATTCTAGTAAACAAACCCCTTTAGCCTCTTCTAAACTCCTGGTGTTGTGTACAGGGAACAACACAGCTTCATATTACAGGTAAGTCTCATCAAAAATGCTGATTGTGCACTGAAAAGCAGCAGCATTTTTTTCATGAAGATGACTATCCTTCCTGTCCCTCAGTATTACATGTGATCAGGGCAAAGAACTGTTAGTGCTTGGAGAGCAACATCAGCAAGGAATGCTTCCATCACCATTCACAAGTAAGGAGGAATGCTTCAAAATTAGTATAAAGGATGATCTATTTTTAGAGGAGTATCTGAAGTTTTTCTGAGATGCATTTAAATGTTTCAGACATTGAATTGGCAATAGGAAGCACATGAGTCAAACGGTAGCATGGTCCTTTGTGCAACTCAATGCAGCATATACAACTGATTTTTCAAACTCAAAAGTAAGGAGGACCAAATGTATACAGGATCTTTTACAGGAAACAACTGAAGTGATGTAATGCTAACCCTACAAAAGGATGAGTAAAGTACATCAAGTAAGGTTTTCTATGTGCAGTTGTTCTGAGTCAATTTCATGATACAGAAAACAAATGTAATATCACTTAGTATAAATCAATGAAAGAAAGGGCAATTTGCTTAATGTGGCCCTGAATTAGACACAAACAGTTTGGAAGTTAAAAACAGTAATTACTAGAAACACAAATTTGTGCAGAATGTCACAGCTGGTACGTAAAGGCAAAACGGACTTGGCCATACCATGGACTTGACCCTTTTGTACCTAAAATGAGGTTTTATTGAGGCATTGCTAATTATCAAGGAATAATTACCTATGGAAGAGGAACAAACACAAAAAAAGTAACATAGTGATGTTGTATGAAGACAAGAAAACCCAACATTTAATTAAAGCACAAATACCTCAGTATTGCCAAGACAACTGGTAATATTTGCTAGAATGTGAATGTGTAAATCACTGGGCATACAGGCAAACCAAACCCATTAATTTCTTTCCTCAGACTCTTTAATAACTTGCTTTGGGGACAAATACATGCTCTGCAGTTTTGAAGATCACATGAGTCTGCTTCAAAAGACACCAAGAGGGCCTAGCAAAAAGAACTCTAGCAGACATCAAACACTCATTTACATTTTAATGGCTACAGCTCTTTACCTTTTGGGGACCTCAGTTTAAGATAAGAATTTAAATTTAAGAATTTATATAGCACATCAATGACAACTGTTTGTAGTGTATGAATCAAGTTACAATGCAGCTGTTCATGACTTTATACAAAGCTCCACATGCCTCCAAAAGCGAACCCAAGATAGAGCTCCCATCAAGCCCAAAGAAACTTCACCAAAACACAGACAGGGTACTTTGTAGAGGCAGTAGGGCAGGAGAATCTGAAGAGAAGTCTTGCTTTGGTTTGCATATCATCTGTTTACAAAAGATTATGATAAAACAATGCATGTCTCCCACTACAGATTTCTACATTTCTTAGGAGTTTTACTAACGTTTCTACCAATACAAGATTTATAAACTTTCTAACTTTCTTTCATCAGTCTTTAAGAATAACAGGTTAAAATACTCAAATGGTAATAGCTAAAATAATCTCCCTCACACTTGCAGAACTTGAGCAATATAGCAGAGTGCTTACTGACTGTGAAGTCACAGGATCTAACATAGTTGTGTATTGCATGAGTTCAAGGATTAAGGCCCTTGTTTCTGTACCAGCCTTGCTGGGAGCACATCTATTTCTTACCTAAGACAATCACCCAGGGAAAAGTGTGAGTTACTCTACTGATGAACAAAAAGAATGCAGAGAAATATGAAAAAATGTTTGATGAAAAGAATCAGCCTAGTCCAGAAAGAATGCAGGAGCCTAGGCACTGTGATCTCCTATCTCATGATGAGCAGAACACAGCTGTCTATGAAAAGTCAACTCACAACAAATATGCTCAACTGATCACCGATCCAGCTAATTTACTGTTCTATTACAAAGCCTTAATCTTATGGATGTCAGCCAAAAACTGTCACATTTTCTGTGTCACCTGGCATAGTAAGATATTGTTTCATCTATGAATCTTGTCACTTGTTTTCACTGTTCAACTCTGATTGGGTGCTTTTAAATGATAAATATTTAAGAACAGTTTTATACAGAACAATTTCAAAATATCTATAATGTAGGAAATTATCTTACAGTACTGCATTTATAATGGAACAATTTATTTTTAAGGGAAATTTAGCAGAAAAAATGTTTCAGTACTGAACTTAGAGACTTACAGAAATGCTTTCTGTTACCTGATTTATCACAAGGAACTGTATTTGAAAAAACATAATAGACCTCTTTGGCCATATTCAGAAAAGCATATAGAAGTTTATGATATTAAAAAGAACAACCATCAGTTTAAGCTGAAGATAATCTTGCTGAGGACTGGATTTATTTTCATCTTCTTGTTGAGGACTAGAATTTTTTTCATCACTTGTCACTTCTTTGCTTTCCCAGTATCTATAAATATATGCCATATGCAATGATTCTCACATTTCAGACACACAGGTGTATTCAGCAACTATTTGTAGTTAAAACTTATGTAACCAGTAATTTTGATAGAAATTTTAATAAAGGAGGACACAGAACATTGCACTGAGTAACCATGAGCAATGCAAAAGTTTTTCTAACTGTGTAAGGGCCCTACTATAGAACTTCTACAAACCTTTATTAACTGAACAGATGTCAATCCTTAACTATTTAAAGATGTGAATCTCACTATATGACAAACCCACTGTTCATCCTTTGGCCATACAAACCAGGAGGAGTGCATGACAAGTCAAGTCTGTGGGAGTAAGCCAAGTGAGAAAACCATTTCCACAGGTACATAAAGGTGAAGACTTTGCCCCTTTTCAGTGGTCTGTGGGGACAGGACAAGGGGCAATGGCTGCAAATTGGAGCACAGGAAGTTCCGCACCAACATGGGGAGGAACTTTTTCCCAGTGAGGGTGCCAGAGCACTGGGACAGGCTGCCCAGGGAGGTGGTGGAGCCTCCTTCTCTGGAGAGATTCAAGACTTGTCTGAATGCCTGTCTGTGCAGTATGAGCTGGGGAGCTGCTTTGGCAGGGGGGGTTGGACCCGATGATCTCTCGAGGTCCCTTCCAACCTCTACAACTCTGTGATTCTGTGACTTCACGGTCAGATACAAAACTAACATATAACTAATCCAAGTAATTCCAATACACACACAGTCCTGCAATTAGTGGTGCCATTTTGTGTACATTTGGGAAAAAAACACTACAGCAAAACTCAACCAAATCCCAGCAGAAGCTATGGGAAAAGAACCGGGGTCATTTGCAATGAGACATTGTCACTGAAAGGCTACATAGTTCAATGAAGCCTACAGAGACAATGTTTCAAAAGTAGCAGCATGACCTTCAGGCAACTTAACTTCCACACATCCAAGTGAAATGTTGATGTGAAAACCCTTCTTGAATTTTAGTATTCTGAGATTAATTCTAATGCAAAGACAAACACAACCTGGAAGAATATATTATAATGCTTTTAAAATTTTTTTTTAAATGCTCCTAAAATGTATCCCATTCCACAATCTGTTCTAAGCAGTAAATTTGGTCAAGACAAATTTAGATTGGGTAACTGCAAAAGAGATCTCTAAGTGCACTTGGTCTTTTTGTCTTTTTAGTCTACCAAAGAGGAACTTGTAGTCAAAGTGGAGAGCCTGCTGAAAACCACAGGCATTTATTCAGTCATTTTAAAAAGCAAGCTACATGATTAATGCAATTAAATCTTTGGGTGGGTTTATATAACCAAGGATTGAAAGGAAAGAAATAAATTAAGACCTTCAAGTTTTTCCTTTTGTACTGTAAGTTTCTGGAACATGTTCCATAGGATGTGCAGAACAGAAGCTGAGGCCATTTTAGGGCCTATGCAGTAGAGGACATGAGGTAGGCTGGAGCCAGGCTGCCAGACTGACCTTTTCCATTGAACAGGAGTGCTCAAAAAAGCACTTAACTGGTACAAATCACAACCATAAAGCAGCTGAGTGAACAGGCAACAACAACTGGGAATGTTTTTACTTTTGCTAAATGTGAATGGTCATGGAGATAATATGGACTCCTGTGCTAACAAAGTCCAATCTCCTCATGCCCTATACTAGGATAAGCCACTTAAACTTCTTGGTCTGGCATTTTAAACAGTGGGGAAGAGAAGACAGCTTTGCTCTGGTCTTGCAGTCAATTAACTGAACTGTGTGTGGGCAGAGATTGCAGGAGGGAGTCTACCGTGGCATATCAGGTTAGTTGTAACCTGTTTTAAAATCCCTTTTTTTATTTGTTCATCAGTCAGCCTTCAAATAGAGGTGCTGATGGTCATTTATCTATCATCATCATATCATATCTACCATATTGGTGGCCATAGTAGATGAGGAGGTGCTGTTTGTGTAATTTTACGCCTAAAGGTAGATTAATTTCTTTCCTATGTCCAAAGTGCACTGTTAGGATCTTCATTACAGAGAAAAAACAAAAATCAAAGTACTGCTAAATCATCTAACCCCCTTCCCCATTCCCAAGAAAATTCCTGTTTGAAATTTCTCACAGATGTTTGTTCTGCAGTCTCCTCCCACCACACCCTGATAGCACTGACTTCCCTTTTGCACTGCTGTATTCCACTCACTTCTGTTGACTGACAAAACAATTAGACTGCAGAATCTCTAAAAAGTAAGTAGTTCCATAAACACACAATATAATTTCACCTATCAATTATTGGAGACCAGTTCCAGGAGCCTCAGGTCAATGCAACTTTCCTGATACAATCTACAAAATTGATGACTGCTTGTAGTAGCACTTAAAAGCACACCTTGTCCTTCAGCTGTGACAGCATTTCCTATCTGAAAGAACAGCCATGGTTTTACTTACCCTGGACTTGAGGGAACCTTCCCAATTTTCATCCACATACCTCTAGGACAGCTCCAGCATAAAGCTGTAATAATAAACAGAAGCTGTTAGTGACATAAAAGACCTACATTACTATTTTACTTATGGTATGTTACCTCTTAAACTATTTTTCTCTGAGGAGACAATACACTATTGTGTTGATGGCAACTACAGACAAGTAAGATCCTAAACAGAATCCCAGTTCCACCCCTTGTCTTACAACTGACTGTTCACTCAAAGTACAATACAGTTCCCATTCTTTTTATTTAAAACATAAAACCAGGAAAAAGATGATTGCTTGAGATATATTGTTGCTAGAAGCAGAGCTTTATTTAAAGAAAAAAAAAAAGCAACTGGGTATGTTACAAAGGAAATTAAGGACTAGTAATATGAAAACTCTATTTCTTCCTCCTCAAAGATGCCAACAGTGAAATTTTAGTTTCATTTTAAGTGAAATTAAGTGAAATTTTAGCTTCATTTTAAGTGAAATTAAGTGAAATTTTAGCTTCATTTTAAGTGAAATTTTAGTTTCATTTTAAACCTACATTGGACAGTCAAATACTGTTTATAATACAGATAAGGCAGCCACTTTAGACTCCCCATTTGGGCTAACTACTAGTAGTTTCTTGTAGTTAACTGTGATTGCATACAGATCACAGGAATAAGCCTTAACTGAAGTAGTATATGCAGGCTGAGCTGTAACTGTGATTGCATACAGATCACAGGAATAAGCCTTAACTGAAGTAGTATATGCAGGCTGAGCTGTGATGCTTTATGTAGTTGTCAGTGACTTCTGTCAGCTATGAAAAATATTCAGATTCCAGATTGCTAATCCAAAGTGTAGATTCAAGTCAACTTTAGAGGGAATCTAAATAAAAAGCCCCATTCATCTTGCACACTGTCATGTGTTTCTAAACTTTTTAGGGCAACATGCAGTTAATTCTATAGTTTGCTGAATCTTAAATATAAATTAACAACAGATTTTTCTGGCTACTAAAATAGAACTTCATACTGTAAAACCAGACATTTTACTCTAACACACAGTTGTCAGTACTGTATACCATATCACATCCTTCTAACACTGAAACCCCCATTTTATAGAGAAACTGACAGAATAAGCTTCAGCTAAAAGTTTTTAATTCATTACTTTTTATAAGCAATTAATACCTTGGCTTTATTTAGATGTTTTTATAATGAATGTGCAAGCCAGGACATGGAAAAGTAGCCTTACTGAAATGAGCAAATTCATCTTTCACTTAAAGTACAAACTGTGAATACATGTAGTTAAAAACAAGCTCTCACTATGAAATGTAATGAGCACTAGTCCCTAGAAAAAGGGGTGACAAGTCATAAGAGCAAACCACACATGATGCAGCAGAAATCTCCACAGCAAGTTTACTAACACTTTGTCACCTATGTACGTAGACATTATGGACAGCCAGGAATACACCTGGGTTCATATTTCAGACTATGAATCTACAAATTCAAGGTCCAACTCAACATTTGCCTAAATACTATGAACATAAGAAATACTCTAATCAGTTGCAAGGAAATGAAAACTTCTTTCCAGATATGAACTAATCAGTAATCATTACTTCCACAGGAAACAGAACTAAAAATGTTGCATTACATTATCTCTTCAGAGCAGCACCTCAGAAATGAGCTTAACTGCATTTACATTTTCTACTAGACATTAGCTTTCAGATAAAAACTAAGATTTGACTGTTGAAGCCCAGAACTCCTATGAAACAATACTCAAGAGATCAAAACTACCAGATTTTTAAAAACTTTTCCTTTAATGCCCAAATAAAGATTTTAATTAAAAAAGGCACTGATAAACAGCTCAGGCACTATCTAAAGTAATTAAAGTTCCTCTGGACTTAAAATATGAAATAATTACAAAGATGGAAACATGGAATAGTGAGATTATAAACTTTGTCTTTTTTAAAGAATAATGAATAGTGACAAGATAAATGTTCAACAACAATTATATCAGAAATCCTGGATTAAAATACTAGTTTGCACACTTGCTAATGCACTGAACATTTATGCTGGTTTTCTGATACCAACAGCTATCTGCATTTTTCTATCAGAAGTAAGGATAAATAAGTAGACAGGGGAATAAATAGTCTTTTTCTATCCAGTTGACTATTTATACATATAAAGAACACATAAATTCAGGACAAAGGTAAACTGGGCCTTTTTCTCTTCCCATTGCTGCAAATAATTCTTACATTTTATTTCTTCATTTCAAACACAGATTTCTATGGAACAAGATCACTGTGGGAATCTAAAATACACAATACATATTGTAATTACAAACTACTCCCAGTTTGTAACTTCTAGGCAACATGCAATAGACATAAAGTTTAACAAAGAAATCAGCTCAATCACTGATGTCTATATTTTGAGCTTATAAACTCTGCCATAATTGAAGCCCAACTGTGTTGGTACAAAAAAGTTCAGATTCATGCTGGGACAAACAGCTGCTCTCTAGATGGCTAGACAAGAAAAAAAAATAGAAAGAAAAATCAATTGGCTTCATTTGTAACTCTAAACAGAGGTGTCTTTTGCAAGAAACACAGGTTAATTTGCATCACGTAGCCCACACAACAAAAGCATTCTTGTTCACATCTCCTGCTGCTACCATCCCATCATGTCCAGAGCAGATGTCCTCCAAACTTCCTTGTGAAGGCATTTGCTGTGCTAAAGTACTACTACCAACTACATGTATCACTCCATGTGGAAGCATAAAAACATGGTGAGTCAGTTCATTACACAATGCTTAACTCATAAGTTAGTTAATTTCAAAATAATGCTTCACTTGTTTTAGAGCTCATGACAGTGAGTTTAGTACCACAGGCAATGAAAGAAAGACTTTCTATACCACTGTCCATTTTCACATCCAAAACAAGTGTGGTTATGATTTTCAGGCTGATTCATGTCTGTCTAGGAGTCAGCTTGTTATAAAGGGTTCCAGTAGGATGCTTTCTAAAAGTGACAAAATCTGAACTTTCCCACATCTCTTACAAAGCACCAACTTGAGTTAAATTTCATTCAAAAGCTTTTTGTAAGCTTTGTGACTGCCTTGTAAGAGTTCACACTGATGTAATGAAGATGGCTGTTCACAACAGAGAAGGAAAACCATGCTACTAGTCATGTCTCCTTTCATGATGCAGGAAAGTGGCAATTATAACAAAATAATCTACTGTTTACATAAGAATAGCATCAAATAAAAATGTGTATTGTGAAAATAATTGTGCCAGCAATTAAAACCAAAGAGCCTTAAGTGAAAGAACACATTTCACCTGTTATTGAAATAATTTCTGCAGGACAAAATTCCAGCAGTGTTTCATTTATAAATAGACACAATGTGTTATCACAATTACTTATGGTGAAGATTCTAGAAGAAAAATTGCATTCCTGCTATGAAGCTGCTAACTGTTAGTATTTACAACAAAACAGAATTCAGGTCAAAACAAACTGAAAAAAACATGTTACTTAGCAGAGACTGCTCCTTGATCATAATAAAATGGTGTTAGATCAAAAGGGACAAAAAGTTTTGCAAAATACAACAAACTACCTCCTATTTTCCTTCTACAGCACCTATACTTTGCACACTGGTTTCTTCTAATGACTAAGTCTGACCCTGCACAGGTTACATAGTGTCACTCAAACTGGATTTGTAGAGCTGTGTGCAAGCAGCTGAAACAACTCCAGTATCATGCTTTAAAGCATGCAGTGAAATGGCTGTTAAGGTAAAGCCTCACAGTGGTAAATGGCTACCTTACAGCACCTGGATTCCCTCTGGTACCTGTATATTTTCTTCTCCTAATATCAAACAGTTTATAAAATAAATTTAAGCTCTGAGAACAAGCAGTAGAACGAAAGTTATGACTAATGGGAAAACTCCAGAATTTTCACTGGCCTCAGGTACAAGACAACCTTTTATAAAATAGTAATCACAATCCAAACTCCTTCCAATGCAAACAAGTTTTGGTTTTATGGAATTCACTGTGACTTTCATTTTGAATTACTATATAGCAGATCTTCCAAAGAAACCTCCTCATCTCCTATCCACTCACACTATTGCTGTACTTCAAAGAAGAGTTGGGAAAAAGCCAAATACTATTTTGTTTTATTGGCCAAAGTTGCTAGGTATGTGTAAATTGGTATTGTTTTAAAGTAGGATGCAGGATCTCTTATTGGAAAGGCACACAAAGGTACTTTGGCACAAGAGTCTTCTGCTCTTTCCTAAACTCTTATAAGTACCAATTAATTTGTTACTTTTACTAGAAAACTAGAGTAGTTAAAGAAATACACACCAAGATACTACCTATAAAGTATTTTCTCTTCTATAGAGGGGAGAATTCAGGATATTTGTATGGAAAGTTAGTTTTCAACAATCACTCCAGCCTTCCCATTCCCTGGAGACAGAAAATGACCAAGAATCTGTGGGTTAAGAGAGCAGTCAAGAAGCCTCACTGCCAGGAACTTTATGAATTACTGTTCTGTAATGCAGAAAGCCAATAGTCATTGCTACACACACATCATTCAGAACTGATGTCATCAGTAAATTTAGCAACAAAGAAACTTCTCCCATTCACAACTCATTACCCTGGGAAGGGAGATGCCTAACTCCTGTTTAGAATTTGGAAACAAGGAGTCAAACAGTTGGAAAACCAGTTATCTGTATTAGTGCTATTCCTGCAATTAGTGCTATGCATTACAGGCAAATTCCTCTGAACAAAGCTGAGGCAGAATCCAAGCTCATTTATTCAAAGGGAAGGAAATTCCAACTGAATATAAGGGTGAAAAAAATGTCACAATGAGGGTGCTTAAGCACTGAAATGAAAAGCTGTACAATCTGTATCCTTGGCAGTCTTCAGAACTTTGAGTAGATTCAACTTTTTTATTCTTTAAAGTACATAAAATAGTTGTGCATTACATTACAACCTCTGGCATACAGAAAATGTGTCATCTATCCAAGTGCTTTACTTGTGATGTTGAACAATCTCCTCTGTGCAGTATGATGTAAATGTTTTTGCTCTTTAAATCCAACCACCTCAAAAAAAGCTCCAAAACACCTTCCTCTCCTGGCAGACTAGTTAACTTTGCTCTCTGAAATGGTTTCGCATAAGGTCATGAGAGCAAGAGATCTGGCACAAGAGGAGACAATGCAGAAGCTGAGCAACCATCAACATTAAACCTTTGGAGCCATGGCATGGATTAGGCAGCATGAATGCCCCACTTATCTGAGTGGGGATGGGGGAGAGAGTGGAATAGAGAAGGGTGATGGACAAAGCCGCTCTGATGTGTGCAGGCTCTCACTTGGACCTAGTGAACAGGATTACATAAGCTAAAAAAAGGAGAGACAAAGTTAACAGTTCCAATTTTAGAATATACTATCAAGTTAACTTTGCTACCTACCCACCTACTTACCTCTAACAAGTACAGTCCCTGAACCAACATGCGGAAAAGCTTTTTCCCAGTGAGGGTGAGGGAGCCCTGGGACAGGCTGCCCAGGGGGGTGGTGGAGTCTCCTTCTCTGGAGATATTCAAGACCCGTCTGGACGTCTATCTGTGCAGTATGAGCTGGGGAGCTGCTTTGGCAGGGGGGTTGGACCCGATGATCTCTCGAGGTCCCTTCCAGCCCCGACAATTCTGTGATCTCTTTTATTCTCCAGAAACATCACTTTTATTCCCTTTTATTCTCTCCTTAAAAAGGCAAGCATCTTCAAAGAGTTGCAAGGCAAACATTGAGAATGGAACTCAGCAGCGATTTACCTGACTCTGTGCATTTACAGAATTCAGAAACTCTGTATTTTTGGAAGTTGTTTGTCAAATGACAGTACTGCATCCAGGTGAAGGTGCTCAGATTTAATTAGCTGAACATACTCCATTCACCAGGAGAGATGCACATCAACAACTAACATTTAGCAAAGTCACATTTATAATTTCCCTAACCTTTCATTTTTCACTGATAAGACTAGAAAGAAGTCTTCCACAGGTAAGGCTTGCCCTACTACAGACAGCTGATGTACTTTATCTTTGTTTATGTGACAGAGATGAACCTGAAGTGAATCTGCTCCAAATAAAAGATGGTGAATTGCTGTCTCAGGCATTGACTAGCTAGCTGTACCTTCCTTATCTAGAACTACTGTTTGTCAACATTAATTTTCATTAGTGATAACATCATGTACAGAAGGAAGGGAAAGAGCATAGATGGTAACGCTCTTGGGAAGGACATACACTTCAGCATATTTTTAGTAGAAGGAACAGCTGCTGTAGTGGGTCTGGTCAAGATGGAGTTGATTTTCCCCACCACAGCTCCCATAATGCAGTGTGTTAGTATGTGAGTGTGTTGGTAACACACCCGTGTTTTGGCTACCACTGTGCAGTGCTGGCACAGCACCAAGGCTGCCTCTCCCACATTTCCCCCCTCACAAGTAGGCTGGGGGTGGGCAAGATCTTGTGAGGTAAAACAGTTGACCCAGGCTGACCAAAGGGATATTTTATGCCATATGACACCTACTCAGTGAGAAAAGCTAAGAGAAATGATGATGAGGAGGGAGGCATTTATTATTTACAACATATGTCTTCTCAAGCAACTGCTATACATACTGAAGCCCTGCTTCCTGGGAAGAGGCCAGATATCACCGCTGCTGGGAAGTCGGTAATAAATCTTTTCTTTTGCTTCTGCTTTTATTAAACTGCCTTTATCTTGACCTAATAGGGCTCCTTTCCACCTTATTTTCTTCCCCCTGTCCTGCTGAAGAAGGAAGTGATAGAGCAGCTTGGTAGGTACCTGGCCTCCAGCCAAGGTCAACCCTCCACTACTGTGCATAATATGCTGAGGCACCCACCAGCACTCTAAGACACTGTCTCATTGAGAGAGAACACAGTTTTCCCAATTCCTCAACTTCCTTATTAATATTCTCCATAAAATTAATTCTGTGAACTGTATAGGACCCTTCTAAGTTCAAAGCAGACTTTGAAGGGAGATCATTTGACCTATTAGCCTTAATTACAGAGTTCTGATTATTTACTTGAGTGTTAAATAAAATATGCTGTAAATGAAATAGGCTATTTTTGAAGGCCACACTTAGCACAACAATGAACATGAAACGTTTCTATGCAGCATGCTAGAAATAAGCAATACAGCTATGTAAAAGCACTGTTTGATTTTTACAAAGGAATTAATGGATACATCAAAATACAGAAAAACTTCAAGTAAACTAACATTCAAAATCATTTATAGAAGTATTGATATGTTACAATTGGTATGTTATTGATATTCCTATGTTATACCACTGATATCAATGAATTCTAAGTAGTTCTCTATTTTTATTCATCAAGTTCAAAATCAAGAGGTGAGACTGCTTCATTGGAACTATTCATATTAAGAGCCTCTGGCAGAACATGCAGGCAGCCAACAGTAATTTGAGTGTAGTACTTTAATTAGTGAAAAGAAAAAGCCCTGAAATAAGAAACTAAATTGGGTCACACAACAGTAGCCTAAAGCATTAAAAGTTATTCTAGTTTCAGTAATTGAGAGTTTTGTAAACGATTTTGAGTTTTAAAAAGTCTGAACAAGAATGTCACCTTTTTCCTCCTTGTCTTCATAACAGCACATTAAAAGGTCTGTATGTAAAGAGGTGGAGTTTTAAGAAGCTTTCACTTATTAATATTTTTTTTTAAATTAAAAGTATGACACAGTCATACTTACAGTGGACATATTTGTTACTAATATTACCCTAAAAACTTATTTAATTTCCAGGAGGGGTCTAACACCAGCTCCATGAAAAGAACTGGCTTTAAGTTATGGTCAAATTACTTCATAAGGAACATATAAATATTATCCAATTAAAATAACTCAATTCTGCAGAACAGTTTCTGCATCTCCTACCCTATAGTGTTTAGACACCTGAGTGACAGATAAGCTAGACTACAGAAAACTAAATTTGCATAGGTGTGTTTTTTACCTTTCAGTGAAATCAATAGTCATCTTTTCAGATTAGAGCAAACTGAACATTAGCATCTACTTGTTATATGGGCTAAATACATGTAATTCACTCTTTTGTATATCATCCCTCAACTCCCACAAAAACCCCTCTCATGAGTTATATGATACTATGCAGAAACAGGAGGCTGATGCAGAAGATGGGGTCAGAGCCCAGGCTTTACTTTAAACAGGCTAGAAGTTCTGTGGTTTTGCAGTGTTGAAACAGGCCAAAACATTCCTGTCTTAAAATGAATTCCTACAATTCCAAGTGCCAAGGACTCAGAAGGAAAAAAGAATCTCAGTTTGATGCAGTGAAAACACAGTATGGCCTTCCTGCAGGAACATCAAAGTATCTGGTTAAGTACACAGTGAAACAACCAGGGAGGGAACAGGTCTGCAACACGCCCAGCTGCCGCCTTTTGATCAACTTAACTGCAATGGAGACACGGTGACCTGAACAGCCAGTGGAAACCCATGACAGACCTCCAGGAGAGGTTCCTCTGCTGCACTGTGACTTCTCCCCATTTCCCAGGGGACTTTAGCATGCATTCTTAGAATTTTCTTCCTAGCTGGTTCTCTGTTTTCAGCATTTTTCAGTGTTGAGAAAACACAATACCTAAATGTCACTAAATATCACTATTTTCTACATCTCATCCACTCTGTTTGTCTACAGCTAAATACTGTTATGCCTACAGACATGAATTAAATTTCTGAAAGCAGTCATAAATACTGAAAATCATTTAGGTTCAGGTAGGATGCAGAATGGGGATCTGAATGTAAATCAACCTTAAGATGGGCTTTAATTTTGGGGTTTTTTTTAAGTAACAGCTGAAGTTTAGGCTGCCTGCATTTATTTCATGTTAATATTTCACAATTCTTTCATGTCCAAATAAAAGGAAATTTACATTTACTGGTGCAGCAAGAACATTAAGTTGAGAACATCCCCTAATACAGCACAGTAATTCATTTCAGGCTTCTAAAATATTTTAGTTATTTACATTGTTGTGCCTAGTACATGTTTAACAAAAAAAAATTCTAAATTTATCATTATCTTAGCAGTAAGAGGCCAGATATTCCAGTATATTATTAAACCAAACACTGACAGCTTATCATATTTGGACAACCTTGAATATTTGCGCAAGAAAGTTGCTAAAAATCCCAGGATTTAGATATTTTTGCTTAAATTTGTACACTGGAGCAGTTATTACCCACCTCTACATAATCCTCTAACTTTACATTTTCCTAGTTTTACAGTAGAATAAAATTATTTAGAAATAACATATGACAGACAGGTGGGATGTTACCAATGACAACTTGCCACCTAAACCATCCATTTCCAGGTCTCAGATTTCCTGGCCAACTTTTGCTTCCACCTGATGTCACGTTATGTAATCCACCAAACACCACAATGTGACAACATGACAAATTCTTGGTAACAGAGATTTAAAAGGCTCAAGTTCAACACATTTTAGTGAGCAAAACGTATTTCAAAGCTCTGTTTAGAAATCTTGATGGGTTGGAAGGGTTGTAGCAACCCTGCACAGTGCACTGTGAAGTTCAGAGTTGGTTCTTAAAAATCAATTTTGATTGACATGCATATATTTTTGAGACAAATCTAATATTATCTTATACAATTAATGGAATATGCTCATAGCATGTCTGAAATGATCACACAGCACAAGTGAAGCTGCAGATGGAGTGAGGCTATTTTCAGCTACTGCAAAATATGGACAATCCCTCCTGCTACTACAATTTCACGCACAGTTAGCTTCACCTCCATTTCATCCTTCTACGTTTTACACACCAGCAGTACTCTGCATCTGACAGACTGAGGCTTAAAACTTGCAGCTGTCTAAAGCAATCCTGTTTAAGCTAGCTTCTGAATTAGTCTGAAAGTGAATACAAAAGCTCTAGAAGAGGAGAAAACGACCGAGATATTTTTTCATTTTACTCACAGTACAATTATGAAGTAATTAAAATATTTCACTGGACAGGTGTCAGCAGAAGTTAAGAGCAAGACAAATACTGGGTAACAAGAGTACCTCACAGCTATTTTCCGCAATGTCAACTCACAGAATACCAGACCAATAACAAGACCAAGATTAATAAGCATCTTTCAAGGATATGGAACAGTTGAAAACTGTAAACATCTCATTTGAGGTTGCACTGATGCTGTGTAGTGCAGAGTATTTTTAGGACTGGGTATAGTTCACAGATCATTTGTGAGAAGTAGCAGTGACACACAGAAATCCTCAGATTGACACGCTACCCCCTTACCTTGAATTTGAAATTCTCCTTTAAAACTCAGGTGCAAGGCATGCAATTAACTAACTCTTGCTTTTTCCATTTCTAATGCTTGCCACATACATATAAGGAACACCAACTTAAAATCCTGAAGTTTGTCCTGGAATTCCAATACAGCTTGCAAGTCCTTGTAGCCCAGACAACCAACACACCGTATCCTGTGATGGTGGTGAGCAATGAGCTAGGCCATGTACTGGAATCATGGCTCAGAAAATAGCCATGTACTTCAATGATGTCCAAGTATGTAGTTACAGCATTAGAAAACCCAGAGCACCACTGTTCTGGAACTCAGTAACATAGAAGGCTGCTAATCAGCAAGTCAGACATCTGACATCCATATGCAGGTTTTTAGAGTGAAATTAAAAAGCTCTTCAAGCAAGAAGGTAGGAAAAATGCCCAACTTTTAAGACTTTCAACATCTGTTCAGGCTCAACTATCCAATTTTTATTAGAAAGAAGTTTTCTGTGGTAACCTTAAAATAAATAGGGAAAGGGAAAAAATAGCCAAGGTCAGCATTCAGCATCTTCTATTCTGTACCCTATCAGGAAAATACTACTTTAGCAAGAAACTACTATAAATTAGATTGTTAATTTTTACATAAGAGTAAAATTTTAAGCTCGATTCCAGACATCTATTACAACTGGCACTATGTTAAAACACAAATCAATCCAAAATATGATAACTCTGAACACAATCTGTTAAGATAATATTCATGGGGATTTCTTCCAATGCTAATTTTCCACTGGCTAGTTTTCAAGGAAAGTTACTCAGTACCAGTTTAAAAAAAACCACACAAACAAACTCCAAGACTAAAAAGCAATCTACATTTCCAAGCAGCAGTAACAGTGTAAAAGTTTCCACCTTCTGAAACCACATTCAAAAGACTATTGGAAATGATGCTGCAATTTAGCACCCAACCACAAAACTATAATGTTAGAAGAATCCAGTATTTCTATTTGTGCACAGTAGGGAAAGCCTGCATTCAAACCCAGATATGAAAATGCATGAAAGCTGATACTTAACATGCTAGCTCCAAAGCTCAAGTACCATTTGCATTAGCTTTCTTTAAAAACATCACAGAAGAAAAGATGAAATAATCATCAAGATGGACACTGAATTGTGCTGCAGCAGCAAATGGTTCATATTTACCACAAAGTACAACTGGGAAGTGAAATTGGGTAAACCAACACAAATAGTTTGAAACACAACTTACAATATACAAACTCTTGATTCTTATGAATATAAAACAAATTCTGGTTCACTAAGGAATTTGTTCAACAAACTTGAGACCCTGTCCCACCCTATGCTCTTTGTTCTACTACATTCAGCATGACTAAAATACAAAAAGCTTTGAAACTAAAGAAAAAAAAGTAATTTTATTAGTCTTACACAAAAAGGTGCCATTATCAACAGTTTCATTATCCACACAGTGAATTCTAGGTCTGACCCAGGATAATCAGAAAAAACATCTATTGATTCAAATTCTGTTGTTTGATCCAACTTTTAACAATGCAACATTTACAATACAACCTAAATTACATCCTTGAGTAACATACTGGCGTTTTTCAACAGAAGTGCAACATAACTCCTCTAGCTTATCTTCCCAAGAAATGACAACAGACATTACCCTGCTCCACAAGTTCTTGTGCTACATCATATACACACCGAGGCAACGCTGTAAGAATTTTACGTGAAGAAGTAAAATCATCCCCTCATTACATACACACATCCCTTCTGGCTTGCTGCTCCTACCACAACTGTTACTGACAGCAGCACACAGCCACAGCATGGCACCTTTCCTATTTGTCTATGCCCTTTTAGAACATTTCATTAGAGTTTATTCTGAAACTTTTCTGTGTGTGTATTTACGTGCATGTACATATATAGAGAGATGTAAAAAAAAGAACTAGAGCATTGTCTAGCAACCAACTTTCCTTTAGAAGATTCACATATCTAGCAAAGAAAAAGTCTTACCCTATCTCACCCCATAAGGATTGTACTGACATATTATTGTAAGCATTCTTTTGTCACTATATGAAAGAACACAGTTTACAGTCTTACCTCTTAACTTAATTGTTTCTTATGATTAAGGAATTACTAATTATTTATTAAGTAATTACTAATTATTTTCTGCAAATCTCAAGCACTTGCTTATTGTGATTTAATATGTTGTACCTAAGACTGTAATCAGTAATTTTGTTAAAAATTATAGGCAGACTTTTTGTTTTAATACTATGCTGAATGTAACTGACAGGAGAAACCTGCTTGATTTCCTCACTAATTTCATACTGGCAGTTACTTAGCTATCTCCTAGGCATCATCTCTTCTTCAAATCTCTACTTTCCTGATAACTGACTGGTCCTCAATGTATTTCAGAATACCCTTAAATAACAAGACACTTGAAAGCATGTATTCTTTTAAAAGGCTCTGTAAAAATTCTTCATTACTGATGTATGTTAAGCAAGATAGATATTTATTTATTTACTACAGATAAAGGGAGTTTTGCCATAGCCTAACTGACTGAAGCATAGCATGGGCTCTGAGCAAGATCCTTCCCAGTTTTTCTAGCTGTTAGAACCTAGCTGTTCTCACTGATGCACATTGGAATTGAGCAGTCCTGCTTCTGTCATGTTCACACCACTTCATAGTTGACCTGCAGTTGCACCAGCCTTTGTTTCAAGGAACTGGACTAACCTAGACATTTATAGCATAAGTTAAGGACCAAGCAAGAGCTGTGATCAAGCATATCAGTCTCCTTATCCTTCCCCCATCCCCACCCTACCTGCCCCTTAAAATCCCATATATCTTTCAATTTATGGAAGCTGGATATTTCTCCTGTTAGTCACTGCACACTACAGAAGGCTTGTCACAGAACCAATGGTTCCTCTGCTCATAGAGCAATGTTATTTTAGAGCAGTATGGAAAGTCTCCAAATCTCGACCCTAAGTATACTGGACGATCAAGGAACATTTTATTTTCCTCTGGGGATTACAATCCAGATGCCCATGTGTTTTTAAAATAAGAAGTTTCATAAACTTAACATAAAGTGTTAAATTAGTCCAAGGAGGATTTGGCCCCAAACCTACCTTTCTAGTCTCCAACTGAGCTTCTTCCTGGCAGCACTGCCTGCAGAATGGATCCAACTGATTCAGACTGAACTGTCCAAGAAGGTTGCAAGAACTGCACAGCAAGTTACTGGAAAAGCCCAGCTCTCTGCAAGCCTCTGATGACAACTGTGCTCCATATACAGTTACCTGAAAATCAAAGCATGCTGTATTTTAGTATTAAAGCAGTTGTTTAAAAAAGGAGTAGTGTAAATGCTTCAATGATTAGGGAGAACATTTAAGTCTCTTGTGACCATTTTTCACTAACACTTAATGATCTGCCTGTAAGTGTAAAAACCCTACCTTACCTTGAAGGATGAAACTAAGAGTGAATTCTAGACAGTCATAATATGTCGACTTCCTAGTATCAGACCTGCCCAAATTAATTTCTATACACTTCTGACAACTCCAGTGTCTTCCTATTGCTAGCTTCAAATTAAGACAAAAACATACATAACAAATCAGCTGAAATGCACACAGCTACAGCTCTCTAAAGCCTGCTCTTTCAAACCAGGTTCAGTAAACGTTGTATCACTGAAAACACACTTGGAAAAGAAGTACAACAGCTAAGCTAGGGAAAAGCACAACAGGGAGTGATGAAACAGGCCAGACCACTCAACATGACAGACAAGTAGGATTTTAATTTTGTGTATGCATTAATGTTGCAGGAAAATTGCATTCTAAAAGTGGAAGTCTAGATAAAAATCTGCAATTCTTATTTACTAGCAATGCATTAAAATAGGCAACTCAATTATGTGGCTTCTATGTAAAACACCAGTCCTGCTTTTAATGAACAGCAAAACCAATTTTACCAACTATCCAAGTGTTTATATAATACTGTGGGCTTTGTTTTCACATTCTCATTGCCCTACACAGGGATTTCCCACACTGTAGCTTAAAACCTTTCCTTCCATCTGAATACTGGGAGGAGGGAGAAATGAGAGAGGAAATTAAGAAAGAAAAAGGTTTTTCCAGTTTGGGTGAAAGACCTTGGGCAAAACCTACATCTAAAGCACCAACAAGTGTTCAGAGAAGAGTGAGATGCTATCAGCAAACTGGACTGGATGTTAACTGACCAGGAGTCAGAAGAATTACACTGAGATGATAAAAATACCCAAACAAACCCTCATTTTGTCCTTCTCTTTACATTCACCCATTATTTAATAAATTCAGCATATCCAAGTAAGGTAGAGACATAACACATTTCCTACCCAAGTGGCCAACCTATCCCCAGAGGCACGTCTCTGATGTGACAGACAGGAGATGTGATAGATGTGGAATTGGTAGAAGATATTAGGTGCCTAACCCTGTTTCTCTATATCTACTTAAAAATTGTAATAAACATAAAACTATCTTGTAATTACTACTCTGTCAGGCAGAAAGCTATTCTTTCTACAGGACACTACTAATGTAATTTCTATATATGACAGCAAAAATGTAACCCTATTCTACTAGAATAACCTACTATTTATCTTTTCAGAGGCATACTGGCACTCAGAAAAAGAGCACTACCACAGCAGTACAGAAAATCTAAGGAGGATACTAAACACTGTCAATGCTATGTTTTAATTATTGTTCATTTATTAATGATGATGTTGATAACTGCTGGTGGTACTGTTTTCTCACATCTTGTGGCTTGCCATCCACACCTTCCCTGCTTCACTGTCATCTTTTCCACACTTTAGATCCAGTTCACCTGGGAGCAAAAATGGTATTACTGGCATTGCCATTTTGCTTCGGCCAGCAACACTCCTCACCCCCTTCCCTGCAGAGCTCTAGAGCATAGGCTGTAAGACAAACACTCTCCCACTGTAGGCCAGGGCCAACCAAAAAACCAAACACTAGATAAATGCAAACAAAGCCTCCATTACAAGAGAATTCCTCTGAAGTTCTGATTACATAACAAGCTCAGAACAGCTTGAGAACCAAAGCGGGATGGGGAGGGTGGGGGGAGGAAGGAAGAGGAAGAAACTGGCTCTCCTTAGAATTTTTCCTCAATTTTTAGCACCATAAGCACTGTACTATGCTGAAATAGTAAGTATACTAGTTGTCATAAATGTCTCTAGGATTAGAAAAACCAAATAAGAACCCTCATATTTCAGAAGTTAATTTCCCATCAGAATAAGGTAATGCTGGACACTTCACTAGTGACGTGCCTCATTTCTGCAGCATGCTTTTCTTTAAAGCTTTGACTGGAATTGTGCATCACACGACTGCTTTGCTTTCACATTACATAATTTAATATATTAAAGAAACTGCAGTATCAATACAAATTGTTTTAGGAAGTACTTAACAGTTATGATAGTGAAACTTTGGACAGGTCTTTTGTATAACCTCATGACCCTGAAGCTCAGATGGGTCACAGAACTCTCTGGGCATCAGGTGCAATAAAGACAGCTGGTCTGGCCGGACAACCTTGGGGGCAGCCTTTCACAGAACAGCCTTCAGTGAGAAGCCAAAAGCCACCTAGCTTCCCTTTCCAAACCCATTCTCCATTTACTACTAAGGATTACCCGGGTCACGGGGTTGACAGCAACACAGAAACTGTATTAAACATGGGCGAGGAACCCGGCAAATTGATTTCAGGAGTCACAGCAACGCCACACCAATCGCCGTTTTCCGAGCTACCAGGACAAACCGAGGCCGAGGCGAGGGACAAGGAGCGGTGCTTAGGTTTCAAAACACAGCTCTCACAGTCCGGACGAACAGAGGCAGCGACGGGAAGCGTGCAGGAGACTGCAGCCTCCGACAAAGGAAGAGAAGCGGCCGCGGCGGGAGGAGAGGGCCGAGGAACGGGGGGGATGGGCAGGACAGGACAAGGCCCGCTGCCCCCGCCTCCCCCTATGGGACACGTCTCACTCCCGCCACACCCCTCCCCTTACACCGTCTTTCTCTCGGAAAACCGCGGCAGCTCTCAGCCCCGAGCGCACGCAAACCGGAACGGGCTCTCACCGCCTGCAGCCCCACTAACAACCAGAACCAGCAACGCCCCAGGGCCATTAGCTCGGCAGCCGCCGCCATCTTGGTGCCGGAACGCTCCGGCTAGCGTCGCCGGCGGCTGTTCAAGGACCTCGCTCATCATGGATGCCCAATGTACTGCCTGATCAGAGAGAGGGCAGCTTCGCTCCCACTCCCGGAACTACAAGCAGAAATAGCTAATCCAGAACCTCTGAGAAAAATTCAGATCAACACCATATCAGTCTGCTCAGAGTAGCACGTCATAGCGAGGTTAAAGTAGATGCCGTTATCCCATCTTTAGCCAGGCATCACTGAAACAACCCTGAATAAAGCCCTTTCTCGTTCCGGAGCTTCTACCAACCGGCAAAGCGGCGTCTAGCCCCCTAGACGTGTTGATTGTCAGCCAATCTGAGCAATACTATCGTGCCTCTCCAGAGTGCCGCGGTGCCTGTGTCCAATGAGAGTTGGCAGGCGGGAAGGGTTCCAGGAAGGGCCTCCCAATCACGAAGGGTCGCATGTAGGCGGGACATCGCCTCAGTTCGGCAGCTCGGAGCTGAGGGGTAAAGAGGAGGAGTCAACACCCTGTGGGCGGGGCGTCTCCTGAGCGGGGCCAATCCAATTGCGGGAGAGGCGGGGTGGCGGTAGCACCGCCCAATGGCGGAGGGCGCGGGGGCGGGTCCCGCCACCGGGAATCGGCGGCGGCGACGGTGGCGGCGAGTGCGCGGTTGGGCGTTCGGTTGCTGAGCAGCGCACGCAGGCGGGGGAGGGGCGCGTTGGCGGCCGCTGGCCGTTGGTGACGGGCGCGGGGACCGGGCGGGTAGTCCGTCCGTCCGTCCGCCCGCCCGCCCGCCCGCCTGCCAGCCTGCGGGGCGATGTGAGAGCGGCGGCGGGCCCTGTCGCGCGCCCCTCGCCGCGCTCCGTTCGCCTCCCCTCGCTCGCGCCGTCCCTGCGGCGGCGGCGGCGGCTCCCGCCGGCCTCCGCGGCCGGGCCCCGCGTTATGTCGTGATCCCGGGCGGGCGGCGCTGCTGCTGCTGCTCATGGGGCTGCTCAGGATTATGCTGCCGCCCAAGTTGCAGCTCCTGGCGGTGCTGGTCTTCGGGGTGGCCGTGCTCTTCCTGGAGAACCAGATCCAGAAGCTGGAGGAGTCCCGCGGCAAGCTGGGTGAGTGGCGGCGGGGCGCGGCCGGGGGCCTGGGGCGCAGCGGGCCGGGGCAGGGCGCGGGGCGGCGGAGGAGGCAGGGAGGGGAGGGCCGGCAGCGCGGGCGGCCGGCGGGCGGCTCGCCCCGCCTCGTGTGCCGCCGGGCCGGGCCGGGTGACACGCACCGCCGGCTACTTTCCCCGTGCGGCTCCTTGCGTTTACATGCCCGAAATGGGAAGGGACCGGGTCGATCCCGTCTGGGGGCGCCGCGGAAGGGGCTGTCAGCAGCAGAGGCAGCAGCCTTGGCCTTTGAGTTCGCTGGTATGTGTGTTTTGCGGGTCATGAGACCCGGGAGAGATCGGTGGAGGGAAGATAAATACTTCCCTTGTGCGTCCACATGGGCTCTCCTAAAGGAGCTGCGGTGTTCAGAGCTATTGGGAGCAGTGGCTGGGGTGCTGGGCAGGGAGAAGAGAGGCGGCAGCGGCGCCCGAAGCGAGTCCGGTTCCGCTGCTGCAGCGAATTGCCAGCCTCCTCACAGTGAGCTGTGCTTCAGACGTTGTACCTACGCTTGGCGCTGGAACGGGAAGCACAGACGGGAGAGGAAAAAACCCAACCAAGGAGCTAAAGTTACCGCTCTTAATGATAATGGGCAATTTGTTCTACTCGCACTGTACGTGAGATGTTATGTTCTGCCGTTGACTGAGTTATCTTCTCCTAGACTGCCACTCAACTGTGGTTAAATAATGATGAACCTGAAAAATCCCATGTAAGGTTTCTTTTGCTTTTCCTGCGTTAAAAAGACCTTTTTAGAGTAGTACCTGCCCGGTAGGTAACATCGTACTACTTTGTTGTACATATGGCTGCAGAACTTGTACAAATTTTACATTATTTAATTAGTGGTCTCAGGAATGTGAAAAAATACCGTTCTGAACCGAGTTTGTTGTGCCTAGGAGTTGTAAAAACAGACTGCTGAGACTTCTGGTGTATACGAGTACAGGGGATTGTTTACAAACATTCTTTATTTATTTTCTCATATTATTTGACTGTAGTAAGATATTTGGACTATAAACCCTTCAAGCTTTTAGGAAGAAAAGTGCATATCACGTTCCTATTGGTGTGGAAACTAGAACTGGACTTTGAGTGACATGGGAAGTTTAACAGTGAGCTGTTTCTGGAGCCAGAGTCAGCATAACTTAATTTTTGGCTGTATGAACGCCATTGGGGTTTTATTTCTCAGTACTGTTTTTCACTTTGCTCTCTCTGGATTGGGTATTAGACATTAGGACCCTGAAAATGGCAGTGGTTGACTGCTTGAGTTACAGGATGCTCCTTTCTTTATTACTCTGAATGTTTTTCAACTGAAAGTTAGTACCAGTTATAATCGAGGCATAATTTTTGCCAGGTCTCAATCACTGTAAAAAAAAATAAGAAGAAAGTTAATTAAACTGGAAGATAATTCAAGCAGGTGTTGGCATAGTGCTCAAGGTTCAGTGGAATTTTTTTATCCATCTGTTTTAAACTGGTTGGTACCCATGGCTTCAGTGCCTCTGTTGCTTACAGTGTATGTTACTTTAGGGAAATCTACCTCCTGGCATGAAAAGATTAACATAATGCATGTGAGAATAAAGAATTTTGCAGTAAAACTTCCTCTTCAATATATATGCAATGGGCATAATTATGTTACATATTTAGAGGATTAAAATACGCAGTTCATACTGCTTTGGGACAAGAGTCTGATTGCTATGTTCTGCTGATTTTATTTCATAAGGAGAAGGAAGTAACTATTGTAAAGTTTATTAAAAGTATGATGGAAAGATTTGCTTTGTATGCAACTTACTAGTGATTCTCCGAAATGTGTAAGGAGGGGGAAGAAGGGCTTTCTGCAACAGCTTTGAACTTTAGCTTTGTTTTTTTAACATGAGAGTACTCTCTTAAAACGTTTCTACCTTTCTGAATGTCTCCCTTTTTATGTGCTTGGTATGTATTTTACAACTAGCAAATGATAAGCTGTCACTACAGAATTTTCTTACCATAATTGGTGGTGATATTTCTACTGAGCTGTAATGTGGAGAATGGTTTTCTCCAAATAAATTAATCATCCCAACGCGCTTGAATTCCAATCTTTCTCCCTGCCCTCAAAAAGAATGGGGGGGGGGTGGTGGTATGCATGTGAGTGATACTATGATTTGATGTTAATGACATAGTAGTTCTTTTGATCTTTCAGTTGTGTTTCAGTGGGCACTTTATATTGGCAGTTAGGTTGCATATTGCTTGAGTACTGGGTTTTGAACTGTGCTGTGGTTTGCGTTGATGTGTCAGATGATTAACTGCCATCTTGGAAAGCAATTGTAAGAATTAGGCTATGATCAGGAAAACTGAATGACTTCAGATTTGATAGCAAATCAAACAATTGCCCCATCTTACCAGCAGCTTTAATAATACTCAGTCATACTTTTTAATAGAAAAGGTTTTATCCACTTTCTTCACATATGACCAATTTATGGTTCTTGTTTCTGTACTGAGCAACTGGGGGGCAGGGGGGGAGGGGTGTTAATTTCAGTTCGACATCTTAAAATATCTTGCATTTGGAATTGGAGTACATTTCTGGGCAAAAAAAGGAGAACCTCTTTCTTCTTGTAACAAATTATATAGGTAAAACTTGAGTCACCCTGGCAAACTTTTACATTCGGAGTATAGGAGATAGAAGCAGATGACCATCTGAAGTTTCCTCTATGATGAATCCTAATCATCCTGTGATGATCCTAATATGGTTTAAAAATGTATTTGTAAACCTGTGGGTTTCTTCATCATATTAAAGATTAAAGAAAAAAAAAGAAAATACTCATAACTTCTCTGCAGCTGTTGGACTTAAGCTTTTTACAAATAGGTTGTAGTGGTGAGATCATAATCAGTCATGAGCACCCAGTTTCAAGTACTTTTTTGGTGAGATTTGCACATACAGCTATTAATCTTTCATATTATTTTCAGGCTTACATGTAAGGGCAGCTGAATTGGCATTCTCTCCAGACTAAGCTGGAGCTATTTGCCAGCAAGGACTTTAATGTTTTTATTTAAGCCTGATGTCAGGACTTGCCCATTAGCTGTAGGAATGCCCAGCCCCAGTAGAGAATACTGCATGTGAAAGGCAAATGTTGAGGTTTGCACTGTCATTCTCAGGACAGAAATAATGTCTGACCATCCCCCTCAGTTTTTGGAAGCCTGGTTGGTGCACCTCTACCTCTGTTTTAAACTGACCTAGTGTTAAACATGTACCACACCATCTCCCGAATTGCCAGCAGTGTTTGTGGTGAGTTGGATCAAAAAAACCTTCCAGCTGGGGATAATCCAGCCATCTCTCCTCTTCCCTCCCCAAAATTCTATAAAGTATTGATGGGGAGAAGGAAGAGAGGACTTTGTACGTGTTCTGCTTCTTCTGTTAAATTTTCTTTTACAATAGCAAGTATTAGGAGCACTTAAGGTTGGGCAGAGTGGTAGGGGAAGACAGTCATTCAAGAAAGAGTCTGTAGGGTTGATTGAGAAGGTGAGGATAGCAGGTGGGAAAGGTTCCCTCTTTGGTGGTGTGGAAGTGAAGAAATGCTGCTTTCAAGCTGTTTAGTGATACGTACATATTGGATTTGAAAATAATGTGAGTATCATAATGTACCAGAACAGGAAGAGCAAGAATTGAACAACTTTATTACTGTCGCGGATTATTGCTTCATATCAGGTTGAAACACTGGTTAGCTGCACTGTGGGAGTGTTTCTCCTGCCAAGTGATAAACTTCCAGTTCCTATCTGTTAATTTAGCACCTTGAATTCCGTCACTTCAAATAAATTCTCTAATATATTACTTTTGTTTGAAAATAGGTGAATAATTTGAAAGGCTAGGGCTTTTTCCTCACCCAAGAGGATAAAATGTAATTGATGATTAATTGATGCCAGATTATTTTTTTTCTGAAGGTGGTTTCCTAGCACCTGTGGCCCTTGCTGGGTAGTATCTTTTTAAGTGCTGTGCAAGGACCTAACAAATCACTGTTCCTTTGAAGTTAAATTATTTCACTTCCCAATGCTTTCTAGAAATATAGGAGTTTCTAATTTTGCAGGGAAGTTGAAATAACAGGCATATTATGTCTCCTTCATTTGGGAAAAAAGCAGTCCCCTATAAGTAGGCCTACCAGTTGCATGAGTTTGAAAATTCCTTCAGAACACTTCTTAAATTGTCCCTTGTAATACAGCATATGTGGTTCTTTAATGTATTATTTATACTTGAACTTAATTTAAAAAGAGTAGTTTGTGATTGTTGGCAGTTTTGGCTGCACACAGCTATGCAAATATTCACTAGCATTTCTTTTAAATCTAGCTCTCCTGCCCAATAGTTATTATTTTCCATTGAGTAGCCCAAGGCGTTCTTTCAGAAGCTGCTTTCTTGTGTACCAGGTTTCCTGAAATATTAGTTTTAATGCTGCTTCCTCAGTATATTTCCAGTCACTCTTCTACTTTGCCTTGCTGTTTCTTTAATACTTCTACATTGAGGTCCCTCTTACCATTCCCCTTCATCTTGCCCCTGATCATTCCAGACACTTTCAAAATAAACTTTACTCCCATACTATGCTTGTACTTCTCATTGAAAAGTGTGATGTAGAGCATTTGTACATATTTCTTTAGTTCTTGATTGGGATGGTATATTATATCTTGTGAGGGAAGGTAAATTTTGCAGCTGCTGCTGTTCTTTTTTCTGTCAGATTGGTAATGTCCAAATTTTGACTAACACAGAAGTGTGCATGTTCCCAAGCACGTGCCAAGACAGTTTGGACTTGCTAATGAGCTCTGAGGCTTCATCTCACCCCTACTCACCGGCACTCGGATAGCAAAGAGTAGAAATAAGAGGCATAACTTTTAAACATTTCTTTTCTCTTCTGGAAGGCTGCACATGACAAACTTTAATATTACTGTACATAATTTGTAGGCCTCATGCTTTTAGTGAAATAGGTTTGAGAATTAGTCGTGTGTTGAGAGCTGTGCCTTCGATTCTAATGGCAGGTGCTGTCGGGAAGAGTTATCTGGCATGGGAATGTTCTGGCTAGAGATATTTTGAGGGCAGTTCTGAGAGGTGGAACAGACTTGAGAAATGAGACAAAGCAGTCCTTTGGCCACACACTGCAGGGGATGAGCTAATGGCCACATAAGGCACTGCATGTTTCTAGATTCTCAACTGGAAAATGTCAGGTTTGGGCCACTACATGTCTATGGATGTTACTTTGTGTTCTTTGGATTAACATGCGTTAAAAAGATTTGCAATCTCATCCTCCAGGCAAGACCAGAAGAGAGCCACGATCACAATCAGCAGGATTAGAAATGGTTTGTTGGACAGCCAAAGAAAATAAAGTGCTACAATAATTTTCTTTTTGACATAATGCAATAGCACAGGTTTGGTAGCAGTAGCTATGAGGCAGGGAAGTAGTTCAAGGCTGAGAGACTCAGGAGAGGGTCTTTAAAGGAGTTCTAGGTCCCGTTCTTCCGTATCATTTTTCTACAAATGAAGGGAGTTAGGTTATTTCAATAATGAAATACCTCGCAGGTTTCAGTAATGTGCTTGACACTGCCAAAGGATAAGTGGTAGTACTACTGGAAATCAGAAAAAGCTGGTTCAATGCCTTTGTTTACTCTATGATAAAGCAACTAAAACAATGGCATTATGGCATAATGCCACACCAGTGCTAGTTCTGTATTCCTTGTCCATTTCTACTTCTGAACATGAGGAATGTAACTGCAATTTTCACACCTGCAATGTGCATTTGAAATTGAATGATTGGAAGGTACTATGTCGTGGTTTTTTTTTTTTTTTACTTCTGACTGGAAGTTATTATCAAAGGAACTTGTTCAGAATACAGAAAAACCCTAACAAAACCAGAGACTCCCAAATACTCCACTAAATTAGAATTGCCTGGTCATGCATTGTATGTATGTATATGTGTAAGTATGTGTATAAACACATATTAAAAAAAAAAAAATTGAGTCCAAAACAGCTCTTGTTAAACTACTTAATCTTTGGAGTTAGCTTAACAGGTTAAAACATTGTATTCCACTTGAACTTCAGATGTACATGATAAATATTAAGAATTTTTTTTTTCTTCCTTATTTCAGAAAACTGACATATTTGAGACTGGATTCATTTTTTTGCACAGCTTTGTATTGCCCCTGGCTGTTGAAGTTAGGGGCATTTGAACAGTTCATGAACAAGTAATTTCCATATCTACTGACTGGAACCATGAGTCACTCACAATTAGACTTACTCCAGCCAGACTTGTCTTCTGACAATGAATGCCTTCCCTGAAATTCTTGTTCTTTAGGAAGTAGATGGCTTTTGCAAATGGAATCCTCCACGTATTATCACTTAATTGGGTTAAAGATAGACTTTTGTATAATAGTGTGCAATCTGTAGTTTTTGTCGCTTATCTGAAGTGTATGTAAACCTTGTCAAAGCAGTATTAAACTAGTGGTAAGTGCTTTGCTTGAAATATGGTGCTATTTATCTGTTTATATATCTGAAATACTAGCCTAGCAAACGTGCTGAAAGTGCCATGCTGTAGAAAGATAGCTGAGCTGTTACATGTATTTGCATAATTTTTTCATCCAGAAATAAAAGACTGAGGGAAAGATAAGACTCGAGAGTCCAGTCTTGAGAGAGGCATCTGAAATTTGGCCAGCTGGCTGTAACCTTTCATAAATATGTACAGACTTTCAGCTGCAATATGTCCTACTCCACTATCTAGATGGAGGCAGGCATTGTCTTCATCAGACCTGTAGCTTTGTCTCATGCTCAAGCCCACCAATTCTTTTTAGATTTGCCTACTCCCCTAAAAGTATGTGGCCCCATGAAGTAGTTTTGTTCAAAGCCTAGCAAGTCGGGAAAGGTGGCATTCAAAGAAGTCTTCAGTTGCTTAGGAGAGAAGAGCCAACCTCTTTTTTTTTCCCGGAACTGGGTCAGTTGGTCCTTTATTCATCCCTCAACTCCCCTCTACTTGACTTTGTGAGTGTCAGAGAACTGAACTGCCTCCATGTGGCATTCCTATTAGTAATGGCTTGTATTAAAAATTCTGCTGGTGCTGATTATAGTTGGTATGCTCAGGTTCTTTACTCACGGTATAAATTCTCAAAACTTGTAGATGCGTTCCTGTTGCACGTATATGCTTTTGTGTCAGTAATATGCTGACTGCCAGGACTTCAGTGTTATTGTGGGATGTGCCCTTGAGTGTCAGGATCTGGCGTCATACTGAGTGCCTGCATGTTCCCAAGTAATTAATTCATTGCTGTAATTTAGCTTTTTATGGCTATAAATTAAGAGCATATTTTTACCATAGAGGAATTGTTTGCAAGCATGTCTGCAGGAAGCCTGGCTATGTCTGCATGTCTCTTTATTGTCTCTAGTATTCAGTGCATTATTGTTGTCCTTACTTTGCAATATCCTTGTGTCATCGTGGTTCCAATAACATTACTGCTACAATAATTATTATCCAAGCTTTCTGGTAGTGATAAAATTCATCATGAGTAGCTAGGAGTCTAGGGCAGTCAGAGAATTAGTAAGGTAATTAAATTACAAAAAGTATTTGGAAAGAAGCTATCTATCACTTCGGCCTAGTCTTTGCCTGCCTTTGTGTCCGTTCTCCCTCTCTCTATCCGGTTAGAGTTTAAAATGACAGCTGACATCCTTTTTTCTTTAATCGACTTGCTGTTTAATTCTGAATACTAATTTGTGTTGAAACATATGTAAAACTTAAGTGCTGTTTTGATAAAACAGCTTTTGATGATTTTGAAGTGTTTATGCAAACCTTGTGCATAATTGCTGTAAAACTGCAAAGAGTGTGGGGATGGGATCTTAGGTTCCTTAAATTAAAATGCATATCTTCCCATTTACTTCTGTAGTGTTTTTTCTCTCAGAAGGTCTTGTTTTAGTCTATAGTTTTAATATATATTATAATATGCACAGAAGGGAGAGTAAGGTGTATATAAATTTATAATGTATTTAATGACTAAATATAAAAACTGTGCATATAGATTCCTCATCCCCAGTGTTGTAGTATAGGACTGATCTTTCTTGGACAACAGACTGATTAAAGGCAATAGTATTTCATTTCACGTTGAATAAAGGTGCAAAAAGTATGTTAAGAACATCAAGGAACTTGGAGATGTAAGGGCAAGTGAATATAGATTATGCTTGTTCACCTCACTTTCTGCAACGTGGAGAGGAAAATCCAGCTAATTGAATTGTAAGTAGTAGAAATCTCTTTGCAACATGTGTCATTTGCAGTGGGTTTTAATAAACAAAACTTTAATCAGCATTTGAATGTATTATGTTGGAGTTGATTTTGATAATTCATTCTAAGCAAAGGTTTTCTCTAATTCTAAGAAGGATTTACAATTTACAGTAAAAGGGAATGAAATCAAAAGTTGGATGTGAGAATGATAAAATCTGAGACATTAAATAGACCAAGAAGTGTCTCCACAACAAAACAAAGCAGTCTAAGATTTTGTCTCCTTTAAATGAGAGGTGTAAATTGAGTAGGAGAAAATAACTAATACCAGATTTGCACCTGGTACATAAAATGAATACGAGGATCCATGATTTAGGAAACGAAGTTGTAATGTCTGACTTTTTGTGTCTTGGTGTTGAATGAAGTGTTTCTTAGGTAGAATCCTGTTTCACTTGCACTCCCACTGACTGCTTTGGAGCCAAGATTTTTCAGCATCTCATTTGTCAGTAAGCCTTCAGCAGTGTGTGCTCTTAAAAGTGAGAAAAAAATATTTTTCTGGCAAAATATCTGTAATAGTGTAATAGTCTTGATACATTACCATATGAACTGTGCTGGGATGTCCATAGCACTAAAATGCTCTCCTTTAATCAAGCTAGTGCCTTTGGGAATATTGAATGTCTTATAGTTTGCCACTCTTATTTTTTATGTATTTTTTTAGAAAGCCAAACAACAGAAGCTTACAAAACCCGTGTACTTGTCTAAGAATAATATAGATTGTTTTAATAGGGTTTTAGGCAGATTAACTATTTTGTATTAACTTTGGTGATGTTGACAACAAGGTAAGCTTTTGAAGATAAGTACTGAATAAATACTTTGCTCTCTTATGGTGAAGCTATTAGATCTTGCTGTCCAGTTTGACAATTTCAAAGTGTGTAAAGTGATATTAGACTGAGCATGTTCTTGAAGTCCATTTCACTTCCAAAGATAGCATTTCAATAGCATGTATATTTGCTTTTTGGAGAATGTTCTTGTCTACAGAATGCCCTTCTGGTGTATGATCATTTAGTAGGAATGTTTTCTATTTTTACTGTCTTCCTACTTTTATTAAAACAAATGCTTATTTTTAAAATATTTCATCTTCCCTTCTATGTGTCTTAAGTTATTAACCCCAATGTGCTAGTTGTGCAACTCCTGTTGGTTTGAGCAAAGACAAAAATTGCAGCAGGTCTGGTATTTTAGCAGGACCTGTTTAAAGTTATCTTCAACAGAAGCATACTTCGTGTTTTTGTTTGATCAAGCTGAAAAAAAACCCCAAACCTATAGAATTTCTGGTATGCTGCTTAATACATCCTTCTATGTTATGGCTCATAGACTGTATGTTTAATAGCAGTCTTGTTATTTTCTGCTTTAAGTACCAGAACACCTTACTTTCTAGTAGGCCAGAAGTATTTTTAACTAGTACTGCCTCACAAACATGCTTTCTGAGCCAAAAGCAAAGGCTGAATGACCAGAAATACCTGTCTAAGCTTACATTTAAACATAGCAGTCTTCATAACCTGTTGTGACTGGTACAGGCCTGAATTTTATCTTTGAAACTATTCAATGGCCAGAGCAGGTAGGGTTATATAGAAACTTTTCCACAAAATTCAGCTGGAGTGACATGTATTCCAGAGTTTTGAATTTTGAGGAGAGATTTTGGAGTTGCTAATGAAGTCAGTCATGTAGGTGCAGGAGAGGTTTTGAGCAGTCACAAGACCCCACAAATGAGATGTCACAGTTAGCAGTAGGTGTTAAAAATGTTGGTCTACCAGCAGTGTGCCCAACTCTCTGGTGAGAAAGCATCACCCCATTGAGTTACAGAGATGACTTATCTTTGCTTCTGGACGGCAAAGGACAGCCAATCCTTCAACCCAGCAAAACTTGATAGAGGATATTTGTCAGGCTTCTTAGTTATCCATATGGCATGTTAAATGCATTTGGTCGAAAGGCAAATTTATCTTGTAAGCATGTGGTCAAGCTTAAAGAAGAATATTAAAGTTGAACTTTTGAAGAGGGAACATGAGTAGATAGGATGTGTATGTGAGGATCAGTGCAACTCTTACATGTGACATCTATTCACAGTCTGTCTGATCCCAGCAAAACAGCAGAGAGTATTGGGGAATACACTTATTTTCAAGCCTGGCTTCATTTTCGCTTAACAGTCTAAATATGTACTTGCTTCTGATTCCTGTTGCTTTGTTATATACCCTCTGCAGTATTACTAAACCCTCCAGTCCTTGTGATGTAAAAAACTAACGTAGAAGTGAGCTGGTAGTTTGGTAGAAAGAAACAATAAGTCAAAGAGTAAAATATTTATATCTATCCTCTTCTGGTTTTCCTGTCGGTGCTTTCCAGACCATGCTCTGAAAAACATGGTCTTGCTAACATGTTTGTGGAAGCATTTTTCTAAACATTTGTGGTCACTGACTGGAGCAAGCCAAACATTGTTTCTAGTGATTTTTATGTGCCTGCTTATGTGTGATTGCATAGTGCAGATGGCAAAGCAGTCTTTATATGAGAATTAGAAAAGAGAAATAGATGATAAATTATTCACATGTCAAGTTTAAAGAAAAAAATAAACGTGTGAAGGAGGAATGAAGATATTGAGAAGGTCTGGTTGGTTTTTTTTTTCTTGCTCTAAGCCACAGAAAAAGCCCTTAGAAACTGAACAAATGTTTTTTACATTTTCTAGGAGTATTAGTGATGATTATGTTTAAGTTTTAAATATGTGCACTCTTTGACTGGTGGAAGATTGTGTCAAGGTTGCAGTTAAAGCATGTTATTTTGTGGTAAGTAATGGGATATAATAAACTGATGCTGTAAAATACTTGTTTTGCTGGAGAGGATGAGAAAAGGCTTTAAATGTTAACTGAGATGGAAATACTAGTTTTCAAGAATTAATGTCAGAAAACAAGGTAAACATTTTTTTAGGCTTGCTTCCTCCCATTGTTACGCTATTTTAAAACATATAACTAAAACCAGCACTTACTTAATGGGCTTTTTAAGTATGGAAAAAACCCTACTAAGTTTCTGACGTGACACTTAAGCAATGAAATCTGCCAAGTATTCCTATACCAGCAGGAATGTGAAATGCAGTGTGAACCTAGATCTCTTTTGGTTTACTTAATATTTATTATTAAATATATGCGTGTAAATGTAAACATAAAGTGGCACTCTAGAGTTAAGTAGTATGCAGGAGAAACCTACGTGAAAATCCTCTCAGATATCCAGGAATTGATTTGAATGAGTTTTCTGCCTGGGGAATCACAGATCTACAAACTCTCCACAAATTGTATTTATCCTTCAACCTTTGCTGTATCAGGTTCCATAATTAAATAGTGACCTAAATTGGCAAGAGGACTTTGCTTCTCTGTGGAAGAATGTCTGGACCTCACAAATATGTGTCAGATAGAAGTACCAGGTAATTTAAAGCATTGCCAACTGATAAAGTATAACCAAATAAGGACATAAAATCATAAAAAGGGATTGTTCTTTTTTGTTTGTTCAAAACTTGTGTTACAAGGAGTTTGAAGAGCTAAAAACCCTGTGATATTTAAGGATCAGAAATACATTGATTTTGAACTTGAGTAAACTTCTTGTCTTACGTAATTTCAGCAGCACCCTCCCTAATCTTCCTTTAGAATTTCATTTTGTGGTGACAAGATCTAAAGCAACTGCCTGCTTGGAATATGGAACACGGTGTATGCTAATGGGTTGCATACGTGTCCTCATATTGTCCCAGGGAAACCCTTACACAGGTTTGGGGAGTTTGGTTTCAGAGCCAAGAATCCTTTTCTTAGGCTATTTGTAGATAGAAAGAACTTAATGATTTGAAGGTAATTAATTTCTAAGTTCATTGCTGCTTCATGTTTGATCTAAATGCAAGGTCAAAATTAGCTAAAAATATCCCAACATTGCTTGTAAAGTATGACACTACCAAATGCAAACTTTTTAGGAGTATCATTCAAGAGCTTGTTAGGATAAGTTAAAGAACACAAGAATTAGTTGCCAAAAGTATTCTTGGATAACTGTAGCTGGTCTTCTTTAACAATTTATTTAGAAAACATGTATTAGTTGACTCTTTTCTAAACTATGACTGATCTTACTGCAATAATTGCACATTTTAATGCTATTGCTTTATTGTACTCTGCGGTCTTGACAGCAATACTGCTTTTATAAATGTAAAAATTAGTTATGCTATAATTCCTTTTTTTTTTTTAATAATATATTCTGATCTAAAGCAAACTTCCCAGATTGCACTTCAGTACTTACTAATTGTGTGACTGTAGCCTCCAGTAGGCATCACAGAATGCTGGCTAAATGGAGTAGCTGTGTTGTCAGACTAGAACCAGACACAATTTTGTGTAGGCAGTAGTTAAAGCATTGACTAGATGTTCAGCATTCTAAATTAGATATTTTTTTGGGGGGGGTGGGGGAGGGGCGGGGGGAAGGTGATGATTGATTTGGCTGCAGGCTTATTTCAAGTGAATAGAAAGTACTTTGGATTTTTGTTTTTATAAAGGGATTGCTTGGGCTATGGAACTTGTAATTTTGGTGTAACTTGTACTTGAAAATTTAAAGTGGTTGACTCACATGTTAACAATTCTGGTGGCAGTCTTGTGTCTACTTTTTATTTTATAATAGTTGGAATAAAGCTGTGCAGCGACACTATGATGATTGGCTACTAAAGAGATAAACTTTGTTTTGGTGGGGTTTTTTTGAGGGGGTGTCTTTTTTTTTTTTTTTAAATGTGAAATCCAGGAGGAATGTTTACTAATGCCAACTGCTGGGATGGCATTTTCGAATGAAAATTTAAGATGCCTTGTCTTGGGTGATGTAGGCAGTGGATCAGAAAAGTGGATATGGCTTTCCTTGTTTAGTTGTTATGTTGAAATTTTCCTTGTTATGCTCTGTGAGCCATGGCTACAATGTTAGAATGAAGAACTTTTTTTTTTATTGAGCTTGTTGCCATTTTACAGGTTAATTTGTGAACCACTGACTGAACAGAACAACTTTTACAGACCATAAAGTGCAGCCTTGTAACATGGAGTAACAGTCAAATAAAACGGAGTCTGTTGGGTAAAGTAATTTTTCCACATCTTTTGAAGAGTCTGTTCTTGAAGCAGGGGGAAGGTTGGGGCTGTAGGGTCATGTAGGGATGATTCATAGCAATACAACAGGTGATGGGATGGGATAAGGTTGGTACTAATGGTCTGGGCCACTAATGGCCATCAAGCATGGAAATATTCAGTGACGCTTCTACCTCTGCACTCCCCCTGTGAGGTCCCAAGGATGTAGGTGATTGGTTTATAAGGTGGGGGAGGGCATAAATTAAAAAGACTTTGTATTTCAGATGGAAAGTAATTTTAAAAGTATCTATAGGAACCATCCTAATACAGAAATGGTACAGCCTGTCTTAATCCATGTCCTTCACAGGTATTTTTCAGGTATGTGACATTATAAACTTGTATATGTACAAAAAACCCTGGTTGTATTTATACTCAAATTTAAACTTGGTATTTCTTCATACAAATTTGAGAAATACTGCTGTGGATAGAAAACCTTATTGGTAGCCTTGTGTTGCCTGGCAGAGGACTGCTTAGTCTCTGTTACCCTCTGTAAAGCTATGCGAGTTAGGTTTGAACGAGCCAGTATGATTACTCAAATTACTGCAGCCTGTCTTGGAGATATGAACTTGGCTTCTCTAAGCATGTTTCTGACCAGTTTTTTGTTCCACAGCTCACTTGCATGTTTCTGAAGTGCTGCATTGATGACGTAGATAAAAGCATAAGTCTGTCCATGACGTGTGCTGTTCTGAAGTTACTACAACATAGAGGCTTATGGGCGTTCTCTTCTTTGTATGCCTTTTTTTCCACTGTACCTCACACACGATATAGAGCCATTTCTTCCCTTGGAGCCCTGGGCCTGTCTTTGTGGAGAGAGAATCTTTGGGGCTAAAGGGTTTTCTCAAATATTTTTAGTTATTAGTCCATGTGGATTGCTAATTACTTAAATAACTATGTTCAATAGGCACCGAAATAAAGCCTTTATAGAGCTATTCACTTTTTAGATTAATTGGAAATAAGCTCATTAAACTAATGTTTCAGAGGAGAGAGAAGACTGATGATTGTTTCAGGGACAGTGTATAATTTCTGCACAGTACCTCATAATAAAAACATGCTATTAAAGACTTCCCTATGTTTAACATGTGTGGACAAAAAATGTTCTGCTGCTTATTCTGTTCCTTAAATAAGCACTAGTCTTTTGGCCTCGGGACCTCATTGACTGTGTCAAGAATTTTACCTGATTTGACACTTCCACAGTTTCTTCCTGAGAGCAGCTTGAATACCACTTACTCAGCAGTAAGTTAAATAAAATCAGCTAGGGAGAACAGCATACTGTAAATGATGCTGGTAACAGAAAAGACATGTAAAATGGCTTGTAAGATGATAACATTTCATAACATTCTGGAAAACAACCTCTCTTGTATTGATTTTTTTTTTTCCTTATTTTTTTATTACCCCCCCCCCAGTCTGCAAAGATGAAATGTAGTCTTCCAAGGAGTCTTATTCCTTCCTTGAAGACTTGCTATATTGATCTGAAACCACAGGGCTGAAATTGGTCATATTTTAACAGTGTTCCCTCTCTAATGACAATATATGTCCCTACTGTTAAAGTGGAAAACTTGCTGCAGTATTTCTCTTACTGGAATTTGTGGAATAGTCAGTGAGGGGCTTCTCTAAAAATCCCTTATGAGATACTGCAAATGGAATACTTCACTGACATCTGTCAGTGGATAGCAGGCTTCTGCAGATGTGATTTCATAGTCATGCTCATGAAAACATACCATTGATTTGTTGCAGAATACACTAATGGGGAGAAAGGAGGTTATGAGTAACCACCGTTTTTGTGTTTTCTTTTTGGCCTGATGCTTCACTTATCACAGGCCAACTAACCAACATGCTTCTTGTGCAACTTTGTGGTAAATAGAAAAAAACTTACAATCTCCTCAGGACAGGGGACAAGACAATTTCTCCATTTCTCCTACCTTTTTTGATGGATGATGAATTGAAAAGCTGCTGCATATTAATTATTCCCCACAACAACTGTGTTTGCTGTTGTTGGAAGTACTCCAAACTGTGTTAAATTAGAAAAAGTACAGGAGTACAGGATATACCATTAATGAAAGCTTTTCCCTCTGTGGAAAAAAAAAAAGGGAGAGACATTTGTAAGATAATATACACAAAGGCTTTTGGTGATTTATTTATTTTTTTTCTTTTTTTTAAGTCTGGGTCTGGAAACAAAGTACAGAATTTTTGGTGCTTTCCAGCCTTGCATGTTGTTTTGCCTCCACTGTCATAAGCCTGTTGCTTCAGAATGTGACAATGTATTTGTCATCTCTTAGAGGAACTAAAAATGTTAGATGAGTTTGAGAGTAGCAAATATAATCTTAAGCTAATTTGGCCTGGCCATTCAAACTTACAGCACTGTATATGCAATAATAGAATTACTGTATTTTTAGACATAGCAATCTGCAGGGTGAGGATAGACAACTGAAGGATGTCAAGAGTCTGTGCAAGTTTGGCTTTAGGGAAAATTAGGGACACAACTGGTCCAAATAACTTAAAGCAAACCCCTTAAATTTACAGTCTCTGAACAGATTTTTCTATTGTGGAAACCACACTATATACATCTAACATTGAGTCAACAAATAATCTAACTGTAGATATGTCTGCATGAACCATGTTTTAGAATCCTACTATAGTGAAATTTATGCTAGGAAAGTGGGCCTCAAGTGAAACAAACAAAGCCCATTATAAAACACACAGTTTGAAGTTACGAAAACTTTAAATATCCAAAATGTTTGCTCTTATCCAATGCACAGGAAAACCAGTTGGTTACTGTCACAAAGGATTGAGAACAGAATGAATTCAGGATGATGACTCTGATTTAATATAAACTGTTGCAGAAAATGGTGTTATCAAGAGAGCATAAAACACTAAGTGGGTGTATTGTTGCACAGAAATTATAAAGGCACGTTAGGCACAGATTTATAGAAATGAGATAGGAGCCGGCCAGTGAATTCAATATCCCCTTCCCTTTTGCCATCGAGTTGTTCCTATGTTCATTGCATGAGAAATCGTTACTGTAAGGTTTCACAGCACTTTCACTTAGGGAGGATAGTTTTAATTCTAACTGAAACTGTTATGGTCTCAACATATTAAATAGAAAAGGTTTTTGAGGCTAAAGTTTCAACAATTAAAAAAATCCCCTATTGTTCTGCCCATCTGTAATCAAGCCTTTTGGTAGGGTTTGTTTAAATCTGGTCGTTTTGGTATCTTGTAAGTAGACAGTTGTTACTAGTAAAACTGATGAATCTGGAGTGTCCTTCTGCAGTTCGATTTCTCAAGTTTCTAACATCGTCACACTGGATACAGCGATACCCAGGGACTGCTTTTACATTTTATTTAAGCGTATATGCCTACGTATGGTTAAACTTAAATTCTGAAGAAGTCTGTTTAAAAAGAAAAAAATCTCTACTGCTTGAAAATTGCTTTAATGTATTTTGAAATAGTGGAGTTTAAGTCATTGAGTGTTGGAGCCTGTGTGGGCTTTTAAAAGGTAACCACATGGTGTGACCTCCGCAGGTATCACCTACTTCGCATCTGATTCATGCTCCTTCTAATGCTTTAGACAGAGGGCTAAATGGCAGCTGAGTGAGATTTGTAATGTTTTTTAAAAGCCTTTATGTCCTGTTAATTAGCACAAAAAAAGGTCTGAATCTTTTGAGCATTGTGATTAGAATTATTACTTGTATGTTTTACTGAGCTTTTTATATGCACTTTTCAGTTTGTTTTAGATATGATTGTGCATTGTGGGATGACACTTCGATAACAAGCTAGGGGGAGAATAAATACCAGGTTACTGTGTAATAGCTGATGAAACTCAATTTTGTCATATCTAAAGGCATTTGGAGAAAAACAATCCCAAACTTTCATTCTAGATTCTGAACTGTCATCACTGAGAAAGGAAATCTTGGAGCTGCTGAAGTTAGCTGCATGAGATCAGTTATCAATAGTGGTCAAATGCACGTAGCATGCTGGAAGTCATTAAAACAAATGAAGAACCACATGAGAACTCTTTTTTTCCATTGAGTATAGCAATTCTACTGTGCTGTCCTTTCTTGCCCTTAATCTCAGGAAAGGTTATAGCAGAGTTGGAATAGATACATGACTGCTGAGGATAATTGAGGGAACAAAACATCTGCCATATAGGGAATGATTAAGTAGGCCATGGCTCCTCATACATGGGAGGACGTGTTAGGAAATGAAAGGTAGAAGGACGTAAACTCATGAGTAGTATGGAAAAAATGAGCAAAGAATGATTATTATACAAGTGTAGGAAATAGAAATAAATTATTGGCTGATAGCTTCAAAAGTACTGAAACTAACTGGTGAACTGTATAGTGATTAATGAAATGCTGAGACAAAATAGAAGTGGAATAATTGTTCATCAAAAAATATCATTAATCTACTAAATTGCAAGCAGGTGGACAGTGGTAAATACATCAGAAAGATATGACGTTATGCTTGACCTGCTTTTATGTCTTCAGACATCTCTTTGCCTTTGTCAGCAACACAACATTGGAGCTTTGATCTGGACCAGTAGATACTGTGCAGCAGGCCACTTCCCTTAAGTACCATGTGTCCGTAATGCATCTATTCAGCCTTTTCATGCGGGGTCTTGCCTGACAGTACTTCAGCATTGTGTGAATTCATAGCTTTTGCCTCTTCAGAGAGCAGTTAGACTTAGGCTGACCTTTTTTTTGTCATTAGTCACTTACATTTCAGGTGGTACCCAGCAAAAGTTCTGCTAATCCATTTCATCCAGGAGGGTATCCAATCTTGCTTTGAAAATACCATCAAGAAATGGAGCAGTTCCTTTGCTTGTTTATGAGTGACCTTTAGGACCTTTCACTGTTTTGAAATAAGGCCTCAATTTCTTAAAATCCAGTCAAGGTTCATCTCACATTACAGCTACTGATTTTGTTGTTATATTCTCTGCTCTTCTCCCCTCTACCCTGTGATGTATTTCCCTGTGAAGGTACTTAAATCCTGTAATGATCTCACTTCTGAATCTCTCTGAAAAACTAAACACACTGAATTCCCCAAGCCTCTTGTTGTAAGGTAGCTTTCTGGTCCTTGAATCACTTTTATGGCACTTCTGCACCCTCTCTAGTTTTCTACCAACCGCTTTAAAATGTAGACAAAAATACTGTGCTGTGTTACAGTAGCAGCCTCCTCCCTGCTATGTGCTCCATTGGTTTTCCTCTGTTCTGCCCTTCTGACCAATCTGTGTATGCAAGTTCATGTCCAGTTGATTGGCAGTGTTACACTCAGCTTCAGTGGCTGGTTCTGTTAACCAGATGCTGTGTTCCGAAATTTCTCAATTTTTACAGGGATCAAATAGTAGATAGAACTCTGGTATCAGCGGCATCATATGAAATTGAAAGCAGAGAATTTATCATATTATCTCCAAACTAAAAATGCCAACAAATACTCAGTTTCAATTTATTTGCTAGATACTAGCAACTTGGCTTATAAATCAAACTACAGAGCTTTTATAGTATGGAGATGAAAGTATAGCTAAAACTTCTCGAAACTCCTTTGAAGAGTTGATTCTTGCAGTATTTACTGATTTATTTTACTGATACAAAAATCTATTTTCTACCTTCTATCCAATACTGTGAATATATGTAATGTGGAGTTTTTAGTTCCAGTCCGAGAGCACTACAGTTGAGCTTGCATGGAGCCATATCTCTGCAGCTGTGCTGCTTTTATTTTTCAGCTGGTATCAGGTTTGTCCACATGATACTTCAGGAGTCTGTTTCTTTATAGAAAGCAAATTGGGGGAAAAAATTCCCAACAAAACCAAACTAACAAATATTTTACTTTTAAAGGTCTAAGTAGCATTTGGAGCAAATGTGTGTGAATTAAGTATTTAGTTGAAACTGCATAGATTTTCAGTGTTAGAACAGTATGAAACATGATAGCACATGTTTAAGGATGAGTGATGGATTACATTCTGAGTGTGTTTGTGGAATAAATAACAGATCTTAAGATGACATGTTTCTTTTTATTAGGTGCGATAGTACAGTGAAAGAGAAACCAGCTCACTTTTATCTCTCAGGTTGGGTTTTTTGTGTTTGTATTTCCTCAAGAAAACAGTTTCACCAGTTTTTCCTTGAGAAAGTAGTTAGGCTTTTTGGAATTCATAATTGATAAGTAGAACTTCTGCTGTTTGACTACCTTAAATATTTGAAATGTAATTTCTACTGCTTCAGAGGAGAGTGTTCTGATTTCTGTTTGTGATGTGCTTAAGCTGGAGATCAAGAGGTTTGTAGCTTGTTTTTCTGTTCTGTAGCTGATATTGTCACACATTAGATGTTGGAAGCCCTTGTGGTAGTAGCTCTACATGGAGAACATGTCATTCATTGTAGCAGCTGCTTTACACTGCATTTATATTTAAATAGGAGAAAGTGATCTAGTTTGAATTTTAAGAGGTGTTCCCATGGCAAAGTAACTTGCTGTCTTGTCTTTTTCTTCACTGTTGATTGATCCATTTGCTTCCTTATCCCCAGGAGTGAGGAGGAAGAAATCTAGAGTGAAAAAGCCTTCATTTAGGAGTATGCTGATTGCTTCCTAATAGCATTTGAGTTCAAAAGACCAGAGTCCTCTGGGTCTAGTTTATTTATATAGTTTTAATTAGAACTGAACCTCATTAATGAAAATGTGCAAAAATAAAACCAAACCAAGGGCATCTCTTTAAATCTCTTTAAAGTTAAAATACATACATTGTGAGAGTGGCATTTGTGTTTAATCTAGGAAGCTGTGAGTTTGCTGCATTGTGGTGTTGGATTCAGCTGTTGCAAGGGATCTTATCCATACAGACCTTTAGTATTCATCAGGTTCTGAATTTTCCTAAATTATTTATTATGTATTCCGATGTAAACTTTTCGAATCATCGGCCAGGTACCTGTGTTCCTGGCTTCTAAAGTAGAGTTTGAATGTAGCTGAGCAAATGATTGCCCACTTGTTTATAACAGATGATCTCTGTTTTATGAAGAAATACTGGGGTGTTATTTGATCAGCCTGAAGTTGGGACTCTATTGTGCACTCTGAGTGATTAGAGCAGTGGGAACTGTCTCTCTGGTTACCTATCTAGAATTTTTTGGATGATGAAGGAATAGAGCACTACTACAGTTCTAGTGGGGTTTTTTTGAGGGGGTGGTTTTGTTGTTTGTTTTTTTCCCCAAGCAGGATGTGTGAGCAGTTGCACTGCTTTATTTAACTTTTTTTAAAACCTAAGCAGTATTTTCCTATCTTTGCTTTTTCTGGAAATAAAACTATAGCTCAGTCTTGTAAGCCACTGGATGCTGGGGGCATCTTTTGGAAGGGCATGTCAATCACAGATTGTTAGGGGTTGGAAGGGACCTCAAAAGGTCACCTAGTCCAACCCCCCGCCAGAACAGGGTCACCTAGACTATACACGATGCTTACTATAGCAGCAGCATGCTGACAAAGCAAGATTCTGTTTACAGTGACTCCTAAGGTTCTGTGAGTACTGTGCTGGTCCTGGTTTGAAGAGAGATAGACAGACTGATGGGGATATCAGAGAGCTTGTTTTCTGCCCAGCAGTACCTCTTGTGTGGTTGGGACTGGAGCCTTTCAGACACTGTTAATGCAGGGGTAATGCACAACAAGCAGGTTGCAGTGGTAGCAAGCAAGCTTAAGTCCATTTTGTGGCTTTATCATAAAAACAGAAGCTTCATTTTTTGTATGCAATTTTGTCACAAATGGAAGTGTTTGGGACAGAAAAAAACATGAACCAGTGTGCTTGTAGTAGGTTAAATTTGTGATTCTGCTGGGTTGCAAGCATGATTCTCCACGTTGAGAAGTGCATTGCATGTATTTACTTGAACTTTGGAATCATTCAGATTCTCCTCCCTCAGTTTTAAAAAGGAGGAATGCGTAGAGAACTTAAATGCATGCAACATATGGCTGAAATACCACGTATACCAAAGATCTAAAAATCAAAGTTGCCGTTTCCATGACAACTGTAGCTGAGCCCAAGAGTTCTCCTCATAAAGACAGCAGCCATGCGCAGCTAAAGTTCAGAGTCTGGGAACCTGATTGCTAGGATGCTTTAGGGTCCGCATATAGATCTCTAGGGAGGTGCTATTTATGTTTGTATCCACTTGTAACTTAGAGTGTCACTTGTTCCCAGCTACTGCCTACAAAACACACTGATGGGAGTAGAGTGTTTTTATGGTATCTAATTGATATGTCTGACATGTGGCAGATGGGAATAGCAAACTAAGAAGTAATACCACCTTGACAAAGAGGAGTTTTAAAAGGAAAAGGAGCATTTCTATCTTTAATTTTGGGAGCAGGGAATGATGAGGGCTTTGATCCACAGCTTTTGCTAATCGGAATTGTTTATATGAGTATCCATGTATCCATAACCATATTCTTTCTGTGCAAAGACGCTGATCTCGATTACAAGAAAAATCAGGCTATTCAACTTCTCTGCTGTAGTACCACTGTGTTTCAGTCATGTCAGGTGGAAATTTTTCTTCCATCTGATGCTAATTGTTCCCATCTTTCACAAAATTGGTAGAGTGAGTCTTAGCCACAGTTAGTCAAGGTAGTGAAGTGAATGAACCAATATCCTAGGTGTAGCCAGTTCTGCATCACCATGGGGTTGCACTGATGTATTTATCATGCTTAACTCTACTTTAATACAGTTTTTGGATTTGTAGTGGAAGAGAAATTGGATGAGATTCATTACTATTTACCCTTTTTTTGAGTATCCAGACATAGAGATAAATCAAGGGTGGATTAACCAAATCTGTCGGCAAGTTACTTTCCTTCGTCCAGGCTATCCAGCAGAGAAGCTTTATTTTTCTCAACTGAAGCAAATATTTCAAGTCCCCCCTGCCTTTTTTTTTTGGCTAGTCTCCAATTTCATCTAACCATCCTTCATTTTAAAGTATAAAATGAGTAATCCAGACATTTTAATTATTTTTGAACAAAAGCCATATTACTTAAGGGAATAAATAATAACAACAACATCCTGTATTTTTTTCCCAATTAAGAAGTAACACTTTTAGTTCATGAAAACTCTTAAATGTAATTGAACTTTTAGTAACCCCATTCCTGTAACTGGTTGACATTTCTTTGATTTCAAGAGTTCAAACCTTTACTACTGGTACAGCCTGTATAATAATAGAATTGTTCCTTTTGGCTGCTATGGCTCCTCTATATTAACGTATCTTGGTGGCAGTACTTGAGTTTGGTCATCATCTTTCTAGAATAATTCAAGAAGATTTAATCCTCTGGTGATATGAGTTAGTCTTTCCAAATGTGCTGTTATAAATCCACGTGAGGACTGAGCTGTTGGTGGTTAGCAATCAGTGCTAGCACAGTAGATTGAAGCTAGGTGTTTAGGAATCTGGTGCCCCTCCTTTATAAAAGATTACTCATTCATGCTCACAGATGGATTTTGCCATCTTGGTTTTAAGTGATTCTTTGTCTCATGGGCCTGACCTTCCTATCTGCCAAAGGTTGTGGTGCTCCTTGCCAGAGATGGTAGAAGGGGCTTTGTACCAGCTCATGGACCTATTTACATGGAAATCCCTCAAGGTTTGATGTGAACTCTAGACTAGAGTCTCTTGGCTTAAGGAACAGCATAGTAGGCATGCATTGGGCTTTGGATTGGGTGCTCAAAGGCATTCAGGCAGTTTTATCACTAACTGCTTTTTTTAAGGAATTAAGGGTGAGAGTAGAGAAAGGCTTCATAATCAAGGCAAGGATACGTGAAGTGTCTGGCTACCTTCACTGGTCAAAAATTTCCAAATACAATATGAATTTATCTTTAATGTCCTATTAATAAAGAACAGGAAACCCATTAAAATATTAGCAAATGCCTAGCAACAAATTCTCTTCTGCTTTCCAAAATTTGGAAAAAGTTTGTGGACAATGTCGCTTAGCCTCATTCTTCTAAAGTCAGTGCTTTGTGTTACAAGCAAGAGCACCCTCATGATTTAATATGCTATAGATGATGATTGCAATACAAGCTATAAGTTACTTTTTAAGTAACATTGATTTTTGAGGACTGTATATGATGCTGTATTTCCTGAAAAATGGTTTTACAGTTACATTTTTTTGTTATTACTTGAAATAATTTTATATGCTTTAACTTCTGTCATTGAAGTCTTGACTCATGCATCAAGTTTAGAAATCAAGTTTATAGGTAGCGTTCTTGGAAAAAGCACCACACAAAGTGAAATATTTTTTTCTGATTCTTGAAGCATTACAGATGTGTTGCAGACTGAATATGAATGCTACTGAACCAAAATTCTTAAATAGTATTTTCAGAACTAGTACATTGGAAAATAAGTATTTTCACTTCAGTTATTCTTTACATCCAAGCTCAAGTGATAGTCTTCAATTTCTATAAAGTACATGAGACTGCATGACAGTGAAGTTGCAGATTTTCTGAGTGACATAGTGTTTTAGACTGTGCAAGTTGTGTCATCTGTCATGATTCTGGAGATGCTTGTGAATAAGAGCATTTTTTTTCCTCGTCATTTAATGGCAAAAAAAATTCACTACATTTTGCTAGATTTGAAAGATTTAAAACCAGACTTTTCTAGACTGATATTCCAGGCTCTATATTGTTAATGAAAAGTCTTCTGAGAAAAGCTTAAGATTTTTTTAATTATTTTTTTTTAGCCAACTATATATAATTGATAGATTTCCTTTGAAAGTAATCTTTAAATATAGAACTCAACTGTCTCTGTTAAAATGATTAAACATTGATTAGCAGGAGGCAAATCCTATTTTACCCAGCCTGATTCACAAATGAGGAGGGTTGGTGAGAGAGAAGTAATTGCCATCGACAAGACTGTTAGCATTACGTTTCAGTGCTGGAAGCACAGATGGGTTTCAGTTACTCTGTTGGGTTGAGCCTTCTACCCCCAAAGCTCTGTGAAGGCAGCATTTTCTGAGGGGTTTCGTAACAAATCACGACTCTGGTGTGTCAGATTTTCTTCCCTGAGAACGTTTTTCTTTATTTGTCCCATGTTCCTCTGTACCATTAAGGTTTTCATACTCTCCTGTTGGGGTTTTGTTTGTTTGTTTGTTTTTAGATTTTGGAAATACAACTGTTTAACAACTCCTGTGTTCAATTACGTTTGCTTTCAGGCATTTCTGAAATACTGATTTTTGCCTGGGGGAGAATGTAAATGAGAATGGATGGCTCTTAAACTTTGCACATCCTCATTCAGCCTGTTGCTAAACACACAAGGAATCATTGTACAATTCAGAATCTATCTTTCTAATTAACATTAGTGAAGTCTGGCTAAAATACTTAAACTATATTTTTCCTTGCCTAGAGGATGTCTGGATTCCAAAGTAGAATATACCATGGGATCACAGTGCTTGGTAGTTTACTACTAGGGGTAGAATTGTTTTATATTTAGAAGAGTTCTTTGAATAAAGTCCATCAAGCTTTGGTCCTAAGCAGAGATCTGGTGATAATGTGATTCATCACTTTAAAAGCAAGTCAATAGAAGGGGAGTCATTGAAAAATAAAGTATGAAAGCACATAAATAGTGGATGCTACATATTGAAGCAAGTTCGTGGAAACAAATACATGGATGTAGTCTTTGACTTCTTGCTAAATAAAGTTCTTTGTGAAAACATTGTTTAACTGCTTCATCATTGTCTGGGACAATTGGTATAAGCTGCCACTTGTATTTTGGAATGTGGAAGTCTGCATGGAACAGATAGTTTGAAATATCTTAGAATACTTATATGAACTAATGTTGGTTTTAAATAGCAATGGCAAGATGAGCCTGGGGCTTCCTCTAGCTGAGGGTGAATAATGAAATATTTAATACAGTGACAAGTTGTGAGGTTTCTAATAATGGTCTGGGTCGATCAAGATCAACTTTGTGAGTTGGGTTTTTTTTAATGGTGATCTCCATCCAAATAATGTGCTAACTTGACCCAATGCTTAGCCCATCTGGGCTTATGTCCATGGGGTCATTAAATAAAGCTTTCTACTTTCTGGGCAAAGACTCAAACTCCTACTTAAACCATTGTAACTAATTGCTCTACATGTTATGTTAGGATCATGTAGGAACACATTGTACTGTGACTTAGGTTCTCCTTTATAAAAAACTTAATGCTTTGTAGCTCTTGTATTTTATCAGTGTAAATAAAGATCGCCCAAGGAAAGGGTGAAGTGAACACAATTGCTATTCAGCTGAAAAGTGTTTAAGCTTTCCCTGACTACTCTATAAAGTATTTAGTACAGGAAAGAAAGACTTGTGAACAAAGAATTAAGTATTTATTAATGGTATTTGGAAAGGAGAATAGTGCAAAACACTTATCCTGAAAACCCTCTGCTAGATTATTTTCCCCTTTCTTTTAAGAGCAGGAATTGAAAATGTGAAGTGTGCTTTTCAGATCTTTGAAAATCCTTTATTTTTTACTATTCTGTGCTGTCTGACCTTACAAATCTGTGCTTTTAGAAGCAAAGAGGTGAGGAAAATGGACATTTAAATCTGCCTGCAGTCCAAACAGACTTATTAAAAGCAATTTTGTGTATTTTCTTACTAGTAAAAAAAACCCAGAGCCTAACTCATCCATTCACCTCTGCTTTTATGGTCTTTGTTGTTTTACTTCTGACTATTAGGTTTGCAGCAGACCTGTGAATTTCCAGTTTTTATGTACCATATGGATAAATTAAAACAAGCATGAATTTACCAGGATGTAACAGTAATGATCTAGGCAGTTTATCCCCTCTCAGTCATGTAAGCTTGAAATAATCTGCCATAGTAGGGCATTAAATGTGCACTCAGGACACCTGGGGTTTTTTTTGGTGATACTTCCATTTAAGTTATAAAAAAAAACCAAACCTGTTTCTTGGATTACCTGTGGAATATTGCTTAACATTTGCATAAACATACATTTACCAAGTTGTACCAAGAGGGAAAACGCAGCATAATCATATCATAATTGCATAATCAATTCACTGTGATTATATTTTCTCCCTTGATGCAATTTAGTAAACGGGAGTTCGGGTGAATATGAAACAGAATTTCTTGCTTACTGTGATTTCTTTGGTTAGTTCTGGGTGGCTTTTTAATTTCAGAAATAGCAAGAAATATCCTTTTAATTAATTTAAGGATTTTTTTTCCTTAATGATGTTTTCAGACTACACAGGTCCTTTTATAGAGGGCAGATCTGTTTCTTGTGCTTTAAGATTCTGTATAGTCTAGATTTAAACCAGAACAATATGAAAAACAATACATAAAATACTTTTTCCATGAGTATTTGTTTGATTATTCAACATTTTAAACATTCCTTTTAGAGGAGCTAGGGATATAGCAAGTCTTCGTGAGCAAAAAGGGTCACAAAAGAAGAGGAGTTTAAGATCTGGAAGCTACTTTTGGTGTTTGGAGGAGAAACTATTTCCTAATTAATACAGAATAAATACAAGAAAATAAGGTTTTTTACAGTAACACTCCCAATATTTACAGGCATTTGTCAGGTAGATTTTGTAAGTCTACTTTAAACCTTACTGTAATTTTCTTAATTGTGCATGATATGACTCAGTGGTAAGCAGCATGTGAAGTATCCCTGGCTATAATGTTGATTCATGCACATTGTACAGTATGCAGGGCTTCGTGCTGTGTTTGTATAGGATACAGCATATATTCCAGTTGCAGTTAGTGAAACAGGGATAGATGTCCTTATATGGGCAAATACTCAAAAGTGCTAGAACCTTGTTGTGGAAGTTTCTTATTTCAGTGAGGTGTAACGAGGTGGAGGTGGAGGAGAGGAAGCAATAGAAGGTGTATAGGTGGTCCTCGCAAGTGCCATATGCATATAAATTAACTAGATGCTATCTACTTTAAAGTGTATTGCTATTTTAAATTTGAGTAAGTGTTGTTGAGGAGCTCTACCAGTAAAAGTACAATACAAAGTCTGCTGGAGTAAATTGCAAGGCAGTCATAGCTTTATAGCTCTGATTTAGAAAAAAATGGCACGTAAGCTCTTCCCTGAGACAGGTAGTAGCTAAATGCAATCAATAGCGATGTTCAGAAGGAGTGGATGAGTACTTCTTTGAGCAAACACACACATTGCTTCTCTTCATGCACTTCGACATCCTTTCAAACTTTATCAGTACTCCCAACCACGACTTTTGGCACTGTAAAGTGTCCTGGGTGCATCTGTTGCTAATAGAGAAGGTGCCTAATGGCTGGGGCATGGGTCCTCTGGGTCTAGTTTCTGCCCTCACAGTTTTGCTGAAAAAAGGTGGTTATGTGCATGTTTCTTTACCTGCTGGTAGTTTCAACACATGATAAAGTTTGATAAGAGCTAACTCAACTGACTTTGCCTGAGGTTGTTTTAGGAGAGCTCACGTAATCCTTAAAGATTATTTTTCTAGAGAAAAGGAAGTAATAGCTGATAGAGGACAGTGGTCAAGAATCATAAGGTATAGACAGGTCTTCTTAGGTCTATGACCTGAGGAAAACAACCTTAAGAAATTTCTGTACAGATAACTATTTGTGTATTTGGATTGTGCAGACATAACTTCATGGTTTCCTTAATTAGATATGAGTTAAGTTACATGATTTCTCAGCTCTCTAATTGTTTTAACTTCAGTGAGGTAGTAGTTACTAGCCTACATGTTTACTAGACAAAGGCATAAGATTTCTGAGGTTTACGTTTGTGAATTTTGGCCTTGCTCTTTACTAAGCAATATTTATGACAGCAAATTGGTTTTGAACAAATACATCAGTTTCTGCTTGGGTAACAATGGAGAAAATGATCCTGATTTTTTACAAGCAAAGTGTTTAACTGTTATACAGATATTCATAGAGATGTCTTAAAACATTTTGGGTGTTACTGTGAACACTTCTGTGATGCACAGGATGTGTGATTATCTCCATCATACAAGAATTAAAAAAAAAAAAAGGTCTCCTAAACAAATCAGAAAGAAAGCCCCAGAAACAAGATTTCTGATAACAAATCATTTTAAATGTGACTGGTCCTGTACAAGTGAGTGGAAATACTCATGTGCTTAATTACCTTGTTCAACTGGAGACTGAACTATTAGCAGTATCTTCAACCGGTACAGGAATAGGTGTTTACCTTGCATGCACAGGTCCAAGAATCAAACTCCTGGGGCATATTGATGGTGGATGTGCTGTCTAAGTGGGCTCTCCTCCAGTTATGGAACACCGAGCAGAGCTTTTTTTCTAGTAGAATGATTAAGTGTTGCTTGCAAAATTGCTTTAGCTATCTGTTACTGGTTTAGAATTTCTAATTTTAGGAAGTAATACTCCAAAATCTTGAAATACACAACTTAAATTTGCTTTCTTTTCCATTAAAATGTTTGTCACTTACATCCTGAAAGCTGAGTCATATTACACTGAAACATGTAAGATCTTGTTGGATAATTTTGTGGGCTTGGTTTTTGTTTTGTTGTTTGTGAAGGATTTTTTTCGCTAGCTTTTTAAAGGCATCTTAACTGTCGTTATATTCTGTTTTCAGGTATCCCATAAGTTATTTTTAATATTACACTGAGGGCGAAGAGTCTTTGGGAATTTTACTTTTCTGAAAGGCAGTCTAGAATACAGACATATTATTTATTCATTTCTCAATGTTCTAGATGTCTTAGGGATGTACTTTGACGTGCATTATTTCTGGCAGCAATGCTGACTTAGGCATACTCCACTCCTCCTTCCCTTGCTGCTCGTTCTAAATTCTGTATAATCTTTGTTGGATACAGAGGTAAACTAAATCTTACACTTCTTTTACCACAAAGCAAAAGTGTTAGTGGGAGGCTTAAGGACAGAAAGAGCAGTGGAGGATGTGGATATTGCTTAAATATCTGTGTATTGGTGGGAGGCTGTTTCTGTTTCTTTCCTTTATTTCCTCTGAAAATAGATACTTCTACGTAGAGAGAAGCTAGCATCCGAGGTGTTGCTGCTGGACATTGGAATAGGAAATTACAGAGTTGATCTCACAGTAGGGGTAGCAGGAAGAGGGTGAAAAAACATACCCCAAGAGTAACTTACTCTAAATATGTATCCTCTGTAAGATCAGATTCCCCCCCGCCACTTGTACGGTTAAACTATTAATGAAAGCATGGTTGAAGGTGTGTTTAATCCCGTTGTGTAGCACTGATGAAGAGTAAAGAAAGGTAGGCAAAGGGGACAGAAAAGTAACGTGATATGATGTTTATTTCTACTTTTTCTTTGTCTAAAGTTGACATGTTCAAAGTCACTGGAATCAAGACTTCATAAAAGATGGAGGATTGCAGTTCAGGTTTTGGGAAAGAGTCTTCGTTGTTTCCGCTTTGGCATTGGGTATAGGTTATTCTTTAGTCCTGCATCTTCCATGGTAACTGTTCCTGTGGAAGTCAGCAGAGATGCTCTACTAAGGCTTTTTCTCCATCTATTTGTTGAATACTTTTTTTGTCTTACCAGTATCTAAAACAGATAGGAAGCCAGAAAGTTAGATGACATGTGCTTCAATTTTCCTAAAGACCGTGATGGTTTTGGGCAGATGGTGCAGTGGTTTTAGAAATTGGCTGGATTGGAAAACGCAGTTTGATTTGAAGGCATAAGGCCTTCAGTTGTGAAGGTGAACTGCTGTCTGAGTTGCAAGAGATTTACTGCTTGCTCTTTCAGTAGCCTGGAAAATATATTTGTTTCCAGCTGGCCAAGTGATTGCAGCTTTTCTTTGAGGATTTGAATGAAACTGTAGGTATCCATCTTTGTCATCTTTAGACTTGATTACTATTGCACACATTTTCTTTACATACTCTATGCATGGCATTTTGCTCTAATCAGCATTTCTAAGTGAAACTGCTTGTAATTGAGCTTGCTAGCCTAACATGCTTTATACTTTGCATTATTTAAAAGTTTGATCTGGAATTGCTTAGGATTTGATTACCTGGCGTTTCATATACCCAAAGACTGACTTTATGGGGCATATATTGATATATATCTGGGCATGCTAGCAGCCTGCACAATTAAGACCATTCTGCTTTTCATGAGAGCCTGAGTCTTACCATTTCTGAGTCTTGATACATTAATCTCAGCTGTCGATGTGGATTAGTAATTTTTTCAGCCTTCTTGCTTACTGAGATCCCTCCCATCGTAGAATTTTCTGGCTTGGACAGATTTTCCTTAGTTCTTGGGGTTTTTTGCATCATGCAACTGGTAGTGTGTCTTGCAGTTACTTGTGAGTAGAATTGTACTATTTTTAAGCCTCTGAATGTAGTTGGAAGTTCTGCACTTATTAAAAAATAAGGCTTTGGTTTTGGCAGCAGTAAAAATAGAAGACTGTAGGGATTGTATCTGGAATTTGCAGCTGCTGAAAATGGTATTCATGGATTCTTTATGCACACTTGATATCACACCCCCAAAAAACTTTCAACCCCCCAGCATCAGTCTTTTTTTTCAGGCTTTTAAGACTTCGTGAGCTGTATGAATACTGTGACTGCCATTAAAAGAAGAAAACAACTAATTTAACCGCTGATACTTTGATAGTACTTACTTACCTACCCTGAAATACCTTTACAGATACAGCACTTTAAAAGCAAATGCGACAATATAAACAGCATCTGAGGAGATAAATAAATAGCTTGCCAAATAGCGTGCTTTATTTATGGCCTGACAGCTTACTTGTACAGTTGGACATACAGACTTAGACAGGCGTATTTCAGAAGGCACTTTAGAAATATTTCTCAGTACCAGCTCTATAGAAAACCCATTGACCTGTAAAAGTATGTTGCTGAGTGCTGTATGTTCATCTGAATGGCAAATGTATTTTGTTATTCATTACTGTTGTTTGTGATCCTGAAGATGCTCTAATGCATACTTTACTTAACTCAGGCGTTTCTCTGTACGTGCAATTGATGTTCCTCTGTTTTCATGTGATGTAGGGCAACAATAGCGAAGAGTGGCCCTCAACATTTGATTACAAGAATAAAGATACAAAAATTCTGGAAATAGCCTGATGCAAACAGTGCCTACACTTATAGGACAACACTATTGTTTTCATCTTTACCTTTAATGTGTTTAGTAATGGGAATGTCCTTGACCTCAGGACACTTCACCTCCCTTGGAGGAAGATTGAAAATTTGCGTTTGTTTCTCTTCATTTCCTTTAGATATCACATTACTGACTTGTTTTTAATACCATATTAATGGATTCCCTTGATATTTTGAAAAAAAAGTCCCTCATCCCATCTTGTAACAGGAATATCGCTGATTCATCTATTGGTAAACACAGTATGACACAAGGGAAACAAAACAGCTCTTGAAAGAAATCATTGAAGTTATCTAGTTATCTCTGAGGGGACAAAACCAAAAAACCCCAACAACAACAACAACATAATGGAAATGAGAGAGAGAAACAACTCCCAATTTATGGCTATAAATACTGCTTCATCTCAGTGGTGAACAGGAAATCCCTGGTAGGGAGCTGCTTGGTCAGTGAGTAAGTGCTGGGGTTTGCATGTATGTATGAAACAGATACTCCAGATATTTGCTGCAAATAGATAAGTAGCCTGTTACCCCTGACTCCTATTACAGTGTTATCTCTTTTTTTTCCTGTGGCTTACATAAAATCTAGAATTCCTTTCAGTTTAAGATGCAGAATGTCAGCTTTTCTTGCTGACACATTCACAATTTATTTGCCCAGAAAAAATACACAAAGTTAAAGGTCTTTTAAAAGATATATTACAGAATATAAGTGGAAATATTTACCCCTGTTTTCATTCATGTGAGAGAAGAACTTGAGATGAATAACATTCAGGTCATATTTGGTATGTAGTAATAATTAAATTCTTAAGAGATGTGAATTTTAAAGTTAAAGTAGGCGGCTATCTATCTTGCACAAAATGAGATGAGGAGGCCTTTTCTTTTACTGTAAATTGTAATGAAATTCTAGAACACATTGACAGGCTTTTCAGTGCTTCAGCAGGACTGCACTAAAATGCTTGCTCTTTTCCTTGGGGTATCTTCTGTTACTTTAAAATGTACTGCAAACTAGTCATAACAATATTTTTTTTTTGTGGTGAACTAAGGCCTGGTTTTTACATTGACATTATCAGCTCAGCTTCTTTTTGCTGCCAGAAAAATTCAGTAAGCTTTGTAGTGGTGCTTCCAGCTATATTACTTGTGTTTGTTTGTTGGTATAGTGCATTATAAATACCATTAAATCCTTAATAAAAAAAAATTAATGTAAATCATGTCTGTAATATGTAGAAGTCAGCTGAGGCTGATTTGCATAGACAGAGGTTGTATGCTGATTGATTACATCCATTACAGTAAGGCTGTATTTGTTTTAAACAACAAATGGGTAATTATGTGCAGACTGCCAGGTATAGAAAGTAATTCGCAGGTAGATAAATTATAGCTCTTGATCTCATTGATTGGATCTGCTGTGGGACTATTGATTCCTATTTGTAATGTTTCTTACCAGGACTGTAGAAAAATCTGAAAATAGGGAAAGCGGTCATAAACATCTACATTCCTCTGAATTTTAGGATATTGGAAGAAAGATCTGCTTTTGGGGCGTATTCTTTCAAAATAGTAATTTAGATTATCGAATTCTTAAAGCTGTATTTGTCCTAGTAATTGTGTAACAAGAATTACACAGCTCTTAAGGTATTGAAGGGAGTATGAGAGCTGGGAAGAGGTAGTGTGTTCCATCGCTAGGCTTTGGAGTATCTTGAATTAGAAAATAAATAGTTTGAGAGAGAGCATGCCTTTCCAGAACCTCCTGTGATTTAATTTCTAAAACTCTGATTAGTAAATATTATATCATTAATTGGATAGACTAGATTATGGATTTATCATTTCTTGTTCTAGCCAGCAAGTGAAACCAACTGATTGATTATAAAATGTGGTCAGTATTAGATTTGTTTTAAAATTTTCATTAAAGCTCTTAATTCAGTTGATAATTTTGTGAAGATACAATGGTATGTAAGGGGTTTTTCTTTAATGAATCTAATTCTTTATGCTTAGAATATGAGTTTACCCAATGTCTCCAAGACAAAATAAATCACAATATTTGATAGAAAGGACAAATACTAACATTGGTCGTGGAAACTGCAAGATACAAAGAATTCTCTGATCTCCAGAAGCACAAAGAAGTGATTGAAGTACTTTTAAAATCAATTTTAACATTGAGTATTAAAATGGAAAAACAAAGTAATAATGATCTCAGCCTAACAAGTGGGATGCTTACAATGGCCAGCAATCTTCCCTCATCAGAACTAGCTGTCATCCAAGGAGCAGGCTGAGGAATGCAGCCAGGTTCTTATGTAGCACTGTATCTATTTTTGAGGCTAATGCTCCTGACATTCTCCTTTGCAATTTTGGCATGACTGTCACTTAACAAAGAATTCTTCCAGGGAAATAAAGCTCCCTCTTTTAACAAGCTAAATAAATATTGTGTACAAATTTACTATTAAAAGGGAGAGTGCCCTTTTGCCAAATACTCATCTAAGTCACATACTCCCTAATTAATAATCTCTTTTAAAAAATCATTACACAATTACTACTTGTGTTAGGGGGGAGGAGGAACACATATCTTGGGTGACTATGCCAGAACTTCTTTTCACCTAGCTTTGAAACTGCTTGAACACGCTACCAAATCATTACTAATAGAGAGCAAGAAACACCACATGCTACCAGGCCTTGCTAGAGCAATATGTGAAGTTTGCAGTCAGAAATATACATTAAACTACATGAATTTTGTGTGTGTGCAGTTGCAACAGTGTATTTTATGTAGCATGATACTCTGTCCGCATGGAAACCATGTTGGTAGAACTAAAATTTGAGGACAAATTCTGCCAATTCTTGGTAAACGTCCAGCTGCAGTGTAGTAACTTACTGGTTTTTCTCAGGGAAAACTCCAAGATAGTTAGGTAAGATAAGGCTGTTAACTGAAATGTAAAGTTTTGTTGAATAAACCTTGTCCCTGATGGAGACACTGATATTTATAGATTTATTCCCCCCCCGCCCCAGCTAACCCTTCACTAACTGGTATGCAGCACTCTTTCTGTCTCTTTATACAGGTGCTAGCAACTTGGTCCCATGCTAATAAACTCTTTGAAGCCAGTTATTCTTTTTCTCTCAAGGGGCCTAATTAGTACAGTTAAGTTTAACTAAGCACAGTTCTCTAAAACTGTAATGAGTTTTGAAAGTGTCACTTCTTGTCAGTCCTGACACTTAAGACACTTGCCCACCTGGTTTCCGATTTGGTGGGGTTTTGTTTTGGTTTGGTTTTTTTCCTCAAGCATATAATTTTGTTTAATTTGAAGTGCACCACAGAAATGAGATGGGGAAAGGTAAACTTTTGATGACAAACCTTTTTTTCTGATAGTTATGTGGTGTCTATTGTCATCCTCAAGTGACACCAGTGAACTAGCTGATTTTGGTAAGATATTGCAGTTCATGCAATAAGGTAATTGAATTATCTGCACTGAGTGTCATGTCAACTTCATTGCTATCTTGAGTCTCTGCAGGAAGCAAGATTCAAACCTAGCACAATATGTTCTTTTAATCCAGCTACTTCAGTGTCAAGTTCCCAAACAGGTAATTTTATGCATATTAGAGAACTGCATTAGTAGTAAAATAGGGCATAAGGTGATACTGCAGTACAATAAATCCTGCCTAGCTATTTGGCAAAACATTCTGGTGAAGAAGTAGAAAATAAAATGTGCACGCTGGTATGCAGCTCAAGTTTTTCTGAGAAAGAAACTTGAATAAGATTTCAAGACACCTTTCTGGAAATATCAGCTCCTCTTTTGGATAAGTGAGGACTACAGAAAACTACAGGTTGAACTGATAACACTGTTAAGGTCTGAGCCTGGGATTTGTGCGGTCTGGCTTCACATTCTGTGTGTGTGTGTGTGTGTGTACGCATTCACAAATTACTTCTTTGTGCTATGCTTCCTTGTTTATAAAATGGAAAATACCTCTTCAAATCTCAAAGGAGTTTGAGGAGATTAAATCCATAAATTCTGGAGGTATGCAGATTTCATGGCAGATGTGGCCATCATGGTCCTTCCAGAAAATCCTAAGAAACAAGAAAGCACCACCCTGCCCTAAAACACTATAAACACAATAGTCAAGTTAAGGACCATTGTGTACTAATTAGTACTTTTAAGAAATATTTCTTTTTTTCTCTCGTTACAAAAGTCTTTTATAGAGAAGATGCTCTGTTTTAGGAACATACCAGCTTGGAATCAAATAGCTATAGATAAATATAATGACATTTTCTTGGCATTAGCTGTGTTATTCTTTCTCATTACTTCTATGAAACAGTCCCTGTACAACTTTAAAAACACTCCCCTTGCTAGGAATTTAAGCTTCAAGGCCAATATTCATTTAGTAAATAGTTGCAATCATTGCTAAATTTGGTAATTACACTGTGGTAGGTTGTTTCCCACACCAGAAGTGAAAGAGAAGAAACTGGAGTGTGTTACAGGGAAGAAGGAGCAGCTCCATTGCAACATTCCAGCCCTTTGCAATACCCAAGGTGGGGTGGAAGATATCTCTGTACATTTGGAGAGACCTTTTTAGGAACAGAGTTTAGGAGTCAAGCACTGTTGAGTTATCAGAAACTCAGATGGGAATTAGTTTTGTAAGGAGGAACATTGTTGCTAGGTACTTTCCCACTGACTACTCTCCCAGTCATGGAATCTTGGAGGGTAAGAGGAGGAAGGAAGGAAGGAATCTATTCAGGTATATACTGAAAAGGAATTACTTGCAGAAACTACTGATATTTAGCAGCTTTGATTAAGACAGCTCTCCCACAAAGTGCCACTCACTGTTAGCTTTCCATAAGGCTCATTCGTACATGGAGTGAATGGGAGGCTTGGCCAAGTGGGAAAACTATGCCATCCTTGTGGAGCTGCTTTCCGAAGTATATCTGTAGATTCCTTTGACATGGTAAATGGCTTCTCTGATTACACCTATGAAGATTTTTACAATTAATAGTTTGATTTATTTTTTTTCTTGTATGAATTTTTCAGTTATTTTTGAAATAACTTGTCAGTGTATTCACTTCTTTCAAGGGTCATTTAAAGCAATGAAAAAGTACATTGTATAAGCCTATTCACCAGCTTTGGTTTCTATTTTCCAGTGCAGTGTGAACAGAGACTCTTAACTATGGCAGTAGTTGTATTGCTGAGTGTATAAAAATTGTAAATATGCAGCAGTTTTTATCTAAACATTTTTTTACAAACTTTTGACTAGCAGTCATACCAGTCCTGGGGAAGAACCAAAAAATGCTATCTAAAACTGTTTCCCAAAATGTAAATGAGACCATCACCAGTCATGAAACTTTATGTAGTAGTATATTAAAGTTGGTCTCAAAATGCGAGTGTTCCCATCATTTAATCCCACATTAAGCTTCAGATCTATGTGTATTTATTGTCGTGGAAATTTAATTGTGTTAATGTAGTGTCTGACTCCTAATTAATAATTTGCAAAAGAAGTGGACTGACACTTTCTCAGCATATTGTGTTTGCATCTTAATGAACTTTTTCTGCTTGGTCATGATCAAAATAGGAATACATTTACATAATGTTAATCAAGGACTTGTTCTTAGCATTTGGAAAAGGGCAGGATTTAAATTTAATTTTTAGTGTGTGCATGTCTAACACAAATTTAACAACTAGTTTAAACTACAAGTTGCTGTCACAGTGAAAACTGATATTAACATTCCCTTCTACAAGCTCTATATTAAATGTTCTTTTAAGATGTTTTATAGATTGATATTTTATAACTCATTCCTATTGCTTGCTCTCTGGACATAAATCTTACCTGAACTTTCCCTAATCTTTCTCAACCTTTTTAATTTAGATGATCACTTTCCGTTTTTAGCTATGTGATAATTCTTTTCTGCTAGTTTGGTACTACTTCATCTTTGGAACCAGAGAACAGCAAGTCCTTAAAAACATCTTTAAAGAATTTTGTCTTGCAGCCTAAACAAAACAGGTGGTGGGGTTTTGTTTGTTTTTTTCTTTCTCCATTTTTAAAGTGGAAATCTAATCACTTTAAAATAAAGAGAAACAGAGAAATATGTAGAGAGTTAGAAATAGTTATTTTTGGATAAGGTATTGCCTGTTCTCGTTTGTTTGTTTCTTCTGTTCCTGGTAATAGTTTTTTGTATAAAATGATGGAAGGAAGTGTAAGAAAGTAAATTGTGACACCTTAATTGACATATAAAATGGTAATCAGCAACCTGTTCTGAGTGTGTAACTTATTATTTTTGTGGGATGTTTTGGTTTGGATTTTTTTTCTTTGTATTTGAAGAGTGTTTTATCACTTGAGAACCCAAAAGTTAGCGTTCCTCCTTCTGGAATCGGGGGGAAAAAAACTTCTTACTGGGGAAGGGGAGGATTTTGAGGTAAGAGAAAGGTTGAGTATGGAATCTTTTGGCCAAAAGATGATGTGGCAGTGAACAGGGATATCTAATGGAAAGCTGAAAAATGCAAAGGCTGAGAATACAGGGAAAAAGTGAGACTAAAAAAAAAAAGAAAAAAGAAAAAAAGAAAAAACCACTTTTGTGCTCTGCTTTCTTCAGTAGTGATAGCTTAAAACAAAGCAAAGTATACTATGCATCTTTCCCCGTTGCCCCCACCCCATCTTCCAGAACAGCTGAAGTGTGCTTTTCTCATTTTTCAGTTGCCAACAGAACAAGACTACAGGGAGTTACATACTTTCAGGCATATTGTAAGAATCGGATTATGAGGGAGATGATCAGCAGTACAAATGCACTGTGTAATCTCTTGGATTCCTGAATGGTGTTTAGCAAATCATTTGAAGCACAGGCCTGTCTTGTTAGTGCTTCTGCAGCAGCATCTTTTACCTGTTAGCACTAATTATGCCTGTAATGGTTCTTTTGGGCCTGCTTCGAAATGTCAGTGCAGTTCTGACATGACTAGAATCAGGTATCAGTCCATGTAGTAATTCAACTGTCTCCCAGTGTTTATTTGTTATCAAAATCATACACAGACAGCATGAGCAATTCTGCCCCTGATCTTGATTCTTAGAGGTAGAAACCCTGATTTCTGTCAGCTTCTCACTGAGATAAATCATCCCTTATCAGGGTTGAGACAGAGTTTCAGGCTGCACCTTTTACTCACATAGTTTTTGTTTTGGAAGAAAGCATGTCTTTGTGTACAGGTGTGGGACAACAGCAGGAATTACCAGCTGATACTGCTAATAGCAAAACAAAGTTGGTATACTTTCTCTTGCTAATACTAAGCTGTATACAGTGATTTATTCTTGTGAAATATTTGTTTAAAGCTCATGTACTTCCTGAGAAAACTTTGATTTTTCTCTTTGCTGTCTTTATGCAAAATAGTGATGTGCCTTTTGCCATCCCAAACACTTTTTTAGTCTTAATGGCTGTGACATTTCCGTAGCACCAGGCAGTTTTGACAGAATCCTCTTCTCTCAGAGCTTCATCTTCACCCCAGTGTTGCTTCTCAAATGCATCAGAAGTCATAGTAGGATCAAATTGGTTGATGAATTTTGCTGTATTTTGATGTGGCTACTGAAAAGTACATTTGTCCTCAGTGTCCTTCAGCTCTGTGGTGTCTTCATGGAAAGTTCTGCCACTTGTTCATGATGTACCACACTGACTTAAGCCAGCAATGGAGATCAGTCTGTGGTAAGAGGCTAAGATGGGAGGTAGGGATGAGAAGGAGCGGACATATGGCCTATTCCTCATTCCTGGTATAGAATGGTACTTCCTATCCTCTGCTCTGTGTGTCTGAGCTCTGCTGTGCAACAGGGTCCAAAGGAGCTGAAAAGTAATTGCACCAACATCTGGAATGTTAGGAAAGCCAAACAAAAGCACATGACATCTGCCATCATCACCTTTACTACAAATACTTTAATAGAAGCAGATGCTCAGGTAATAAAGCAAAAGTTTAATGACCAGCCTTGTAAACACAATTACTGGTTTTGATTGTACAGAGAGAGTTTGACTGGTTTATGAAGTGTACACAGTAGCTGAAGTTGTATAATGAGAATATGATGCTGTATAATATGAAGGTTTTGTTTTGAGGAGCAACTGCAATGTTTTGATAGTCCAGGTTCCTTCTGAAAGGAAAGGAATTAGTAAGCCACTGCTGTGAACCTTGGAAGGGTCTGAGTAATCTTTAAATTCGTTCAGTGCTGGGAAGTGCATTGCAAGCTGACATGCAATAGCAGCTTCCAAAATAGATACTGACAATGGTCTCTCCTGAGAGAAGGAAGAGTGATTGAGTAGTTTCACTTTGTAATCAGCAGTCTTGTGTCTTTAACTCATTTTTTCAAATATACATGAGCACTATTTAATTTTTTTACTGGCAAATTTTTTTCCACTCAGAGGAAATTCTGATTTGGTGTCATTAGATATTCTACTGGGTCTCTGCACTTCAAGGATTGAGAAACTGATCTCTTAGCATAGGTTGTATTTGCATAACTGTGCTATATATATGCTGCATAATTATAGACCACCAGTAAGAACAGTAGCATATTACATGTCTGGAACTTGAAAAATTATCTTAATTTAACATTTTTTTGTATTTTTTGTCAGTGAAGTGTTGGTTTCATTTTATGGAATAGTTGAATAGGGAAAAGTACCAGTTTCAAGCATCAAGTCATCTGCCTGCTTGCTATATCAATGTTTTCTTCTGTATTAGAATTCTGCATTCTCTCTTTTTTATTTTTAGCAAGATACAGGCATAAAAATGCATATGGCTAACTTGGGATTTGTAGATAAATCTCTAAAACTATAACATGGAACAGATAGCAAAAGCAACTGAAAAAGCCTTAAGTAGTTCCATTTGCCACAGTGTAGTGATTATCCAGATCTTGACATACATAAGAGGGCTTAAGAATAAATGTTTCCAAGTAATTTTCTGTTTGTCTGGTGTTCGCAGCTTCTCAGAGTGAAGGTGAAATCTTTCCAGGGAGCATCCATGTGCTAGTGAAGATAAATGTCTAATGAAATTTAAGAACTAAAGTTGAGGTAGGAAATTTTGGCTATAGGTGCAAAGTAGAACAAAACTTTAACTGCAAAAAGCATAACTTGTGTTTATTTTTCCATGGGTGTGTTTGTCCTGGGGGAGCTCTCTAGCATCTGCCATTATCTTAATCTGGGGACTGCTTCTGCATCAGCAGATAAAGTGTGGATTTTCTTAGATAAGAAAAGTAATGGTTCAATCCATAAGTGTTTAGCTTCTTTATTCCTGTTCCTTTGTTTTTAATTGTAAATGGAAACCAGGAAACAGCAATTTGGATGCAGGCTCCTTAACATTAGGGGGTATTTAAGGCAGAGGAATAGGAGCTTAGGTGTGCTTAATAAGAAGCAGGAGAGTTTTGGGAATACTGGGGAGATTTGAAGCTGGAAGCTGAAGAGCTAAAGGCTTTGTGCTTAAAATGAAGTCAGTGAAGGGGGGGCATGGTGCTTTTGAGAAGACACTAATAGCTGTGCACAGAACACAAATATGGCCATCATAGCTGAAGGCTCACAATTGTGGACTTTATTACAAAGTGCTTGGCATAATTATATTCAGGTAAGCAGATGTTGATGTGGCAGGGAATTATTTTGGGTGTTGTTTTTGTTTTGTTTTTAGGAAGTACTGTAATTGAGTAGTAGATCCTTTTTCCAAAAAAAAAAAAAAAGAAAGGAATAAATGTGCTGTCTTCCCACTGGCAGAACATTGAAAAGAAAGCACTTGGATGATATATTCCTCCCTTTTAGTTTACGGGCCTGCAATCAAAAAACTTGTTTACTTTGGTCTGCCAGCACAAATACCAAGTGTATTGAAAGATCCTCTGGTTGCTCACTTTGATATATTGCTGAATGCTATGTACTCTCTCTGCACAGATCAGTGGCTCTGTATGCTTGGTGCTTTTTTCAGTCTCTAATAAACGGGCAAAGAAATGTCTTGATTATTTTTATAGAAATAGGTACATTCTGTAGAGCAGAAGTTTGTGCTTGGAGGGAGTTCAAGGGGAGCTAAAGTGATGTCCCCTGTGTTTTCAGTCTGCTTCACGAGCCTTTTGTATGTCATGTTGTATTACCCCTGAGTTGGAAGATAGTAAAACAAAATCCATTAAGACAAGACCTAATGTTATCTCAACTGCCTTACATGTAAAAAGATAGATGAAGACTATCATTCTTCTGTATAGAGAAAGTCGAATGTCCATTCCTCCTCAAATTCCCGAGGCTTTATAAACAAGCGTTTGTATTCATTCTTTGATAAAGCAACCACAGAAAAAAGGCTGAGGCAGTTGATTGCATAAGTCTGATGGTTGGAAGATGGGATCTGCAGGCCTCTCACTGCTTCCTGGCCTCAGACTGCTCTCATTCGGGTCTACTAAAAGCTGCTTAAAAAACTTTAAAAGCTTCTGAAACTGCTGGGCTGGTTGGTTTTGTGTGGAATGAGCACTATTTCTTTACCTCCTGTGCACTTGGTTAGACCTCAAGATGTTCTTTCGTCATACTGAACAGGGGTATATTTTTCTGCTCTCTGAGATAATTTCCCACCTTTTTTAGTGGTTTTCTGGCTATTTTGTCTTTAAATTCACTTGCGAGAACTAGGGTTTGGTTTAGTGGTGGTTTTCAAGAAAGCCTTCTCTCCCATCTGTGTTAACAGAAGAGTTGTTATTTAGCAGCATAATGTAAAATAAAAGGAGAACATTATTAATTATAAATGTCCAGCCTCATTAACTGTGTCCAGACCTACATTGCAGAACTCTGATGCCTTTCCCAATGGTAAGCTTGAGATAGCTTTGAGCTGTGAGGTTTACCTAGGCTCTGTTGCCAACTCTCAACAAAATAACTTGGACTTTTTGAACTTTTATGTAACTGAATGCACAAATAAGAAATTGTGGATACAAATAGTTTGGACTTTAGCAGAATGTGGAATTTTTTTATTTTATTTCTCATCTCTTTCCTATGTCCCCATGTTTCATGTACTTTGACTTCTTGAGTTCACCACATTAATTGGGAAATTAAGAATGTTGTCATGGATGTGCTTGAAGCCCTAACTGTTGTTAGCTTGGAGTAATTAATAGTAAGGCCCTCCATTATTTACATCCTTTTGGATATCATCAGGGATCTGGAAGATTGGTTTGTCTTTAAGACCATTGATATGGGAGGAAGTCTGTATGTTCCTTTCCTTGTATTGCGTTTGTGCAGAGAGAGAAGTGAAATGAAAGAAGCTGAATGTATGGAAAGACAATATTAAAAGCTTTCATTGGTGAGTCTAGAAAGAAAATAGCAAATTCAGTCTATACAGAGACTAAAAACTTATGCTATGATTGATGTATGTGCTGAAAGAAACATTCATGTAGTACTTAATGCATTCTGAAGTCTTGGTGAAATAATACTTTGGAGATTTGATAGTTTTCAGGTAGCTTTATCAGTTGTGAAATACAACTTTGATTTATACTGAACAATAACCTGAACTCAATCTATTTAATTAGGTATGCTAAGTAATTTAAGGAGTGGCTCATCCTTCACATCTGTATCTTCCCTCTCTTACCTCCACATTCCTCTTGGATGGCATGTTCAGCAACTGTTACATTGACATTGGATTTTTACTTTAACTTTTTTATAATGCCCTCTGTATTGTGTTTTAATAGCATTAATATTTACTTCTTAAGTACTGGCAGTAAAGCAAAAGGTTCTGATTAAATGTAGTCCAAGACAAGACTGTATTTTAAAACAGTTGTATTGATTGCAGCTGCTGATAATACTTTGCCTTGAAACTAAGGGTGTAATTTATTTTCATACTAAGTTGACGGTTATGCACCTTGATCTTTGCAACTGGAGTAACTTTCATATCTGAATGAAATAAAAAATGCCTTTGCTGTTCTAGCCAAGACAGTTCATTACAGCTTATAATGGGAAAGTTTAATATGTTTCTGGGCCATGATCCTGTAATCGGCTCTTCTGACACATTGGAGAAGCTCTGTAGAGCTTCAGTGACTTCCACTCCTGTTCAGCCAGAAGTAAGAATTCAAACCTGAGAAGTCTCAATTTTTACCTGAAACTGAAGTGTGTTTTTTATGTCTGTTCTTTGGTGGATAGTTTAATTGGGACTAATCCTATATTGTGTGCTTAAAGGTGAAAACATAGTCTTATTTATGCCTATCTTATATGCAAGGGACTTGAAAAAATATAGATTAAAAATATGTTGCTGTGTCATAGGCATTACATTCCTCTGATTTTTTTCAGCGATTTGATGTTGGCTAATGGAAAATGTTGAGCATATTTCCCACCCCCCTTCTTTTTATATAAGTTTCTGACAGGAAATCTGTAGCTAAATATCATTTTATGATTTCCATCTGTTCATGTATAATAGTGTTTTATAATGCAGTCCAGATTGCTGCCCAATAGAAATGTCCTATAGTGGGAAATAGGCTTTCAAGTGATTGTTGTACATACTAATTATTTTTTCTAATGAGGGCTTCATTTCATTTTGAAGAAAAGTAACTCATTTTAAAGACAGCTTCCTTGATGCAAAATTTTCCACTAATTAACTAAGATAGTGCCTCATTTTTTCTAGTGCCAGTATGTCTTAAAAGAAAAATTTTAGAAGTTTTACTACTATGGAAAAATAAGAAAGTAAAATGCACCCTTAGCTTTAGAGGAACAGAAAAAGAATGCAGCAGAAACAGAAAACTAACTTTTGTGATCTCTGCAGTGTGTTTCCCAGCTAGGAACTAGAGGACTAGATTAAAGAACATTATGGTAATATAATTTTTAATTTTGACAATTCCAGTGATTTCCTCAAATATTAAGAGTAATTGATAAAACTGTTAAAGCACTAGTTCTTGGAAGATGTATGTCAGCATATGTTTTAAATGAAGGATTCATTCACAGCTGGGAAGAAAGACTGAGCAGTGGGAATCAGGTGTGTCCATATGGTGGGAAAACACAAAGGCAAATTTAAAAAAGCAGTTTACCTGTGTTATTCATGCTCTTGATATCTGTACAAGTGGCTCAGTCTCTGAAAACTTGGGATGGGCAGTGGTGTGAAAAATGGTAAACTGTTGTTGCTTTCCTCTATAAGGTTTGCAATCAAGTTATATCTTTGCAGCTTGGGAGTTTCTATCTTTCACATATAATGATAATCTGAACAATAAAATTAACATGAAAACCATTTCAATACTTATTTGCTAGTTTATGGACAACTGTATTGTGCATTAGATTGGCCACGATGCTGCCTGCGACTTCTGAATAGGACTGAAAGCACTTCTAAGCTGTGCTTCTCCCAGAGGGGATGAGCTTTATAATAGCCTCAGTAATTGTTATAATGAGCTCTCAGTTCCTAAAAAGATAGGTGTGTGGTTTGTATCCATGTTGGATTTCCTTTCACGAAGACAGTTTGTTGCAAACATTTTAATGGCATGAATTTGAATTTTTGTGGGGTTTGCAGCTCAGTTGTTACTAATTTAAAAATCTTCTCTATAGATAAGCTAATTTCCTACAGTTTGTTTCCTGTGACCCTTTGCAGAGGAGGAGGAGGTAGCGATTCATCTGAAGTTCAGAAATTGGAACTTTTCACATATGTAGTCATGGGGGATTATGGATCTATCAATTGTAAAATGAAAGCCATTGGATTCAACTGCTTTTTTTGATGAAGATATTGAATGAGTTAGTATCTGAGCTGAAAGCAGGGATTGTTCTCCAATGCTTATATCCACAACAGATGTGCAGAGACAGCTAGTCTGACTCCCACAGCTCTGTTGGGCTAGACAGCGCCATTAAACTTCTGTCAATTACCCTATTGCCAGTCACATCACAGCGGCTTGCAACATCTTTCCTCTGATGTCAGGAGAGACGTCTGTTGTGTTCTGCTGCAGAGTCATGTTTTTCTTCCTCAGAGAGAAGCAGCGTGAAACTCTTTTGCTTCAAAGATGTTGAGAGCCATGATTTAAAAACAAAAACAAAACCCCACAACATTTAAAACAACTTTCTTCCCCTTCTGAGCGGTTGGAAGACAAAAGCAGAATGGAGCTTTGGCAGCCCAAGTTTTTTGTGCAGCAGGAACCTGCTATTTGTAAACATGCAATATTTTGAAATAAACCTTACTACATTTGTAAATAATGATTTTAGAAATTAATAGATCGCAAAAATCATACCTCACTTGCAGAACAAGTTAAAAAAAGTTACTGTGGCATGCCAAAATTACTGAAGTTCCAGATACTTTTTAAGTGGCACATGTAAATTCAAGTGCAATTTCTGCTACCTGTTGAATTTTCAGGCTTATAACATTGACCAGAGAGGTAGCCTTTTCTGGAGAAAAAAGGCTACTGGTTTAAACCAGAGTATCATTTAGGATGATTTGTCTGCATCTGGGAACATAGAGGGGAGGCCAATTGCACAGAATAACCTCATTTGAACTTAACATAATTGTGCTGAAAACATAGGTATCAAAATACAGCTCTGCATCTTGCTTGAGAGTTCTTCTCAGTAGGGCCATAGGCTAGTAACATACAGAGGTGTGAAGTCCTGATCTATAACAATTTCAGTTCAAAGTTTCCTTTTGATGAAAAGTGACCTGTCTTCTCATTGATACGATGTTTGAAACATAGTGACAGTTTTTACCTGGAGTCAATTTTAACCCTGAAAAGTGATGTCAGCCCATGATACCCTCTCTTACCTGAGAAGAGGGTAACATGGTATGAGCTAGGTCTTAAGAGGTGCGAAAACATTTTGAGTAGGCTTATCAGAAACTAAGAGAAGTTACTTTGTCTGGGAATGTGAAAGTAGTAAGACTTCAGAACTATGACCAAAGAAGGTATTTGTTTACAGCTTATGTGCAGCCAAAGTCTGTCCTCATTTTGAAGGATAAATTGAGTGTTGCCAAAAAAAAAAACCAACCAAAACCCACAAAAGAATGAAAGAAAAAAAAAGAAAAAAGAGGCAACCCCCCCCCCCCCCCCATACTTGGATCAAAAGGCTGAATGACTTTGCACTTTAAAAATGTGCAGCAGTGATGTGGCTTTTGTGTATGTCTTTCAGAAGTGATTGTAGATGTCAGGATTTGGGAGAAGTGCATTAGCACTAGCTTTCCAAGGAGGCAGTGGAAATGTGATCCTTGCTGATTCCTAACAGGGCATTGTAATCTAAATGATTCATGGGAAAGGGTGAGCAGAGGCGTATGATTATTAGCACGGTGCCAGGAGTGCATGAGGGGAGGCTCCAGCACTCTGAGAGGGTCTGAGGAAGAAAGACGTGGCAAAAACCTGAAAGGTTTAAGAAGACATTAGGTAATGCAATTTAAAGAGACTGGTGTGCAGATGCTATTCTGTAATGGGCATACTGTACTGCTAAATTATTTGTTACCAAACAGTATAAGTTTGTCTATTATTTATTTCGAAGTACCAATTTACCCACCTCCTTGTATGGGAACTGTCATTCTTTTTTGCGCAGGCAGCTGCTTGGTTCCTTCATACTGCCTTTTTTAGAAGGGACAGTGGTGTTTCCTTTAAGAAAAGTACAGTGAGGAGAAAGGGGCATGAAGTAATGAGGATAACCTTAAAACTTGACAAGAATTTTGGATCTTCTGGATCTAAACCAGCGACTTCAGGAGATGAAGCTGGGGATATGTGCATTCACGTTCTTACTATTCCTTATCCTGCAGCTTCCCTTGAAACCTGTGCTGTGAAGGACTATTGCCTCTTGCCTTTACCCCTCCTCTCTAACCAAATGTGTCTGATTTGTTTCTACAATGTTACGCTGTCCTTAGAGCTCTGTTGATACATGGGCAGCTCCCTCCATAACCACTGCAACTACATTTGCTGGGAATTGTGAGTTGAAGTTCCCTGTATTTAATTTCATTTTACTTTATTTTATTCCTTATGTAACAGTGTTGCCAGAGAGTCTGTGTCATGGCAAAGACATCCTTTTCATGTTTTGCTCTGCTCACACAATCTGAAGAATAACTTCAGCGTGTGACATGTTTCTGGAAGTTAATATGTCATCTCCCTGGAAACAGAATTCACCAGTGGTATTTTTGCTTTGAAGTATCCCAGATAAATAAGCTATTTCTTACAAAACACTGTATCAATTGGTATATCTTCCCACAGAAGTTTATAATAGTCCCACCCCCCACAGAGTAATGGCTTGGATTAAAATATCTTCCTGATTTAACACTCTGAAAAAGTAACTTCCACTTCACATAGCAAAAAGGAAGACTTGTGTGTTTTTCCATACATGCTTTATTTGAATTGCCAACAGATATTAAAATATTACATTGTAACATGGTTACAGCTTATTTACATAAAAATGAACTTTTCAGCCTTGCTCTTCATATTCACAAAAATAGTCATTGAGATTAATGGAGTTTGGGGATGGTGATTTTAAATTATGCATATGGAAACCATCTGTAGTCACTGGAGACTTAAACCAAAAGCAACTCAGAGATTTAGGCTTCATGTATGGAGATATGAATGCTTGGTTTAGATGACTCCAGTAGCTTTAATACTGGCATAGAAAGGAAGTGTTAGGGCTGTACAGCTTCTCTGGGGAAAGCTGAGCTGAGACCAATACCCACACCTTTGGTGAGAGCACGTAGTTCTCATCCTCACACCCTGCCTGTCTTAGGGAACGTGGGCTGCGAAGCTTCCACAAAGCTTTGCTTCATAGTTTTAGCATTGCTACTCTCACCTGTGCTGAGGATCTAATAGAGTCTCTAAAATCAAGTTAAAATATCTTAATTGGCTTGGTATTAGTACAAAACACTTTCTCCCAGAATGACAGCAAAAGGATTATTCCCTTACAGATATCTACAGGTTTCTGCCATATTAGAAATGGGTTAATGCTAGATTTTAGGCTATTGACTATTGTTGGAAGCAGATTACTTTGCTTGTTTAAAATAAAATCTGACAATTTAAGGTCTTAATGTCTGTAAAAGATAATCTGACCAAATATATGGGTGTTTCTGGTGGTTGATTTGTTTTTCTGTTTAGTTTTTTTGAGATTTTTTTAAGACCAGTCAGTTCTTTATATACTATGCAGTTCTACATCAGCTGCCAACAAAATATGTAAAACTAAATTTTCTTATTGTTCCAGGGGGCTTCATAAAAAAAAACTAATGAATTTGAAATACTAATAAGAAAATCTTGATTCCTATTTTCTCTGGTCTTAGTGGGGGGTATCTGTAGGAATCTTTTTACTTCTATTTCAGTGGCATTGCATTATCCAGCATAACTTTCTCCAATTATGACTCAGTAAGTTCAGTGATGATATACCTTCCAATAATTAATAATTATGGTGTATTTTAGTCAGAAAGGATTGTTAGTTTGATGAAATAAGTCTATTGTATCCCTTACTGGGCTGGAGGTGTTTTTACCTTTGTGCAACAGCTACTGAAGTTGAGGTGAGGGAATTGCTTGCCCTTTTGTTCTGGTCCAGTTTTCATCTTTCATCAAATAGTCTTCCTTGCTCAAAAAAGGACTGATTTGGGGGAGGAACAAAATATTTCTCATGCATGTAGGAAAAGAATTCTTTTTAATTAAAAACCTTAATCCAATCTAAATCAGGATTAACACCCAGAGGCTTTCAGTGAGCATCTGGCTCTCTCCTACCAGCAGGAAGTTTTTTTTCACAAAACCACTTTATTGCACACCTCACAAATCCTGGGCTGTTTCTGCTTTTACCAAGGACAGGGAGCTCTGTATCACACTGACATTAAACTAGATAAAGCTCCTGTTTGTACAATTTTGATTTTGCTAATCAATGTCTGCTGCAGAGTTTTTTATAGTAGTGTTGCTGGTATGCTAGTCTATTTGGATGAGGTATTTCTGCTACTGTTTCTTAACGTGGAGAGAATGAACATGGGAGGTTTGCATTAGCTGGCTAGTTGTGCCACAAGTGTTCTGTAATGTTGGCCTCTTCTCCCTAATAACTAGTGACAGGACAAGAGGGAGCAGGTTCAAGTTATGCCTGGGAGTGTCAGATTAGATATTAGGAAAAAAATTTTCACTGAAAGAGTGGTGAAGCAGTGGAACAGGCTGCCCAGGGAGGTGCTGGATTCACCGTCCTGGCAGCTGTTCAAAAATGAGTAGGTGTGGTGCTTCATGAGATGGTTTAGACGTTACGGTGGTGTAACCCTGGCAGTTGAACTTGATTATCTTGAAGGCCTCTTCCAACCATCATGATTCTATGATTCTAATGCATGATTTCAAAGTAATCCCAGGGATTTCATCTGGTCTTCTGTCTTGAAAGCCCAGCTGAGCTTCCATGGATTGCAAGGACTTGCAAGCTGTCCTTTCTAATATTCCTTCTACTGACTACTTCAGTCCACTGGGCCACTGCTCCTTTTAATCCTCATAGTCAGAGAGGAAGAGCTACCTTTAAAATAGATTATTATTTTATTCAGAAGGAACCAGATAAATGCTGCATGTATTTGTTTTCTTAGTTCTTCCTGAGTGTAGCTTGGACCCCCAGGTGTAGAGAGGTGTAGGATATAGCAAGAAGAATTTTCCAGAGGTACTTTTAAAACTATTTCATTTAGTGTTCGTTGTAGTTCTAGCATCTAATTAAAAAAGAGTTTTTGTTGTACTTTGTACTTAAAATGGCATTGATGTTCCCAAAATGTAATTTCTGAGTGGTCTGTATTAGACCTTATCTTTATTCATGCTCACTTTTTCTGATCACCATCTCAGATGGGGCCTTTAGGTTGCAAGCCTAAGGTTGGAATAAGTGATAAGGCAATATTTTTTTTAATATACGTTGAGGTTTAAGCTATATGAAGTAGCAAATCTCTCTATTAACAATTTGCAGATTTTTTGGAAAAGAAGACATGCTTTTGATTTCTATGTGAAGCAACCAGGGTATAGAATGAAATTGAAGTTCGTAAAATGAAACTAAGAAACAGTTTTCACAAAGAAAACTATAATCAAGAGCTTATCTACTCAGTATTTAAAAAGTATAATTAAAATTATTTCTGCTATGACTTAACAGTGGGGCTCATTCAGCATGCAGGCTAATTTCTGTATTTTCAAAGGACTTCACAGAAACAACTATAACTCCATTAAGGTTGGAAAGCATGTTTACCACCGTAAGTGCTTAGTCTGCAGAGAGATGATGTTTCCTGCTGTATCTGCTGGTACTGCATAGAGTTATCATAAGCTTATTCTTGGTATTCAAACTTTCTGCGATGCCTAAAATATTTACATCATATACATCATTTACATCAGGTGTCATTGTGACCAGAAGGCAGTGCTGGTCTAGCAGCCAAAAAAATGAAAACTGAACAACTGGTTCATTATGTGTCTTCCAGTTAGTTAATACAGCCAAGAAGTGTGAAGACAAGCTGGGCTGTACGTGTAATATTTTGGGAAGATCGGTGTATTTGACCAATTAGTTTTATTAAATGTGATGGTGACACTGCAGTACAGCACTGCCCATACACACGGGTGTTCCAGTGATTCTAGCAGCTTAGCGACCCCTCTTGCTTGTACGCTGGCCAGTTCCCTTTCAGAAAAAGTAAACGATTGCATGTTTGGGGGAAGCTTGTAGGAAATAGCAAAACAGTCTGCAGGCTGCTTTACTAAATGGAGTCAGATGATGTGTATTGGTCTTGCTTGCTTTCATTACTTGAATTGGATTTTGCTTGAAGGAGTGACATGCACATTTGTATAGTGAAACACTTGTGACAACTGTACCCAGGTATAAAACAGTTCCATTAACTTTTCTTGCTAACATTGAAGGCCTGCATTTACAATATTAAGGCACTATAAATAAGAGCAAGCCCTGCTCTTACCTTCTCAGCTGCAGTTTATTATTTAAAGAACAAGTCCCTGTTTTGCAAGTATTTTTCGTTGCCGTTATTGTGGTCATGATGCTTCATAGCAGTTTACGGACAGTTTTGAGGTTCTGAGAAGCCACAGACCTTTTCCTTGCATGATTACATCCTTCTCTTTACAACTATCCGTTATTCTACTTCCCTTGTCCTAGAGAAACCTGAAATTGCAAGTGACTTGGAGGAAATAACGATGGATAGTGTGTATTCTGTTTGCTGTCATTGTAATTCATTAACTTGAATTCAACACTTGTGTCAAGCAAAACAGTTCAGTATGAAGTTTGAGAGCTTATAAAGCTGTCTGGTACATACTTATTTTTAAATCTTACTACTATACCACGTTGCCTGTTTCTCTATTATTTTTTTTAACTTGGTAATTAGTGTTATTTGTAATATTCAGGAGTCACAGTAGTGATGCTGTAGTTAGCACTGAAGAGGTGTGTTTAGTATTCTCCTTTTCAAGCAATTACAGATTTTTAAAAATTTCATATTTGGCAGAATGAAACCTTGTTTCTGTTTTATTGGATGTTATTAAACAAAAATGTCTGCTATAAGCCATATTTTTTCTGGAAGTAACAATGCTTTTTAGTGTACTTGAGCTTTCATCTACTAGTGCTGTTCATCTGATATGTCACTTCTCATGGGGTTTTTGTTTAGTTTTGCCCTTCCTGGGGCAACTTGAGATGTAGGCCCTTACGTGTTCTCTATCTTGTATAACTAAAACACAGACTTTATAGTACATGCATGATATTTCTAATCTGTTATCAGAAAAGGGCCACAACATAGTCTCATTAAAATAGTCTGCCCAGCAGAACACTGGAAGAAAAATGTGTAAAGCTGTATGTTTAATCTAGTTTTTTGGATCTTTTCTTTATTTTGGGGGTTTTCATAATATTTTAAAAAGGAAATACTTGGTCAGGACTTAATCTATAAATACTGTATTCCTTTCAAATGCAGTTGGCTAAAAAAAAACACAGAAAAATGAGAAATGCAGGATCTGATGTTAAAACCAGTATGGATGTATGTGTGGAATAGTGATTTTACTGTTGGGTAATTTTTTTAATTTTTTTTTTTTTAGTTTAATATCAAACCTTTAAGAATATTACACAGTAATCAATATATTTCTACTTACATGTTCAAAATAAAGCCCTAGTAAAAATGCAATCTTGAAATTAAATGGTGAGAATCAAATGCTAATGAAACCATAGCAGGTTTTTCAGTGCCACTACTACTAACTTTCAGACAGCTGCTGCATTAGATTTTAGTTAATAATCTCAGTGCCTAGCTGGAGATTTCTCCCTGCTGGTCCATGGTGAGCAGGGGGTGAGTGTGTGGGGGTGTTGGTTTTTTACTTTTAACCAGTTCTGATGTGCATTTATTGTAATTTGGAGTTTGAAAACAGTTATCTTCTGTCTGGACAGTTCTTTTTGCTCTGAAAACGCATTTACCACTATTAAAGAAAATGTTTTGTCAGTGTTAGTGACTTTTAATTGTTCACTAAACTACTGGGTTTTATTACAGAAGATCATTTTATACCTGTTTCTTTTCATGTCTTGCTGGAAAAAACCAAGCTGGAATTAAATTTCTAAAATTAGTCATTAGAATCTCTAGACACTAAGGCAGCTGAATTTTTAGAAGGGGAAGGAAAAGATGGGGTTTTGACCTGTCTGAAAAAAAAACTTAAAATAACTTTTCTGGTATTATTTTAAGTTGTATGCTCTGCTTCTATCCTCATATGTGCTTTGCACACGATCTTCACTTGCTGTGGGTCAGAACTGTGCTCAGAGCACATACGCGCTGAGGCTGTCCTAGAATTTGAGGAGTTTTAAAGACAAGACATTGACCTGAAGTTTTTAGAAGCTATTTCACAGGCTGAGTAAAGATAGCTAGATTTGCAAAGGAGAGCAACGTTTTCTTTTGTTTAAAATTGAAATAGCTAAAATATCTTTAAGGCTTAAGACATTTTTTATCTGAACAGCACAGATAAACATCTAAGGAAAAAAGAAAGCAAAACGTCGAAGTTACTCTTTCTAATTAGAATAAATTATGGCTCTTGCATATGACACTAACTGTGGTTTCCACAAGAGTGGTTCCCCAAATGGTATCTCTGTTAACTAACATTGCTGAGGATGTGAAGTGATTAACACACCACTGAAGGACCTCTGTCTAAGGGCGGTGGTCTGCTGCTTGGGTACTGGTGTTCTCACCAGGGTCAGGTTTCACTGGTGGCTGAGAAAACCTAACTGAAAGGGCAGCGTGGTTTCTTAGCAATCCGTTTCTTACGGGTAAGTGTGCTTGCGTTGTATTGCTTCACACTGAAGTTGTATTCACATTAGCAGTGGAAAACCTGTGATAAACAAGACTCGCAGTTCATACTTCTGTCAGATAGCCAGCATTTTGCTTCCCTTGTTTCTTAATGTTGGTTGTACTATGTATATTTACATATGGGAATAGCTAATTCCTATTTTAAGAATGGTTCCCTGAAGTCCCCTGGACTAGTTTTAAAGCACTGTGGGTACTGGAGCAGGAGGATAGGGTTTGCTGCACCTTATTGACACACTGCTGCCTAGTGGCTCACCCAGAATTGCCTTTGAGAGTAGACAACATTCATTAATTAGGCTTCATGGAATGCTTATATAGAGGAAGAGAAAGTAGGAGAAACCAAAAGGTTGCCCAAAGTACTTGCTGGTCTTTTAAGTCATGAAGCTGCTGAAGAGCCAATGTAGGGGTTCTACTGTTATTAAGACTTAAAACTAGAGTGGGATAGAGTTGTTGTTCTTAAAGGTCTTTGAAAGATTTGATGTGTTAATACTGGCACGTTGAACATATTTTACTTCAGGCATTTCTTTATTAATCCAATCTGCTTTTTCTACAGTTTTGATCAGATATAGTGACACACATACTCCATGCCCATAAATTGTCATAGCACTATAGATTCTTTCTGTCCTCCTCTCCATCCCAAAGTCTGGATATCCACTTCCAGCAGCACTCCTCTGGTTTGTAAGTAGTGTGCTGCTAAACAGCTCCCAGAGGAGCCTGCATTTTTCAGTGAAGGATGAAGGCTACGTGTAAATGGTGGGTGTATATAATTTGAAAATGAATCAGGACATTAACTTGGCTGTATAATTATGGTTCATTTTGAAGCTGCTTTTCAGTTTTCATTCTTCATCGGAGAAGAATGGAGTCAATAGCGAGTAGGCTTTCAGTCCTGCTAGGTTCCAGTATTTAGGCCAATCATATGTCTAATGCAGCTTTTGGGCAGGGAAGCAGCTTGAGAGCTGCTCAGTGCCTCAGGCTGCCAGCTGCTTGTCTAACTGCCCTGGGAGCACAGTGGAAAGAAAGCTGAGACACCAAGTCAGCTGGCTTCTTGTTCCAAACTGGAAGAAACCTGCTTGCTGGTTTGAAGTGGTGTCCAGTCTTGTAGATTAGTGTACAGCAACCGTTTGCTCAGGGATAGTGCTATCAATACTAGCTGTCCAGTTCCTTCACATCAAGTTGGTATGAATGAAGTTTGAATCCACATATTTTTCTTCTGTTGGGCAACACTTAAAAGCTGCTGAGCTAAAATTTATTTTAAGACTGCGCCTTTCCTCATCTGTGTGGGAGTTTTTCACAAGGAAGTGCGGCAGGCGCATAAGACACATTGAAGAGAGAGCCTAAATAATATCCATAGATACATACAGAAGGAAAATAGACAGGACAAAAAGCAAGAGTTTGTGGAAGTAAAGTGGTATGCTCTGAATTATTCTTCCAGATACTCAGTTAACTTTCACAAAAAGGCTCAAAATGTATCCTTCATCAGGAGTGGCAAGTGCTAAGGTGTAGGGGGAAGAATTTCTGGGTTTGTTAGACTTTTTTTTTAAGAAATCCCAGGAGCTTTTTGTGCTTTTGTGAAAAATGTCAGAAATGTGAAAAATTTTGGTAAGATAATATTTTGTATGCAGTTAACGCATGGATTTGGAGTAAATGCTAAGAAACTTGGTTTAAGACATTCATCTGTTTGAATGTGCAAGCCAGTTAAAAACTGGCTGGATGGCCAGGCCCAAAGGGTGGTGGTAAATGGAACAAAATCCAGCTGGAGGCCGGTCACAAGTGGCATCCCCCAGGGCTCAGTTTTGGGTCCAGTTTTGTTCAACGTCTTTATCAATGACCTCGATGAAGGGATTGAATGCTCCCTCAGTCAGTTTGCAGAGGACACTAATCTGGGAGGAAGTGTTGATCTGCCTGAGGGTAGGGAGGCTCTTCAGAGGGATCTGGACAGACTGGACCAATGGGCTGAGACCAACAGGATGAAGTTTAACAAGGCCAAGTGTAGAGTGCTGCACATGGGACATAAAAACCCCATGCAGTGCTACAGCCTTGGGGGAGACTGGTTGGAGAGCTGTCAGGAAGAGAAGGACCTGGGGGTGTTGGTTGACTGCAGGCTGAATATGAGTCAGAGGTGTGCCCAGGTGGACAGGAACAGGAAAGCCTGTGGCATCCTGGCTTGTATCAAAACCAGTGTGGCCAGTAGGTCTAGGGAAGTAATAGTGCCCCTGCACTCAGCATTGGTGAGACTGTACCTCGAGTACTGTGTCCAGTTCTGGGCTCCTCACCATAAGAAGGACATTGAGGTCCTTGAACAAGAAGGGCAACCAGGCTGCTAAAGGGGCTGGAGGGAAAAATCATATGAGGAACGGCTGAGGGAGCAGGGGATGTTTAGTCTGGAGAAGAGGAGGCTGAGGGAAGACCTTATCACTACCTACAGCTACCTGACAGGAGATTGTAGACAGGTGGGCAATGGTCTCTTCAGCCAGGTGACAGGAGATAGGACAAGGGGAAATGGCAAGAAGCTGCAACAGGGCAGGGTCAGATTAGACATTAGAAAAAAATTTCTTACTGAAAGAGTTGTTGTGGCCTGGAACAGGCTGCCCAGGGAGGGGGTTGAGTCACGTTCCTTGGATGTGTTTAAAAAAGGGGTAGATGAGGTACTTATGGATATGGTCTAGATTAGGGTAGGAATGGTTGGACTTCATCTTAAAGGTCTTTTCCAACCTTGTGATTCTGTGTGTGTGATTCTGTATATAGACAAATAACTGCTTATGATCACAGTGATTTGTTTCTGTAATTATTTAAATATTGTTCACTTAGGTGTTTTTTTTTCCTGTAATTGTGTAAATATTGTTCAGTTGGTTTCTTCCAAATATTTTTATAGGTACGTGTGTCTCATGCATTTTCACATGAGATTTTATTTGTTGAGTCCCTAACAAAATAGGACTAAGGAATCAAACTTGGTCTGTTTCTCTCCAAGTTGATAAACTGTTTTGACTTCAAAAATAAATAACTTCAAATTTTCCCATAATCAGTGTTGGCAAACAGAATGAATGCTGCTATTACTGCATCTGCTGAAGGAGAAGCCATAACTTGCCCATTACATGTTATTTTCTGGTAGCATCGGGCTGGCAAACCAACTTCTTGCTAGCCATGGTATTTCATGGGGTTTTGCTACAAGATAATGGCTCAAGAAACATAAATCATAGGAAGGTGCTGGCAGTTACAGAAATGGGATAAAGGAGGGTTTCAAAGAACATGTAGAGTAGTGGGTGGGAAATTAGCTTGTTCTGTTATTTACAAAACAACCAATTTTGCCACTTGAAGACTTTCTGCAAATAATTAATCTGCTGGTAAATAACCAGTATATAGCCTTTATTAGGCTGATCATATATGGTACTGCCTGTGTGCAAACTGTCCTTGTAATTGATGAACGTTTGCACAGGAGACAACTGCAGATGACAGAACAGCATTTTTCCCAACTCTATAGTAATTATATTATTCATTACATTTGAACCTAAACAGGCAGTAATAAAAAAGTGAAGACAAAATATTTTATCCCTTAAAATGATTGTGTATTACATTACTATGAAAAACTGCCATTTGCTTAAATGCTGCTAGCTTTATATATATATATATATATATATAGTTAATTAGTGTGAAACTTAGTGTGGACAGTCTTAACCCAGTTTAGACTTTTGGCTCTTAATAATTTTGCCTAGATGCTTTTCTCAAGGTTAACCAGAATGCAGGGAAAGCAATGAGACTGTAGGATATAATTTTACATGGGATCTCTGATTATTTTTTTAAAACTGATTTCAATGCAACCAATCTGACCTTACATAGGTAAGTTCTCATAATCCATGTTGAACTTGCAGGGCTCTCACCCAACGATGTATTTTGTAAACAAAATTTACATAATACTAGTATTTTCTTCCTCCCCATCTTCCATGTGCAAAAAGTCATTAAAGCATAACATTGCTTTCATGTTTTCAGAACTGCAGAATAAATGCAATGTTAATTTTCCAACCATTACAGGACTTCTACTTCCAGGACAATTTAAATTTTATAGAAGAGCAAATGAGGTTGATAATCAAATGCTCATCAGTTCCTCAAATCCTCTAACTTCTGATTAACATATTTATCCCAAAGACTAACCAGAGTAGCATGTTACCATTACTGGACCTCTTCCCCCTCCACAATAAACAAATAAATAAAATCCATACAGATCAAATCATGTGCCATTGAACAGTGAAACTGAATTTTCAGAAAGTGACAAAAAGCTTCCTGACTTCACAGGGAAAAACTGCAAACTGTTCGTGACTGGGAAAAGCCATGCATTTTTACAAAACTTGCCATTTTCCTTGTTGTCCTGTTAATAGACTGTAACAGAATAGGTCACTGGGATGGCTGACCAGGTTAGGCACTTTTAGGTGCTTCATCTGTTTCTCATCACCTTTATCTTCCCTTGCACTTGAGCAGCTTCTGTCCTGCACTTGATCCTTGCTTTTGGTTTTAACTGTTGCAGTTATTTGAAGAAGGTGATTTCTGTTCTTTATCATAAAGGTTCATTTTCATTCTTATTTGTTGTTTGATGCCTACTTACTCTTTGGGAACAGAACTGTTTGTGTGCTTCACACCTGTGAAGGTTCCTCTCCTGGTATGGGTTCTCACTTTACACTCTGACTGTACAGATTTGAAGGTGATTGTATGCAATACCCTTTCTGCTAATTGCATCTAATCATACATCTTTTATATCTTGTTTGTAGCCTTTAAAGTGCACTTATCACATTAATTCTTGAATCATCATGGTTTCAAATACCTCATTAGAGGAATGCTTCTCATCACTCTTCCTGCAAATCAGGTCTGTTTTTCACAAATGTTTACTTCTTCCATGTGAAAGGGGAAGCATTGCTCTGCACCAGCCAGCCACATCAGCCCTGGAGCTCTGTGCAGTTACAATTCAGATCTAGCTGAGATCTACTACTCTGGCATAGAAAATACAATTTTATTATTTTTTTTTCATTTCAGCCTCTCTAGGAGGTATTCAGTATCCATGTAGCCCTGGGCAGCCATGTGGCTAACTACGTCCCCTACCAAATGCTTCCTCTAATCTGTTACTGGCAGGAAGAGGAGAGTTGCTTGTCCCTTTTTGTTGTAGCCATCTTCAGATGGATGAAGCTTCAGTCTGTTGCCTCATCTCTTTCCAAAATAGGACGTTTGCCAGCAGTGATGGGAGAGGTAGCAAATGAGAAAAGAAGGAGCAAAAACTGTGACTGATGCAGTGGGGAGCAACAGATGTCATGTGGAAAATTGAGATATACTCAATAAGCATTTTCTACAAACATTTTCATACTGATGTAACTTAGCTATGGGGTGTGAGATACGAGCATATGAGAGAGTGAGTGAGTTTAAGCTTTGAAGCATTTCAGACAGATGGAAGTTTGTGGTTGAAGACAATTTATGTGGAATTACAGGCTACTGGTGTTCACAGCTTAATGATTCCGCTTTTAAAGTGATTTTATGTTATAATTAAAGAGATGGTGAAAGAGAATAGAAGGAGCTGGGTTACAGGAAGCAGGGGAAGTAAAGGCCAAGAGTTTCTGCTGTATGTCACCCAGAAAGAGCTATTCCCTGTGTAAGAACATATTAGAGAACAGGTTATTCTTCTGGCACTGACTTGCACCTTTGGCCAACACAGATTTCTTTGAATATACTATTAAAGGCTGTATGCCAATAAGTTAATCAGAAAAGATGCTTTGACATCTGGATTACAAATCATATTATTTACTTATCTCAACTAGAACAAAGCTGTGTCTGAATCAGCACAAAATATTTGAAATTCAGCAGCAGAGGAAGAAAAAATGCTGTGATACTGTGGGTTTTATTTTCAAAACAGACTTTTAGCACTTGAAGCAGGGTTCAATTACTCAGAGTATTGCCCTTTGTATAAAAGGAAAAATGGTTTGTTTGCAACAGACTCACCTTGCCAAAGTGGCTTGTTCACAGCTTGCTTTTCCACATTTCTTTGTTATTGATGTATTTGATGTATTTCAGTTCTCAGAGATTACTCTTTGCCTTAATGTTAACTGTTTGGTAAGCACCTCTTGCTTCTATTCTTGTCAAACTTGAAATTAGTCAATCTAATTGAATTTTGCAAACCCATTTATTGTAATCCTTTCCACTTGGGGCTTGTATCAATTGAAATAACAAAACAGTGTTTTCATAAGATTCCTGTGCGTCTACACAGTTAATTGACTGCATCTCTACTGTTTCTCTTTCTACTGTTTTCAGAGAATTTGTATTCTCCAAATGGCTTGAGTTACTCCTCCTATTATAATTTTACATAGGTGCTTTATAGGAATTATTTGGGATATTTTGACGATGTCATCATTTTGATAGTGCTTAGTAGACTTTTTTTTAGAGGCAATGGCTTTTGGTACACTAGCATGAGTCATAGACTACAGTATGTGTACCCTAAGTCTGTTGTTTTCTAGTCTTTGTGTTCTGTGCCAGACTAGCTCACCTATTATCACTCATGCATTTCATAGGTTTACATTTTGCTTCAGATGTGTCGAAAATATATATGACAGCAAATGTTTCCTTTATTGCTGAGTTACTGCTTTTCACCAGGCTATTTCAATTCTGTGGTTTGAACTTCAAAAGTGGTGATACTTATGTTGAATTTTTACATGTCATCCTTAACAGAAAGGGCTATTGCAAGACATGAAGTCAGAGAAATAGAACAACGTCACACAGTAGATGGCCCCCGACAAGATGTGACACTGGATGAAGAAGATGATGTGGTGATTATTTACAACAGAGTACCTAAGACTGCCAGCACATCCTTCACAAATATTGCTTATGATCTTTGTGCAAAGAACAAATACCATGTTCTACATATCAATACAACCAAAAATAACCCTGTTATGTCTCTGCAAGATCAGGTAAGCTGATGCATTTGGGACGTCTTTATTAAACAAGGGGAAAGTATAGAAGACTTGTTTTGCTGTCACAGACTTCTATGGACTGATGGAATTGGGTTTTGTGTCATATTTTCCAATATAAATTAATTCCAATGTGTTTATATTTTCTTTCTAGATAATTAATAGTATTTATTAAGTAATAGGTTTAGGTTTTTGCTGTGCTACCAAGGTGGTAAGTGTTTATTGGGTAAAAACAAAGCTGAAAAGGAACACAGCTAGGACAGAGATGACCAGTGTTGCTATAACTGTAAAAGATGATTTTATTTTCAACTGTCTGCCTTTTGGCTGTGTAATAATATTTGCCTGCCATCTCCATCTGCAGTGAAGGCACTCTTACATGCTATTCTCTGAGTAGTACAAGCGCTATGCCATGCTGTCAGGGCTGCACTTCTGTCTTTGGTACTAGGTCTGGTCAAGTCTCACAGGTGATAAAAAACAGGTAGAAAGAAGTGATTGTAAAAAGCTTGCAATTTAAAGGGTGGGTCACTTTGCATCTGCTTAAAGCTGCCACTAAAATCAGTGTAGTCCCAGACTAGAAAGTCCCACTGCATCAGATGGGACTACACTGATGCAGTGGAAAAGAGATAATGACCAATGCTCTGTTTTTCTCTGGGTGGGATGTGATGGGGAAGTAGTTTTTTTGGTTTAATTTTTAAAATAATATTTCTTTGCTCATCATGAATACACATGCAGGGAACCCAGGTCAGAGGCCTGAAGCATCACTGTGACTTCATCCCTGTCTGTAAAACAAATGTTTCTGAACTCTGGGGAGTGTACTACCAGTTGTATGCTGATCATCTTAAGTTGATAAGCAGCAGAGGCAGGAGCTGTTCTGCATTGCAGCATGTCAGCACTGAGGCTTCCAGCTCCTTGAACTGCATGCCTACAGGCAGAAGCAGCTCAGCACAGCTACTGGGGTGGGGCAAAGGGAAGCAAGGTAGGGTCTCCCACTTTTAGTTCTGTATGTGGGAGAAGGATTGAGGTAGGGATCTCAGAGCAGGAGACACAGAGTGTACTTGGGGTGGGACTGGGAACCTGTTTTGTGGTAGTGGGTTGTATTACTGCTGGGTTTTTGCTGTTGTGAAATCTTTTCCTAAATATGAAGGTGGTGTTGTCATACTCAATTAAGATGGCTAAGACTAAACCTGCTGGCCATCCCTATGGTCTTGTCCACTGCATAGTACAAGTACTAAAGAGCTATGCACCAAGAGCAGAGTGATTTTTCAAATGATTTGACAAGCCTATATATGTTAATTAAAAATCATGCTCAAGTCAGTCATACTTAGTGCTGCACTTCCAGCCACACGTTCTGCTTCTGTCAAGGTGTCTCTTTGAATTATTGTGGCCTGTCCTGAAGGATAGGAGAGCTAGTCATTGATGGTATAAATTAAATATAGGCAACCTTGCCTTACACTTATACTTTTGTTCAAATTTAGTTCAAATTGAATTTGTTCTTTACTGGCTTAGTTTTGTCTAAGAGAAACTATCATCCTTATCTTCCCTCTAATAATAGCTACCTATAGATAAATGGAAATCTATCAGTGCTGGGCATGTATACAATGCTGGCAGTCCTGCCTTCATTTGGTACTATGCTATTGTCCAAGATGGTAAATGGTGCTGTTTAATTGGGCAATTGGTACCACTCTTCTTCACTGTCCAGTAACTGGAAGATGCTGACAGTGAAAAAACTTATATATCGCAGTTATTCAAGAAAGAAGAAATAATTACTTTAGTACACTGAGATAGCAAATTGCCATTGTAAGTCATAACACACAATTCTGGAGATGCCAGGGATGCCAAGTAGCAGCTAATGAAGGTTTGCTCTTTCTGGGCTTGAAATGTTCATCAGTATAGCTCACTTGAGTGCTTTAGGTGTATATGCACCACTAGTAAAACACATAAGCACTTCACAGAAGCCAAATTGGTTTATCAGTGATACTGTCTGTTAAAGCAAATCTCTCTAAGTAAGGTAAAGATTGTCTTGGGCCTGACATTTGTAAAAGAGTGAGCCTTTCATTATGCACTACGTTGCTGTGCTTTTCCCAAACTATTCTAACTCTGTAACAGATTTTGAGTTCTCTGCCCATATGGGAAACCTTTATTTCTTGAATGCAATCTGAAAAAAAGCTCTACTGAAAATCCACTCCAAACATAATTTGTATCTGATTTGAGATAATCCAATGAGAGTCCTTAACACACTCGTTTTAGTTTCAGGTGAAACTTGACCCAGCAGCCCTTCTTTCTTTTGCAGCTTCTCTGGCAAGTAGGACCCTGGGAACTGTCCCTCTTCCACAGGCTGAGCATTTTCTTTGCAGCAAGCTGAGTGCCATGTTGCCCATGTTGCAGTTCTGACCTGGTGGTCTGTAACAAAACCACTTGCTTTCGTTACATCAAAGTGTTGTTTGGTTAGATTTTATTGTTGCTTGTGTGTTTCAGCCCTGATATGTTTTATCCCTGTATGTATGCCTGTGTTATGGCTGGATGGCATACCAGCCACACAGATTTCAGCTTTCTTGTTATGTGGTGACTTTGTCATTTAAAACATTCAAACAAAATTACTGTTCTGTCTTACAGCATGTAATCTTGATACATTATGAGAACACATTCTCTGTACTGTTGTGAACATGGAAACACCCTGGCACAATCACCCAACACTCACTCAGCTTGCTGTTCGTTGTTCTTCTTTTCTCCTGTAGTTTAGTTTCTCCATTTTTTTCTCAAAAGAGCAAACTGAAATAGATAATCTTGCTTCCAAATGCATTCTGAAACAGTGCCCTCTCAGAGGACAGCATACTCATGCTGACTTTGGTACTACTTCCTCTGCTGGTGAAGGCTCCAATGCCTGTCAGAAATGGAAAAAAGAAAAGGTTGCAGGGACTCTGTTAGAAGTGGAAGTAACTGTCATGTGCTCCTGAGCATTTCAGAATTTTTCTCTTGGAGTTAGCTGGCCTAGTGAGCACTAGTGTCCACTGCTGTGCCTGTGCCAGCTGGGTGTCCTGGCTGCACCGTGGCCAAGCTGGTGAACTCTTCTCTTTTCATGATCTCACAGAATTGCTTCTCAGGAGCCCTTACCTTGAGCTTGCCTGTGGTTTCTCATGGCATGCAGCCAGAGGTGTGCTGCTGGTCTGCTGCCAGCGTACCTGACCTTCTGATTTAAAGCTGGCTATAAGTTACTGGCTCGTATGACAATTTGGATAGCTCTGCCACCAGTGCCTTGCTGCAGAGAGATTCAGGTGCAATCAACCCATCAGAGGTGACAGCTTCTAGCATCACTTTGGTTTGCATGCACAGATTTCCCAGGGTTTTTTGCTCAGACTGAGTGTGCTGGGGTTTGGGTTGGGTTTTGGTTTTTTTTTTCTCTTGACTCACTGGGACTTGTTTTAAAATCTTATCGTCCTAGAAACTGAATGTATTTAACTTACCTTCCAGGACATCTTATGCCCCCAGAGTACGTTTGATCTGGCTTTTTAATTCAGTGAAGCTCAGCTGATTTCTCACTTACTAAAGGCTGTGAAGCAACTTTGTAGCTGATTATATAAAAGCACTATGAAACAACTTCACAGGAATTCCATTCACGTCTATGTGAACTTTTAAAGTAACCTCAAATTTTATTCAGTTGGGTTCAGATGGAGAAGCTTGCTTGGTTTCTTAAAAGCTCCAGTATCTGCCAAACCCTGAAAAGAAAGGTAAAATTGGTTGTATTTAACAGTGTGAAGCAGCAAGCAATATTCATCTCTGCCCTTAAATGTGTGAACCCAGGCTCATTAGGCTGTCTGTGACCTGGGACAATTCTGATTTTTTTTAATGCTGTGAACTGCGTGTGTGGGAAATAATCTCTTGCCTGCAGGCTATTCATCAGTGTTACAAACTTAAATTCATAGGGGCACAGCGTGTTTCTGGTCCATCTTAAGGCAGATGTAAATGTCACAGCTGCCCTATAAAACCTTCCTAACCTTCTCTTAGCTTGCCTGGTGTTAAAGTTAATAAAAGGCTAGAACATCCATCCTATGTTCATAAAAATTATTTCCTTATCAGATAACATTGTAAGACAAAAACAAGAAAGGATTTTTAAAAAAAAGCTATTACTGGAACATCTAAGGTTTGATGCCAGATGTTGGCATGGGGGTCTAAGACAAAACTGAGCCTTGGGATTTTGCACTTAGCACTTCCCTGTGTCTAGTCCTAGCCTATTAAAAACTGAAATCTTGCTAGGGCTATATTTTAGAAAGCTTGTTCAAGGAAACAACTGAAATGTACACTTTAATATGCATGCTGCACTACCTGCAGTAAGCATAACTGGTTTACTTGTGGAGCTGTATCAATCAGCTGTGGCATTTTGAGGTTTGGGGGTGAAGGAAGGGAGAATAATGTATACTTTGCATTTAGGAAATGTCTTTCCCAGGTATGGAAATATTCATAGCTGAGGCTCTCCACTGAACCTATCTTGTCATTAATCTTTGAACAGTACAGTCAATGAAAGTGTGGTTTGTTTCAGTAGCAGTAAAGATGGTTCAAGTGGATTCAGAGCCTCATATTATCAGTTTGTGCTGCAGACAAACCTAGGCAGAAAGCCAACACTGTTTATGAAACACCACTGTATAACATTTTGCTAGCTTTTCAGCTGGATGTGCTATAATTTTCTTGTGGAATATGGGGTCTAAATTGTGAAATGCCACAGACTGGGAAACTTGTACACTGAAAAAAAAAAAAAAAGGTTAAAAGCTACTAAGAAGTAATATCCATTTCTTTTACCTGAGAGTCCAAGAACCAGTGTTAGAAAAAATAAGTAGGGGTTATCAACCTCTTAAATCCTAGAGTGCAAGTTTTGGACATTTGAAGAAACAGCAGCAGGCCAGCCTTGCCTCTTAAAATCTTACATTGGTTAGTTATAATAAATAATAAATGTTATATCTCAGGACACTCACAATCCATTAGACCTTATAGAATGTTACTGTGTTGTCTTGAGCCTTCAGACTTTCATTTTATGACTTTCTAGTCTTACCTTAGTATCTTTGTGGTTGTCTATATCACTGTACAAAGGAAAAGATATTGTAGATGTGCAGGGAACGGTATCTTCTAATTCTTGGCTTCAGAAACAGCATATCAATGTCAGGAAGCTCAGGCAGTACAAATTCATCATCTTTTCTTTATTATCCAATTCTCTAGTTTTGAAATAACTTTTAGAGTTAAATGCTTTGAAGTTCAAATACTCTGTTCATCTAATAAAGCCAAGTTATATCAGGATTTGCATGTCCCACTTAATTTGATCAGACTTTCTGGTTTGGGGCGTGTATCTTATTTTGGGTTTATCTTTGAAATGTAAAGCTGTTCCTATTTCTGTGAAGTTTGCTGATAACCACTTTATCAGCCCTTGTTTAAGGGCTACTATATGCTCTGACATGGAAGTTTCAGTGAAACGTTAGGCTTAAGGTAGCTATTCAAAATAGTAAGATATAGATCTGATTTACACTCTGTACATTTATAAAATTTCTGGACTGCTCATACATTGCATTCTGGGATGGGGGACCAAATGAGCCATCAGATTTGTTTCTTATATCCAGGTAAAACAGGTCTGAGCACATGCTTTCAAATCTGGTGCACTTTTATTTGAGGGACTGAATACAGATCAGACAATTCCATCAAGTTGTGTTTGCAGTTCTACTTACTGCTTAGTGAATTCTGCATTCCTTTCAAATTACAAATAAAGTGGACTGACAAAAATTTAAAGGCTTGTCTTGCCAATAGTTTTGTGGTAGCTTTCCTTGAATTGCTCTTCTCATTGCTGTATTTTGCTTTTGTTTAGTTTTGATCATTGAATTGTAATGATCTGAAATGAGTCATCTGTATGCTTGCAGAGAAGCCTGTTTTAGCTGGCACAAATTCTTTGGTAATATCCAGAATATATTTTTATTTTTCTTATACATGATAAGATTTTACTTAGAAACCAGAAAACACCATATATGAGGAAATTTAATGTATGCCAGCTGTACAGAAACACTTTCTGCTGTCTACTCTTGCAGGTTCGATTTGTGAAGAATGTGACTTCCTGGAAGGAAATGAAACCAGGATTTTACCACGGACATGTATCTTATTTGGACTTTGCAAAGTACGTTACCCTTGGATTTATCCGTTAAGTAGTATGGTAGTTAGTTGCTTGGCTGCAGCTGGAATATTAGTGCCCTCTAGTGATACAGGTCTGACAACAGCATTTTTCAAAAACACTGAAGTACCTGTGATGAGCTGTATTTGGGTTTGATTTTCACAATTTTCTCCTGTCTTTTTGCATGATAAAGTGTAATCGACTCTCCTTTCAAAACTGTGTATGTTCGAGGCTTAGTACTCCTTGCCTGACTTTTACAAGCTCAGTTTGCTGAAACTCCTGGCTGTTTTGAAGAACACAGGCTGATCTGCCTTAGGATTGGTTTCCTGTTCTGGGAAGTTTAAGATGCCTCTTCTCATACATGTTTCCTATAACAAGTAGTACCGCCTATGTCTTGGGTTATGTAGTTCTTCTCTATCAGAGCATCCCTTTACACTTCATCAAAATATTTTAAATTCTATTGTAAAGCAGTTTTCTGGCCTATAGTAATTTGACTTGCAATAAAAAGCATTGAAATAATTCTTGTAGAGCTAAGTCCTACTACTTCTAAAACTAATATAAAGGAAAATGAGGTTAAAAATCTTCCCAGTGACTTCAGAGGTTCAGGACCATATCTGTATTCCCACTTCCATGCATTTCTTTTCTTGTCTTATGTTTCCTTCTGGATCTAAAGCAGTGATCCTCAGAAGCTCAGTCTTGTGAAACCTCTCTTGAACTGCCAAGTCAGTTTTGCTTAAGGTGCTTGCTCGGCAGGGCTTCATCTTGCAGCATGTGGAAAATGGTTTAGAATTGGAAGTGGAATTTTCACATCTCAGGGTATTTGACTACACAAGCAATAGTAACCGCTGCTTTTACCTCCTGCTAATGGTCAGTTCTGAGCAATGTTACGTTTCTATGTGGTATAACATTTTTGAAATGAAACAGGTTTTTTGTATGTAAAAATGTTTTTTGTTTAGTCATTGCTTTTAGTTATTCATTCTGTTATTCACCCTGATTTTTAATTCTAGCTTTTTATTACAAAAAATGAGAAGGGGAAGTGAGAACTTCATAGGTTCTCAGTACAGTATATTAGATAATAGGAAGTGCTAAAAGCTACAGGAGTAGCTGGAAATACCCAGTGTCACCAAGGAAAAACTTAAATTTTACAAAAAGTATCAGGCAAGAAGTGTTAATTGTAATTCATTCAATAAAATAAAATGTATCAAATTTCATTTGCTTCCTTTCTGCCTTTTTAAAGTTGAAGTACTGCAACATTAATAAAACCTTGAACTGAGTAACAGCTTTCTGTAACAGTGAAGGTGACTTATTTTATACATTACTCAGTAAAGCTGAAAACATTCTCAGATACTGGACGTTTTTTTAACTAAGTAATAATTTTGCATCTAGAAAGCATATGAGAAATTTCACAGACTTCTTTTATCTGCATTTTCCCTCCAGGACTGTTATCCTTGTGTTTGTGGTTTGTTTGTTACCCTTTCACCTTAATGATTTATTTTTTTCCCCACAACAGCTTGCTTTGTCATACTTTGAGTTTTCATTATTTAAATAATAGCTTGGATACTCTGGCTGTGCTTGGCTGTGAGGTATGTTCTTGTAGTTGAGAAGTATAAAATATTTCAGAAAAGTCTATGCCTATACACAGACATCAGACTTAGGTCTGCTGTCAAATATCAGAAGTACCTCTTAAATTATGCTGAATCCTGAAGTACTGGATTCAATTGATGGCTTACAGTATTGAGGACAGGTTATTATAACCCATCCATGTAGAAACTGCAGTAATAATAGATTAATTTTTTTCTTCTTTTTCATTTCTAATGCACCTTCATTTCCTGTTTTCTCTGCTAAATGGTTGGAAGAAAAGTTCTTTGACAATGTGATTAACAAATCATTTTCATTCTTAATAAAATTACATCAGTAAGTGGCTTATGAACTAGCTAGCTGAAGCTAGTTTTGTGAGGTCATGTGCAAATCCATATGAATGTACAATCCAGTGCAAACATCTTCCAAGGGCTTGGACACCTTCATTGATCCCACAGACACATAGTATTGGCCGAGGCTGCTGCTGTATCAAAATGCTCTGTTACAGCCTCCCACAGCACTTGCAGTGGAGTCTGTAGAATAGGACACGTGCATGTCTCAGGCACGTCAGTGAGCCTGAGAGAAGGGGCAGTTCAAAGTCTGGACTGTGCATCAAGATGGCTGAAACATTCACACACTTCTGTCTTGTGGACCTTGGGCAGTGAGAGCTGGCATGTGCACAGATGTCAGCAGTGCTGCCATTCACTGCTGCTCTGATTCACTGGTACTCTGCTGGCAACGGCTGAAGAATCAATCGCTCTTTCCATGGTCTTTAACAATTTCTGTATCTGCAAAGTAATGCCATTTAATTTTTTGTTTCTAACTTCCTCTTCTCTGCTGCTTATTCTGTTTCTGTTCTTCGGCTTACAATTTACAGAGTACCACTTCAGCAATAATGGTACTGCATCTGAAAACCACGAGCACTCTGTGGTTTAGCCAAGCTAGGGAGGCTTGAATGGCCCTCTGTCATTGCAGAACACTTCCCCAGTTTGCATGGGAACAGAAGAGATTTTTATTCTTTTTCTAGCTCCTAGCTTTACTTCAGGACACTTGACACACTTGCAGTTTCCATTGTGATATAACCTCTTTAATGTTTGTATACCATGTTTATTTGCCACAGTAATGTCTCAAATGGCAAAGGAAATAAAACTGAGAAAAGTATTTTAAAAGCGATCTTGAACGGAGCTCACTGAACCATAACATTTGCACAAAACAATTTAGGTGGTTTAACTCTTTCTCACGTGTCCCGTGAGCTTACCAGCTCATTTCATCAAGCTTCCTGTTTCTACCACAGTAAATCAAAATTTGCTTAGGGTAAATGTCCAAGGAAAAATTTCTATCTTTAGATAAAGAAGTTAATATTATTACAGATACTATCTTATGCTTATATTTAATAAACCTAGCCACATGAATTCAACCCAGGTAATGGATGGGCTCCTGAGCCCTGTCTTCACAGAATCACAGAATCACAGAATCTTAGGGGTTGGAAGGGACCTCAAGAGATCTTCGGGTCCAACCCCCCTGCCAAAGCAGGCTCCCTATCTCATATTACATAGATAGGCGTCCAGACGAGACTTGAATATCTCCAGAGAAGGAGACTCCACCACCTCCCTGGGCAGCCTATTCCACTGCTCTGTCACCCTCACTGTGAAAAAGTTCTTCCGCATGTTGGTGCGGAACTTCCTGTGCTCCAGCTTACAGCCATTGCCCCTAGTCCTGTCCCCACTGACCACTGAAAAGGGGCTGGCCAATTCCCCCTGCCACCCATGTCTAAGATACTTGTAAACACTAATTAGGTCCCCCCTAAGTCTTCTTTTTTCCAGGCTGAACAGACCCAGCTCACTCAACCTTTCCTCATAGGGGAGATGTTCCAGACCCCTAATCATCTTTGTCGCCCTTCTCTGGACTCTCTCCAGAAGGTCCCTGTCTTTTCTATACCAGGGAGCCCAGAACTGGACACAGTATTCCAGGTGGGGCCTGACCAATGCAGAGTAGAGGGGGAGGATCACCTCCTTCGACCTGCTGGACACACTCTTCCTGATGCATCCCAGGATCCCATTGGCTCTCTTGGCCACCAGGGCACACTGCTGGCTCATAGCCAACCTGTCATCAACCAGGACCCCCAGGTCCTTCTCCATAGAGCTCTTCTCCAACAGGTCATCCCCCAGCCTGTACTGATACAGTCGGTTATTCCTCCCCAGGTGCAAGACTTTACACTTGCTTTTGTTGAATTTCATTAGATTTCTCCCTGCCCAGCTCTCCAGTCTGTCCAGGTCTCGCTGGATGGCAGCGCAGTGTTCCTGCGTGTCAGCCACTCCTCCCAGTTTTGTATCATCGGCATACTTGCTGAGGGTGGATGCTATTCCCTCATCAAGGTCGTCAATGAAGATATTAAACAGGACTGGACCCAACACTGAGCCCTGGGGAACACCGCTAGTCACAGGCCTCCATTCAGATTCTACTCCACTGATCACGACCCTCTGAGCCCGGTCTGACAGCCAGTTCTCAACCCACCTCACTGTCCACTCGTCTATCCCTTGTTTCCTCAGCTTCTCTATCAGGATGTTGTGGGAGACAGTATCGAAAGCCTTGCTAAAGTCGAGGTAGATGACATCCACTGCTCTCCCTCCATCCACCCAGTTGGTAATAACATCATAGAAGGCTATGAGATTGGTCGAGCACGATCTCCCCTTGGTGAATCCATGCTGACTATTCCTCATGACCTTCTTCTCTTCCAGTTGTTTGGAGATGGCATCCAAAACAAGCTGTTCCATCACCTTTCCAGGGACAGAGGTGAGGCTGACTGGCCTATAGTTACTGGGATCCTCCTTCTTGCCTTTTTTAAAGACTGGAGTGACATTGGCTATCCTCCAATCTTCAGGCACTTCTCCTGTAGTCCAGGATCTGTCAAAGATGATAGAGAGCGGCTCCGCAATCACCTCCGCCAGCTCTCTCAGCACACGTGGGTGTATCCCATCCGGGCCCATGGATTTGTGTGCATCCATTCCTTTGAGTCGCTCCTGGACCACCCCTACCTCTACTAGAGGGGAGCCATTCGTTCCCCAACCACTTGTTCCCCAACCACTCCTACTTACATCTGGGATATTCCTTCTGTTAGAGTTTGTGTTTCTGGCAACTGGACACCTGCCAGGAAACCACTTCCAGTTTTGAATAGCACAGTTCAAGAGGGCAGGAACTCGGGATAAAACTTTCTTGTAGTTGTTACTATCACATATGTGGCTGCTAACCTAGTTAAGGCATTTCTAAAGTCTAGATGGTTGTATAAACATTTTTAGTTTCTCTTGTGTGAGAATATTTATGGTTGGTTTGTTTCTCCAATAAAAATCCCTAAAATCCAAATCCTAGGACAACTGAAATTGAACTGGCTTTCACATCTAGGCAACCCACTGGGTATGGGGATGGAAGTGATCATTAAACTTCACTCATCATTGTCTTCTCTCTAAGAAGGCTTTTAAGTATTAGATGAAAAGCTTTGACTTCACCTTTAAAAGACATTTTCTCCTCTTTTACTTCAGATTTGGTGTTAAAAAGAAACCAATTTACATAAATGTCATAAGAGATCCTATAGAGCGACTAGTTTCTTATTATTACTTTCTGCGTTTTGGAGATGATTACAGACCAGGGCTACGGAGGCGAAAACAGGGGGATAAAAAGGTAAAGTATGCTTTACTATATGTGTTGTTCTTACTAAAGTTAATGTAAAACAATTTTTTAATGTCCTGATAAAAGCTGAATAGTTTTAATATCAGCATTGGTCATGATGGTGGCTTTGCAAGTTCTGTTTTCCCCTTCATGTCCTTACTCGACCAGAGTGTAACATTAAGTATGTTCTTTGTAACCTTTTAAATTCACTTTCTCTTGCTATGTGTTTTTAAAACAAGTAAAATTTTAAAATAATGTTTTCAGGTATGCAGAGCTATAAGTACCAAGTTAAGCTATCTTCCTATGGAAGAAATCTACATCTCTTCTTGAAGACAGATACATTTGTTACCAAAAGCTGTAGAGCTGCTGATGCTTTAGCTTTGATGTTTGGGTTTTTTTTATAATTAGCAACCCTTTTTTTTTTTTTTAATGTAAGTATTGGGATAGAATTGTATAAAGTGTCTGCTTGAAAACTACACAGTAAGAATCACACATTTCTATACTTCCTCTGTATGTCTTAGGTGGTGATGGGAGTAGCTCAGGTTACTGTATTCAAACTTAGATTACTAATACAGTTTCAGAGTGTAGCATCATTCAGGTTCCATGATATGCTTATTCTGGAAAGCATTTATACATCTGCTGTCATGGTTTGCCATAAGACTTTTTTTGGAGCATGTTGCTTCGGACTTTTCTTAAATCAGGAAGAAAATAGGTTATTCATTATATTAATATAGTTTATAAAACTACAGTAAAAACAGTGTGGAAGTTTTTATAAGATGGGGGGCTCATACTTCACAGAGCCAAACACTCTTTAAAAATTCAGTGGCAATATTTTCTTCAGCTGATTAATATTTTTCTGTGATGTTGACAGTTAAATATAGCATCAGATTAATACAGTCATTGAAAAAATAACTGCACAAAAGTCTCACTGAATACAGCTTAATCTATAAACGTTATAACAACTAATAAACATGACTGATCGTTTTGTGTGCCTCCCGACACGCCATCAACATAGCTTTGTGTTAAATACCGGGAAGAGACCGTTCCTCTCGTTTTCCACTCAGGACTAACTCGTTGCTCCTCTGTTACTTAGGCTTTGGCGCCATCTTCAGCTACTGCATTTCAGTTTGTCCAGACATCCTACCGCATAGGCAGAGGAGAGCTTCACGCAGAACAGTGATTGAACTTAGACTTTAAAAGAATGTGTCTTCACAGGCTGGCTACAGAGATGATTTGATGTTATGGTGTCTTATTGGCATTTTTGAAAATGGAGACAAGTTCCTCTTCATGAGGAGCGTGATTTGGCCTCTGGAATTCCTTCCTTATAGAGATGGATGAGGTGGAAAGCTCAGCGTACTATATAGCTCAAACTGATTATAGAACTTTATTAAAAATAATTACATTTTAAAGTATTGGCTTGGTTTTGAATTATAATCTGAACAGGCTTGTTACATAGTCACTGGAAAATGTTAAGCCAAAATCACAAATGATGCTGCTTGGTAGACTGCACTTTAGGTTCTGAAGTGCTGGAAGATGTTGAAATGCATTCTTATTTGTAGTGCTTTTAATGCATTGTGTTAGTGATTGTATGGGGTTTTATTTATGATGAGGTCTTTTTCACTTTGTTGCTAACATACCACTTTATTTGGGTCTGAGGCTTGGTTGTTGCCTTACAGCTTGTCCTGTAAGCATCACTGGTTCATTTGAAGTGAAATTAATTTGATATGCCAAGCTTTAGGATTTATCTCATTTATATGAGGTGATGCTGTTTTTCCATGGTGTTTCCAAGAGAGTTGTACATATTAGATGGTGTCAGTTTTACATACATTCAATACAAAATTCAGTAAGCTCAACAATGGATTGACCCAATCGCAGCATCTCTAACACTGATATCTATTGTAATCTGTGTGGTAGTAGCTTCAGTAAGAGCTCTTCAGATGAAAAATAGGGAAGGTCAGAAATGCAATCTTTCTAATGGAAGTCAGTTGTGTCTTTGTTAAAAGTAAAGGAATCTCAACATACTCATCACCCTTGCCCCCTCCCAGTCCACACCACAGCATTTCTATGGAAAAGTTCTTCATTAATTTTCGTTCTGCTTCCAAAGTTATAGATAGCTTGGCTTATAAGAGTGTGGCTTATACAGAGTCTGTTTCTTATAATAAAAGCTTTGCATGGAGCAGTCAAGGCAAGTCTATAAGAAGTGGGGAAGAAGCCCATTGTTTTTCATCTTACCTAGAAAATTACTTGCTTGCTCTTGTATATTCACTGTGAAATAACTTGCAAGTATAAGCCAAGGAGCCTTTTGGCAGATGCCAGTTCCTATTTAGTGTATACACTCATGAGTTAGGAGGTGCATTTAAACAATTGAGTTCTTGGGTAATGCTGATGCTGTAAAGTACCTGTGACAGGTCAGCGTGGGATCACGTCTTTGGAGAAGTACACTGGAGGAAGGATGCTTGTTTCTTGTTTTGTTGGTAAAGTTGTGATTTTATCTGTCACATGCAACACGCATGAGCTAATCCAGACTCAAGTGCAATGTGCACCAAGCCACTTCAGGTTAATCCCTGCTTTGCCCTGGTATCAGTAAGTTTTTCAGATCATCTCAGGAACTTCACCTCGAAATAGAAGAAAATAATTAAGCAAATGTATTTTTACATAGATGCTTTGAGCAGAAACTTCTAATTGTACAGAAGAAACAGTCGAAAATGTTCACTGTGATCACTTATTATTAAATATTTTTTAAAAAAATGTATCTTAGATACATGTCTTACGATTAGAAATGTCATAAATACTTCCTGGTCAGTGGGTAAAATACTTAGAAATTCTTTCCAAAATGAATGGCATTCCTATTGTAACTGTGTTACTGCGGTTGAAATTCTTTGTTGCTACAGCTGTCTATCCAGGCAGAGTGGTGCTGTGTGGAGTATTTTGTTATGCAGGGAACAGAATCACAAGGTTGGAAAAGACCTTTAAGATCAACAAGTCCAACCATTCCTGTCCTATGCTAAACCACATCCCTAAGTACCTCATCTACCCAGTTTTTAAAAACATCCAGGGATGGTGACTCAACCCCCTCCCTGGGCAGCCTGTGCCAGGCCCTCACAACTCTTTCTGTAAATTTTCCTAACATCTAATCTGAACAACTTGCTTTCACTTCTGATTGCCAAAAATAAATTAGTCTCTGAAACACAGTTGCACAGTTCTCTGGTATAGAGATCCAGCTGTTCCAGTATCCACGAATCCTGATGGCATTTGATGCTGTATCTTTAGTGACTTCTTTTGTAAGGCAAGATGCCAACACTTATTGACTGGTTTTGATTGATTTGACTTCTAGTCTTTATCAAAGTTACATCAAATGTGTGAGGTAAGATTGTTTATTAGTTCTAATCATCATACAAGACTGTCCAAGTACTATTTTGAGAAAAATAGGTCCTCCTAATCACCCTGTGAAAGCAAAGCTTGCCACAAACAATTGTTTTTTATTTTCACATCGTGTCTTGTGTTTTTCTGTCCCTGTTACATTTAGCAACTAACCAGGTTGAGATGTTCAATACGTATACTAAATCTTAAAGCTCAACTCAATTTTGTCTTTCTTTCAGACCTTTGATGAATGTGTGGCAGCTGGAGGTTCAGACTGTGCTCCAGAGAAACTTTGGCTTCAAATTCCATTCTTCTGTGGCCACAGCTCCGAATGCTGGTAGGGATATAAATGTTCTTAGGTTGTTAGTCAAAGTATATGAATGACAACATTGAACTTCACAAGCCTGACTATGTAGTAGGGGAAAAGTATGAGGGATTGGAGAGAGGGAAGCAGCAGGTACTTCAGTAATGTATTTTGTTTTGAAGATGCATTTTATTGAACAGTCCTGCACTGCTTTACACAAGCAATATGTTTGGATACTGTATCAGCAGTGCTGTGAGGGAAAACAGATGTTTTCAATTTTGAAAAATAATTTTTGTAGATTTGGAGTCGACATTTTTCTCTTGTGTCAGGCTACAATATTTGTCTTTCTGAATGGAAATATTTTGTTCAAGCTCCTAGAGTTTCTGTGGAGAGTGAAATAATTGAGATCAGGATGAATTTATCATCTTAAACCTTTATCAGACATCCGGTAGTCAATGTTACTTAGTAGAAACTGAAGCAAAAGTAAACTGTGTCCATCTGTCAATGCAGCATGTTTTTTAATAGTGGTACAGACCTTAAAAACTCTTTAGCAAACATCAAAAAAATAAAATAAAAATTACATAGATGATTTGAAGGATTCTGAATGAAATCAGGGCAATTATTTGTCAAAGGCGCTATTCATGCAAACATAACCAAAGTAAAGGGCCACTTGAGAGTTCCTCTTTCAGTAGCTGTTGGAGAGACCTGGACCAGGTGGAGAAGGAGAGAAAGAGTGAATCTCTGAACCCTGTCTAAAGCTATGAAAAAGAGAAAAAGACTCTCAGTTTAATGTCTGTCTGTCATTGAATATGGAGATCTTCTCATTAAGCACAATGACTTTCTATTTCAGAATCATGCTTGAAGGATGCAAAAGGGAAAAGGTGTGTTCATACCAGAGCCGTTTCTGGTACCTAATATGGTAGTGGAAACTGAGTATTGACACTAAGAAAATGTAAATCCTCCAAAAATTCAAGTCTCAGAGACCATAACCATATTCAGAGACACATTTTTTGTGGATAACTTATTAGTCAAAATAACTAGGTAAGAACAGACATGAGAGAAACTACTGAAAAGGGAAATGAATTTGAGAATGGTTATAACTTGAAGTAAGTTTTGCCTTTCCTATATAAATGGCCTGTTATGATGTAATCTCTGTCTAGGGACCAAGGATTGTGGGCTGACATCAGAACTTACTGTAATTGTTCTCTGTTATTTTAGGAATGTGGGAAGCAGATGGGCTTTGGAACAAGCCAAATACAATCTGATTAATGAATACTTCCTAGTGGGAGTTACTGAAGAGCTTGAAGACTTTATCATGTTATTGGAGGCAGCTTTGCCCCGGTTCTTCAGGGGTGCCACAGAACTGTACCGTACAGGTATTTAAATAGATTTCCACAGGTTCCATGGATTTTTCAACCTCTTTTAACTTCTTTTTTCTTTTTTTTTCTAAATGTGAATTCTTTAGGCCTAGATGAGTAGTTTTGAGTCTCTGCCAGGTTTGCTTCTCAGTTGGCTCATGTTCCTACAGAAGAGACTCTTTAAGAATCTCAGTACAAATTTTTGAAGGCAGCCCAAGTACCTTCCTGCCTTACACAAATTGTAAATATTTAAGGTTGGAGCAAAGGCAGTTGTGTGGGTATACCACACCTGAAAAATGGTGACAGGTGTTCATCAGAACATTTTTTTAAAGGTCTTGCAGGGGCAGGTTTCCATACCCTCAGAGATCCTTCTGATGAAATTAACTGTGCTTGATGCAGCCTGGCTGGTTGTGCAAAAAGGCTTAAGGGATACAGGGCCCAAGTATGTGTTTATCTTGCTGGGGTCATAATAAGACATTTGTTATAATGCTAGTAGCTCAGTTTCTAGGAGCTGACCATGCAACTTATGATGAAGAAAAGGTCCATCTTAGCAGGGCTTCTGTCTGCAAACAGAGGGAGAAAAGGGTCTGATACATACAGCTTAGATAATGTAGTATTACAAGCTTCTTTTAAAGCAACATATAGCATCTCTTAGGGAAAATGTCATTGTTTTGGTCATCTCTGTCTTATGAAGGAAGTCTCTTGCTCTGCAGTTTGTGAAATTTTTAACATTTAATACTGTATTAACATCTAAATAATTAATTTTGAAAGACCGATCTTGCTCCAAGTACATTATGTGGAGTAATCTTGTTCCTTAAATGAAGTGTTCATTCCTTGGGTTTATTAGAGGAAGGAGAAAGAATTGAAAGAACTGATGCAAAATTCATTAACATTTAGTGAGAAAGACTGCAATTTCCCAGCCTTGCATGTTATGTTAATAAATCCTGGATTAAATTCTGTCACTTCTGATGCAGTTTATCAACATGCTGGGAGTATAAAACTATAAATAAAGGACCATAAACATTTTTTAATCACGTGAACTTTAAAGTGAAGTTATTACTCTCATTTTGCATTTAGGAAAGAAGTCTCATCTTAGGAAAACAACTGAGAAAAAACTTCCCACAAAAGAAACTATTGCCAAGCTACAGCAGTCTGAAATCTGGAAAATGGAGAATGAGTTCTATGAATTTGCACTGGAGCAATTTCAGTTTGTCAGAGCACATGCAGTTCGGGAAAAAGATGGAGAATTGTATATTCTGGCTCAAAACTTTTTCTATGAAAAGATTTACCCTAAATCAAACTAAGAACCCTATTCTGTTAGATTTATGGACCTAAATCTTTGGTCACATCGTCATCTTAGTCCTCAGCCATGGAAACTAGATTTCTTGTAGACCTCCAAGACATTTCTTTATAGACCTGAGAAAAGTGGGCTGTGGATCACCTCCAGGGAATTGGATACTGGCTAACTATGTTGATAATCCAGAAGCAAAGGCTTCATTTCTTTTATTAACTAATATTTTCAGTGGGACTTAATATCCTTTACCTGAAGAAATCTACACTTTAATTCGGAGCAATTAATACACGGCAGTTCTAGTTGAAAATATAAAGAAACAAAAAGTGTTTCTGTTGATGTTCCTTTTAATTGTCAAAGCAATTTATTTCACATATACTTCTGTGAAGAGGAAATCATTTTTCCCAGCTTTCAACATGGAAATTATGGTTGCATACAATATGAGTAGTGTTAATAACTGGTTGACATCTGTGCTTTCTTTTGTGAATCGTGTCACATGATATTAATTGGGATGGTTAATCATGTTCTGAGAAATGCTGCTGCTGCTGAAATCACCCATATTTCTATATGTGGTTTTATTAAAATATACAACTAATCATTTACGTTAAAACATCATTTCCACATTAATATTGTAAAAAGTTAAAAGAAACAAAACAGTGGGGGTTTTGGTTTGGTTTTTATCCCTACGACCACTGACTGAGGTTGGGAAAACTATGAAGAAGTTGGTATTGTCTGCAGTTCTAGTTGATCCTTACACAGTGGTATAAAAATCGTAAATTCAGTATTAAGTTTCTCCACAGATTCTTTGTAATAATTGTAAACTGAGGTATTGGTGAATCCATATTATGACTCCATTAGTGAGCTGTGGTATGGTTAGGGTTTTCCTACTACTTCGATACTTTTACCTGTAGAATATTTTTACTAAGGTGCTTTATAACGTGTTTTAAAGCATTGCATTTACAAAAGGAGTAAAATGCTGTAAATACTGCTTATTTTATGTATTTGGACCAAAAGGCTTAAAGTAACTAGTTTTAAGTGGGTTTTTTGCACCGGTTCTGTTATGTGTGAAGTGAAAAACATCACATCTGCTTCCTGGTTGAGTTAACTGTTGGACATTGCTGAAATGCACTTCAGTGACCTCTCTGACTTCAACACCAGAATGTTGTCCAGGGATTCTCTTTACAGAAATGTAGTCTTCATCCTTTTATTATGGTGAGAGGACAAGAAGAACAATGTCATGTGTAGTCTGGTTGAGAAAGTTGCGGTGAACTTGACTGACATAGTTGTATTTATGTGACTGCCTTATGTGACTATTGTAAATTTGTGAGTTGCCATTATTAACAATGTGAAACACCTGGTAGATGAAGTAAATTGAAATTTGAGAACAGATGTTTGGGGCCACTGTATTAGGGCAAGTGGCAGTAGAGAACGACAAGAATTTGTTTCCTATTGAATTTTCTTAAAGGTTGGAGTATTTACACATCTTACACCTGCCTTTTCTTAAAGTGCTTTTCACAGGGTTTGATTGGGGAAGGCACAGAGGAGACAAAGTAAGGAATGGTGGTAAAGGCTTAAATTCCTAAGGGATGATGCTGAGGGCTTAGTTTAAAATTACCAAGTGGATTTTCTCTAACCAGCTTGTTCTGGTAATGAAAACAAAGGAAATGGAAAATGGTCTGCAAACTGGATGTCTGCAGCCAAAAGCAACAGGCCAGTTAGTGAGGATAATGAGAGACTATCAAGTACATCTTGCATTTTCTTTGTTTTCTTGGATTTTTCCCTGTGAATTTTAAAAATAGATCTCTCTTTGTTCTTCCCAAATAGTCAGGGAAGTCCCTCCTGATAACTAACCATTTATATAGCATGAACCATGCATAAGATTTCCTGTTCTAGTTCTTGTCTATTGACGTCATTAATAATGCCAAGATGCTTGGGAACAGGATGTGTTAGTTCACACATGAAGAACATGTTTCCGACCTACAGAAGTGAACTGAGGAGTCATACCCAAGAAGTAGCTAAAGAACATCTTAAAAATTTCCATAACAAAGCAGTAACTTTTTTTAAAAATTAAATGAATATTTATAATCCCAGGAAAGATTATCCATTAGGTGATAGCTTTATGTTAGATACCATCTTGACAATGCGGTTTTCTTTTCAGAGTAATTCGGATCAGTTTACCTTCTGGAGTGTCCTTCAGAATTTTCAGAAGAGCACCTCTGAGCAGAAGAATTCACTAAGTGAAAACAAAATATTCTTTTAAGCAAGGAAATTCATATGCAGACAAATAAAAAAGCAAAGCTTCTGCTGATTTCAGTAAGGTCTACAGAAACCTCTTCTAAGCTGTAAGCAGTTTTAAGCATTGTGTTTCTTTTTCCTTCCAGGATTTAGAATTTCTTCATTATGAGTCTTCAGTAACAAACATAATAGAAGAGTACATTTATTTCTCACTTTTTACTTCTAAAAGAGCAATGTATTTTTCATAGTTCATGTAAGGAAACACTTTTTATTTAATCAGTTATCACTTCATGTTTGTTGTGAACTGAGAGAGTTGAGACAAACAAGAATTTTAGGAATATTTTTTACAAATAACTAGCTACAGTTGGAGATGTATTAATTCCAGACATACTCTGAAAATACTAGTCTCTGTGGAACACAGAAGGAATCAAAACTGTCTGCTTTTATATCTAATGCAACGGTTAGGTCAACTGAACTTTTTAGAATTCTTTTAATTCAGAAATACAGAACTTGGGTTTCCTAAAAGACAGTTTAGGAAGAGGAGCTTTACAGATTTTTAATAGCCTGCTCTTTTCATCTTCTATTCAGAAATGGAAACAGTCCAAATTGTTGGTATTAAAAATATTTTCCAGTCCATAAGTAGAATGTATCTTGTGTATTTTCCCTTTTTGACTTAAAGTGAAAAGCAGCAGCACATGGATTTTTGTTGTTGCAGGTTGTATGATCAGTACACTTGCTATGCAGCCTCCTGAACATGGATCATTTATCTCAAGTCACTGTAGTCTTTGCACAGGAGTGAGATGGTTTTTTTGCAGGGCCGTGTGTTTGAAAGGTGCTGAAACACACACACACACAGGTGAGAGTAGGTTTTGTTATGCTGTTCTGTACTTTCTGTACAAAATTGACGCTCAGGCTTTGTGCAGAACTGTAGCCCTCTTGAAACTCTTGACATCAGTGTAACAACAGTGGGTCCAGCTATGCTGGTAACTTTATAGCCATCACCACAACATGCCTGGGGCACTCCTGATAGGAGGGGCAGTGTCGACAGGAGAGCAACAGTGGTTTTAGCTCCTCATTCCCATCCTAATTCTGCAGCCATCCATGCAACAACAATGTTACTCCTATTTTGTTAGTGCACCTACAAGCAAACACAAGGCCAGGGTGCAGAATGTCCTACATGGGCATTTCTGCTTGCTCTGGGTTGATTTTCAAGCAGGTTTTTGACTCATGGGATACTGATCACAGTTTCATTGCCAATCAGGCATGAAAATCTATAGCTGTACAATACAGGAGAGGAAGAAACAGCCCATCCTGGTTGTTGGAAATGCCTTTTCTGGGTACTTAGTTCTTCTGAAGATACTTAGCTATTTTTACTTTCCAGGAATAAACATTTGCCTGTTTATGGTCTGAGAGCAGTTCTATTTTTTATCAGGGAAAATTCCATTATTTTCTGTTACCATTTTCCATTAGGCTGACCTGGCGTTGCTGAATGTGTGTATGACAAAGAGGTACGTGGATGACGCTGTCTGGACTGTGCTGCTTAAGCAGTCAGTGGAAAAGCCTGATTCAAGTGCACTGCCAATTTAGCTCTTGAAAATTAGAGCACATTTTATGACTACTAGAGATTTAACTTAAGAAAACTGTGAGGCTGCTTAGTTGCGTGGATGCTTCCTTTACTGTAAGCCTATGCAACTGTGTAACCTTTGCAGCAGTATTTATAGAAAGAGCCCTCTTCCTGAGACTTTTCTGGAGCGTAATTATAAATGTTCATACACTTGTACTGTCTGATACTTACATCAGCAGCTTTCTGTAGCTTCTGTAAAAAGAGACAGGTTTGTGAGCATTTCCAAAGCAGTACTGAATGTAATTTTGAAAAACATGGATTGTGCTTCATGACTTTTTCTTTTAAACACACACACACACAGCTAAATAGTGCCTTTTTTCCTCACAATCCGTGTTGAAGATGCTCGCTCCCACTCACCCTCCGTAAACTGATTCGTTTGTGCAATACTGTTCCAACTTGAAACCATTTTGTCACAGCTGTTGGGAAATAATCTCCATTTTTCCTTACTATGCTGCCAGCTTTCTGTTGTTGAAGTGTTTCAGTTGATTACCTAATGCAAATGCTATAAAATAAAACACCCAGTGGGAAGGGGAAAGAAAACAAGTCTGGTGTCCTGTCTTAATATTTGCGTATCACATTCATGTTAAATGCTCTCTTTCTAGGAGATGTTGTTATGCAGTATTGTGAGCTTCATTTGCAGCTATTGTGGTTTTTGGAGGGGGGGGTGAGCTGGGGCATAGCTTGTCTGTAATCATTTCTTATAGCTTTAACCAAATGCATTTATAGGCCTTTAGAATTTGCATTGGGCTTTCTGGCCAGAAATGTAATGAATTTGCAGAGGGTACACACTATGCTAAAAGTGTCAGAGAAACGTTCTTAATATTAAACCTGAGATTTGTGAGAAAGCAGAAAGCTGGCATTAAAACAGTGCACTGCTACATACCTGCTTCCCTGCCAGAGGGAACAAGTGACCAGACCGATTGGTGGGGTACTGGAAGATGCTCGCTCACTGCAGGGGTGGACATGGCGTAAGAATTTGAGTAGAGCAGAGATGCCATTTGCATTTGGAAGCCATCACTTAAAACAAGAAAATATGGTGAGCATGGGTACCCTGCTCCACTTAGGATTTTGGAGGCGTGCTGTAAGCATTCCTTGCTGTGTGCACTGACCCAGCCAAGTTTCTTCATGCGAGAGGGCCTAAATATTTACTTGTCAGCTTTGATGATTAAGAACCATCACACTGTTACTCAGCAACTTCTACTTGAGGATTTTGATGGCTTTTAAATCCCTCTTTCGTTGCAAGTAGCCATTTCCTTACTTCCCTCTGTGGAAGTGAGGGGTGTGATTGTGTGCAGGAAACCAAAGTTTTCTGTTTATATCAGCCAGGGGGAAGTGGAGGAAAAAATTGCCTATATAAAGGCACAGGACTTCCTAAGGTCACTGCACCTCTTTCTGAAATGGTACAGTAAACAAAGGACAATCAAAACCAGTTATCATACCAAAAAATGCTTTATTTTAAATGACAGTAGCTTCTCCTGCAAAAGACAGGAGCTCTAGTGTTACAGATATGGGTTTTAAAAATGCTGGTTGAACTTCTTTTGTGTGTGTGGTGGTTGGTTTCTTGGGGTTGTTATTGTTATTGATGCTGCCATTTGCACAGGTAATTAATCTCATTAGTTGGAATTCATTAATCTCATTCAGTTGGAGGGAAAGAAGGGAAAAGGGTGTTTTGTTCAAAGCTACATTTTTTTTCCAGGTTCTGTATTTTCATTTTATTTATTGTTTGAATCTTGCATTTGATTTCAGTATAATTTCCTTACTTCTTAATAAAATACAAGAAGTTGCTAGTGAATGTCAAAGCAATGTCCAGATGTTTTCTTCAAGCACAAGTCCCCTGCTATGACCTCCCCCTGGCTTCATTACCACATAACGCAGATGTGGTAACTTTCAATAAGAGCTAATTTAAAGAACTAATAATACTCTTTATTAAAAAAACCCTCTACAAAGAACACCTGTGGCCTAAAAATGAAGGCTTTGAGACCTTTCACCTTGTCATAATAACCAACTGCATCCTCATAAAAATGGAAAATACTGTGATAAACATTCTCTGCCCATTTTCTGCATGTTTGCAAGGCTGGTCCATAATCCACTCTCGGATTTGCTGCACAGAGGCACAAACTTCTCATAACAACATGACTGTCACAACAATTGCACAAAGAACCACTTTCCATCTTCCTATTGAAAATATATATCTATGTCTTGTAATGAGAGATTAAAATGGTGATTCATGGGAATCGTAGTTCAGGTATACAGGTATCATGTTCCTCTGATGGTTTAAGAACTGGTTCTATACCTTGCTCTATAACTGGATGTGTTGTTTAATCCTGCTATGGGTATGAATTAATTGTGGTTTTTCAACAAAAAAATTCAGTATTAATAAGGAAAAACGCTGTTCTGTTTTGAGAGAGGAACATACCTAATTTGGTGTGATAATTTAAATGCTCTAACTCAACCAGAACTCTGGGTTTGATGCAGCAGTTACTGGAAAATATTATGAACTGTCTCTTTACCAAAAAAAGAAAAAAATGAGTCTAGAGAATAATGGTCTTCTGGCCCCGAAGACATTACTGTCTTGACATTTTTAGCACAGAATAGAATTTGGCATCCTTAATCTCCTTTATTTAGAATTTAATAACTTTTAAAATGTTGCGTGACTTGGGGAATTGGCAAGGGGGAAGGAATGTTCAACTGCGAGAGACATGCGCGGTTACAGGCTGGCTGTGTCACGACTGAGAGCACGTCAGGGCACAAGTTGTGCAAAGCCGTCGATAATGGCAATAAAGGGTCCGTGTGGGACGCAAAGAACGCGGAGGAAAGCGCAGGCAGGAATACAAACTACTCTGAGACTGCAGTAATTCCTTAAGTTAACAACTACGATGGCAGTCTTTGGCCTAATTATCTGCTTGGGGTTGTCAGTGCCTTCCCTTGATTGAATTAACAAGTTCCAAGTTGCAGCCACCAAGGCTGCTGCTATTATAAGCAAGGCCTGTACACTGACAAATGAAATCTCTCCTATTTATAACCCCAGGCCCAATGCCTCCTTCCAGCACTTTGCTCCAGTACCACTTATAGCTAAGCTATAGATCTGGAAAAGCAGATTACATTGACTGGGAGGCTCATCTGCCCTTCATTTAAGATCCGTGCTTCTCAAAAATAAAATAGTAATTGCATGATAAAAGTCAAATGCATGAAGTCTGTGAGAAAGCATCCTGCGCTCGGGTTATGCAGAGCAAAGATCGTGCGCTGCTTTTGGTGTCCATGCAGAACGAGTTCACTTGCTCCAGCAGATTCCAACCAGACATCTGTTAATACTAAAGGCTACTTCGGAGAGATGGTTGGAAACCTGGGGTTTACTTTCAGCAAAAATTGCCATAAACATTGTTTTTCTACAATACTTTTCGACTAAGGTTTTGTGTGGGTTTTTTTCCTGAAGACAAACCAGGAGTGTTTTTTCCCTTAAAAACAGAGAAAACAGGAAAGCATCAGTGCTCCTCCACCCCAGCAAACATTCTTTGTCAGTGCCCTTTTCTTCATTATTTCCCCCTCAAGTCTATGAGAGTGTTCACCTCCCCCTTTTCTCAGCTGGCTCAGTGAGATGGCATCACAGGTTTCATCCCTCCACAAGCCTTCCAGAGGACAAGTCTTACCTTGCAGGTGGTGGTGTAAGACATGAGATCACACTCCAAAATGGAGTTTATCAAACATGGTGTTTCCTCAGATTCACCTTCAAGAGTTGGGTGGCAATTGAGGTCCCTCTCCTCTGTCAGAGGAAGTGCACATGTGTTGTGTGGAGTTAGCTGTCCGCTAGTGACTGTGTGTACAACAGCTTGGGTGCATTCACCCACCGTATCTGACAGTCACATCTAGCAAGGGTATTCAGCTTGTGTATCAGACTTCTTTAAAATCTTTGTGCAGGACAAGTGCACAACAAGATGAGAATCAGGCTGCAATCAACAGGTTTTATTAACTGAAGCTTTGCAGCCAGCTCACATGTAACTTTGTTCCCATGTCTCCTCCTCCCCTGCTCACCACCCAGTAATGTCCTCTTACCTAAGTATGTGTATGTTTGTATACCCCTGCATGGTCACAGTTCTCATCACTTGATCATCTGAGATAAAGGGAGAGTGAATTACAATGCCAAAAAGATTCACAGGCAGTTTTGGAAGCAAATTTGAAAACCTTGTCGGTAGCAGAGGGAGCAACACGTGCCCAGGCACACGCTCACATGTGCTTTCAAAACCCAACTTCTACATGTATCTGAAATGGCCTCTCAGCATCTGTTCAGCATCCAGTTGGGGCTTTACTTCGTTTGAGTACCTAGGAAATAAATTTTATAAGAGGTCTCGGCAATGAAAGATCCTGTTATTAAAGCTGATTGCTCCTTTAACACTGTGTTTTCCAAGACAAAGATGTACCTTGTGACTGAGAGGGTGGAGAAACTCTGATGCTATTGTTTATCACAGACATTGGGATGGTTATTCAAATGTATTCAATTACTTTTGTTCTGCTTATCTATGTAGACTTTAACTCATTCTTCCTTGTGTTTTCTCACATGCATAACAAAGATGTGTTCAAAAGAATGTGCTTTTCTCTACAGCTCCCTTGGTAGACTCTCCCCAATGCCAAACTCATTTTATTTATCCAGATTCAAGTCATGATTGATAGCTGTAAGTTCTACTGTCTAGTTGCAAAGATACTGTAGAAAACTCGCAAATAGGCACCTGGGTATCACAGCCATACAGGATATCCAGAAATTCCTTGGAGTCTATGATAGTCTGTAGTAAAAGCAAAGCAAACTAAGTGGTGTGATTACAGCATTTGTCAGTTTGTCAAATGTGGAGCCTGAATGTTGGTATTTGGGTTAATCTGTAGTTATCTAGTAACTGCTAATTGTTCACAGGTTGCTTTTTTTTTTTTTCAGGTTGAGCAAATATCAGTAATTTCCTAGGGAAGCAGAATACCTAGTTTTGGTGCTAAGGTATTAATATCCTTCAACAGTTTGGTATCTGAGTTTGTAATTGTTGACTTTATTCTTTTAAAACCACCCAGAAAATTGTTTTCTGTTGTTCCTTGTTACGAAAATACATTTCTAACAATATTTTTTCTTTAAAAATCATTTCCTCCCCATATTCTCTTCTGTAATCACATCTGCAAGAAAAATGTGAGTTCAGAACATTAATCATTTGGGAGCCTTGTGTCTAAGTCTTTGAAGACAAAGTGCTGCTTCTGCTGACTCTAGACTTTTTGCCCAGGGTGGTTTCCTCTTTCCATATAAATCAAAAAACCCCATACTGCTGTTCTTCCAAATCAGGTGGGGGCAGGGGGAGCCCTCAAGGAACAAATAGCTGATTTTCATGTCATGTTGCAACCAAAAAAAAACCAACCCAGAACAGGCCAGCAACAAAACCTTTAAAATATTTTTGAGAAGCAATGTTTATAACCCACATAAATGAAAAACAAAGGGAAATTTTCCACCTGCCTGAAGCTGGGGCAAAACCCCACCCACATCACTTCAGAAACTGATAAGGTGCCGCATTTGCAATGCACCTTCAGGGGTGTTTCTTAGGGTTCTGCAAGCTGGTTTCTAGGCTTCAACTGCCCATACATCAGCTGTCTATAGATGCATCAAATAATAAGATTTATCAGCAACATTTGTTCCTGTCTCAAATTTCCGTGAAGAATATGCAGGCGATGGGTAAAACTGGCTGCTGGGCAAAGACTTGCCTATTGGTGGGAGGCAAGTTAGTTGTGGAATACTTGTGTCCAGTCTTAGAAATTATTATTTTCCAGTCTGCCAGATGATGTGGAGCATAACTGAGAAGTTAAAGTAACTTCCCCACAGTTACTCATCAGAGGCAGATGTCTCGCCCCGCACGTGTGAAGCAAGTAGACTAACATAGATGGAGGAGGTGAATTTCTGCATCTTGCACTTCTCATCTTCCTGCTCATCGCTGGGCATCTGTCGTCATCATCACCTGTCCCGTAGAGTGAGGTCTCTCCATCAGGTAAGAGCTTTCTTTTCCTACTTGGGAGCAGTACAGGTGCTTGTTCTTTGTAGATAACTCGGTGTAAGAGCTGTGTTCTTATTACTGCACATAAACCAGTAGTGCCGCAGATCAAAAGGAAGCCCGTGTTGGTAAGCAGTAGTGGCATGTGGCTGCTGTAACATCTGATTATTGGATAGTATTGAACAGAGCCCTCTTGTCCTTTGTTAGAAAATCTGGTTGTGTTGTGCTTTACCAGAGGCAACGCGCTGAAATGCCGGTGGGATTTGTCTGTCCTGAGAAGCAGCATGTTCCGATCCTTCCTGCTGCCTGTGTGCAGGGTCACCCTTTGCCCAGCTGTGGCACATGCCCGCTGGCAATTTGGCAGGAGTGCACAATGCAGGGTGGGGTGGCTGGATGGATTCCATTTCTGCTGGTGACAAGAACACTTCTACTAGCCATCTGGTACAGCAAACAGAGACCATTTTGAGGACTAGGTCCCTGACCTGGTGGCTATGCATGCTGACGTGTTTTGATACTGATTCATGCTAAGACAGCAGGAAGATTGAGCTTTTCATTGCACTCCAAACCAGGAGTGTGGTGCCTTCAAATACAGCAGGGGTGTTGGTATAGGTGCATTGCCTATAGCTATGGAATAACATTGTGGAGGAGCCAGGAAATTCAGCTAAGACCTCCTGAACCCTGCAAGGGCTCCTCCTATGTCTCTTTGCTAATCTTCTTCCCATGTAACTTTCTACCTTGGCATGACTAATGCTCCCATTAATGTCTACTAACCTCTAGCATTTTAATACAATAATTTATGTCTTAATATGGAATTTAATTTCTGTACTGGCCTGCCATGTTTCAGGGACCAGGAAGGGTCAAAGAACAGGTGTGGGTGTCTGGGGAGAGCTGTATTTGCAGCGCTGCTCTTGAGTTACGAATCTTCAATTTGCTGCTGTTGGCTGAAGCCCTATCAGTGTATGAGATGTTGCCCTTTGAGACTCCAAAATGAATCCTAGCCCCTGAAGTGAGATATAATATACAACAACATTCTGAGAGTTGGAACAAGCTCCTTGCCTCACTGGGAGAAGGGTCAGGACAGGAACAGCTGTCTGTGCTGGCAGTGTTAGGGGATTAGGGTGCAGCAGTTGCACCTGATTTTCTGCCCCAAAGTCTGGCTCTTGCTTCAGAGGTTTGGTGTGATTGGAGAAAAGAAATACCACAATTACCTTCTTTGTTTGTCTGCTGTATTAACCACTTTTTAAAAACAAGGGGAAAAAGGTCGCAGAAGGTGATCTGATCCTTAGAGATACCTGTAGCCACTGAGAACAGTGGTGTTCCAGAGTCCTGTCTAGTGAATGTTTTGGATAGTCTTGTGATGAACTATGTAACCAGTGGGAAGAACTGGGGAAATGTGGAAAACAAAATATCATATAGAACCTGCCTGCTTGTGTTCCCAGACCAACATCCCTCTCACCCAAACAGTATTAATGTTTAACAGGATAAAGACAGGTTATTTTTGCTTCATTCTGAAAAAGAAAGCAAACATCTTCCCCAGATCCAGCAAGAACCAGTCATACAAAATGAAAGCACAAGGATATTGGAGTGAGATCATGCAAAAAAAAAACCCCAAACTTTAATTTTTTGCTATATATGTTCAGGCCTGTGTTTAAGTAAAACCATGCCTAAGAGCACCTGGGCCTTTGCCATGCAGTAATGCTGTCAGAAGGAATCTCACCTGCTCCCGCAGTCTAAAAAAATACTGTTGGGCCCATAAATATGTGCCAGTGCAAGCCGAGTTCTGTAGCATCACATCTGCTTCAGAGAGCAATGCCCCCATGGCTTCCCATGCCCACAGAACCTCCGCACACTTTTTGGAGGCTCAGGGAAAACAACAGATTTAAACTGCCCAGACATGGCTGCAAAGGCCTTTGTACTGCTCCACCCCTCCCCGATCATCCACACCACAGTTTGGTTTTGAAAGGGGAGATTTGCTGTCATGGCCTCTGAAAGCTGTCCCTTTCTCCAGAGGGACTGGGGGTGGGTGACCGTCACAGGGCAATAACTGCTTTAAAATTAACATGTGTCTCTGCACTTGGCTGCAGTTATTTAGAAACCTGCATGTCAAATGGCCCATGGTAAGCCAAAGAGTGTATTACTAGGGGTGTGCTATCAGCACCACTGCACTAAAACACAGCTGACAGCCTGACCCAGCACTGTGTGTTAAAAGGGCCGGGCCACAGCTTTGGGAGTTGGAGTTCTGCTTTAATTAGGCCATTACCTGACCTTCAAAGCCGTATTTTCTTCCTCCTCTGCGTGCTGTGCTGGAGGAAGGGCTGCTGGAGAAGACAGGAAGAGCCCTATCTGATGGTGATTGGGAGCAGACGAAAGCCATGCGTTGCCTTTTCCTTTTGACGCGTGCAATTAGTTTGGCTTGTGTGGAAGGAACATGTCGCAGTAAATGGCCGTCTGTGCCTTTCCCCTTGCTGATTCCTCCCATGGTCCATCATTTGCTCCTTCGTGAAAAGCTGTTTCATCACCCATTGACAGTGGTATCTCTCTCATACAACTTGCAGCATATCCTGATTTTACACCTCGAAGAGATACCAGCAGTGTATCACTCAATGTCCTGTCACTACTGTTAGGCTGGTTTACGGGCTGGGTGCACTCGAATTCCCCTCATAAAACTTTGTTTGAACCCGGGTGTTTCTGAGTCTCTTTGCCCATCCCCTTCAAAAGAAACTTTTCTGGTTTTATGGAGATACAAGGATTTTGCTGTCCAGGGCACATGACATGATGCTCATTGGGCTCCTCTGGCCTCCTTGTCAGGGATGCTGTGTGTCTCCTGTATCTGTTCTGACTTCTCGGTCTTCTCAGGTCTATGCTAATGCACTCACATTTGGAAAGTTGATGCAAGTAATTCCTGCCTGGGACTGCCAGTGGCCGCCATCAGTGCTCAGCATGCACAGGGCACAGACCCTCTGGCTGCACATCGCAGGTGACTCTCGAGGAGGCCAAAAGACCTATTTTGTGTTTGGTTTATTAAATAGATAGAATAGTAATTTTCCTTAAATTCACTAGATTTAAGTAATGCTCTGCTTGTGAGAAACAGAAGCAAAGAAATCCAATGCAAATGCTGAGAGGGAGTTCACTTAATTCACCTTCTAGGCCAACAACAACTGCATTGCCCATAGGTTATGCCTAGGAAAGGCACTAAGCTTGCTCCATATCTGTATCTCAGCAGCGTGTGCCTTTCCACTGCTGCTGAAGGGGTGGCCCCTTGCTGCTGCCAGCACGAGCCATGGCCTCAAGTCTCTGATCATACCCTCTGCGTCTCTGCAGACTTCCTGTGTGGCCAACAGGAAAGCTGTTTTTAACTCACACTATCTCATTTGCTTTGACCAGAAGTGCTGCTAATCCTTTTCCTCCTTGTGAAGCTCGATGTGCATGAACACCAGTGGTGCGGTGGGCCAGCGACTGCTAGAGCTCCGTCTGCCCCAGGACTCTGTGGGCGCTTTGTGTTTGTCCCCATTTGGGTGCTGTACCTCAGCAGATGGTGATGCCAGTGCTCTCTGGTGTCACGTCACAGCAGAGAATATTCCAGGGAAAGGTGTGCAAAAAGCTTTTTTGTTTGTTTAATAACAGGCCTTTTTTTTTCTCTAAGCAATACCTGAAAGGTGATGGAGCCTGTCAGGGAGAGGAATCAGGTAATATGTTAGAAAAGGAAGGATGTTCTGAGATGAGAATAATGGAAACAGCTCTGGATTTTTACGGTGCTATTAGATACTTTACAAAAAGTACTTTGTTTTATAAAGGGGGAAAATTGAGGCATGGCAAGATCTGGTGGCTTCCCCGAAGGCATGCAGGAGGGGTTTGGGTTGGCACTAACATTCGGAGTGACGCGGCCGGTAAACACCTGAAGCCCTGTGCTGCCGGAGAGCCTTGGGAGCAGCGTGCTGTGCCAGCGGGACGCGGCTCTGGGCGCGACGGCTCTTGGCCGAGTCCCAGCTCTGCAACCAGGGACCTACGGGGGGCTGCCCCCGGCCAGGGTGGCAGTGGGACCTCTGCCCGGGCAAGCTGCCGGCTGTGGGGAGGAGAGGAGGCCGTGCGTGCCCAGGCGCTGCCAGCGCGGGGCTGGTGTGCGGAGGCCTGCGGGGAGCTGCCCGCCCCGTCCCCCTCCCCTTTTCAGGAAGTGGCAACTGTGCAGTTACAGTGACGTGGCCGGTAATCGCAGAGATCGTTTCTGCTTTTTATCGCTCTAACTATTGCCAAAGGGGCCGCTTTTTAATCTGATTGCGTTCCGCGCTGAACCCGGGGCCAGATAGGCCATTAGCTGCTAAATTCAGCCTTTATCGGCTCCCACAACTCGCGGGGGGCAGCTGCGGGGCTGCGGCCCGGGCACCGGGGGAGCTCAGCGGGGACGGACTCGTTGCTCTGGCCCCACGCCCGCTGCCCCTGCCACGCTGCCGCTCCCCCTTCGCTCCTGGGAGCACACCGGAGCGTTAAGGGAACAAAAAATCTGATCCGAATCGTTTCCTTTCAGGTTTCTGTACAGCCAGAGCTCCACCAAACCGGGGGGTGGGGTGGGGCGGACATAAACCCCCCGGTTGGTAGCCGTGGGGCGGGGGGCAGCGGCCGGTGCGGGGCCGGTGCGGAGCCACCGAGCCGTCACTAGGTGGTGCACGAGGAGCGGCACGGCGGGGCCGCCGCCCGCTCCCCCTCCCCGGGCCGCCCGGGGCGCAGGAGGGTGCTACCGCTACCGCCCCCCCACCCCGAGAGACCCGAGCGGCTTTGGGCAGCCGCGGCCGTGCTTTGTGCTCCGCGGGGCCGGCGGAACTCCCCCGGGATAAACGCGGGCGTTATTTTTTCTCTCCGGGCTTAGCCCATACTTGAAGTATGGTGCCTAATTCCAGTGCTAAATTGAGCCTAATTATTATAGTGTAACGGAGGGCTGATTTAAGTTAAATAACGGCCCTTGCGTTGTCTTTTATATGAATGAAGAATTAACCTTAAAAGGTTGCCCTTCTCAGAAAATGGATTGCACGCTCGGTTCTCTCTATTGATTAGTTTGGGTATTTAAAGTGCTGCATTTTATCTCAGCAGCCGCCCGGTAAATTTGTCATGATGATACTTAAAGGAGCAAATTGACGTTGTTTATTTTCCCCAACCTTTTTGGCATATTTCTTGGCTTCTTATTGCACCTTTGAGCTATATAGTATTGTATGAAGGAACAGTGATAACCCTTCTGCTTAAATAAGCATGACAGTATAACATCTCTGTTCAGCCAAAACACCAATGAAAGGGATGCTGCAGTGCGAAATGTATATTACATTGCAGCTGATGGAGTGAGGTTAGCAATCCTGAAGAGGTTTTCAAGAGGACTAGAGTCTTCCCACATTAAATGAATGATGGGAGGGTTTGTCAGAATTTCTGTTCACTCCAAAAATTGGAGTTCATTTCTCCTCAGAGCTGCCAGATAACAGGAGCCATCCTAATAATTGCGAAGTACTTCAAGACTGGGTAGTGTTTGGGATTTTGAATGTGACATGTGCAACTAAGCAAAAAGAGACAGGACACATGCATGCGTTCCCATATTGTAGGTTTCTGAGGCAGTAATTGGATGATGTAAAGTTTTTAAGTTAAAATATGTGCATCTGTTTTTCCTACTGGAGCTTTAAAGCCTTTTTAGATTTCCCAAAGAACGTATTGGGTAATGGGGAAAATTTTGTGCCCCGACGCTAACAACAGCTGAGAGTCACTCCTGTGCGTGCTGCCACAGGAAGCACCACTAGCACCAATAGCCATCCTTACGCCCCGCAGATGAGGTGTTTCCCAGCACATCCCCCACTGCTGCCCAGGGAGCAGCTCCAGCACTGCTTGTTCAGGGTTCCCATTTTTTGGGAGGGGTGTGAGGGATGTGCTGTGTATCAGTATCCCCAGCAGACTGACCCCACCAGTGCCTCCCACAGGGGGCTGAGGACAGCAGAAGTGTGTGCAGATGCCTCATGTTGGGGAGCAGAAGGTTTGCAGGCACAGCCACAGCAGCGTCCCCACTCCACACGTGGAGTCAGGGTCCAGCCACCCCCATCAGGCCCAATGCATGTGAGGGGAAGAAGCTTTAGCCAGGGCAGCAATTTCCACAGCTGCCAGTCTCTAACGTGCTTCTTCAGTTATCCTCCCTGGTTTCTCAAGTTTGCAGATCTGCTTTTGGTCTCCCAGCAAGCGACTGCCACCCCTTTCCTAACCCCCATATCCTGGCTGGCAGTAGGAATAAGCATGCTGCTTAAATTCCCTAAACAAAATGGAAATGGAAAGTCTTCGGTTTAGTTGAAAAGAACAGCGAATTCTGCTCGCAATCTGTAATGCAATTAGCGTTATTTGACTTGGCAGCCTTCGGAGGGCCTGCGTGGGCTGCAGGCTGCGAGGGCCTGGAGTCAGCCTCCGTCTAGGAAGCAGGACTTGGGAGGAACTCTTGGTAATTTTTACATCTGAAGTCTCTCAGTGGTTTTTCTCCCCCACCTCCTCTTCCCTCCACCCTCAGCGCTCAGATACTGTAGCCGGTCCTTCTTCCCAGCTGGGAAAGGGTGAGGACGGACAGTGCTCCAAGGCCCTGCCATGCTCCAAGGGCCTCCCTCCTCCGTGCCAGCCCCGCGGGTGTCTGCACCCCCCGGCCCGGCCAAAGGAAAATAATTCTGGGTCAGAACTCCCTGAGCCATCTGTGTTTCTGAGGTTAAATTATTTCTTGCGAGGGAAATAGCATTAAGTCGGTGTATCTGGCCCACTAATTGCTTTAACTGGCTGAAAAGATTTTTGTCTGTTCTTGAACTGTTTGTGCAAACTTAACAGAATAGTTTTACCTTCAGATCCTGCCCTGTCCGCAGCCAGAACATATAAACAAGTCTTCTGGTAAGAAAAGCAGCACAAAGTTTTGGGCTGTGCTTGCAGAGGTTATGAGAGACGGGAAGTTATGGGCAAATTGATTTCACCACTGGGAAACTGGGGATTTTTTTTTCCCCCCAAGTAATGACTGTAAAGCATGCTAATGCTATTCAACATTAGTGCATTAAAGTGTGGCCTTATTAATTCAAGACATAAAGGCAACAAAATAAGCTGTTAAATTTAAAATATAATACATATATAATGAGAAAAAGTGTGTGAAAGCTTTATTCAAATGAAAATGCAGAATTGTTTGAGCTAGTGAAGTATCTTTTGTGCTGAGTTATGAGCATATGTAATAGATTTAATTATTAATTTCTCCATTGTTCTATGCACACAGACAGGGTTCAAGGCACAGTCATTCTCTGGCTTTCATGGATCTAATTTGTATAATTATTGCCTGAATAAAGAATTGCTCTGATTCCTAGCTCACTTTTTTCCTCTCCTAAGTACTACCTCACTGCTGCTTTCCAAAAGGAGAGCACCTGCCAGTTCTTCAGGAATCAGCTGATCACTTCCAGTGATGAGGCACGCTCCCGGTGACGCTCCTTTTCAAGCCTTTTTGTCTAAATGAATTATTGTGCATCCTTTTTAATTTTATTGAACAAATTACATTTGTCAAGGTCTAGCTTTGTAAATAAATAGCTAGAGACACATGGATGCATATTGCTGCTGTTCAAGGTCTCTCGTTCTATTTATGGAAGCCAGATGAATGTGAAACAAAAGAGAAACTTTTCTCTAAAAGCAATTATCTTTCTGCATTCCCATCAGTATAATTATATTGCAGGGAATTTTAAGAAGTCATACAAGTAGAATTGAATACTTAAAATCATGGCTGAATCGTTATGCAAAAGCTGAGCAGAGCATCTTGCCTCATGGTAAGAAATCAGGCCATGGCTGAACTGTTCTCTTGCACCTTTATACCTGAAATGTACATGTGTATTCATCATAAAGTCAGAACCTGATATCTAAGAGTACACTATACGTATGAAAAGTATCTGGGAATACCTATTGAATTCCTCTCAGTTTTGAAGTACTGATATCAAAGGGTTGAAATATTTTTTCACTCAGGCATTTAAAAAGTCACAGTCCTGCTCTGTGAGTATATTTGAGTATTTTCTTTGACATTGGAGACTTGTTGACTTATTAAAACAATGCATCTTCTTTGTTAATGGGTAGGTCTTCCTAGATGGTAAAAGGAATAAGGCCCAAGAACATTTAACAGGGTCCAGACCACCTTGGTAGAAGAACCTGGTAGAATTCATTATGTTTACTGTGCTTAGAGAAAAAACATTACCACTTTTTAAGAAGCTGCAGTGCTGGCATGGTTTGTAAAGTCACATCGTTCTGAGGGAGAGTAGAGAAAGTCTGCTAGGGAGTAAATTCTGTTTGTCCATTGTCCCATCACATTTTGTAAGATTTTGTTGAAAATAAGGGTAATCTTTTCCCTTTAACTGGTTGGGAAGATGCTATCAGGTCACTGAAATAAAAATTAAGGGGATATTCTGTGGGTGCTTTTACACGCCTGCCAGAGCAGAAAGCTCAGCAAAAGCACCTGCAGGGGTACCTCTTGAGTATAAGCAAGACCAAGCTCAGCTGAAAGCCATCTTCAAACGCAAAGCAAATGGAAGTCCTGTAGCAGGGATCTGCTACACCATAGTTCTAATCTCCTAGCTACCACCTTCCTTTGCAGTGTGGTGCTATGGAAAGGTGAGAATACGATAGTGCAATTAAAAACTATTAAGCAATCATTGTATGAGGAAGTAAAATAAAAGTGGCATGGGATAAGCATATGATGTTTGCAGATCTGAATTTGTAACCTATATGCTTAGGTGTATATTTGCATTTAATACTAGAAGTAGATGGATATATTCTTGCCAGATAGATTTTTCCCTCACTTCCCTCCACTCTTGTTTTATTTAGGGTTGCTGTATTTTTCCTTTGCACTACTGCCCCTTTTTCCATGTTTCAGCCTTCCTCATGTCAAACAGGACCATGTAAATCAAACATTTCAAACTCAGCTATGAAGACAGGAGGTATTTAACCCAGCCTTGGAAAACAGCTTTAGCAAGTGAGGAAACATTCGTAACTCCCCATGCCATGGCATGCACAAAGCTGCGTGCTGAGAGGTGCCCATCCCACATGGGACCAACTCCGTGCTGCACACCTACAGCAGCTCCAGCCCAATGTTTTCCTTTCTGTGAAAGCCATTTTGACTGCCATGTGTTTGCATTTATTTCTTTTCCGGTTCCATACATGACTCATCCACAGCAGGACAGAGGAGCCAGGGCAGAGCTGGGCCGCCCAGGAGCAGCTTTCCCCCATTCCCAGCCCTGTTTTGGGAAGCTTTCTAGAATGCAGTCCTACAGTGAGGAGACATTCGTCAGACTACAGGACTTGGCGTGCCCATGGTAGCTGGGCTCGGTGTTGCTTTGTGGGACAGACATAGGAGGGCTGTCCCCTTCCTGTGCCTTGCTACAAGAGACTGAGATGTTTCTTCCTCTGCAAAGTGATAGAGGCAGCTTTTATTCACTTTGTCTTTGAACCTTGCCATTCCCTGTAGGTTACCCACAAAAGATACTGCTACAGGTCTGCTGCTCCTAAGTTTTAGTTCAATCCAAACCTAATCTTTTCTTCTTTTTCCAGAAATCCCATTGGCGCCAGAGTTTTCTTGTGTTCAGCCATGGGCAGGGTTACAGTAAACGTTTTCCTCTCACTTCCTTCTGGGATCCTGTGCCAGGGCAGGAGGTATGTTTCCATCTGAGGATCCTCCTTGGAAAAGACTCTTATTTCACTGGGGGTTATGCCTGAACCGTAATGGCACTTTAACTGACTTTTGGGTTTTAGTAAATTCTCCTCCCCGCCTCCAATAATCTGCAAATCTGTTACCAATCAGAATATGATACGTATCCTCAGCCAGTTTCAGTGGGGCTTATTTCTATTACATCTGGCAGTGTGTCCAGCGGGGAAGAAAAAAACCAACCAGAATTAGCTGCACTGAAATCAGCTGAATTTTGGATGTGTTCAACCTTTTTGGCCAGACTCATTCCGGTTCATGAGAAGTAATTATCTCTTGAGCATCACATTAATATTAAAGATCCATAGGCATTAGCGTCTAGGCAATATACCTTCTTCCCAGCTCCAAAAAAAAGATGTGGGATAATTGATCTGACTATGCTCCAAATGTGCATATGTCTTTATTTATGAATTCCAGTGTGGATTGTTTGGGAGGATAAGGCGGAATAAGGAAAAGCAGGCAAAAATGTTGAGACCTCTCATCTCCCTGGCCATTTCTGTTAGGAACAGTTATAATCCCCTGAAAATGAGTTGTGAAAGCTAACAGCATGTTAATAGTGTATGTTACAAACACTAAATCCCTTCCACTGTTATTCCTGATTTGCACCTTTCCCCATTTCCTTAGATCAGGGAATTCGTGGTAACTGGAGCTTGTGGTTGCCTGTGGTCAGACCGGTCGCTGGAGAGCCAGGTTTGGGTACTGATGGCTCCTCTTCCTCAGGTCAGTGTGAAACAGCACCATGACTTCTGCCTGCTGAAGGAGAAATTGCCCTTGGAACACCCAAAATACTGTCTCCTGCAGAGTGTCCATCAGCTGCAGGGGTGCTGGGGTGACCCATCCCAGACTTGGAAGTGATGATGGCTGCTCTGTGTAGGAACCTGTACCCTCAGGTGTTCAGGAACAGCTTGCAGCCAAAGCATAACAGGACCCTACAAAGATGGCACTGCTGCTGGCTTAGGGCTGGGCTCAAGCCACCCGGCATCCCCATGCTGATGCACTCCCATACCTTCCATCATGACTATGACACTTGCATCTATACTCAGGTACACTTACGGATACGTTAATGGTATTGCATCGCTCATCCTTCCACCAGCAGGAAATTTGATTACTCCACGCTAGCCAGCAATGTCATTAACATTAAATAGAAGGGGAATTTTTCCTTACTGAACTTACAGTTTTCAGCTCCACTCAGTAAGGGCTCACAGGTCCATAAAAGTGCCACTAGCTTGTTTCAACTTCTGCACGTGCACCCACCTCATTTTCACGCCCTGGTGAGGAGTGTCAGACACAGCCTGGCCGCCCGAGCAGTCGTGGACTGGCCCAATTTCCTGCAGAGCACAGCAAACGCCGTAGATATCAACTTCAAAGGTAAACAATTACCTTTTATTATAACACATGGCTTTAGCTCTACCAGTTTCAAATAGCACATAATCACAAGTCTGTGATAACATTTACTCCTGATGAGAGAAAATTTACCAAGTACTAAATTGCTGCTGAGATGACGGGAACATGAGCCAGGCAGGAATTAACTCTGATGATGAGTCAGCAGACGTTAATGTCTTGCACCATGCTGGAGACATCTGCCGAGCTGTCCACTGTTGAATCATCTTAAATATTTCTGTGTTATTACCCCTCCAGAAACAAGCATCAGAGAACTTTTGTGTCTCTGTGTTATATATGCATAAGCTATTTTAAAATAAATATATGCAGGCACATAACAAGTGTATGCGTTTAGGTATGTAGGTAATTTTCAGCTACGGGAAGGATGAGCAACCGGCAACTATTTAAAGTAAAACATGCATGGAAATGCTAATAGCAGTTGCCTACATTTGGTACTTGGAAAGCAATAGCTTTGCTCATTCATGGCTCTGATGAGCCTGGGAGGGTGACCTCGTGTCCATGCCGTGTGCCTTGAACCTTCATGCAGACCAGCCTGGCCAAGGTCTTGGAGCAGGAGCTAGAAGTTCACTAGAGGCTCCCCATGTTTTGAAAATTAATCCCTCCAGAACAGCTGCAGGGTGCTGTGTTCAAGTGTATCATTACTTCAGCTTTTTCCAGTTTTTTTTTCCCCCATATGCCCAGAATGTCAATATGCAGTTAGATAAATGTAGTATTTAGGCACAGTCAAGAGCTGAATTTAGTGGAGAGGGGCAAATGACTTCTTAAATGAGTTCGTTTTTCACGGAAGACCCTGCAACTGTGCCATCATATGCTGTCCTCCTGCAGTGGATCTTCAGCAGGTGAAAATGTGACCATCGCAAAAAGGAAGAGGCTCAGCTTTTATTAGTAAATTCTTTGTTGCATTCAGTTTAACACACTGCAGAAAACAGGTTATTTTAAAGTACATTGTCTGTTCTGGCCTAATTAATCTAACCTTTTGCATACACAATTACCCAATTATATGCACATGAGAACTACAGTAATTCAGTGCACACGTGCAAAGCTGCATTTTTTGAAACTCTGACTCTGAGGTCCGGAGGTCAAAAGTTAATTCTAGTGAGATATGTGAGAGTTGTCCATGTTTGCCAAAAAAAATTGTTGTTTCAGGCATTCTGCAGTCTGAGTGTCACTGCTCCAACTCGTGCTTGTAAGGTTTCTCCACCCCCTGAATTTTCAGATGTAGTTTTAAAAAAATACCACCCAACCCACTTAGTGTTTGAAGAAGCAGGGTGGGAGCAGGCTTGGCTGTTGCAGAGGGGACATGGGAAGCACAAGCTGACAATGGGGTTGGTGCTCCACGGGTTCAGCTGTGGGGTGGGAAACCTCATGGTGCCCATCCTCCTCCCGTTCTCCTTGCTGTGGCTGATCCCAGGCTTAGCCTCTGCTCAGGGTAATCCCATGGCTGCCTGCCATCTGATGGAGGTGCTCTAAGAACCTACGGCCCCCTCTTCCCAGACTTTCCAGAGCCTGCGGTGAGTGCAGTTGCCCACTGGTCCCCATTTGTGGGGCTGAGGACCTCAGGGCTTCTGAACAGGTTTGGTGCTAGATGCTTAAAATAGCTCAAAGGAAATGGCGCGAACATCCCCTGCATGCTGGGTTTTGCACTCAGCCACTGCTTTTTCCACAAATTAGTTCTAGCAACTCATCTTGAAGTGCCCTAAAATAACAACTTAGTATTTAATGAACATTAAGGGAGAATTAATCTAAACAGTAGCTTGGTTTCAGACTTCTCAGTAGTGGCTGCACAAAAGTAAGCGATGTTTGTAGACCAAATAAGAAATCCATCCTTTGAGGATTGGTTTACAGTCCTCCAGAATTTTCCATGAGGTTAATAACCAAGTGAAATATCCTGGTGGGAAAGATCACGTTCCCGCTACTGCCCAGACATGCGTCAGGAGGTTTGAGTAAGTCACAGTATGTTTCTTCTACTGTAGGAGATGATGTATCTCCATATTTATTTGAAAAGCTTTCTCCCATTTTCCTTTGCATGCTGAGCTTCTTGGGTACAGTGCATTAACTCTTCTTGAAGTACAAAATGGAGAATACAAGAGCCAGAACATTTTTGTCAATGATTTCCAAAAACTATGGAATTTCCTGCCCAGCTACATCAGATCAGCCAACAACTTTGTAATTGCTAAAAACAGCCTGTTGATTTTCCTCCCAAGTGTTTCAGCTGGCCTGGCTGAGCTTTCTCTTTTCCACTGTCTTGAGATGTTTCTCTCATTGTGCACTCTGCTGTATTTTTATGGTCAACGTATCCTATAGCAAACAATTTCAGGCTGATGGCGGAAGGGAGATTGGGTTCAGGTTAGAGATTTGAGCCTGGGGCGGGGAGCCAGGAATGCCTGAGTTCCTGGACCAGATCTGCCACTAAATCAGGAATCCGCATAAAGCAAAGCCACATGATGAGCAATTGTATGATGATTTGATTTTCTGTGCAGAGGAGGAAGTGAGTGTTTGAATGCGGTTCTCTCCTTGGCGTGCCCGCTGCAACCAAAGCTGCAGCTACAGGTGGGCCATGAATGGGGGCAGGGAGCAGGGAGCAGGTTCCTTCCAAGGGAAGGCTGAGATTCTGGAAGCTGCTGTCTAATTGGGGACAGGGAGTTTTCACCAGAATGGTACTCAGACTGACATCTCAGTGGTAAATGCAAATAAATTAGTTAAGTACGCCTGTATGAAATTTTTCTGCTGAAAAATTCATTCTATAAAAACATTTATACTGTATTCTTTATTGTCAGCTAATCCTGCCCAAACTCATTAAATGGCAGTGTGTGGGTTACTCGCTGTCAGTGAAATTATCAAAGGCATTTTTCAGCTGGTGCACCAGGAAAGCATGTGCTTCAATGCCAACTAAAACAATAACGAGGAAATGTTATGATCAGACTTGACCAAATGACCTTTCCCATTTTAGATTAGTTCTTAATTTCAGCGCAAGGGTCATCCTGTGAGAATACTTACAATAAGTCACTGCTCACCTCTCACATGAAAAAGAAGTGACTTATTAGAAATCTCACTGTACTCATTGCAGTTAATGAGATGTGGAAAGCTTTGTAATTTGATTTGCTGGACCATATGCTGTAAAGGGATACTGCTGATTTCATTCCTCCACATTTAATTTAAGCAGTATGCAATGGCTTCTTCGTATGGCTACTTATATAATAAAAATTAACTTGAAGTATAAAAAAAATACACCATTGTGGGGTTTATTACTCTATGTGGTTGAGTTTCGAGTGTTTTTCATTGAAACATCTGTAAGTAATGTGTAGGTCTAATTTTAAATCCTGGCAAATATTTTCCATTTAACATTTGGTTTTACTGACGAGCTTGGAGTGGTGGTTTTCAGAGCTTGTCAGTAACAGATACGTATTTTCAAAGATAAACATTTTTTTTAATTGAAGATAACTGTAATTCAATACCTGCTTTTGCTATCCCTCTTGTATCTCAGCAGTTGCAAGCAGCAATGCTGACACTCGTTCCCTCTCCCTGTAGACCCTGGCTGCAGCAGCAGCATGGCAGTGGTTTGGGCTGTCCCTCACAGGCAGTCCCAGAGGTTTATGGGCTGTGCAGGCCAGCCTGGCATTTAGTAGAGCATGTGCAGCCACGTATGGGCTCAGCCCATGAGGGAAGAAGGCGACAGCACAGCATTGAGGGATCATGAACTCCCTGAGGATGTCTCTTTTGGAGATGTCCCTTCAGACATTTTGCAGGGGACAGTTACCTCCGGAGGATTGATTTGGACCTCAGCCCCAGGTGGAGCTTGGCTGCCTGCCGGGACTCAGCTCCGCTCTCAGGCCAAGTGTGCTCGCTTGTACCACAGTGGCTCACCGTCAGGGCTTTATTTCAGGTTATTTGATTTTCGGCTGCAGACAAAATGAAACAGCTTGAACAGGCAGGCTGGCCTGCATAGCCCATAAAAGCGAAAACCAAGCTGACTTGTCAGCACGTGTCACGCTGCCCAGTGAGGGCCTGCACGCTCTTCTGGTCATGGTGCTTCATGTGAGAGGCTGAGCTGTGGCCAGCTAAAGCCAATGCTGGAAATACCTGGTGCAAGACAATGAAAGGTCAGTTTGGAAGTCAAATATTATTTTCAAAAAGAAGTTCTGGAATGCTAGAAATGTGGGAGACTCACTAGTTTCACCTGAAAGAAATGCTATGGCATTATTTGCACTTCATGCCACAGTTTCCACAAGCTCAAAATCCAAGGCCTCTGTGTGTTTTAATCTAAATTTATGTGTTTTAATCTAATTTAATCTTAATTTTAAATTTGAGGTCAGGCCAAGAAATCTTGTTAGGTGAAGTTGCCACCCACAGGGGAGTATGGCAAGGGAGGCTGTGGCCCTGCGCCATGACAGGGCAGCAGCAGCTATAGAAACGCCATTTTGTGAGGTGCACAGCAAAGGGGGAAAGTGCTTGTTTGTGTCCCCTTTGTTCTGTCTCTTCCTTCCTTTTTTGTTTACTCACTATGATTTTAAAAACAAAATTAATTCTGCTTTCAGTGAGAAATACTACTAGTAAATTATTTCCCTTAGACCTAGACTGTCATCTTGTTGAACCTTGAACTGCAGCAGCAGCAAACTGCGTTTCAGTGTGTGTGGGATTAGCCGCAGTGAGGGAGCTGTGGCCAGAGTATGCCAGAGGGAGGCCAGGGACAGGACAGGGACCTCTACTCTTCCATAGCGCCATGCTGAGCTCCCAGGAAAGGGTGTCGGATTTACCCAAGTTTAACAGCTTCACATATATAGAGGCAAAGACGTCTTTGCTCTCAAAGCTGACCTGTTCTTTTTTAATTTGAAAACTGCCTTTAATGCTTTGTGATGGGCTGTGGTATGGGTTCAGTGGCTGAACTAAAGGTGTGGGCCTGAAACAGCCCTTCGTGCTTCATGGGTCTGAGTTTGGCATGGTGGGGACCCCACCAGGGATTGAAACACAGGCCTTTCATGTGTGTACCTCAGATTAAAAAAATAATAACAAAATCAGGTTTCAATTTTAATATGTCCCTGTTTTCTTTCATGAGAAGTTTTGAATTGGTTCTGAGGAGGTTGGTGATAGTCATAATCTCAGCCACAGTGATTTCTCATAAACATTGAGAGAAACTGCAGCTTTGCTGAATATAGCGTCTGTTTTAAATGGCTGGTGGTTCACTTATTTTTAATATGAGTACAAGCACAGAGGCAAGTAAAATCTAATGAAAGTGCTTAGAAGATTTTGTTTTGATACCCCACAGCAGCACTGGTTTATACTGAAGGGGGAAAAGATTTCTTTATAGCCAGGCCTGCAGAAGCCAGAAATTTAATCTTGCTCCACAACTTATTTTATTGCATTTTTAATTTTCTCTTGCATTACCCTGACCCTTTTCTATAGCTTTTGACGCCTGGTGCTTAATTACTTATCATTAGCAATGTACATGGGGGCCTTCCTGCATATTTATAAATGTGATCATTAGTACATGGGAAGACAAAGACTTCTTTAAGACCATCATTACTTATTCTGTTTTCATAGAAATGTTCATTAGAGAAACTACCCACCTGGTTAAATAATTATAATTAAGAATTGGTAATCTCCTTTGCATTTTTAACTTGATCTTCAGGACGTGTGTGCATAACTAAAGGAGCCTTATTTGGCCATCTTACTATCTTTTCTTGAATTGTCAAGCAGACTTAAATACTGTGTTTTGGAAATGTATACCCTAAGAATGATTTATGGAAAGATAGGTTATTAAAAATAAAAAAAAAAAAAAAGAAAGAAATCAACCCAGCAATTATCTCTGAATTAATTAACTGCACACTGGCAGCGAGAGCTTATATAAGCCATTTACTGTAATGCACGGTATGGAGTTAAAACAAAATGTCACCGGAGCCTGATTTCTCTGCCCTATCTCTGGTACTCACTGCAGACACCCAGACTGCAGGAGAACACTTGCAGAAAGGTATCGTTTCCATGTCACGGTATGGTATTACTTGGAAATGCTGACAATAAATGTGATGGTGTCAGTACTCCTGCTCCCAGCCATCGCGGAGAGCTGGTGGGGAAACCTGTCTGAAATGTGTGCATGTGCCTGTCTGCTGCGAGGCTGTGGGGAAGGGAGAGTATCTCCCCTCTGTGCCTGTGGCGGCTGGCACAGGGAGGGCTCACCTCTGATAAACCACAGCGATGGGAAGAGCTCGTCAGAGGCATAAATATAATCTGTAAACAATTAAGCAGCTACTGCTTGTTCAGGGCAGTTCTGAGAAGCAAAGGAAGTCTGCAATCAGTTATATCTCCAATTACCATAAAAATATATTAGCCATTCATTCATTTATTAATGATTCATCAGTTAACCACACATAATGAGCAAATAATTAGCAATGCTGTACGGTTGCCAAAATTGAAGAAGTGTTGGCATTTTAAAGATGAAAGGTTGCATTTATGTAAAAAGTCGGGTGGTGATAAAGTTAATACAGAAGATAATTATAAAAGTGGCTGTCCTATTTTAGAGGCTGAGGTCCCGCAGAACTTGCCTAATTGAACTGAAATTAATATTCTTGAAAAGCACGCATGTTACTGCATACTAGCTGCTGCATTTACTCAGAGATCTCCCTTCAGTAAGGTACGTCGCACAATACAAGTTAATAAAATGCCAGACAGCAAGACTGCATTCTTTGTTTGCTCGGTTCAGGGCCTTGTGGAAAACAATAAATTGCATTCATGTCAGCCGAGGCCCATCCCTTTGCTAATTACCGTTTGGTGCTGAAATGACTTCTGTGAAATTGGGAGCATGAAGAAACACACAGCCATACAAGGGAGGCTTTTCAGACTACGGCAGTAAATGTGAGATAGGCCTTAGGCGCACAGATGTTAAAACAGTGAATTCCCCTACAGATTACGCTAATGGAAACCCTGTCAGGGTAAGTCAAATCCGGGGTCTGTGGTCAAAATCTAATTAATGTTCCTGTACTTAAAAAGAATATGAATGCCTGGAGGTGATGAAGAACATATAAGAAACTTGCTTGTTTGTAAAATTGTTCGTGCGGACAGCCAGCACTGCTGAGCCCTTCCTTATGAGGTAACACCTGCTGGAGGAGCTGCTTACTCCACTCGGTGCAGGGCTGCGGGCACCGGGTTCGACCCCTCTTGGAAGTCCTGCGCGAGAACAGTTGTTCACGCCTGGGCCACCTCCCTTGTGGACAGTCATCACCATCATTAAACATCCCCTCATCGTTCAGCATGACCGAGCGGTTGTTTATGAAGTACTCATAGCTGAAGACATAAGAAAGGGCCAGCTACGCTTTGTGCGAAAACAAAGGCTCACCAGTCTAGGTTGAGCTTGAGGACACTGCTGGGGCTCTTACAGCGCTTTCACAGCTGCACTGTGCGTGGCCTGTGCAATAACAGAGGAAATGAATTTATAATGCAACAATCTCTTCGTTTTCACAAGCACAAAAATTCCCCTAAATACTTAAAATAACACTCAGAGTGGGACAGACCTTAAATTTTGAATAAATGAAACTCTAATCCAGTGTGTTGCTGAAACAAGCTTGTTATTAAAGAAATAAATTTGAAACAGCAAGTGGTTTGAGAATTTTGGATTTAATTATTTAAATCTACTTGAGATAACTCTCTAGCACTGTGTTTGGATTTCCTGTTGAGAGCATGTTTTCCAGGAAAGGTATCCCACCCAGTGGCTTGGAAATATTAACTTTCACATGCAACAATGGTTTAAGCAGTAGAGACAAATAATTATTATTATAATAAGGCAAGATATTGTATGGCAACTGGGTGATATTTCCTGGATACATCCTGTCATGAAAACCAGACAGTCTCATTCGGGCGTTTGGAGACCTCTGCTTTCCTGGGCTAAATGGTGCATGTAATGTGGCTCCAAATGTTCCCCTGTAAGAGAGGGTATTCCCTGATTAGAGTTACAGAACCAGCCACAACCAACAGCACCTGAACCGGCAGGTTTGCAATTGTAAGCTAATCTGAGGTATTACATGTTAATTACTAGATAAATATTGGGAATCAGACTTTGTTGAGTGCTGATTGGAATAGTTTAGCTAAAAACTACTTTTTCGTCTTTAAGATGTGAGATTATGTCCTAATGTGGCATAGATCAAGAAGGTAATAAAATGTGTTTCTTCTTTTTGTAGAGCCATAACAGGAGGTTCCTGGATCCTGGGTCTGCATTCAGGGTAGGAATCAGACAAATGTATTTAAGATGTCCTGATTGATAAAAAACCCAGCAGGAGAGGTGTTCCCTGTCCACAACCATGTCCTAGGCACAGGGGAAGTTGACTTCCCCTGCAGCCAGGAGTGAGCAAGGGAGAAAACTCCAGGCCTGAATCATGTTTCCTTCACTTGGTGTTGTGCTGGGACAGAGGGGGACAGCCATGCTGTGTGCTGGCTTGGCCTCACCAGTTGTCTTGGCTGCTGCAGGGCAAGCGTACTGTACATATGCTATGAAGAACAAGGATGGTGTTTTTGTGTTTGAGTATCCTTGCAAGTAATCATTTTTGTCTTCAAGGCAGAACACTCAACCATTTTCTTCCAGTATGTTCTCTTTGCATTGTCTGTGTTTGCAATGCAGTTCCTGCAGGGGAGCTACATGCTGTTTTGGGGGCCAGACTCTCTTGCTTCTTTTCAAGTATTGTCAGCACTCTCTCAGTCAGTCACATTGTGGCTCAAGTGCCACACTCCATCACAGGGATGAAGCCTTTCAGCTTTCCTGATGCTACTGAAGCTGCATTGATGTAAGTGAATTTGACCCTTCCAGCGTAAGAGTTGGATCTTAGCGAGTGTTCAGCCTTCCAGACAAAGTTTGTGGGGACAAGAAAAGGCAAATCTAGCCTTTTGATTAATCCAGTTAAATAGTTCAATTACTACTCACAGGTCTAATGATCAGCATGCCTGTGTCATCTGAACCAATACCACCAACCGACTTAAGAGCTGGTGCTGAGTTCAGCAATGAGTTCTCTAAAACTCACAATACATGTAAGGATGGTGTTTAACCAAAACACAAAAGATTTGCCTGGTTGCCCTCATTCAAGCGTGCTCAGTGATGTACCTTGTGATTATTAGCAATATTTCCTTTTATAAATAGTTTTTATTTTCAAAAAAAGTTAGTCCTACCAATACTTTTTTCTTAAGAAATAATGTCTGTATTTATGTGTTATATGAGGCAGATGTTGGTTTAAAGCTTTGCTCTTGCTTAAGAGATACCTTTCAGTCTGCTGAAAGAGGTTGGTAAGTGTCCCTTAGCTGAACCATTTTTTTCCTCTGTTGCTTTGACCCATTGATTTAATTAAGGTTTAATAAAAAGAGGGCTGAAAGATTGTTAAACACCCCCCCCTTTTATTTTTTTCACCTATACTGGTCTGTCAGTGCATGTTTGACTTGCATGTGCCCTCTTTAAAATGAAAGCACACTGATACAGAAGTTGTCTTCCTTAGAGCCAGTTGGTTTTTTTCCCCTCTTGTAAATCAGATTTAGTTTTGTTTTTAACCAAAACAAATGTTTTTCTGGAACCCTTTTATTTTAGTGAAAATAAGTAATGAAAAAGTAACCAAAGCAAGTTGCAGTATCAAAAGGAAAGACCTAAGAAATCTTGGTGACCCTTTCTTTCTTTGTTTCCTTTCCCATCCTCCTCTTGCCAGCAAAGAAAGAGGAAAAGAAATGACAGCTGTGGCTTTGGTTTCCAATTAAGTAAAAAGAATGAATGGAAGTTTATGAAACACAGAGGGATTTTCATTTAAAATGGTTGCTACTTTTCAACTTTGTGTCATGCTTAGGCCTGTGTTAATGTTCAAAAAAATACTTCACCGTACCTGTTGTATTGCCAACCTCCCCTTTTCTTTTCCCTTCTCCTCCCACCAGCTCTGCAGTTTACTTCTCAAGGGTGAGCAAAGGTTGTTTTTCAGCACGCTAATTTTGCCACTGAACAGGCTTATCTGTATCTTGTAAAAGGGAGATTACCACAAATGTGCACCCTCTCCACACTCTGCTTCTGTGGTAGGAGAGGACTTCTGGCACTGGAGCTCCTGGCATTATCCTGGCTGTGCTAGGACTGCAATGACGGTCTTCAGAAGACTAAAAAAGGAGAAAAGTCCCAGCTGCAACTTCAAGGAATGACTCTAACATGTTGTTCGTGTCTTGAAAGAGCAGCATTGCTATCCACGGTGGCAGTTTGTGGCTGTGGACCTTTGTAGATAGCTCTCATGCTCTGATTTTTGTGCTGCAGCTTGTTAGCAGGAGAACTGCCTACAGGGCTGAGGCAGGTTTGCAGTACAGCAGGTTGTGCACTAAAATAAAATCTGGTTAGTGGTGGTATGATCCCAGTGCTGGCTGGGCACTGGCAATTAAACCTGGATGAGAACAAGCCACCTGGACTTTGGGACGCCTGGGATGTGACATACCACTTGCTGAGGGCCATCCCTGCCCAAGAAAGCACTAAAACAGGTGTATAAATCCTACTGTTTTCAATGGGATTTAGGCACCTGCTTAAAGTTAAGCACTTGTTTAGAGAATTTCCTGAATGAAAGCCTGACAATTGTGCCCAAGAGTAACTTTGAAATTAGTTTTAATTTCCTCATCATAACCAGCTGTCATGAGTCTGTGTGAAAAGTGCTTGATTTTGGAAAGATGAAAGACTTCCTAGGCCCCTGGCTTTTGTGTAAGTGCCTTTCCTGGATGCCCAGCACCCTGCTGAGCTGCAGCAGTCTTGCTCAGCCCTGTTTTTATTCTGGGTTGCTCCATGGTCCAGCTGGAGCTGCAGTGCCAGCCTGGCACTCTGCAAAGCAAAATGCCCTGCTGGCAGCTAAAATCACCCGACTGCACCTCAGCGGCCCTATCCCATTTGAGGGCAATCTCTGCAGGCAAAACAGGAAGAGAGAGTCTTCACTGTATTTAGTAGGAGAGTGCAAAGGAAAAATAGTGGATGGGGAGGGGAGATTTGTGTCCAAGTCGAAGTCAGCTGGACCTCCCACTCAGAAACATAGGAGGCACCAAGTCCTTCTGTGCCACTGGAGTCAGAAAGCTTCAAGAGTTTTTCTTTTAGGATTTTTTTTTTCCCTTTATAACCCTTTCTTTTTTACAACAGATTTTGAGAGTAAACTTGAAAATAAATCTAATATTACACTTACAGCAACCAGTCTCAAAGGAAAAACAAAATCCAACAAACTCAAATAACTACTTAATTCTGTATGTGTGTGTGTTTACAAGCACCATCTACTTAAGGCAAGCAGGACTGTCCGTGTAGTTGAGTTATTTTATTTTTTTGCTTAGATATGTGGTTAATTAGTCAATGGGTGGTACCACTGTTGTGTAGCTCTTGGAAAGACTAGATTTGCAATTAAAACATTTTAAAGGCTTTCTTTTGTAGAGGCCTTAGGTAATTAAGCTGAAGTGCGTGTACATTTCCACATATAAATGTACCGGAGCAGTTGTAGCTGATGTAGTAGTTAAGGTCAGGTAGAAACCAGCCTTGCATTTAGAGTCTTTTTTCCAGTACCTCACTCAAAACCTCCCTAAATCTAAATTAATCTTCCAGAAATGTATGGGAATTTTGGTTTATGAGGGGAAAAAAAGGTCTTGCATTATTGCCATAGTCTATCAGCCTTTCCTCAGCATGACTCCATTCATTTTGCAATATGTGGCTGTTCAGCATTGCCACAGCTGAACTTCAGGAGCCTTTTGCTAGAATAAAGCATAATATGGGAATGGCCATGTTGGAGTGACCCCACCAAGGCAGGAGCTGGGGCTCAGCCCTGCGTGGCTGAAGCCTGGGGGGCTTGGGGCAGACTTAGGGGAAGCCTTTGCCTGGCCAGCAAGATGGGACTTGGGGACAACACGGTCCTTAATGCAGCTGCACCAAACTTGGGGGCAAACCTGGCTCTGCTGCTATGACCGCTCCCCTCCCTGAAAACCCCCACTCCGGCTGCAGCTTCCCTCTCTTCCTCCTGAAACCGTTCCCTCCCTTGCAGTCTTCGTTCCTCTCCTCCTTGCCAAGTACACTGACTCCAGCCTCATCTGAAAGTTAATTTTAACAAATAACATCTTGGGCCAAGCCAAGTTAGGATCTGGAGATAGGACACGCTGTGGGAAGGGAGCAAGGTGGGGGGGTTATAAGAGAGCATGAACGCTCAGCCTTGTAATATGTGTGAGAGCTGATGCTCTCTGAGCAATTGAGTGCTTATTATTATTTCTCTTGGATAGGTCACCTGGGAGTGGAGGAATTTTTCATTTTAAATTAAAAAGAAATCTTTTGTAATGCTTATTTCTGAAAGAAGAAAAAAACCCACCTCATCATGGAAGCAATTAGATGTAGGACACATTGAAAAGAGTGATTAGTTGATAATTTTTGAGCTTTTGGCCCTGACAGAGGTTTTTTTTTTGTCAAGGATTTTTTTTTAAAGGTGTCTTTCATATTCCTGTAGTCCAAGGTTACTTCTCACTCAATAGTAATTATCATATGTCCATTACATGCTAGAGTCTGCTTGAGGTGGATGCAGTGGTCCTCATCAGAGAGTGTGCCAAGTCGAAATGCCAGCAGCTGTGTAAGCCACAGGGTAATTGTTCCTATCTGCTGCTTCTCTTTTCCAAGTCCCAGTAAATGTTATTGGGAGTAACTTCCCCCTTCCTTGATGTGACCTGAAAGTATAGCTCTCTAGTTTGCATTTCAGATTCCAAGTCAGCTGTGTCAAGATTGGAACAAGAATCAAGGAGGATAATGGGTCAGATGTAATTAAGAGGTAAAACTACTGGTGAAATAGCTGCAAATTTTGGTTTTCTTTCTTTCTGCCCATCAGATTACAAACCTCAGTCCCACCACCACTTAAAAAACCTAATCTGTAACTGCAAACCCTGTATAACTGCTCTATTGTATCAGATGGAAACCCACTAACCAGACACCACAATAGAAAAAAATAAACACACTGTACATCAGAAAAATAAGAGGCTGAAAACCCAGAAAAAAAGTGCAGTCTTGTTAAAATATGGACACAGCCCAGTAATGGAATGAGTAGGAAACCTTGAATGGATCAGAGTCAAAAAACACTCTGCTTAATTCTTGGGGTTTTTTATTCGCCATTCAGCTTACATCAGTGTTAACATCTACTGAGAAATGCAGCCATTTACAATTTGCAGTTCAATGTGTTACTTTAATTAGTATGAAAATTAAAGGGCAACGATAGGCCAATGTGAATGATTATGGAAATACATGTGCATCACATGCAATGCTCTCATTTAATTAATCGTCTTGTAAACTATATCGAGCACTTTAAGTCAGTTGCTGAGTATAACAACTCTATTTTAAATAACCACTTAATACTTAACAGGATGTGGAGAAAACACTATAGCACACGACTGCTTCTCAAGTTTCAGTGTCTGAGATTTTTTAAAGCTGACCCAAGTCAACCCAAGGAATGTTTAACACCCCATGTCTGAACACAAGAAACTCTGTGATGTACAGACATTCAATTACATTTTTAAAAAAGTGAGAAACATTTTGTAAAATAGTGACTTTAGAAAACTAATTGGCAGCAGCAAACTTGAGAGTGAAGGGCCAAAGCTAGAGGGGACCTTTTACTACAGTAACTCTAGTCAAGAAAAATGAAAATAAAGGCATCTTTGTTTCTCAGTCAAATTAGCTGATTAAGAAATAAAACATTTTAACATGCTTTAAATGCAGCATTAATTATTTATGTGAAAAAATTAAAGCCAGATTCCATGAATTACACTTTGTGTGTGTGAATTGAACGTTACGGGAATAGTAATCCTTTTACATTCATGCCTTACTTCATTAGGCAAAACTAAATATTAAGGGCTCTATTCATTCAAAAAATTCTTATGCATTCAGATCACACCTTTTCTATGGCTTTTTTTTAAGAGTACAATTTACAGCACTGATTTTTAAATATGATTCAGAAAAAGGCAATTTACTTCTACAGGATGGGCTCTAGTGAATGGGTATGTTTAGAAAAGGACAAAGATTCAGTGGTGGATCTTGCCTGTCATCAGTGAAAGTGACCAGAGTAAGTCATATTACATTGTTCCAAAGCTGCTTCAATAACAGAAAATTGAAAGCATTACCAGTAGAGAAGCTCTGAATTCTGTTAACCTTTTTTTCCTATGGATTGATTAATAAATAATTTTGCCCCGTCATTGATTGTTTCCAATAACTGGTCAGTGCTTTATTCAGGTGAATGAAGAACAGAGGTTATTCACTTGGGAAGGTGTGTTCAGGGATGTACTTTTCTATTTTTCATGTATGCCCATTTTAGTGATGGTACATCCCATGCTTGGCTCCCTAGGAGGACAGTCCATCCACTGAGGCTGCACTGATCCGTGGGATGTGGTTAAACATTTGATGATGAAGCTGGGTTCATCAAAGTCCCTTGTCTGCTCTTCTCTGAACACACACCCATGAGGTAAGGAGCTGGTGAATTAATTCATTTTTTCATTTACACATATTTTAAAAGGATTAAGAATTGAACACTGGTTTGTTTCAGCTTATTTCCTTGGGTGTGGTAGTGGTGGCTTTTCTTACTGACTGAACAGAGAAAAAGCTAAAACTGCATCTTTAGCTTTCAAAATAATTCAAAGTTTCACTCAAAATTCAAATAAGAACTTTAAAAGTGAAAGAAGAAAACCACCCAAACACAAGCAAGAAGCTTACAAAAAAAAGGGTTACCCAGAAGCTTGCAAAGTGTCATCTGGCTAAATTTAAACTAACTTTTGGGAAACAAAATATTGGGAAATGGGACACGGCATCAGATGGTTGGATAAGATTGATATATTTAATAGTTTAGTTAATATGGGTCAACATCTGCCTTTAGTTACATCTGCACGACCCCCTGACTTCAGCAGTTGTACTTTTGGAACCAAGTTTGGACCAATGTTTTTAAATAGGCCCCAGTGCAGAGTATCTGCAGAGAGCTGAACTGCTCCGTGCTGGTGTAACCAGAGAGCTCTGGAGAGCACACGTAACACAACATGTTATTGTTTCTCATATATTTTTTTATAATAGGGTGCCCCCTGTCTCTTTAAGTAACTGTCAGCTGTAGGATGTCCTTGTGCCAAAATGCTACAGTCTGCTCCCTCTGTGCAATTGTTAATTAAATCCATCCCTTGTTGTAGAGCCTGCCTAGTCTTTTACCCATTCTGCTTATCTGTGACACCAGATGATGCTCAGTAATTCATGGCCAACCTGCTCCCACCTTCAATAGGGCCTTCTCTGTGCTGACCTTAAACAGCTTCACCTTTTCACTATTCCCAAGGAGAACAGAGCCCTGGAGGCAACAGTTTTATCAACTTTTCCTGTTGACCAGATGATGGTTCAGTGATAAATAAATGGCGTGCACTTGGGCTGGAGGCCTCCCCCGTGCTTTCACTCCCTGCCCTTCTCCAGCTGGGTGCTCGGATGTGGAGCTGTGCAGAGAAAGGGGCGCAGTCCTCAAAGGACACCTCAGGCTACACCACTGCAGGCAGGCAAGAACTGCTTTTGCCCATCCAGCTAATGTTACTCTGCCAGTCATCATGTCAGCTGAAAACTTTCTCTTCCTGGTACTGACCTGTGTCACCTGCAAATCAGTTTATCCCACTGGTAAGGCTGGTATACAGGAGCTGGTTGGAATATTTTCATAGCTGACAAGCTGTTTCCCATGAACGGTGTCAAAGATTTAAAAGCCACTTCTGCAAATGGGACTTTCTGGCAAATATAGACTAAGTAAATCTTTTATTATTACCATATGGCTAGAAATACTCCTAGAGTTCTCCTGGAAATGGGTACTGTACCAGTAGAAAGCAATATTCTGTTGGCCTGTGCACTGCCTCAAGGGTATTTACTATGGTAATAAGATCAGTAATTCATCTCCTAAAATCACTGGGAGTACAAATGCTTATTTAGGTAGATGGTATCTTGATTGCAACTGAGTCAGGAGAGCTCTTAAAGCTGCCTGTTTAGGGTACAGATCTTCTGTTAAAGGCAAAGGACTGGTGGTTCTTGGTAAACACAGGAACATTGTGTTCCACAGTTACCTTATGTTTTCAGCAATTCACAGTAGCTGCATAGCCCATCCCCTGGCAAAGTGGGAGTGTACAAATATGTTGAGAAATTATGCATTTTGGAGATTTTTTTCCTTTTTCTTTCCATAGCAATGTGATGGAATTGATATAAATCTCTCTCCATCTCAAAATGGTTGGTTAGAACAAGAGACAGAGAGAAGGACATACTCCAGCAGCACGTGGAGCCATTCAAACCCCACTGTGCTGGGGGATGCAGCATCAACATAAATTACAAGATAGCCTTGGCCCAGAAAAATGAAAAGGGAAGGATCTGAGGGTAAAATTACTTGCTTCATCACAGAGTAGGTCAGTGTCAGAGAAGTATCCTATGTTCTTGAGACTCTTGCAGCCTCCCGTCTGCTAGCTCCCAAACTCAGCCGGCCTCTTCTCTAGAAGTCACAGAGGCAGAAGCCTCCAGTCTTCCACAATCACTTTTCCTTTCTTTATATCTTTTTTTTTCACGATGGTATTAAGAGAAACCATGGTTTTATGGCAGAGGCACAGAAATGGGGGTTTAAGGATTTCGTTTTTAATTCTAAATTCTGCTGCGGGAAGTCCTCGTAGAAAGGACAATGCAATCTAGAAATAGAGATTCATCAAATTATTTTATTTGAGGAAAACCATAGTTTGACCCCTCAGAATCCAAAATCAGTGCTCGTAGCCCTGTGCCTAGAAAGTCTCAGGTGGTCCTTAGTGTTTCACATTGGTGATGTGGCATCAAAGGTGAATCACAGAAAAAACAAGCTAGAAGTGCCTAAACCAGATGTTCTGTAGTTTGCCAAGAAGCCTGAGCCCTTAATGAGGACATGTGGCTGAAATGGAAAGCATTAGCAGTTTTCCTGCAGAATGCTGTTCTGTACTTTAACTTCATCAATACTGTTCCTTCTTTGCAGAGTTATTAAGCTAAATATCACTGAGGCGTGTGCAAATTTGATGAGAGAAATATTTGTTTGTGCTCTCCATATATTTCAGAAATTAAAGATTTTTCAACAGGCACAATTCTGCCTTGTGAGCCAGAATTTTCACTCTAATTTTTTTCTGCAATCATGGAGCATAACGAACATTTGAAATAACTTTCACCAGCTTGATCACTGTTGTCAGACAGAGTATATATGCAAATGAAACTAATAAATTTTGCTGAAGTTCTCCGGATTCCACTAGAACGTATGGAATTGTCTTTCATTAGTTAACAGTGCTTAACACTTATGTAGCAATTTCCATCCTCAGTGACAAGCTTATTAATCAATGCAACACCTCTGAAAGGAGTATTGCTGTGTATTCCTATTAGAGTGTGAAATTTAAAATGTATGGATGTGCTCTGAAGTGTTGATCAAATAGCCAAAGAAACCTGGGTTTTGAATTTGGAGTTTGTGGTTTCTGGCCTACGATTAGGCCAGACTCCTGTGACACACAGACCCCTTTATGTGTTTAACAGATCAAGCTCTGCTGTGTTCAGAGTCATACATCAACATGGCTACACTGATTTTGAAATGTGGCAATAACACGACCATTTTTTGATAATTGCTGTCTAGAGGACCTGAGATGGGGGCACAGCACATGGCTGCGATCTGCTCTTTGCAGTTGTGTGAAGAATTTTGGGAGCTGGAAGGTGTGCTTCCAGCACACAGTAAAGAGGGTTGTGCTAAATGGCCCCTGCCTTTTTTCATGCTAATAGGTGTGACAGTGTTGGTTTAACAAAGTCAATCCTGACATTGCAATGATAATTTTGTCTAGAGTGAAATCCATTGGGTTCCCTCACCTCTTTTCTGTGCCTGATATTGTAGGACACAAATGGTACCACTGATCTACTGTCCTTGCAGCCAAGAAAGTGACAGATGAGAGCGTTTTCTGATTGCTACATGCCTGGAAAAAAAATGTATATTCTATCCAATAAGTTTATTGTGGAAAATTAGTTTTGTTCACTGTTACCAGACCTGCAGAAGCCACCAGGCAAGTGCAGTGAAAAAGGCCCCCTACAAAGGGTATAATGAAAGATAAACCATTTCAGTTGGTGACCAGAGGCACATCAATAAAGGTCATCTCCTGCATATATCAAGTGATTGATAGCAAGTTTGAAAACATTTTCAGTTTCCTGGTAGTGCCATCCAACTGCAATAAAGCACATGGATTTCTCTGCTGCCCTTGCAAATAAACACCCCTCATACTGCATGTAAGAAGAATTTCAAGAGTATTATTTGTAAAAAAAGGTATAGGATGTTATTATTCTTAGGAAGCTCAGTCCATTGTATCGCTTTTACAGGTGACAATATCTAAACTATAGCAGAAGGGGAAACCATTAAGCATCTTGCTGCTTTGCTTTGTTGGTAAGCAGCCTCTGACATAATTCGGCTTGCTCAGGGGTAACAGCCCAGGATGTGCCCCGTGAGCCCGCAGAGGAGCTTTTGTGATGTCTGGAGGGGAGATTTCAGATGAGAACAGCTACCGGAAAATTCCCAACCCTCTGGCAAGCTCAGCAAGCATAGTCCCCTTGCTGGGTGCTTCAACAGGACAGACCAGGGCCATGGGCCAAACAGCAATATCTGTATATCTGCCTGCAAGATGTAGGTTGCAGTTCCATTCTCACTGCCTTTCTCCTTGATAGTTAAGTTGCTGGTACTGCCCATGGTATGGGGTGGGGTTTTGTAGCTGCTTTTGTCCCTTATGAATACTGAGCGTGGCCTCTAGTGTATCTGGTCCTTGGTCTTGTACTGTTAATAGGAACCGATTGCTCCTGTTGAAAAAGATTCTGTGTTTTGATGATTTGTGCACCCAGAGATTGTGAAACACTCATACCTAAAAGCTATGAAAGCATTTTATGAGGTTTTGTGGCCAAATCTGTGTCTGTTTCATTGCCTCATGCTCATAGAAGTCTTGTGTTAGCTGCTGGGAGCCCACAAAACTTGGAGAAGCCAATGGGTTTCTGGGGAACTCTTACTGTGATGGATTTTATAGTTAGATGCTGTTCCTTCTCACCAGAGAAGGAAATCCAGGTTCATGAGGCTCCAAGACCTGGGGAAGTGCCCTGAAAATACCATTTTTTATCTGTTTCATCCACACACAGCCTGTTTAGAAATCAGTTCCAACTACAAAGCTTCAGTTTGGATCTGAGTCCAAATATCCCTTAATTTAAAGGTGAGATCTTTATCTTGCTGATGCCAGTGTGATTTCTATCACTGGCTTAACTGGATGAGGGACTACGCTGTGTTTTAAACCACAGTTTTAGTTTGACCTATGTGTAATATAAAGATAGGCATTAACTGGGAAGTCTAAATTTCTGAAAGTCTTTCTCTGAGTAATTTTTATTAAATTCACTACTTCAGCATAATGTAGCTTTCTGTTCTAATCATAGCACTGCTATACTTGGGCATGGCACATCAAAGGGGTTACCTTACTCTCATAGCAGAATCCTCCTTAGGTTGGCTCACTCTGGGGACCCACGCTAGATTTCCCTGGTTCTGTGCACAGGCCAGATTTTCAGCTCCCTTTTAATCTTTGGCAATTTGAATTTATATGGAAAACTTACAGGTGACAGTCTGGCTACACTGAGACAAGTAGGATAGAAACCATGTCAGAACAGTCCCTGAAAGTCCTACGATGTGCTTAAAGCATTTCAAGAGAACCCTTGATCCAAAGTATCAAAGGGTTACAGTAAGATCAAGAAGAATTAAAACTGATGGTGTGCCAGAAATCACGTGCAGCACAAGGTCATTACTCACCCTCGTTAAAGCAGTCTCAGTACTGTGGCCTGATCTGAAGCTTAATTGAAAAGTTTCAAATGATGCATTATAACGAAGACAAGACAGCCACTGCCCATTCCACGACCTCTGCTAAAAAAGGCAGATCGGTAATAGGGCAGAAATCTAAGCAATTGCTTCAGGATAATCAAGGCCTAATGAGGTATTCACTTGAGTCTTTCAAAGGCTGAGGAATGTCTCCCTGATGCTGAAGAGAAAGCAAGGGTGAACAGGTTCCTGCGTCCAGGGAACAGGCCACCTGGTCGGGGTAGTCACAGTCCTCAGCAGTAGAGAGAATACAAAGGGCAACATCGTATCTGTAGTGTGGCTTTTCAGTTGCACAAAGCGTTAGTGTCCTGGACTAGGACAACCTCCTCTCAGTTGCCTTCTTTTGCAATCATTTTCTGTTACCCCAGACCTTGACCCAAAATGATCATAAGCAGCCCGTCAGGTCTGAATGCCTAGTCGTGTTAGGGACCAAGGCAGTGGCAATAGGAGATAGCTGACTGCTGATGTTATCAATTTTCCCTAAAAATTCACAAAAAAACCCCAAGCCCGTTGATGTTCCACTTGGGCATGATAACAAACTGCAAGTCACAATAACCTGAAGAAATGAAGTATCTCCTTGGCATCTTCCTCTTTTTTTGTTCTATTATCTGTTCTAGCAGAGAGGTCAGTGCCCATATCCACACCATTATCTCCACATCCAGCTGTCAAATTGTGAAAGCCGCTCTTCCTGGGCTACTGCTTGGGCAGCCATATTAAAAGGTTTGCATGTGCCTGATGAGCAGTTACAGTGTGGAATCACCTTTCCAAGCCAAATGTTTTTTTCATTTTCCCCACTTTAACCCATACCTGTGGGCTCTGTTTTTGTAAGGAGAGGGTGTCTCTCCAGATTCATATCTGTTTGCTGAGCAGGTTTGCTTGCTGTTCCTAATATCTGTTTTGATAAGATCTCTCCGCCCCCCTCTCCCCCTGTCTTGAGATACACTAGCCATGGGAAGCTAGACCAGACAAAAACATTGAAAAAAGAAAACTAAGTTGTAGTAAAATAACTAAAACCCCTTTTATGAAGCTCTTCAGGTACCATCTTGAAGACCCTGAGAAGTGCAGCTGGCTTCACGGGGGACACCCTTGGGTTTAGCATTAAACCATATGTTTTGCTGAAGTAAGACTTAATATATGACGTGTGGCATCAGCTCTACAAAATATTACTGGTTGGCTGACAGCCCTGTTTCTGTCTGTTGCTTGTAAATTAATACTGTAAGTCTGTGTGGGTAAATAAGTTGTCATCACCAGTGTCCATGGTCACTGCAGGCTGCACACATGAGCCTTAGGACTCTGTGTCCATACTTTGCTTGAGAGGGATTTGCCTCTTAAGCTGCTGGTGCTGTACCCATGAAAGCAGTGGCTGAGCAGCTCTGCCTGGGGAGGAACCACTGTCACTGTGTTTTCAGGTCTCCGAGGAGCTCTGGGACAGCACAGGAGGATGGGGCACTGCCAGCTGCTGCATGAGAGCTGCCACGGCGGCTGGCCCGGCTCTGCATGAGCTGAAGCCAGCCACAGCATCCGCGGGGCGAGCAGTGGGAAAAGGGCTGCCTGTACCAGCCTGAAGGTACAGTGTCAAGAGGCATTTCTTAATATATCATTTAAGAATCATTGATTGATTTACAGGATTTTTAAGAGCATTTTATTTGTGTATGAACAAGGAAAAAATGCAGGTGAAGGGATGTCTAGCATGTCTTAGGAACAGGTACCAATCTGCTCTTCAGCTAGGGCTGATCTTTTTGACTTCAGGGTTTCATTTTTCTGATCCACTGCAGGGAGTACGATTGCCTACACTTTCCCTGGGTCACTGCAGCATTCAGGCAATTCACTGGGTCTCCCTGCTCACCTCATAATATTTTGGGCTAGGGAAAGTTAAGGCCAGCCTTAATTTGTCTGTTCTGCCAGAGTTGTATGCATGTGTGCATATGTAAGGTGTGGACTGGCTGCTTTCATAGCTGGTTTGGCTATGAAAGATAAGAAAAACTTCCAAAGAATTTAATTGTGCAGGAGGTGGGGGGAGTGAGACTGGCCAGTGAGAAGATGTTCTACCCATACGCAACCCACTAGCTTTGTTGAGTATTATGTGATGAGAGGGGGGGAAAAAACCCTTTTAAAAAATGTAGATACTGGAATCCATGTGGCAAAAATAGGGCAGTTGAGTTATCAGTAGCTGATGAGAATATGAGAAGAATAATTATTGTATAGTTCTATTAATGAAATCATGCTGCTGCTCAAAAGGAAAAAGAAAAGTCACCAAAGAGAGCTCAGTGAGTTACTTCAGGGAAAAAATAGCTTCTATTATATGAATAGAAATATCAGCTTGTTAGCTTAGCAGAGAGCTCTGGACACTTATGGAAATTCAAAACATTTCCATATATCCCAGTCGAGGATGGAATTAAAGTGTTGTAAAGCTTCCCTGGAAGCCAACATTTATCTAATATGTAAGCATATTTAGATTTAATTTTGAAATGGTTGTTAAAGGCTATCCTTTGGCTGCACTCTATCCTTCATTCTAACTTTTTTTTTTGAAGTGTTGAACTCTGAGATTTTTATGCTAAGAAAAATGTACTTTCAGAACCAGAAATGCCTGAATGACCAGTTACAGCATGTACTAACCCTGAGATATCCATTGAATCTGCTCTCCTCCTCCCATTTACTTGCTGTTTTTCCAATCATGCCTTGCATTAATGTTCCACACTTAGCTAAACTCTGTGTGTTGTATTTTAGATCTGGTTTTGTTTTGTCTAAAAAATTTCCAAATTGGCATTAAGTATTCAAGATGTAATCTCTGTAGCAGGAAACCAGTTATCAGATTCATATAAAATAACTGGGCAATAGAAATAACTCTGAGCAGAATGCTTCTTTTTTTTCTTAGAATTAATTTAGAGGGAATTTAATGCCTGTGAAAGGTGCTGGATTGCAACATCAGAGAACTGAAGCTACTATTTAACCACAGAACGGTTACAGGATGGGAGATGGCTTTACAAGATTCCCCATGAGGGTTGACAAACTATTTGTCTCAGGTTTGGTGCCTTTCATCTAGCAGGAACAACCAAGCTTTCATGTGTCAGTAACAGTCACTCTCAGGTTGTTAGCTTTCACCTGGGTGATGGAGAGAGCCCTTCTTTAAAAAGGGCTTTTGTGATTACTGGCTAACATTTATAATTTGGTTAAACTGAAAACCTAGATTTACTACAGGTGAGTAAGGGACAGTCCTGGGTCAGAAATTCAAAGCATGAGGTGTGTGTGAGCTGTCCCTGACCCATACCAGAGACAGCTAGAGCTGCAAGGAAGGAAGGGGTGAATGATGTGACCTACACCCTACTGTATTCTCTGCCACCACCCTTGCAATGCCCCTGAGCATCTTCTGCTTTATGTTGCCACCTGTTTATCAGAGGAAAGATGAAGAGTGGCAGGCTCTAAGATACTGTTATTGGAGCTATGGGGCCAATTTTCATATTTTCCCTTTTTTTTCCCCCCACGTTTCCAGAATAGTTATCTCTGAGGGCCATGTATAGTCTGCATGGTTTGAGTCTCAGGTCTCAGTAGTCAGGTTTCTATTTGACAGGTACAGACAGTATTGTGTGCTAACTTGTAGTGTTGCCAGCTGCAGGAGGCACTGAAAAGCATTTTTCATGATACGTGTTTAGCTTCAATTTATATTTGATGTTTAGTTAAATTAATGTTTGGTGTTGGTGGTTTTTATTAACTTCACAAGGAAGGGGGGAAGTGAGTAGCCTCAGGGTAGTTATTACTAATTTTTCTCAAAGGGAGAGACTTGCACAGTACTGCCTGCCTCCCCGTGAACTCATCAGGGAAAGAAAATCATCCTTCCTATGTTTTGCATGTGCCTGGTTTCACAGGTGAAGGGCAGCCTGCCCACAAAGGGAGCCCAGCAAGGCCATCCACTGCAGCTCTGCTGCTCTCATGGCAAAGCCAGCAGAAATACATCCATGCCTGAAGAGATCGATAGGCTTGTTGCTATAATGCAAAGTCAACTTATGGATGAGCCCACTAGGAACCAGTTAAAAGTGTTTTTCCTCTGAAGCCACATTCTTCTGCTCGTTGTGGTATGTTGGACAGAGGTTGTATTTCCTTGCACTGGAATTTCCTGTAGTATGAGCACTGCACAGGAGTGGATTTATTTTGTAGTTCTTGAGATTTCTGAGCTTCATGAATTTCACAGCCTTTATGAGCCATGAAACAAAGATCTAGTTTCTACTGCAGCATTGCAGAAAGGATGAGCATCTGCTGACTTGTTGGTCTTCCAAAGGTTGATGTCCTCCAAGATCAGAGGTGACCTAGTCTGGATTTGTCTCAATGAAGACTGTAGGACTACCGACATTCCTCTCATGTAGCTATGTTTTCTCCACTGATTTTTGGAGCTAAAATAAATGTTTCCCTGTTTGTTGTCCCTTTGCACCCTAACGCGCTGCTGAGGTTGCTCACAATGCTGCTGTTGTAACAGGAATGAGGTGGTTGCGATCTGTAAAACACTAAACTACACCAAGGTTTTAACATCTCCCACCCTAAGCAAATCTGTTTTCCTCTGGGCTTATGGGCTCAATGCCATAAAGGTGGTGTTATAGGTGAATTTGTGTTGAGGGCTTTTTAGAGAGGCCTGTGGACTCTTCCTCTTTTCTCAGGCTCACCTGACTCCAGCACAGCTGTTGTTTTCCCACTTCTTAACTTCATAAAAATTGCATTTCTGATATGTGACCCTCAAATTTACAGCTTCATTGAAATGAAGGTAAGTTATGTAACTTTCTGCATAGAGATGTGTAATATATTATACCATATTGAGTTTTGTGGAAGAGTGGAAAATATCTGTTTGGTTTGGGAAATATATTATGGAGTTATTTAGATGTCAAGTTTTTCATTGTTCTACTTATGTCTTCCTGATCTGCAATTTTTTAAAAGTAAGTCATTAGACTGTTGCAGATGTTTAAATTATATTTCTAAAAAGTTTTGCACGGTGATGCTGAGTGATGTATCAGAGTTTTTTATACCCTTACATTCTTTCTTATTCATTTTGCTTCAGTGTACCAAGCCTGGGAAGGTCTTAGGTGGGAAATTTCATCAGCCCCCCACCCCTTCCTTAAGGGAAAACTGCCATCATGTCCCTGCTGCCATCAAGCTCCTGCTTGTCTCTGGTATGAGAGCAGTGAGAGCACTGGCTGATCTCACCTCTCCCAAGCACTAATTTCATTTGCAAATGTTGAATTTTTTTCTAAAGTGTGTGAACTTCCCTTACTCTCTTTTCTTGAAGAATGAATTAATGCTCTGTTTTCATCTGTATGGCCTGGGTATGTCTCCTGCCTTTGCACATAAGCCTTCAAAGCTGTGTGTCGAGGATGATATGAAACCAAAGCACAGTTAAAGCAATGAACTTAAAGTTTCTGTGAGTTCTACAGATAAGTTTGCAGTGGTCCTTGCTGGTGACTCCCTTATTGGTGCTCAGCTAATGGCCAAGCCACCACACTTGGGTGGACACATCTCAAAGCACTAATGTGATCACTGAAAACTAACTGCAGGTAAAGGAAAGCAGTAGGAAACAGCTGAACCACAATGCGCATTTGCCTACAGTCAGGCCATATACTGTGAGCTCAGGCAGTGTGCTCATAGGGCCTGCTATGTAAATGCAAACAGAACCATGGTAAAGTTTATAATTTCCATTGAATTGTTAGTTTTATTCCCCTCCAAACTTATAAATTATCTTTGAATTATTACATATATTTCTTATCATTTCTATTTGAAACTATCTGGCTTTTAAAACATGAGTTAGCATTGCTTTTTGCAGTATCCAGGTTGAGCTCCAGTCTGAACTACATGTTTAAAATTCCCCTTGTTTTAAAATTTCAGCTGAGTAGTTTCAATCACTTTTTCTTGCGAGCTGTGGTGCTGTACAGTGGGCTGCACATCACTGAGAAGCTTCAGTCTAGAGGTAGTTGCACTTCAGTGCCAAGGGAAATAATAACTGGATGGATGGAAAGCGCCTGGGATTGATGTGGTTTAAAGGTGCTGTTCGTGCAAGCTATTATCAAGGAAGGAGTTAGGGAAGATATTCATTCTTAAAATGCAGGTGCTCTCCTTCTTTCTCTGACAGATGTGTTCCACCAGTGTTTTGAATTCTGCTTAAAATTTGAAAGAGCTAAACCTTCAGGCTCTTCTTTTCCTTTCTTAAATTCATTTCCCTGTTTAGATGAAAAAGAAACATTTTGCAACTTGCTTTAGACTTTCTTCAAAAGAACTGCTGGAAAAGGAGTGTTCATGTGAAGCACATAAGCTGTAAACGAATGTTAAGCACAGCAGACTGGGCGATTTCAAATGTGCTAATGGACAGACATTAGACTGTAGGAATTTACCAAAGAGAAAGCCTCAGATGTGGAGGGGCTGCCAGGCAGGAATAAAACCCCAATGAATGAGCCAAATGATGGGAGTAAAGAGCTGTATGTGTGAAATAAATCCCAAAATGGGGAAATAGCGCCAGCAAAGATAATGAAAGATAGATAACATTTTGGTTAAGTAACTGATGTAGGAGCATGTACACATGGCCTGTACCAGAAACTGCAAGTTCTTAGGCTGGACCTCTTTCTCTCCTTTTCTCTCTTCGCCCCTCATTTTGGCATTTTTCCCCTTCTAACGATGGTAGCTTAACAGAGTTAACAGCATTAATGGGCAAAGCTCCTTCCATCTAAATGTACAACAGACTTTTTCCCAGTGCTGTCAGATGTTTCCAGGTGTGTACCTGCCTCAACATTTCCAACAAACTGTTTTCCTCGAATAATTTTTGATTAATTTTGTTTGTTAGGCATCCTGGCTGGTAGTTACTTTCTCTGGCTGTGGGGAAGTAGGAAAGCAAGTAGGTTGAGGTTTGCATGATTTGTGAATATGAAGGGGAAAAAAGAGCAGTCTAAAAAAATACCCCACAGGAAAGAAATAATGGGCAATATGTTTCCTTTTGAACTTTTTCAAATCAACCTCTGGAAAAGGTGTCATAAAGCCCCCAGAAATGAGTAACAGCACAGGGACAAAGAAAACTCTGTTACAGATGTCCCTGCAAGTCTATGAGCAAATTGTTTTTTTCTAAATAACTCCAGAACATTACATGGCCTTAACAAGTTTCCCAGGACAGGAACTCCTAGTTTATTACTTGCTCACATTGTCATCAGAAATTAATTTTGTCCCTGAAAGACAAATTGGCTGGTAGCTTATGAAGTTAAATGGAAAGAACAAGTGAGCATCTGTTTCTTCTGCATTTTGTCTCCTTGGTGTCTTACATATAAATGAATCAGAGTGTTCAAACTTAAATTAAGATCTTTGGCTAGATAAACAGTTAAAACTGGTTCCCATAGCTACCTCTCACACATAGCTGTGATTGCATTATAATCCCCTAGTAATCAGGTCTAAATGAAAGAAAGATGATAAGGGTGCTATTTTCAGTTTTCAGTACTGATTTTTATTAGCTCTCAATCAGATCAGGACTGCTTTGCCTTTCATCACATTGTGGCAGTGTTTGTAGAATCATTAGAGTAATAAAGTGTAAATCTTACCGAGGTGCATTTTTCTTGAGGTGTTTTATATAACGAAAACTCTGAAGATTACATTGGCGGGTACAGGAAAGATTTGTTTCAGCAACTGAAGTGAGGATGTAAAGTATGCTATATTCATTTATTCTTTACCCAAGCGAATACCTAATGAATTACCTTGCTGAGGTAAAACAGAGAAATAAAAATATCCAAAGAATCAGCCTGTCGGAACATTGTCCTAATATACTGTATATTGCAAGTACTGAAGTTAGTAGTTTTTTTAATTTGCCTTATTATCTTGTATCATATCTCTCCCTGTGCATTACCATGCACAAATGAATTACAGGCAAAACCACAAGCACTGCTATTACCAGCCTGCTGTTTTTAGTAAACTAGTGCAGCCCAATAAAACATCATGTTGCAGCAATATATAAGTATTTATTGTAGAGTAAATTTCAGCTAAACAAAAGCACACAAGGAGGCCTGATTCTGCTCCTAGGAGAGGTGGTGGCAAAGCTCGAGTTTGGGTCATACATCATTGGCAGCTCACCTGCACTTTTGATTTGCGGTACCCTTTCAGGCAAATTTTCCTTAATAGCTTAACTTCTAAAAGGTTCATGACTGCCAAATTTAGAGGAGACGTCACCCAACCCTCAGAGGTGTTCCTGGGTGTTTCAGCAGGCAGTTATCCTTTAGCACAGAAATTGCCTTGTGTAGTGTTGCAGGATTGTTCACAGAGTTTGCAGGTGTGCCCCACATTTGCAATTAACTCCCAGTTTAATGCTGGAGTGATTTTACTTTCCCATACACTTTTAAAAAAATAATCTGGTGAATGTTGCAGTGTATCACACTATAACATAGTTATGAATATGTCTTCCCATTTTAAATATTTGAATTTTATATATTTTATATTTAAATGAGGAGTAAACTGTCACAGTAATTCTGGGTGAGATATTTACAGTCATCCTCACTTTTCCAAGCATATTAGCTAGCAACAGAAATTAGTTGAAAATTTGAAAAAGAAAACACAAAGAAACAACTTTCTGGTTTTCAGTTTGTTTTTAATATACTTCACGTAGGAACTAAGCTTGATATTAACATTAACAAGTTATACTTACTTTCTGTTCTATAAAAGATTAACCTGTTCAGTCATCAAATAGTGGTGTTTGCATAGTTAGCAAAGTCTAAGATACCATCTGATGTTAGAATATGGAATACTTTAGGAGTGGGACCATTTAATGTATACAAATTTATACCTGAGATAATTAGATACTGGTATTCACATCAGGCAAAAAAAAGAATAAATCAGTTAATGTGATGTTACAGATAAGGAAACAAAATTTATGTTTCAAATTTTAATCTATTAAGACTTCTAAGATGCAGACTGGTTCAGAGTCTAAAATGATTAATTTGCTACAATTATTTTAAACTACAAAAAGCTCAAATTCAAATGCTGTTTCAAGGCAAATAGGCAAGGAGAGTATTTTGGTCAGAAAGGTTTTGTGTGTGTTTGTATGTTGACACACAAATGTATTATGTCTGGAAGATGTTGCTATGTCTAATGACACAAAAGAGAGTAAATTGTAGAGCCTGATTATCAACAGATAACAAGACATACTGTATATAAATAAATGCTCAGCATCAAAACCCATTATTGGATTAGCTATATAATCATGTTTCAGGCTGTAAGTCTGTGCTGACAAATGAACACTTTTCATTTGGCTCAAGGTCCTCATCAGCAACGGAACTAATTTTACATTCTCACCCATTAAGTGAATAAGATGTGGAAAAAGCTGTCTGCTTTTTGAAGTGTAAATTTGCTGCTACAGGCTGTGCAGACCAAAGCTCTTTTGAAGCAGTGAAATGAGATCATCTCTAGGGACATGTGAACCTGACAAAGTTTAGGTCATTTCTGTGGAAGGTATGGGGGGGGGGGGGAAGCCATTTGGATATGGTTTCAGTAGTGACTTATATGGGGCAATTTGGAAGATGCTGAACTTTACAAGCTTTTTGTTCAAATTTGTGAGAGAACTTGAACTGGAAGCACAGATGCAAGCTTTCAGCCCTCGGAAAGTAACCTCCATAAACATCTGAACTGGGTATTTGGCCAGCACAATTTAGGAGTGCTAAGCAGGCTATGTGCTGAGCTGCTCCTGCTCAGCAGAATTTATCCAGGTAATTTCTAGCCTGGATACTTTCCCCCCTTTTCCCTCTGTACACACACAGAGAGAAATGGAGATGCAGGAACTAAGCTGGACCTCTTCCTAGAAAACATGATGGAGATGGAGGAATTAAACTTCAACATCTTGCTTTCTACTCCTGGGAAGTCACCTGGGACAGAGGAAAATCCCAGCTCTGTACCTCATTTGGCTGCTTGTGCTGTAACTTGCAGCATGGCACCAGCTCTAGGCCTTCTGTGCTGGGGAGCAGTGGTGATGCACCACAGTACAGCAAGGGTGATGAAGATGTCGCTGAAGAAAAAACTCTCATGAAATAATTTCAATGTTTTAGATTTCCCAACACACTAAGTAGTGTTTAACCACTGTTAAGGATCATGAAAAAAAATATCCTCAGGCTGTGTTGGATGTCTAACCACAATGCTTTTCATTTGAAACCCAACAAAAATTAAGACAGGCTTTGATTTGCTTGTTTGTTAATTTGATTTCATCCTCTTCTCATTCGCACCTCGACTACTGTGTACAGTTTTGGGCCACTCGCTAGGTGAAGGACATTGAGATGCTGGACCACGTCCAGAGAAGGGCAGTGAAGCTGGTGAAGGGTTTGGAGCAGAAGTCCTGTGAGGAGCTGCTGAGGGAACTGGGGATTTTTAGTCTTAAGAAACGGAGGCTGAGGGGAGACCTTATCCCTTTCTACAACTACCTGTAAGGAGGGTGTAGAGACATGGGGGTTGGTCTCTTCTGACAGGTAGCAAGCAATAGGATGAGAGGATATGGTTTCAAATTGTACCAGGGAAGATTTAGGTTAGATGTCAGGAAGAGTTTCTTTACTGAAAGGGTGGTCAAGTATTGGAACAGGCTGCCCATGGAAGTGGTGGAGACACCATCCCTGGAGATATTTAAAAGGCATGTAGATGTTGTGCTTCAGGACATGTTCTAGAGGTGGACTAGGCAGGGTTAAGCTGTGGTTGGACTCGATGATCTTAAAGGTCTCTTCCTACCTCAGTGACTATGATTCTATGATTCTTCTTTCTTTGCTCACTGGAAGATACTTGTATGGCTTAGGCTTTTAGTCTTCCTTGGAAAACGTGCAGTTGTTTTATCCACCATTTCCTGATGTCTTGTAGCCCACCAGTGGTCCATGGACCACAAGCTAAGAAACACTGTGAGAATGCAGTATACTGCCATGTGGGTATAATGAAACTAGAGAAAAATTCAGGAAGCCCAGGCTGGCATAATTACATGAGAATACTCATCCTTGATATGCCCCTGTGTAAACAGGGCTGGTTAAATCTTAGTTCAAGAACCTTGAGCATATGGTTTTGAAATTGTTTTTCTAAGAGTAATGGCTATCAAAGAGTAAAAATGTTTGTCAGGCACTTGTGTAAAAACAACAGGTTTTTAAAAATATCCTCTAGGCAAACAATTGCACTGCTTTCTCCCACAGCATTTTTAACCAGATATAATAGTGTTATGTAGAAACACCAGACCAGCAGAACTGAACAGAAACTGAGGTGGGAAATCTCTAGGAGTCTTCACCTAAAAATAAACTGAAATAAAGGCAGCTGAAAGAGAGATTTTGCAGTCTCCTCCCCTGAGCTCAGCTTTCTGACTTTGATGATGCTGATATTGTGCCCACTACCAAGCTTATTCGTCTACTTTCCTGAGTACACAGACAGGGTTTTGGGCCCTTGGAGCAGCCTCTCTGTAGTCAGCATTGATTATTCAGGACCTCCCCTTCACTTTCCTTGTCAAAATGAAGCTGTTAATAATACTTCTTTACCTCACTAGCATGTTATGAAAGTTAATGAGTAGATGCCTGCAAAAGACTTTGAAAATATAAAACGTTGTGGAAGTTGTAAGTGCTGTGTTGTTAAGGTCTCCCTTTCTCCAGCTGAAGGCAGAATGAGTTAAAGTTAGCCAAAGGGGATAAGAAAAACAAGAGAGACATTATGAGTGTATCAGGGGAAAAGGAAATACTGGAGAGAAAATAGAACCATTAGAAAATGATGAAGGAGATGAAGTTAATTATGATTTTAAAATGGATGAGCAATAGAACAGCTTCTTTTTACAAAAGAAAAAAATCTGTCTTTAACAAAAATAATAAGGACTGACAATTAGGAAGAAGTGGAGGCCTTGTGAAAACAGGTGTTTGATTAAAAAGCAAGGGGAGAAAACTTGTAAAACATGAATATATGTAAATGCGCACGTCTGGATGAAACTTGTCTTAAGAGCAATGCTAAACTAATCAATTCTTCTAAATATTTGCAAGTAGTTTGGAAAAACCATAGCAGATGGGGGAAAAGTCAGACCAGAAAAGAAAAAGTAAGAGCCACAGAAAGGCTAATGATGTTTTGAAAAAATATGCTACTGGTTACTAGCCAGTAAGTACTCATCTATGCTAAAAGTGAGAAGCACAACTGGAGTGAGCAGACAAGCATCACATCTGTTGGATTGTGAAGCCATGCTACACAAATGAGGTTTTGTTGTAGAGTTACAAAATACAGCAACGAGAAACCCAATACGTGTTGGGTCAGATCCAGAGCTGCTGTTCTCCCTCTTTACACCAGCAGGTCTATGTGTAACATCTGAACTCGAGTAAATCATTTGACAAAAATACCTTGCAAAATTGAGTCTGAGAAAAGAAATCCAAATTGGCTTTGATAGGAAGAGTGTCATTTGGGCTGGAAATGGCAGTATGAGGCCACATAGAAAGTGATCTGAAGACAAAAATTAAAATAGAGTCTGGTTGTAAATATGTTATGATTATTTCAGCATAAAGAATGATTAAGACATAATTATAAAAAGAAAAACAAGTTACTGTGTGAGCAGCAGAAGTAGGGCACCCTGGTTCCTGGTGTGCTAAGATGCTGTGGTTGGATTCTCTGGTGTCTAATAGGTTTCCCCTGTGACAGCCCCTCTGGAGTAGGCTGTCACCTCAGTAGGGACATTGGTGAGGTCGTGCTTTGTGATACCTATGATAGCCCTGTGAGTCTGAGATCCTACACAACCTCCAAATGCACCTAGGGTCAAAATGGCCAACCTTTCCAAAAGTGAAGAGGAGGGGACACAGCGAGGTTGTTCACATTTCCCGCAACTATTTATTTGGAACTAAGATTTAACAATCTTGCAAAAGGGTGAATTCTGAGTGAAAATTGGAACGTCACAAGTGAACAAAATGCACTGAATTTTGAGACTATGTCCCTCTCCTTTCTCTTGTTTCCAAAACACCATGTCGACAAAGATGGACTGTACAGATAATAGCTGCAATGATCTTCTTTTCATGCCTATTTCTTAGCTGTTGTTTTAGAAACTCCCTCCTTTGTCAAAAGGACAAATTATTTTTGCAAGGAGCTATTTCTTCCCTATTAATGTAAAGGGTTAAGGAAATGAGGAGTTTCTATACTGATCATTTTGAGATATGTTATTTTTTAAAACTGCTTTTCTGAGTCTCTGTTGAACATGTACACCCAGCTACAATTAATAAAATTGCTTTTTGCATAGAATGATGCATATAGAAGTTCAGACGGGTTAAATTTGCCTATTGTAGGGAGGGGATCAAAACTAACTTATAGTTTATGATATTCAACCTTCATTATAAAGCTAGATCTGCAGAATCGGCTGAATATCAGAGCTATGTCTCCATTGCTATACTGGGAACTGAAGTGAGGACAAGGGCACTATTTCTTGTCTGTAATCAAGAAGTATCACTGAGTTACATGAAGCATCCAGTAGCTTCTTAGATGAGGACATTAGGACACAACTCTTTTTAAAGACACAGGAATACTGTTGTTGTGCTTCTTTTTCATGTCCAGTTATTATTTTTCTATACTCAGTAATACCATTTTTTTTAAAAGCTTCTAACCGTATTAGATTTCACATTTGAAGGCAAAAGTGTCCTGCATGGTTTCACACCAGAACAGGGGTCACAGCACACATGGACTGAGCAGCAGAAACCCCTTTAACCATCAGGAACTGTGTATGCTTTGAATGTAGTTTTGAGAAAAGTGACTTAGCAGTTTTCATAGCTGTAAAGCTGGCTCACAGGTGCATGGAAATCTATGTAGAAACATGCTGCCCTGTTTGCCATCAGAATTGCAAAGCCAGAATGGAAAATGTAGAAGGAATGTCAGGAAAATGCAGCTGGCATATGTTGTGTGAGAGCCGCAAGGCTGAGCGAGCCCTGCTCCTACCTGTAACCACTCCTCTTCCTATGGCTCCGGCACAAAGCTACATTTGGACTGGCAGCTTTATGGTGGGGAGGATTAGTGAGCCTGCAGAGCCATCCTCCTTCTCTCTTCAGGTCACGTATCTGGGGAGCACTCGTGCACCTTTGCCTGCTGCTGGGGCGGTGTTGAGCATGAGGATGATTTGCACACCCCAATTCTTTCTGCATTCCTTAGGGAATGGTTCCCTTCTTCCCCGGCTTCCCTTTCAGATTTGCTTATTTCTTAATAGTGCAACATAGTATCTTGTGCATTTGCTAGGAGCCTAAAAATACAAGAAGGAATTTTACGATTTGGACTGTAGATATCTAATGCCCATTATGGACTGACTAAATTTAGTAGAGTGGCAATTCACCAGACTACTAAATTTAGTTAGGCCATCCGGTCATATCATTTTACTCAGCTTAATACTGGATATCATAAGATAGGGCCTATCAAACAGTACGGCTCCAGCTTCCCTTGCTGCAGATTATATTATCATTATAGCTTTTCAAAACATTCATGCTGACTTTTTAAAAAACCTTGACATTTTTTAGTTTGTATATTTTGTTACAAGTTTGTAAAGATGGTCAAAATTCATTTGGTTTTCACTGAAAAGATCACTGTTACAAAAAAAGAAGGGCACTGCCGGTTTAGTTTTAAGCAAAACCTTTGACTTTCCCTGTTTAACTTCAGTTATAATAAGATACATTTTATCATCAAAGCTAAGTAGTCAAGGTGGAGTCCAATTTGGAGAGAGGTTTTGCACAGTGTTTTTCATTGTCTTCATGCTTTTCTAGTTGCCATTGAATCTCAGTTCTGTTACAGACAGAAAAAGACCTTATGAGAATCCAGACAACCTGACTGTGGCAGCAAGAAGATCTCAGTGCTGTGAAGTCAAACGTGTCTTGTGCAGAGTAAATGGGAAGGAGATCTAGGTAAGGATCCCATGCACAACAGCTGGAGTTATGGTGATGGGATCAAATATGACTAACAGAATGGCATGTACAAAGTCATCAGCCCTGCTACAATTCTTTCTTAGTATATGGAAAGAAAATTGTAGTAGCAATATTCTGGGAACCTTTAGACTTAATCTTTTTTGGTAGGCCTTGAAAGGGAGCCAGTGTCTCTCCATCCCGAGTCAATCATTCCCTATCCAAGTAAACTGAACTGAGATCATCTAGATGCTGGTCTTCATTTCTAATGAGCTTTCACAGTAAAACAGGAAATAATAATCTTGAAAGGGGAAAAAAGTGGTCAAAAATCAGCCAGAGAACATTTAAAGGTTTGTTCTGAACAAGCAGGGCTAAGAAAAAGGCCTGAGAAAAGTGTGTCCTGGGATCACTCACAGTTAAAGCACTGATTAATTAAGCAGAGGGTCATTCTTCCGAAAGACTCAAGGGCAGTTTTGGCCCTGGGGCTGTAATTTGGACACTTCTGGAGTTCTAGATACACTGAGCTATTCTGTGTGAGTGCTGTGAATATGTGCATTCTTCTGCCTGAACAATGGCATCTTTATTCAAATGGGAGCGACTAAGTAAGTGGCTGTCTCCTAATATGGGTGGTATTTCTTCCTGCTCTGCCTCAATCTCTGCTGCTTTCCCGTTGCCTTATCAGTGCTTTGTAGCACAACTTACAAAATGATATCTATTCATAATGCTAAAAACCTCCTCCTTTTATAGACACAGGAAAAAAAGCCCCAAACGCTTACATATCCTCCAATTCTATGGCAGGGTGTTTACTTTTTTAAATGCAATTCTGCTTATCTGTCGCTGGTTTGGAAATTAATAAAATGGTGCCTGGCTTTTATTGTTTTGACTATGGGAAGGAAATTAATCCACAACTATTACAAGTGTTTGATCCAAACAAGCAGAGATAAAACTACTGTTTCAAGAGACGTCATTCCCTCCTTGTCAGGTGTCCTAGTACACCTGACATGTCTGATTTATTCCTCCCATGTTTAGCAGCAACAGTGTCCAGGTAGATGATGCCCATTCATCTTGCTTTATGTAGGTATTTCTTCAGGGTGGCTTTATTTATTATGCCTTAACTACTGTTTCTTCTTACTCACTAGGTTTGGGTCTGCCAGAGGTTAGAAAAGAGGTTGTTTGTCTGAAGAGACAAGGGTGTGGTGAAAATACTCCGTGCCAGCCAAGTGAATCAAAACACTATCTGAATTACAAAGCAGGCTGAAAAATAACATTTAGCTGACAGAAGAACTGGACCCCACCTGTGCTGAGAGACAGAGAGGAAAGGAATCCCAGGAACTGGCCATGTACACCTCCCAGAAGGTAGGTCCAAGCCCCCCAAAATCGACTCAGCAGCTTACAGTGGCAGAATGGGATATACAGCATTACTGCATGGGGAACACTAATATCTATACTTTGGCAGTTTTGCTTGATATTGTTATTAGTTAATTCAGTGATAGCAGTTAATTCACTGTAGAACTACAGCAGAAATCTGTGATTTCATTTACCACAAGAACTGGGCTGCGGCACCACACATGCACCAGCCCTCTCCCAAAGCCTGCTGCAACTAACTGATGGCTGCCAGAGTTGCAGGGATTGGTGCAGTGGGGCAGACACGTTACTTGTTTCCACCAAAGACAGACCCAAACCACCTTCCAGCTGCATGTGCCTCCACAAATAGCACTTCCTGCAATACTTCTGAAATGTCCTAGATCTGTATAACCACCAAAAAGTGCAGTGCAGAGCACTGATTTGGTATTTCATACAATTTGAAATGCAATACAAAACAGACCGTCCTTAGAGTGGAGACCAGCTTCCTCTTCCACCATGAGAGCTCAGCCATGGCAGCAGGCAGCCACTGTCCCTCTTCCCAGAGGGTTTTGCTCCTCTTTGCCACCCTGTTGGGTGCAAAGCAGACCAGCAACCACACTGGAGATGCCTCCATCCCAGGGCCCAGTGCAGCCTGGCAGCTGTGGCCCTTGGAGGAGACGTGAGCTTTCACAAACAGTGTGGCCATCATTTGAACCTCAGCTGGAACACCTGGCAGTCTTTGGGATGGGACCAAAATGGGAAGAAGAAAAATGACTGCTGCTGTTCCTACTGCTGGCTGTTAGGTCCCTCTGACCTGCTAAGCAGTTTGTACTGTAGGAGAGGGCACCAAGTGGATCTGCCTCCCCACGCCTGTGTGGGGATGGAAGCCACAAGCAGAGCCCTGAAGAAGTCCAGAGAACACAAGTTTTGCATTAGCGATGAGCCAAAGTCAGTTACTTGTATTTAAACAATACTGGGCTCTTGGGAAATTCAGATGCAGACCTGAAATACATGGCTTGGCAAAAGACTGTTGTTACTGTCACATGTCTGACCTCTTGAAAATAACATTAATTCAAAAGTTAAACATGTTCCGCTGACAGTGATGGAGTATTTGTTCTAAGGAGATTTTTCAAAGGCACAAAATCAACTTAGTGGTGTGTTACAATTGCCTCATTGACATCCTACATAAGGCATGAGTGCATCAGGTTTGGGGGGGCTATCAACTGCAGTGATGCACTCACTGCACTGAGCAGGGTGGTTGTGAACCCCCACTAAAAGGGATGCATTTCCAAGGGGGGTTCTGAAGGTTCATGATCTTTCTGGACGCTTGAAATACAATTACTTAGGAAATTGTTTTTCCTGGTTTAGTTTCCTGGTAGACAGATCTGGCAACCACAGACATAGATTTTGTAAATGGCTTTGATGCACGAAAGCAGCATTGCCATAATTCTGGATATATTCCTTTATTTTCTGAACTACATTGGCAGCTCATGATACCAGCATGTCAAAATGACGTTCACTCTATATTACACAGAGCGTATAAGAGCTTGTGTTTCTATTTCCTCTCCCCTGCCCTTTTCAATTTTGCTTTTCTTTTTTTCTTTTTTATCATTATGTAATTTAAGCAGTACATATTTGGGGATGCTTTTTTTTCCACGACTTGTCTAGCTTTATGGCTTGTTCTGGCTGAGGCATCCTTACATGATTTGATTTTACAAGAAATATAGGCTAGCACATATGTATATAATTGTTCCACAGTGAACCAGTCTGTCGAAGAACACTGGGGGAAGATACACATTAAAACTCTCTTTCATGCTATTTACAAAGTAAATTGCTAGATCTACAAATGATGCAAAATATTAGGAACTGCAACAATAAGGCTTGTGCTAGTTAGCAGGAAGCATAAAAGTATGGCAGAGCCTGAGAAACACTCATCAGAGTAATACTTTCATCAGAAACAGAATGTATTGTAACCAGGGGAGATAAGCATGAGTAGGCAAAACCAACTATGTTTAGAGCAAGCATGCAGCAGCAGCTACAAATCACACACTGCTGAGTGAAATCTGAAAAATGGAAGCTGATTCTTCTACCAGAAGGAAGAGCCCCTCCCTGCTCTGAGTAGGTGTGGAGCAGGGAGCCAGGTATTCCCGGGACTCTGGGGACTGCCAAAATACATCTGCACCAAAAGCACTGAACAGCCTGCAACACTAGCTAGGAGGAGGGACTGAGCTGTGCCCTGCTGATGGAGACCTGCCTACCTGGTCCTTATGTTGGTGGCAAGTGACCTTCTAACACCAGAGTGTTAAAGGAAACAGCACAAAGCCAAGTGGATTGAGGGCACAGACCCACTGTGGAGGAGCTGGTTAGCTTCTGCCACTCAGAGAAACGTGGGAGGCCTCTGGTGTTTCCAAGTAGGACATCAGTGGAGAAAATAGCCAGTAACTGATGCTGAGGTAGAGTAGCAAACCTTGTTTAATAGAGGGTGCATTGCAGTGGTATCAGCAATGTGGAGTCAGTGCTACAAGTGCCGCATACTAGAACTTATTTAAAGAGGCTATTGTAAAAGTCTTCGAGCCAGTTAATTACCAGTTTTTGTTATGTCAGGAACTCCTTGAGTTAAAGCAGAAAGAAACTATTCATGAATATGTTCCAGTTCTGTAGTTTAATGGGACAAATTTAAAAAAAAAAAAAGAAAGAAAGAAAGAAAGAGAAACTGATAAAATGATTTAGTTCATGGAAGGATTGAAAACCCTCACAAAAAAAGGCTGAAATTACATATTGTGCCCCATCTACTCTTGCATAAGCCATTGAAATTGCTTGGGACTTAATTGGACTAATCGTCCATTGCAGTTATGCATGAGCCTTAGGGAGTGCACAGGGTCCATACAGGCCAAAGCCCCAGTCTACAAAACAGAGAGAAATTACCCTAGAGCATTTTTTTTAAAAAGTAGATGTCCAGGTATGAAAAACCAAGAGGCTTGGCCTGCACTTAAAAAGTATTAAGAACTTCATTTAATTTATTCACCAAGTGGACTTGAAGAGGTGTGAAAAAAGGACAGAAGTGACTTTAGGCAAGAGAAAACTTTAAATGGAAAACAAAAATCTTTAGAGGACATTAATGTAGACTCATACCCTTCTTGTTTACATCAGGTTTTTTCCTCTGCATTTCCCTGTTTGCTGTGAAGTTACTGATGGACCATGGTTATTGAAAGCAGATTCAGGCCTAGAAATTCCTTCTAATCAGAATAAAAATCATATTGCATGCTGCATATCGAATGGAACTGCAGATATTGGAGTGAATGGCAGTTTAAAGCTTGTCTCATAATATCAGTATTCTTCAGACTTTTACTTTGCTGTCTTCCACTGCTCAGAACACCCTGAAAATCACCAACTCATTTACTGAATTGAGGTTTAAAAGCAACTCAGAAACAGAAACAAATCATAGTTCTTAGCTCTGCTGAAGGTTAGAAGACTACTACTGCATGTGTCTGAGTACCTCCAAAACAACCTGTCGTGTATACATGTGTTCGACAAAGGGAGTTTATTAGGAATTAAACCTAACTCTTGGAAGAAAAAACAGGTCCAGCATAGGAGAATAATCACCTTCCTAATTCTTACCATGCCACAGGCTGAAATCGACAACCTGCTCATGTAATTTGAAGCATCTTGAAGAAACGTTTTATGATTTTTGCCTATAAAAGCAGTAATCTCTTAGGATATGGAGACAGTGCATAGGATATCTACCACAGTCTGTGTATGATCTTTTCCCTACTTGCACCTTCTCATCCCTGGTAAACTTCTCCATAGTCAGCTTTTCAGAAGTCCTCTGAAGTCCATCACGTTAGTCAGTGACAGCACTGTTATGCAGGGCTGGCCACACTGTAGAGGTTGTCAGCCTTTCAGTGGTGCCACTCTTCCCAGGTCTGGTTCCCATTTGATGTGCTGCTTCCCCCTGCTCCCACTGCCCTCCCTTGCCCAAGGGCCTTGATCTGGGTTTAAGGACCCTTCTGTCGTGTCCTCAACTCCAGGAGTTCGAGACGTCAGGCTTTTGCTGTGTTGTTCCTGACAGTGCTATCTTGGCCTTACTAAAATAATTTCACTGGTTGGGATTAGCAGAGTTTGTAAGAACATATCAGACCTGTCAGGTTTACAAGTCCACTCGCCACCTCCACCCTTTTACATATATTTTTAAATAGCTAATTAGGAGATAATGCCGGTGGAACCAAATACTGTCACAAGATAATGATCTCACACTGCTGTAAAAATGGGAAATGGAAATGTTTATTTTCAAAGGGAAGAAACACTGATCATGTGCCTAATCCTATAATTCTTAAACAAGTAAAATTCCTGTAGATTTCAGCAGAGCCTGAGGTGACAACATCTCCTATTACTGTGGTAGTATTTCTGGATACCAAACGGCCGTAAGTGATGCAGTCATTTTCTCCAAATGATACTGGTGCAGTATTGGAACAGATGTTACCCTTACCTTTATTAGTCTGTTGTAACATCTAACTTGGAGGACAAATTTTGTATGTGCTTCATTGCACCAGCTTAGATGATTTCTTTTTCTTTTTTTTTTTTTACGTTGTGCTTTAGGAAGCAGTGAGCTGTGGTTTGGATGAAGTTATGCTTATTTTTAACTTACTGACAGTTCATAATGGTGATACACAAGTCTCTCTTGCTACTGCAGGCTCCCTTTGGTATGCTAAGGATCATCTCTGTTTAAATCAAAGATGGTCTTTCCTCTGTCCTTCAGGAATTTTGGAAACAAGGGTTGTCTTAAATTCATCTTTCAGGAATAAACCACCTTGTTTTTCCAGTGGGGTGAAGGAGTGTACATGGGCAACAGGTACACGTTTGTTAGCTGCTCTGCCCCTGCGCTGCTCCTCCCCAATAACAGATGTGAGACAGCTTTACCCCTCACTCAGGCTCATCCTTGCATTTGTGTTCCTACCAGCAGTGTTGGTGGGGGCTGTGCTGTGCAAATTCTCCTCCAGATGACCTGCTGGAGCCTCTCGCTCTGCTATGAGGCAGCGTTAATGGGATGGGTACATTCGCCTTTATTGCCTCCCCCCCAGGGAAGCCGCCTTTCTTTCTACTGCAGCTCTGGGCTCACTTTAGATGCAGGGTTGTCTTACAGACAGGTGAATACTGCAGTGGAAATTGGAGGCAGATGCAGAGCTGCTTTCAGAGAAAAGACTGTCAATGAAACCATGAAGATTTATCCTAGTCAGAATTAACTTGCACAAGTTGCTACTGCTTCACCATGGAAGGTGGCCAGTGGTTTTTAGAAATTACTGCTGCTTTTATGATTAATGAAGATTCATCATTCCATTAGATCATCTCTAACCTGCTGTAATTGTTCTGATTTTTATTTTTTACCTTGTTCGCCAGTTCATGTCTAAATACAAGAAGATGTTTATATTGCATACATTCAGCTTTAATTGGCCCTTAAAAGAAGGTGTTGATTAGAATCTTCTCAACATCAACAGCTCGCTCGCACAACATTCTCTAATTACTGTTTATTAATTTAGTTCAAGTGGCATAGTTGAAAGCCCTGCTCAGATGGGAGAAGTAAATTGTCACTGGTATTGAATATGTAAATTATGTGCCGTGTAAGTTTCCATGAAGAATGTTTAAAGTTAAATGCTACGCACATAAAGCCTTCCAGTTTCATCTAACCCAGCCATACGACAGCTTTGCAGAAAGTGTCATGAAAATTTACCGGCCCTGGCAAAAAACTACTTGTCTATCCTTTACTTTTTTTTCTATTAGCATAATCATGATGATAATAATAATTTATTTGCCAGTCAAAAAAAAATTAAAATCATTCATGCTGGCTGGCTGGAGATTCAATTTGCAATTGAATCTGAACTGTGCGTTGCTGTAGTATAGACATTCAGCAGCCTGGATTTGTTGCCCTAGTGCAGTAACCCTTCCTTCTTTTTAATTAGCTTATAAAGTCAGAATTTCTTAAACAAAGTACTCATTAAACATTGCCTTGTTACATTACTTTAAAATGCAATTAAAAGTTTTAAGAGTGCCACGGAGTTTGTGTACCACTGTCAGTGTCCATGTCACTCACTATCAATTTCCACCCACTCACATAGATCAGAGGCTTCCCGTTAAATATAGATGGCACTTCATAGCTTTTGTACATAGACTAGGCATAAAACAATATACTGATGAGGACAACCTGACTGTATCTTACACTCCAAGGAACAAGAAAGGAATGGAGGGGGGGAATTTTAGAGGAAGGAGGATACAGTAGTCTTCATTGTCGTTCCACCTCTGCAGTTGTCTCTGCGACCTTTTGCGTGGGAGTAGCTGTGTGTTGTTGGCATGTGTACTACTTCAAAGTCTTTCCAGACAAAGCTGCATGGGAATACCATGCAGTTGTTGTATTATGCATCTGAAACAATACAACCAGACATTGGGTTAAAAGGGAAAGAAAAATATTCAATGCCTGAATGCTGCCTGGACCTTCACCCAGTCCTCACACTCTCGCTGGCTGCTGTTATCATGAATGGCACTAATCAATTCCAGGAAATCTCTACACCAAGCATTATGTCACATGTAGTTACATCATTCCCTCTAACCTCCAGGGCTTCCTGTTGACATCTTTGGAGCTCTTCTACTACCAACTGGTATTAGAAGAAATGCCAAATGGTATTTTTAGCCATTTCTGTCTGCCAAAAGGAATCCAAATTTTTTCCATTTTGCAGCTTTTACCTGCTGGATCGCATCTTTGCTCCTTAAACAAGAAAACCTCTGTGGGTCTGCTCAGGGTCTACCAGGTCTTTACATAACAGATGGTGGGAAGATGTGAGGGCTTTATTGAGAAAGAGGGGGCTAATGTCTCTGCAGAATTTATTTATTATTAGTGTCTACTAGATTGCTAATCCGGCCTGTCAGTTATGTAACTTCTGTTATAACTTCAACCCCAGGAGGCTATTTTTCTTTTCCTTTCTGAATTCTTTCCTAGGAGATGCTGCTTCCCAGCGTGGGCTATGTTTCACCTTGTGGTTGATTTCCAAGCATCGTTCTGTGGAGCATTCCCCTCTCCCCTTGCAGGGCCATCCCCACAGGTACATAGGACCCTTTTCTCTCTTGGAACAGACTGACATACCACCAGGCTTCCTCTTGCAATCCCCACTTTTCCAGCTGCTCCACTGAAAAAAGCAGGGCTCAAAGTCTTTGCAGTTCTAACTTGCAAGATTATTCCTTCGTGAAATCACTCCTTTTTTTGTTTGAGTCATTTTTTATTGTTATTATTTGTCTGGTTTATACCTTCCTTTCATTCTAAGGGTTTGATTTTTGTGGCTGTTTCTGTGTTTGTTCGCTGCTGCAGTAGATATCAACAACATGATTAAATCCCAGCTCTGACTGTTGCAACATAAGCACTCTGCCTTCATTATCCGCGGTGCCTAAAACTATTTGATCTCTAATAAGTTTGCCTGCAAGTGTGCCTCATTTGCATGATGAGGCTAACTGGTGCAGCCTGGTTGCATATTGGTCTGTGATTTCAGTTTCTCTTCGATCAGATGTATCAAACAGAAGGAACTATTAGAATTGCCAGCAACTGTATTTTTTTCTGTTAATCACGCCAGAATACTAGGAGTCCCAGGCAGCCTTACTAAGCTGGAGAAATCCACTGATAAAAGGCATGGGAGAGCTTCTTACGTCAGGTCACATACAGACCAGTGCTTTGTGGGCATAGTTGGTCTGGTTTGATGGCACAAGCTGTTAAGATCACATCCAGCTCCTGAGCTGGCTGTTCAGTAGCTGCCTTTTGTGAGCTGCACTTCTCGTTGCCCCCAGCCCCAAGGCCATGGGTGTGCTTGCCAGTCAGCAAGGACCTCTCCCCTGGCCAATCAGGCTCAGAACTAGAGGTGTCCTTCAGTGTCTCTGAGAGTCTCTGCCTGACTGCCCAAGCTCACAGCTATCCTCACCGGTCTTGCAATATGACATTTATTTAGCAGTAGTGTCTCCTTGGGCTCTGCTACCCAAAGTTTGCTGGCAGAGAAAATATTTTTTCTTACAGCAAGCTTTTATGAATCTGAACATTACTTCATGTCTGAAATGGAAGCAACAAACTTCAAAGGTAAATGTAAGTAGAGAACAGCAACTCAATACTTGAGAAATTCCTAGCGACTGTGCTGAAAACATGTCAAGTTGCCTTTTTCCTTTCTGGATCCACATTCAGGATAGACCTGTGGGTTTTTCTGTGTTCAGTATGGTTTTAAGAAATGTGATTTGCCTCATCACAGTATCCCTTATTTCCCTGATTTCAAAATCCAGCTTCTCACATTGTAATGTGTACCAAATACCTGCATTTTCATTTGAGACAATTTTTAATTGAGCTGAATGACCTCTGAGAACATGGAAACATCTCTCATCGATCTGAATGGGTCCTAGACTGAGTTCTCGTTTCATATACCAACCTCAGTGTTTTCTTTGTTCTTGGGCTTGCAAAGAAGCTAAAAAACTAAACCAAGCAGAGCTAAACAAAAGAAGTCTAGGATCTCATCAGCAGTATTTGCTTTGCACATGAACAGTAGTTTTTCCCAGCACACACTTCCAAGAATTTTAAAAAATGTCATTCATACATCATCTGCCCTAGCAGACAATAGTTGTTCCAGAGAAGCTGTTGCTCTCTATTAGGTCAATGATCAGTGAACTAAACATTTTCTACTTAGGCCTTCATATGATAAAAGCCTAAGAGCTTTGAAGGAGCTATTACAGACTATTGCCTAGAAGAAATATCCATTTGAAAATTCAGCAATTATGTACTTCTATAATAGCGTGTAAAAGGAGCTCTGGACCCATTATGGGTTATTGAGTAAATAATGTATTTTTAAAAGTGTCTAAGTAATTTATATGATAGCCTGTATTGGCAGCAAAGAGTGATTGTAGACTAAACATTCTGTCTTTCTTTCTTTTTAAAAATCTCATTTAAATCCCTAAATAGCAATTAAAAAAAAAAAAAAAGAAATCCCTGATGCAGATTCAGTATTTCTCTAGTAGTCAATAGCTAATGGCTCTGACTTTACTCCACTGAGGCTGCCATTTTGTGCTGAGCCAGTTTCCTCTGGTCTGACTTACTTTTTTTGTCTTGATTGGATAAGACAGGAGGCTTCATTATCAAATATAATATAAAAGTGTCCAGAGGCCTCCTGGAGGTCAGACTCAGAGTCATCAGACCTACCCATAATCAGGAACAGCCACTAACCAAAAAAGCCACGAGTCCAGGGAGAGAAGACAGGAAGCTTTCGGTCCCTATTTCAGGGAAAAACTAAGGCTTGGAGAGAGGAAATATGTTCTTTGAGATTGTGCAGGGGACAAGGAACCTTTGCCTCTCAAGACTAAGTTTAGTTTCCTTGCTTTAAGTGTGGACCTTCTATGGAAAGGCACAGCCTGAGAACTTGTCACTGTGGATCCACTGCGCTAATGCAAACAGCTCCTTTATCAGATGCCCCCAGTAGTCTTGCTTCAGACCACTGCACTCAGGCCTTTCAAGCACAGACCCTGGTCAAGGCAGATAGGAAAATACTTCAGCTCAAAAAAATTATATTGTAGCAACAACTCGCTGTGAAACAGATGTGCTGGAAAACAAGCTTGTTTTCTACTCTTAAGTGTGGAGTAAGCTTTCCTTAGTCGTTCCCTTTATTTATCATACTGCTTCCTGCCATGGCAGGGGTAGTCACCTCTTTGATAATTTTCTGTCAAAAATTAAAAGACCAAGTTGAAACAGTTCTTTTTAAAGAAACACTGGTGTTTGAGCTGCACTGGATTTTGGGAGTTTATCCTTACTTCCCCAAAAATCTGTTAGGCCAAGCAGCCTGGAGTGCCACAAGGGGACTACTGTACTCACGTATTTCATCTATATTAAAATGATGCGATGGGCCTGACTTAAGGGGGCAAAAGTGTAACAATTCTCTGCCTATGGTGATGTTCCACCTCAACTCTTTTTGATAGTACTTTCCCTGACACAAATTAGAGACAAATTCACTACATCCGGTGCTCTTGAACCTGTAGGTCCAGACCTGTGTTGTAACTAACCTTGTACATGAAATACCTTAACAGTCTGGAAATTAACATGGCTGTCAGGAGGTTTGATTTCCTTTTCAGAGGTTGTAATTCCTATCCCTGCATGTGCATATTCAGAGCAGATCATGTGCTTCCCGCAGTTGCTATGCTCTTCAGTCTCAGCTCAGGAACATCACCTTTAGACCTGAATTTGAATACATCTGTATAATTTTCCATTGTTTAAGAAGAGTGATTTTGATGCAATGAATGAAAATGTGGCGTTTCGGCTCCCCTCTGGGGAGATGACAAGAGATGGATCTCTGTAGTGAGGTCACTGGCACATGAGAGTCTGTTTTTCATGTTTTTGGAAAGATACAAGGAAGAGAAGAAATACAAGGGTGTCAAAGAGCACAGAGCTCAAAAGACAAAAAATGAAAGGGAGTAACAACTAAAAATAGTAGTAAGGTAGTAAGGAGAAAGATGAAGTTTATAAAATGGTAAAGGAGAGGTAACAAGAGCCAGAAACAAATGAAGAAGGAACAAGGTGAAAGGCATAAATACATTTAAGATGTATTTGAGCGAAACATAAAAAGCAATCAGTCTCTCTCACTCTTGGACCGTATTTGTCACTTAGGAAAAGACAGTTGCCTGTTGGGATAACTGACTGGAGCAGTGTCATGGTTTAACCTGGCAGGCAGTTAAAACAACTGCAGAGCCATTCACTTAGTTCCCCCACCCCAGCGGGATGGGGGAGAGAATTGGGAAAAAAAGGTAAAATTTGTGAGTGGTTTGAGATAAAGACAGTTTAATATGACAGAAAAGGAAGATGATAATAAGTATAATAATAATAACAACAATATTAATAATACATGAAACAAGTGATGCAGAGCACAGTTGCTCACCACCTGCAGACCACCAATGCCCAGCTGGTTTCTGAGACACAATCCCAGCCCCTGGCCAGCTTTCCCCAAATTATATATGGAGCATGACGTCATATGGTATGGAATATCCCTTTGGCCACTTTGAGTCAGCTGTGCTGGCTGTGTCCCTTCCCAGCTTCTTGTGCACTCCCAGTCTCCTCGCTGTCGGGACAGTGTGAGAAGCTGAAAAGTCCTTGACTTGGTAGCAACAACCAAAATATCAGCATGTTGTCAACATAATTCTCATCCTAAATTTGAAGCACAGCGCTATACCAGCTACTAGGAAGAAAATTAACTCTATCCCAGCCAGGGACAAGCAGTGATGAAGTCTTCATCACTGGAGGACTTCAATGACAGAGTCATAAAAAATCTGGAAAATACTGTGAAGTACTGAACTTTTCACAGCTCCTTCCATTTCCTTTCTCTGCGACCTCAGTATCCCAAAGCATATGGGTAGGAGCAGTACCTCAGCTGTGTGGTTATGGGAGACCTGTTGCTGGCCTGGTCACCTCATGGCTGAAATTCTGTAAGATCTTACAGAGGGATGTACTTGGAGATGAAATCTATGAGGAAAATGAACATATGGGGGGAAAAAGAAAACTGATCAATCTGAAAGACATCGTTTTCTGCTGAGCTACGGACCCAAGGCCACAACCCTTACATCTTACTTCTCAAACCGAGGAGCTCCATTCTGCCTCAAATACATGGTTTGGCTTAGAAACAAAACCAAAGCCCTTACAACTTGAGGTAAAAGATCTTTCTTCCAAGAACAGAGTTATTAATTGCTCTGCTGTGCTTCAACCCTAAATAGGTCTGTTCTGCCTTTCAAAGAAAATCACCCCTGATTTCAGTCAAAATAATTCTTCCTTTCCTGGCTCCTCTAGAATTGTGGTGAGAGGTGATGAGAGGACACAGGTATGGAGTGGTCTGGGATCCTTCCAGACCGATGATTATTTTTGTGCAAACTACTGCAATACAAAACAAAGTGTAAAACAGGCTTTCAAAAGAAAAGTCAGGAGAGGCATCACATTGACATGAAAGAAAGCTCCATTGTCCCATCTTGATGAGTTTTTCATGTCTTCATAGGGGAACCAGCAAAGCGCAGGGTGATAATGTCAGTGGTCTTTCCCTGAAAATAGAAGGCTTGGGTTGATCTATTACTGCACAAACCTTTAAAGTGCCCAACCAGATCTTCCTGATACTTTTTTTTTCCACCCTGGGCCACCAAGTACGATGCTGGTAACTGGAGGAAACTGCTTCCCCCTCCCCCCTTGACATTACTTTAGAGACATGAGATTCATTATTTGAGGGTGTGTATGAGATTCTGGAAGTACAATTTACGTCTGCTATGCTGTGAGATCTTTGGTATGATATTGACTCATTCATTGGCACCTGAGCGAGGTTTGGGGAATTCAGCAAGCTTTCAACAATCCAGTTTGAGAGATTAAACAGAATTATGGCTCACTCAGGTTTGTCCTAATTTTATTAGATTTTCACCATTTCTAATTGCATAAACATATGCAGCCAAGTATACAGATGGGGACTGGGAAGATGTACAAGGACACTCAGGCTCCATAGTCAGCTAATTGGTGGGCTAAGTAATAGGGCACTTGGAAAGATTGATAATTTTTTTCAGAACATTTCAGGGTAAAATCCTTTTCCCATTAAAACTGAAGCAATCATGAGAAGAAAGATTTTAGTCATAGATTTTTTTGGAACTGGAGAAAGAGACGAGGAACTATGTGATGCAGAAAATATCCATGATGAAGGATGTTGTTTAGGGCAAGATTCACTGCTTATTTGTCTTAGCCATAGGAGAAAGATAGAATGTCTGAAAAACATAAAACAACTGGCCTGATCCATATGGTGACATCAGAGGGCTTTTGATCAGGGCTAAACACAAACTAAATAATGGTCAACAATTTCAGATATTGCCAGGGCAAATAAGGAGTCATTTTGTGTGAACACTCTTATTGGTAGCAAATGCCAAGCTTCAAAGTCAGAAATATATTTTATTTTCTTTTGGAAAACAAATCTGGTTTTGCTATGGCTAGGAGAGCTCTTGGGACACAAGTCAAAGTATGCTATGGCTATTTCTGGTCAAACGATACCAGCTGAGGTACTGGCATGACTCTTCATATGAGCACTTTCACATGAAATAATACTGCTGGCCATATTTGCTAAGAAAGTGCTGCTGTTGACTTATTTTCTATAGTCAAGGCAGAAGGAGGCAGGAGGGGAAAGACTATTCTCAGGTTTTTCCTATTAGACATGTTTTATCCCTGTTATGGCATCTGCACTTGGAAATTCACCTCAGGTGTCCTTACTGCCAGGAGAGAGGACACAACTCTGAGACTGAATGAACTCCAGTTGGATAGGGGTTTTTTTAACTCTCCATAGGTAAAAGACCTGGAAGACTTTTTCCTCATGCTGGCCTGGGCTGAAAGCTTGGTGGGTGAGTAAAAAAAAAAAGAATTCTTTTCTGTCTTATGAAAAGTAGAATAAACCAAACGATTTGGTTACAAATTCAGATCTGGACTTCTAAGAAAAGATTTGCAAAGTCCTCTAAAAAGTCAGAATATTTAGTAAATAGATCATTAAATACTTTCTAACAAGAAAATACAAGCGGGATTGAATACTGTTGGGGATGTAGTTTTCTGTTAATGACTTTATTTTCTTCTTCCTACTGTTCAAGCAGTAACATGCGAACTCTGACCACATCACCAGTGTGAAATTGCTGATTAACCTCTTGACTCTGACAATTGGGACTTCTCTCAACACCAACTGGTAATGTAAAAGACCATTAGTAGTTAATATTGGGACATCCCAGCTCCAGATGTCAAAAGGTTAATGAAAAATCAAGCGTCTTCTTTTACTGGGCAACCTGGAAACCTTCCCCCCAAACATTTCATTTTTTGTGATAAGCCAGGCTGCTTGAGCTGAGAAAGACGGGTGTTCTGTTAATGTGTACAGCTGTTAATTGAAAAAGATTTTGTTATGCTTGTTCTTCTGGATGTAGATAAAAGAGAGATTTGTTGGCGAACTTTAGTAGGTCTTGAACACCCCTTTGTCCAAATACACTACTTAATAATAACGCTTTGTTCTTTCTGTAACAGCCATGGAGGGATTTTGAGTGGAATACTCATTTTCTTTAAGTCATATCTGCCAGTAATCATTCCTGGCTAAAGACCAGCTGCCATTTATGTGTTTTATGAAAATATAACACCAGTTTTAGGCTCAGAACTATTCTCTTTTAGCACAAGCTGATTCTGTATATCTACCATAAATGCTATTTATCACAAATTTTGGTCTTTAAAACAGAAAGATAATGTTAAAACATTTTGATTACCCTTTCCTTACCACTATCATTCACAAACCATCTTTTCTAATTATGGTATTAGGACATTTACATAACCGGGAAAAGGGTCCTTTAACTACATTTCTATTATGTTTGGCACTTGTGTGAAAGGATATTATATTCATGTGCATTAGAGATTGCTTATAAAAGATCAAGACAATAATAGCAGATCAGACGATAAAGGTTCCCTTTTCTCCTCCCAGACAGGCTGTCTCTGACAGAAGAATACAGTTCATCAAAAGTGTCTGCAGGTTGTCAAACTCAGTGAGATTTGGGGACACTCGGAGGCTGTCATGGCCAACAAGAAGATTTTCTGTAGGGTTCTGCCATCATTCACCCTCAGGAAATAATCACTCACTACATTCTGCATGCTCTCATGATAGAGCTCTATTTGAGAGAAAAGAGCCATTTTATCAAAGGACAATATATCCCTTCTCTTGGTCCATGCAGCTTCCATTATCAGACCATAATAAATCATATTTATGTTCTCAGTTAATAAGACTGATTACAATGCAGGTTACAGGCATGGGAAAAGCAAAGCAGGTGAAAAGATGTTTTAATGAAAATATGATAAGCAAACAGCTTCTTGTGAACATTTCAGGCTGTTATTTGTAATGATCACAGGCAATTTTTGATACATCTTCTTTAGCAATGGTTTAAGCTGCATAAATTGGCTTGCCACTTTATACGTTGAAATAGGAAGAATCCCAGTGTCCTTCTTATGTTGTCTAGAATCATTATATACATTATAAGCATAAAATGAGTTTAATGTATGTGCTTTGAAAAGAAGGGAAAAACAGAAAATCAGGGAAGACTGATTTTAATGCTGCTCAAAATGATTTTGAAATTTTCTACTCATCTTTGTTACTAACGGTGCATTTTCCATGAAATTTAGAAATGACATGTACTGCTTTCATCTCCTTAAAATTAATATACTGCGCTCTCTGTTTTTCTCAATTTCTTCAAAGTTCTTTTTAGAGCACTGTGCAAAAAGACAGAGAGAAATTCACCACTCCATGTGTGAGCATATCTGCTATTAATGCTGAGGGGAGTTAAGTGTGTGCTTCTACAGGAGAATATACCCCAGTGTTCAATACTGAAAGGTACCCTGTTAAAAAGGTGCAAACGTGTTTAGCTCCAGCACATGTGATGCATTCAGTGGCCAACTTCCTTAGAATTTTTTGCATGATTAAGACTCGTTTTGGTAATGTAAAAATTCTGGTATTAGTTCAGCATATAACTGTATGGATGGAATTTGCTGATGGACACACTTGCCTTTGTCTTGTGAAAAGTCTTCTTTTGTTACTGTTATGTTCAACATCATACTTTCAAGGTAAAGGTAAAAATATAAGGAATATTTTTTTTCTGCTGATAGATAATTTTGACCAAGGTTCTTAAGTTATACAGCACTTGCCAGACACTGGTAACAAAGTCTCCTTGGTGTTGTGTGTCTGCAGGGCCTATTCTGGTCACTGATATTTCCCAAAAACCACTCTTAAACAAATTTTAAACCTTTTTAATTGGCCTGGCCCTTGAGGATGACCACGACATTCTCTTAACCCTTTTAGGGCACTTCAACAAGACATGTGCCCGCACAAGAAACAGCAAAATGCTCTTCAAAGGCAATATCCTGATATGACAACAGATGTAGATAATGTACTTCATGATGGAACTGCTTGATACAGAGAAAAACATGTTGTAACTGCCTTCACCGTGAAAGGGGTTTGAAAATGCTGCCTGCCAACTCCACAAAAAACAGAGCTGCTATTTCAGTTAAAGGCCAGTGGAGTGTATTTTTCACATCAGTTTTCACTAACCTCAAACATCACTGTTATGACAGACTGTCATCCAACCAAACCAGCACTCTGGTGCCATTCAAGCAGGCAGGAAAAAAGAAAACATGCAGGAAACTTAAAAGTCCAATTAGTAAGTGGGGGGGTGCATGTGGGTGAACTACTTTTGTGTAATGATACTGATTACTGAAAATGAAACACTTAAAAGAAAATAAACAAAAAGCAGTGCTTTCTGAACCAGTGGTGTTTTCTTGGCTGGCAATTTCTCTTTGTTCTGTTTCATGACACCAGCCTCAATGGTTGAAGAGGTGTTCAGGGCCAGATGTCAGTCATAATGTCTGACATAAACAAAAATAGCAAAAAAGGCAGGCCAGCATCTTCCTTTTGTTTTCCCATTAGCTCTATTTTTCTTTTCATATGCTGAAAAAAAATTACTGCCTCCAAGTGAATTCAGTAATGTCACTATATATCTAATATCTAGGAGATCTTTTGTTTTAGCTTTACTGGGCTTAACCACAAAAGACACTTGACATTGACAAAGAATCTGTCAAACGTACAATGATCAGTGCAATGAAACCTCTCATGACAGAAGGGCACTATTCTGTCTCTCCCCTGCCTCCAGCAGCAGCCTGTCTGAGCAAAATATGCTGGAGCACATGTAGCAGCTGAACCATTACAGAGCAGGCCAGAAGCTGAGCTTTGTCTTGTTTAAATTGTCATAGCATATTAGTATAATTAAAAATGCCAAAAGAGTAGAAAAGATAGATGGAAATGTTACATTACGTGTTTCTAGAGATTAACCTCGAGCCAGAATGGAAATAGAGAGACACATTTTGAGTTTCTTAAGGCCCTGATATGGAAGAGAACAAGCCTGAGAGTGTGTCTCCTGAAGTGTGAGACATGAAGTCATAGTTCCTGTATTTACACAATAAAGCAGAAATAGGGTTTCAGACAGACACACTGTTTTCTCTGTGATTACAGCTCCCGTTGTGGCTGTACTCTGCAAAGCAGTTGTATCATCTCTCAGTTACCTCCTTTCCACTCTCCTTTGCCTTTGTGCTTGCAAGGTCTTGACAATCCTTGGGCCTGATGATGAGCTGATGTCACTGCTCGCTCTCCACTCCCTCTCCATCTGTAAGCTTGGCTGGTGTTCCAGGAGCCCAGCCCCAAAGCAGTGCATGGTGTCCCGGCAGGTAGCTGCAGAGGTCATGGCTCTGGCTCTGGCTCCAGGGTTCAGCAGTGCCCAAGACTGTGGTCAGGAAGTCCTCCTGCACAGGCTTCATCCCTCAGGCATGCCCAGGCCTGGAGAAGAGAAACAAACATTGGAGGTCAGTGTAGATGTGGATCAGCCCTGAGCCTGTGCTGAAATTGCACAGGGGAGCCAGACAGGGTGCTGGGAGGCACCCTGATTGTCTTTGCCGAGGCTGTTTCTGCTTCTCATAGCAAAGGAAGATGTTTGAACAACGGCTTCAATTTAAAATCTGACCTTTCAAATGCCAAGCTCTATGCCTGTTCTTGTGTTGAATATACAGATTAAAACATAAGGCTTTCTAAAATTGACCCTGAAAAATTATGTTCTCTTCATTGGATTAGATGTTTTCTGTCCCATGCATCATTACTGCTCATAACTATTCGGGACTAACTAGTTATGATCCCAATTTCTAATTATTCCCTGATGGTGAGAAACCCATGGAGAGCCTTCTATGGAGCTGTTCAGTTGTAGAGGTTGGAACCTGATGTATCCAGAAGCTGGGGGGAACATGAACTGGCTCCAGCAGTTGTGAAAGACAGCAAAAGCAACATGGCTTTCCTCTAACAAAAGTGGTACATTCAAGGAGAAGATGCAGGAATCAGGTAGGTCATTTCTTCTAGTGCAAATGAAATTCCCAGCCTTGCCCCATTTGCTGATTTTCTTGAAGTAGAGAGATGTTAAATGTGCTTCTCTTAAATTTCTGTCAGGGCCTGTAAATGTGCATAACTAGTCAAAAATATGTTATCTGCATTTAGTGTTGGCTTTTGGAACCCTCACTGCCAAGTCACCTCACCGCTGCGTCTCACCTCACACGTGTTTCTGTGTAGTGCCAGGAGAAGAATGGAAAATAGCTATGAAGTAAAAGCAGATTCTGCTCCCATTAAAGGCAATGAAAACTATGCTTTTACTTCTACTTACTCATAATAGCGGGGAAAAACGAAGTGGAAACAAGCACAACAAAACACCTCTGCTAGCTATCTACCAGCTAACTGAGGCTTCCACTAATGAGGTGCTCTGGCATTTTGAGAAAGACAGGTTCTTCCAGAAATGGAAAAAATATGCCGAGTTTTTCCTTCAGCTCTGAAAGGCTAGTGAAAGAGTAACAAATTGTGTTTCAAAAAAGGGATAGCAGTCAAACTTTTAATGCTGTGCTATTAAATACCCACAGATGCCAGTGTAGTTTCTTCTCAATTAAATGCTTTTACATGTATGTTTGGCAGATTTTTAAATACTGATTCTTATATGTTTCACCTAAATATCTGCTCTATTTACAAGTTCATCTAAGTGACCATAACATTATTGAAAAAGTTATTGATTTCAAATCAAGTAACAGAGTAATTTCCAGGTCAGATTTTCTCAAAGATGACTCAGTGCCATGGACAATTGTATAGTCTATTAAACAGAACAGCACAGTTTGTGGAAAAGATAATAGACCAGATCATGAGATAGCACCAGATTTTACATTATGATCTCCAGATGTCTTTGGGAATTTAAAGCATCTAGCATGGGTTCAAGTCTAATCTGCATGGCAGAAAAGTGAGTTGTTCCAATTTTCTTCTCTCTGGGGCTGTGTGGAGAAACTCTCTTCCCAGGGGCTGCACAGAATGGGCTGGGGTAGTTGGGCCATGCTTTGGTAATAACGGTGTGGATGGTCATGGATAACAATCCGAGGATCTGCCAGTGCATTTGATTTTCAATTTCAGTACCATTGGGCCAGGAAATAAAAAAGTGCTCCCCAAACAGAACAAGTGCCTGACATGGCACTGCAACACAAGAAAGCTTATGGATACTTTTCCTCCATGGAAATCTGTACAAAAATTGTCAATTTGGGACTCTCTGAGTTTCTCTCTGGAGTCAAAAAACTCGGTGTGAGTGCACAGAGAGTGCAGGAGAGGGCTCTTGGGCTCCTTCAACCCCATGCACAAAACCTCAGGGTTGCAGATAGGATTTTAGCATTTCTCGCAGACTTCAAATGTGCTGTGCAAGGATGTGCTTATACATAATTTTGTAATTGAAATGGCATGTTTACTGTTCTATTTCATGCTTGATTGTGTTTTTTAAACACCTTTACTCACGCTGTTAGAAGTGGGAATATAATTAAAATGTCCTGTTGAACACCTTGTTCAGTTCAATGAAGGCATAATAGAAGTATAAATACTTGTTCTCATTGACTCTGTGATGTCAGCACAACAAACACAGTGCATGTCATAAAACAAATCTCTCTTTTGCCAAGGCATCCATCAGAAGAGAAGGGAAAACAGAAATCTGCCACTGGACAACAAGGAGACCTCTCCTTTGGTAAAAGGAAATATTCTGAGATATTGTAATACCTGTGATACAGATGCGTTAACTAAGGCATGGAATGAGATTGATTTAGCAAAAATCAAGAGTGGAATTCTTTTTTCTACTCACAGTCCCATGGCCTAAAGACTAGGCATTACCTTCTCCTCCTACAGTTGCCATTAGGAAATGCTGAGTCTGGTTGTAAAGTGTGATAGTAACTTATATTTGTTGCTATTCCTGTTTCCTTAAAGTGTGTACAGGTACATAGACTTCACGTCTTTATGGTGGGGTTGAACTGTAACACACAATCCAAATGTTTCTAAGTCAACATCATAGTCAACATCATCTAAGTCAACATTAAGAAGCTCATAGCGCTTCTGCATAGCAATAATGGTTTAATTCTCTCCATGCTTTCTCTTGTACTCTCTGCTACCACCAATGATGCCTACCCATCCTGGCAGGTGATCATTCAGTCCTAAGGAGCTTTAAATGACTTCACAGCTTGAAATTCCAGGTAAGTAGGGATGTTACAAAATCTAGCCTAATGTTTGATGCTTACCTGGGCAATTTACTTGGATACCTTGATAGCTCAGTTTCCTCCTCTGAAAAATGGCGAGAACAATGCCCGTGTTACTTGTGCTCTTTGACTGATGTAGCAGTACTTTTAATATACTAAGTACTTGGTTCTACACTGCACATAAACCATGAGGTTTTAGGTTGGTGTCCTTTCACTGGCTGGAAGAGGGCTCTCAAAACCAATCCCAGCACAAATAATATTTCTGGGCCAGAGCAGGACTCACCAGTCAGGGAGTCTTATAGGGGCTTATAAGGAAAACCCATATAATCTTTATGAAGCAGGCAGACCCAAAGTGTGTGCAAACTGCCTTCTGTGCCCAGTTTCAGTTTTAGCAACTTTAAGCTCAGCAGAAGTTGTGCAGATAAATGGTTCACAGGGTCTGGTCTTTAGAACAAACACAATGAGGAAGTGACAAAGTAGGAGGTTTTCTTTCTAGGATGAGTAAGGGAGATGGGTACATAAGGCAGGCCAGAAAAAGATTCAGCAGCAGGTATAAGGCTACTGAACAAGCAGGACAAACTCTGCAAGAATGTTGTCAAGTGGAATTGCAACAAAACTTAGTGGATTTCTTTGAATGTCTCATTATATGTACAGGTGCAGCTCTACACACCCACACACTCTGCATTTATTTCAGTGTGCGATCATATAAATACCTGCAGGTGCGACACTGAAGAGATACCCGTGCTGAGGCATGAATATGGAGTTCCACATCTGTATTTACTGCCTGGTTCACACAATGAACTACTGCAGTCAACAGGTCCTCTTCCCACCTCCCACAGGCACTTTAAAACTAACACAGGAGGAAATTCTGTCCTGGTAACTACATTTAACAGGATGTCAAGGCATAGAACCAAGATACATGATAGAGAAGGTGTATGGAACAGCCATCATTACTTCACTGTGCTGCACATGTATATACAAAATTAGGAAGAAACTAATTTGAGATTAAGATGGCCACATCCGGTTAGTGTATGGTAATAAAACCATGAAGTTGGAATTCAGTGTGCCTTTTGAGGCACCTAAAACTTCAGTCATCCTTCAACACAGTGGTTGCTTTCTCTCTTCTGGCACACACAGCGGTATCTCCTTGTCTAAACTACTGTCAGATAATCTGTAATACATGGGGTGCAAACCAGGGCTGCTGTATAAACCATGGGTTTGAATTAACTGATGTACATGCATGTAAAAATCTTAGTCACAGCATTGCAATCATACAGCTGATTGTATTAAATATTTATCTGATGCTAACTACCTGGCTACAAATGCCCTCCTCCCAGTGTCAAAAATGTAGAACAGCTAAAGGATATAAACTGGGGACGACATTTTACATGTAATTGCTGCCTGTAGAGGCTTGAGGCTGTGAAAATGTCTTACTTTTTATAAGGCCTGTAGTGATAACTTTTGTTTTCCAAAGAGAAAAATAAACCTACCAAAGTTCCTTTGAACATTTCAGCAGCCTTTCATAGCGTTAGCTGTGAAAGTAATGGTGTCACATTCCTAATAAGGATGTATGGGAACTGTGTTTAGGAGTCCCTGCTGCTTTCTTTGTGGAAACTATCTTGGATGCTTTGGGATTATTTGGCAGTAACTTCTTTTTGCACCATGATTTCACAGGGATCCTCTCTGTTATCTTCTGTTCATATATTCCTTTGAAGACCTAGGGACAAAATGTGGAACTCAAGAGTATTCAGTTAAATCGTGTTTGCATCTCCATCTAGCTAAGGACGGGGAATGAGTTCTCCTGTTACAGAAAACGTGCACAGAACCATAGTGCCCAAAACACAGCAAAACAATTAGGTAGTGCTGTCCAGGCAAAGGAAATGTGAATATGATCAGTGGAGATTTCATAGGAAGGAGGAAAAAAAGGAGGAAAGAAAGCACAAATTTTTGTTTCTGATATTAATGTCACTGCTTTCTCCAGAGGGACCATGGCTGCCATTTGTGGCCCATGACAGCGAATGTGCTCTGTGCAGGGCCATGGAGAAAGGGACTGGAAGTGGCTGGACAGTGGAAGGAGTAACACTGCGCTAATGAAGAGTTTTGCCCTGGCAAATTTACCTCCCTAAAAATTAGCCTGGGTATCTCTCCATGACACGTCTATTTTAGAATCACAGCATGTTGCAGTTATTAGGCTCTGGCAGGCTCCTAGGTAGGAACCGTGTCCAAGAGCCTTTATTTCATCTGTGCCAATTGAGAAGAGTGTGGCAGTTTTCTTTTGGTTCAGACGTTGCTGTAATGATCTGAGCTTTAGTCACTGTGAGGCTAGCCCTCTGCAAGGCATTCAGTTGGTGTTACAACCAGAGACAACTGAGCTCCAAAAGTGAGTGCAGACCGTGTCTGCTTATTAAGTAAAGGGGCATGCGGAGAGCCCATTACTCAGTAATTGGTGCTAGCTGCCAGTTAGCATTCAGCAGGACTTGCAGCATTTGTATAGACCTTACAGGCCAGAATGGCCCGGGATTGTTCTTGCCTTATTTGCTGCCTCTATAATCAAATGGTGGCTCTCTGCTTTGCAGAGCTACCAAAAGCAGCTTTATTGGATTGAAAGGCACCTGGAAGTACAGGATGTCCCTGAGGAATTCAGCCGGAGGGACACCCAGGTCCAAGAGACTTTGTGGCTAAGGTTGTGTTCCAATGACTCCTGCTTTTGTGGACTTGCCAGTTGCCCCCCTTGCCATGAGAGAGGAAAATGATGCCTCAGTTTGTAGCAGATGATACAAATTTGTGGCCTGATTGTGTAAAACCTTAAGTGGGGCTTCAGAGATTGGACACACAGGTGTTGTGTAGCTCTGAATCACACAAACAGCACTCAGGTGCAGGGAGTCTGGAGAGACAGAGTGGAAAATCTTTATGGAAAAGACTGCATAAACATTTAGACAAAAACACACCTATGTGAGGCACCTGCCACTCACAGCTTTGACCTGGGGAAACCTTCAGTTCTCTTGGTACTGCCTGCCTGCTGCCATTACTTACAAGGATGCAAACTCAGAAGCTGGTGGCTCAGTGCGGTTCTGGGTGGGCACAAGCACTGCTGCCTGGGCAGCAAGTCCGACTCCTGTATGCAGGGGGGCAGACAGGGGCTCATTTCACGATTGTTCCTTGCATTTTATTTTTTTTTAAGCAAATTTACAGCATAGAGAAGCACCAGCTCCGAAAGGTTGGCAAGGCAGTTAAAACTCTGCAGTTTAAACTCTCTCTAAGCCAGCAGGCTTTGCTAACACCTGCGGTGTGAAAAGCCTGCCCTTACCCTGTACTTGAGAAAGACGGTAGCACTGTAAGAGGCCGGAGTAACACCGCTGTCCCGCGCCCACCCTGTGTTGGAACTCGGCCAGCCACGTCCGCTGGCGCTCCCAGAGACCGTGGCCTGACGCCCCTCGGGCCAAGGCAGGGTGCTCACACCCCCGGGCTGAAGCAGGGCCCGATCGCCGCGCCCAGCCGGGCAGCGGCCCCGTCAGCCGGCGGCCCTAAACCAGGCGGCGGGAGCGGTTCGCCGTGTCGCCCGGGAGGTGGCGCCCTTGATCGCCGAGTTGCGGGAGCCGCGGGCAGGCAGGCGGGCCCGAGAAACACATCGTGTTCTTCCCCCCCCCGCCCCGCCCCCGCCCTTTAATTTAGGAAGTATTATAACTAAAGTGTTTTCAACTTATTATTATGCATGAGTAAAAATTCCATGAATGTGTAACATTTTCGCCTGTATTTCCCTCTTTTATAACATCATTTAAATTTCTCATTAATAATTTAGAAATGTTCTGGATTTTAATCACTTTTCTCATCACGACGGTGTGTATCCGAGGGAGAGCTCTCCTCCCCTACCTGAAGGTGACATGGAGGAAGGGCCTGCCAGGCCACGGGCAGGGGAAGGGGCGGGTGTGGCCCTGCCCGGCTGCAGGGTACTTCATTCAATACCCCAAGCTTACCAAACCTGAGGTTTGAGTAGGTCACCGCTAATCATTTATTTTTTTTTTTTTTTTGCATCTGAGTTTAATTATGGTGGTATTTGTTTGATAGCTTGTTACTGTAAATAAAAGAGATAAAAGCAGCCCTTCACTCGAGTAGCTCTAGAGCTGTGAAATATGTACCTAATTAAAACTATTGGTGTAAGAGGCTAATAAAGTACATGTGCCTACTAGATGTCTTATTCTAATGAATCTCGGCTAATTTGCTTTGAGTGATGAATTTCGGTGTTGGTAGTAAGGGCTGAATAATTATGAAATTTATCACGAGGTGTGGGGACTCATGAAGAGCCACGGGCGTTCGGGGGGGAGGGAAGGAGGGGGAGGGCCCCGTGCCAGTGGCCGGTACGGGACCGCCCCAGCGGCTGCGGGAGGAGCGGAGGCAAGGCTCCAGCCGAAGCACAGGGCTGCCAGGACCCAGGCCGCGACCCCTGGGCCAGGCCGGCCGGCAGCCAGGCGAGCCGGGGGGGGGCCGAAAGGCTCCCTGTGAGGTGTGTGGGTGCGCGTGTGGAGGTAAGGCGCTCCTCCGGAAAGCGTGGAGCCAGGTAGTGCTCTTCCTTACTCCCTTCCTTCCATCTCCCTTGTGTTTTCCTGGCACCGGTGCGGAGTGGGCCCGGCATGCGCTCCTCAGACTCCCAAACCGAGCGCAGATGGGTTGTCTAAAGCATTTCAGATGGAGTTTTGGTCTTGTGCCAGCAGCTAATCAAAGTCTTAATTCTGGAGAATAAAAAGGCCAGGCTTTCCAAGCTTCCTCCGGCTGCTTTCTGCCAGGGATGTGGACAGCCAGCCCTCCTGGAAACCTTTTTGCCCCGTGTGCTTCCAGCACGGGGCTTCCAGTGAGGATGGTGCAGCTTGTGCCCCATGCTGTCTGTCTGGCCTGACCTAGCTAGAGGCATCAGCTTTAGGCCTGGGGTCTCTGGACCCTCTGATCCATCCGGGTCTGACCTGTACTGGACAAAAGTCAGGTAAGTGAAAAAGCATGTGTCAACAACCCCTGCCTGAGAGCTGAGCTTTGCCCTTTGGAGCAGTACAGGCTTGTTGGGAGAAAGGGAGTATGCTAAGAGAAGCTGGATAATAATAAAAGGGTCTGGTTAAGCACAGAAAGAGCCCTCAGAGTAGCACATATTGTTATTGCTTTTTTGCAATAGAGTAGAGAAAACATCCCAAGGCAAAATGTCTATTGTAGGCTTTCCTGTAGTCCCCAACGAGAATTTAAACACTTGCACGTGTGAATGTCCTGTCAGCGTCCTCCATTTACGGGCACTGTGGGAGGGCCAGTGGGCCTGCAGCACTGGCCTGCCCCATCTTAACCTGGGGCCTGCAGGGCCCAGCCTCGTGTCGCCTCACCCCATGTGAAGCACAGGGGCGTTATCTACAGCCCAGCTGTCTGGGCTCTGCTCTCTGTCCCAGCATCAGATCTGATCAGTTCAAGCGACTATGAAAGTGTGTGGTAGTTGCAGCTGCTGAAAGTACACTGGCAATTTCTGATCTCCATGCAAGTTCGGAGGTTTTTTTACAAGTGCTGCATCGGCAGTTTTTTCTCCAGAATGAAATCTTTGCTATTGCTAATATCAGCTGGAGAGACAGGTGGAAGTTGTTACTCTCCTCATGAAACCTACCTTTTCACAGGGAAGAGATCATTTTTCATGGCTGTACAGTCTGTTAATGGGGTTGACTGAGAATAAGACTGGGGAGAGCTAAACCATTTCTGCCTTTGCCCCTGACTTACAGTTTGAACTTAGGAAAGTCTCTCAGTCATTCGGAAACCTGCTTTTCTCTATCTGGGAAAAAAACCCAAACAAACACAAAAAACCAAACCAAAAAAGCCCACAAACAAACCAAACACCCAAGCAGCAATAATAGCAATATCAGAAGAGACAGTCATCAATATCTAGAAGTGGCTTTGAAATTTCAGGTAGAAGTGTTAAGTATTGGCACAAAAATGGCGCCGGTTGTGCTTTCTCAGAGACCTGCGAAAATCTGTTTTTTCCTGCTGAGAGAATTCTTTCCATGTTGCTCAATCAATGATCATTTTAATATATTTTTCTGCCTCTCAGTTACATCTCAAATATTTGTGTCTGTGCAATTTTCATGGTCTCATATCTTGTCTCTTTCTGTATAAAATGTATGTTGTCAGCTTGAGGGAATGCTTTTCCTTTCAGCTTCTTTGTAATTACCAAAAATAGTTTTAACCTGTTAAAACATTTCTGAGTTGTCGACATGGCATGATATGGTATTAAAACCTCGTTACTCCACAGCAAACCTTCCTCTGCATTTGTGTTTACCTTCTGATAACATTTCTAGTAAGAAGCCAAACGTCAGCGGAATGAAGGGAATACTTGTGCTGTTGTGTCCAGTGTGACTTTGCATAATGAAAATATGCAAAAATAAATGGCATTCCCATATAGTTAAGAGAGCGAGAAAGAAATATAATAAAATAGTTTCTGCTGGCTTTTCTTCTAGGAAGAAAACCTCTGTGTTTTTTGGATGAGCTTTATTTATACTATGATCTGGGACCTGACAGCAGGCATTCCTGTGCCTGTACGAAGCTGTTTTGATTTCAGCATGACTCCAGTAAGAGAACCCAGCGTAGAGGACTACACTGTCCTATTTTCAGCTGGGATAGAGTTAATTTTCTTCCTAGGTACAGTGCTGATGTAGGATGAGAATAGTGTTGACAACATGCTGATGCCTTACTTGTTGCCAAGCAGACGAGGACTTTCCAGCTTCTCATACTGCCCCATCAATGAGAAGGGGACAAGAAGCTGGGAGGGGACACGGCCGAGACAGCTGACCCAGACCATCCAGAGGGATATTCCATACTATATAATGTCATGCTCTGTGTAGTACTGGGGAAGTTGGCCAAGAGGCAGCGTGGCACAGGAACTAGCTGAATATTGGTTCTGGGCGGTGAGCAACGGTGCTGTGCATCATTTGTTTTGTATATTCTTTTATTATTATCATCATCTTCCTTTTCTGTCCTACTAAACTGTCTTGATCTCAATCCATGAATTTTCCCTTTTTTGTTTTGATTCTCTCCCCCATCCCACTGTGGGATGTGAATGGCTGCATGGTTTCAGATGCTGTTCAGGTCAAACTAGGAGAACCCCCTTTAGAGGACAGTACACTAGGGCCCTTGGCAATACCTAGATTAGAGGTGTTCTGTACTAGAGTTATGGCTAGTACAAGAGTTCAAGAGCTAAACACAGTTACTGTAGCAAAGCCTCAGGCTGCAAGGAAACTTTGCCCCCAAAGTATGTTTCATAAATATTCATAGCAAATGGCCCTCCTACCCCAGGCTGGGGGTGTGCTGACTTTTCACTCTTGGTATAACTTGTTCTCACATCATAGGACTTCTAATTTTTTTTTTAAATTTTTCTAATAAGCTTGATCTGATAAGCTAAACTAAACACACCTGTAAAACAAATTTCAAGTGTAAAGAGAATTACTAATTCTGATGTTCAGATTCACATACATGGTTAATATAATTTTGTTTTTCCTTTGGCATCTAAGCAAAATCTTTAGTTTTAATTCTTCTGGAGGTAGATAGGGAGGAGTCTAACTAGAGAAGACCTGGGTAATGCTATCTTAATGTGTCTTGGAATCTCTGCTTTTGTAATGAATGGTGAATTAATGTTCTGGCAACATCTTTTTCCATGCCCCAGCCCTATTCATTATTCTGTCTTTTCCCAGCTTTACCTCCCAGCTTCACCTCAGCCTCCTCTCTGAAGCCAAAGACACCTGGCATTGGCAGTCATGTTTCTGAGATTCCCTGCTCAAGAACATCTGCCCAAAGAAGTCTGTTTTCACTCTTTTGCACAATCTGGGATTTGATGTTCTGTTGGCTGGACAAGTATTTAAAGAGAATTGGTTTAGACTAGTTCAGTGGAAGGAAGCTGTTAACGAGCGGACTCAGACACATGCAGGTCTGAGAATGATAAGCACAAGGCTTCATGCCTCTGGGTCAATGGTCTTTGGGACAAGGCAAAAAGGAGACAGAAGTTGAGGAGACACTGCTGTTTTGGGCTCTGTATTTCAGGTCGCAGTCTTGTCAGGTCAACAAAAGTCATGCAATGTGAATGGTGCCAAGGCACACTTAATGGTTGTACATGAGTGTTATCCTCTGTCTTCTTATTATCAACTTAATTTTGCATTCTGACAGATTTGTCATTACATGCTTTTTTGAAGACCTACTAGACAAACCTAAATGTGCTTTGTTTTGTAGTACACCAGGTGATTGGTCAAAAGCTGGTGATAAGTCAAAAAGCTGTAGGTCTGAGGAAGCTTCTGTGTCACCCTTTTCTTGGACCTTTCTTCCAGATCATCTGTATTGTACTGGATTTCCTTCTGAGGGAACGGGTGGAAAAACCCTTCCAGCTGAGCAGTGGTGACTTCAGACACTGTCCTGGGACATGTTTTGCAGCTGCTTTTGTGCTGTGGGGCTGCTTGCAGCAGCACATGGATTTCTTCAGCAGCTCATCAGTTGGAGGGTATGGATGGCACTTAACCCCTGGCCAGTCGCTTACACCTTTGCTCTAGACCCTGGTGGTAACTGGTGGGCCAAGCTGCTTTTCTCTCCTCCATTGAGATTGTAGATAGTTCTTTGGCATGAATCCAAACCAAATACAGTATGGAAGGAAAGGTCTTCAGGTTCCCAGAGTGTATATACACATGTGGTCAAATCCCCATCTCATTAAATTAGTATGTGCAGTGGAGACCAGCTACTGATTTATGTTTTCATCTATGCAAGGTAAATTGGATTGAAACTTCACACTGTTCAAAAATGAGAGCTAAGATTCTTGCTTACATTTGAGTACTAAATTAGCAGGCACATGGCTAAGCTTCATGGGCCTGAAAAAGCTCAGTCTATGCCTATACCATTGATTTCACCAGAGCCTTTTGTATCACAAACCACATGTACACAGCCTCACATTGTGAAGCAAGATTAATTTAGCTGTTGGCAAATTATGTGCTGTATAAGAATGTTCTGTGAATGACTTGGACTGCAAATTCTGCTTAATACTGGCAATACAAAGCACCAGTAACATGTACAGGGTACTACTGGTTTCAGGCAAACTTTGCAGAAATGGGAATGACAGGCACCCAATATAAGGAGATAAATGGTGGAGAACTAAACAACATAAGGCCTACTGAGTCAGATATTAAAACCCTCAATCTAAATGATAACACAGAATATAGATATAAAAGTAATTTTAAAGGTTTCAGAGTTGCAGTCCCTCTAAAAATGCAGAAGGGGAGGCATCTCTTACAAAAAGCTGACTTGTGATTATTCTCAGCTATAATTACAGGGAGCACCACAGAGGAGGCTACCAAAGATGTTTCCATGTTTCAGTTCAAGACATTATTTTAATATTTCTAAAGTGTATCTGCTTTTAGAACCAAAATTCTCGTTCCCTCTCTTTGAATTGTTATAGCAGTAGCTGAAGCAAAATAAACTTCCTGTGATCTACCTACCTTGGAGAACAGAACCACTTTGGATACTAGGAGTAAATTAATGGTATGTGAGCTCAGTTTTTGATATGCTTCCTAAAAGTACCACTTCACCTGATGCAAGTCCCTGAAGAAACATGTTTTTTAAGTGATTACCCTGAAGTAAACCCCACTGTCTGTTGTCCTAGTGATCCTTATGTGCAGTTGCTCTTTAACTCTGCTCGCTTTTGTGTTGGTGAAAATTTTGATTACTTGGCATTTGCAAATGCTGAGTATATGAAACTCAAGTAGCCTAAATTACAGATTTCTATTAGAACAGACACAGTAAAATCATGATTCTCTTCTTTTATGCTCATGTTTGTTCCTAGCCAACCAGTAACTGTTTCTCCCAAGCACATAGATACACCTCTGCAGACACTATCCTTGCACCAATTGCAGAGATATTAAAAGTGTTCCTCACTTATATTAGTGAAATGGAGAGAGATGAACTTTTCTTGCACTTGGTATTGCTGATGATAACTTTTTCCTGGAGTCTTATTCAAACTTAAAAAACTTGCATCCTGCCACATGTCTGGATTGGTTCCAGTCTTACACATTCATGTGTTCTCCTACACCAAATGAGCTTCCTTCCCTGTACCTAGTCACCATTTACTACCTGAAAACTACACCATATTTTGCTGCTTGCCTTTGGTCCGTCCTCATAGCTCTACCATCAGAAGAGGCCAAGCAGGCATTTCCTACTGCAGTACAAGCAAAGCCAGCCTGGTTAGCTCATATCCATGTTCATCACCAGGTGACATGAATCTGGCTGACTTAGTTTAAACAGATTAGGAGGTAATTTGTCATCCCCTTTGCTAATGGAGTGGTATGTTGGGTACTTGGAAGGCACTAGAGAGTGCTGTTAGCTGTAGGAAGAGCTGCTCTACAGCCAGTTTTCTCAGCACTCCCATCCTTGAACCCAATCATGCACTCCTCAGCTTCGATGCTTTTTATACGTACCTTGTCTTTGCCTTAGTGGCCAAAACAAAAGATATATTTTGACATTTTAAATGAGTCTTCTGTGTTCAGCTTGTTCTGTCTGCCTTTATTAATTAAACTTGTGTCTTCATACTAGGTTCCTTCAGCTCATTGCTTTCAGTTTCAGCTCTTATTTTCCATTTGCCTTCATTAAACTTTGCCATCCTTGAACTGCACTGAACTCTTCCTCATTTCACATCTTCCTGTACAATATTCAGATCTGCTCTTTATCTGCCTAATTTTACTATGGCTGATGTGAAAATCAGAAGCAGCAGTGAAGAGACAGATCTTTCTTCTCTTTGCCACCTTCCTTCTCTTACAGAAGGGAAGGGCATTCATTTCTGTGGCTATAACTTTACATTCTTCCTTTTCCTTCTACTCTTCCCTTTGGGTTACATTTTAATATGTCATCATCCATGGATACTGCACCGTTTGAGTTTGCAATTTTTTAGTGTGCTTGGTGTTGGGGTTTTTCAGATGAATAGTGTATTAAGATTTAATCTGAACCTAGTCAGATAATATTGACTAGCAATGAAAAAGCTGTATGAATGAGATAGTAACAAACAGTTTTAAGTGCTGACCGCCAAGTGTTGACTGAAAAATGATACCCCAGAAGTTTGGTAGTGGAGAGCAGATGGAACATTTGTGAATGGGAAAGCTTTCTGATTATTTCAATATTGTGATTTTTTTTTTCCCTCCCATTTTTTCAATATTTGATAGAATTTTCTTGCTCCTGTATGGTGGTACAGCAGGAAGCTTTCAGAAGGTGCTTATTCCTCTGTAAGCTATCCTAGCTCCCAACTTTATGGCTTCTCTGTTTTGCCATGGTAGACTTCTCCAAAATTAAAACAAGTAAGAACTGAACCTAAGCCTTTGGATTCCTGATGCTCCTCCCTATGCCCATTGCAGTTGTACTTCCCACTGTTCAGTGTTAGCAGTCATCAGGAAACATGTATTTTGTTTCCAAAATCAGGGTCTACTGAAACAAATCCCTAGGTATTACAGTATTGCCACAGCTTGCAAGCCACATTGTGTTAGGGCCACAAACAATGAGTTGGCCCTTACCCAAAGCAGCTTTCAATCCAGGTCATGTATATGGAAGATAGGCAAGGGAAGCTGTTTCCACATATATCTGAGTTGCCTGAGTTAAATGTGGTGAATTATTTCAGCAAATATATTCCAAACCTTCCCCTTCAGTTTTTCACAAGTTCCAAATTTGGATGCTCTAAATGAAAAGGAACAGCTCAAATGCCTTTCTGAAATGAAATAAGTTACTGTGATTTCCCTGGGCAAGCCAGCTCTTTGGAGGGGGCAAAAGTTGCAAATGGAAAAACAAACAAACAAATGAGTGAGTAACTGTGGGAGACGCTGCCAAGGAATCAGAAACAAGGCTGGATAAAAGGGGGATGGAAAGGCTCTTGTCTGTCCTGGGACAATTTGTAGAAAACAAAATGTGGGAGAGAGTTGAAATGAACAGGGGGAGGGGAAAAAACCCACTGTCTTTTTTTCCTTTTTCTTTTTTTTTTTTAAATCTAGTTAATCAGTCTACCAAGACCCACTTAAAGAGCAGTTAAAGAGGACTGGCTTCAAGGACATAGAGAAAGAAAATAGAAATTTCCACCTTCGTTGTTCAGGTTCTTCTTTTGCAGGGGTTTCTGCAGCTACAAAACTAGGAGGTGAGTCCCTTGGTCTCAGATGTAAAGGGGAAGAATGAATGAGGTTGCCAGATTCACTGAGTTAACAGTCAGTAAGCTAAGAAAAGCATGACTACCAGCTACCTTTCTGCTTTCTAAATCTTGGACCGGTGAGAGTGAAAACATAGTTTAGGTCAGCCTACAAGTGCAGAGTATGCTTAACCTCCTATGAACTGGGGATGGGAAGCAAAGGAAAGAGTGCTGCAGAGCTGCTGATTGCTCTCCAAAGACTTCCTGTTAAGGGGAATCCTCAGTTGTCCATTTAGGGTAGTATTATAGCTGCAGTGAGCTGCTGAGGCATGCAAAGAAGCTGCAGATGGGGCTGAGAGTATAGCTCAATACTTCTCTGTTGAGCCATCCAGTTACAACATTATCAAATTCCTGCTAGAGGTGGGCACTAAGACTGCTGGTAATGGCTAAAGGCAAAGCAGGGGGTCTGGTTTCAATAATAATTAAAAAAAACTTATTATAATGATTACATGGATATGAAACAGTTACACTCCAGACCCTTAATTTTCAGTGCTATCTATTTTTTTCAGAACAATGAAAACAAAAGCAAAAGGGGGCGGGGGGGGGGGGGGGGGGCGGAGCAAATTCCCTTCAGACAACAATCACCTTTTGAGTTAAATTCTCATGCTTGGTCTTAGCCCAGAGGGATTTGTCTTGAGTGAAGTTCGAAGAAAATCCTTTCGGCAGTTTCTGAGTTATTTAAATGTAACCATGGAGGTTTGGATTCAGATGCTTTTTTGCACTTGTATAACTCAAAAATAGCTTGCTTTAAAACTTCTAAATTAACCCTCCTTAACTTTTCAACTTGTCACCTATCCTACTGTATGGCTTATAAAATTTTAAAGCTAATAGTATAACAAACTCAAATAATGATACTGCAGATGTTCAAATGAATCTTGGGAGGAATAAATTATAGGAGTCACAGTAGGTTGTTACTGAAGAAAGAGCAGCTGCGTGCCTTAAACCATGTGTTCTTACTGGTCTGAAATAGGCCCAATCTTTTCTACTATTAAAAAGTGTGCTTCGGTGTGGATTTTCATACTCAGTTACACATATGAAATTAAGCATGTAAGTCCTGTTCTTTTTTTTCTTCATGATAGCAGTGCTGCAGACTACTTAGAACATTCTCTTATATTTTCCTGCTTTCATTTTAACACAGTGCTGATCAACAGGACACTTACATGTCTCCTAAATATTTATGGACTTTAAAGTCACTGAAATGCTTTGTGAGTCTCTTACTGTTTATTGCCAGAAAATTGAGGCAATGAGAGGTAAAGTGTCTTGGTCAGTCATGGTTTTTCCTTTGTCCTAATCCTCCCATTGCTTTCTTATGTTTCTTCCTCTTTGTTTTCTTTCCAGTGTCTCTGCTCCTGTCCTCACTGTCACCTGCCTGTCTCTCAACCATCTTTCTCCATTTATTTTTCTCTCACAATTGCACTGAAGAGGGCCCTCGATAGAAAGAAATTATTTTTTGCTTTGGCAGCAGCTTTTTACTTTTATCTTTTCCCTAAATGCCTGGGTTGGGTCCAGGCAGCTCTCCCCACTTTCATTATCTCTCTCCACGTTCCTCGTGACCCTGAACTCGGCAATCTGATGTCTGCCATAAGAACACCTCTCATGATCCCGAGCCATGATCACACTGAGGTGTTGTAACACCCTGCGTTGCTTTACCTACTTACCACACTTGCTCTGCTGCTTTCTAGGAACTGGACACCTGCACCAGGCTTTTCTCACAGAATAATGACAGGCAGCACTGCTTCCTTCTGCACGTCTTTCCTCTCTGCTCCGGTGCCCTTCCCCTCAGAAGCTTTTGTGGTTCAGTCTCCTGGCTGGTGCAGTTTAGCCAAGATATGGGAGGGAGCCTCTGCCTGAGGCGATTTGAACTTGAATCTCTTGCCCCCTGAATTAGCACCCTACCCAAGAGATTATCACTGCAAGGAGCGTGACTTTCTTTGAGTGGGAAAGCCTGCACTTGACTTGTCAGCCTTGTAGTGGAGACACTCACCTGGGTGGGGAAACCACGTTATGCCAGGGCCTGCCCCGATACATACTTTATGCAAAGTATGGAAGTATTCCCTGGAAGGAGGTGACAGAACCCAGGTTTCTTGCTGTCAGTGATGATTTGAGTGCAACCACACATGGCAGTCCAGTTAGTATTTAATTATTCCATACAAGCTGGAACAGCTTCAATGGGATGGATTGGAAAGAGCCCCTGTTCCACAAGATCCTTTTAGACTGTGCTCTTCTCACTTGGCTGCTGCTCAGTTTCCCTCATACCCCAAAACAGCAATGGCAGCTACCTCAGCACCACTGACATGTTACGGCAATAGGTAATGAGAATGTATGTGGAGGCTGGAGGAAAGGGAAGGAAAAGAAAAGGTGCTCTTGAACATACTCATCCATAGCAACAGGTCTGTATCCTGAGCTGAAACCAGCACCTGCCACTGCTGCCTCGGTCACCATTCTGGACAGGAGTGACAATGAATATGGGGTAGAAGGAAAAGAAGTCTGTTAGAAGACAGGGCAGCAGGCAGGGGCACTATGAGGGAAATTGCTTTTAAAGGTGGAAATACAACAAAAATAGACCAAGCAATCTTAAAAGACAAAATCAATGCCAAAGCAGAGGAAGCCAGAATGACTTCCAGAGCTCGGCTATAGGCAGTTGTCCCCCAACATAAGCCAGAAACTGTCAGTATGTGGGAGACATCCAGGAATTTTCACTCTTACAAAAATATTAAGGACATTATATGTTTTAACTGTAATGGAAAAACTAGAGCTCTGGTGCTCAGTTCCAAAGGAGAACACTAACCATTGGAAGCAATGTGGTACGGTAGGCTGTGTGTGTGCGTGTGCGCGGCTGCTCCCTTTTCTCCTAGGGATTCTATAGCTTCCTTCATTCTTCGCTTCTCTCATATTACAGAAAGAAGGTAATTTTTCCTGGCCATTTACTAAAGCTCATTAAAGACCGAAGAGAACAAACAATGCTACTCCTTAGAGACTACCATTCAAAGTCATTCTACAATTCTCTGTTCTAATACTTGAGACAAATTAATTATTCCTTAGTGAAAAGTGTATAATTCCTATTCTTCATTTTTGGGGTGGGGAGTGGGGAATAATAATAGGAAGTTTATATCTGAGTCGAAAGCTGTCTGTGCTGAAGGGAAATGAGAAAAAATGTGTGTTCCGAGAAGAGTAAAAGCAATTATTCTAATAATAATTCTAGGGATATTAATGTCTTTTTAAAGTAGATTGCTTTCAAATAAACACCAAAGTTGAAGGGATAGGAAAGGCTGGTTTATTTATTAATCTTTCCAAAAGTGCATTTTTCTAAATGAACAAGTGCATGAGCAACTTCGCTGGCACATATTAAATTTAGTTAAACGGCAACTTGTAAATGTCTACAAACTCTGTAACCAGAGACTAATTTGTTTAACGTGTTGAAAATGTTATGTGGATGTGAGGAACTACATATTAAACTTCAAAGCAAAACGCTCCAGAGATTACACCATCTTAAAGACTGCATATTGGAAAGGCCTTTATACATTAAACATAAAGGATTTTTAATTCTCTTCTATTTTGAATACTTGTCAATCTGCGTGACTCATGCTTAGGACTGTAAACTGTCATTTAAGGTGTGATGTCCAAGTTGAGGCCTGGACCATGATTTGCAAGGGGCTGGTTTTTCTCTTTCATCTCTATTAATTAATCCTGTCTCAGTTTGCCCAGCGTACACTTCTGTTGACATCACCTTTTCCATATACTTTAAAGAGTCCCCAGAGAGATCTACTGCAGAACAAAAACTGGACAGAGAATACATTTGGAAACCATTTTATTTCTCAATTACCAACCAAAACGTATGGAAAAGATTTACACTCTATCTGATTTACACAATAATTATACTTTGAAAGCTTAGAAATAAATGGCTTGATCCTTGAAATCATTAGTTACTATACCAAATGTAATTGGTGTAAACTAATGAGTTTACTGGATGGCTGACCCTTAATTACTGATTATAGTTAAACTCTAGCCAATCAAAAATGAGTTTACTTTTAAAAATACAGTATAGTATTAACAAGCATTACATTTCCAAGTAAGAAGCTTTATGATTAGTTGTAGCACACAACTCAAGCCTGTTCAGGGCTATCAAAAGCAGCTTTTTAATAATAGTGCACTAAGAAACCATCACTCTCTTACCTCACCGTCTATCAGACAAACAGAAAGAAACCACATAATTAATCATCTCATGCAATAGAAATAAAGTATCTGGGCCAGATCCAGGCGGGATATACACCCGCCTTAGTCAAAGGAGCTGCAAGAGGCTGGGGATTCACTTTAAGATAGGATAACTGACATGGGGAATTCTGGCCCTCTGTGGGAGCAATATGCGGTATGGAAGTTAAATATTGATTGATTGTGTGCAGTCCTATGCGATAGGGAGAAGCCTATCTACAAAATGGCTTTAATAATTCTTGAATCGAGGAGGAGGATTCCTGGACCAGATTCAGTATGTGGTGACAGGACATTTGGTTACTGCACTGGCAATCTAAAAATTCAGAAATCACGACTCCTTGCTATTTATTAGATCAAATGAAGAATTGATTTTTAAATAAAATAGTAAATTGAAAGAAAGGCTTATTTGTTTCAGTTTGATCTTTAAGAGTTAGCGTTTTTACCTAAGCAGGAAGACTCAAAATTCCCATTAAAATGTTGGAAGCAGATTTGCATAAAGACCATGATTCCAGAATTGGAACTTCACATAGATGCACTAAACATTTTGATAAAATCATGGGACTTTACTCAGGGCCACATCGGTAAAGGTACTTGGGTGACTCCAGTGTTTTAAAGATGTGAAACTTCTCCATCTCCTAGAACTTTCCTTGGAATCCTGAACTTCAGATAGGAGACTGATGCTGGCTGGCAGAAGCATTAGAAGATCAAGTCTGATGCATTGCTTCTACAGAGATCTACTTGGAACAGTTATGTATTTGCCGGAGCTCTGTAGCCTGCTTGCTCTTCAGATGACCAGACAGACCTCACAGCTGCCGGGATTCATTCTGTAAGGATTACAGGTATCTCCCATTTCTGCTTTTCTCTATGACCTCTCTTGATGCTTACCTTTCATAAAAAGCTAGGCTCAGCAGAGGACCAACCTTATCTGGTGGCTCTTTAGTACAAGTGCCGTAACACTTGCCCATTTCTTAACATAAATTTTTTTCTTAAGACTCAGAAGATGGGGAATGAGTTAGTCCTTAGAATGCCTGTGTGTGGGTTAAAGTGAAATTCATGCATATACTGAATTCCTGTTTGGAAGATGTGTCTGGGGTCAAGAAAAGGTTGAAGTTGTTTACTGCCTTCAAACTCTGGTCTTAGAAGTTAATTCTGAACTGTACTGTGAGCAGCTACAGAGAGTAAGTCCTTGGGACAGTGAATTGCTGGTCTGACATCAAGGTCTTTGGGCTTTAATAATAACATTAGTTTATTTCTTAAGGAAATCCTAGCAGGGATAGGTCATGGTCATATAAAGTCATTATGCTGTTTTATATGACTTTAAGGATGCTTTGGAATGATTAGAGTTTGTGGACAGGGATAATTTTTTTTTAATTATGAGTGGGATATCCTTAAACTGCTGTAGCTGCAACATTGCCACTTGGAATACCCGCTCTACAGTTCAGAAGAAAGGCAAAAGATCCGTAGAGGCCTAAATCAGGCAACTGGGGCATGCCTGTCCAGAGACAGCTTGTTGAACTGAGTGGGGTCCCATGCACTTCCTGACAATCGGCTCCAGTTTTGTAAGAGCTGGATACTGGGTAATCAAGGTGTTTTACTGCAATTCCACAAGAGCAGATAGAGAGCCTAGGAAGCTTTACAGGCTCTGCTTTTCACGGTTCTCTGTTGGAGGGTTCAGTGGTGATCAGTTTTGAAGTCATGGGAAAGGAAGAAGACATGTTTCCCAAAACTGCTGTGAACTCTAGTCAAAAATGTTCCTCTTCACTCACTGCACAATGCTGCTAGTAAGAACAGTGCTGGCATTTCTGCTCTGCTAATACTGAGGCAACACCCTCCAATGCAGAAAAAGGGAGAAGAGGAACCATTGATTTGGGAGGAGTGGAACACACTATGGACAGGTTCACCCTCCCCAGCCTGCCGTCCCTGTGGCACAGAGACGAGGGGGGCTTTCTGGATGGAAAGATGGAATGAGCGCTCTAGGGCCTCGCTTTCCTCCTTTTCTGTCAACTATGCCTAAATGTTTCCATGAAAGAAAGCATCAAGCCCCATCCTGTTCATAGAAATACAACATATTTTAAAGCTGTAGTTAATGGATAAACTGTTTTCTGATTGGGTGAGCCGCACAATAAATCTCTTCCTGAGCCAAGTGCAATGCAGCTTATTCAGTAACAGTGAAATGAGCTGCTGTCACTTTGCTGCACTTGCATACATCAGGCAAAATGCTTCCATCTTCATCAGTCTTTTAGTGAGATAGAAATAAAACAATTGTAACAGAATGGTGTCACTGGATCTGTGGCACCTGCTTTAAAAATAAATCTCTTAGCTTCGTCTTCACTATTACTTTCAATAAATGTCCTAGCATTGCCACAGCATTTATCTAGCAGCAGGAAACCATTATCCTATGACAACAATCTATTCCATTAACATTAGCTCTTAATTGTAAGATTGTTTATAAGACAGCAAAAGCTACTGAATCATAGTAGAATGATAAAAAGAGTTATGGCCATGGAGTGCAGTAGTTGCTCCAGTTATGAAAAACAACTTAAGAAAAGTAGAGGGCTATATTTTTATATGAAAAATAATGTAATATTCTTATGCAAGAAAATGTTTTTAAATAATGGATTACATCAGCAAAGAAACTATTGAAGAGTTAATGTTAAAAATTGTTACCAAGAAACTTTTCCTTTGATAAATGGCATGACTAAAGAAATGAATAGAAAGCTTAGAAATTGTTCCTGAAAGCAAGGTTGTACTGAGTCAAATAGAGAAATCGTAAGAACAGGAGCACATTTGTCTGGTGGAGTGAACAGAAGGAATGTTGCGGAATAGAGATATGAAGAACCTCACTGCGGAATAGAAAGAGAACTGTCATTCTGATTGTTTGTCATTATTGTTTCATGTCCAGTTAAGTGAACTTAAGAGTGACAGTCATGTCATAACTACTGGCATCTATGTAAATTTCAAATCAAATATGATAGAGGCATTTCTGCCAGGCACAAGTCACCAGGCTGCTCTTACGCTTTATTTTTGTAACCCTCTATTTTCTCATACTGTGCTGATAGCCCTTAAATTAAAAAGACAACTTCAACAGGAGATCCCTGTGATGTGTTGTGCTTCAGTTCTCATGCCATACGTTGCTTTCTCCCAGCTCTTTGAAACAATGGCTAATGTCAAATTTCCATCAGAAACAGTCACCAAAGCCATCTAGCTGTATTAGCTAAAACCACGCTTTCCCATTGATGATGTATACAGCAAAGTCCTCTGAAACTCTAGGTTGTGGACTTCCCCCTAAACACCTACAGCGAACATGTCTTGAGCAAATACTCCTCCATTGGTTTACTGTAGCCCAAGCCAGGTATCACAAGGGTGTTCTCTGTGGATAGGTGCAAAAAAGGAGGAAAAGAGACCTTTCTGTAAATGACAGCATCATTCAGAGGTTATGGGAACTTCACAAGGATATCTGACATAACTCCTCCACAACAATGAGCTGCAGTAAATAAGGCATTTCTGGTATACACTCTTAACAGACAGATACTCTAATGACAGATGATTTGCTTCTGGATACACACCTTTGAAAATAATTTCAATGCAATTATGAAGATACAGTGTATGGACAACACCATTAAAAAATACTAAACATTCTGTTTATTCACCTAGGCAAAATACAGATTTTTTCTGAATATTTAAACTTACTTGGCTGATAAATTAAATAGTAGAGTCTAGAGTTTTCATTTTTCATTATAAAGCATTATTCCAGAACATCGCTTTTACCAAATTCTGCACAGGACTGTTCTCAGAAATCATACCAAAGTGCAGCTACATTCCTTAAATACGTTCCTTTGTCAAAGGGAATTTAAAAAATGGCTAAAAGAATAAACAGCTCTGAGTAGAAAACATTTGATGTGTTTCAATGATTTCTTATCTTATCCTTTTCAGAAGGACAAGAAGACAAATTTACTTTCTCTGCTGAAGTTTTTGAACCGAATGCTGACTGAAAAGTGGCAGTGATCTAACAAAACTATACGGTTATGAAATATGATGTATGTTCAGAAGTATAAATGATGGTGTTATGACTATGAACCTCTGCATTAGGTAAGAACATTTTGGGCAGCTTAATTAGTCAGAGTTAGGGTTTTAATTCCTTTCCAGTTGATCTTTTTTTGTCTGTCAATTTAGAGTTGCTCAGTGGCTACTTTGATCTATAATTTGGGCCTTCAACCAAAACCAGACTGTGTTGTCCCATCCTCTAGCCCGACTATTTGTTATGGTGGCTAGTGAATAGAGGCAACACATCAATGCAAGTTATAAAAGTATCTATGAAGAAAACATTTTTACTTTAAAGGGTAAATTCCACATGAGTTTCTATTTTTAAGTGTTTGTAAAGAGGATTTTTCTTGTTAAAGATAGTGACATCTGAATCGTAAAAAATACTCTATTCATGTTTATATTTGTGACAAAATATCACTCTATGGATGTCATCACAAAAATCAATTGTCAGTATATGTTTGAATATCAAAAGAATTTTAAATGATTTGCTTAAAAAGCACTTTGTTTTATTAGACTGTGGGATGTAAAGCCATCTTTCAAAATTCATTTCCAATTGTAAGATTGTTTTATGTTGTGAACTTATTATTACATATGCAGATTCTAGTGGCCTCTAGAGACTTTTAATTTAAAACATAAATTACCTATCATTTCAAACTGTGATGTCTTTGACTTCAGTTGCAGGACTTTCTGCTACTGGTCGTTTGTGGTAATATATCAATTCTCCCGACAGAAATGTGCACAGGACAAATTAGTGAACATAATTTTAGCCATATGAGGTCATAACAAATACAGCCTTAGCTCTTCCTAAAGTGGACTTCATTGTTAATATAAATACATATCTATAATTACTGACATTTATATTATTTGGCTTCTGTCCTAAGTTATGGATACAGCAATGATAAAAGGGTCTTGCAAGACCTTACCTAAGCGAACTATGCTTACTAATTACCTTTCATGGTTCTGGGTTCCTGTAAGTAAAGTTACTCATGTATTTATAAGCAAGTCAAAATCTATACACATATTTCTGAAAGTGAATTACCTTACTCTTTGGGGCAAATAGTACAATCTACTGCTTGGAAAAGAAAGCCATCCAGGATTCTCCCCAGCTTCTACCAGGACGTGTATTCTCCCCTATCACTGGCTATCTGACTTAAAACAGTTAATCCAAGTAACATTTTTAAATTCTTTTAGGCCCTAAACCAGGAGATCCTAGGCCAGTGAAAGGATACATTACTTTAAAGTTGATTTTTCATCACTGTTTCCAAAGAGACAGGGGTCGGGGGGTGGTGGTGCGGGGAGAAGGCATTAAAAGTGTAATTGTTTGTTCAAAAGGCATAGCTCGCAAGACACAAGGACTTCTATGGAAGATCTCAAGGCAAAGCAGCAGCCTCAACATTTCTCTGTAATGAGAAAAGGAAGGCAGTCAAGGTCCCATAGGAATGCAGTATTTAGGGAGAGAAGCAAGACTCCTTTCATGAATGGAGAGATAACCCTGCTGAATTCTGGACTACCTGCAATCTTAGGGGGCACGTCCAGGTTTAAGAATGATTTGGATCACAGGCTGTAACATTTTCCAGACATTCAGATTGCAACTACGAAGCCAGCAATTTTATGCTTTCCTTTCCCTGACTCCAACAGTACCGTGATATAAGCAGCCAGATTTTCTTCTGCATTGTGTTTTTTATCCATTCAGCCAAAATTAACAGTCTTCAAGGATAACGTATGCCAAGTGAATTTAAATCTTGCGGACTCAAATCGACCTAAAGTTGATGGATACATTCATGCCTACTGCTGAAATCTACCAATTACACAGAACTATGTTAACTTACCATAGAAACATCTCATCTAATAGCGCAGATGATGTTGAACTAACTAATTACATTATGGCACATAGACAATGAAAAACATAACGAAGATGACAGCACAGCAACAGCAGATGCTGCACAAAAGAAAAATTAGAAAAATATTGCACTGCAAAATGCTCTCAGTTAAGGTTTCCTCTGTTAAAATTAATCACAAAAATTAGCAAAGATCAGATTTCAGAAAAAGATATTAACATTGCGATGGTATTTGGAAGACGTCAGTAAGCCATTTTAAACACGGCTCCTTGAGAAGGTAATTCCCATTTTTTGTATCACTATCTGTTTTAAGACTAGTAAACATTTTAATGCCTATGGCAGAGTTTCTTGGTAAAGTATCTCTTCCAATAAGGAGAGGTCCTGATGGCTCTTCCAGAGTCTGAATTTGGTAGCTTCCAGCCATTACAGACTTAGATAATTAGACAACTTAGATTTTTATTTTAGCTTGGCATTTGCTCTGTTCTTGTGCTCTTAGCTGTCAGGGAGCTAGAATAACAGTGCCTGTTGATTAGTTGTAGCATGCCTTGCTACTTTACATATTTTAAATTGTACCAGATCCTAAGTAACAAATCTAAAAGTGCTGAGTATGTTTAAATGTAATACATACATGGAGATTACATCCAGATGATATAGTTCATAGACCTATGCTAAAAAAATACATTACTTTTAACCGCAGTACTGGCCCTCTCCCCCATGTCCCTGCAGAAGCTTTCCACCAGCTCCCAGTTTGCTTTATGCACAGGCTCTGTACATATCCCAGCCTATGGAGAAAGACAGAAATACCTTTCTCCTGCATTTAAATCACAGCCCTGGTGCCGTTCGAATTTTCAGTATTTTATTTGCTGTATAACCGAAACATAGCTCCGGTACCCTGTGTTTTCCCAAGGACATTTTCCCTTCGGCGTTGGCTGTGACGCGTCTCGGTGGCGCGGCCCGGGCCCGGGGTGCAGGCACGGCGGAGGCCCACAGGTGGCGATGTGGTTAAGGCACACCTGGGCTGCGCGGGATGCCCGAGACCAGATTTACCGGTCGGCCTGCCGGAGGGAAGTCGGGCCGCATTCTTGTACCGGCGCACTTATCGGTAAATAAGTACTCCCGCCTGAAGTTTCGTACACCTGTGCGGGCACTCCGCTTCCACGTTAGCCGACGGCAGGGACAGGTTTAAAATACTTTGTTGCCTTGGACAACCGAGAGACGACGCACGCACGCAAACTCGTAATTCAGTCACGCTGCCGGTACTAAATATTTATTTGACAATAGCAATTAACTGTACCCCCCGAGCGGTGCCAGGCCCTGCCCTGCCCTCTCCTGCGGCGCAGGTCAGCGTTAGCCTGTGCGCACAGAGCTGCTGCCCGTGAGCTGCTGCAGTTGCAGCGGCGCCTGACTAGCCAGTCCCACTGTCCTCACTGCATTGGCTGCTACTTACGTCAGCAGTCTGGAATCGAGAAACTCGTATTATGTTATGAAGTTTTTCTGTTCTTTCGTGGACCCTGGAAATGTATAATTTATCTGACTCCGTAGCCGCGGTTCGCTCGGTGAAGCACGTTTGCGAATGCTGTGTGACGGGCGCGTGTGCCCTGTACGACACAATACCAGGCGGGAGCTGCCTCAGCAGTTGGGCAAATCCCTGCCGCTTGCAGGAGTAACTGTTCGCGGGGATAACGCCCACTAATTAGGGCGCATTTACAGGCACTTTCTTTATTTCGAGGGACTTTTTTAGCTGTGAGGTGCTGTGCTGTTCCTTACCCTCCATGATACGGTTAGGCCTCAAAAATGCTCCATCAGTAAGTGGGGTTTTTTATAATTTTAGGTATCCCTACTGAGTATCACTTGTGATTTGGTGTCAGCCTTGGGCTTTTTCCTCGAAATGCAGTTGTCTTCCCAACTGACAAGCCGTGCTGCTGCCAGCCAACTGCGACAGCTTAACCCTTTTAAACCTCTACAGGGATCTAGTAACAGTATCCGGCCGCGGGCCCCGAAGCGCCGCTCCCCGACGGCTTCACCGGGGGAATTTTTAAAAGTCGGCGGCTCGACACGGCCCCCTCCACCGGAGGCGCGGCCTCCAACCGCCCCCCCAGCACGGACCCAAGTGCCCGCCAGCCCGTGTCCCTGAGCGGGACGAGGCCGCAGGCACCGCGGGGGCGCCGGGAGGGCGGCGCGGACCGGCTCCCACAGCCGCGGAGCCGCACCTCCCCTCAGCGCCTCCGCCCCGGCCCGGCGGAGCCACGGCGGCAGGGTTAGAGCCCCGCACCCGGGAAGGGCTCCGACGGACGCCGCCGCCCGGGCGGAGCGGGCCTGCCCTGGGCTCGGGGGCGGCCGGGACGGCCCCTCGCCGCCAAGTTTCTCAACTGGTGGCCGCGAGCAGAGCGGGCCGGGCGGCGCCCTAACGGCCGCGCGCGCGCCACTCCCCCGCACCCGAGCGGGCGGTGCGACCCCCGCTGCCCACCTGACTCCCTCCTTCCTCTCCATTCCCCTCCTCCTCCTCCTCGCCCCCTCCCTTCCTCGCTCTCTCTTTTTTTTTTTTTTTATTTTTTTATTTCCTCCCCTTTCACTCATTCCTTTGTCTTCTCGGGGATTGGCAGGTTTTATTATTCCGCCTGAACAAGCCGGGGGCGGATTGGCTGCGGCGGGCTGACGGCGGAGCCGAGCCGGAGTGTAGTTGGGATTCTGCTCTGTCAGTAACACATGTGTGAGGGGCAGCGGGGAGCATACGCACACACACGCGCGCGCGCAGGGACACGCACACACACACACACGCACTCACACACTCGCTCACGCAGGCAGAAGGGCCTCCTCCCGCGTCCTGCCAGCGCCGCCGCCGCAGGATCCCCAGCACCAGCTCCGCGCCCGGCCCCGCTCAAACTCGCAGGCTCTCGCCCTCTCCTCTGAGGCGGGCCGCGGCCGGCCGGCTCCGCGCCGCAGGAGGCTCGGGAGCCGCCACAGCCCAGAGAAGGGGGCGGAGGTGGGGGGGCGGGGGGGAAGCGGTACAAAGTGAAGCCACATTGCCAAACTTACCCGGCGATTGCAGCAGCGAGCGGCGGCGCCCTGCGTGTGCAGCTCAGCGGCAAGGACTGAGCTCTGCAGCTCCCCTCCCGGGAAGCGGGAGCTGGAGGAAGGACCCAGGCAGACGCCTCTCATAGCAGTATCTATATTTTTCAAGCCTGGGCTGCCCCTTACCGGGCGGGGGGCTCCCTCCAGCGCTCCCGAAAGCCAGAAAGAGGGTGAGCGCTGTGTTTGTTTCTTTGCACGGAGACCTCCTCAGGCACCCCGAGCGACGTTGCTCCCCGGCCTTTTGCAATATAGAGGGGAAGCAGGTAAGAAGTACCGGTAATTACCCCTTATTTTCCAGCGTACGTGTGTGCGGTTGCATGCCCGCGCCCCCTGCCCCGCCGCCGTCCCGCGCTGCCCGCCGCAGCGGAGGGGCGCGGAGCGGGGCGGCCCGGGCGCGGGGGAGCCGCGGGCCCCGGGCATTGTCGCGGCCCCCGTGTACAAAGCCTGGCGGCGGCAGCCGCTCGGGGCGGCTTTCCTTTCCTCCCCTTCCAGCTGCCGCCGGGAAAGGGCTCTGCCTGCCTCGGCTGTGAATGGAGAGGATGGGGGGGAAGCCGGCGGGAGGGGGGGGTGGCTGGGGCACCCGCTTACCCCGTAGTAAACACTATTCTGAAACAGTGGCAGAAAAGATCAAAGTGAGCTCTGTATTTCTCTCCTCTACAATTCCCTTCCTGCCCCCCACACGGTCTTTTGTTTCAATCCAGGAGAAATCCGGTGAATCACCTAATTAAAACCAAGACATGAATTAAGCATCCATTTTTGTACTACAAATTGCCAGCTCTCTGCTTGTCCCTCCCTTGGTCTCCATTAAAAAAACACCAGAGACGCTGTTAAAAGGGGGGGTGGGGGGTGGTATTTTGCCTCTAGCTTCCAGCTCTGCTTTCTGTTTCACTGACTCCTATCCCAGGACCTAAATTGCTTGGCTGTGTAATTACTAGAGTAAGCCTATTTAAGTTAAAAGCTTTTTTTCCCCCCAACTCTAAATGAAACTTGATGAGGGCCCGTCCTTAGTTATCAAGGGAGTCACTTTCTGGTCAGTCCTCTTGATTCATCTTTTTAGATTTAATCAGCATTAAGGTATTGCTTGTCCTTAAGAGCTTTAGCTTAATGGGGTTACTGGACAGTTTTCTCAGTGTAACGTTTCCCGGTTTATATTTATATATATTTGCCTTCGACAAAGACGGGCTAAGGTGGTGGCATGGAGTCTTTTTCTTTCTTTTAAGAAATCCGAAGTGATTTAAAGCGTAGGGAAACAGTTTAAAGACTCGGAGCAGGAAATGCAGATTCATTTAGGCTGTAGCTGGAAACTGTAACAAAAGGCAATTCCTTGAACAAATGCATCAGAAATCAATTTACATAAAGGTATATGATGCGTTCGGATAAATGCAATGCTAATGGCTTTTAGAGTGGTTTTTCTTTCCAAAGTCTCGGGGTTTTTGTTACAGCTTAATTGGTGCAGTTCTTCTGGTTTATTGTGCGGTCACTGGACATACCTCCAGGTACTCTTTCTGAGGAAATGTGTGTTTAAAAATCGGCTTCGGTCCTCCTCCTGCAGTCAAGTTGGGCTGGTGGCAGGAAAAGTTCGTCTTCGCTGCTCCTGAGGTATCAGTCCGAAGGTCCTTAGCAGATAGCCAGATGCCTCGGCATGAGCACATACGGCTTACAAAGGACAAAGACAAAACATGCTGCTTAATTGGCAGTAAATAACTTGATCTTTTTATAGTATAAGTGACTAGAGGAACACCGGGAGTTTATTGGACTCTGGATTGAAGGCAACAAATTAATCGGTTTAGAGTAAGCTTTATGAATTGATTCCTATATTATCTCTCGGTTGTCCTGCTTGCATAAAGCATTTACTAGAAAGTGAAAAATGCCCTCAGTAGCAGTTTTGGGGGCGGCCGGAGTAACTCCAGCCGGAGCAGTGCACTTCAGTGTTCTGCTGCTTTCCTATGGTCGGGAAACTTTTTTATTTTTTTTGAGTAACAAAGCTTCAGCATTTACACTGCTGATCAAGGGCAGATTAGCGAGACAAAAGTTGAGTATGTTTGTGTAGGAAGTTAACAGGCGTCCTGAAGTTCAGTGATCTATTATCTGGGCCGGTGTCCTCAGTCAGGAGTGTTTTCTCTGGCTGTTTTTTATGTCTCCACAATAAAACAAAAAATCCCCAGACCCCGAGTTCTGGACGGCCTGTCCTGAGCCCCTCGTTACCGCCCCGAGCCTGCAGAGTCTCTCCTAGACCGAAAAACCAGTTTCACAACTCTTTTTTTTTCACTCTTCACACACTTTTTTTTTTTTCATAAGCAAAACAAACCCCGGGACTGTTCCTGACTTGTGAGCTGCAGCTGCACAAGCCCGGAGCGGGGGGAGGGCGGGGGGTGCGGCGGGGCGCGCTGGCTCTGCCCCCCACGCCCGCCTCTCCCCCGCCAGCTGCGCGGCCTTGCCCGTGTCCCCCCGCCGGGGCCCGGGAGCGACGCTGGCCCCGTCGCGGGCGAAGCGGGAGGCGGGCGGGGTGCGCCGCGCTGCCGGCCCGTCCCTGACCCGCCTACGCCCCTCTCTCCGCGCAGGCCATGGTGAACCCCGGCGGCAGCTCGCAGCCGCCCCCGGTGACGGCGGGCTCCCTCTCGTGGAAGAGGTGCGCCGGCTGCGGGGGGAAGATCGCCGACCGCTTCCTGCTCTACGCCATGGACAGCTACTGGCACAGCCGCTGCCTCAAGTGCTCCTGCTGCCAGGCCCAGCTGGGGGACATCGGCACCTCCTGCTACACCAAGAGCGGCATGATCCTCTGCAGAAACGACTACATCAGGTGAGGCGCCGGCGGGCACGCTGCGGCTGGCCTGGCGACGGCCGGGCTGGTGAGGACCGCTTCCCCCTTCCTTCCTGCCTTGTTTCCCATTCTCTCGTTCCCCCCCCCGTTATTTCTGGCGGGCAGACGGGTGGGGATGCGCGGGGTGGAGGGGTGGGCTGGCGTAGGATCGCTCCTTCATTAGAAGCGGGGAGACGTGCGGATGTTAGCGCCTAGCCCAGGGCGCAGTTGCAACTGCCAAGTGGAGGGAAGAGTTGGGGGGGGGGGGCGGAACAACGACTGTAACTTTAAAGTGGTTTGTCAGCACAAAACAAGTCCTAACTAAAAATAAACAGCAATCAGGGAGGCTAAATTAATCTGCTTTGTTGTAGTGTTGAAGGAGAAGTGTGCATATCTGAACAGTAAATGTTAAAATCGTAGGGCTTAAATAAGGCTGTGGCAGAGGTGCTAAATAATGAAATGCCTGCCTTTAGTATCTGATTAATTATGATATTTACATAAGCACCTTTAAACTCCTTTGAGTGGAAACAGAATGACTCATTCTCTGTTCTCCTTGTGAAAGAGCTGATTAACCGTCAGTTGGAGGGCCACCGATTCTACTTACAGCCAAAAACAGTGGTATAATGTTTGTCCTCTCATTGTTACAGAGAAGCTCTGAGCCGACATTTTTCTTAACTTGCAGTATAGAAAATGCAGGGGATAGGAGAGGAGGGATATGTTCTTGCCCTTAATTTCTTACCTTTCTTTTTTGAAGCTGTCCATTTTAAATGCTACAGATTTGGGTAAGGGGGGGACTAAGCCTTATTAATCTCACATCTGTTGGGGTACGGTAAGATTACTTAGAGTATCCCTTCCAACGAGTTTCCAATATAATTAATAGAAAGAATTCATGAGGTCAGGTGCCCATACGATCTTTTCAGGTGAACTCAAGCTACTTAAACTCATTAATTTAAAAGGAGGCATTTTGAAGGATTACACATTTAATTTGAGTAAATGGTTTGATAGACTGATGCACATGAATGCTTCAAGGAGGTGTTCTATTTCAACATTCAGTAATTAAAAAAAACAACAAAAAAGCTTCATACCTTCCTGGCATAACAGAAATGCTTAGTTAGAACAACTCTTGTTTTGTTTAGATGCTTCTGGTTTCTCATTTACAGTAAATGTCAAGAGTTAACCCAGGTTTTTCCTTCTCTCTGATGGCTAGAAAGTTCCACTTTTTTCTTCCTTTCTAAAAAAAACCCAAACCAAAACCCCAAGAAACCCAAACAAAACCACCAGCATCCAAATGTTACAAGTTTTCTCACGCTGTAAAACTTCTATTTGAAGAGATCGGGACTGTGCTGAATGTGTGCATGTGTATGGAGACCTTGTTGTCCTAAAAGGATGGAGTTAAGACTTGGTTACTCTGATAGTGCAGCCGCTGCCCTGCTACATGGCTGCATCTTCAGTTGGTTATGTAGATGAAACGCAGCCCTCAGTATCTGAGGAATCAGAGCCTTAGTTTTGCTAATTTTGGGGGTACTTTTGGAGAGAAATGTTAGAAAATCAGCACATTGAGGGGGGGTGGGTGGGTAATGGTGCTTTTTGGTCATCATCCTAACAACAAGCCTAAGCCTGGCAGAATTGTAATTAAATAGAGCAGAACGGTGTTAGGGAGAGAGTCTTGTTTGAAGTGGAAAAATTGACACTACTGTTAAGGATGCACTGAATAGTACAGATTCATCACTCGACCAACACCATCAAACAAATCCTCATGTCTGATTACTACTAATTAAAAAGAGAAGATGCGTCCACTGTATCCCAGAGGCAAGTTCAGGCAAGCTTATCACAGTCCTCTGGTTTTGTGTTGCCAAAAATTAATACTCGTTTATTTTAATGTAGGCGATTATGAATAGGATGCTTTATCAGATGGGGGGTTTGAATTGATCTCCTTGTTCTATCGCCTGACTTCTCTTTAGATCTGTGTAATTTGACTTGCAAAAATAACTCTGACAGATGCTTGCTGAAACTTGAACTGGACACCGTACACTCAAGGTGGGGTAGGACGGTCTGGCCCTGCGAGGGCTGAGTTAACTTGCAGCTTTCCCACTGGAAATGGACTTCGCAGGCTTCCACGTGGGTCCTGCTGGCATGAGCGGGGCCCTCGCCCTTCTCTTGCTTGAAACGGCCTCATTTGCCTGTGGAGGCGATGCCACCCATTTGGCAGCGAGTCTCTCTGGTTCCCCTCTGCCGTGGTCCCCGCCTTTTAATTTTCTGTAGGGCTTTTGCAGCGGCACATTCCCTCCCCCCGGCAAGAGCCATGGGCACAGTTGTTAATTGGCGTTGCGGGGCACGCTGGACACGACTAACAAAATGAGAAAGAGGATTGATCGGCCTGGCAGGCGCCAGGTGAAAGGGACTTGACTCCTCCGGGCCAAGACCACGGGGCCATTTATTAATGAGTCTGAGGTTGTATGTGTTTTTGTGTTGGTGTTTAAGCAACACAGCACTCCTCCTTTCCCTCCCTTTCCCCCAAAACCCGACAACAAATTAGCCGTAGAGCTACAGCAGCAGCTTTCATTGAAAGCCAAGGTTCCTGGGAAAAGAGAGGGAGGCGAAAATCCCAGTCCCTTCCCCTCCCTCCCCACCGCCGGCAGCGCGCTTGCAGGGAGGGGAGCCGAGCGCAGCCCTCCCAACCTTAAGATGCCAGATAAAGCAGCAGCGTGGCAGCGAACCCGCACAATTAAAAGCTTTAATTAGTGTCTCCTCCATTTTCTCTTAGTTCTGATAGGTTTTATCTAATGAGATCTGGTCCCTGGCTTAGATCTGCTCGGAATGACGTGTCCGAAATGAATGAGAGCCGCGTCGCAAACAAAACATTTAATTAACAAAATTGGCCTCTAAGAGAGAGCGGGGAGTGGTGGGGAAGGGAAGGGGAAGAGGGGGGAGGCTGCCCAGGCGCCTCTTAAAGGGGCAGCGCCCGCGGCCCCTCCCCGCCCCGGGCGCCCGCTCCTCGCAGGGCGGCGTGGGCGCAGCCCGCCCGGCCCCTTCCGCGGGGGGTGCGTGGGGCCGCGCCGGACCCGGCCGCGGGGCGCCTCGCCCGCCCGCCCGCAGCCGCAGTGTGCGCCGCGCCGGGGAGGGGGCCGCCGGGCAGCCAGTTCATTTCCCTGGTAATCAGCGGCAAGCTGCTATATTCAGGGAATGCTGTCCCTTTAATTGAACAGGCTAGGTAATTAAATGGCACTTTTCCAATAGGACGTGCTAGGTAAATCTAATAGTTGGTTATTTAATATCACTTTGAAGTCTGCCCACTCAAGCACAATGACAGCACAGGAGCATGTGAACTATTAGCTAGGAAAAAAAAAACACCAGGATCTCAAAAATTAATTAAATCGCATGCAATTTAGGGGGAACGTTTATCTTGATTTGTCATAACAGAATTAATTCAAGGCCTCCAATTCACTTGGGGGCAGATCTGTTACTCTGAATTAACCAAGCGTAATTTGCCTGGGTTTTTTTTTGGTTTTTTTTTTTCCCTCCTTCCCCTTCTCTAATGCAGCACTTGCCATTATGCACAGCCCCCCTTTTAAGTATCAATAGCTTCTGGTGCTTTTAAGGTGCTTGGTCTCTAGTTATTCTGAAGTACCTTTAATGGACTTGGCTCCAGGCGTAATTTCTGTGTTGCCTTTCTTTGTTACATTTAATATAGCTGGTGCAGAATTTAGATCAAATACAGGGAATGTACAGAAACACCAGTCACTTCTGGATCGGTAGGTCTGGATGTGCATTTCCTTTTGCTAGGGCTTGGCTATACATCTGTGGGCACAAATGTGCTCTGTGTTGTGCAAGAATCAGAGCACTTAGATCCATCGCCACAATTTTGGAAACCACTGGAACCTTACTTAGTGTAAGTTGGTAGAGGTTTGTTTCTGCTGATACTCTGATACTGAATTTTGAGCAGCAAGATGGGTAACTAGGCTGAAAAGGTTTCTTGCTGCCTTAGTTCCCACTCTTCTGAAAGTTCTGAGGAAAAAAAATAATAGGAGTGTTTGTGTGTTCAGGGTGTGAGGAATGCTACATTGGAACCACACAGTAGTTAATTTAAGGTGGCCCAGTAAAATGCTGCTAAATGTAGAAGAGCTGCCTTGTCCATGTAGGGAACCTCTTGATGTTTGTGATTGATTGCATTGCCCAAATGTTGAAATATTAATGACCTTCTTGGACTGAGGACCCAAAGAGGAAACTGAAACCAATTCTGTCATCACAATTAAAGAGTCCCCTGGCTTTAATTAGCCTGACCTGGGGTATCTCTACCCATTGCTGCAGTTAAAGAGAAAAGAGCCCATTAAAGTCCAGTCTGAGACCGATAGCTACTTAATTGAGCACCTAAAGCCTCAAGCCTTTTAAATCAAATACTGTCCTGGACGGTCCCCCTGGTTAGATAATTAGCTCTCCAGCCTCCCAGAAACCATGTGAACCAACTTTTTCAGTAAGAATAGTTCCTGTGGAAGGCTTCCTTTGCTGGTAAGGAGGAATAACATTTTTTTTTCTTTTTAAAGATAAACCCTATTTCCGTTAATGGTATTACAGAACAAAACCATTCATAACAGTAGAGAAGGAAAAACAAGCTTAATTTTTCCTGGTAAATAATACAAAGCAGCGGAAGGGTGTTCTGAGTTTGCAAGTAATTTTTAGGAATTTTAGCAGAAGATTCGGCTGAAGTGACTTCCCAAACCTGACTTGTTCTGGGAACATGCTTAGGGAAAGCCTAAGGTGTGTGGAACGCCACTGGCTTGGTTTTACGCTGTTTATTAGAATTCACGGACAGTGTGCGACCACTTCTAGTGGGAGAGGATTGTGTAACAAATGAATGCTTAATGAACACAAGTAGTACAATGAGATCAGCATTCCGAAAGCTGTGTTTTCAGTTGGGTGGTGCAGTTCTGGGGGGGCTTGTGAGTGATGGCTCACGAGGTTCAGATTCTGCCGGACCAGAATCTATTAATCTTTGCCTTTCTGCCTCCACCCGACCCAGCAGTGCCCTCATCGCCACCCCTTACCCTGGATTTTTGGCTCTTTGCTCTAGAAATGTACCCGTGCCTTGCTGCCTCCTCTTGCAGTGCTTCCCCTGCACCTTTTCTGTGTGCCAACTTCATTAGTAGTAACAATGGAGGAAGCAAAATGCATATCGTAAAGCTTTGGAAGTAACCTCAATACATCATGTAACTACTCGGAACTGGTGCTGATTTAGAAGATGCCCTAATAATGGACCCTTAGTTTCCAGACAGTTTAGTCCCTTTGGCTAGAGGTCCTGACAATGTATTAGTTCAGCTTTCCCTTTGTAACCACTGTGATTCTGCAAGAACGTGTCAATGTGTCGTGGATCTCAGACTAATTAGTTTTGAAATGGAGTTTTGATTGAACTCTTCAAATCGATGCTGCTGCAAAATTTGTTTCTCAGCTTCCTATTAAAAGCCATCTTAAGGGGCAGTTTTACTACTCTCTCTGTCGTTCAGTCGATACATTTAATAACAACTTACAGGCTATTTTCAATAAAGTGGCGACAGCAAATTAGTAGTTTGAACATGACAAGCCTCCTCTGCAAGCTCAGATTCTGAAAATTCAAAGCAATTATTTTTATACAGAGGCACACTGCAATCATTCAGATTACGGGTATTCTGTTGTAATGCGTCTCCTAGGTTGACACAAACAGAATTTTATGACTTTATTTGGACAGGAAGGAGATGCAAATATTAATATTTATTATGACACCAATACGCTAATTTGTAAATCCTATTACTGTGTTTTACATCGTGCAGAAAAGTGGGTCTGTGACCCTGCCAGCTAGTTCAGTTTCCTTTTTTTACTGCAAAATGATTGTAGTAGTCTTTATAAATATTTGTGTATATTAGAGAGGTGCGCAAAAGCAAATAAAGGTTTTCTAATTCTGCCTAACGCAGTCTGTAAGAGTAGAACTCCATAATCATTATTGTATTATATTTTGAATCGATGCCTTGTGCCTTTAAACGGATTTGAAGAATTATGTATATATTTTTCTTCACCACTCTTCTGCCTGTTCCCCCCTCCCCCCACTGTGTGTGCCCCCCCCCCCCCCAATGGCAGATGTTGTGGTCTCATTTGATTGCATAGGAAAACTGCAGTGATACAGCAAACACCCAGAGAGATATGATGACAAATGGGTCCAGATCCCGGTAAATTACTTTCTGCTCAAATCGAAATTTCATTCAGTTTGTTGCTAGCAGAGATGAAGTAATCTAAATTGTGGACTCAGGAGCAGATAGAGGGAAGTTGGAGCAAGCATTTCATTATCAAGAGAGAGAGAAGGTTAGGATGAAAGAGATGAGCAGAGGCAAATCTAAAGTGTTGACACCATGATTGAAAAGGTTAACCCATACACATTATATATCAACCTGGATAGCAGAGAGTTTCTAATGGAAACTCTGCACTGATGGAGGTTTACTGGAGTTTCAATACACTGAGCATGATGTCTTCTTAGATATACAATCAAATCCTCTTAACCCTTTTGATGACTCATATCTCAAGATATGATTAAAGTACAAAAGAGTTCTTCATATAATTTCAAGGACACAATGCATTTAAACTCCAGTCATGAATTGTATCTTCTTTTTATGATGAACCCAGTAATCTGATAAAATGTGTGTCGTACAGAATTGTTTGTGTTTCTAGAGGTGTAAGTCAATATTTCTGATTAAATCCTGTGTTACCACATCCGAGGTGGGGTGAAGCTACCAGTTGTTACACAAAAACATACTTTTTCATATTGTGACACGTAAGCAAGTTAGAAGCCGGGGGTCAGAAGTCTAAAATAGTTGTGTCATAAACCATTGCAGTGATGCGCAAAAATGCTTAGAGCCTCCCGTGTATTAAATTATTCATGATCATCACCTCTGTTTCAGGTTATTTGGAAATAGCGGTGCTTGCAGTGCCTGTGGACAGTCCATTCCTGCTAGTGAGCTGGTCATGAGGGCACAGGGCAACGTCTATCATCTTAAGGTGAGGGGTTTTTCTGTGTGGTGGTGGGGTTTTTTTTTTTAAGCAGCTGATTAGCAGTGCCGTGCTGCTTTAGTATAAAATCTGCATCTGCTTATGAATGACTTGCAAAGCAATAACTAGAAATATGAGTATATATTATAAAGCTTCCCTTAGTGTGTAGCTTTGTTCCCTTGTAATCGGTAAAACTATACTTGAGTTATGTACTGCGTAGTCCCAACAGGTAAGACTAATGCCATATTTGGAGATGCTAGAAACCGAGCAGCTCCATATCTCAACTGTACTCGCAGTCTCTGAAGTGTAATTTTCAAACCCACAGCATACTTAATTTGTGCTGTAGTTTCACTTGCTGTCTCTTTCTTTTTCCAGTGTTTTACATGCTCTACCTGCCGGAATCGCCTGGTCCCCGGAGATCGGTTTCACTACATCAATGGCAGTTTATTTTGTGAACATGATAGACCTACAGCTCTCATCAATGGCCATTTGAATTCACTTCAGAGTAATCCACTACTGCCAGACCAGAAGGTGAATACTCCACAATTACTAATAAGCTTTATTAGAGCTAAATGAAGATCAATTTCTTTTCATTCTAATAGTGGACATTCCCCACCCCTGCAAGGAGACCTTTAAATAACTGAACTTGCCTTAAGTAACTTAGACATGGGGTACGGGGAAAAATACTAACCTTTTACATGTGACATATAGGCAAGTCAGTTTGGTTTGGTTTGGGCATGTGCCTCTGTACAACTATTGAGCTCCTTGTGTACAAAGTGAAATGGAGAGCATATATTAATATAAACTCTTTACAAGGAGAAGCATTTTATTTTATGATCTTGAAATTAAGGGCTACAAGAGAGCAGGTTTTTGTGGGAGGAAAATTAGGTCCTTTAATATAGAAAGAAATGTCTTGAGAAGGGTTCTGAACTAAGTCAATGTATTTCACTTCAGCGTTAAGGTTTTAGTTGAGGAAGCATGCTGGGGGACTCGTTTCAGAAGAATTTTCTTGTCTGTTTTGTGTGTCATAACTCAGATTTCAAAACCAAAGCGCTATTTTCTTACTGCTCCGTAACACTAATAGCTCAACTAGAGATTGTGTGTCTCTGTGGTTGATAGCTCTTGGTTTCTAGCTAAATGAGTAAATAATGTCTGTACAAATCATAAGGAGGAGGAGAAGAAGAAGAAAAAAAATTCTGATCAACAGTTGTCCTGTAACTCTGAAACTAGATAGTTTTAGATCTATTTTAATCTCCTTAATAAGTCCTAAAGCTATGCAAGTGAGTGCATTTTGATAACTGCTGTGCCTAATTTGTAACAATTACTGTCAACCTTGAGTTAAGAGACTGTTCATTCCACCCTGGTCCAGAAAAGAGTGAATGTATGACTCTTGCACATAATTTTATTCACATCATATTTCATACTGATTATGTATTGATGACATTGATTCATTTACTCTTTACAGCGCCACTTGCATGGATATTAAATCTTATTGACCACAGATGAATTTTAATTTCAGATTGGTGATAGATTTTTCCATCAGCTCTGATAGTATATTTGACTTTTTCATCATTAACCCAGGCAATCACACAGCACTGAGTTATTGCAATGAAACAAAAAGTGCACACTTCAGTTGGTAATTCTTTATAGATTTACAATAGGAACTTCATTAATGTCTGTAAGGATCACAAAAAATAACATTTATCTGCAAATAGGAATTCGGAAGATTAAAAAAATCTGGGACAAATGCGAGTTTGATCTATTCTGTAAAGTACAGAATATTTTTTTAGTGCTTTTACTTAGTGGAGAAATATGTCCAAGAAAACACAAACTGCTTTTTTTTTAATTTCCACTGGGGTTTTTTGTTGTTGTGTTGCCACATTTCAATAGCTATGTTTGCTTTTTTTTTTGCTGTGCATAAATTTACTGATTAATTTTAAGTATTCTTTCAAGTCTTACACAGTGAGTGTAATTACATCAAAATAAAGCATGGACCTTTTTTATTTACTTAATTTGTCAATCGAGGTGATGAGGGAGTTGAGTACAAGAGTCCTATATAGTTAGGCAGAACAAAGATAATTAAGATTGGAGGAGAGTGTGCAGCCTCTTCTCAAGGAAGTACAAATACAGTTAAAGATTCATAGATTTATACTGTTGTGAATTTTAATGAAACAAATCTGTAATATAGACTAGCTAGCAGTGAATCTGTTAAATGAATATTGGTAGGAATCCCATTTCAAAATATAGGTAAAACCATTCATCTTTATACACTGCAGTAAAAGGTTTGCCATTCTGAGAGCGCGGTTTATCCACTTGTCTTCTAGGAATGTAAAGTTTAATGTAACTTCAAATAGGCGTCTAAATTGTCATTTAGTTTTTATCAGTTTCTTGCTATGCCTTAGCGAAACATAAAAATGATTTAGCTGCAATAAAAGCAGTAGACATGATGAGGAACATAGAACATGGGAAAGAGAAGTAAAATGGGACAGAGCTTGCAGAGCTCACGACTGTAGGCACCTGGTAGAACCTAAATGCAGAGAACACAGTGAGAACAGGGTTTTATTAGTTCCTGTCACCTGCTGTTAACTGCATTGCTGCAGTCAGTGGTGAGGAGGATGAAGAAGTGTTAGGGAGAAGACTTGGGGCGTGGGGAGGAGTTTGGGGCTTTTTTCTTTATAACGTAATCTCTCTAGAAAATGGTTTAAGTAAGTTGTCCTACCAGTTGTCAGAGAGGAATTGCTGAGCACCTGAACCCCAGAAGAGCGAACTATAGTTGGTATCACCACAGAGCTGTCAGGTTCCTGGGGTTTTGGAAGCTACAGGGGCAGGTACCAGGAAGGTTGTGTTTGTATGTTGGCTTTATAACAGGCTAAAGATGTATGTCAGACATATTTCCAGAAAGTGTTTTAGGGCCACTAATTAAAAGCGTTCTTCCACTGTGACAGAGTTGGCTGTAACAGATCCTCTTTATTAAACATTAAAGATCAATCAGTCTCCAGGTTATTCTACCACTAGAGATTATAGACATAGCATAATATTCACAGGGGTCTTTTTTATTGAACTGAAAAGATTGAGATGTACTCCCAGTGTTAAGCCACATTTTGTTGCGTATGTGGAAGTGACAGGACCTCATTGTTGTCTTAGTGTAGTTTACAGGTTGATACCTGTTGGTGATTGGTGCAGGTGGGGAGAGCTGTGTGACCTAATGCTGGTTAAGAACTTGCTTTTCTTTTTGAGGAGGCAAATGCTGGCTATTCTGCCTTTTGCCTTCTGGCACTTCACACATTACAGTTTCCCATTGCTTGCTGTGTAGTGTGCAAAGAGCCTGTTGTATCTAAACTTGGTGCTGCTTGCCTGCAGAGTGCAAACTCTTGAGTTTGAGGTGCCCCATGTGCTGGTTCATGGGAAGGGCCTGTATTGCCAAGAAGGGTTTGCTGGTAATGCTCCTGTGGTGGTTCTTGTTTGCAACAGTATTAAACACCTACTAAAAGTATAACTTTCCCAGCGGCTGGCAGTGTTGGTAGCAAACACTTGTGTTCAGCATCTCTACTTTTAAATAAAGTATGAGTTAGATTACGTCTCTCAGAGAAGATCTTAAAAATCTTCTAGTTTACATATCACTCAACAATTCCCTTGTAGTTACATAATTGGTGTTGTCTGTGTCCATAGTAGAAGATACTTGATGCTCATTTATTAAATATGCTTGCTGGCTGCTCCCTAATCTTTGTTCTGGACAGACAAATTACCTTTCTCACACTGAGCTCCAGCTCTGGGGAATTAAACCTCCAAGCCTCTACTACTTTAATTAGCTTGAAAGTGGGGGGTTGCAGTTACTAATAGACCTCAGGCTTTTAGTAACTTAGAGAAAGGGTGAAAAAAGAACTTCCTGGGAAGCGCAAAATGTCATTTAAAACCCATAAAATTCTAATATATATTATTTCATTTCGGTAATTGCAAACAGATTGTATTTGAAGACTATGGATGATAATTTCTATTTTATCCATGAAAGTTTAGATTTTTATTGAGTTAGACACTTTTAATTATCACAATTCATTAACACCAGTGTGAAAGCACATGTTTGACTTCATATATTAAAATGTTTATGTAACATTAACTAACACACCAGATGAGGAATTTTAAATGGGGCGGGGGGAATCCTGAAATATATCTATATTTAGCTCTTGTGCAGTGCAGCATATTAACCAAAGTTGCCTTGGGAGGATATTGGCTGTACTTCTTATTTGCTTTACACGCTATTTCTTCCAATTATAAGATCATATTACTAGCTTCTTCAAAGGCCTGGCATAATGTTTCTTTCCTTTTAAAAGGGGCCCAGAAAAAGCACCTTATTCACTGTACGATTGTTACCCCGAAGTACACTTATTTATTGTTGTCGTCGCTTTTTTTCCCCTGTCTGCTCTTTTCAGTAGTGACACTGCAGAAAATGTTTGCGCTTTGCTATTTGAAGTTGAAACGTTAGCAGTATGAATGGATAGTGTAGAAAGCCTTAATCAAGTCACAGTTGGAAAGTAATCTAAGGAAAAAGATTAGTGAATAAGGAAAAGACAAAAGCAGTCATGTTGCAGTTTCCTATCTCAAATTTAGTACTCTAGCTAAGATACCCATTTTTATTTCTTACAGGTCTGCTAAAAGGTCAGAGTAATGCAGAATGCGTGCCTTCATCTCAAATTTTGTTCATCACAGATGGATCCCATGTCTCCAAGTAGACAAGTCACCTTTGTAGCTAGCATCAATGCCAGCTCCATACCATTGCACCTTCTTTATTCTTGATTGCCCTTCCCACATTTATTGGTGTATTAAAATGACTGAATATGAACATTAAGGACTCCATGAACCTGGGCTAATGGGAGACTGTAGAGAAAATGAAAAAAGATCCACCGGAGGACATCTTGGGGGGGGTGGGTGGGGAAGATGACTAATGAAGCTAATTAAAAGAAGCATTGAAATCTGCTTTCTACCCTCATTAACAATTAGCAGGGCACTGGCCAGTTTGTACCCTGTGTTTTACCTTAACAACATTCTATTTGCTCTTTGTATATTTAAGTGTTGTAAGGAAATGTGTTTCAATCAAACTGAACATGAGATAAAGATGTGGCTTTTGTGATATTCTATCACAAACACTTTTATTGTATCTCTGTAAAATACAATGTATGTATGCATGTAAGTGTTTTGTCCTAATGTTGCTACTTCCCATGGCAAAAAAAAAAGAAAAAAAAAAAAGAAAAAAGTCAGGCTCATAGCAGCTACTGTGTAGAAATTTTCACCTACTTCTAATTTGCTGAATGAAGAAAAATCTTTTATTTGTGATATTTTCAGAGACATTTGCTCTAGTATGGTGTATTTAAATAATAAAAAAGTAAAACAAACAATACTGAATGGAGTATGGGTTTTAGAAGCTCTGCTTTTTTGTTTTAAAATTTCATTCAAGCCATTATTCTGAAACTGTATCTTAGGTAGTCATTACCTGAACTGTCACTTACCTTTAAAAGTAGCTTTTTGGTTTGGACACTTTTTTTTTTGTCTTATGCCAGTAAAGAATCTGTTAAAACTACTTAACTGTGTTACCTTTGGCAAGGATACAGAGCACTACTTCAAACTCATCTTTGTTTTTCATTGAGATTCCTAATTCTAGTAACAGCAAGTGTATTGTAATTCCTGTTGCAGTGAATTATGGTACATGTACAGGTACTGCGCTCGCTTTCTATCCCGTTCCTTTCTGCAGAATCACCTGTGTTAAGGATGTGCACGTTTCTGTGGGTATGCAAGCAGGAGGGGGTGTGTGTACAGTGTGAGAGGCCAAAGAATAATAAAAAGCAACAAAAGGTCTGAACCTCATGCTGAGCACTAGAATTGAGTATTCATAAAAAAGGAATACAATAGCTATTCTCATCCCAACAACAAAAAGTCGTGTTTGCTGTGCTAAGGGATGAACTTTTCAACACTGATAATCTTAAGAAAAGCAAAAGGTGGTTCCTGGGCTATTTCTGAGAACTAATTGATCTCAAATATGAGCTGTTCTCTGTAAGCAAACAACCACCTCCTCCCCTCCACCCCCAAAAGCAACAAAGCCTCCTCTAAGCTGGGAAAGGGAGTGGCTTAAGTTAGTGGGTTCTTCCAGCAGCCGCTCGGTGGTAGAGCTGTGCAGATAATTTTGAGGAAAAAGTCTGACTTTCCCTGTTGCAGCGATGTCCTAACGTGAGCAGTGACTGTGTGATGCCTTCAGTCAGGAGGCTGCCAGCGCCCAGAATGTGCCTCTGCTGCAATTAATAACAAATCAGTACGAACTACTGCTCTACTTCTATAGGAGACTTAATACATCTGGAATACACTGTGATGATGTTTTCCTTTTTAATGCAGTTTTTGAGGTGGTGGTTGCTGTTCAACACGCTTGGTTACGGAGTGAGCTTGACTTACATGTGTTGTGATGCCGATACACAAAAAGCTGATTTATAGATTGCTCTGTCTAAACAACCAACACCAGATTTATTTATTTATTTTTTTCTTCAGATTCTACTTCTTGACCTCTAGTATATTGCAGGGCTGCTGAATTCCTTCTTTAACACTTCGGTGCTTGAGGAAAAAAATAAGGCTGTCGCAGAGACAAGAACATGTCGTTATGTACAGTATCAGTCAGTAAAGACAAAGGAATACTTGCAGGACATCGAAAGCGATAAAATGACTGAAGCCATGTGTGGCTTTTTAATTAAATGCACTTACATATTTTTAAAATAATTTTCTAAGCTTTTTGATCTGGCATTAAAGTCTTTAGGTAAAGTCCTGCAAATTGTGCTGCTTCAAAATCTCTGAAAAGACACTTGAAGTCATATGAATACAGAATTCAAGTGTTAGTGAGCCTGTAGACATCTTTTTATAGTCTTTCAGTATAAGCACTCAAGGTACGGTGTTTAAATCTAACACGTACAGGTTTTTGGTTGTCCAATATAACCCAGAAGAGCTAAGAAGATAGCTAATAACTTCTAGTAAGTAATGTAGTCTAGCATTTAGTGATGTAGAGGTTGAAGTTCATTAACGGCTTTAAATAAACTATTATATGACTCGTTTGTAAAGCAGAGCTACCTATTTAATAGCTTACTTTAAAAGCATTTCTTAAGTTGCAGACCTATAAGATTACAAATGTCACTCATGTTAGCATAATCCACATGCAAGTGATGAAGCCTTTGCTTTGATGTGCTAAATTGGAGGAGGACTAATGGAGCTATGAATATACAATAGAACATATTTTAAGTAGTATTCTTGCTTTAGGTAAAACACTTTCTTGAAACCAGAGGCATTTCAGACAATAAAATGGGCTCTAATGGGGACGGTAGGTGTGGATGGAAGGCTACTGGAAACACTTAGATTTGTCCTTATGTGAAAAATCACCTTTTTAGGAGCTCTGTAAGGAAAAGCATATACTTGCTCACCTTTTATCACATGCATTTGCTACACTGAGGCTGAAATACACCCTCTGCATTTAGTGCTGCTGAAAAGTCATACAAATAATCATTCAGTAAGAGCTTCCCTCACTTTCAAAAATGAATGCTGTTAAAAAAAAAATCAAAGGAAATATTACTAATCTGAAATCATCCTCGTGAACCTGGATAAAATGCTCTGTCTATACTGCATCTAAACGTCTCAATCATATAAATTGTCACTCTTATTAATGAAACAATTTTGTAAAAAGATTGCCCTCTAAATGGGTTTAATGTTTTTACCTATCCAGCTGTCTAGTTATGAGATTTACGCATCCTGGCAGGCAGTGGGACATTAAGCCTTTCCAAACCAAATTCTGTTTGCAACAAGATACTGTCTTTTCAGTCCTGCCTGATTTATCTTTAAATATTTTAACAGGTTATGCAGTATCTTATGAAATATAAAATGAGAATGTCTTACCAAAATGAAGCCTATGAAATTAAGTCACATCTTTAGAATATTAACCACACTGAGTTTGTCTCCCTTTTTTCTCCCTGTGAGTTAACCCTGGTAAAATTTGCATCATCTAATTTTAGGGTAAATTAAAAAAAAAACCAAACAACCCACCCACCAAACAAAAATCCCTCCAAAACCCCAAACCACACACAAAAAAAAAAAAACAACCAACCTCCAAATCACACACTGGCATAGCACGGCTTGCTATCAAATGCTGTCAGGCATTTCAAAAGACCATTTTAATTTAAATTTTTTATCAAATTCTTTGGCTGGTAGTCATATGTCAATCGTGAGGCTTTTTGCAAGGATCTACATTCTGAACAGCTCTGTTAAAATGACAAATAAAATTGAGATCAGAACATTTAAGTATTTTTTTTTAAGTTTATATTTATTTGCTGTGAAATTCTGTGTTCCAGCACTGATTTCACTGCCTGAGCCTCCCATTCTTGAAGTACCAGATAACCATTGTTGCTGCTTGTTACCTTTAGCACCAGGTGTATGCCTATTGTCAGTCCAGCTAAGCCACAGAAGAGCTTATTGCAATTAAATAGCAATTTGTTTCTATGAAACTGCAATTAAAGTATTACTGATCAGCCATTTTAGATTGGCGTGCTTTGGCTGCATGTTAAGCAGCGAGGAGTTCTCCATTTATTCCTGCAGAGTCTGAGCTGCGAGTAACAGTGAAGTGTAACATGCTCACCTATGTCCCTTGTCAAGTTGAAAGTATGAGTCCTCCGTGAAGCACTCCGATCTCATCACGAACACGCTGAGAGCAATGACAAGTCAGGGCTGATCGCTGTAAGTTGAACTTGGAACTTACAGGACCTGAAGTTATTACTGCTTCTGTTCCTGGGTAAGCAGGGACGTGTACGCTTCCTACAGGGGATGTTTTCAACTTCAGATTGATTCTGTTGAGAATGGACTGCAAGTTGTGGGCCGCAAGCCAATAACGTGCTGCAGGTCCTGACTTGTTAGAGCAGTGTAAACAGGGCTACTATATCTCCTTAATCACAACTAATAAAAGACTAGAAGAAAGCAATCAATTACCTTATAAGTTGTTGTTGGGGCTTTTTTAATAAAAAGCAGAAGTTTATCTGACAGGGCTGTTATTTCCACACTTGTACAACAGCTGAGACAGTGTAAAGCAAGGTGAGCAGCTCACCTGTGTGCACCCAGGCTTGGCTGGGGACTCTGCCTGCCTCATTCCGGAAGCCACAGCGCTCCTGCCCCCAGGCCTGGCAGAACCTGCCCTGCCCACCCCCACCCCTCCTTGAGTCCCCTGCCAGGCTCCTAGCCTTTCGTGGTTGACTTTAAATCTGAAATGTAAATTTTTGGTGCAAATTAAAAACTTGTTTGTAAGAACTCAAAGAGGAATTAACTTTGTAGTGGTAATTATATTTCTTAATTATCACCATATTTTAACAAAGTCTGAGACATGCTAACTTTAGTTCCTGCATTTTTGCACAGCAGAGGCTGTAGGCATCCTCATTCCTTTGCCAGCGGGGATGACATCACACCTGTGGCATGCATGAGATAAGCGTTGCTTCATTTAGAAACAGGTTCCTGTCTCTTGGAGACGTTCCTTGGGGGTAAAATGGCTTGGGTCCTGGGCCTGAAGTGTGACCCATAGGGATAGTTCAGTGCTGCTGAACAAACTGTTGCATCAGGTGGTAAACGGGACACATGAGTCCCTGTGTGCCAGGGCATTAGGTACCCAGTGTGTGCAGGCTCTTAGCCCCTGGCAAATGGCAGCTAAAATGCCTCTGCTCTGCTTAAACCTCAGTGAGAACGGCCCAGGTGACAAGCCAGTAATTCACTTGCTTGCACAATATTGGTCGTATGTCTGAGTCCCAGGAAGAGTCCTGTTTACTGGCGACAGATGTGACTGTGTTGAGGGGTTTTTCCCTCCCCCGTGGGTGTTTTTTAACAAGCCAGGTTCCGTTGGTGCATTGCTTTGCACAGCAGTTTCAAAGGGGGGGCAACAGAGGCTAAGACCGTAGCTGGAGAGGTGCTTTTTTGCCCCTGCTCGCCTCTCACCTGCCCACCAAAGGGCATGCAAGGGCCTGGCACTGCAAGGGCTGCAGCTTTTTAAGGAGGCCTCGCAGTGCTACTATACTGAAAGTAATAAATTGCAGAATTCTAGTGCGTGGAAAGGCATGTGCTGCCATAGCATGGCGTGTTTAGCCCCATCAGAAAACAAAAATCCAGTGACTTTTAAGAAAAGCTGTGTCTGTAATAGGGTGATGCTTGAGGTACGCTATGTGGTGGCTCAAGCCTCTGAAGCACCAGTCCTGAAAAGGGCCCGTGCTTTCAAACAGCAAAGCACACACCCAGAAAGGCTGGAAATTTTAACAGGTGTGAGTAACTTTTGAAAAATTTGAGCTTAAATTCCTCTCATATTCACCATTCTATCACAGTCCACATAGACCAATGTGTCGCTTTGTTCTCATGTCTAATACCACTCTTACATTTTTGTAATCATTTTATCTGCTTAAATCTGTTCCCTGCTACATTAGATGTTCACCTCAGCTTACAAATACTGAGCTTGAAAATAGATTTTTAAAAATTATTAAAAATATTTAAAAATATATTTTGCTTTTTAGTATTTTTTCACTGCTACATATTTAACTTTTAAAAACAAAAAAAAACCCCTAAATCCCTCAACAATTTAATTGAAACAGTCCTATAAACCATAGCATCAAGCCCAAAACTAAGCTTGAGACTTAAGAAAAAAAGGGAAAAAAACTTAAGCTTGAGAAAAAAAAAAAGGGGGATTTTTTTTTTTCCCTTGAGATCAAGCTATAGCTGAGAGAAAATGGCCATTTTGAAAAGAATTATTCCTTCTGGTTGGGTCCCAGACCCAGCAAACATGCCCGTGAGGGAGAGGGCCATGCTGCCAAGCACAGTAAGGTTGGCAGCAGGAAAAGAGGCCCCTCAGACAGCCTGCCCAGGTACCTTTCTCAGGCGAGAGGTCCCCTCTGATGCTCGCGTCCTTTGCTCTTAAGGGAGCAGTGGCTGTTGGGCAAGTTGAAGTCCTCTGCGTGCAGCCAGGTTCCTCTGCAGCCAAACCAGCCACCGTTTCTTTCTTGCACTGTTGGTATAGGCTGTTAATTACATTTTGAAATATCCATACACTTTTCCTCTTAGGGGATCTTACAAGCAAGCTTTTCACTAACAACTTCTGTGGTTCACCGTAACCTCTCAGAATAATCATCGGTGCCATTGAACTTATGCCAGTTGTTTTGTTAAACTAAATTGAGAGAACAGGGCCTATATTCGCTCTCGAAAGGCAAGAGATTGCCCTGTGATTTGGGGAAATCTTGATTGCTTACAGAAGAATAAATGAATAAGGCAGATATTAACTTTACACCTGACTTCAATTTCTTTGAGCAGTGGAGAAATGTCCAGTAGAAGGAAAAAAATCCAGCTAAAACTCATGAGCCAGCCGTTAATAGGCTAATTTTATTGTGCTGTAAAATCATCAGCTGCTTGCAGAAAACAAAGGGGCAATGAATGCCGCATTTGTCTTTTATTCTTGGGAGAAAAACCTTAAGATCAAACAGCCCCTAAAAGACTGAGCCGATAAGCATCCCACTTACATATTTTGGCTATCCTCTGATATTCATTCCACTGATGTCTTTGATAGGTAATTATATCAGCCATACCAAGATGCTGATACCAAACAGTGGAAGACTTCACTGTTTTGCCATAAAGCTTACATCTCTTGTTACTGAACTCTCATCAGACATGGGATCTGCAGCAATCATTTGAAAGCTGTAGTTGGTATTTTTGTGCTTATGACACATTTAAAAATTATTATTCTTGCTTCATCAGTTAGTCTTTTTAGCTGGCTTGAAAAAAAACCATATTGCAAATGAGCTACTATTCTTATTTGTTGTTTTAAGAAGGGTAAGCACTGAAGTATTCAAATGGAACAGATTATACCTTTAATTACATCCAAACAGGATGCTGAGCTGATTTTTCTATTTTCCGTTTAATTGCTATAGTTCAAAAAGATATTGCAAATTTGTAGATGAATTATTTAAGCATAGCCTTCTGGCCTCTGTGTTTATGAGAGAGACCAAAAGGGAAAAAAAAAAAAAAACCAAGAAAGTAATTTAAAGGGAAAAATTACCACTTCCTTCTTTAAGAAAGAAGTTTGAATAAAACATCTTGCGGGAGATGTTTTAGCTGTATAGACATTCTATGCTTTCTGGGAGCATCTTGGGATTTGTTTGTATCCCACCAACCACACTGGGTTCCTCACTCCTCTGGGATCCCCCTCCTTGTGCCACGGGTAGCAAAGTGCTGTTTGTTCTCTAACCTGCTTGCCGGTGAGCGTGGTGCTTCACAGATGCAATGCCAACCACCCAACCTTTTCGTGGATGTGCTTGATCTCCAATTCTCCTACATACACAATGAGAATAATGAAAGCAAACACAATTCATCACTTCTTAAACTAAATATATTTCCATTTTGTTTGCATGTGCATGTATATATATCACTCACCGTATATATTTAGAATATGTACTACGACATTACAGCCAGTGATAAATCCTACCCGCTTACTATATGTGTTATTTGCTGCAACATTAAGCTCAGTAAGAATTTTATATGTAACTTGTACCAAAACTAGATATATTGTGGAATTGATGCACAGTTGTAAACGGGAGCATAACTTCCTGCTTCAGCGCAGTGGAAGGTGGCAGCTTGTGTGGCAATTCTTTTGTAAACAAGTGTAGACTTTCCAGAGAATAAACCAATTAGTTAATTGTATTTTTAATTATGTTTTTAGACAACAGGATTCTTAGGGGGGAAAAAACCTCATATAACACCAACAAAAATTTTGAACCTAAGAATTGTACTTTGTAAAGAAATGCCATGCATGAAAAACTGGATTGTGCTGGGCCCAGGTCTTTTGCCTCCCCTCCCTTTTTTCCTTCTGCTGAACTTGCCTGTGTAGAATATTTTTAATAGCTCTACTGTGAATGCAAAGAAAGATGACACTGGCACAATCTATTTAATTTTTTTGTGTGGATTATCTTATTTCATTATTTTCAATAGTGCTAAATATGTGGTACCCACTTAGAGAGCTGATGCAGTGCACAGCAAAGCTCAAGATGTCCTCTTAAATACGCAAAGCTTATGCAAGGCCGTGACACAAGTAGGTTTTAAATGATAGCAGCGTTGGCAGCTTCGAAGGGCTGATACGATGCAGCCTTGCCAACACATCACAGGTAACATAGAGAGATTTGGGGAGAAACTGAACTAGCTGGAATAAGAGTAGTACGCAACTTTTATTGATGAAGTTCAGGGGAAAGAGGCACCGGGGGCAGCTGTATTAATCCCATAATAACTTGAAATATAATCAGTCCATTGCTGCAGGGATGGCTAGGAAGGGAGGGAGGTGGAGGTGTCAGGGTTTAAGTTCACAGGCTTTCCCAGTTCATTAAAAAGTGAATCAATCAGAGAAACAGGCTGGCTTTTCAAAGGGCTGGCAGTTGCGAACGGGCTTCGGACGTTGGGAGGCACGCAGATGGCGTGCCCGTCCTTGCGCAGAGGTTGCTGGCGCTCAGCAGCCATCCATTTGAGGGAACGGCTGCTTTACCCTGCTCAAGCTAGTAAAATGTGTTATAATGTGCTAGGGGAGATTCTGGCTGGATTTTGAGAACTTAAAAGCTAGGCAGTGTTGGTGCTGTGGGCCATATAAAGGTGATGCTGATAGATGTTTATAAAGGGAAAAAGTTTTGTTTTATAATTTCTAGAGTGGTGGTTTAACCAGCAGGCAAACAGGCAGAAGGAGTCTGCCTACAGGATCCCTCTTTGTAGGCAGCTGGTATAGTAATTAGGTCATTACTATTAATTTTTGCCATCCCTGGACTGATCAGTGACGTATTTTAAAAAAAAACCCCACTACAAAAAACCAAACCACAAGTGGAATTCATATATCTGGATCTGGCATTTCCTACATCCTTTTGATGAAGCTGGAACATCCTCGGAGAATGAGCTTACTCACACCCACAGGCACTCGGAGGTTTAGGACAGACTGCCCTATATTTAAATAGGACTCATGACTTTTTAATTACTGCACAGTACAACAAGGCTCAGTGAGAACACATTGTTGTCCAAAGTGGTGTGCTGTGATTGCTCACCAGTGGCATGGGAGCACATTTAATCAGTGGTCTGTAATTCACATGAGAATGAGTACCCACCACAGGCACAGGTAGGAACACTGACAGACATAGCATTTCCATACAAACATCAGCCCTGTGTTGAGAAGACAGTATGCAAAGAGCCATGTCATATGGATGACTGACACAGGCTGAAAGACATCCGCTGTTAGAAGGCAGCTGGTGCCTATGTGACCTAATAGCTCCTTAGGGAGAAACACGTATCTTTGTGGACATCTTTTCTGGGATCCAAGTCCAAATCTGCATCAGCCTCTGACCAGCTCATCCCCTGGCCCTTCTACAGATCCTACAGTGCTTGGGCCAGGGACTGCCCTCAGGTTAATTACTATTTCCACTGATTGCTAGAGGAGCTGTGGAGAAGGAGAACAATATACTTTGTCACTAGTAGAGTTAAGAGAGGCAAGCTCTTTCTGGACAACATTTGCTTTTAAATAATTTTTCCTTTCTACGATGATTACAATATGAAAAGGTCCAATGTACTATTATTCTGCCAATCCCCAAGGCAAACGTTTGGCATAATTCAATCCCACCTGCCCGGCTTCACTGCACATTACTTTGGGCGAGCAAAACCCTTCTTTGAACATGCTTAGCCACAGCTTGAACTCTGCCACATTGCTATGAGGTGGTGGTTTAAAGCACAAACCAGGCTGCCTCCACATCTCCTTTCTTGCATTCTGCGGTCTTCCCAAAGACTACACCTGAGCTGCAGCCCAGGGCCAGTGAGCAGAAAGAATACTCTCTCATTTATTTTTTTTAATTTCTTGGTTTGTGTCAGTTTCAACCACGTACCTAAAATGATGAGTTTTCTAAATGTTTACTTTCTCTTCCACTGCCTTTCATCCCAAAGCTCAGCCCAGCCTTGCCTGTGTGTCAGTCTGCTCCGAAAACTCATGCTTGAATGGATTCAGCTGCAATGCTAACGTGGCTGGGAGCGGGCACTCACCTGGGGTTTGGGGCAGTTCGTGGTGGCCTGCCTGACCTGTTTATACTGAATCAGTTCCAGTCAGCAGAAGTGGGTCAGACTACCTTCAGCCACGTTGACCCAGAGCTTCACAGAATTCACCATTTTGGCAAAGTGGAAATTAAATCAGGTGGAGAATAACCTCAGAAAAGCAGAGATGTCACTGGCATCTCCTTCACACCACAAACATCCCCTTCTATAAGCATCACAAATCCTCACGCCTGAAGCACAGCTTTGTTGGTGGGAAGAAGTGCCGGAGGAAGGGCAGTGCAGCTCATCTGTACACTGTGGCTCCCCTGTGTCCTGGCCAGCACACCCAGCACTGGGAGGGAGGACTCAGCCAGTGGTTTCTCCACTATCACTCTTTCAGGAGTTCACACCACTCCCTCTCCTGGGAGCTTACAGAAGATAACATAAAGATACGCTTCCTGCCATCCTGTGATGA